>CM070012.1:1240741-2508241 GCA_036247105.1 Cirrhinus mrigala
CAATTTTGATCATTAAAATTTAATGAAACCATTAAAATGGAATCCAGGAAAATGTAAACAGAAAACACAGAATTTGGTAAAAAAAATAAAACAGAATTTGAGGGGGAAAAAGTAACAGTTCATAGGGTCCTAAAAATGTGATTTTTGTTCAAATGTTATTAAATTGCTGTTAAGTGGTATAAGTTTCATGCTTTCAATTAATTAAACATGCTTTGTAACTATTAATTTATCCATTAAAGCAGAGTCCAAATTAAAATGATATATATATATATATATATATATATAAATAAATAAAAATATATAAATAAATAAATAAATACATGCATACATACATATATAAAATGGAAAATAAAGAATTTGGATAAAATGGATTTTATAGGGCCTTATAGATCATTGAGAATTGGAAATAAATGCATAGAAGTTTTGTTTTATCCTGTAGCTCCACCTTTATTTTGGACCTTTCAGAGATGAAACAATAAGAAAAGAAGGCAAATTGCAATATGTGCCAGATGAAAACCCTCAATTTGGTGTATTTTGCTTGTTTCAAGTTTCTGAAATCTGCCAGCACATCACATGACTGTAGAAGTACAGAGAGGAGCGGCGGCGCCCCGTCACTCACAGAGAG
Source organism: Cirrhinus mrigala (assembly GCA_036247105.1). NCBI lineage: Eukaryota > Metazoa > Chordata > Actinopteri > Cypriniformes > Cyprinidae > Cirrhinus > Cirrhinus mrigala. The sequence goes on from CM070012.1 coordinate 1,241,367, forward strand.
AGAAGCGCTCGACTGCGGCGGTTACACAGACTTTACAGAACAAAGGATGAAGGCATATGGAAAGACTTTCTCTCTGTGTATGAGAGAGAGAGAGTGTGTGTGTGTTCAGTGGGTCATCTGGAACTCATTTGTGTTTTATTGAGTCTTTTTCCATGTCAGGCTAGTGGACAGTTTTTACAAGTTAAACTCAAATTAGTTCAGGCTGATGTGGGGATATTTAGCGGAAGTGAAGGTTAAACCTTTGACTTGTTTTCTTTACCCTGGGAACAACGCAAATGTCACATCACTCGAATCATTTCTCAGAGCTGTTTAAACCAACCCACTCAACATTACACACACACAAACTGTTAGGACAATTCTGCAGCTCTCAGCTCTCGTTTAGGTTGATGTCTCATCTGTGAGGTTCTGAAAAATGATGTCTGTGTGAGTTTTAAAGGAATATTCTGGGTTCAGCCCAAGTTAAGCTCTATCGGCAGCGTTTGTGGGATTAAAGTTTAGATTACTGCAAAAATAATTATAACCGATCCCTTATTTTTCTTTAAAATAGCAAAGAGGCAGGTTACAGTGAGACACTTACAGTGGAAGTCAATGAAGCTGATTTGTGGAGGATTTTCAAGCAGAAATGTGTTATATGTCATATATTATTATTATTATTATTATTTGAGCTGTTAAACTGTTTATAGCTTCATTTTTACAGATGTGATTTATGGCATTTCATTGTCATGGCTGTGAAGGTTTAAAATTGGTTATAACAGACAAAATATAGCAAATTTAAGACTAAATTCATGTTAACGCACATTTTATACGTCTTGTGGCTATACTATTGAAAGTATTTTAATATCTATGCATTATTCACTTCCTTTTAAGCTGTAACGCAGGTCTTTGCTTCTTATAAAGAAAAGGAAGGACAAAGGGGAAATTATTTTTTTTTAAATCAACAATGTTAGCATTTAAAATGCAGATCAGTGTAGCCTAAATCTGGTTTTCTTCCCTCAAAATCTGTTTTTTTTTTATTATTTTTGAGACGTCAGAGATGTCTGTACAGGTCAATAATGTTAAGATATTAAGAAATATGTAATTCTTAACAGATCTATAGCTGATGTTGTAGCATGAATAATAATAATAACTATATATATATATATATATATATGAATTTTCATGATATTCTAAAACTTTATGTTATGCATTATTATCAGATTATAATGTCAGTGTTATTAATGAAACTTGTTGACATATTATTTAGCTTTAGAGGTCATATTGTAAAAATATGTAAATATGAACCAAACCAGATTATTTAATCTTATTTTTAGTCTATACAGACCAATAAAGTTCATAAAGTTATTGACAAACATCATATATCGCTTAACAGATCTGTAGGTGATGTATGAATGAACTATGTGAAAATATATGAATCTGCAAGTTCCTGAAACTTTCTTTTAACTGATCATCTGTTACATATTATTGTATGATTATAATGTTTGTTAATGTCATTAATAAAACTTGTTTCCATATTTAGATTTGGAGGTCAAACACAATTGTATGCAGACCAATAACTTTTATTAAGTTATTAGCAAGAATTATGCAATGCATAACAGATCTGTAGTTGTCATTTTAAGCATGAATATATATGATAAATCATAACATAATCATAACTGAAACTGTTAACTGATCATCTGTTATGCGTTATTGTCAGATTACAATGTTGTTGTTATTAATGAAACTCATTGCGGTATTATTTAGATTGGTGAGTCACTTTGTGTAAATATGAAGCGGGCAGAATCAAAGCTGATTGTTGACAAGCGTCACTGAGATTCGGTGGGAAATAATGAGGAAGCTCTGTGGGAATGAGCTCTTTCCTGGGAAGCGAGCGTCTCCGAGCGTGTCCGACCTGCACGCGGACGGCGGCGGCAGCTGCTGGCGCGTCTCACGGTGAGCGGCTGCGTCGGGTCGAGTCTGACGTGCGGAGCGAAGCGCTCAAGGTGTGCAGTCACCTGAAGCTGCTGCGGTTTGGAGTGCGTTTTCCCCAAAGCTGCGCTCGGCTGTTTGCACAGCTGCGGGAATCCCTCCGCCGAGACACGCATCGCCCCGTTCGCCGCCCCGTATCGCCTTTTTCCCCTTCCTCAGAGTTGGCTGTGAGATTTTCTAAACACTGATGGTCTGGACTGCCTCAAAGAGATGGAGATGCTCGTTTAAAGAACCCGGTGCCAGAAAGAGCTGAAGATAAATAAATAAATGCACATGTTCATATGGAGACCACCTTTACTCTGCTGTCAGAGAGCTTCATTACACAAATCAAACAGCCACCTTTTAATCAAAGCAAATGGATCTTCCAGCTCGCGGAAAGGGAACGGGAGAACTTCTCTCGCTCTTCACGGTTTGTTTCTCTTGCAGGAAGTGATAACCCTCAGCAGAGGTCAAGCTGCTCACGACACGTTAACTCTAGAGCACATCTGAGTCTGGTCATGCGTTACCTGTTAGCAGAACATCTAATTGTGATCAATAGGGAGGAAATGGGTTTCGTTTTAAATCACAGGACGTAATAAACACTACAGATATAAAACAGGTCTCAGAAAAGACGTTTGTTACATTTTTCAGGAGCGGTGCAGTCGTGAACTGACTTTGCGCTTTGTAGGAAGACCGTAAAAATGTCATTTATTTTAGTGTAATTGCGGTTTGGGCGTTAAAATGTAAGTTTTTTTTTTTTTTCCTTCACTTAGCAATGAAAGGACTGATTTAATGCAGAAAATATTTGATTAAAAAACCTTAAAATCACATTATGAACTTTTACAAAACACAAGTTATGAAATGTTTTACTTTATTCCAAGAATATTTTAGTGCTCTGGGTTTTATGTGCAGTTACTTTATGTGCAGTTTTTTTTTTTTTTTTTTTTTACTTTACAGTAATTTTGGGATAATGTTTTTAAAAGAAGTCTCTTCTGTTCATCAAAGCTGCATTTATTTGGTCAAAAATATAGTAAAAACAATAAAATGTTATTGTAATTTAAAATAGCTGTTTTCTATGTGAATATCTGTTAAAATGTAATTTATTTCTGTGATCAAAGCTGAATCTTCAGCATCATTACTCAAATCATTCTAATATGCTGATTTGCTGCTCAAGAAACATTTCTGATTATTAGCAATGTTGAAAACGGTTGTGCTGCACAGTATTTTTGTGGAAACGGTCATGCATTTTATTTATCTGAATTCTTTGATGAGCAGAAAGTTCAAAAGAACAGCATTCATTTGAAATAGAAAACTTTTATGAATGTCTTTACTGTCACTTTTAATCAATTTAGTGTAGCCATGGTGAATATGAATATTAATTTTGTTTGAAAAAAAAAAAAAATAGTTATTGATTGAATTTATATTTCCTGTCCACTATTGATCCTTAAATGAGCAAGGCTTGTGAGTTTACTTACATGAACCCTGTAGTTAATGATTCATTTACTGGCATAATACAAAGTGATGTTGAAAAAAAAAATTTATCTAACAAAATTAGATATTCAGTGCTCACAAACTACAGACAGTCTTTAGTGTTTCTGTACATTTTTGTCTTTTTGAAGCGGCTCAGAGGTTGCTGATGTGAATGAGTTTAGGTCATTGTAGTGCACTACATAAATCACATTGTTTTGGTGAGAGATTGTGTGCCGGGCTAAAAGAAATATGTAAATGTGATGGATAGGAAATGCAAATGAAGTGCAGCGCTGCCACCGACCAATCAGAAGACTGTAAGAAATCTTGCTTTTAATTTCTATTCATTGTCATTTCTCTCCATTATCGCTGGTTCACTTCAGAGGAAGCTTCCGAAACACCTTGGATCAATATCAGCGAGCTCTTTTTTTTTAATTCCGCTTTTCTCTCGAAGATGTAAAATGCGTGACAGATATTGACCTTTAGCGAGTGCTTTTGATAAATGATAAATGAGGGTCTTTTGATAAATGTTACCTTCTCAAACGCACCTCTCTAATCTCGGAACGATACAGAAACCTTGTTATGTTTCATTATAGATCTGGGAGGTGATACGGGCCGGAAACGCGGCGAGAGCTTCAGATAACTAATCTCCCCTGATTCGCAACTCCTTCAGGGAACTTGCTTTTGATTAGCCTGTAATAAAACATTTCACAGTGGCCCTGCATTATGGGTGGCATTTCAGAGCCAACGCACGCCTCGGCTACTGCTAATGAGGCCAGCCATGATTAATAAACAATAAGAGCATACAGCAGTGCTGCCTCTACCGTCACGTCAGGCCAAAACATCAGTATGTTACGGCGGTTCCTTAAACACGAGTTTTGGCCGTCGGGGTTAATGGGAGCTTAGCTGTAAGTCGCATCAAACTCGAATCACTTGATCCAGTGTACAACAAAGCGCAAGTACTGATCACACTGAACATTGATCATGTGACATATCAACTTCTGACTCAACCAATTACATTCGTCTGGAGGTGGGGCTATCTGCTTATTTTTTTTCCAGTGGCATTTTGAAAACTTGTTTGCAAACACTCATTTTTTTTTTTTTTAATTTCTAAATGGTGATGCTAGTGAAGCAGAAAGTACAGCTAGTTCTATTTTCATTATTCATTTGGGCTGCCAAATGTGAAGTATTAGTAGATACAGCATTTTAACATTTGTATATTTATATATAAAAAAAAAAATGCTTAATAACCAGTCGCTTACATGACTAGGCATTATTTATTCAAAAGTTTGGATTCAGTACAATTAAAAAAAAAAAAAAAAAAAGCAAGTAAAAAGATGCATTTAAATGGTCAAAAGTGATAGTAAAGACATTGACAATGTTACATTCTAATTCAAATGAATGCTGTTCTTTTGAACTTTCTATTCAAATCAGTATATTAGAATGATTTCTGAAGGATCATGTGACACTGAAGACTGGAGTAATGATGCTGAAAATTCAGCAGTGATCGCAGCAATTAATTACATTTTGACATATCCACACAGAAATAATATTTCACAATATTGCTGATTTTACGGCATTTTTAATTAAATAAATGCAGCTTTGGTGTAAAGAAAGATAATGAGTTCATGTGACACAAATGTAGCAAACCACTGCTTAAAATGTTCTGTGCATGTTACTGTTTTTTTTACTGACAATAGTGTGCAGTAATGCTGAAATTCATTTCCATGTATCTGTTTGTTAGAGTGACTTCCATTGCATTATTGCACCTGTTGAACTACTGCTACTATATTCAATTTCATCTCCAGGTTGACTAATCCTGCATTAAGCATCCTGATAGATGATAAACTGTCTGGCAAATGACAACTAGCTAAACAGGCTCATAACAAGGTTGCAAATGGAGCTGAGCGAGATAAAGAACACGTCCATTTGATGATCTCAGTGCTTTCACATATGTATGATGAGGATAACATCAGCACTTACGGCGTCCTCGATTACAGGCGCTCCTGAGCACATGCAGCCCAGCGCCGGCTGACCTTTCCTGCAATGAAAGCGTCGCGAGCGCCTGCGGGTGAGATGTGTAGGATATTGTTAATAGCAGACGCCACTGGTCTGGATGCTCTCAGTATTACAGATGAATGCCATCACAAAGTCAACATTTGTGCAGCGAAGCCCATGAACTACAATAAACACATAGTGTGATACAACAGCATATACCAGAACTAATCAACAATGAAAAGATCAGAATATACTGTATACATATTCTACTGTTCAAAAGTTTGGGGTCAGTAAGTTTATTTTTTAATTTTATTTTTTTATTAATGTTTAACGTTTAAAGTCTCATCTGCTCACCAAGGCTGCCTTTATTTAATCAAAAATACAGAATAATGGTGAAATATTATTACAATTTAAAATAACCATTTTCTATGTGAGTATCTGTTCAAATCTAATTTATTTCTGTGATCAAAGTTGAATTTTCAGCATCATTACTCCAGTCTTCAGTGTCACAAGATCCTTCAGAAATCATTCTAATATGCTGATTTGCTGTTCAAGAAAGATTTCTGATTATTATATGTTGAAAAGAGTTGTGCTGCACAATATTTTTGTGGAAACTGTGATGCATTTTATTTTTCAGGATTCACAGATGAATAGAAAGTTCAAAAGAACAGCATTCCTTTGAAATAGAATCTTTTGTAACGTTATAAATGTCTTTACTGTCACTTTTGATCAATTTAATGTGTCCTTAATGAATGAAAGGTTTGTGCAATGAAAATCAATGGGGTCCAGTGTTGTTTTACTTCAAATTATCTTCAAAAGAAAGCCATACAGGTTTGGAATAACATGAGGGCGAGTAAATGATGACAGAATGATCAGTTTTGGGGTGAATGGTAGGATAAATTCTCAGGTTTCAACAGGTTCAGAGAGACTGTTCATCAAGCTGATCATTAAATGAGATGTAAATTTGAATTATTTAGACTAGCAAAAATGCAGGTGAATGTCCTCATACGTGGCGTTACTGTGATGTAAATGACTCTTGTCATGATATAAGCTTGTGTCGTGCCGTTCACCCCTATTTATAACCTTTGTTTCAAAACACAGCACACTTTCAGGCACGGAAGTTACATAAAACGGGTCGCAGGTCAAACAGGACCAGATGGGTTGAAAATAGGGGCGCTTCTCCTCCGACCACCCACCGCTCCGCCTGTAAACGTCCTAAAACATCCTGAAAGAGCAGTAATGTGCTTTAAACGCACACCTCTGCTCATATTAACACATCAGACGTGACGTTTCCTGTTCTGACACACACCACACACCATGTCTGATCTATGAACACCGTGTTGATAATGTAATCAGTACGAGTAACTCATGTTACATGAGCAAATGACTTTTTTGTGAGTCGAGTCAAATTTATTTGTACACAATGTGTTGCTCTTTGAATTCATTCATCAACATTTTAGTTTTAAAATGTTTCAAATGTGTTTACAATTGAAAACATAAAAAGTTGTACTTAAAAAGTCTTACTTGTTTCACATTTGAATTGTATTTTGAATCAGTTGAGTGAGGAAGGACTGTGGTTTAGCGATTACGTGCCTTTTCTGTCAGACAGGCTTTTGGTCAATATTCTTCTTGTATAATATATTTAAAAAACACATCCAGAAGGAAAAATGCCCTCTGTTTATTAGCGGCTGGAACGCTGGAGGCGCCAACTTCATATTTAGACTGAAGATCATTTGAGGAACATCAGGGGAATGTGGATATGAACTTCATGTGCTAATAGGAGTAATTACAGCACAGCCAGAGGCGGCCCTGTTTGCTAAGACAGGAAGTGTTTGTCTTTGCTAATTGTCCTGAATAATGATTTTTTATTTTTTTTGCAAAGCAGTGAAGTTTGTTTTTGAAAATACTTATATGACCTGTGTCATTTCCTTTGCCATGTTTGTTTTCACCATGGAATAAAAAAAATAAAAAATAAAATAAAAAAGGTAATTGCATTTTTTTCTTCTTTTTTTTTTTTTCACAGAAATTGTGATTTTGACTCTTTTTTCCCCCAGAGAATTTAGCATTTGTATTTCACAATTCAGATTTTTTTTCTATCCTGCAACTTTTGTTAGAATTGCAAGAATCAAAGTCTGAATTATGGGATAAAATTAGCAATTACCTTCTTCTTTTTTTTTTTTTTTTCTTTTTTTTAAGTTCCGTGCCGGAAACGGGGTTCCATGCCATGACATACCATCATAGTTTCCATCAAAATCCTGCTATAGTTTCTCTACTTTCTTTAGTAAAAATGTGTTTTTGTTAAATGAAAGTGTTTAAACTCTAAATGTTGATGCCATGAGAGTCTGGAAATGTATGAGTTTATATGAGCTGTGAGCTTTCAAATCAACAGAAAAAAAAAACAGTTTTTACAACATTTTACCTCTTCAATTTGATGCATTTTAGCACAAAACAGGATAGAATGCAGAACAGATTTTATCCATGCAAATCTGATTGAATTAATGGAACAGGAGTTAAACATGTTTGGCTTGATTCTCATCCCACGCCATCATGATGGTGCCAACTGAAATGTAAAGTTGTTTCAGAGGAAGTGCAAGTGCATTTTGCTATTTTCTTTCAGAATGTTCATCTTTCGGTGTTAAGAAAGTAATAGGTTTGGTTTCGATTTCGAAAGGTTCTGTCACAGTATAGAAGAAAAGAAAATACACTTTAGGTTCCTCTTTTACACTAAGCAATGCTTCCCAAATCTAGCCTGACAGTCAAATTATGGATTTAAAGGGAACTCAAGCACTTACAAACCATTAAAAGAATGACAAAACAGAAGAAAAGTTCACATGAAAAGCTGAAATGCCAAGCATTGAGTGGTAATCCATCAGCGCTTATGAGGAGGTGATCCAGGAGCCCCGTGTGTGTGTGTGTGTGTGTGTGTGCTGGATTAGCATTGATGAGTGTGACTGGATTTGCTCCTCATTAGAGGGTTTGGATTACAGCAGAAGCTCTTCTGAAACCCCGTCAGATGCAAACAGAAGCAAACATTAGTATGTGCAGCTGGACAGACGGGCGGACGCGCGCTAATGAAGCTCTGTAATTGAAATGATTCAGCGCGAGGCGTGAGGAACCGTGGGTAAACTGTGGAAAGGTCAATCACGTAGAAGCTGTGGTGCGGAGAGGGAACGTTAGCGTAGCTTGGCGTTAAAGTTAGCATGGCCATTTGACACTTCGTTAGGATATCGCTCAAGTACACATTCCTTCATTTGTTGAAGTCAGCAGCTCATTCTTGTGTTTCTCTGTGTTCTCTGATGGTTCCTCCTGATGCTGAGAGTCTCCTCACAGACACAGGTTGTCTGTGGTGATCTTGATGCTGATGTGCTGTAGAAGATCAAGAGAATGATTATTTGTTTGTGAAATACAAAACGACAAATTTTGTAGATTCAGTGCAGCTCTTTTCAGTGCAGCAGCAGATAATAGTGAACACGACTGATCAAACGACTCTCCATTTATCTATATCCATCGTTCTCTGTCCGTCCATCCTCCATTATTCCATCCATCCATCAGTTGCTCTGTCCATCCATCTGTCCATTGTTCTGTCTGTCTTTCCTCCATCATTCTGTCTGTCTGTCCATCTTTCCATCCATCTGTCTGTCTATTGTTCTGTCATTCCATCCATACATCCATTGTTCTGTTCATCCATCTGTCCACCCATCCATTTGCCCATCCATCCATCCATCGTTTTGTCTGTCCGTCTGTCTGTCTGTCTATCCATCCATCCATCTCTCATTCCATCCATCCATTCATCCATCATTCTGTCTGTCATTCCATCCATCTGTCCATCCATCATTCAGTCCGTTGTTCCATCCATCCATTGTTCTGTCTGTCGTACCATCCATCCACTTTCTGTCTGTCATTCCTTCCGTCCATCCAACCATTCGTCGTTCTGTCAGTCGTTCCATCCATCTGTCCACCCATCCACATTCTGTCTGTTGTTCCGTCATCCATCCATCAATAGTTGTCATTCCATCTTTCCATCTATTGTTCTGTCATTCCATCATCCATCCATCCATCCGTCCATCCGTCCATCATTCTGTCTGTTGTTCCATATTTCCATCCATCGATCCACCATTGTTCTGTCTGTCATTCCATCCACCCATCCATCGTTCTGTCTGTCTATCCATCCATCCATCCATCGTTCTGTCTGTTGTTCCATCCATCCATCAATCCATCCATCCATCCTTTTGTCTGTTGTTCCTCTGTCCGTCTGTTCAAACAGTTTTGCTTACAATTATGTTACTTAAATGCTATATAAAATATAAAAAACATAATTTCAGCTAGTTCCCATGGCAACATTTTCTTTTTTTTTTTTTTTTTTTTTATCAGTTTAACGTCCTAAGATAACTAAAGCTAGAAACATCAAAATCTAATAAAAATGACCAAAACACGGCAATAAACTTTATATGAAAATGTAAAAAAAAAAAACGAATTCAAAATATTATCAAAATCTATAATAGTATCTCAATGATACTTAAATAACACCGCTATGAACTGTTATTCTATATGAACATTCCTGAAAAATCCTCTTTGTTCCTTTGAAACAGCATATTTGGGTGTGTTTTTGGCTGAACTCTTCCTGCGAGTTTGTAAGCGCAGGCGTTCGTGACTGCTGAAGCGACAGATACGGAGTTTCACGAGCGTCGTCTCTGAGCAGGTGAGTCTGCGTTCACACTCACCAGACGTGTGGATGGCGGGCGAGAGCTCAAGGCGGTGACACAGGTCAGCACCTCTGAGATAGAGCTGTCAAATTAGGACGCCCTCGCCGGCTCCACTAACAGCTACTAATTGGTGACAGTCTGCGCACCCCGTTAAAGCGCTTGGGCTCCAGGGCTCAGACCCGCCGCGGGGCAAGTGTTTCTGTTTGATTCTATCAGGGCGGGTGTGCGCTTGACACTTTCCTTGTCACAGCCCATCGACAAGGTGAGTTCACACATGAAGTCTTTCTCCGCGTGTCACTGCGTTACAGACACTATTAGTCGCTGTGGTGTCTGCTTAAACGGAGGGCTAAAATATCATTAGAATACGTCGAATCTGAAGGCCGGACGCGCATCGGTACGAGAGCGGAATATATAGCGGCTCTCTCCTGAGCCCAGGCTTTTATTTTGCATCACAATTACCTTGTTGTCACAGTACAACCGACTCCATTTTCCATTTCTTATAAATAGCCAGAAGAAAAGTGTTAATTATCCCCGTGCAATTTAATGCACCGGATACTTCAACCTTTCCGGTTTCCGGTAAACGCTCGCATAACCAGGCGTATCCGCGGCCGCAAATGTGATTTATGACAACAGTGTTTAATTTCTGTTTTTAAATAGGTTAGACGGCAATCTGCATGCATTTAAATGCGCTGATGCCGCTTGTCTTCAGGCCCTCGTTTAATATTCAGGGATGATTTTGGTCCACATGCGTTTTGGTCGGTGTCACCTTAGATTAAATTATTAGCGTCGCGCGGGCCGCAGGCCCCTTATTTACCACAATCAATGAAACGGTAATGAAAATCCATTTTTCATACTATCAGCCCCTGCTGACTTTTATTTACTTGTGTGTGTCTAAGCGAGCAATTCATTCTGAGTAAATGCCAGCCCAAGAACACGCATTAGCAAAGCAAGGGTTAAGAAAAGATAACAATAGCCAACACACACACACACTACGTCTGTCCTGCATTGTTCTGTAGTTGTGCCGTCTTACCTGTGATATGATCATTATAAGAATGCAATTAGTGGTTTTGCTTCAGTGCATCAATATACCTGTTCTTTCTGTTTTTTACAGCTCAAATTTCCTTTTGTTTTTCAGTTTGTAAAAGCAAGCACAATTGTATATAGTAATGTGCTTACTTTACAATGGAAGATGGTTAAACATTAAAATACATGCTGTTTGGAAAGAATAGAATCAATGCTTTAACATCATCTAAGCAGCTCAAAACAGTAGATCATGGTGCTTGCAACATTAGATCATGGGTTTGATTCCCAGGGAATGCATGAATAATTAAAATGTGTGTAAATCCAATGTAATTATGGATAAATGCATCTGTCAGATGCATAAATGTAAAGGTAAAATCATCAGACTACGAAGTGATATTCACTTATTAGTCTTTGTATAGTAATTCAACCGACCATCCTGACCATGTCTGCATGGTTTACATAATTGTGATGCTTTATAGTTAATATAACAAACATTTATAGGTAAGAGTTAATATAAGAGCATTAACAAAAATTGAAGCTTTGCATTTCTACTTTTTAAAACATCTAGACTTTTTCCCCCATGAATTTCCATTGTAATCGTGTTACTGTATCTGTGATTTTTGTTTAGTTTTACAAACTGTGGGACAAATAATTTAAACACCAGAGAAATAAGAAACCAACAGAATTAAAGGAAATTTCTGTAGTAATTAATCAGTCATTGAGTTTAACTTGTAATAAACCCTGAATATTCTTTTAGAAGTACAGAAATGTGATCTGTAATTTTCCACACAACGTAAAGGATAATTCTGACATTTGTGTCATCATCAACTGTTTGCAGATGGTCTGTTTTGAAGGACTGCTGCAGATTTTCCCAAACGGGTCACTGCATTTTAACTCTATATTTTCATCTTTTTCATCATGGTGCGTTTAGTCTTTCTCAGACTCTCAGAAAATGAGCTGATGTTTTGACACGGCGCCTTCAGTTTTAGTAAAACCACACAGACGGGCTCCATGAGATGTTATGTGCTAATTTAAAATCCGTGACATTAATGTGAAAGTCTCTGGAACATTAGATATGGAGGATTCATGGCTGCAAGCATTCATGGTTAAATTACAGATGAACTTATATTACAGGACCAAAGAGTGCTTTCAGGATTCACACACACATACACACAGGCACATTTACAGGAGAAGCAATGTATGTCACAAAAAAATCAAACCTGGAGATTCAAGGTGTTTCAGTGTATTCGGCTGTTTATAAAGAGCATAATTTGTTTTTTGTTATGCATATTTGTTTTTGATCCTGTGTACACCAGGATTGTTATAGTTAACTAAAATTAAAACTATTAAAAACTTTGTCATTACTTGAAATAAAACTGGAATAATAATAATACAAAATAATAATAATAATAAAAAATAAACATGATATATATATTTTATTCCAGCAACAGTTTAACAGTTTAATCTTGTTTCATTTTAATTTAATAAAACTTGATGTGCTAAAACAACTAAAACAGAAATTAAAATAGTTTTAAAATATATATATATATATTTAAAGCTAAGCTATATGGCCATAAAATAATAATAATAATAATAATAATAATAATAATAATAATAATAATAATAATAATAATAATAATAACAACAATAAAAAAAACAAAATACAAAAAAACTACTGAAAATGACAATAGTACTAAAACTTTAACTAAAATTAAAAGGAAAATATTATAATATGTTGATTTAAATAAATAATAAATAAAAATAAAAATAATAATAATAATAAGAGTGTCTCAATGATACTAAAATTACAAACATTGGTTTAGAAAAGTTTTGTTATGGTAAATTTCACGATTACCAAAAATGGCAAGAGTAACATTTAAACATGACATTTTGAGGTATAAAAAGATAAATATTATGTTATTACTCTAATAAATATTTGTTTTACTTTGATTTTTTGATTTTTTTTTAAGCTGCACATTTATTTTATAGTGCATTTATATTATTTGTCTTTAGTATGTGGAGTTGTATTTATTGCATGTGTGCTTAAAGCATGTAAAATGTGAGTTTTAATGTATAATGTTGTGTTTGTGTGTGTTTAATGTGATTCTGTTTATTGTATTTAGTGCGTAGATTTCTGTCTCTTTTTTTCCCATGTTGATTGGTTCACAATCGCTGTCTTTCCTCTCTGTGCTGATAGACTTATAAATGACTGTGTGTGTGTGCGTGCGTGTGTTTGCAGTGTGTGATGAAATAAAATTTAATAAGTGAATAAAAATGTAAATAAAGGTTGGAGGAGAATGACTTGTCCATGAAATAATTCTCTCCTCCCCCTTGAGCTAATAGTCTGAAAGCCAAACCCGCCGCTTGATTTGGTGTGTGACCTTTGAGAACATTCTCCTCCTTGATTAAAGACGTATTAAATTTGTTTAAATAAAGCTCGTTGTAATGACACATCATTTGTAAGGAGCTATTAGGGGCTGGAAACGCAGGCTGCCGTATTTGCATGAAAATGTGCCGGCGGATCACGTCTGAAGGAAGGCAGACGCACGCGCTCACCTCCGACAAAGAGCAGATCAAACTTTACACTAAACCGCAGTGATAAAGCCATCAGATCTGGGAGCACCGCCTTCTTCCGCTCAATCCCAAAATCCTCTTCAGATATGACACGTGCATAAAGGCAGGTGAGCGGCTGGGCGATAAATGATATCATATTAAGTAGAATGTATTTCTATATAACAATAATAAGCTCTGGACATTTGTACTCAATAACAGCAGCAGTAAATGTGAAAGCAGCCAATCAGAGCATGTGGCTAATAAAGTGCATTAGCCCCACCCACTTTTTCAGTGTTTTTGTTTCCAGAAGTATTTTTGCCTTTTTTTCCTCACAGGGATTTAAAAAAAAGTCACTGAACCAAAACCAAACAACTACAAGGAGAATCACAACATCACAAATTTTGATTTGAAGCCAGAAAGTAAATGAAAATTTGACAAAAGGACAAAAGTACAAGATTGTGAATCCAATGGTCTTGAATGTGGGAAGGAGCTACTATCCCATGAAACAATGCAAATCGAGTTAAAACGATGCAGAATTATAAAACTATTCATTTAAAGTTGATGGTCCTATCTACAGAAACAATATATTTTAAATTCATTAAAAAAATGCATATCGTCCCCTTGAAATTATAAGGTTCTATCTGACATTTTTGGTCAAAAACTTATTCACGTATTCTTATTCTGTGACAACTTATTTACATGTGATAGATTTTTTTTTAATGTTGTGTACACTTTGGGACTTTTTATTTAAAAAAGGTTCTATCTACACAGTCGAATGGACTGCAAAAACTTTGAAGCCATATGTCTTAAAACTACTCGGAATGCAGACAGAACCTTATCATTCCAAAAGAACTATATATACTGTATATACAGTATTTTGAGAGTGTAGGGAGACTCAGTTACGTCATTTACTGTGCTTCATGGGAGAGAATGGATCAAATGATCTCTTGGCACACTTTTCTCATCACAATTCTCTGATTGGTGGAATTTTTCTGTACAGCATCATGGGTAACGTAGTTTTTCATCATGAATTCTGCTATTAAATTTGATTATTAAAAAAAAAATTATGTTGAATTAATGAGAGCAGATGGGTTCAACACAAGCATATACCATCATTTGTGTCTACTACACAAACTCAAACTCGCATGTGACACTTACTGTGTTTTTTGCATCTGTCTGTCTCTCAATATATGAGACATGAATAAATAAACTTAATCTCCAGAGCTGTTCTGAGTCTCACTTCACCAACTTTACACTCTTTACATTGAGAAAAAACTACTGTCAGACAGTGGCAATTTTATTTATTGTCATAATAAAAGTTTGGTTTAAATTGAAGAAATTATGACTTAGGTACCTCTTGAAGCAATAACAATATTTTTAAAGATCGTCATATAACCAAAATAAAATAGAATAAAAATAAAACTGTTGTAAATTTATTGTTGTATTTTCATTTGATTACATTTAAAAAAAAAAAAAAAAAAAAAAAAAAAAAAACGTTTATTAAATGGATTTATTGTCAGTTTTTTTTTTTTTTTCCAATTTATTTTATTAGACACCATTTTTGATGATAAATTTGTATTAAATCATAAACTAAATAATCCAGGACAAATAAAATGGATAACACAGAATTTAGGTAAAATTAAAACTTAACAACTAGCACTGTAAAAAAAAAAAAAAATGACAGTGAATTTAACAGTAAAAGACTGTAAAAATGCTACAGTAAAAACCTGTTAAATGGTTAACAGTAAGTTCCCCTACTATATACGGTGAAAAACTGCATTGGACACTGCATGTAGTTCTACAATAGTGTACGATTTTCGGAAGTGAAAAAGAGCATAAAATTTACAGCGAATAACCGTAAAATGACATTCCCAGAATTCCATGCGTTACATTTCAAATTTGATTTTTTTTTTTTTTTTGCTGAAATAGCTATGTTTCTTCTAGGGCTGCACAATAAATCGCAACAATATCGCAATCGATATTAAGAAAAGCTGTGATATTCATGAGCGCATTTTGTCAGTGAAGCACGGTTCTGTGATCAGTAGTAAATCACCATCCGAAGGCCAAATATGCCCCAAAGAAGAAATCCAGGAAATAACGATTGCTGCAGCTGAATAAACAGAAGATTTAACTGCTTTCATTCATTTAATGTGACTAATAAACACAACTTCGACAATATATGGTTTATCTGCCTTCTTATTATAATATTCATTATAATACAGTATATAATAATGAAGTGAGTTTTAAGTAAAAACATGTTATTAAATTTGGTATTTACATGTGCTTTCAGATTTAGCAGCATTTACGTTACTACACAGCCGTAGTTCACCGAGAAGCTACGCAAGCAACTTTACTATTGCAGCCTGATTTGATAATATCGATGTATAATATCGATTATAGTGTCTGTGTGGTTTTGCGTAGCTTGTCGGTGAACTACAGCTCTGTGTATTGATGCTGCTCTATCTGAAAGTACGCCTGTGATGGAGATTTACTGCCTATTACAGAACCGGCTTTAATGACAAAATGCGCATGTATATCACATGCGATTTATTGTGCAGCTCTAGTTTCTAGTTACCTTAGGCTGGTATGTTACATCTCATGATAAATTAATGTTTATTGTAGAATTTTAAGTTTATGTGTGTTACCATGATGGTGTTTAGTGTTTGTGTGAATGACACTGTGCACCTTCTATATATGTTAGTATTTAAATAGATGGGCTTTGGTTCATTATGTGACTTGTTTAACAGTTTACCTTAACTTAACTTAGGTAGCTGGTCTGTGGAGCAAGTTGCATTCATTCTAATGGATCAACAAACACCTGGAAAGCTTTTCCTCCCCCATTAATGGAAAATAATGACACAAATTAATATCGTATGGTATTGAAAAAAATATGATATTTTGGCCATATCGGCCAGCCCTAGCCGTCAGTCAGCGATCGCGCTATTAAGCGAAGTCTCTCCGCGGGGGCCGACGGGTAGAAGACGTTTCGCGCTCGAGCACAAATAACGCTTTGCGGTCCGTTTGACCCAAGTGGTTTCTGTTAGACACGCGCACGATTTGTTTGCTTAGGCGCTGCGAAGGGGAACGCGAGTCGTCTGATGAGCGAGGAAAAACAAAGAAAACATGCATCTAGAGAGCGAGATGTGTGTGCGTGTAGTGCTGAATTGCAGTTTGCTCAGCGGAGCATGCGGGAGCCGTGTTTCTGACAGTCGAGAGGGCCGTACGGGCTGTTTACAGCGTTAGATCAGGCAGCGGGGCCAGTTACACACAGAAAGCCCATCCTCGGCACCCTTAAATTGGGTTGCACATCGAGAGCTGCCTCCAGGTCACATCAAATAAACAGCGACGCAGAACTGCGCTTCAGAATCCCGGCTGAGCATTGCATTTCGTCTCACAAAGGATGAGACGCAGCGGCTCCCATCAGAACTAACACTAACAAGACACAAACATCACCATCACAAACACAAGTTTACTAAGTTTGCCAGAGTTTTCTGAAGAAAGTCATACATTTTAGCAAAGTCCTGAAAATGCAGAGAGAGCAGATGTAAGTTACAGTAAAACGGACTGAACTGACGAGGTCTTGTCTCCAACTTGTAGTTGTGCTTCTTTTTTGTTGCTGTCACATACAGTACTGTGAGGCCAAGCAAAATAAAACATGCAGTAGCTGAGAGAGCAAGGTGTTGCAAAAATTATACTTCTGACTTTATTGGGAATTACAACATCACATGTTTTAAATCAAAATTATGATTAAACCAGAATTACCAGAAGTTTATCTGGAAGGATTTGTGAAGGATTTAAACATTTATTTATCTATTTATTTATTTACAAAAAAAAAAAAAAAAAAAAAAAATACACACAATAGCACAACTGTTTTCAACATTGATAATAATCAGAAATGTTTCTTGGGCAGCAAATTAGCATATTTTGAGCAGCATATTAGCAATAATTTTTGAAGGATCATGTGACACTGAAGACTGGAGTAATGATGCTGAAAATTCAGCTTTGATCACACAAATTAATTACATTTTTAACATATATTCACATAGAAAACAGCTATTTTAAATAACAATAATATTTCCAAATGTTACTGTTTTTACCATATATTTGAATAAATAAAGGCAACATTGGTGAGCAAAAGAGATTCATTCAAAAACATTTAAAAGACTTTTGAACAGTAGTGTGGCTCAAACTAAGACCAAAAAAAACAGATAGTTTCACATTTCTTTCTTTCTTTCTTTAAGGTATTCGCAAAGGCAACAATTCTCATTTATATTTATTGTAACATAAAATAAGTACTAAATAACAAACTAAAATAACAACCTAAAACTGAAATTAAAATTTAAAAAATACCATGTAGACATATAAAAATAAATCAAATAAATAAATGAATGAATGAATTAAAGAATGGCAAAAAAAAAAAAAATACTAAAATGAAAATGGAAAATCTAAAAATAAAAAAATCATAGCGCTGGATTGGACGTTCGCGGAGCATGAAGCAGTTTTTGCAGTAATAGAGTTTGTCAGTTATCTGAACGCATGGCTTCGAAACAGTGACTCTTTCTTGACATTTATTGTTATTTGTGTGTTGCCCACTGACATGACATCATGATGCTGCCAGAGAGCCGTCCAATCGACACAGTTTGGCATTAAACCATTACAGATATTTTGTCAGACTTTAAAGGTTTATTCTGTTAGACTCGTTCAGCGTGTGTGTGTGTGCGTGTGGTCAGCGCAGAGCAGATAAGAGAGCAGTTAGCCGCGGGCCTGATGCTCTCTGTGGCCGCTGTGGTTGTGGGCAGTAGGTGATGTAATCGTACCTGGCATGATCGGCCTGGTGTGTCAGTTGATGTGTGAGCGTGTTTGTGTGTGCATCTGAGTTTTGCAATGGCCGTTAGTAATTTAATGTACGCCTCAGGAAGACTTGAGCGAACCAGGAGCCCTCTGACTCACTACACAGGAAGCACCTTTGAAAACCCCTGGGGTGTGTGTGTGAGTGCCTGTGTGTGTGTGAGTGTAGGTGTGTGTGTGGGGGTGGTGGTGGATCTGAAGTGCATTTCCCTTGCTAAAACACCTTGAAAACCCTCCAGTCTGTGTGAATATTTCTAAAGCCGGTTTATTTTAAACACATTGTATTTGCCCAGTGCTGTCAGGTCCGTGGCTTTACTACAGCTTTGATGCTACCAGAACAAAACCTGTGTGTGTTTTATACACTCTGAGATATCAGAGTTCATAATCGCATTTCAGCCTTCTGCCCACTCTAGCGCGCATTTACCTTTTAAAGGTGTCACAAACACATGGTTAAAAGTTCTCAAAGACATTTATAGATGCGGAAGTACATTTAGTAATAATTAACCGCAAGGTCGGTAACACTGGTTAATGCGTTAGACATCATCATTATCTAACAATGATTAATAATTTTACCACATTTATTTATGTCATTTAATTTCATGTTAATTTTTGCATATACTAATACACTTTTAACATTTCAAGCTGTATAAATTACCACGTTCAAATACTATGAACTAACATGATTTAACAGTGAACAACAGTATATTTAGAAATTCACATCAAACTAGATAAATATTGTAAAAAGTTATTTTGTATTAGTTTATGATAGCTAATATGTTAAGTAATATAGAAAATGTGAATATTATTGTAGTTTTATCAGATTTTTTGATGGGTTTACAAATGTATTTATGATAACAATATAATATAATATAAAATAATATATATATTTTTTTATTTATATTAATATATTAATCAATTCAAAACTATTGTAGTGTTACAATATTTTTATCATGCATTTACAAGTTGATTATTATTAATATTTAACAGTGCTAAATAAATAAATTAATTAATTGATTAATAATTTAATATTATTATTATTAATAATATTAGTATTTAATAATATTAATATTAGTTAATGATATTAATTGTAACACACACTTCAAACATTGTAACAAATTCTTAAAAGATATTTAGAAAAAAGCAACCTGTGATCACTTATACAGTATATCGGTCAGATTCTACTCTGAGTGTTCGATTATTGAACAGAATGGGCTGAAATGTGAATATTTGTTTTGAATTAAGTCAAATGTCTACATAAGACTGTAAATATGCTGGTATGTTATCTTTGGTCTCTGTAATTGGGACTCTAAGGTACTTTGTGAAGTTGCCTACTGTCTCTACTGATTAATTCCCAGAGATCGTAATTCTTCCCATTTAGTGAGAGACTGTCAGACTGGTTTCCTCCAGAAAGACCTTCCCATTATTGTCTGTGATCAGGCCCACCAAACCCATGAGGTCAGCAAACTTCCCAGTAAAGTTGGAGCCATGAGAAGAGAGCGTAGAGGAAGATCAGCAGCGGGCCCAGCAGAGAGCCCTGGGGGACGCCTGTGTGAAGAGTGAGGGTCAATGATATTCAGCTGCCCTTCCTCACCACCTGGAGTCTGCCTGACAGGAAGTCCAGGATCCACCGGCAGACGGGGGTGTTAAGACGCAGGTCCCCGAGCTCGTTGACGAGCCTGGAGGGAACGATGCTGTTTAATACAAAGCCGCGATCAATCAATAACATCCTCGCATAATTCCTGCGCTCCGAAGGCTGGTATGCGCTACGAGATTTTTAAGTCTTCCGTTGTTTGCAAAATGAGACTCTGTATACACAGTAAATGCAGTTTCAGAGCGGTGAGGGGTGAAGGTACCAACCTGACGCTTCCTGTCCGTGTGTTTGGATTCCTGTTGATTGTATCAGCAGTTTATGTTAGGCTAAAAGAGAAGGAAGTCAGGCGTTTGCTCAAAGTAAACCTCACCATCGCACAGCTGTTTAAAGTTTACCTGCTGTGAATAAACTCAGTTTAACACATACACACCCACTGATGTCCTCTTCGCTGCGGTACCTGTCATTGGTCAGTCAGAACGGACGCTGGAGACCACATGTTCTACATTGTTCCTTGACACTCTCATTTCTTTAGCTTAGGTTTGTGCAGCAGTTTGTGTGCTGTGAGTCAGAGGTGTGTTTATGTGTCTGTGAAGGGAGAAGGAATTATAAATTGACATATGTTTCTTTTTTTTTTAAACGTATCCTTGCTCTCCTTTTCCATATATGTGTAATATTTGTTTTCAAAGTAACAGTCACTCTTGACTGTGACGTTTGATGTCATTGATGTTAAAAGGCACCATTTTTTTTTAAACAGCAGTGATTAAAATATGGGCAAATTCCACACAAAGCCATCGTATGATGTGGGATATAGTGCATGTATACTTGTATGGTGTTTGTTTGTCATTTTAGATTTTAGACCGTCATCATGAATCGTTAAGGGGATAAAAGTGCAAAAATTTGCTTTTTGTGTTCGATGTTGAGCAAAGAAAGTCATGTGGGTTTAGAACAACACGAGGATGAATGAATGATGAACTATTACAAATGTCATACATTACCAGACTCAGGAGAAAATGTTCTGGGTAATTGGAGCACTCTGTCTGTGTGTGTGTGTGTGTGTGTGCGAGAGAGAGAGAGATGAGAACAAGTGATAATGGTTATCAGTGCAACAGTATGAAATGTTAATCTGTTTGAGGAACTTAACTGTGACAGAAGCAAGTGTTTTTCATTATTATAAAAAAAAAAAATGTTTGGAAGGCAAGACTTTAAAAACAAAGTCCTGCCTAGAGATGAAGAGATGGTAAAAAAATAAATAAATTATTATTATTATTGTATGTTTCCTGTTCTAATATGCTGTGACTCTAATCTATGGTTACTTTGGTGTTCTATATATTGCTGTAAAAAGCACAGCAAAACTTGTGCTTACTGAAATGGTACCTGAAATATCCAGCCAATCCCAACTGCATCTTGCAGTATACATCTGATAATAATAATGTGACAGATTCATGAAGTGTGCAGTGAACTCTGACATTTACAATCATTAATTGTATCAGTTCTAGAGTTATTCATTTTTTCTTCGACTCCAGATAGATGTCTCTAAACGGTCTTAAATATGTCTCGCATGTGCCAGGCAGAACTTTATGATTGCTTGAAACTGAGGCTCACATCATTTATTTTCTTTGGTTGCAGTTCTTCAGTCTTGACAGAAACACACACACACCTACATCAGTGAAGGGTCTCTCCGGCCCAGGTCAGTGTGTGTGTGTGTGTGTGTGTGTGTGTGAGAGAGAGGAGTCAGAGGAGATTGTGGAACTTGGCAGGATTAGGTGATCCTGGGAAGAAACTTTCCATGGCTTTCCAAAGCCAGAGAATGTCATGGGAATTGTCTCTAAACACAAGCACTGACCCCCCTCTTGACAGACACACACACACACACACACACACACACACATACACACACTCATAGCCACATATCACCACGGCATGAACTCACTGCATTAACATAAATAGAATGAGAACTGAGAACAACAGAACACAACAAAAGAGCCACTGTGAGAGAGAGAGAGAGAGAGAGAGAGAGAGAGAGAGAGAGAGAGAGAGAGAGAGAGAGCGAGAGCGCACTGAGGATGTGTGGAAGTGTAGAGTACAGCGCCATCTACAGGACACATCAGCTCATGTAGAAAAACAGATTCTGGCACATTGGAAAACACAATCAGAGATCATTAACAAAAACTGCAATCAAATGAAAGAAAAAATACTGTAAAACTATTTGTTGATAAAGTCAGTGTGTGATACTGGCTCAGAAAAGACTTTTTGGCATAAGAACATGGTGCTGCTGTGTTTTTTTTTTTTTTTTTTTTTTTTTTGTAGAATGGTAAAACTGTGTCATTCTTTGAAGTACCATTTATATTCCATTGTACATGAATGCTGATGCTGATGTTCATTATTCAGCTCTGTATCTTAAATAAATCAGAGTACCATGGCATCATCATGTACATTACAGTTCTTTCGTCAGATATAAAAAAAAAAAAAAAAACAGTTTAAGTGTTTCTGACATAATT
Organism: Cirrhinus mrigala; assembly: GCA_036247105.1. NCBI lineage: Eukaryota > Metazoa > Chordata > Actinopteri > Cypriniformes > Cyprinidae > Cirrhinus > Cirrhinus mrigala. The sequence goes on from CM070012.1 coordinate 1,263,992, forward strand.
ACAAAATTTTAGTGGATATTGCATTTGGTGGATGCTAATTGATCACTAAAGTATTCAAGTCATGCTAAAACACTTCTTTTATAAATGCAAAATGTAAATTTCAAAGTGTAAATCACTGAATATCACCCATAGATACTAATTTCTGCTGTTAATTTACATGACACCACTAGATCTACTAGTAAAAGGAATACACAATCCATTTACAATCGTTTATAGTTGTGTTATTTTGTGAATATAGTCAGTCTGTTTATTCACAGTATAACACATCCTTGTATGCTTTTGCATTTTAAAGTTTCTATAGTTGTAAAGTAACTCATCTGTATGTCTCTTTTACAAACTGTATGCACACAGATAGTTGCATAACCCATTCCTGAACTTTAACCCTTCCTCAGCATTTTGGATTAAAATGAATGTCTGTATCTTAAGTTTTGTACATTTTTCACCAATTTTATTCAGCTTTTGCCTTCAGTCCTTTGTTTGAAATGATCTTGCAGTGTGACAGATGAATTTGTTTAGCACGTATTTACTCAATTAACATAAAAACGGCATAATATTTATAAAAGAATGAGCGAAATACAGTTAAAAATAATTATGGATGCAGTATAGCATGTCATGCCATAGGAAACTTCGCATATATTTGTCTGTGTGTGCATGCAGAGTTTTCTCTATGTGATTTTTCTGTTCTCAAAGGCGTGTGTGTGTGTGTGTGTGAGAGAGAGAGAGTCTTCTGTTGTTTAGAAGTAGACGTGTTGTGAAACTGAAGTTGTCAGTGCAGAACTGAGTGGTCATTACAGTCGCTGTGCACTTCAGATCCGCGACTCTGACACCAAATCAATGCTGCTTTTCCACCTTATCAATTAATGCACATGTAATTACAACCGTGAACAATCGGCTCTGAAAAGCCTCTGAGACGAGGCCGCAGTGGCGGCGGGAGGGAGGAGGGGAGAGGAGCGGCGGGTCACGGGCAGGTTCGCCGTCTAACGCGCCACCTGCAACACCTGATCCGGAGTGGGACGCGGGGTCCGCCGTGGGACGAGAGGTCTCGTGTTTATCAGCGCTCTGAACGAGACTTTGGGCGGGAGCCAAGAGGCAAATGCACGACCCGTGAGAGCGGCAGGAATAGAAACAGCTGGGGAAACCTATTAGAGAACACGGCACACGGAATATGCATGTGTGTGCGTGTGTGTGCGCGTGCTGCGGGGAGCAGATGGGCCGAGCACCACGATCATTGGTGCATTACCTGCGTGCCTGTTTACAAACAACAACAATGCAGCCTGCACTAATAACCTGCAATCAAACATGACAATTAATATGAGCAGCTAATGTCTGCCCGGGGCTCTCGGCACGCCACGCGCTCACCTGCGTCTGCGGGAATCAGCACCGATGCCATCAAACTCCGGCTGCGTCTGTGCAGCTCTGTGGATGGCCGTGCCGCTCCAGATTAGATTTTTTACAGTCGCTAGGACACTTTTCTCAATAATCAGGTTGCTTTTTCAAAACTCTCCCAAGCAACTTTCTTCTTGGCATAGCAGTTTATTTTACATTCAGAACCACCAAAACACTTCATACATGTTTCAAATCAAGACAGATACATGTTTAAGGAGAGACTCAAGCCACACCACATAGTGACACCCTAGAAACCATCCAGAACACCATAGCAACCACATTAACAACCACCTAGCAGCAACCTCACATAACACCTTTAGAAATCTCACAGAACAACTTATCAAATAATCACAGCGACACCTTAGAAACTTTCCAATCACCATACAACACAGAACACCTTAGCAACCTCACAGAATGCCATATAAAAATCCAGAACAGCCTGTCAAACCTGAATAACACCCTAGCAACATCCAGAACACTGTAGCAACCACACAGAACACCCCATCAGAACATCACATAGAACACCATGGTAACCACACAGAAAGCCTTAGCAACCACCTTGCAACACCCTAGAAATTTTGCAGAACACTGTACCAACCCCATAGCAACACATTAGCAACTGTGCAGAACACTCTGTCAGCTACACAGCAACACTCTAGCAACCACGCAAAACACTAGTCAGGAAGAACACCATAGTAACGACACAAAAGGCCTTAGCAGACACCTAGTACCACCCTAGCAGTATTGCAGAACACTGTATCAACCACATAGCAACACCTTAGCAACCATGCAGAACACTCTATGAGCTACATAGCAACACTCTAGCAACCACACAAAACACCAATCACATAGAACAAAATGGTAACCACACAGAACCTTAGTGACCACACAAAACCTTAGTGACAACCTAGCAACACCCTAGCAATATTCCAGAACACTATTAACCCCCATAGCAACACCTTAACAATCACATAAAGCACAATATCAACATAGCAACACCCTAGCAACCATGCAGAACACTAATCACATAGAAAACCATGGTAACCACACAGAAATCCTTAGCAACACCCTAGCAATATTGCAGAACACTGTATTAACCGCATAGCAACACCTTAGCAACTGAGTTGTGAGTTGCTGGGTTTTTTTATTCTGATTTTCCTCAGAGAATGTAAAACAATTAATATAATCATATTAAATTAATATGTGTATTCCTTCTAGCGGTGTAGGAAATGTTCACAATGTTTGTGTCACTTTATTTATTTTTTTTTTTAAATATTCCAGTGGTGCTGATAATGAGTTTTACTGTAGTAACAGTACAGTAAATGTGATATTTTGGTAGAACTGTGGTTACCATGGTGACTATTTTGTCAGGCTGATGCTTCCTACATTGCTCAGATCTGCAGTCAGTAGTGTGTGTGTGTGTGTGTGTGTGTGTGTGTGTGCATTTTAACCCTGCTGAGCTCAAGCTGCTGTTCCTCATGGACCCTGGAGACTGAGATAACACACTCATACATCTCCGTACCACACTTACCATCTCATTTACACACTCACACACACACACTCACTCGTATGCATCCACTGCGCTGATATTCCCAGATGGCTCAGTGTGTGTGTGTGTGTGTGTGTGTGTGTGAGAGAGAGAGAGAGGGAGAGATAGAGAGTTTGTTTGGCCATCAGAAGTTTGTCTGTGTGTTTAATGCGTGTTCGGGGTGAGCGGTGGGGCGTCACGGCCGCATGAGTGTAAGTGCTGTGATATTAGGGTGAATCGGGGCTATTTTAGGGTCGCTGCTTGTTCTGGTCAGCAAGTGTCACTCATGGGTGACTGTAGTGGGTCAGGGTCAAAGGTCACGAGCGCGTGTGTGTGTGGTTGAGGATGGGTCAGTAGATTCATCTGCTCTACAAAATCTCATTTTACACATGGCCTGAACTTCAGACCAATTACAATCAACAAACTGCCTCATTGATCTGAGTGTGTGTGTGTGTGTGTGTGTTCAGCAGTAAGTTCAGTGTTGTACTGTGTGATCTGAGCTAACTAACTAACCATGTGTGATTCACGACTGACATGTGCGTTTTTAATTTATTATTTTAGAAAAATCATAAGAATTCCCCATGATTATGACAGATTCAATCAGCTAAACATGAATTGTGTGTTAACTTGTGATGTTATATGAAACAGCTTAAACTGCTGAAACTGACAAAACCTCAATTCATGGACATCCACTCTAGTAGAAAAGTGATGGATTTAAAATGCATTTATTTTATACTAAGTATAGTTCAAGTCTATTAACCCTCTGGGGTCTGAGGGTGTTTTGGCACCCTGGAGAAGTTTTGACATGCTCTGACATTTGTGCTGTTCTCAGTATCTTAAAAACATATTAATGGCTAAAGTCTAATTACATTGTAATTAGCACAAACTGGGCTACAATAATATGCAAGCAACATTAATGTACATGTTTGTGTTTTTGAGAAAACAACGTTTATGCATGGTGAGTGAAAAACGAAAATTTTTAAGTCACTGAAATAAGGCCATGAATTTACTGACATATTGCTTGAGACTTACTGATATTGTAATTAAACTTTATTTGGAGTATTACTTGTGCACAGTGCACATTTTATTAATACTAAGCCTAAAATATGTTTTAATGTCACTATTGATGTGGATTGTATGATTTTAAAATGATATTAGTCTTTAAATGCAAAATATTTAAATGGTACCTAAAGTATACTTACAATAGTTCCACTTTAGCACAATCAGACATACTTAAATTGGACTTCAGCACTACTTCCACACAATTAAAGTTCAAGAAATTACTTGTTCCAATTTAGCACACTTGAAATATACCAGTTTAGTATACTAAATGTACAATAGCAGGGTATTTTTATTCAGTACGTAATATGTAAATGTATTTGTAGTATACTTAGCATGAAATAAATGTATTTTAAATACATTTTAGTATATTTATTTTTCACTAGGGAAGGCATCCTTATTTGTTTGTAAAAAAAAAAACTTTATTCAGCAGCATCTTTCATCCCTGACATGACCCTTCAAATGAATTGATACAGAAAAAAAAATCCTAAATTTAACTTGAATAAAACAAATTTCGACCTTAAATATATGATAAATATGGTCATATGAATATGATCTACATTTTAAAATTAAGTTTTAAGTTTGCAAAATGGTAAGATGTTTTAGTATTTTTGTAAGTCTCTTCTGCTCACAAGGCTGCATTTATTTGATTAGAAATACAGAAAGAAAAAAAAAACAACATTATTGTGAAAATATTGTGTCTTTGTAGTATACTTAGCATGAAATAAATGTATTTAAAATACATTTTAGCATATTTATAGGGCAGGCATCCTTATTTGTTAATAATACTAAAAAAAAAAAAAAAAGAGACACTTTCACCATTCAGAAATACATCATTTTACGTGGTTAAAATCTTTTTCATTCTGGCTTTGTTTGATGTGAATTGTCTATCAGTTAATACATCATCAACATCATGAAACCTTTGACTGAAGCTTCCATGAGACTGACACATTATGACACACACACACACATGCAGAAGTGTGTGGTACATCACTAATACAGTCGCTCTGTTGAAGCACGTGTGTGTGTGCCGCAGTGTGACTGACATTGTCATGAGAGATCAGAGCAGCATACAGTACATGAAAAATAACTGACAAACACACACTGCTCTAGTGCTTGTTCAGTGAGTGTCGTATCTGTGGATCATAGACCGAATCACATGCAGTATTACCTGACAGTGCAGTGATGTATGTGTTTGTCCTCTCATCTCATCCTCTCCTGCTCCATTCTCCTCTCAAAAATGCTGGAAATACATCATATAGACTACTGCTCAAAAGATTCTTTGAAAGAAATTAATGCTTTTATTCATCAAGGCTGCATTAAACCGTTCAAAAGTGACATTAAAACTTTTAGAATGTTACAAAAGAGTTCCATTTCAAATAAATGCTGTTCTTTTGAACTTTAGATTTATCTGTGCACCCTGAAATGTAAAATGTTTCATTTGTTTCACAGTTTTCACTAAAATATTGTGCAGCACAACTGTTTTCAACACTGATAATAATCAGAAATTATTCCTGAGCAGCAAATCAGCATATTGGAATGATTTCTGAAGGATCGTGTGATGCTGAAGAAAAGCTGAAAATTCAGCTTTGATCACAGAAATAAATGACATTTTAACAGATATTCACATAGTAAACAGCTATTTTAAATTGAAATAATATTTCACAATTTTACTGTTTTTATGATATTTCTTGGTAAGCAAGACCTCACCAAATTCTTGAATGCTTGTATGTGTGTGTCAGTACACAGCTGTGCTTGTCTTACAGAATCATCAGGATTTAAATATTTTGAAGCGGATTTGTAATCAAAAAGGTTCTCGGTCAGATTGCAGTGCTGTTGCTCAGGTGTGTGTGTGAGTGTGAGCGAGTGTGTGTAGCTGCAGTAAATGAGCTTTAGGTGAGCACATGGTTCATGCATTAATCAGTAGGTGTGTGTGTGTAACTGTGCCATTATCTGTCTTGTCAGAACTAAACCGATATGAAACGCAGCACTTTGTGTCACAAATTTTTACATTCAACTTAGATGAGAAAAACAGGACCATCTGCGCAGCTGTGACCCCCGGCGACCCCTGCTGCTCCCGCTCTCATTCCATGATCCTGATGGAGAGACGGTCGCTGACATCAGTATCGTTTCTGAGCGTTTTAACGTACAGTTTTTACTCTGCCCTGATGTAGGCAGAACATTTTAACTCGCACACACTTGCTCTCCTCTGCCTTTTATCGCAAATCCCGTTTGGCGGCATACGTGCCCCGTGTCGCCATGCCGACAGATTCAGCATCGCCGTGGGAACAGCATCTTCTCTCATCCTTCTAATGGACGTGTGGTTCCAAACGTCTGCTGCTACCTGCCCATATTCACCCTCATAAATACTCCACACATTCCCCACAGCGCCGCCTCTAATGAAGCCATTTACAGCCTGAGACGAGAGAGACAGAGAGAGAGAGAGAGAGAGAGAGAGAGAGAGAGAGAGAGAGAGAGAGAGAGAGAGAGAGAGAGAGAGAGACTCTCAGTCCCAGTGTGTTTTTAATGCATGGCACAGACCTACACCTGTCAACATCGCCTCCGTTTATTCACATCGGCTTAAAACATTATGGAGAGCGTGATCTGTTTATTTTTAACTGGAGATGATGCTGATTTTATTCAGAGTCATTTTAGACGTGTTACTGAATAGGATCTATTTCTACCTGATCTGACACATAAAACATACTTTCATTAGTGTAACCCAATGTTTTTAGTTTTATTCTGTTCCGTTAAATAATATAAATATTAGATGATTTTTAGGGTATATGATTAACCATTTTGCTGTTTTTTTTGTTTTTTTTTTGGTAGTTTCAACACTTTTTATTCAGGTCTTTCTCAAAATCTCAAATCATACACCTATTTTGAAAAATAATAAAAGAAAAAAAGAAAAAGAATAAATAGAAATTTAAATTTGGAATGATTTAGTTTATAATAATGGCTGTAATTATGTAAATAATATATTTTTCAGATTTATTTATTTTATTTCAATTTTATAATTAATATTTCACTATAGCTGCACAGAAAGAAAATCATATTTGAGGTGAAGACTATTGTATGGACATGATTTCTCTTGAAAATTCTGCAGAGAATCAGCACAGTGAAAGCACATCATTAATTTGATTATTGAGTATGCTAAAGATCCAAAGCAAATGAATGCAAATGTCCTGATCAGAGGTGCTTCTTCACTGGGGGTGGGGAACCGCCGCTTTTGTTCATTTAATACCCTGGAAAATCTGGTTAAATCTGGGACTTTTGTACGGCGTGGAGAACCAGCGATTCCTGGTGCTTCTCCCACATGTGAGAAACCGTGAATCTGTGCTGCATTTCTGTTCGGGACATCTCACATATGCTGAGAGAGATGCATTTGAGAGTTTGAGGCTTTCAGAACCAGAAGTGATGGCAGGAGCGATGAGACGACACGCTGGAAAAATGAAAATTTGCAGTTACTTCCTAAAGGATCTAGTTCTACCTGACATGACCCTTCAAATGAATTGAAAAAAAAAATTAAAAAAATACAGAATTACAGGAAAAAATGTATTCAGATTTTTACTTGAATAAAATAAATCTGACCTTAAATATATGATAAATACAATCATATAAACACTGATCTACTTTTTAATGTTAAGTTTTAAATTAGCAAAATGGTAAGATGTTTTAGTATTTCTGTAAGAAGTCTCTTCTGCTCACAAGGCTGCCTTTATTTGATCAAAAATACAGTGAAAAAGTAATATTGTGAAATATTCTTAAAATTTAAAATAAGTTTTCTATTTTAATATATTTTTTGATTAATTCAAAGTTCAAAAAACAGCATTTATTTGAAACAGATGATTTTGTAACCATATAAAATTCCTTGCAATAATTAAATTCATAATAATTAATCGTTTAATAAATAATATACATTTATTTAATAATATAATTTTTATTTAATATTATTAATTAATATAAAATGATATTAAATAAAATAATAATTTAATAATAAACGCATTTATAAAATGCATTTATAAAACAATTAAACAAAGGGAAAAAAAAAATAATAATTCACAAATGTATGAATATTAATATTTAAACATACACTGTATATTTATACCAGTGTTGCCAAGTCTGTGGTGTTCCTGTGGAATTGGGCTACATTAAAACTGTTGCTGTGGGTTGTTTTTTTTTATGTCCACAGGTTAAAGCGACCCCAATAATGTAATATTTAGCCCCTGGAATGCAGATTTTACTGGCAAACCCCACCAAAAAACATGTATTTTAACCCCTGGAATGGGCTAGTTTTGAGTAGCAATTGGGCGGGTTTTATTGTGAAAATCTGGCAACCCTGATATATATATACATTTTAAAATTCTAACTAATCTGTCCTCAGCTTACATTAATATTGTTTATATTGCATTTAAAAGCTATTTTGATAGTGATGACATCATCAGAATATTTTTAATGCTGAACTGTGATAAAAAAATAATAATAATTTATACCAAAATTGTGATCGTGGTCTTTTTTTACTTTCATTTGCAAACTGAATAATGACACAAGAAATAGTTTCTTTCTTGCGTCGGTTTAATCATGTCTGCCTTTCTGCTCCAAAAGTGATGTTGTTGTGTTGGTTCTGGAGCGCACACATCTGCCATTATCTGCCAAACGCCTCGTTCTTCTGCTGTTTGCTTCAGAACATGCAAATGAAGTTTTATTGTTATGATTCTGCAGCTCTTCTTGAATCATTGTGTTCTTTGTTATTTATTCCTCTGGCGGTCAGTATGGAGTAGTTAAGTGATCATCAGTGGTCACTCTGTGCTGGGAAACGGCCAACCACAACATCTGACCAATAAAACACCAAAGCCATAAACAACAATTTTCCCACAAATGGAGAGCAATGAAGGACACACACACACACACTCCATGGAAGGTCACCCCACCAACCCCCAGCACTTAGCCAATGTGGTAATTGTATCTCTTGGACAAGCGTCCCACCTGACGTTCAGAGACATCAGTGTGTGTGTGTGTGTGTGTGTGTGTGTGTGTGTGTGTGTTTGCCCGCAGTGCTCAGTGTGAGCTCTAACATGATGTGACGTGCAGAGCAGCCGTCGCAGGTTTGGAATAAATGATTAAAGCGTGTCAGTCAGCAATGGAGGTAAAGCTGCTCGTCCTGAGCTCTCTGATTCCAGCTCGTCTCCTGGGACGGTCAGAGATGGACGCCACCCGTCCCACGCGCTCATACCGTCCTGACAAATCCGGATGATCTCTCCGTGGTGTGCTTGTGAGTGTGTGTTTTTAGGTGTGCCACAGGGTCTAATGTGACCTTACACACCCAGAGCAGCTGCACAAATGACGGCGTGTGACGGGTGAAGGTGCGGATCGTCCCGATTCAGAGAACAAAACACAAACACGCAGCACCTGTACACAGCACTGTTTGTTATCCCACAAGACATGAAAGAGAAAAGACCAGACAAACAGAGAGATGTGATTTTGTTTTTGAAAGTTGCTTCTGCAAGGCTGCATTTATTTGATTTAATAATATGGTAAAAATAGTGATATATTATTTCATTTTAAAATATCTGTTTTCTGTGTGAATCTGTATTAAACTGTAATTGATTGCCGTGATCAAAGCTGGATTTACAGTCTTCAGTGTCACGTGATCCTTTAGAAATCATTCTAATATGCTGATTTGCTGCTCAAGAAGAAAATTCTGATTATTATCAATACTGAAAACAGTTGTGCTGCCCAATATTTTTGTGGAAACAAAAATATTTTTCAGGATTCACAGATGAATAGAAATCAATAGAAGCATTTATTTGGAATAGAAATCTTTTTTTTAACATTTTAAATGTCTTTACTGTCACTTTTGATCAATTTAATGCATCCTTGTTGAATAAAAGTTTTAATTTTCTTTAAAAGCCAACAAATAAAAAAAAAATAAAAAAGCTTAATGGCCAAGCATAGTGCAATGAATGTAGATCCTTCATCCTAAAAGTACAAATTTTATTATTATTATTATTATTATTATTATTATTGATAGTAGTAGTATTAGTATTAATACTACTACTACTACTAATAATAATAGTAGTAAAGTTAATATTAAGACAGTGGTGAACATTTTATAATCAGGGATAATAAACTAACAATGATTTTTTACAGTATGCAGGTTAATGTTATTTTCTACATTAGGAAATGTTTTTTAACATTTACAGTGATGTAAATTAACATTATTTTATACATTATGAGCAAATATAAGTTAACTATTAATAACAGAATTTATAAAGTAAAATCAACATCAAATTAATTTTAACTTAAAATAAATTATTAAATAGTGTTGTTCATTGTTAATTCATGATATCTAATGCATTAACTAGTTTGACCAAAATAAGCCATAATGTAAAGTGTTTCTTTATTTTCTAATATATTTGAGTATTCAAAAATTCTAAATGTAAAAGTATTAAACGTATAAGAATATTATATACTGTATATATTTATTTGTTTTGACAGAAAGCATTTCTTAAAGAGATAGTTCTCCCAAAAATGACAATTCCGTTAGTATTTATGTCTTTTTTTTTAATCTGCATGACTTTTTTTTTTTTTTTTTCTTGTGTAGAAGATATTTTAAAGAATATTTGGAACCAACCAACACTGGAGCCCACTGACCGGGTTTTTTTCTGAAAAATCTTTTTCTTCAAAATATCTTCTTTAATGTTTCACTGAGAAACAGACAGGTTTGAAATTATGTGAAGAAAACTAAATAATTACAGACTCATTAATACGTCTCTAATCAGCGTTAAAGAACACGAAACCTCGAGCGGCAGAGCGGATCCAGACGAGCGCGATCCGGCTTCACGTTGAGACGCTGCGGTCAGCCGCACTGATGCATTAGCGTCGCGTCCACTCACACTTCTTTAAGACAACTAAAACTCTCTTCATACTCACACAGGAAACATCAGCGCAGCATAATGCTTTCCTCTTCAGCCAAGATCTAATTAAAGCTTAACTGAATTAAAGTCCATTAGAGGACATTAGCGAGGTGAAGGAGGAACGGCTCAGTACGGAAAGTGTTCCTCTTCTGATTTAGGGACTCTCCTCTCACGCTAATATGTCTTAGATCAAGAGGAAATGTCGACTTGTGATTGCAGAATAAACATCATGTGAGATGCTAATGGAGAGAAAGCGATGCTCTTACCGTTCGACGTCTCACTGTCTCAAAGTTATTGACCTCTGTCCCCCTGTGATTCAGTCCAGCACTAAAATTAACTTAATAATGGACAAACACAAAGAACAACTACCTTATTTAACTGGCTAAACTTACATACTGCACATGCAATTGACAGGGAACAATTAAGCCGAGCGTAATACGACCAATCCGAAATTATGGCTCTTGTTAGCCGCGCGCGGCCGCTTCGGACTGTCGGAAATAAATAAACAAGGTAAAAGAAAGCTATTGATTTTATCTCAGAAGCCTGAATGATCTCACGTCTCCCTGGACATTTAGGATTGGAGCTTTTGTAGGAAACAAGCCACCATAATTATGACTTCATGCATGCGGCAGATTAATGTGCGGCTCTTCGGTTCTTCTGCGAGATGTGCTTTACATCTCAGCTCTCAACTTTAGTGAGCTGCTTCACTGCGTGCTACCTAAATAGACAGCTACCTATTTAGGGAGAATCATGACCATCATAGAATGCAAAAGTGACTGATTTAGAAAACCCTGCATAGACACAAACTTAGTGCACAAATGCAAAATCCACACTCGCAATTGAATCTGCATTTTGATCATTTAAAGCTATAATAAGCATAAAAATACACAACATGCACAAATTCTGAGTAAAATCGGTTGAATTGCAGTGGAATAAATGGCAAGACTTTACAATGGGGCTTGATTTGTTAACATTCGTTGAATACATTAGGTACAAAGAACTCACATTGAATAATACTTCTTGTGCATTTATTAATCTTAAATTAAGTTAATTGCAACATTTACTAATGCATTTTTAAGATCAGAAGTTGCATCTGTTAACATTAGCGATCTAACATGAGCATTTTTATCAAGTAACAGTAACAGGTTAATAAATGCTGCAAGAATAATATTGCCCATTATTAGTTTGTTAGGTAATGCATTAACTGATGTTAACAAATAAGACATGTTATATACTATTTATAACATATACTTAAATGTATATTTTTTCTTTATAATTTTTCTTGATTTTTCTGTCCACTTGGATGTGTTTGGTTTGTTTTGGTTTCCAAAAAGCAAAACTGAATCTATCTTGTGCATGATCAGTACATGCTTACTTCAGGGGGCATTAAAGCAAAAGTAGTTTATTTATTTATTTTAAATAATTAATGAATTTACTTTTATGTAATAATATTTATTGACATTTTTTTTATTTATCTTTATGTATATATGTATGTATTTTATTGCTTTATTTTTAATTTTATTTAATATTATTTTATGTATTTGTTTTTATTAATTATTATTTATTTTTGTATTTATTTATATTTTATTAATTGATTTATTTTTATTGCATTTTTGTATGTTTTAATATATTTACATTTTTTTTATTTATCTTTATTTTTTTATGTATGTATTTTGTTTATTTTTTTATTTTGTTTAATATATTATTTTATTTATTTATTTTTATGAATTCATATATATTTTTGTATTTATTTATATTTTTCATTTTTATTTTTATTGTATTTTTATTTTTTTATTCATTTAATTTTTGTATGTATTTTTTTATTATTTAATATAATAATTAATTTATTTTTACATTTTTATTTTTTTAATTATTTTCCCTTTTTTTTCTTTACATCCTTGCAATTGCGTCCCCAGTGAAATCAGTAGTTTGGCAGTGTTTTCTCACAGAGTTTAGTGAACTGTAGTGTAGAAGAGCCTTATAGTGATAGTTCAACCACAAATGTAAATTCTGTCATTGTTTATTACATATACTTTCTTTATAACACATTTGAAAAATGTGTTTTTCATTATATAAAGTCAGTGGGGTCCAGTGTGGTTTTGGACCCTGGACATTCATTGAGTGCCCAAAAAAACAGTAGAAATGTTCTTCAAAATGATGTTCCGCATAAGAGAGAAAGTCCTACAGGTTTGTAATGCCGTGATGGAGAGTAAGCGATGACAGAATGATCATGTTTGCATGAACTATCTCTTTAACTCTGACTCTCTCTTTGACTCTGTCTCTAATCTGTCACTTTCCAGCTGACCAGAATCTATTAAAGCCGCCGGAGGTCCGCGGTGACGCCCGTGACCCGAGCACCTGTCCTCTCAGGCGTCGCTCTCGCCGCCCCGCTGCATTAATGCTGATGATCTCACAGCGGTACAACAGGAAGAGCTATTTGAGCGCTCACGCTCTCATTAACATCACACTAATGCAGCGTCCTACCGCTACACACTCTCCACGCCGCGCTAGAACACACACAACCCAGCGCACAACACCAGCTGAAGGCCACGGCGGCTCACCCGGCCCGTACACGCTGGATGAGTGCGCGTGTGAGCGCTTTGACCTCGATAAATGTTTGCGATCGGCCCGTTTTATCCCGACTGCTGTTGAACCGGAACCTCATTATCATTAACCCCGAACCCTCAAACCGATAAACACAAACCACACAACGCTAAACACAAACCATTCATTACAATCTCTTAAAGGGATAGTTTACCCAAGCATCAACTTTGTTGTTCCAAACCTGTGTTTGACTTACTTTCTTCTGTGAAACACTCTTTTCCAACATATCATGACAAAAAATTTCATTTTGGGGTGAAATATTGCTGCAAAAGTTCTTCACTGTTTATATTTAAAATATATTATTAAAAACTATATTTTTAAAGTTACAAGTATACATATATAGACTGCCGCTCAAAAGGGGATTTTTAAAGTTTTTTAAAAGAGTCTTTTCTGCTCATCAAGGCTGTATTTATTCAATCAAAAATACAGAAAAAAAGAGTCATATTGTGAAATCTTATTGCAATTTCTAACATTAGTTTACTATTTTAATATACTGTAAAATGGAATTTATTTCTGTGGCACAGCACTGCATTTTCAGCATCATTACTCCAGTCTTCAGTGTCACATGATCCTTCAGAAATCATTCTAACGTGCAGGTTTATTATGAGTGTTGAAACTGTTGTGCTGCTTTGTTTTGTTTTGTTTTTTGTTTGTTTGTTTTTGGAACGTGATACTTTTTTCTTTGATTCTTTGATGAATACAAAGTTAAAAAGAACAGCATTTGTTCAAAATAGAAATCTTTTCTAACATTACTATGGCTTTTTAATCAACACATCCCTCCTGAATAAAAGTGTTAATTTCTTCTTTTTTTTTTTTTTTTTTTTAAAAAGAAAGAAATAAAAACTGTACTTACCCCAAACTTTTGAATAGCATTGCACATTGTAACACACAATTTCTTTTTAAAATAAATGCTGTTCTTTTTAACTTTTTATTAATCAGAGAATCCCAAAAAAATATGAAGCAGCACAACAGTTTCCAACACTGATTATAAATCAGCATATTAGAATGATTTCTGAAGGATCACGTGACACTGAAGACTGGAGTAATGATGCTGAAAATTCAGCTTTGATCACAGAAATAAATTATATTTTAAAGTATATTAAAATAGAAAATTGCAATAATATTTCACAAAATAACAGGGGTTTTTTTTATGTATTTTTGATCAAATGTATAAAGCCTTGATGAAGAAACTTATTAAAAAAGATCTCAAACTTAAAAAAACAGGTATATATTTGTGTGTATATATATATATGTATAACAAATCAAACCTTATTATAAAGTGTTACCCCAAAATACAACCACTTATCATAAAGTAAATAAATATAATACATTGAAATAAACAAACTACTTCTGCTTTAATGCACTCTAGAGTAAGCATCCACTGATCGATCAGAAGTTTAGACAAGGTAGATTCAGTTGTGCATCTGCTATCTGGACTAATAATTTCAGTAATTATTTTCCTCTGGAGTCTGTAAACATCTGTATAATGAATTGGACTCTCACAGTGTATTTTGGTTTTGTTGTTACTAATGTTTGTACAATGCAAAGCTTTTAACAGGGAAATATTTATCACCGCACTGCAGTCATGAGAAATAATGATGGTTGCGTTCGGGATGATCATCATAAGAGTAATCGGCCCTTGTCAAATTAACCTTTACGCTGGTAACGTTCAATAAAACACTGAGTATTTTGTCATAGATCAGCAGCGAGAGAAATGAGGGCGTGTGACTCTCTTAATTTATTGTTATTAACCTCATCAAGAGAAATGACATTGAGCTCAGAGAAAATCAAATGAATGATCAGAGAGGAACTTACAGTATTCGCACGACTGTACAATAAGACTGTAACCATAGCAACAGCGACGGTGGGTCACACGTGTTTGGTTTGGCTTTAACTTTACGTGAGTGTTCCAGGCTCAGCACTAGTTAATCTACCAAAATGAGATCCCAGTTTTCTTCATCTTATAAAAAACAAAGTAAAACATGAGCAGAATATGTGCAAGCAGGAATCAGATTTAAGAATAATGACTTGCATTTCAGTCTGTTTGTCACATAAAGGTGTCGTATGACTTCAGAAGACGTGAAATATAATACTGCTTTCCATCTTGAAAAAAATCTAAGGCAAATGATTTAAAATGTATATTAATAAAAACTTTTTTTTTTAACTAAGTGTTTTCCCCTCAAACTCCTAATTACTGCTTAGTGATAGTAAGTAAGGTAGTTGCTGTAACATGCTTATAAGCAACTAGTTAATAGTGAATTGTGTTCCCTAATTTAAAGTGCCACCAAACTTTAAGCTTTCCATTGCATAGTTTTTTTTTTTTTTGTTTTTTTTTTTTACAAGAAGAAGAATGATGATTTTTCATACATGCATACACACATTGTATATGGGTAGTTGACAAATAGGCAGTAAAAAAAAAAAAAAAAAAAATTAAATATATATATTATTATTATTATTTTTTTTTTTTGCTTTAATTAGATAGGACAGTAGAGAACAGACAGGAAAGTATTGGGTTGAGAGTGGGGTGCAGGATCAGCAAAGGACCTCAAGACAGGAATCGAACTCAGGTCGCCGTGAGCACAGTTGTGCTATTTGTCGGTGCACTAACCACGAGGCTATTGGCACCAACCATCAGAAAATAGTTGAATGTAATTATTGCTTTTAAGAATACTAACATGTTCAAAAAAGAATAATAAGGAGTTAAATCTTATTTAATTATTCAAAATGCATTTTAAAGAGATCTTGTCATCTGGTGTGACATTTTTGTCCTGTGGTGTGACAGTGCATTTTCTATCACACCAAAGGATGTTTCAGCCTTTTGTGTCATGAAAATAAGTATAAAATGTGATACTTTGTTTTTGAAACAGAAAAAAAAAAAAAAAAATAGAGAACTTAGTGGAAGAGAGAGGACACGGAAATATAGACAGAAAATTAACAGGGATCCAGAAAGCAGGAGATCCTAAGAGAATAATGCAGTTTAGCTGTGTTGATATTGTTTGTATCAAACTGAAACTTTCTTTGTCCTCTGACGTTCAAAATTAAATGGAAATACTTTTTGTGTATTAACTACCATTTCTGTCCTTTAGTAATTAATACCCTTGCTACTCCGAGCTAAACTGTCATTAACAGTTAGCAAGACACATTTGCATAACTTTCCATGATTATGTAGTTTAACATACAATTTTTAATTAAAAAAAAATAAATTTTTAACACTTTTGTAGTGGTTCCAAAAAAGTTAAATATTCGATCAATTCTGAGACAAAAATTTACCATGTGCACATGTCAATTGACAGGGGCCTTCAGTAACATGATCATGAATGGGTTCCTTCAACTAATTCAAGTTTTTTTTTTTTATTTTTTAATTGGCTGATTTAAAATCAGGACATGGTTTTCAGAGACAAAATGCATCAAGTTCCTACACTTTCAGAAATATATGGATGAAAAAAAAATGATTGTCGTTTACTAAAATAGACACTTGCACAATTATGCTGGAGGTATTTATTAACATTTTTATGCTTTTCTTTTTAATTTATAAAAGTTGTAATTTATTGAACCATGCTTGAGACAGTCACACCATAGGACGATTTTGAGATTTGGCAAATTTTTATTTTATTTTTTAAATCGAATTACACTGCAGCTTTTATAACAACAGGTCCATGCAGGACAAAGACATGTTTAATGATGTACTGCATTTTAAATAACGACAGTATTAATTATATTCATTTTTCTCTTGTGGGCGGGAATCAAGCATAAAGGCTTCAAATAATGTCATGAATCATTTATGCATGTGCAAATGTGCTGAGAGTTGATCGAATTGTTGTAGTGTGGTTCAGATTTTGACTGGAATCATGTGTTTGTGGTGTTTTTCTGCTGATTAAGGGAAAATACAAGACGGCTTCACCTGATAAAAGCTTGTCAAAAGCAAAAATGCTACAAAATGTACATATTTTGTGAGAAAGTGTGACATTCTCCAGCAAAACAGACACTATTTTTCAAATCAGCAGCTGAAAATTAGTCAAAAATAAGTGTTGGATTTCATTCAGCAGATACAATGCAGAGCAATGTAAGGGATGCCTCATATGGACTGGTGTTATTAAGTTTTTTTTTTTTTTTATTATTATTATTTTTTATTATTATCATTATTGTGGCTTGATAGTCACTGTAATGTCTGTTTTCATTATATGGAAAAGATGTATGTGAACACTCTGCTAAACATCTCCTTTTGTGTTCTACGGAAGACAGAAATGAGGGACATGAGGGTGAAGAAAACGATGACAGGATTTTTATTTTTAGCTGAACTATTCCCTGAAAGTGTTCCACTCAGTGCCTGGATGGTTTGAATAAGCCTCCTCCCAGGGTAGATATTGAGACGCGTCCCGTCCGTCTGGCGCTCATGCCGACCGCAGTAGAGTTGGGAGGTTTTGTAAAGAACTGACAGAATGTCTCTGGGATATTTGTTGTGAAAGTAAACAGAAACCTCTGGAAGCTGCCAAGATGAAGAGAGGGAACGTGTGAGATGCTTGAGATGGTTTGGATGAGGTGAATTCATGCTCAGCACAGTTAAAGTCTTCATTTATTTTCATTTGAAGATCTTTCAACTCGCTTCTGCCAAAAGAAACTCTGGCAGAATCAAGTTTATGTTGGCCAAGAAACAGAGCATTCGCTTAAAACTTGAAGTGAAAAACTCAGCATTTACTGCAAAAACACACAACATGTGAAATATTTATTTATACAGAAGTAAAATCACTTCAAAAACATTGTGAAAATAGTTAAAAAACAAAGATGAACCAGAAAACAACTCAAGCGGCTTCATTAAATTGATAAATCATTTTCATTTATCTCTCATCGGTCTTGATTAGTGACGTCTGAGTCTGTCTGTGGACTGACTGATATAGTGAATATTCACTATGATACAGCTAATGATATTGAATTAAGCAACACAGCAATGATTTTAATATGTATTTCTAAATTTAATTAGATTAGTTTCTCATTTTGTCAGACTCGTGAGTCTGGGTAAATTACATTGTCTCTTATTTAAAACTTCAGTAGCAAAAATTTCATTGGAGTTGATGAATTGAACTGATTTATGTGAATCAGTTCAAACTGTTTGTTTCAGTAAAATTTATATTCGATTGCAATTTGTTTGCATAATCAATCGAAAACGCATGACATTTTTCATATTAGCTAATTATTCCAAAGAAAATGTTCTGAATTTTCTAAAATGTATTTTTATATTTAATATTTTGTATGTGTTTTTTTTTTTGTTGTTGTTGTTGTTGTTGTTATATTGTTGCATATACCGTAAATGAAAATGATTAAATCTTATTTGTAAATTTCTGTTTGATAATTGATTTTTTTTTTTTTATTTTAGAGCAAATACATAAAGATTCTCTTAATCAGGGTTGTAACTGTTATAGATACTGCAGGAGATCAGTGTTTTTCATTTTTTGTTATATCATCCAGTCTCAGTCTGTCTTACCTCTGCTCTGTGGTTAAAGTTTGGCCTGTCTGTCTGTTTGAGACACACACACACACACACACACACACGTGTGTCCTGGGGCTCGTTCATCTTTATTAGGTAACTCCTCTCATTTCAGGGGCACTTGCATAATTATCATTAACTATATATTCAAGAGGGAGCAATCAGCATGTTTCTGTCTCCTGACGGGCATTTAAATGATGCGTCTGATGGACAGAGTATGCGTCTTTGTCCAGCGCCGCAGTGGAGGAGAAATGGAGGAGAAATGAGAGAAAAGCTTGTGAATGTTTCATTATGACATAAATTAGGCAGAATACAGTGGCTGAGTTTATTCTCTCTGGCTCAAGTCTAGAATCAATGAAAAAGAGAGAAAACTTCACACAATTTCCATTTTTACTCTGCTGACCTTTTCAAAGCACAATTAATGATTTTGATAACATATCAGTGTTTTTTTTTTTTTTCTTTTTCTTTTTTCTATTCAACTATAGTGTGTTTATTTATTTATTCTTTTATTTACCCATTTTGTTCAAATATGTCCATATAGTATTTATTAATTTCAGTTTATTTAGTTTTGTACTTAAATGTTTTACATTTTTATATTCTTTTTTTTTTATTCAAGTTTTTATTTATTTCATTTTTTATTTTATTTTATTTTCACCCTGATTGTAAACAATGTCTGTTTTTGCAAGGTCCAGCTTTACACAGCTTGTGATTTTTACATAATTTTGACTCAGTATGAAGATATTTTGAATGCTTCATCATTTATTTTTTATTAATTTGTAATTGTTTGATTTTATTTGAATCCTTTCTTTGTTCTTTCCGTGATGTCTAGTTTTTTTTAGTACATTAGTAACAATATTTTGAACTTTGTTACTGCAGCTCTTCATTTGGAAGTTATGAAGCCCCTTAATGAGTCATGTGAAAAGGCCTTAAACAAAAAAAAATGTTGATTTGTTTGGATGGTTTTAAAACTTGCCAGTTCTCTAAGTGGGCGTGTCCTGATGATAATGACTCCGCCCACTTCATTAAGATGAATGAGTGTCTGTGTCTGTTTGCTGTGATGGATGAGCTGTGCTAACAGCAAAGAAAGTGTCTGTCTGCTCAGTCTGATTATATAAAGCAGCACATTCAAACATGCGTTTAAACTGCTGGGGAATAAAAGATGCATTAAATGTAGAGCGCTTTGACAGACAGTCTCTGCTTTGAACATCTGTGTGACGTCAGAAACTGCAGAAGTTCAGAACCACTCATTTCTGCAGTTTAGTTTATAATAAATGCTCATCATGGAGTGGAGAAGATGTTTAGAAGTTTTATAGACCTCAAATGTTCTACAAATGTTCAGTTTGGGTTCAGATGAGTCATATGGACTATTTCAGGGTTTCCCAAATCAGGGTTCTTGAGGTGATGAAAAATAAATAAATCAAATTAAAATTCAAATAAATAAATGTAGCTGTGCAATTAATCAAAATAAAACTTCAAATCTATTAAATTCAACTAGCAAAAAAATTTTGTGAACCCCTGAACTGTTGTTATGACACTTTTGTGGAGCTTTTGGAGCTCCGTGTGAGCTGTTGTTGTCTAGTAAAGAGTTGTATGTAGATCTGAATTTCTCCTTATGGGTTTGTATTGTCATGAGGGTGAGCAAATAATGATCTCAGTGATATATCACTTTCATATTGAGGGTGTTGGACAGTCTGATATTGGCTTTATTCATGTGGATTGACCCGTCCAGATCTGCATTCGTGCCGTATCCCGGTATCGGTCTCCTGTAGATCAGCGCTGCTGCTCTCGTTCTCACTTCTGTCTGATTAGTATTCACACACCTCACTCCTGATCGCTTTGCTTTTGTTTGCTAATTATCGTCTGATTGCTCATTAGATGTTGTGTCTTGGTGTCTGTGTTCTGTAAACAAGCTCGGCTGCATCTGCTTGTACGGAATCAGATTCCATAATGTCAACGAGCAGCGAACAGTGTTTGTGATGAGAACACAAATCTGCTGTAATGGACAGACACACAAACACTTACAACTACAGAAACACACACTTACATGCACATACTTAGCTTCATTTGCATATCGAGTCAGCTGGTATGTTTTAATTATACCATACACACACACATTGTTGACTAGTCATTCTATATGGTGACAGAAGCAGGAAAGTTTGTTTGTCCACAAACTGTGTCCTGGTATAGCTGACAATAGCATTTATTGTAAAAAGTAACAGTCAAACATTTATTTATTTATTTATTTATTTATTTATTCATTCATTTATTCATTTATTTAAATTACTTATTTAAATTTTAATAAAAAAATAAAATACATTTTTTTTTTAATCAATTACTTGTCCATTTCTAAAACCATTTTTATTTTAATCAATTTGTTTTAATCAATCAGTATTAATAATCAATTACTTATTTTCCTACACCCAAAATCCCACTGCAAGCAAATGCACATCTCTTTGTGGTGTTTACAAATATTATTCATTTATATTTATTGTATAAATATAAATATTATTTATATAATATATATAGTATGATATATATATAGTAATATAGTTCATATAATATATATAATATAATAAATACAGTCTGGAAAAAAACACAGTAGTGCGATTCTCTGGACTCTGTAGGTCAATAATTATCAAAAACATGTTGAAATTTACCATTTGGGAAGCTATAATGGGGTTCTTTAGAAAAGGGGCCTGTCCAGATATACCCAAAAGCCTGTAAAGCCTAAATGAAAACTTAAAACTTCACAAAACATGTGGAAGGTGATTCTAAACGAGCACACAAAGTTTCAAGCAGATCAGACCACAGCTGGCAATATAACAGTCATAAATGTTATAAAAACATCATATTTCTATGGTAAAGCACCTGGATTTGACAAAAATGCTTTTTTAATAATTGATTTAGGTGGTTACGGGCTTGCTAAATAATATGCAATGTCGTTTTCCATATGTGCTTAAACACCTAAAGTGCTTGAACCCCGGTAATCACTGCTTGCAGCTGTATTTCTGATTGTATGTACTAATTAAAAGTCATTTCTCCTGTTGTATATGTGGATATTTCACACAAATTTAAATTTTAGTACTTGTTTGGTATTGGTCTTATCTTGGTCTCAACCCCTCAAAGTCTTGGTTATGACTTGGTCTTAATTTAGGTGCTCTTGACTACAACACTAACTTGTGCTTTCTGTGTCCCGTGAAAAAAAACTGGCTTTATGTTGAAACTGTACTATATGTGTTGCACACTCTGTAAAACCCAAGTATGTTTTGGGCTTCTCAAATCCTAATTCAACCCCTACAAGAAAACTCTGAGCATTTTAAAAATCATTCAGGATCATCTCACCTCTGGAGGCGGTTTTGTCCTCAGACTATATCTAAGTAAAGTCAAACTATTTCAGTTCCTGTGAAGAGCGTTGGTTTCGTTGAAAGCGCTCATGTAACACACACACACACACAGGCCGCCCCCCCCATCCCATACGGCTATGATGTGGCTATGAGCAGTAATGACTGGATACTCTGATTTGAAGGGCCCGGTTGATGACAATCCCATTTTCTGTGTAATTTCATGCTTGTCTTCTTGAATGAAGATATTGGCTGCTGTGAGGCGTCGGGTCAGAGGCGGCTGCTCGCCGCAGTGCCGCGCGCTCTGTGTTTCCTGTGTCTTGATGAAAAGTAATTCATCATTTACACCCCTGAATTCTGCCACTTTTCCCCCGCTCTCTTCCTCTCTGTCTCGTAACAAGTTTGCGGCCGCGGCGGGTCCCTGCGGTCCGGGAGGAGGGGGTTCGGCTGAAGGAGATAAATAGGTTTATTCCGGCGGCGGTGTGGCGGAGCAGGTTGGGACTCCGGAGACCCGCGGCGGACCTGTACGCGCCGCACGCGCCGGGCCGCTCCTGATGGAGTTTGTCACCCCACTACCTCTGGAGCCGAAGCCTCTGACCGCTCGGGCCGGCCGAGAGACTGCGGCGGCCGGTGGGGCGTGAGAGAAAGGAAAATTGATTTTTTTTTCCCTCTCTCCTCCTGTTTGAAATCTGCCAAGTTCTCTGTGGGGACGTTTCTGACAGGTCCGAGCCGATCGGCCAATCGCGGCGCTCGAACGGACGACGTCCCGCCCCCGTGAACGGGCCGCAGGGTTGCCCAGAGACTGACCGCTGCGCTCACCACACATGACCTGTGATCTACGAAACTCAAATAAAATCACAAACAGATCCGATGGGCAGATTTGTTTTAGTCCTGCAGAAGAGCCTGTGTATTGAGTGTAAGAGAAAGAGTCTGCTGTTTGTTTGAAGAAATGTACATGTAAAGAATTTAGTCTGCACAATAATCATAGTAAAACGGAAATAATGTTTTTTTGTTTTTTTTTTAATTAATAATAGGTGCATAAATATTAATAATAAGAAGAATATTTATTTATTGATCACATTATTATTATTATTATTATTATTATTTATAGTCATAGTAGTAAATATTACCTTAAATCTTTTTATTAAATGCAGCCTTTCATTCAAGTACAGGAAACCTGGCGGGTTTTTGTTTGTTTGTTTGTTTTGTTTTTTAATTTTAATTTGCAATTCCAATTTTTTTATCAGAAAAATCTTAATTAGATTTTTTTCCACAAATCATGCAACCCTAATTTAGTTAATCAGATACTACCAAACTAACCTCACTAATGCTAACCTTAATAAAACCTGCATGCAAGTCCATAAAAATACAACACAAGGCATGATTTTCTGAATTGATTTTTTTAAGGGATTTTCCCATATTTTGAATTTCTTTGTGTTGAGTTTAAGGGTTGAAGGAAATGTATGTAAACTAATTGGAAAAGGTATTGGCAATTGGGAATTTATCCAGATGTTTTGACGTGTTATAAGTTCCTTTCTGACATTCAGTATCATTTCAGCTTCAGCTCTCACCTGTGACATCAGCCTACAGCTACACACACACACACACATCCTGAGGAAAGGATGTTACTGCGCTCACATATTATTTTTTATTTATTCATTTAGTGCTTTTCCCCTCTGTTGTTCATCAGAGTGTAAAAGTGTGTCCATGCCCTCAGACCACAAACATACAGAGCGCCTGACATCAGTGTGTGTGTGTGTGTGTGTGTGTGCCAGTGGGCATACAGGTGTCAAACACACACACAGAGGGGCAGCAGCCTAAGAGTTTTTGTGCATGGATGAATTGAGTGTGTTTAAGAAATATATGCACAGATGGAGGGGTGTGTGTGTGTGTGTGTAAGAATGCAGTAATATCCTGAAGCGACCTGCACAGGGGAGTTTAACTAAATACTGTGAGGCGACTGTAAGAAAGACACCCTCTGAACACAAAACGTCACATCCAGCTCATTTCACCCGCAAAACTGAAGAAATCAGAAATTGTATCTTGCATAAAGACAATTAAGCCTCTGTTAAGACCATTAATAATTTTTTTTGCATGCTATGTTTTATAACAAGCATTTTTCGTTTCCGTAAAAAAAAAAAAAAAAAAATAAACAAAATGTATTTATTTATATATTTATTTATTTTATTTAATTTCCTTTTTAGTAATGAAAATCGAAATAATAATCAAACGAAGAATAATTTCCCCTCAACATTTGAATGTTAAATAAGTCAAACAAGGTATTTTACAGCCATAAATCAGACTTAATTTTAATTTCCGTTTGTACTATTTCTAAATTCTTTCTTTTGGTTTTGGGTTGAAAATGTAATGGAAATTTTTAATGGAATACGAACATGTAAACTGAGAATGTATTCATTTATTTATTTATTTATTTATTTATTTTAATTAAAGAAAATCTAATGTGAGTAATACTTTCCCCTCAAAATCTGATTGTGTCAAATAAGTCAAACAAGGTATTTTACAGTCATAAATTAGACTTCATTTTAATTTCTGTTTGTATTATTTCTAAATTCTTTCTTTTGGTTTTGGGTTGAAAATGTAATGGAAATTTTTAATGGAAACAAAAATGTAAAATATATTTATTTTTTTATTTATGTATTTATGTATTAATATATTCATTCATTCATTCATTCATTCTGACAAAACATTTTCCTTTTAGCGAAAACTATTTTTGTAACTTTTTTTTCTCCAGCATTTTCATCATAATCCAAAAACCAATAGTGATTTTCACCCAAAAATATAATGAAAAAATAGCAATTATATAATAGCAAATATAAAGCTAAATAAGACCTTTATTATTATTATTATTATTATTATGCATAATTTTTTGCACTATTTTTACCTTTTTTTTTTAAATAATAAGAACTATTTAGTAAAATGAGAATAATCAATAAGAACATGTTGTTCTTCCAAAAACTGTGTCAGATAAGCTAAACAAGGTCTTCTGTAGCCATGAATTAGACTCCATTTAGATTTCTGTTTACACCATTTCTTAATTCTTTCTTTTGGTTTTGAGTTGACATGTGGCCTGGACAAGCTTCCAGTGAGAAATCCCAAGTATTTTTAATTTGTGCTTTCAGGTACCGACACACAGAATTTGATTTACTGGTGGTGTTGCGTGTGCTCTTCACCTCAGCGCAGCTTCACATGTGCGTAATAGATTTTTTCTCCAGTATTTCCATCATAAAGCAGAATCCAGCGGTGAGTTTGCCTGTGGTCAGGTTGCAGCGGTTATCGGCGCTGGATGAGCTGCCGGGAATGATGCGAGCGCAGTAACTCACAGTAAGCTGCAGTTAAAGGAGTCCGCGGAGACCTGGAAATCAGGTTACTGTGGGAAGCGGCCCATCAGGCATGCTAAATCAAACCAAATAACAGATTGTTCAACTCAGTAATTCCGCATAAATTTCCACTGATATATTTAGAGTTTCTCTTCCACATGCAGTCGTGTATCGGTTAATGCACGTTGCGGTGTGTTTACTAGTTTCGCCTGGAGATCAAAACGTGAAAATTCCCTTTGAAATGCATTAATATGTGTAAGTGTGTGTGTTTTTTTTTCTCCCTGGCACTATAAATACATTCCCTCTCGTCTGTGTGTGTCTCAGTAGAGGCGCTGTGTGTGTGTGTGTGTGTGTGTGTGTGTGACTGGGATTCTGCTGTAAAGCTCAATATCAGCAGGTGAACATTATACACTCACTGGCCCCTAGAGATACCAGAGAGACTCCGGGGCCCGTCTGAGTCCATACAGACACGAGGATGTGAGGAAACTGGGACACTCAGGACATTTAGCATTTCATTACATCCTAAGAGATATTTATCCTAAGAATAAAAACAGTAACAAATGAGGAAATCAGTAAACAATATAGAGCTATAAAAAGGGCTCATGTCATGAGAAATCAGGTTTTTTTTTCTCTCTGTTCACCTTTTGAGTTCATGTTTAGTGTTTGTGGTGTGTAGAAACCGTTTCAGGTTTAGACCGATCTTAGAACATCAGATCAGGTTGATCTTAAACAGCACCAAGTGTTGCTGCCATATCTGCTTTATACGTCTATAGCTTGAGACTAATTTTATTAGACTGCTTATGAAGAGACCGTTAATATTTAGGTGAAATGTAAATGTCATTAAGTGATGGAGTGTCACGGTAACGAGTCGTCATGGAGAAATGGGTCAGGTGAGACTGAGAGCGGAGCATGTGTTCATGAGATAAGAGACCTTCATCCAGAATAATCCAGGAGCTAATACAACAACAAAACACCTCTACATCACATTTACATGGAAAAACACTCATGAACATCACATAACTGGACAGAAAAAAAGCCATTTCATACCAAACATGAATTTTCACACAAATTTACCCTGTGAGAAGTTTTTATGGTTGAATCCCACACACACAAAAAAAAAACATTTTCCAGGTCAAAAAAGGCAAAAGCTTATTTTTAGGACCCTTTAGATTGTTATTTTTTTAAATTAATATTTATGTATTTATTTATTTATTTATTTATTTATTTAGATCGTGCCATCTCAATTTAAAAGAATTATGTTTCCCCTCAGATTGTGATTGTCATAATGTATCCAGATGTTTGAGTTTGTATTATAATTATTATTGTGAAAGAATTTCTTATTCTCTAATGTTTATATATACAGGTGCATGTCAAACAATTAGAATATAACTTATTTCAAAAACTGAAACTCTCATATATTCTAGATTCATTACATGTAAAGTAAAACATTTCAACATTTTTTTTTTTTTTTTTAATTTTGATGATTACTGCTTATAGCTCATGACAGTCAAAAATCCAGTATCTCAAAATATTAGAATATTTCAATTTGAGTTTGACTAAATGTCCATCCCTATATATTTATTTTACATTGAAGATTTTTGTATTTTATTTTTTATTTAATTCTTACATTAATTTTTGTGTTTATTTTTCATTTTGTATTTAAATCTGCATAAATTTAAGGGCATTCTTACAAATACTTTCATCACGTATTAATACTTTGCGAATAAAAAAAAAAAATCGTAATTTTTAATTATCTTAATATTATCTTAATATTATCTTAATATTTAAAAAAATTGCCAGTTAATTGTCACTAAAATAAAGTTGTACTGCAAAATCCTAAAAATAAGCTTCATTTTATTTAAACAAAATGTAATTTCTTATTTATTCTTTGAAATGTTATGGTAAAATATGACTAAATCATATGATTGACAGGTTTTGTTAAATTCACACATACATTTGGTGCAAAAATTTGGGTTGTTAACCCAAATTTAAAGCTATTATGAGGTTATTACAGTTAACTGAAACTAAAATCTTACTTAAAATGAAATTAGCTAAAATAAAAAAAAATATTAATAAAAAAAACAGGAAAAAAACAAGGAAAACAGTTCTCATTTCATTTAACTTTATAAAAACTATAAACATTAAAAACTAAAATGAAAAATTACTAAAATTACTAAAACTTTAACCCAGAAAATATACAAAAAAAAAAAAAAAAAGTATTTATTTGATCAATAAAAAATAAAAAAAATAGTATGTAAATTATATTAAAATACACTTTTTTTTTTTTTTTTTGTCCCCATGAGAAAAGTTTATAAATCATACAGAATAAAGTTTTTTGAAAATCTAAAATTAGTAAGTTTTGTGTGAGGGGTAGGTTTAGGTGTAGGGTTAGGGTAAGGGTTTAGGAAATACAGTTTGTACAGCAGAAAAACTATTACGCCTATGGAATGAACCTATAATGATAGGAATACCAGTGTGTGTGTGTGTGTGTGATTGGTGTGGCTCCGCCCCCTCGTCTCTGATATCTGCCCCTCTGAGCTGCAGGCAGGAATCAGCCGCCTTCAGTCACAGATAAAACACACACGAGCATTTCTGCTTCTCCACAGCCCCTTTCATCATTAATCAAAAATTAGTTTCTAATGCAATGAGTAACTCCAATCACGTTAGCGTCTGCATAAATCTGATGCTATCATAATTACAATTAGATTACACTGCAGCAATCAGAGAAAAGGGATCGTTAAGAGAAGGAATATAAATTGCTTTAGTTTTGTAAGTACTGAGCAAGCAAAAATCTGAATTAATCTCCATTTATACATTGTGCGTCTCTCTCTCTGTCTGAGAACTTCGGGCTTCTTTCTTCCGAGCCGTCGCTATGAATTAAAGCAGACATATGACATAAGCTCTGAAAGTTTAGTCTTCCCAAGATTCCTCTGGAACTTCCTGACAGAGAATTCATTAATAAGAGTCACTCACCGCTAGTTTATCATGCAGAAGATAACAGTTAAAGGCCACCTTAGTTTCTGCTTAAGTTTAAGTTAGGAATACTAATGTTTTTGTGATTTTATCCATGTGCTGTAAGCAACAAAAAAACATAATATCTGAGGAAAATTACAAATTCTGTCGATTTTTAATATTAAAAAAGATTTTAAAAATGCTTCTGTATTTAGTATTAATCATGGCAGGTAGATTATTTCCAATTTTCTCAAAATTGGTAGGTTTAGTTGAACTTTTGTAGTCAATTTTGAACCTTGTTATAGTTACTGCAGTTATTGTTCTTAATGTAAAATCATAATATATATTATGTGAGATCTTCTTTAAACAGGTTAAGCAACCATGATGCATCAGTCTGACAATGAAAGTTCAGTGCACTGCTTTTAAATTTGTTTACATTTAAATTTGATTATAATATCAGTGCATTTGTTTCTTCATACTGAATTGAATTGTGTTTAAGATTTCATGATGCATTGAAATATTTAGTAAAGAAATGTTGTTGAGGTTAAAAAAAAATAAATAAACATGCTTCATATTTGAGTTTTTGCATCAAAATAGCATTAAAAAATCACTGCTATTCAGGAAATAAAGCATTCTGAATGATTAAAAGCGCTGGACATGTTTAGATTTTCTGGAGTTGATAGTGATGATCATTCTCATGATGTTCCTCTAGTTCAGCTTTTGTCACTGCATTTTTCTTTCTTTCATCAATTACCTTTAATTCACTTCTTCTTTATTTCTCCTGAAGAAGCACGGAGAGATAAATATGTGTCTCTAAATTACACACTTTCAGCACATTTATCAGCTCAGCTCACCATATTCATGAATTAAAAACAGTCATTAGAAAAGGTCATTTTTCCCTGAATTCTTAAAAGGTTTTATTACGCCGGGTTAAAGAGAGACGCACGAGACCTGAGGAATATTTCACAACGAACACAGCGAGATAAGAGCTGGATTCACCGTGCTAGCAAATAGCTTTCAGTGTGTGTGTGTGTGTGTGTCCTGTATTTGAGTCGGTGGTGCATGACGGGTCACAGTAATTAAAGTTCTGATCATTTACCAAACACTCCTGCCCTGCCACCTCACACACACACACACACACACACACACTGATTACTGATCTCTCCAACACTGAGAGAGAGAGAGACAGAGAGAGAGTATTAAAGAATGTCCAATGATGAAGATGCAACTCTTCATTTAAGCACAGAAACTCTTCATCATCATCATCATCATCATTGTCTCAGCTGTAACACACATACACACACACTTTCCCAAACTCTTGTGTTTTTTCCTCACAATGCAGCATGACTATTGAAGTCAGTGGATTCACTGCATTATCTGGCGCTGTCTAAACAGCTTCATAGTTTAAGATCGTTCAACTGCCATCAAGCGACTAGTTAGTTGCACGCTACTAATGAAGTTATTTCACGGGTAATGTCTTTTTGAAATATGATACAAAATATGTTAATCAGAACAGTATCTTTCACAAGAACAATGAGAATCTCAATTAGGATGAGAAATTAAACACAAAAAGACACATTTACACTGAATGGAACTAATAAAAATAGAAACACAGTAGCTTATTTTATTTTATTTATTTATTTATTTATTTATTTATTTATTGTGAGTTTATATCTCACTTTTTTCTTGAAATTATGAGGAAAAATGTTGGAATGTTGGAAGATTTGGCATTGGCATTTGAAATTTGCCATTTACTTTTTACATTTTTATTCCCATGGCAGAAACAATCTTTTGTAGTTCCTTATATATGCAGAAATTAAATATTGTAACTTATATAACGGAGTAGGAAAATAGTGATAGTGAGCTTATTAAATTAAAACTAACATCCTAAAAAAAAAAAGGTTACTTATAATAAATAAGTGTAAATATATATATATAAAAACATAGTAAAATTACTAAAACTAACTAAAATTAGATTCAATATGTTATTAAAAAAATAACACAAAATATTGCCAAAAGCTACAAATGTATCTAAAGTATAATTAAGTAACACTGGAACAGTTGATTTAAGATTACTTTATTTATAAAATAAAGCAATACGCCCCAAGAAGCTGTGGTTTACAGTGAATTTATAACAGCTAAGGGGTGATGTTAGGCACAGCGCAATGCTGAGTGCCTAAAACTCCCCTTAGGTGTTATAAGTTCACTGTAAACCATTGTTTCACGGGGCATATATATGGTTATTCCATATATGTAGTAAGGTTTCACAAAATAAAACAGCGCAAATTAAGTGTAATGATATTAATAAAAACAGTATTGTTTCACCAAACAGTGTAGTTCCTCAGTGGTTGCTGAGCAACACACAAATGTAAACATAGGTATAGATGTTTATAGAGTAACCAATCAGAATCAAGGTCCGGAACTATCCGTTTTCTAATGTAAAATACTCTGTAGTGCACTGGGACTGGTGTAACTGGTGTATTGTTGTTTTGAATCAGTTCATTTATATGAAATGATTCTTTCGAATCAGTCCGACTGCACTGTAGAGGACTGTTTAGAAGAACATTGTAGTGTGTTTCTGTTACAACTTGGTGGAGAACATGGGCTGAAGAAGTGACATTGTTATGAAACAGAGCTACTGAAAATGTAGTTCAGTTAGTGATGTGTCTCTACTTTTAGTCAGTTGTCACATGAAGCAGAAATAGAGGAGAAAGAATCCTGATCATCCCTGAACACTCAAGACTGTGCAAGTGTGTCATGATCACATCACTTCTCTGCATGTGTAAAGCACCTCTTAACATGAATGTGTGTGTGTGTGTTTCTCCTTCGCTCTGTCATTGTCATTCAGCAGGTTTCTGTTGTAAGCTTAAAGACACACATATATTCTCCCTCCGGGCTGATGAAAGTTAACAGCGCTCGTGATTAATGTGTCACATTATTAGTGCTGCTTGTGTTCAGTAAATCCCATCCTTCAGGATTTGGGCCCGTACAGGTATTAGCTCTCGGAATAATCCGGAGTGATTTGGAGAGTCGAGCGGAAACATGTGAAGATCTGGCAGGTCCTGGGAGAAATTCCAGCTGCCTGGTAGGTGAGAAAAACCTCCGAGTGAAAACTCTCTGAGAGATCAGACGAGAGCGAGATGAGAAGCACAGTCTCTTTGACTAATCTCACTGTAAAAGACTCCAAGTTTAACAGCACTTTCCCACAAATCACATCCCTACAGGTTACTCGTATCCGAATCAGTAGGTCTAACTGACAGTTCCTGTACATAAAGGACGTACATTCTGTCGTCGTTTACTCAGGATTGTGTTGTTTTAAACCCTTTATCATCAAAATGTTTAGTATAATAACAATGTGTAAAGATCACAGCTGTCGTGTTTCAAAATGCACCATATAAGTAAATTCGTAACAGTAGTTATTGTAGGTATATGATAGCTTTGTGTGAGGAAAGAAAAAAAATCTAAACTGAAAAACATATTCAGAGCTCTTTTGGCAAATTTTAATATGCATTTGCACAAATTAAATATTGCATATACTTATTATTTATTTATTTATTATTATTATTATTATTATTATTATTATTATTGAAAAATGACATCAGTTTGGGCCTGATCTTTTTTTTATTTGCCACGTAATTAAAAACAATAATAATTTGTCTCACAATTCACAATTTTTTCAAGTTGCAAAATATAAATTATATATAAAATATATAAAAAATACAAAAAAAAATACTATATATAGAGATAGATAGATAGATAGATTCTGACTTTCTTTATTACAATTCTGAGTTTATATCTCACATATATCTTTAAATCTTTTTTCTTGAAATTATGGAAAAAAAAATGTTAGAATTGTGAGATTTGGCATTGGCATTTGAAATTTGGCATTTTTAATTTTTAATCCCATGGCAGAAACAATCTTCCATAGTTCCTCATATATGCAGAAGTGAAATATTGTCTGTACTTTTTTTTCTCCACAGTAAATAATTAATTTTCATAAATAATGACATAAATTTATGTTCCACTGTTCCTCATATGCACAAATTAAATTAATATTGTGTTTATATTGTTTTTTTTTTTTTGTTTTTTTTTCATTTTTATTATATTGTACATTTTATTTCATTCCTTAAAACATCTTGACCTCAGAAGAATCATATAAACAGCTGTTATAATATTTCTTGCTTGTATTTATTTATGTATTCATGCCCTTTTTTGATGATTATTTCATGAAAAGAACATTCTACTAAACTTTACGAACATTCTACTGACGAACAGCATCAGAATGAGTAAATGATGAGAAAAAGTGAAATTTTGGGTGAATTAGTCTTCAAATTGTACATCATTCTGCTAAATTATTATTGTCCATTAAAAGTTGCCAAAAAAAAAAGACTCCTAGTGTTTCAGGACCTCTGTGTGTTTGTGGTAATGAGATGAGCTGAAGGCCAACAAACTCAGTGCCAAACTCAGATGAAACTGTGTGGTTTATATCTGTCAAATAAGTCATTATCTTTGGTCTCCTCGCAGTCTAGACCAGCAGATAAACAAGCTGGAGCGGAATAACAATTTTACCCAGCGCAGACCTGCAGTCCATGTTCTGACCAGAAATACATGCCAGCACAAGATATTTCCAATCAGCTTTTGCTCAGACAAACAAATGCCGGAGAGGAGAAATCAGTTAGATGAGCGCGAGAGACGGCAGTTAGACTGAGGTTACGGCAAGTAAACAGTCAGTAAAACCAGCGCTCAGGAAACTTCCTTCAAACTCCTGTTTGGCAAACTTTAAACATCATTTAAACATACAAAAACTTTGAAATATTTTTCGAAGTTGTAAATAAAACAGATTATTGAAGAATGTTTTATAAAATACCATTTCAGTGTTACTTGCCATTTCTTTGTAATTATTTGTAAAATTTACACCAGTTTCGCAAGTAATTTTATGCTTTTATTTTTTTATTTGGTTTTTGTATTTCTATTTAGCATTAATATATTTTAAGTTTTAATTCATATATTGATATATATAATTAATATATTAATGTAGGTTAATATATTTTAGCTTTAATATATATTGTTTTAATTTTTTTTTTCTATTTCATTTTATTTTAGTTTTTTTTTTTTCAATAGCAAAAACAGTTGCTTTAGTTTTAGTTAACAATGTCACCATTACTTTAAAATGTATTTACTTTACAAACCTCTACTACAAAAAAAAAAAAAAAAAAGGTAACTGCACTATTTGAGTTAAATTATTTTTAAATCATCTCATCATAATAATGAATGTATGTTCAGTTTTGATAATAGAGCAGTACCAATTAGGATCCCAATTAGCGTTGGCAGTATAAAACTGGAAATTTAAACACATTAATTTACACTAAATACAATTAACATAACGAACACTAATTTAAATAACTGGCTTGAAAACATGTGATGCGCACATTTTCTAATTACATATATGCTTATACTGAATACAACTGGTGAATCATATATTTACATATAAGTATCTAGAAGAGTAGATTGACTAAAATTAATCAGATTTCCCAAACATATTATCAGTGTTAGGAAAGTTACGTTTAAAAGTAATGTGTTACAATATTGCATTACTTCATAAAAAAGTAACTAATAGTGTTACTTTTTATTGAAAGTGATGCTTTTATGTTACTTTTGTGTTACTTTTTGTCACCTGGACTGGGTTTGCTTATTTGTTTTCAGTAACAAAAATCACAAAAATTTTATTTTTGGCAACCGTAAAGGCCATTTTGCACCAAAAGAGAAATTAATAAGCCTCACGTTGCACACTATAAGAGAAACAAGATAATTTAGGAGAGCAAGTGTGAATAATGGCTTATCTTGTTTTGCTACAGAGACAACATGATGCAGTATAAATGTAATGCTTTGTGACTCTACTTGTTGGAAAAACTGGGAAACTACTTCGAGAAGAACTGAGCTACTGTCATGCTACTGAAAGTGTAGTGCAGTTACTTTGAGTTCATTTCAGCAGACGTATCAGCTAGTGAGCTAGAAATCTCGTCTGTCTCACACACATGGAGTCGAGCACAGATGAGTCTTCAGGACAAACGGGGGTGTGTGAGTTTGGGTTCATTGTGCAAGTGCATATGGTGCTCTGCTCTCTGACCTCAGGCTACAGAGAGAGAGAGAGATGTGCTGAATGCTCGTACGCCCCACAGTTACTCTTAAGTGACTGACTCTGATTCCTTCTCATTGGGTTGCTTTATCGTCGGACGAGTGCACTCCAGCGGCGCTCAATGTAGCCTGTGTAATTAGGCCTATCACATAAACATCTTATGAAAAACTGTTATTATATTCAGGTTAATACTCCAAAATTGTGTTTTGTTTCATGTTAACAAACCTTTTCTAGTAGCCACCTAAAAATGAAGGTTCTGTCAGCATTTATTCACTCTGTAAATCTGCCTTGTAAATCCACAATAATCATCTCCTTTTGTGTTACACTGAAGAAAGAAGGTCATAGGTTTTGAATGATATGTAGGTGAGAAAAATATTGACAGAATTTACATTTTTACAGCTCTTTAAAAAACGCATACAGCATATGTGGTTTCTGCAGAGCTTTCATTTTTCTGAATGAATACATTTCGAAACATGTTGAGTTGAATGTGCGTGACACGGATCCTAATAATCTGACAAGTCAGCTTTGGAATCGGCTGAAGTTGCAGTCTGAGCACCTGAAAGCGTCTGTGGTGTATTTGTGAAAAGGAAGGTGGAGGAAACAGCATTTTATTCAATTTCCATCAGGCAAAGCCGAGCTGAAATAATCGCGAGCAGATCCACCGGGATGGTAAATTCACACGTTACACCTGCTCCAGAGAATTTACACCTTCTCTGGAGAATTAAGCCGAACCTCTAATGAATGTTTAAACCTGTCGAACACGACAGATAAACCTGCTGTCAGACTCACCGCTTAATTCCGACTGAAGGAATCCCACACCTGCGCACGAGAGAGAGAGAGAGAGAGAAAGAGCAAGACTGCATGACTTTATATAATGTGTAGAGGTACAAATGAATCAGCCTTTAGAGATTTTACTACAGCATTTCTACACTGAAAAAAGGTGTAGAAACAACTTTCACTTGGAAATTACAATGAAACAGCAAGTAACACTTTGAATTCAACATGCAGTTCTGAAATTTTGAAGAACCGACTATAAAAAATTGAAAGTATTTTCTTGTTAAAAAAAAAAAAAAAAGGTAGCAGTCCAATCATTTTTTATTTCATAAAAGGTTTTGGAAACACCACCTTAGGCATTTTGTATGTTGCGCACAGTGTGTATGTTGACTTAAAAGGTTAACTTACTTTAAAGTAGAAAATTATTATCTTGATGTTATCTGCATGTGAAAACAACAAAGAAACATGTAGAATGAATCTGACGTGCATTGCAGAATAGCACCCATTTGTCAATTTTCAGCCTAGACGTGTTGAAAAAGATATGCCTCTACTTACATTTTTGAATTTTCAGTTCCAGCTGAAAGGAAACACTAGAGGCAGTAAAACACCAGCAACTTTAATTTCTTTTCTCAAAAATTATGATTATAGGGGCAGATTATTGATTAATGAAGACTTATTTTTGTGCAGTTCCTTACTCAATGCTAAAACACTTTTTCCAAAGTGCATAGTAAATTTGCTCGGTAGCGCACCTGGTACAGCATTGTATTTACTATACACAGTGCTCAGGTGAAAGTCCATGAAGCACACAGTGTTTTTATCTCATGGTTTCTTTCTTTAGCACTCTGAGTTATGTTTAGTGTAGGTGGTACAGTATTTTCAAATGCATTAACATTGTAACGCCACTCACCTGACATTTTATTTCTGAACTTTCTGAACAATATCTGCATGTACCAATGTGATAAAATGTTGCCACGGCCACATTTATCTGTTTTGGAGAAAATTAAACTTGCCATTTACAGGCAATTACTGAAGATTTCACCTCGAAAGATGCCGTAAAATGTGCAAAAAGCAACGTAATACAGTTTTTTACAAAAATGTCGCTAAATGCACATATTTTACATGTATCTCATCTAGTCAGAGTCTAGTTTTAGTTTTGAACTCGAGTATCTGAAGCTGTTTTTGCACTGATGTCAGATTTATTTATTCATTTCATATGAATAATCTGATCCACAAAGAGAAAATTATCAAACAAGATGATGCGTCTTTGTTTTGCAATGCATCTCGTGGAAAAAATGCGTTGCGACTTGGTTATTTAGTATATTTTTTGTTGAATTTTTAGCATGTTGTGATATATAGTAGTATTGTGATACACCCGCTCACATTGTCCTCCCCCTATAATTAACCGTGAAGAGAAGGTCTTCATCCTTTAGCAGCACCACCTCCCTCTCTATCCGTCTCACTCTCTCTCTCTTTCACGTGTGTTTAGGAGCGTCAGATGGCGACTGATGAAACCGCAGCTCTAAAGACAGTTAAGCGGATGTTAACTTCCCACTGAGAGAATTTCTCCAGGTCGAATGGAAAACATTCCACTAATCATCTGCGGCAGGAAAATACCAGCTGCGGCCCATGCCAGGATTATCATTCTCATAGACCTCTCACCGCGCTTTTAGCTAAATGAAAAATCTGCCGTAGCCTGGGGAGAGACGCCCGGCTGATAAGAGCGAGCGCTGTTTACGCAGACGCTGTGACGGAGAACTCCGAACAGGTTTTTCTTCCGCTGCGATCTGAAAAAACACGAAGACGCCATTAGGTTGAAGTAGGGAGGGAGGGAAAGAAAAAAGGAAGAAAGAAAAGAAGAGAGAAAAAGATCAATGTATTTACACGTTTCATTTGCAGCGAGTTGGCACGGGCTCATTAATTTAACATTTCCTCCACCTTCTGTCCCAGAGTAATGCCTGACGAACAAACGACACAACTACACAACAACTCCACACTGATCCACTGTGCGCTAATCCACTCGAAACATTAAACTAACGCGTGCGCCGAGCGCCTGTCAGGAAATGAACGGAAACGGCAAATACACACAGATGAACTTTAGTGCTGAACATCACAGAAGGCCAAAATCTGACTTCAGGATCTCAGTCGCAAAAGTTTGGGGTCGCTTAGATTTTATGTTTCTGAAAGGAGTCTCTTCTGCTCAAAATACAGTAAAAATTGTGAAAAATTATTACAATTTAAAATAGCTGTTTTCTATGTGTTAAATGTGATTTATTTCTGTGATCAAGGCTGAATTTTCTGCATCAGTGTCACATGATCCTTCAGAAATCCTTTCTGATTATTATCAATGTTGTGCTGCCCAGTATTTTTGTGTAAAATGTGATGCATTTTATTTTTCAGGAAATTTTGATGAATAGAAAGTTCAAAAGAACAGCATAAATCTTTTGTCACAGTATAAATGTCTTTACTGTCACTTTTGATCAATTTAATGCATCTTTGATGAATAAAACAAAAACATCTTACTGACCCCAAACATGTGTAAATGTACATTTTTGTACATTTGGATAGACGCTTGCCAGCATCTGAAACATAAATTTCATAAAAAGCCATGTTTTATTAGTTCATTTCATTGGCCGTTGTGGGTTTTAATTGTATTATTTGATTTATTTGTTATAGATGTTAATTTTGAAACTATTGCGTTTGATCTGAATTTTTCCAGAATATATCCCAGTGAATTATATTCAGTTGTAAATATTCTTCAATATTTGTACTACAAGAGTCTTTAAAAGAAGAAAGAGTGTTTATTTTCCACAAGTGATTGTTTGTGACGCACAAAATCTGTTTCATGTTGTGCGTTTTGAAAGCTCTGGAATTCTTTGGCGTTCCAGAATGCAGGAACTGAAAGCCGAGTCTCGTGGCTCGAAAACCAGAAGGGTCGCGGAGGGGGGAAATCAAACGCCTTCGCTCTCCGTCTCGACATTGTTCAAAACAAATTCCCACGTTTCACCTCGCGGACGCGGCTGATCCTGTTGGTTATGGTCAATCTCTCCAGCAAACAATCGGAGCGCAGGGGCTGATAAAAGCCTGACAGGTCTCTCCTAATGCTATAAATGGGGCCGATAAAAGCAGAAGCTCGACTTTGAATAAGTCCATCTCATCCGTCTGCGAGCCGGACGCGTGTTTGCTGTCAAACATGGCAGCGTGAGGCCCAGGGCACTGCAGTTTAATCCAATTGGCAGTGGAGCCAAACTGGTAAAGTAATCTATGCTTTAGTGTAGCTGGCAGCAGTGGCTCAGCTCTCCCCGAGAGCCGGACGCAGCGCCGCTCGACGCCGGTTTGCAGCCGACGATAAGCTAGAGCGAGAGAGAGAGACACTTTAGCTTCTTTTCTTTTCCTTAACAATTGCTCTAATTCGGTACAGTTATCGCTCTACCTGTCTCACAGACCTATTAAAGATTACGGTCACCGGCGGAAGAATCTTCTCAGTGATTTAAACACTTTTAAAATTCATAAGTCAAGAGGCTT
The DNA here is from genome assembly GCA_036247105.1 of Cirrhinus mrigala. NCBI lineage: Eukaryota > Metazoa > Chordata > Actinopteri > Cypriniformes > Cyprinidae > Cirrhinus > Cirrhinus mrigala. The sequence goes on from CM070012.1 coordinate 1,303,031, forward strand.
ATGCTTTCTTAGTAGGAGTCCTTATAACAATGAGAATTCTAATATTTAATATCGGAATAGCTGACAGTGAGATTTTCCGCCGGCTCCGTTTGACCCTGTCAGAGGGAGAAAAACGCGCGGGCTTTGACAAGCCCGAGACGGTTCCCGCGGACAGCCTGACGGACACAAATCCCGTCCAATCACATCACGCGGATGTTTCGCTCGCGCACTTCCACCTCTGATCGGAACATCTCATCCCGTCGCTGCCACTCGCCGAACGCCCCGAATATAAATCTTTTATTAATACACGCGGAGACGCGCTACACAATCGTTTCTGAGGCTTAACTTTATATATTTATTTATGTGTCGGGAATATTTTGTTCTGAAGGTCTTCGAGAGGGTTTTCTAGAAAGTTTTTGTGCTGATTAAACAGGAGGCCGGGGCTAGTTGTCACACTTTTTGCTTTTTTTCAGCATATCTTTGTCATTTAAAATGCCTGTGCATGCACAAATCCTGAGTTCAGAAAGCTGCTGAACATTCCCACATCCACAAAATACAGTAGCGGGGCAGTTTATGTATATACAATTATGTATAACAAAAACTTAAACTGTAAGACATTTATAAAATTATTAATGAAACAAAAAATTGTGCATTTGAATTTTTTGTTCTACAAATATTGCAGTTAAGAATTCCTATATATTACAATTATTTATAAATAGTTATAAAATTATATTAAATGATCATGAAATGAATTAACACAATGTAATTAAATAAAATTCTTTAAAGAATTAGTACAAAAGTTCTTGCTTTATAAACAACTATTATATATATTGCACATGTTATTTTATTATTGCTGAGCTGTTCTGAATGAGTAAAGGAGAAGTTCTTATATGTATTCATCTACATTTTTGTTTTTCTTAAACAGTAATTATTAAATAATTAATGACAAAACATTTTGGCCTAATGAATATTGCAGTTAATTACTTAAATGAATAATTGTTATAACTGTATTCAAATTATTTAAAACATACTAATAGTAATTATACATTACAATGTAATAAAGTTGTTTAAATTATTAAAGGAGAACAAATATTTACAGATAATGTACTCACCCCCTTGTCATCCAAGACGTTCATGTCTTTCTTTCTTCCGTCGCAAAGAAATTATGTTTTTTGAGGAAAACATTTCAGGATTTTTCTCCATATAATGGACTGATATGGTGCCCCGATTTTGAACTTCCAAAATGCAGTTTAAATGTGGCTTCAAACGATCCCAAATGCGGTTGTAAACGATCCCAACCGAGGAAGAAGGGTCTTATCTAGCAAAACGATTGGTTATTTTCATTAAAATAATACAATTTATATACTTTTTAATGTCAAACACTCATCTTGTCTTACTCTGCCTAGACTGTTTTTTTCCGGTTCATGACAGTTAGGGTATGTCGAAAAACTCCCATCTGATGTTCTCCTTCAACTTCAGAATCGCTCTATATATCTGTTTTACCTTTTTTGTTAAGGCTGCTGCATGTTCACTTTGCAAAGACTGGGTTGGTACTTCTACAGTGATGTAGGATGATTTTGAAATGATTTTTGAAGTTGAGGGAAAAATTACGATTGGAGTTTTTCGACATACCCTAACTGTCTTGAGCCAGAATACACAGAGTTCAGGGAGAACAAGACAAGACGAGCGTTTGAGATTAAAAGTATTTAAATTGTATTCTTTAAATTAAAATAACCGATTGTTTTGCTAGATAAGACCCTTCTTCCTCAGCTGGGATTGTTTACAACCGCATATGGGATCCTTTAAAGCCGCATTTAAACTGCATTTTGGAAGTTGAAAATCGGGGCACCATATCAGTCCATTATATGGAGAAAAATCCTGAAATGTTTTCCTCAAAAAGCATAATTTCTTTACAACTGAAGAAAGAAAGACATGAACATCTTGGATGACAAGGGGGTGAGTACATTACCTGTACATTTTTGTTCTGGAAGTGGACTTCTCTTTTAAGGCCCTTTAACATTTAAAGCATATTTGACAGCATGTGGACAGTTATGGAAAGAAAAAAAACTGACATATAGCCCTTGTGACTCCAACTATCCCTGGGCTCCACCACGCAGGCAATATAATACACATGATTTGATGTTATAGTTTTTAGAGCTGTTTTTCTGGGTAAAGGTGAAGTGTTTCTCATATGTATTCGTGTGAGACGCTGCTGTGGATCAGAGCTGAACATATGTGCTCTAATGGGCTCTAATGGGTCCGTGTGCTCAGGAGGAACCGCAGGTTAAACAGGAGCTGACGCTCAGAATTTATCAGAGAGCCCGCTGACTCCATCACACAGCACATCTGGACACATCTGCCACACGCACACATCCCTCACATCAGTCTTTCTTCAGAGACGCAAGAGAAATCTGTTTGAGAGTTACTGAGCAAATTGAAGATGAAGCTTTAATGGATAATATTGATCGGGAATTTGGTCTCCCAAACATTTCTGTCCTTATTTTAAACCCATAATGTCGCTGTTGGTTTTGGAAGGAAAGAATGAGTCTTTTTATTCCTGTAACTTCAGTTCATCATCTTCTGTTTATTCTTTCACGGTTCAGATATTATATTTATCAATAACAGACCCAGCTGTCATTACTATTTTCATGAAGCTTCATGTTGCTGGAGCGTTTCTCTTTGATTCCCTGAGATTCGGCTGTTTTCTGGTTAAACACAGGACTGGGTCAATTTTTACTCCAGAACTGCTAGAAATATTACGATTTGCGTATGAGAAAGAGTGTTAGAGAGAGTTCTGGGTCTTTAATTCAGTGTGTGCATAATGAGTGAATTAAATTAGCATTTATTAGTGATTGTAGAGCATTAAATGTAATCAAATCAGCATTACTACAGGAACAGAAGGACTATAAGCAGAAAAAAAAAATGCATTTTCACAAAATATATACAGAAAATAAATATTTGCATTTCTTTCATTAGTATTAGTGCATTTGTAAACATCTTAAACTATAGCTCATATTTAAACAGCACTTCCATATACTGCAGAAGATGTAAGCCTTGTAATCAAACCTCAATTACAGCTCAGGGCCTCATTCATGAAGCGCAGAAGAAATTCATTTTTTGTGTGTATTGTGTACCTCTCTGACATAATTTTACATTTCAGATAGTAAGTGTTCTACTGTAGTTTTTAACATGTACGTTATGCAAAAATATATACCTGCTCTCAACCTCATGTAAAACTTCTAAAGATTTTGTGTTCTTTTAGGCAAACTGACACTGCATTTGATGTATAATAACACAATTATTCCATAAAAATATATAATAACAAAAGTCTTTAGTTAACCAGTTAGTTAAATGGTAAAATTAATTTCCTTGATAAACAAAAAATGATTGAAAATATCCGCATATAGTCAATAGACGACTACAATTCTGAGCACCAGTAGTGTTTGTCTGCAAGCTTAACACGTTAAATGAATCTTTTTTGTTAGCATATGGCCAATTAGTCTCTTTTGCATTTATGCAAATTACTGGAGACAAACCTGAGAAGAATCCCGCAGCGTTCACGTTTGCTATAAGAATCAAATCTGAAGAAAAACATAAAATGTGCTGGTAATTTTCTGCTAGGACATTATTGATACGTTTACAAGCATTTGCTTTCAGTGTAATTCAAATTACGTGTTAAACACCTGTGAGAAATCAATACAGAAATAGAAGAGTGCACATGCCCTATTAACAAATGATTGGAATTTATTAATATATACACATTTAACTATTAAATCAAATGTTTATGAAGTATCTGGATGAGAGTTTTCTTGAAAGTCCATTTTATGCACAAATTACTCTACATTGACTTTATATTCACAAAAGTTTCATGAATGAGGCTCATTAATCGCTTTTCATCAGATTTTTTTTGCTGTAAACCAAATCCATGTGCGTAACTGATCATTCTTTACTGTTTCAAAGCATCAAAAGCCTTAAAAATGTGTAATGTGGAAACATTAATTTTCTGTGAAGCTGCTTTGAAACCATATGTATTGTGAAACTCGCTGTATAAATACATATGAATTGAATTTAATTGAATTAAAAAGTCAAAAACTGCTGTCAGACGTATCTAATTAGCCTGCTCAGTTTTCACCCAACAGAAATCAGACATTTTGCTTTCCAAGGTTAAAATTTACAGCTTTTTAACCAAATACTGATCTTGTGTATTTTTACAGTGTGTGTTCCAAAGTGTTTCTCCAGCACGCTGGAGTTTTCCGTGCGATCGGACACACGCGGCGCTGGAATCAGACTGAACGAGGTTTAATCAGACCTCACAAACATTCACCCGTGAGGGACAGAACTGGACAAAGAGTTTCTCTCCTCGACTCCAGGCTCCCCAGAGCCTCATACAGTCAGATCTGCACTCACACATAACAGCGCTTTCCAGCGTTTTATCTGCAGTCACACACACACACACACACATACTGAACAGAGTGACTGTTTAAGACAGACTTTCACTCTGCTTTTTCATTGTTGTTGTTGCTAGCAACTCTTACAATAAGACTGCAGAAATAATGGTGTGTGTATGTGTGTGTGTGCAACTTCAAAGCAGCTTCTCAGAGCAATTTCTGAGCGTGTGTGTGTGTTTGCATGTGCAAATGCATTTACACAGCGACTTTAAGATGCAAGGAACAAAGACAAGGCTCTCTCTCAATGACACACTCACGGCCGTGTGATTTCACATAAATAAAAGGCAACAAAAGCCACGCAGAGCTGATTTCCACAAACAGGTTAACGTGATACGGCTCAGCTCAGCGAACGCTCCATTTCTCTCACACAAACAATCGCTCTGTTCCTCAGCCTTTATCTTCTCCTCCGCAGGAATGCATTAGTTGCGAGTGTCACATTAATAGAGGAGGTTGTGTGGAGTCACGGCTAATCTGACAGCAAGGTTTCAGTTAAAGTGAATACGTCACATTTTAGCTCTATTAGCAGGCTGCCATCACGCTATTAGTGCCACCGCGGCCACGGGCGTCTGTCACCTACATTCAAATTTCAGTGTTTTCCATTTCTCACCCCTCCTTCAAATGGACCATAAATACAGCTCACCACATTCAGCCAACAAAAGGAGAGATACTTGGAGGGAAGGACATTAAAATAGCTTTCATTCATTCTTTCGATTTATTTATTTTTTTACATAACTAACACGGTTTCAGTAGGTATTCAGATGTTAAGTGTGGCTCATTTTCCCCCCAGCTGGATAGACACTTACATGGATGTCTAAAACGTTAACCAATTGACTGATGTGCAACTTTAAAGACAAATGTTAACAGGATTGTTTGAGGTTCATTAGAATCATAAATTCACAGGTTGACTTTGCTGCATTTATAATATATAGTTTAACATTAAATAGCAGATAAAAAAGAATTAAAGCTAAACTTTTGAAATTTTATCATGATTATAGTGTTCAAATCAAATCAGAAATTCAAATCAAATATATTTGCAGTTTCTTGTTCGCATTTGTTAAAAATGAAAAATATCAAATCATCGATAGCAATTTTTGATATGAAATTTAAATACAAATCAAATTATTCAAATGTATTTTTAATTTAGTCACGTATACACTGTATTTTTATTGAGGACTATTGTAGCGCGTTTTACAAGAAAATATTATTTCAGCCTTTCTCATTTAAAATGTAATGTTTGATTCAATGTTATGTGATGTTTTTTTTAAATTAAGTGTACATTTTCAAAGTAAATACTGTAATTACTACACCCTTATTTTGCATGCAGTTTTGGCCATTTTTTTAAGTAATGAAATGGTCAATCTGGTTTTCATTTTCCATCCATCAATTTATTTTTATTTTTTTTTTTTATTTATTTTTTTTTTTTACTGGCCAGCTCTGCCTTCCGTTCGAATAGTTTAAAAATATAGTTGCATCTGGGTTTTCATTTTAAATACATTTGCCTTAAAAAGGTCTCAGATTAAGGTTCTCCATTATTTACCGATTAAGGGCTCTTCTCACTTATAATATGTAAGTATTTTACAATATGGTAGGTTTATGCAAATTTTACAAACTCATTCTTACATTTTCATATGATCTGCTCACAGTTCCCTTAAGTTTCATATGAGTCAAAGTTTGCAAATTCACATGAAATTGCCAACTTGTGCTCATAAGAATTCTCAAGATATTGGGTTTAGTACTGTTTGCAAATCAGATCTACAAATTTCAAGTTTATATTTTAGATATTGTTAGTGTATTTTTATTGTACATTCAAGTGTCTATTCAAATGAAAGTGTACATTTTACATACACATACCCGACTGCGAACATGCATGAAATTACGCTACCATAATATACAGTTTAAATGAATAAATTATCAGAACTGCAGAAAAATCCTTTTCCGAAACACCTTTAATTATCCCTAAAAGGTTTGATGTAGCTCCTGTAATTGATTTGCATGTGTGTAATGTCATTGCACCTGCTCATTTCATCTTTTACACCTGTAACTGAGAAAGACTTTGCCTCCAGCTACTACCTGAAGAGAAGAAAAAAACTCATTTCATTTTCAGAGCAGTTCATTAAATCAGATCACTTGTGGAGTGAGAGCGCGTGCCGAATGAGCCTGAAGGCTGTTTGTATTTCAGACGTTACAGTGATTTTACAGTCATTTTAATCCACTTTGCATTGTGACTAAGAATGGCCCATAAACGTGCTAAAATCACTGGAAAACAAGTGACCTACTGCCTTTATTAAACAACATCAGCATGATAAAAGACAATAATGCTCAATAAATTACCTTTATTAGCATTAATTATCATAACACAGGCAGATAGATAGATAGATAGATAGATAGATAGACATATAGAGGATAGATGGACAGACGAACGGACAGATGGATGGATGGACGGACATATAGATGATAAATGGATGGACAGTCAGATAGATAGATGATCGATAGATGGACGGACTGATTAATGGATGGATGGATGGATGGACAGACATATAGATCATAAATGGATGGATTGATGAATGGATGAATGGACAGACAGACATATAGAGGATGGATGGATGGATGGATGGATGGACTGACAGGCCGATGGATGGATAGATGGATGGACGGACATTTAGAGGATGGATGGGACAGACGAACGGACAGATAGATGAATGGATGGATGGGCAGACAGATCGATAGGTGATCGATGGACAGATGGACTGATTGATAAATGGATGGATGGATGGATGTATGGATGGACAGACGAACGGACAAATAGATGATAAGTGGATGGACAGATGGATAGATAGGTGACAGACAGACTGATAGATAGATAGATAGATAGATAGATGGATAGACAGACATATAGAGGACGGATGGATGGATGGACGGACATTTAGAGGACGGATTGACAAACGAACGGACAGATAGATGAATGGATGGATGGACAGACGGATCGATAGGTGATGGCCAGATGGATAGGTGATCAGTGGACGGATGGGCTGATTGATAGATGGATGGCTGGATGGATGGATGGACAAACGGACAGATAGATAGATGGATGGATGGACAGACAGATAGATAGGTGACGGACAGACAGATAGGTAGATAGATAGATAGATAGATAGATAGATAGACAGACATATAGATGGATGGATGGATGGATGGACAGACAGACATTTAGAGGATGGTTGGACGGACGAATGGATGGATGGATAAATGGACATATACTGTAGATGATAAATGGATGGACAGGTGGATAGATAGGTGATCGATGGACAGACGGACTGATTGATAAATGGATGGATGGATGGATGGATGGATGGACGAACGGACAAATAGATGATAAATGGATAAATGGACAGATGGATAGATAGGTAACGGACAGACTGATAGATAGATAGATAGATAGATAGATAGATAGATAGATAGATAGATAGACAGACTGTTTATTTGAGGGATCTTTCTATATCCAAAGCATAAAATGAAGCTAATGAAGTTTTTTCTTCTCTCTCTTTGGTCCAGTTGGACTTTGTGTTCTGCTGTTTTATATGGATTTTGTTTTTTCAGCGTTTCATGTCTCTTAGCAAGGTGCCGTGAAGCTTGAAAGAGCTTTTGACACGTGAAAAGTTCTGATCGCTCTACAAAGCCGCGAGAAGCACAAACAGGGTCCGCTTCAACCCTCAGGAGCGTAATTATATCAAAGACACAGAATCTAGTTAAAGCGTATACATGAAAAAAGATCAGTCCTCTTCAAGGTTTCGTTTGACATTGAGAAGATATAAATGAAGGAAAAAAAACAAGTGAGAGAGATTTGAGCCCACACATACACACACACACACACACACATACACACACAGACAACCACAGAAAGAGTTCAGAAAGAGAGAGAATCTGTCAGAATATTTTGATTACACACGCCGCTGTTATCAGGACACATCACGCCGAAATAAAGTGACCTGCCTGACACGGATACAAACGACACGAGAACGAGAATGAAAGAGCCAGCGAAGAAAGACAGCAGATGAGGGAACAGTAGCTACAAAGGTAGAGGCGCATGTATCCCTCCGGCCGCTCTATTGACAGTGATGACAACGGTCCCCTGGTAGACCATTATCCAGGACGAGGCTGCGCACATCAAACCTTCGCTGACACACACAGAGAGAAAGAAAAACCAGAGCTGAGAACGCGTCGTTACACGGTTTCACCTTGGTTTGTCAAAACACGGACTTATTCAGAGAGTACACAAGCCCGGAGGGCTTCTCGTTTCAAACGCCGAAGAAGAATAAGAAGAGCAGGGCGACCGGGAAGAGAAAGGCTAAAGAGACGGCCGCGCTCCTGAACCTCGGCCTATTTCTGCATCTGTTTACATAAACCTTTCCTTACTTCTCTGCGAGACGGAACAGAAGACACTTTGAAGGGAAGATAAATCGCGCCGCGGCTCTTTAGAACCGCTCTGATCTCGCAGTAATTGATAAACAAGTCTGCGCTCTCTCAGAAGGGCCTCGTGACAATCGGTGGCGTCGAGGTCTTTGTGTCGCTCCGAGAGAGTCCGCAAACGCGCCGCTCGCGCTCTCCCTCTGTCTTTTAATAAAGCGCATTGTATCAAATTAAAAGGTCTTGGCTTCGGGCACTGGCTCTAACCGACTGCCTTGCAAAATATTTACACTGCACTGGGAAAGCAAGTAATTGAAAGTCTTTTGAAAAATGAGAGCTGTACACAAAAGACCATCTTTGAAAGGCTGGTGTAAACCACTGACTCTTCGGGTCCATATGGGACACAGACGCTCGGTTTAGGCCTCACACTGGATGCGCGACACGCAATCTCGGGGGCAAAGGGTGTCGTTTACGTGAAAGTGATCTTGACGTGTTTATGGTCGGTTCAATCACGCCCGTCAGTTTGCTCAGACCGAGGCAGGTATCGTGTAAACATTATTAACTGCGAGTCACTGTTGTTCATTTCAGTTTTTGGCCATGACTGTGCAGTCAAGTACACGAATGCTTGATCAACACATTGCATTCATGTTTTACTGTGCTCAAGGGGGCGATAGAGTTTCCTTCGGATGTCTGTTATTAAACCATGTTCAGGTAGCTAGATATAAAATATCTTTATTTTAAATTCTTTTTAAAGGGCTCCTATTATGCAAAGTCCACTTTTAGAAGGTGTTTGGACAGAAATGTGTTTTGGAATTGTGTGTACACAGCCATCTTAGAACGCTAAAAATGCATGCACTTTTTTGAAGCCTGTCTGAAAAATGACGTCATATTTCAGTAGCTCCGCCCACCACTATTGACTGACAGGTGTGTATTACCATATTCTTAGCCTTTTTGTCAGCGTGCGATCGGCTGTGTCGAAAGCAGTGTCCCATCAGGAACACCCTTTATCTGTTTCATGATCATAAAACATTCAAGGATGTTAGTGTTTCTGCTGTGAATGTCTATTGAGGCTTTTTTGGAGTTTCACTAAATTTATGTACAACTACGATGGGTTTTACAATGTTTGTAGGAGTTTATTTATATTTCTTTTTGCAAACTTCATTGATATTTTTCTATACATGTAAATAAAGTAATTACATTATGCAAGTTTTCATTGATTACTTGATGAATATAGCAAAAACAGAAAGGTTTATCTTGTTTATTAACTATTTATACATTTATTGGATTTAACTAGGAAAACGTGAAGCTAAAAGTTTTGTAAGATCATCTAACAAGTTACTGCATTTATATTTTATTCATTGGTACTCACGTGGAGCATTTTAATTGGTTAAAAAGTCCAATCCGAATCAAAATGCTCCATATAAACGCCTCAGTCGGAATAAAAATGCTCAAGCCGAATAAAATTGTAATCGGCTTGAGAGGGGTGGGATAAACCATTCTATAAACAAACAAAATTAAAATTCTGCCATGTAAACACATTAAACAGATTACTCTGCGTCTACATCAAGCAGGACAGGTGTTGCGCCAAAGTGGGGGGCATTCGCGGACCGTGCCTCCCTGTCCATCCTCTCCCCTCCTTGCTAAAGGTGATAGATTTCGAAAGTGAAAGTGAAACCGGTAAAACAGCGCACATAAGAAAGCGACTGCACGCTTTTGCGATCCTCAGCAACTGCACGCGATCACAGATTGCACGCTTTGATTCATTGCTAAGCAACTCTTGGTAAGAAATCGTGCATTTGTTCCATTTAAGTACAGTAAAAATACCGGTCCTCTCACGCTTGCTCATGTTGCTTCTCCTCTCTGTTTATTGCCATACACAAAAGAGAGACATCTAGGCTCTGCCCCCTTCTGTCGTTGGGTGGGAAGTTGCAGCTCATTTTCATGTAAGGGAACACAACCCTGAAACAGCACTTTATAGACCCACCCCAAAAATGACACTTTTCAACACGTTATAATAAACGATCTGTATTGTATTTGGATCTGAAACTTCACAGGCACATTCAGGAGAGCCATAAGATTAATATTACATCTTGTAAAAAGGGGCATAATAGGTGCCCTTTAAGTTGAAATAGAAAACAGGCCGTAAATCTAATAAGCGCTATAGCGCCCCTTGTGCTGAGAATGCAACACCGCATTGCGTCATTTTACATTTTTAGGATTTAATTAATTTTAGCTTTATATTATATTACCTCACTTTAGCTTTTCATCACCCAGATGTAATGTTATGTTTAATGCACTTCATGTTGTTCATAACAATGAATGGAATACATTTTCATTATTTTTATATCAATATCAGTACAAGTTTATCCTATTTAAATCAGTTTGATAAGCAAGTAGGTCAAAAGTAATGTGTAAAATGTGTAATATGACAGATTACATTACTAAGTACTATTTTCATCTTGTAATTTGCCAAAATTTAAAATGCACACACATCTGTCTTCCAAGGATGCATTGCAGGGGATGTGAAGATTTCCTGGAAATGCATGTGAAGATATGTTTTATATTATAATAAGAACATTATGCATCACTGCATGCAGTTCACTTTCAAATTAGGTCGGTTTGTCTTTATTCTGTACTTATTAAAGCATTCTTTTAACTCAAACTGTAGATCATGGCACTAGCAACCAAGGTCATGGATTGGATTCCCAGGAAAAGCAAGAACTGATTAAATTTATACGTTGCATGTAATATAAGTTGCATTGAATAAAAGTGTATTATAGTTTTTTTTTTGTTGTTGTTGTTTAAGTTCCAGTAATTTTTTTTTGTAGTAAATTTTGTCTTTTTTTTTTTTTAATATGTCCATATAGTTGTTTTTTTTGTTTGTTTGTTTGTTTTTTTTTGTTTTTTTTTTTTACCAGTTTTAGTTGTTTTAGTACATCAGGTTGAACTAAAACTGAAATAATTTATTTTGTAGCTTATATATATGTATATTTTTTTTGTTTTGTTTTGTTTTTCAGTTAACATTTATTTTATTTCAAGTAAAGAAAGAGTTTTCTTTCTTTTTTTAATGTGAAAAGGCACTGTAGCTACTACTGTTGGTCAGTTAGATGAACTGTTTAGTGGCCTGGATATTCCTATCAATTAGAAATATTTTGCTAACTTTTTGAAACCCCTTGTATGTTAAGAAATTAGGTAAGTTAATATTTTAATGAAAACACAGGCACCTCAATGCATATGAATCCTGAGCACCACCTGACAAAATGTATGCGGTGTAATGAAGTATATGTTTGTGTTTTGAGGGTCTGTGAGATGCACATCTGCAGTCAGCGCCGGTTCAGACACACAGACAGAAGTCAGGCCGTAAGAGTCGCCCGCAGATCTCTTGCGCTGTATCTATGCAAATATATTCAGGTCTGACTGTCATGTTTGTAACACGAGTGGCCAATCACACACTCCCGTAGGTAGGTGTGGCCCCGGGCCCCTGGGCTCTCAGGAAAACATCCCACTCTAGCCCACACAGGGTCCGTTTGCTCTGTGTCACCTCCAGGGCTGAGCTCTTTCAAGAGGTTTAAAGCTTCTCTTTAAAAGCATCGATTCCCAGCGGCCCACAGCAGACCTTAACGCTAAATCTTCCACAAATCCTATTAGAACAAACACAGGCTGTCTGACACCGCAGCCGTCTCGACGTTACCCTCGTTACACCGCTTTCTTTGTCTGTTTCTTTCTGAAATACCTTCTAAGTGTCGTTTTGGCTCGTGTGCGACTGAAACATGTGGCGTGTTACAAGCCCCTTGACCAAGTTTAGCTTTTCAGTCACATGAAATCAGGCATGTAATGGCTGCTTAGAGTAGAATCTATCAGAGCCGCTGATTGGATTAAATATGTAATAAGTTTGGATTCGTATTTGAGGCCAAAATATTCTGCTAATCACCCAATGCTAATGAATTTGAGAGCGGAAATATTGGCAGCGGTGATCATGAGGCTGAAGGTGCTGAGACTCTGTGACACCAGGACTTGTAAAATTCATCGAGAAAACCACAGCAAAACACATCCCATCCCGAATGCACTCGTAATCTGACTCAAAACAAACTGGCATGCAACAATACAGTGATATGAAGTAGGATATTAGTGAACCTGGAGATGTCAGATTAATTTTCTGCTTTCAGATTTTACGATAAATCAACTCAGACCTAATAGAATTCCACCTATTTCTTCAATGTCAAATGTGTTTATATATTATATTTAGCTTTATAGAAAATCATGATGTTAATGTTTATAATATCTTAACATCTTCAGATTAGAGCTATATAGTTTATATTTTACAATAGCTTAGGTTTTCTATATTGCCTATATGACATTGCAGGAGTGCATGTATGCAGATAAAGTTGGAAATCCTTGAATATTCAGTTTTATATCAAGAGCTGGTCAATAAGATGGTTACATTTTGCATTAAAAGATGAAACAATCAAGCAAATGAAATATGCTATATATTATTTAAACTACCAGTTCCTATGCTTTTCCAGTTCACACATGCTTCCTCTGGTTTCAGTGACTGCAGTGAGATCAGCTGCTGATATATTTTGTGTCATATTGTGTCCTGTGAGATTTCAGCCATTTCTGGTTTAAACCAACAAACAACATCTGAACATGTCGTGAGTGTTTATCGAACTGTATGATTGTCATAAACTGTAAACACAAGTACAGCGTGGCTCGCTAACCAGAAGATGATATATTTCTGCTGAGATGGTGACAAATGAACACGTGTTTCTGCTGTTTTGGCCAGAGTTATTGTAGTTTACTAAAACTAAACTTTTTAACTATTAACTTTTCATTGATTGAAATGAAATACTGTAAACATTTTACAATGTTTTTCTACATACTATACATTAAAATTTAATTTATATCTGTAATTAAATTCAAATTTTCAGAATCTCCAGTCTTCAGTGTCACATGGTCCTTCCAAAATCATTCTAATATGCTGATTTATTATCAGTGCTGGAAGCAGTTGTGCTGCTTAATTTTTTATTTTTTATTTTTGGAACCCATCATACATTTTTCAGGATACTCTGATCAATAAAAGCACTGTAAAAAATGACCATAAATTTAACGGTAAAAAACTGTAAAAATACTACAGTTAAAAACCTGTTAAATGGTTAACGGTAAAAGACCGTAAAAACGACAGTGAATAACCGTGAATTGACATTCCCAGAATTCCCTGTGCTACATTTTTTTTTGTTTAAAAAACTCTTTCTGCTTAGTTTTTTCTTAGCAATTTTGTACATTAGTGTTGTATGTTACATCTAATGTTGTTAAATGAATGTTTATTGCATTATTTCAGTTACCATGATGGTGTTTAGCGTTTGTGTGAATGAAACTGTGCACCTTTTTTTATATGTTAATATTTAAAAGGTGTTTGTGATGAGCTTTGGTTCATCATGTGACTTTCTAATCACCACCTGCTTTTGGTGGTTATTAGTGTATAACAAAGGTACAAAACAGATTTCAATACTTAAATAGTTTGGCACATTAATATTATATCAGTTAATGAAATTACAGTATTTACCTGTAAATGTAAGTGAAAACCATAAAACGTTGCTACCATATCTTTTACGGTAAAATTTCGGCAGCCACAACAGAATTTTTTTTTTTTTTTTTTTTTTTTTTTTTACAGTGACGTTAAAAAAACCAGCATTTATTTGAAATAGAAAGGTTTTCAAACAATGTACACTACAGTTTAAAAGTTTGGGGTCAGTAAATTTGTACAAATTTGAAAAAAAGTTAAACCATTTATTCACCAAGGATGTTTTAAATTAATACAAACAGATAGCATAGATTTACATTATTAAAAAAGATTTATATTTTAAATAAATGCTGTTCTTTTTAACTTATTCATCAAAGAATCCTGAAAAAAAAGAATCACAGGTTACAAAAAAATATTTGGCAACTGTTTCCAACATTGATAATTCTAATAATAAATCAGCATATTAGAATGATTTCTGAAGGATCATGTGACACTTAAAACTGGAGTAACAGCTTATGAAAATTTAGCTTTGCATCACAGAAATAAATTATATTTTAAAGTATATTAAAATAAAAAAAAACATTATTTTATATTGTAATAACATTTTGCAGCATTACTGTTTTTTCAGTTTTTTCGATCAAATAAATGTTTAATATTTATATGTATTTATAACATCAGTGTTATTTTACTATTTAGTTTTTAATACTACTACTACTACTTTATAAATATTTTATTAAAAACTAAATAATAAAACAACACTGATGTTCGTTTATAGCATTTAGAATTAGGGTTGTGTTTCATTCATTGAAAATTCTTTTTAAATTACACTTACAGAATACAGAATTGCAATTTAAAAGTATAATTAAAATGCATAAAAATGTAAAATTGAAATAAGAAATCCCTCTCTAGCGCTGCTGCAGTTTCTCATGTGTTGTACTGTATCTTCACGTGGTCCTTTCTTCATGAGAGCAGACACAGTAATCCTCATTCCTGTGTAAAATGGGTTTGAGACTCTGTAATTCTGCTCTCACACAGCCGCTCGTCCTGTTTAAGGCCTGTTAGGCTGCGTTTTGTTGGCCTCCGTCTCTTGACCGGCCTGATTCCCCATTCACATGCTAAAATCAGAGGAACATGAGTATAATGATGTTTTACAGCAGCTGGTTTATCGGTGGTGTCCGAGCCGCGCCGTTCTGTCTCTGATTCAATAGCAGCCTAAAGCTCTTTACACTGCAGCCCGTGACAGATTCACACGCGTGTGAGTTTGGGTTCAGGCCCTATTCACAACATCTTCAGTCCGCGCCTCTTATCAGAGAGAGTTGCCATGGTGCAGTATTCTGGAAATATTGAGAATAAATGGGGTGTTTTTGACTCCATTTGCTGTTATAATGTGGTGGAGATTTGAGTTTTGCAGAAAGCCAGAGTTCGGTGGTAATTCCGATTATTACAATGCAGAGAATAAAATGCACCCAGTGATCGAACCACTGAACAGTTTATGTGTATTAGTTTTTTATTTTTTTTAAATAAGTATTCTGATTGTTTAAATCAAATCAATTGTTTAAATAATTGAAGAACTAGTATAACATTGTTATATTTATTTATATATTTATTTATTTAATAAGTATAAGCTATTGGCTAAATAAGATCTCATCAGTGCACTTTAAAGACAGCATCCTAACTAGAATGGAACTAGCCAGCTAACAGGGAACATTCTCAGAATGTTCAGGCAAAGTTCTCTCAAAGTTATAAACAAACATTATTCCAGTAATATCTGATTGTTAATAATGTTCTCAAAACATTAGCACAAAACCACTATACATGTTTGCATTTTTTTTTTTTAAATGTTACTGTTTTTTAAAGAACATTGAAAAGTAACATGCCCAAAATTATCATTCCCAGAATGTTTGCAAAATGATACAATGTAACATTCCTTTAATGTTTTTTTCTAACATTCACATAACCAAGGGATAGATAGATAGATAGATAGATAGATAGATAGATAGATAGATAGATAGATAGATAGATAGATTTTAAAAAATAATAATAAAAAAATAACTACCTTCAAATTCAGGGATTAATTCAGAGTTTGTCCTTGTCCACAATTAACAGCACTTTCTGACACTTTAGTTTTTTATCTGGACTTACAGGTGGGCTGATATTTGAGTGTTTAGAGTCCATTAAAGGAACAGTTCACCCTAGAATAAAAATATGCTCACCCTCAGGCCATCCAAAATGTAGATGAGTTTGTTTCTTCATCAGATTTTTTGTGTCATTCCATAACTTGCACACCAATGGATCCTCTGCAGTGAATGTATGCTGTCAGAATGAGAGTCCAAACAGCTGATATAAACATCACAATAATCCACAAGTAACCCACACCACTCCAGTCCACTAATGAACGTCTTGTGGAGCCAAAAGCTGCCTGAGGGTGAATACATTTTCATTTTTGTGTGAACCGTTCCTTGAAGTAATACGCTTCAGCCCAGATTGAACCTGTGGTCTCACTGAGCAACCATGACATAAATGACCAGCAACATATAATACATAACTGATAAACAGTTTAGTCTTTGAAAGTAAACATTGATTATGTGTCTGACAGCACCTGCTTCAAATGTATTTATTCACCACGAGGTGCTCAACACTTATTCATTCATGTCACTTAAGATCATCTTTTGTGGTGTAGATAATCCAGTCTGTCATCATTATCAGCTGCTATTCATCTAATAACACTCACCATTTGATATTCACCTGCGGTCATTAACAGCCATTCAGCAACTAATGCAGCGGTGAGTGTCTGATATCAGTTTAATGTGAGTTGATTTCACCATACATACAATATCCTTTTATTATATTACAGAAAATTGATGAAATATCCAAAATTTCAGGGGTGAAAAAGTTTAATTGATTTATTTAATTAATAAATAGTGACCAATCAGTCTTTGGAATCCAAGCAGATGGTGGTAAAATAAAATAAAAAAAATGACCAAATAAAGGCAAAATTGAAAGAAGGAATACTGCGGATGGTAATAAATTTAAACATACTTCTCAATTGCACCGCTTTGAGAATTTGTAAAGTTATAGCCCCCTTAGAATTGTAAATTGATTAAAATTGGCATGTACTGTCAGATTGTCCAAGAGTTCCACGTTTTCTGTGGTTTTTACTCACAGTATAGCCTACAGGTCAGTATTTCATAATGGGAAATGTCAAAGAATGTATTGATCAGCACCTGACACATTGTTGGCTGTTGAGCTTTGATTGGCTAGTTTGATTTCTTCTTACTTGATTTCTCAGATTTTTGGCTCTTGCACCAAAAATATTTTCTTGATCGAATGGTTGCAGATTCAGGATTTGGTGTCTGTTCAATTTATTATTTCCGATGCCTAAACTATTTCAGAAAAAGTTATAAATCTGAATAAAATCTGAAGGACTATTTTGGATATTGAGCCCTGATATTTGGTCTCTGAAGTGGGAAAATATGATTTATTCAAAGTTCAGGTGTGACATTTTCAAGGGAAATTATTACCTTTAAGGAAAGTGGCATATTATAAAAAAAAAAAAAAATAGCATATTATTTAAAAAAAAAAAAAAAAAAAAAAAAAAAAACATGCAAAAATGGTAATGTTTCCCTAGAATGTGGCCAGAAACGTATTGCTTGAGTCTGAATTCATTCAGAAGGGCTTCCTGAAAAGTCCCTGTGTTATTTATGGCACACAAACAGCACTGCTGAGACGCCATAATCATTTTGTGAGCTGGAAAAGGATGTTTTGCAACTATCGCAAGCATTTATGAGTCTCAAATAAAATGCTAGTGGAAATGTAAAATAATTTAATGGTCCAAACAGAATCAAGACTGCAAACTCGAGCTTGGACAGCCATCATATATTTGCATTTTTTGTGCATTTCAGAACTGATAGAAACTCTCTCACACAGAGTTGCATTGACGTGTTGTCAGTAGTCATCAAGAGTCAGCGATGATTTTAATGTGTAGTGTTAAACATGACAATTAGCCCTTAACACAGGAGACGATATATTAAACCATTAAGCTCAGAGACGTGCAGCTACAGTACAGTACAGTATCTCTTCAGTTGAGCACTTACACCGGTGCATGTACATATTACAGCACAGCTCATTAAGATAACAGTAAATTAATGCAGCCTTCACTCACACACACACACATACCACGGTAATCCTAGAGTGGCCATTAAAAAGTGTGAAGTGGAGGTATCAGTGGTGTTATTCAGATCAAGACATGAGGATGATGATGCTAGAAATTACTTTGCTGTCTTCGCACACACACACACACACACACACACACACACACGCACACGTCTCTGTAATATTTACAGCATGACTGATTTGCGATAGACTGATTGTAAGAAATGTAATTACTGGGACACAATGGCCACACAACATTGTGTTTTCTCCCCTTGCATTTGCTGACAGGCCCTGTCCACACACACACACACACACACACACGTGCAGCGCAGCGGTTCGTGCAGAGGTTGCGGTGTGGGCTAGTTATTGGGCAGAGAGTAAATGAGCTGCGGCGAACTCGTGTGATGTGTTGACACTTGCTCTGTGCGCTTACAAAAAAAACAACGATGATAAAACAACACAAAGGAACGCATTATGAATTTTATTAATGATGGTGGGACAGTATGCAAAACATCAAAGGTCCACGCGAGAGATTAATGACCCTCAGCTAGACTGTTTAATTACTGCCGGCTAATTAGATTCTTGACCAAATTTTTAATATCTGCATTCCCCTCCAACACCACGTTCAGATTCCACCATTTATCAATCTCTCAGAAAAACGCTTGAGTGGGCGGCCTTTACCAAACGCTGCATTAAATCCATGCGGCCGGGGAGGTGACGCAGAGATGAGACAGTTTTCTGTGTCTTATCATGGTTATTGATTTGCAACAAGGTGTGCATAAAATTACATTATAATATCCATGTGTCCATGTCCACTGTGTATGAAGCAAAAGCAGTAAAGTTGTTTATATTTGAAGTTGAAAAATTAAAATTCACAGCATGTATGTCAGTGATAATTAAACACTTTTTCCAAGTTTCAGACTATAAGAATACTAAACATTTTTATCTATATTTTGTCAAATATACAAATGATTAGGTAAAGAATGAAAAAAAAAAAAAAAAAAAAATGAAAAAGATGCTTTTGTGGTTGAAGTGGACAGGAAGCCACAGCACCATCTACTGTCATACCACAATCAATACAGGAGCCTGAACACACACACATACACACACACACTTACTAAACTGTCCAAATAAGGACATATCATGGACTAATATTTAAAAAAGAAAAAGAAACTTAGAATAAATAACCCGAGCTCTGTCTCTGCAAGAAGGTGTGTGTGTGTGTGTGTGTGTGTGTGTATGTGTATGTATATATATATATATATATATATATATATATATATATCAAGAGCATGTTCTGTGTTTTACCCCATAACCATCAGAAATAAAACTGCATTAAAAAATGGGCCTTAATTAATATTATTTAAGAAAATGTAATGTGTGAAGTATGTATTTGTTGCTGCTTTTAATTTTAATTTATGGTGATTTAAATAAAAACAATCATTGTATTGCAGTATTTTTTTTTTAATTTAGTTATTATTGTAATACAATTAAAAGCTACTTTATTACAGTAATGAAAATCACCAGTGAGAATAATAATTGAAACTCAGACATTAATGGTGCATGACAGTTAATGACATTGATGGTGTATATGTGCTTAATTGTCGTGAAAGTAACATCACAATCCTTTTTTAGATGAAAAAAAAAATAAATGTGAAATATATAATATGTTTAGTGTATTTTTAAATGTATTTTTTAAAGTAAAATGTGACCTTGACATGTTTTCATGAGATTCACCCATCTGATCCAGCATGACAGCTAAAGGCCCATTTATAGAAACTTCTAAGTACCATCTGAATAGATTTTAGCGTGTCATTTGCTGAGATATGTCAGTGTTTTTCCTCCATAAATCCATGTTCTTACATGTTCTGCTGTATGAATGTGGATGAATTTCTTCCCGCTGTGCTTTTATTCGCACCAGTTAAATGAATTGTCTCCCCACAGGACTTCGTCTACTCAAAAACACAACAGTGGCGTTCTCTAAATGAACTAGAGTGAGTGTGACACGGCTTTCATTCACACAAAGTACTTCCCCCATCAAAGCAAAGAGGCGCAAGTATTATTTTAACAATTTAAAACAATTAAATCTGTCAAAATAAGCTCTGAATGCGCTGAGTGAGAACAAGAACACACTTAATTACTGCTTTTCCTCCCTGATGGTATTTTGCTAAAGACAACAGATAATGCATTTGTAAGGCCACTGTAACTGAAATACAAGTGAACCATCTGCAGTGTGTGTGTGTGTGTGTGTGTGTGTCGCAGGTTTCTTCCTCGCAGCTACGGCTGCTGTTCTTCTGTTGTCATGCAAGCAAATCTGAACTCATCCAACCTCACGTAAGTCAGATTCTTTATGATTGCTTCACTGTGTGTGTGTGTGTGTGTGTGTGCTCTCTCCACTACTAAATCAAATACTTCCATTCTTTATTATGTATATTTTTTTATTGTCTGTTTGTTCCTGATCACTAAATATGCATGGAAGAGGCTCTGAGAGTCATAGTTTGTGAAGGGAGATGAAGAATGCAGGTTCTCAGCGTTAAATATGTAGGAATCCATCTGTAGGGGTCCTGAGGGGCCGCATTTGCTCTGTGTTTCTTGAGCGTCTTTACAATCACATAATCTCCCAAGAATTACAACTGCAATCACATTGTCTTGATATAACATGTCTTCATTATTCTCTCTCTCACTGCAACAGTCAGACTGTCATCAGACCATCACACCATCACAACTACATCACTAGCACAACACAAACAATACTTTAACTTTACAAGATCCCTGCACAACACCATCGCCATTTCAGAATCACATCAACATCACCATACCATCACTTTCACAACACAATCAAAAACCACAGAACATTGACTTTGTAACCACATTACATTACCAATACACTCACGTTTTTTACACACACATTTCGTACATCACATTCCATCATGACACCATCACAATTTCAAAATCACATCACCATCACACCATCACCATACCATCACTATTGCAACACACTCATATACCACAGAACCATGAATTCAGCACGATTACATCACCAATACACTATCACAGTGGCATGGTAACTTCGCTGTGTAATCATCACCATTGCAAGTTTTCAACATTACCATGAAATGACACCATCACATTGCATAATGACACCATCTCAATTACAGAACCACAGCACCATCACAGAATCACCATACCATCACTATCATTGCACAATCATACAACACCATGACTTCATTATCACTCAAATACATCACCAGTACACTATCACAATAACATGATCTTATCACAGTCACAACATCCCAGCATTATCACCACTTGACACCATCAGTTATATTATCACATCACATACACCACAACACAATGACTTCATCATCACTCAATTGCATTGGTACACTATTACGAGAACATCATCACATTACATCTCTTTACAATCAGTTACAACACAATCATGCACCACAAAACTTTTATATCACCATTTCATATAATATATTAATTAATACACTATCACAATAACATCACAACATCATCATGTTATCTAATCACTATCATAAGATCCTAAATAATCACCACATAACACAATTACAATTACACATCACAATTGCAAAATCACATCACCAACACAACATCATCATGCGGTTACATTCAATTCAATTCAATTCAATTCAAATTTATTTGTATAGCGCTTTTCACGATACATATCGTTACATCACAAGTACACCATCACAATAACATCACCATGCTATTCTCTCACTATCACAAGATCCCAGCATCATCACCACACAACACCATCACAGTTACAGTCACATCACAAGCACAACACACCATCATAGTCACAACATAACATCATCACCATACCATTACTAATAAACTATCACAATACATCACATCACATCACCATGTTATCCTATCACTATCACTATCACAAGTTCCTAGCATTATCATCACTTCACACTATTACATTCCATCAAGACACCATCACAATTATAAAATCTCTTCACCATCACAATATCATCATATTATCACCATCACAACACAATCATACACCCCAGCACCACATCATCAGTACACTATCACAATACCATCATAACATCATGTATCCCATCACTATCAAAACACCATCACAGGATTCCAGCATTAAACAACATCATAGCATCTCATCACCATCAGACTGTTATATCATTAAAACACCAGCATGCAGCCCATTACCACCATGACACAACATTACATCATCACATCACCACAGACATAAATCAATGAGAATGACAGAAATAAAGCAATTTAAAGCCTTGCTCAGTCCATTGTTCCTCTTTTTTTCAGTTGGTTTTACTGGAAAGCCTCGGGAACTTAGCTGCTATCTATCAGACTGGAAACAATGATTGTTATTATTTCTCTAGCTTTTTGTCCATCTTTTTCTCCATTTATCCATTTAAGATGAAGTAGATCATAAAAAGCAGCTCTTGTAAAGTGCAAAGGCTTTGGTGCCTGTGGTGATTCCTGTGTAGTTTATCAGACGGAAGCCTGGGAGATTGACTCAGTCTGCCATGGACACATTCATGATAATAAATAAATATGTTGTCCATCTTAAGTGCTGCTTATTACGTTGCTCGGGAGCCAAATATGATTTTTCCTTATGTCTGTAGCGCAGATCAGAAATGGAATAAGCAGATCACTCTCGGACTCTCTTAACTCAAAAGCGCTGATCTCAATCACATGTGATTACATCTGCGCCATCCATACATCCATCTGCCCATCTCCTCCTCTCTGTCTCTTACCGTCTCTCATAATAGTTACGGAAAATGAGGAAAAAGATGCACTTTAAACTTGATAAAAAAATAAATGTAATAACGTTCATGCCATTTTGTTGTTCAGAGTCATTTTGAGTTTAGTGAAAGTTACTTCAGTTCATACAGACGCTACTGAGTTTTCCTCTTTCTTTCCGTGTGTGTGTGTGTGTGTGTGTGTGTGTGTTTATGAGTGTGTGAACAAAACACAAATACAGCTGTGGTGATTGCATGTTGAGGAATCCGTATTTCACAAACACATGGTAATTTACCATAATAAATTCTGGTGAAAGTACCGTAAATATTTTGATGGTTGGTAATATATATATATATATATATATAAGAGTGAAAAACTGTGACTCTTTTGATCAGTTTGTTTAAACAGCCCGAAATGTCAACTTCTGACATATCCTATGATTTGAGTTTAAGGGCGGGACTGTCTACTTGACTTACCAATGGCAGATGGGGGAGAGTGTTTTGCAAACTGGAAACCTGTTTGAAAACAATCATGCAGTTTTGTTTGGTGATAAATCTGGTACTGAAACAGACATTCATCTGATTTAGAAACAATGGGCCTCACAAAACACGGATTTCACTTTGAATTGAATGCAGAACAAAAACATAACAAAAGATGTTTTTAATTTAAATAAATGCTGTTCTTTTGAACTTTCTATTCATTTTTGAATCCTGAAAATAACATGCATCACGGTTTCCACTAAAATACTGGGCAGCACAACTGTTTTTAATGTTTCTTGAGCAGCAAATCAGCATATTAGAATGATTTCCGAAGGATCATGTGACACTGAAGACTGGAATAATGATGCTGAAAATTCAGCTTTGATCACAGCAATAAATTGCATTTTATAATCTACGCACATTAAAAACATTTGCTGTTTTACTGTATTTTTGTTTAAATAAATGCACCCTTGGCGAGCAGAAGAGACTTCTTTCTACAATTGTACTGACCCCAAACTTTGTCAGTAGTGTATTTGCTGTATAAAGTCCAATTTTGCCTCAAATGTGTTTTCCGTAAACCTTTATGAAAACATGTTTGATATTAAAATAACAAATCTGAAAGGATAATAATACAATTACAGGCAGGCAGCTCTAGGTGGGTGTGGGGCGGGTCGGTCGTGAGCGTCTCATGATTAATGTGTAACGGGCGTTTCTGCGCTGTCATGCGTGACTGTGTGAGGTGTCTGCTGTCCGCTTCATAATGAGAATAAGGCAGGTAATTGTCACGGTGTTTGAGGAGTCATCTTTTATCAAACGGGCAATTCATCTTCCAGCCGTAAAGAATAAAACAGGTACATTGATTTATTGCCGACGACCAGAGACCTGATCATTCAGCTCTCTTTATGAAAATCAAGGTGTTTGTTTAAACCAACCCAGAGGAAAACTAGACGTCGCTCGCACAGACGCTCTGTGAAAACAGCTTAATATTTCAGCACTGAAGTCGACAACAGAAACGAGAGAGCGATGCGGCCTCCCACTACATTATTGTGATGTATTTTACATGTGACATGTGGTACTGGCAGAGATCACTGAGTGTTTTTCTCCGTTACAAAGGAGCATAAAAAGTTTGTCGTTCATCCCCCGGGGGTCTGGAATCTAAACAGCACCTGGGAGAGCAGATGGGGATCGTGAATGCGCGTCAGACGGAGGTATTTGTTGCCGTGGTACGCCGATACCTGCTGTGAGAGATACGGCCGCTGTTGTTGTTCCGCTCAGGATGCGTTTAGGAAAGAGTCTCTCTTATTAAACGGCGGAGAGGCACTTGAACTATCACACGACAGCTCCAGTCATTTCTCTCAGACTGACACAGAGAGGCTGCGATGCAAAATCGCTGTTCTGCCCTCGTCATCCACGACTCAGAGTCTGCTCTGATGGCTTGCGGACAGCAGGGGAAAAACAGGGCTAAATATGCAAATAATAAAATGCAATTAACTGCTATGTAATCATTGGTTGAAAAACTACCAAGGAAAATATTTCCTGTATCTTTTGCTCTTGACATCAAAGTCTGCGTGTTTAATCAAACTCGTTGAGTTTGTTTAAAGTTATGTTGGCTCAAATTTATGTCGCTTTGTAGTCAAATTACACACAGGAGTTCAAAGGCCAGAAAGTCCAAATTATGACATACAAAATTGAAATCATGAGATAAGTCATAATTGTGAGATAAAATGTCAAAACGATGACATAAAAAGCCAAGATTGAGAAACAAAAGTGGTTCGTCATCATTGTTTTCATGTCATAATTGTGACTTTTTCCAGTATTTTATACTTTTTATTTGATGTTTTATCTCATAATTATGATTTACTGTGATACATTGTATCTTTCAGGATTCTTTGATGAATACAAAGTTCAAAAGAACAGCATTTATTTGAAATAGAAATATTTTGTGACATTATAAATGTCTCAATTTAAAGCATCCTTGTTGAATCAAAAAGTATTTTTTTTTTTTACTGACCCAGGTTTTTGTGCAATATATAGTACAGTATGTTTATTTTTATTTTTTTTAAAAGTTAAATAAATTTTGATGGCTCATGCAACTGTTTACGGCAATGAAATTTGTGGTACAAGGAACTGTGTCAAAATCTTATGCTTCATAATCATAATTTGTATGAAATGGAATAAAAGTTGTTGTACTTTTACTGTCAACAGGGTTTATTTAAGCTGGAAGCTGCAGTGAATCTATTAAATTGCATCCAATGGTTGATTTTAACAATATTTTAGTTAACTTTCGATCAGTAAACAATAATATTGGGTCACTACGTGACATAAACATTACATGTGTCCTGAAACAAAACCAGCACTGATCTACAGCATACTGAAAACAGTCTGTCTTCATTTTGTGTCTTTCTCTCTGACAGTGATCATCTCTTTTGATGTATAAAAGTGAAACAATCCTCACTTCCTCTGATTGCAAAACAAAACGATTCCATCCTTCCAAACTTCACCCATCTTTAAACGACTCTGTCTGCATTTGTTTCAGGGCTGTTTGACTGAACGCAGTGAGCCGCTGGCGTTTGACAGCTGGAGGGAGTGTCGAGGGCAGTCAAACTCTCCGCACATGATGACCTCCCGTCACCGAAGAACCTTTCGCTACAGTGTTTTTCTCTGTTTGAGGGACGGTGACCCCCGCGGGACGATAAGGTCACGAGGTCAGCAACAACGCCACTCAAATCACCCCCTCTTTCTCTGGGTTTCGCTTTGACTCTTTCCTTGACGTCCTTGTGTTCCTGCTATGCTAAACTTTATTCTACTTGTCAGACACTTAAGAATTGACAAAATGCCTTCTCACCCCTTCAATGTCACTGCAAATATATAAATATATATAGAACAAATGAATTAATCAAAAATAGGCAGTGCCTCCATGTGGCCACAAAAGGTTTCTCTCTAAATGCTGTAACAACAGCACATTAACATAAAGTGACCAAGTTTTTTGTTTACAGTTTGTCCTCTGCGTTTAAATGAAGAATTTACATCTTCATTATTTTTGAATATCTTATTTCTTTGTTTTGTGTCTTTGGATTTTGGAGTGAATTGTGACCCAAATGCATCCTGTGTGCATGTTCCTCCCAATCCTTCATGAGAAACATGTAAGAGTAACCTACATTCTACTGTGATTTGTGTTTAATAAGTGATTTCCTAATGGATAAATCTCAGTGCATCCTCTCATCCCAACCTGAACATGATGCCTAAACATCGCTCATGTAAGGTGTTTGATTCACATCCTTCATTGTGTTGAGTCTGACTGAAGGGCGTCTGCTCCTCAGTGTAATGTGTTTGTTTGGCTTTCAAAAGGCGTCTGAATGCCAAGTGTTGTCTGGGCCGTCCAGCTTCTCACTCTTGCTCAGTATCTCTCTCTCGTTCCCTCTATCTTTGTCTCTCACACACACGTTCTGCTCTAATCTTTGTGCTGCTCTGAAGAGGCTTAGAGAGCAGCTTTGTCCAAATGCCACCACAGTACAGTCCACTCTTCAACTGTTTGGCCTTCTTTCTCTGGTTGCTTTCTTTCTCTCATCCTGTGTTTCCTTTTTTTTTTTAACTTTCTCTTTTTTTGGTCAAATATTACTTGCCAAGCACCAACTGGGAATAAAACCTGGCTTTGGCAAGTAAATAAAACAGACTTATTAGCAGCTGCAACATGGGTTTTGTTAAACTGTAAAACTGATCGTTTGACCTACTGAAGAAAACACCTGCCATGATTTTAGCATTTTCTAATGTTTGTCATGCATGACTAAAGATGAATTTTTTTTTTCTTAAGAACTTTCTCACTGCCGAAACAAACAAAATCTTGATTTGAAATCTCAATTTCATTATATAATATGCATATGCAAAAAATAAACAATTACTGTATTAAAAAAATATATATATAAAATCCTTGCCTTATAATTAAATAATAATATAGTCAAATTTGCTGTTAAAGTTATATTTTAACACAAATTATATTAAACTTATTTGAAACACAAATTATATTAGACTTTAAAAATTGAGTTGAATCTCATATGACTTAAAAATAAAGTTTAATTTGGTTAAAAATATAAGATTTCTGATAATTTATAAGATGAGTTAATTTAATGGAAATACATGATGCCATGACTTCTTGAAAATATAATTTCTACAGTGCTATAATAATACTAATAAACATCATTACCATCATCATCATCATTTTATTCTCATATAGATAAAAATATTTGTATATTATTTAAAATGTCATTTTTAAAATGTAAAAAAAAAAAAAAAAATTAAAACACTTTTATGGATTGAGTAAATAAATAAATACATAAATTATAATAAATATATATATTTTTTTTTCTTAGGAACTTCATCACTGCCAAAACAAACCAAATTTTGATTTGTGTCAAAATATTACTTGTTTTTTACTAATTTGCAAAAAAAAAAAAAAAAATCATAAAAATAAATAAGAATAATAATGAGTTATTTAATAAACAAACAAATAAATAATTAAATAAATCACTGTAAAAAAAAAAAAAAAAAAAAAAAAAAAAAAAACCTTACCTTAACTTCAAAACTTAAGTTCAGTTGTTGCCTTATAATCAAATTATAATATACTCAATTTGCCTGTACAAGTTATTTTAACATAAATTATATTAAACTGACTTAAAAAATCGAGTTGAATCTCATAAGAATTAAAAAATGAAGCTGTGATGAATTGGTTAAATTTATGACATTTATAAGAATGTTTAAGATGAGTTAAAATAATGGATAAAACATGATGACTTACTGATAATATCATTTTTACAGTACAATAATAATAATAATTTTGTCCTCACATAGGCACAAACACTTTTATATTGTTTAAAACTCTATATATTTAAAATAAAAAATATATATATATGTCATGAAATTTTCTCCACTGACACATTACGAAATATAGTTTTGGCCCCTGGATTTCCTGACTCATGAGAGTTTCAGTGATTGTGTTACATTATAGAGAGCCAGGACGTCTTCCACATTCTTTGGCGTCTTGGCTGGTTTTCTTCTAGAATCGCTGGAGTTTATGACACAGCACCAACCCAACGTAGCGAAAGGCTTCCTTCCACGAACAAAAGCTCTCGCGCATGAAATCCCAAATGCGTTTGAGTCAGCGCGGGGCAGAGTCAGTCCAAACATCAATAAAAGAAACACACACACACACTATCTTCTGCATTCAGCATGAGGTGTGTGTTTGTTTGCGAGGTGTGTGTGTGACGCAGTGTTTACACACACACACACACACACACACGCACGCGGCTCCCCGCGACACATTCCTGCAGTCCATTAGCCAAACCTACCTGATGATCTTTCCTTCTTTATTTATCTTTTGAGTCCTCTCATGAGAGGACGCGCGCTCGCGTTTTAATATCGCGAGTGAAACATGATTATGACCTCTTAATGCTGAAATTACGCAGCCTAGTTGATATTTTTCACTCTTTCTCTCAACGCTGAGAGTTTTCCTGCATCGCACCCCATGGCATTAACATCTTTATCTCTGCGTGTGTTTCTGCTTTTAAAACCTTTCCCCCTGCTGTTTGAAAAATATTCCTCATTTCCCACCCCTACGGAGCACAGAAATCCCCATAGGCGACCCATTTACTGCCCCCCCTCCAAACACTTACGGCCGCCGCACGCGCTCTCTGTGCTGCCTCATTGGCTTTCGCTAAATTATGCAAATAAGGTGATGTTCAACATATAGTTTTTCAGTTTCTGCAACTGCGCAAGTTTACACAGCTTTTCCATCCAACGCCATGCCATTACGCCGCTGCTGCCTGTCAGCAAGATTTATGCATCGATGACAAATTAGAGTGAAAATGCTCTTCAACTGCTAATTTCTTCTGTTTCTCTCTCAGGTTCGGCCAACTTCTGCGCTTCGTCTTTTGGGGGCATTTCAAAGGAATCCTGTTTTTGTTGTTGTTTTGGTGAATATCAATGTGCGCTCCTGCTGATATCATGCTGTTGAGCTCAAATGAATTCATTAATCAGAAATGATACACGGCGCTTTTGCCGCGCCGCTGTGTTTCGCCGTTTGCAGAGAATTTACTCCATGCTTTTCAAGTCGGAATATTGGAAAGCGTCTTCGGCGCGGATGAAATCGGACAAATCCGCCCATTCTGGTTCGGACGCGATTCCTCTTAGCCACTCCGTGTATTCCGACTTTTGAGAAAACGCCAAGAAATTCGTCCGAACTGCATTATATCAAATGATGATAAGACATCAACAAAAGCAATATTCATTTGATAACGTATTTCCACTGATTTAGGTAGAAATTAATGCTGATGAAGACTCACAAATCATAACACAAGAACAGTTTCTGTTGGATATAAAATTAATGACTTTGCACTAAAAAAAAAAAGTTAATTCGGACCATTGAGTTGCTTTTATGAATGTTTCCTCACAATTCAGGTCATTTTGGCCAGTTTTATTAAAAGAACTGGCTCATGGGTCATTTGTTGATGAATCAGACTACTGTCTGTTTGTTGTAAAGTGGAAGCAATGAAGCGCATGAAACACAGTCTGAGTATTTCATCTGCACTGGTGGAAGAAAGCAGACCCTCGTGACCATTCATTCCCAGTATCTTCTGCAAATTCATGTAGCCAGGCTACGTAAAAATAAAATTCCCTCATTTGCATATGGATCTCATCAGAGGAAATCCAGGGTGTGTTCAGTGTGAAGTGCTTTTGCATGCAGGACCCTTTTTCTACTGTAGTCTAGAGGTCAGTCGAAGAGAAATACACGTCGTCTAACTGCGATGACCAATAGGGGAATGACTGAAGTACTACTTTTTCAGCAGTTTTCAAAACAAACTTGAACTTTCACAGAAACTTACCATTTTTTTTCTCCATCAAGCAGTGGTGTAGCATGACAAAACATCACTATGCTGTTTTTAAATGTTTTCTGAGCTTCCCAACTCTGATGATGACACTCCATTAGACACACCATTAAGACTGCAAAAGTTTTATGAAATTTCAAAATCATTTCGCTGTTTCATCTAGACTGGTCACGTGTGCGGCTACGCTAAAGGAAAGTGCTCTCGTCGGACAAATGAGATGGAAAATACACTTCTTTTGTTAACTGTTGTTTGATATCATCTAGTAAGTTTATTAAAAGTCTTTCTCGCCTTGTTCTCCTCGTGTGTGTTTGCAAAGAAATGCATTGCACTTCAGTATTTTGAATTAATATGTAAATATAAATTTTATTTACTTCAAATATTTACTTACTTAAAGTTACTTTGGTTATGCTAGTTAACTAAAATTAAAACCATCAAAACACACTTTCATTATTGAAATAAAATAATTATATTTTGTAAATTTATTACTGAAATATGTTTTTTTTATCTATTTCAGGTAGTTGCACAACAACATTTCTCATTTTAATTTGGTTTAACATGATGTACTAAAATAACTAAAACTGAAATAAAAATGAATAAAACTATATAAAATGTATATGAATAAATATATACACAAATATATACATACATATGTGACCCTGAACCACTAAACCAGTATTTGTAGCAATAGCCAACAATACATTGTATGGGTCAAAATGATCATTTTTTACTTTTATGACAAAAATTATTCAGATATTAAGTAAAGATCATGTTCCATGAAGATATTTTGTAACTATCCTACCATAAATATATCAAAATGTAATTTTTTGCACCCTCAGATTCCAGATTTTCAAATAGTTGTATCTTGGTCAAATATTATCTTTTGCAAACCATACATCAATGGAAAGCTTATTTATTCAGCTTTCAGGTGATGCATAAAACTTAATTTCACAAAATTGACCCTTATGTCTGGTTTTGTGGTCCAGGGTCAAATAAATAAAAACTACTAAAATGGCAAAATCACACAATCAAATGACTAAAACTTGAACTAAAATGAAAATCAAGATTTTGGAAAATAAAAACTATAATAGATAAATAAATGATACTAAAATAACGCTTAAGAACAATGAAGTAGGCTATAAACGGTAAGACTTATTTTCTGATTTTATACTGAATCAAGTTTATTTTTCTTACCTCAAAACCTTGTTTGAAGCAGTAGTGAGGTCTGTATTTATCTTAATTCAAGATACATTTACTAAAGTCCCAATACCTGATGCAGTTTTGCTTCTTAAATGCATCCTGTTTTATAGATGTTCACATCATTTCGCAAGAAAACAAGATGTGTTCATGAAGGATCTTTACGGTGTCTGTATCCTCCAGATCTCTTCAGGCAAACTTTCATCATCGTAAGGTAACAACGCCAGTCATATAGTAATAATAGTATACGTAGCACATGCAAACACACACATGCAGCAGATAATCGGGCTGCGTCGAGCCACAAAGAGCACAAGGGAAAATGGCGAACGTGGAAACATTTAAACAATTTGCCAGGGGCCTTAATTGTTTTCCGTTTCCCTGACGATCGCTAGCTGAAAAGATGGAGAGTTTCAGTGAATAGATTAGCGCACGCTCGAGCAGTCATGACAAAATCCCTCTTAACCCCGCGCGGCCCGCCATCAGAGCGCCCCGCCGCAGATATCACTCGCTCTTCAGTGTTATTAAACACAACTTTGCAGATTCACTCCGCCGCGAGTGCCATTTAGCCGCACGGAGCAGGAAGGAAACGTGTCGGGGAATTACAGGTTGCCAGCGCGTCGTGTGCGGCGACTGACAGGGGTTGATTTGGGTGTGCGGTGTGTGCAGGCCTCCCTCAGAGTGTTGTGACAGGCGGTCATTACAGCGCCACGTCTCCACACTCAGCTGCACGAGACGCCGCATGCAAATGGACACAAATGGGCTCCACTGTACGCCAGAGCTAATGACGCTTTTTCAGCCGCTTTTCTCTCGCCGCTCTTCTTTAAGGTGGAAGCTGAACGCTCACGGCTCCACACTTCATAAATCAGGTCGGACTCTGTCAAACAAATCAAGTAAATAGTGCAAATAGATAACTCAAACATTTTGACAGTATTAACGTTTTATATAGGAGGTGAATGGTTTGTTTTGTTGTATGTATACCGTATTTCAATCTTTCCGCTTCAAAATTTTGCACTTAATTCAGTGCTGCTAGCCATTTCTTTGCAATGAATTGAAATTTAGTAACAATTTCTGAGTAAAAGTTGTTATTTAATTATTTTCTCAAAATAATTATATATATATATATATATATATATATATATATATATATATATATATATATTTTTTTTTTTTTTTTTTTTTTTTTGTTGTTGTTGTTTTTTTGTATGTTTTATGATATATATATATCCTGAAGCAAAACTAGTTTAGGACTCTGTTCTCAATCATGTGCATTTCTGTTCTAAATTGTATTTATTTATGTATTTATTTATTTATTTTATTTTATTATTATTATTTTATTTTTTATTTTTTTGTAAAATTGCATACTGATGCATTAGCAGTTCATTTAATTTGAAGTATTTGAGAATGCATTTAACATGAGCATCCTGAAGCAAAACTAGTTTAAGACGCTGTTCTTAATCACCTGCATTTCTGTTCAGATTGATTGATTGATTGATTGATTGATTTGTCTGTTTGTTTCTTTATGCGTTTGTTTGTTTTTACCTTTAGTAATAATGCACACTGATGCATTAACAGTTAATTTAATTTAAAGTATTTGAGAATGCATTTAACATTAGCATCCTGAAGCAAAACTAGTTTAGAACGCTATTCTCAAGCATCTGCATTTCTGGTCTGTATTTTTTTTATTTTTTTTTTTTATTATGCGTTTGTTTGTTTTTAACTTTGATAAAATTGCATACTGGTGCAGTAACAGTTAATTTAATGTAAAGTATTTGAGAATGCATTTACCATTAGCATATAAAACAACTTAAAGACATGCATTTAAAAAACAACTTTATTATTAACAATGTAATTACAGTAAATTACATGAAAATAATTGCTTGTGTTGAGCACTGCATTTTTTATTTTATTTTATTTTTTTCTTTGTAAAAGGTCATGTTAATAATAAATATCATGGATTAATAATATAATTTAAATGTATTATTGTGCCGTTATTGCATCGAGTTGAAATAATTGTGTGCATTTTAGAACAGGATTAAAAAGAAGTTGCTGTAAAATCAAAGCATGATGCTCGCATTTAATATTCAGAAGTTGTTTGTTTTTAGAAGTTTTTGAGTGTTTGACCTTGAAAAGATGAAGACGTGTCTCCGTAAGCTGCTAAAGTGGATTTGAAATGGTCAGTTCGCATTTAGAAGCGTCATTCAGCGACTCCACAGAGCAACAACCATCAGCAAAGAGTTTTATTCCAAATATTGGACTTGACAAAAATAAAACGCAAAAAGCAAAGCTGAAAGCCAAGCCTAATCTAATAAACAGATTTAGAGTATCGCCGCAGTGTGACGTGATGAATGTGGCTTGCGCGTTTGTGATTAGTACAGTGAGGCCCATTAGAGGACGGGCCCTCGGCCCCCTGCAGCCGCGCGGATCTTTTGGTCGTGAGCTGCAGGAAGTCATGGAGGTTTGGCCCGGGACGCCTCCGGATTACGGGCGCTTCTGTAAGCCTCCGATTCTACCGGCTCTATTCTTTCCCCGGACTCGCCTGAGACCGCGCTCAAACGGCCAGCCAATGAAAAAAAGATTACGCCCGGATACCAAGTGTCTCCCATCGGCCCCTCGGGCCCCTGCTGGACGAGGAACAATGTGCAGCGCCGTTCCAGGCGTTTGGGCAATCGGGGCAGCGCGAGCGTTCGGCGGTCTCAGCTGCGGATGCAGATTGTGGAAGCGGAGTGGAAGACTTGACAAAGCTGCGGTTTAAAGCGTCAGAGAGCCACACAGAGAGCAGAACAACCTCGAGTCCCGCAGAGAGACGGACCGCACGGGGACTGAGATTTACCACACAAACATCACAGAGACGGGACTCCAGACTGGTGCCTCGCAACACTAAATTCAGGGACTGTAAGTTTAGAAAAAGTTATGAGATGGTCTCACAAAACAGGATGATGGTGTCAGTTAGAATGACTCTAAACGAGCGTCCTGATTAGGAAACATTTGAACTCTCCTTAAAACTGATAAAACTGTACATATTTTACATTGCAGAAGACCACAAGAGAAAAAGCATGCTAAATGCAAAAAAATATGCATGCATACAGTAGTTAGGATGGCAAATAAATCTTATCATTATAAATCTGCTTATCAACTTACAGTATCAACACTTCCCATATGTGACCCTGGACCGCAGAACTGGCCATTAAGTAGCACGGGTATATTTGTAGTAACAGCCAAAATACATTGTATGGGTCAAAAATGACCGATTTTTCTTTTATGTCAAAAATCATTAGGATATTAAGTAAAGATCATGAAGATATTTTGTACATTTCCTACCATAAATATAGCAGAACTTAATTTTTGATTAGTAATATGCATTGCTAAGAACTTCATTTGGACAACTTTAAAGGTGATTTTCTCAATATTTTGATTTATTTGCGCCATCAGATTCCAGATAAAAAAAAAAAAGTTATATCTCAACCAAATATTGTCCTATCCTAACAAATCATACATCAAGCTTATTTATTCAGCTTTCATATGATGTATAAAACTCAATTTTGAAAAACTGACCCATATAACTGGTTTTGTGGTCCAGGGTCACATATATGTACATTTAAGTTATGTGGTGTTTAACCACACTTTTGCTGTTATTTATGCATTTACAAAAATGTTCTTTTTCATGTTAATTACTTTGCATATTGTCAGACCAATGCAATTCATGGTAATGTACACATGTATTATAGTATAAATGAATTGCATTGGTCATTGATTAATAATATATCACAGATCATCAGTGTACTATTTTTATAATTTATTTCATGTGTGTGTGTGTGTGTGTGTGTGTGTGTGTGTGTGTGTGTGTGTGTGTGTCTAAAGTAGTACTTTCTTGTAAAACATGCTCTTGTTTTATATTTAGCTAAATGTTACACATTAAAAAAGATTACATATTACACACACACATAATGTTTTTATTCTTATTTTGAATTAGGTTTTATTTCCCTATTTTATGTTTTCATTTTAATTTTAATTAAAGTTTTAGTAATATTGTTAGTTTTTGTCATTTTTATTAGTTTTTGTGTTTTTGAATGTGTTTATATAGTTTTTATTAATTTTTGTTTCAGTTTTATTTTTGGTTATTTTAGTGTATCAAGTTAATCTAAATGAAAAGAAGAACTGTTGTCTTGGCAACTAGCAGAAATAATAATTAGTGAGGTTTTTTTTTATTTATTGATTGATTAATTCTATTATATTTTTATTTATTTATTTATTTACTTACTTACTTACTTATTTTTCATGGATGCAGATGTTTTGTTGTTTCAGCTTTAGTTAACTATAATAACTCTGGTACGCACCATATATGTGACCCTGGACTACAAAACCAGTCTTAAGTAGCACGGGTATATTTGTAGCAATAGCCAAAAATACATTGTATGCCTCAAAATTATCGATTTTTCTTTTATGCCAAAAATCATTAGGATATTAAGTAAAGATCATGTTCCATGAAGGTATTTTGTCAACTTCCTACCATAAATGTATAAAAACTTAATTTTTGATTAATAATTTGCATTGCTAAGGACTTCATTTGGACAACTTTAAAGGCAATTTTGTCCTGTCCTAACAAACTATACATCAATGGAAAGATTATTTATTCGGCTTTCAGACTCAGTAAATGACCCTTAAGGCTGGTTTTGTGGTCCAGGGTCACATATACAGTTTTTGTACAGTGTTGGTTACCATTTGTTGGAAACCAATGTAAAATCTTAAAGAAAAATCAATTTAGGAGGCTGTTTTCAATCATCTGCACTGAGACATTTCTTTTCAAGGAGGGACGCATACTGGAGTCTTGTTTTCATGTGAAAAAGCAGGAGACTTTAGGAGAGAGTCTAGGAGAAGCAACTGAGATATTGAAGAGATCTATTTTGTTTTTGTATTTGGAAAGTGCTTGTTTATTATTGCTGGACATTAGAATGTAAATCAGAAATGATTCCTCCGCTCTGTCTTGGTTTCACACAGAAACTTTTTGAAATCCTGAAGCGTTTGTCCTGAGTTTGAGTGTCTCGAGTCGTTTCAGTGGTGTCTTCAGAGACCATGTTGATCAAAACTCTTTTAAAATCTTTTTCCCACTGTAAATATTTCAGTGTTTAATGTGCTTTAATGCCAAGTCAAAAATAATAATAGCAATAATAAGAACATTAATAGCAGTCAGTAGATTTGAAATTGAAAACAGCAGAAGATGAAGCAGCTGGCACACTCAGTGTGTGTGTGTGTGTGAGTGATTAGTGGGAATGTGGCTCTTTTGTAGCTCACTTGATCTCCTCCCCCTCTGAATTTTCGCTTTTCCGCACCGCCGCTGAGAATGCTGGGAAACCCTCGTGTTATTTCCGATTTCTCACTCTTCGGAGAGTCCGTGGCTCCCGTACAGAGAATCTGAGGAGCCAAACAGCGGCTGAATTAGACCATGAAATTACAGATAACATTTAAAAATAATCTCAGCATAATGATTACAGCGAGGCCACTGAGACATTTCTTAAGGCTCTGAAATTATTCACACTATTTATTGACTTCTTTCCACGCTAAACGATAAGAATATGTAATCAGTTTTTCTGGTAATTTGTTGTCGTATCGGTGGGATGAGTCGAGGAGGGGCGAGCGTTTGTGACGCCGGACGGACGGGTCTGTAACATCGTCTCCGATTTACCCAACCTCTTGTTTCTTCCTTTCTCCTGAGCTCTTACTGATTCAGTGGCTTTGTTAAAGATCAGATAGTGTTTATCATTTATTTAAGCCTCACACACACTTGTTTTCTTGCTCTAAGTGGGTCAGAAATGCTGTATTTGTGTTGCTGATGTGATGTGTCAAACAGTGACAGCAGCGTCCTGCCGTCTGACCCGCTTCTGTACTTCATGTATAAATATCACACAATGTAGCAGAGCACATATTGATTGATATACCTTATGCAATATTTGTATTTTAACTAAAAATATTGATTTTACAAGTTAATTGCAAAAAAGCTGATTCAGATGCAAATTTTACAAAATTTGAGTTAGTTTAATATAATACTATTGTAGTGTTTAATATTATTTAATATTTATTGTGGATGTTAATGTTTATTTCAACTAACCAAAATGTTTTTTTTTTTATGATTTTAGTTTTAGTTAACTATAATAACCTTGTTATGCGTTAATATTTTACACTAAAATTTGATATTGAAACATTTGTGTGCATGTTATTTATCAACCACCCATATCAAATTCCAGAGCACTTAAAAAGAGCCAAAAATTGTGACTGAGTGTTGTTTGCTCTGTGTGGTGTGATTTTGACAGCACTGATCTCGTGTGACGGCACACACACCTTTCCGTTCCTCAGCCGTCTGTGTGTGAGTGACTGATGAGAGGATTCGCTCTGACAGTCGCTCTGATACCTGGACTGAGATTCAGTCTCACAAACACACACTGCCAAACAGACGCCCGAGGGTCACGTGACTCACGAGTTAAAGATCGTTATTATAGCTGTGGATAAAACAAGAGAAACTTACAGAAGAGAGGATGTGGGATGTTTTCTGGGTTTGATACGAGTCATCTCAATCAGCATCAGCATCAGTGGGATCATGTCCAGTAGTGCAAAATATCAAAATCAAACATTTACAATGTCAGAAAACAGAGCCAAAAATCAAAATTAAAATGCATGCTCATAAGTATCATAACAATTAAACATCATGCATTTCACAAGTCTAGTGTGATAAAATCACTTAATTAATCTCATCTGTGTGCAGTTATATTCATTCTTCATGGCCATGTAAAACTTTTGCATGTTGCATGCAAAGATTCTAGAAAGGGACAGTTGACATGGAAAAAAGAAATGTAACACTCTTCAATAATTAATAAATAAGGCTCTTTATTGATTAATTCATGTGAAGTGCTTCAATAAAAATATGAGCTTCACATTTTAACCTTCTAGAACACATGCAAACCTATTGACTTACATTGTGTTACTGTAACTGTGATTTTTTACTGGAAAACATAAATGCAAAAGATTTATATTGCAAATAAATGCTGTTCTTTTGAACTTTGATTCATCTAAGAATCCTGAAAAATAAAATGTATCAGTTTCCATAAAAATATTAAGCAATAAAAACGTACAATAAGAACTATTATTAATAGAAATAATAACTGAGCGTTAATAATGATTGAGCAGAAAATCAAAGGATCATGTGACACTGAAGACTGAAGTAATGATGCTGGAATACATTTCATTTTACAATACATTCAAATAGAAAACAGTTATTTTAAATTGTAAGAATATTTCGCAATATGTGACCCTGGACCACAAAACCAGTCAGAAGGGTCAATTTTTTTTTTCGAAACTGAGATTTATACATCATCTGAAAGCTGAATAAATAAGCTTTCCATTGATGGTATGTTTATATTATAGGATAAAGCATTATTTGGCCGAGATACAACTATTTGAAAATCTGGAATCTGAGGGTACAAAAAAAATATCCAAATATTGAGAAAATTGCCTTTAAAGTTGTTCAAATGAAGTTCTTAACAATGCATATTACTAATCAAAAATTAAGTTTTGATTTGTTCGTGGTAGGAAATTTACAAAAAAAAAAAAAAAAAAATCTCCATTGAACATGATCTTTACTTAATATCCTAATGATTTTTAACAGAAAAGAAAAGTCAATAATTTTGACCCATACAATGTACTGTTGGCTATTGCTACAAATATACACGAGCAACTTATGACTGGTTTTGTGGTCCAGGGTCACATATTACTGTTTTTACTGTATTTTTAACCAAATAAATGCAGCCTGGACCGTGATGTTAAACACTCCTGTAGGAGTCTGTTCAGTTGTGGATGGTTGTGAACGCTGCAGGTTAAATGGCGTTTACTCTCTGAAAACTTAGGGAGTTTGAAGAGGTCTGGAGACAATCAAGATTTGAGCAGAACAAAAGACTCGGCTCAATTAGGATTCTCTTTGATGCCATTTTCTTCACATCGGCCCTCAAACTGAAGCGCGCACATTACAGAGAGAAAAACAGTGAGGAATATCAAAATTTATTGAAAGCATGAAGAAAACAGGAGATTGTGGAGTGCAAGAATGTGCCCGTCGCCCCAGGAGACCAAACACAACAAGAAATCACAGCGGCCGTAAATATTAATGTATGCTCTTTGATGCCTGTGCCGCCCATTAACATGCACACCGAAACATCACATTTGTCACAAGTGAGAGAGACACTGTGTGTGTGTGTGTGTGTGTGTGTGTCCGGCAGAGAGCAGGCTGCAAAAGAGCAAAAAAGCCCAATTAAGATTGTTTTAAAAAAGCCAGAAGAGTAGATGGAGAGATGCAGACAGAAAGAGTGCTGCTGAACTAAAACAAAGGCAAATGGCCAATGAAAGACTGACCTCTAGTGGAGATCACGAGAGAAAGAAAGCATGTTTCAAAATTCAGATCAGTGGATATCACAAAAATCAATGTTTATACCTCCACTGCTTTACTCAAACAGTTAAATGAGATTTATTGTTTAATTTTTTAATTATGTTTTAAAAAAAAATGAGCTTATTTTACAATGCGAAGTATGTGTTCTGTAAAGAAATTGATCACTGCAACAATACTGGAATACTGTAACAAAAACATTTTAGAAGTAAATTGACACAAAGACGATTCATGCAATCTTGTGGGTTTGACTTTAAATATAAAAAAAAATATATTATTTAAAATGCATGAAAACTAAATTAAAAATAGTCTTAATTTTAAAGATCTGAGAATGAAGTATAAAGAGTATTATACTTGTACATTCTCTCATATACTGATGTTCTGTCCGGTTCTGTTTTGTATGCAAGTGTGTGTGTGTGACACACATTCAGCAGAGGACATTTTAAGTGCACACACACAAACACACATATCATAAACAAATGTCTGCTCGTCTGATCTCTGAGTTTCTGGATGTGCTTTAAGAATCACAGTGCAGGAACACTATTAGGATTTCATGTATATTTTGTGCAAGGTTGTGTAGACTTCTCTGTTCTGCCTTTTATCTTACAAGATTTTTTCTTTTGCTTTTAGGAAAGTAAAATCACAAATGGTCTTTCCTTCAAATATATCAGCTGTTTCTCATAGCAATATCAATAAAGGGAGAAAAAACAGAAAGTTTTTCTCAACCTTTGTGCAGAGCCAGAAATACCTTAAGAATGACTGACTTTTTAATATTCACAAATTTACAAGTTTGTGAATATCTCATTATTCTATACTGTCATCACATTGGATACAGCTCGTTTCGCTTCAATTAGTACATGTTTTGTATTTCTTTTTTTGGAACTGATTGATCATAGGCCTCATTGAGCTGAGCTTATGCACCTCAGTTTTTTAACAGAAAAAAAAATATTTTTGAATAATTTTGGCAATATTCACTAAGAAACTGAAGCCTACAAATCAATCAGTTCCAAAAATAAATACAGTGCTCACAGGAAAATAAAGGGGTAAAAAGTTGATGAAAAAATTAAATCCAATATTTGGTAATAATATAGCATAATAAGAAATTCATAAGGTTTTTTTTTTTTTGTAGGCTGGTCAAAAAAAGAAAAAAAGAAGTGAGCAAAATCACAAAATCAGTCATTTTTCAGCCAATGCTATAAGATTAATATCATTTTTGGGAAAAAAGAAAATCCTCTATGGGTCAAAATGAGACACAACAAGGGGGTTAAGTCTGTTTTTATTTTTTTTCTCCTGAGGCCCTGAAACCAGAGATCTCAATATGAACTTAAACATTTCTCATTAAATGATCTGAGCTCCTCTCTTCACATCATTTTACTGCATGACGACTAGTGACTCATTTAGGTTGGTTTTTATTTCTTTTTAGAAGGAATTCATTTAAAAGCTACTATTTAAATGACGCATAATTTAAAAACTCTATTGAGCTCTGAAAGAGCAACCTGTGAGCAATAACATTTTCCTTTGGGATGAAATGATAAAATCATAAGCAACAAAAAATGTGCTCGTCTGCAAACCCAACGAGACACACACACACACACACACATAGTGCGACGTTACCGCTCACCTCCGAACGCTCTCACTTACAAAGGGACTAATTCAATTGTATCATCTCTCAACAAACACACTTCCCATCATCGCCTCCTAAAAATGCACACGCACACACATGCGCACGCACGCAAAGAAAGAAAAGTGCAAACGGTGTAATTTTCTCTGCAATTACATGTAATGATGTTGTAATGAGACAGCCACCAATGGACTTGAGTTGGAAAATATAATCACATGCATTAGTTTGTCTAAGCATTTCTCTGATCTGAAATCCATCAGATTTTCAGAGCTGATCTCCGGAGTCATTCATCAGCGTCAGGGCGACTTTACGGAGGAGAACGTGTTCATTTGTTTCAAGCTGGAAGAGAGAGAGACGGAGAGAGACAGTCTCACGTTCACTCTGCGTCTCCCTCTGCTGAGTGAATCTGACAGCTGCATTAGAAACAGCCAAAGACATTCAGAGCATTTACACTCTCGCTCCTGCACGCCACCGTACACTCCCTCATATCATCGTCTTCATCGTCCTTATTCAATTACACATTTCAAATATTACTTTAATGACATTTGTAAAAAAATTAAAAAAAATGCTTCCAAATCAATTAAACAATAACCAGGTTTTTCAGTACGGTTGCGTTTAGAATGCAGTACTACTTTAGAATAAAATACTATTGCATTTTTATTTATTTATTTATTTTGTGAAATTTGTTCATTTAATTCAGCAAGTGATGTTCACAGAAATAAATATGGTTATTTTGTATTTTTGATCCAATTTCAAAAAAATTGGATATCACTTCTGCTATACAAAGGGTGAAAATGTGCAGGTATTACATTTTTTAAGAAATTTTTCACACAAAAATGAAAATGTGCTCACTCTTAGGCCATCCAAGATGTGGATGAGTTTGTTTCTTTATCACATTTGGAGAAATGTAGCGTTGCACTCACCAGTGGATCCTCTGCAGTGAATGGGTGCCGTCAGAATGAGAGTCCAAACAGCTGATAAAAAAATCCATTATTAAGACATTAAAATACAAAAAAAAAAAAAAAAAATGAAAAATCCATTATTAAGACATTAAAATACAAGTCCATGATCCATAATGGCGCTTCCTCCAGGTCTGGTCTGAATCAGGAGAGAAATCTGCACAGATAAGCCAAAACAGTCCAAAACTCTTCTGAACAAACATGTGGTTGGATTTTGATGTGAGAGACAATAGGACATGGAGGAACTTTTCACTGGAGGAAGTGTTATTATGGATTGTGGGCCTGTATTTTAGCAACGGTTTGAAGTTAAAAGCATCTTAATGATGCATTTGTTTCTTACAATCACACAGCTTTTGTCTTCTCAAGACATTTATTGGTGGACTGGAGTGGTGTGGATTACTTGTGGATTAATGTGATGTTTATATCAGCTGTTTGGACTCTCATTCTGACGGCACCCATTCACTGCAGAGGATCCATTGGTGAGCAAGTGATGCAATGCTGCATTTCTCCAAATCTGATGAAGAAACAAACTCATCTACATCTTTGATGTCCTGAGGATTAGAATATTTTCAGCAAATTTTCATTTTCGAGTCGATCATTTTTTTAACACCCTATTTCGATCTAATTTGAATCTATGTTTATGATGCAAAAAGCATCTTTCCCCACTGACTGCCATTTAAAATCATAGAGTATTGTTATAAAATCTTTGCAAGTAACTTTCAAATCAGAATTAGAGGGTTTTCGTAGAGGTTTTTTGGCTTGTCCCTGTTGACGTCACAGCTTTTTTAGTCACTAATGAAGGGTTTGAGACGTCTCGTAGGGCCATTAGTCAATCACTGTTGTCATGATGTCATTTCCCGTGGCTACAAGCTGATCAGTCACATGACATTTTATGTGCGTACATTGATCCTAAATGTGAACGTACAATAGTTTCTGAAATGTTTATATATATTTTCTTCCTGTTATTAATGAATTCATTTCACTGATCACAAAGCAATTAAAATGGTGCTCATTTGCACATGCAACTGTAATTCATGTTATGATTGCCTATTTAACTTTACATTTTAATAAACAATGTTGGATTAATTTGATTACTAGTACAAGAGTGCAAACATTTGTACACATGCTGTTCAGCTGGCATATGCATGCATTTTCAAGTCAGCTTCTTCCTTTATGATTTGTTCCATACAGTATGCACTGAATTCAGGATCAAATGTGATTGTATGTGTGTTATATAAATGAGGCGTCTGGTCTGAACGCAGCTGATGTTTGCCTCACTCAAGGTAGAAATGCATGTTTGCCATGAGAGAGTTTTTGTTGTCAG
This sequence comes from Cirrhinus mrigala, assembly GCA_036247105.1. Lineage (NCBI taxonomy): Eukaryota > Metazoa > Chordata > Actinopteri > Cypriniformes > Cyprinidae > Cirrhinus > Cirrhinus mrigala. Next base: position 1,347,164 of record CM070012.1, read on the forward strand.
TTACCTTGAAAACAGTTCTCTCTTTTCTCTTCGCATCCCTACAATTGCATTACTTGCAGCACTTTCACTGTTTAATGTAAAAATCCACTCGATGCATTTAGTCAAACGTACAGCACAAGCCCTAATGAAATTCTCCCAGCATTCAGACCTACTCACTTCAGAAATGCAATAAAACAAGGTTGGAAAAGCTTTGAAAAGTTGAGAATCTAATTTTCACCATTAACAAGCTTTAGTCCCGCATGCAGGACCGCAGCATTTAATTGGTCATGAGACACAAGTCCACCGGTGGGAGAACATTTACTGTAATTGCTCGTAAGAAGCCGATGAGCGAATGGAGTGTGTCCAGACACTCAAAATCTAATGCACATCAAACACACATGCCGACTTTTGTCTTCTTATTGGGTTACACACCACTTACTGAGCAACTGAGCCCATATATTTACCTAACAACACTGAGATGTCTAGAAATTCAGTGTCATTAGAGGAGAGATGGATTCTCAGGATTGTGTAAATGTCTTTTTCTGAACTCAGGATCACTCGAAAATGCTTCAGGAACAAGGTGGAAGAGCGCCACCTATAGGCCAAACTTACTCAAAAATGTAAATTCAAAGCATCATATGATGCACATACTGTAAAAATGATTTTCTAAATTGCAAATAAACCTGTTTGGGATATGTTTTACAAGAAAAAAAAAAATAAAAAGTTCAATGTGTTACTTGCCATTTATTTTTGTAATTGAGAAATAAATTTTCTTAAAATTAAAAGTTAAAATTGTTTCTACATCATTTTTTTTTCAGTTCACATAATATGACTTTTATATACCTTAAATATAGTGCATGAGTCATAGTGCGTTAATCAGGGTTTGGTTTTGCTTTTATTTTGCCTTTTTTTATGGAGCTCGACTGACATAGTAATGAACTGTACATTTTAGTATATGAACTAGAAATTCTTCAGAAGTCCTTGTTTTGGTTTACACAGAAAAACAGCTTGCGGTTTTGCATGATGAATGATAACAAAAAGATCAATTTTAGGGTGAAATATTCCTGTAATGTGATTCTCCACTCCAAGTAAAAGGTCAAATGTTAAAACACATGCATGACTGGAATTTATGGACTGAACTGCTGAACTGGTTTCTGTCTCTCCCTGCTGGTGAGAGACTGAAGTGCACTTTGACTCATAACCACATGCAAGAAGTCAGAAGAGAGAAATGAGATATGTCGTGAGCAGAAATGTGATCTTATCCCGAAGCTTAATCTGCAGTATCTGAGAGCTCAAATTCACCATCACACGGTAATTTAACAGCGGTTCAGCCAGAATTCAGCAACTAATCAGAGCGTTTCTGCTTCATACAAGTTCCCCGAGGCTCTTTACGCACAGCTGAAGACGAGGAGGGATTTCTAGATTAAATTTTTAATCTCCTCACTATCAGTTTCATAGACTCCTCAGAGTCAGAGAGAAACACGCAGGCGATCAGCATCCGAAGAGTTTTATTTGAGATTATCCCGCTCGCATCAGCGATATTAAACGGCCGTGTCAGGTCCAAGCATGGCTCCTATCTCAATCTGATTAGGCCGCTTGTGTTTGCATATCTCACAGGTCGACATTCGGAAGAACGGATTACCACAAAAGTCCAGATCTGAGAGCGATTTAAGATAATCGCAGTCGGGTTGGACACTGACTGCTCTCATTCTGCCAGTCACACAGACCCCAAACAAATGCAACAGAAGAGCGAGTTTCTTCAGCTATGGCCGCTTTTGGCTTATTAGACTTGTATAAACTTATTAGTTTATTTGTCTACAAACAATTTGCAGGAGTAGACATGATCATAGGAGAATTATGTCATTTTTATATCACTGTAAAAATAAGTAAATAAATAAATAAAAATGCTAAGTTCCCTTACTCTATGCAATAAGAAAACTGTAACAAATGTAAAAGGACATGTCATGTAATTTTATTGCAAAATAACATTTTTAAAAATGGGGGGGGGAAACAGGTCATCTCATAATTTATAGAAAAAACCTTATATATATTTTAAACTGGCCAAAAAAAAAAGTGACATTTACAGAAAAAAACACAAAAGCTCTGGTTGGCAGATCTTTACTGCAAGAAAATATGGTAGCAATATTTTAGGTTTTGCAAGCTTATATTTACAGTCAAAAAATGTATTTCATTAACTAAAATAAAAAAGGTTAATGTTAATTTTTTTTTTCTTATCAGTTTTGTACATTAAGGTTTTATTTTACATTTGATGTTTATCTATCTATCTATCAGTTAATTAAATATATCTTTACCATTTATTTTATTTTATTTTATTTTGTTGGGAACTACTACAAGTAAAATGTAATATTGTGTATGATAACATTCTCTAGTGGATAAACATGGTGAATACAAAAAGCAGCCAAAACAAGCTGCCAAAAATTTACCACAACAAAATATGGTAGCAATATTTGAATTTTTATAAATTCAACAAATATTTAAAATAAAAAGTATACTTCATGAACTGAAATAGTGTAAAAATACCAAATTACTAAAAATATGTTTTTTTTTTTCTTATCAGATTTGTACATTAAGGTTTTATTTTAGATTTGATGTTGTTAAATAAATGTTTATTGCATTATTATTAGTGTTATTATTATTATTAGTATTATTAGTGTTGTGTGTTACCATGATGGTGTTTTGTATTTGTATTGTATGGCATTGTGGACCATCAATATATTAGTATTTACACCAGCTTCTGGAAAATGTTTTTTTTTTTATTTACTTTTTTTTTTTTTTTAACCATCATTCATTCATTCATTAATTCATTTAATTATCTATCTATCTATCTATCTATCTATCTATCTATCTATCTATCTATCTATCTATGTTAATTAAATATATGTTTACCATTTATTTGATTTGATTTGATTTGATTTGATTTTGAACTACCACAAGTAAAATGTAATATTGTGTATGATAAGATTCTCTAGTGGATAAACATGGTAATTACAAAAAGAAGCCGTGGTTGCTGTGGTTTCTTTACTGCAGGAAAATATGGTAGCAATATTTACATTTTTACAAATTTAACATATATTTAAAATAAAAAGTATAATTCATTAATATGTATTTAATATTAATATGTATTTTATATATATATATATATATATATATATATATATATATATATATATATATATATATATATATATATATATGGACATTAATATAAACTGTCTTCTTCTTTTCATCTTTCATGGACAGACTGAGGCTGAGGTTTACATTAGCCAAGCACTGATTTCTGAGTTTGTGCATATGCATTAAGTATTTAGTTTCAGGCCTAAACTGGAGAGGAAAAGTCAACTAGAGAGGAGGGAAACTGTTCATCTGAAATAACTGTTCAGATTAATTCTGGTAAACAACTAAAGTGAAATCTCCAGCTGCCCCTCCATTAACACACACCGCTCACAGCTGCTCGCCACACCAGCCAGGAATTAAAAACATACTCATTCATTAATACCAAATTTGCTCTGTTAATTTGCATCAAAAGGTGCAGGAGTCAGAGATGAGGAACCTGCTGTAATTAGAGTGAATTCATTTAGTGCAGAGTAAAGATCAAAGCAAAAATGTGAGAGGCAGGAAGAGTACAGTGAGTGTGTGTGGGAGGGTGGGTATAATAATTAACTAATATGAAGAAGCAGAAAATCATGCATTTATGTAGCTATTGTTGTGAAATTGTTGTTTTTGTAACATTTTGTGTTTCACTTGTGACAAGCAAACCATCAGACCGCTAAAGACAAACTAAGAAACAGCAGATTGTTTCAGTTTCATTATTTAAATCAGTGTGCTTCATTGATATACCGTTGTACCATTATAATGATATTGCATTAAGACACTATTTTCATTCTTAAATTCCTATTAATAAAAAACAAATTATATACACTGTAAAAAAAAAAACAAAAAAAAAAAACATAATTTGAGTCAACCTAAAATAATTTGTTACCCTGCTGCCTTAAAATTTTAAGTTCAGTCAACTCAAATAGGTTTAGTCAACTTGAAATGTTAAATTGTACTAGTGACAACTTAGATATTTGAATTGACTAAACAAAAAATTTGGTTTGTTAAACTTAAAAGCTGGGTTTGTTACCCAGCTGCCTTAAAATTTTAAGTTGAATCAACTCAAATATCTAAGTTGCCACTTAGTACAATTTAACATTTCAAGTCGACTAAACTTTTTTTGAGTTGACTGAGTTTACAATTTTGAGGCAGCCAGGTAACAAAATATTTTAAGTTGGCTCAACAAATTGTTTTTTACAGTGTACTGTAATAGAATATGAATATGTTAACGATGGATACTAAACGAATACTATAATATAAAATGATATGAATTAATTCCAAAACACGAATAAATAATTGAATAGTTATTTAAATCATATACAGTAGCCTACATCACAGAACTTTTATTGTACTGTTTTTATGATGATATTAATAATACAAAAACATTTTATTACAGAATTTTAGACCTAATTTATTGGGCTTAAAACAACAAAAAATTGCCAATGGAGTAACAAAAATAAATTCTATATATATATTCTAGGACAACAAAGTCTTAAAAATCGCATACATTTTAATTCGTAAGGAAATGTATTAAAGGAATAGGATGTATGTAATGCTCAATTTCTGCAAATCTGTTCCATGAAGAAAAACTCATCTACATTTTGGAAGGCCTGAAGGTTGAGCACATTTTCAGCAAATGTTACTTTTTTGAGTGAACTATTCCTTTAACTAGTAAAAGTTACTAAATGACATCACCCAACAGGATGTGACATCATTATGGAGGGAAAACAGCAGCACAAACATCATCAGTAAGTATTATTATAGTTTGTGTCTCTTAGAAACTTTATTTGAAGTGCATATCTTTCTTTGTTGATGTCAAAGGTGTTGATATTTGACTTAATTTACATTTTTGTTACTTTTGTATTTTACATGATTACTTAGTTGCCATTTAGTGTCGAATGTAAAATGTTTGAAGAGAAATGAGTCGGTGTGCGAGAATCTCTCACTCATGTGGAATTAGACAGTGAGTAATCATATCTCACCTGAGTTCTGTGAGGTGTGTGTGTGTGTGTGCTTGTGTGTTTGTTGACTGTATGATGTGCTTTGAGGAGATTAGCAGTAACTCAGATGAATGATTGTGTGTCAAGCGTTTAGACTCTTAAATGAAGCAATCAAAGCGTGTGTGAGAGCCGCTGCGGCTTCATTACGATGTCGAGAGTGTCAGTGAAGTGAGAGCAGCACAATGATTTGTAGCCTATTTGTCAGCTCATTATTTCATGTGCATTTCTGAGACGCGAGAATGAAAAATGTACAACGCAGAGCAACAAACTCACCTGAAGAGAAGCTTCGCACAGACGCACACACACGTGCATGTGCGTGGCTTATCAGAGCCTTGTAAATGAGATTGTCAACACTAGAGACGCTCAGAATTAAGTGATTATGAGAGAATCAGTCATTGATGAAGCAGATAAATCAGATGCTCAGAGACTTTGATTCTGCAGAACCTTTTGAACACTGAATTTCATAAAAAATATGATTGTGTTGTATTTTAAAGAAAAAAAAAAATCTATAAAAGGTTTTTGCAGACTTTCTGAAATCTCAGACATTTTGTTATTTAGACACACAGCTTTATTAATTATTGATCATTAAAAAAAAAAAAAAAGAATTACACAAAGAGCGACAGTAAACATGACAGAATTCATCAGATCCATTGATAATACTTGAAGTTTATGCTGCCAAAGAAGGTCTAACTTTTATGAGTCCTCAAAAAATAACTTAAATATATATATTCATCATTAAGACATTTTTAACTTCAAACTGTTGCTTCTGACTAAAATATGAGTCCATAATCCATAATAACACTTCCTCCAGTGAAAAAGTGGTCTGGTCTGAATCAGGAGAGAAATCTGCACAGATCAAGCATCATTTACAAGCCAAAACAGCTCTAAACAAATATGCGGCTGGATTTTGTTGTGACAGACAACAGAAGGTGAACTTTTTCACTGGAGGAAGCGTTATTATGAATTACGGATTTTAGCTGGAAGCAACAGTCTGAAGTTAAAAATGTCTTCATGATGGATTTGTTTCTTACAAACACACAGCATTTGGCTTCTCAAGATGTTAACTGATGGACTGCAGTGGTGTGGATTACTTGTGGATTATTGTGATGTTTTTATCAGCTGTTTGGAATCTCATTCTGACGGCACCCATTCACTGTTGAGGATCCTTTGGTCAGCAAGTAATGGAATTACAAATTTCTCCAAATGTGATAAATAAACAAAAACAAATCTGAGGGTGAGTAAATATCCAGAAAAGTGTAACTATTGGGTGGATATAATATGTAATAGTTTTGGGTGATATTGTTTACTATATATTTAATAAAAAAAAAAAAAGGGGGGGGGGGGGGCTTTGTTAGTTAAAGGGATTTTACAAAAGAGTAACAGGATGGAAAGTGGTACTAATGACACAGGAAAAACCTAAAATTGATCACCAGTTGAAATTATCTTCCCAAGAAGATAAGAAAATTCTTGATTAAAGAAATAATCTGTGTATTTTTTAATAAACTTATATTATTATTTTATTATTATTAATTTTAAAATTGTTTTTCATTGTAGAAGATTCACTGAAAAATGGTAATCTAATGAGGGCAAAATCCAAATTACCTGTTTTTATTCAAGTCAAAAATATTAACATCAATGAATACCTTTTTATAATCTGAAAAACCTTCGGTAACACTTTATTTTAAGGTGTCATAATACAGAGTAATTAAGTACTTAGTAGTAGGCGTTGTACTTAAATGAAACAAAATGTACTTACCATGTAATTAAGTTATGGAACAGCCTGTAGTTACAGTTTGTAATTATGTAGGTGTAATAGGCAGCTACTGTTACACATTTTGCACACTTTATACAAGGTAATTAAATATGTAAGTACACAGATATAAGCTACTTAAAATAAAGTGTATCTAGATTGTACTTATACTTCATGTGTATCTATACTGTACACCTTATCCAGCTGCACCTTAGTTTGATTTAACCCATCAGTACACAGCTTAAATAAATGTAATACTTTTCAAATTACATTACAATTACATCTCATTACACAGGCATAAGCTACTTAAAATAAAGGGTATCAAGATTGGACTTAAGTGTACAAGCAGCTGTGTAACAGACTCTGTCTGTTACATATGTATAACAGTAGCTGCCTATTAGAACTATGTAATTACAAACTATAATTACAGGCTGTTCCATAATAACAACAAACATTGCTTTTGTAGAGTAATTAGGACAAACAGGACGCACTTTCTCCCATTTGTCTCTGAAGCGCGTTACAAAAAAGGAACCGAAACTCATCGTATGATTGTCTCACATACATGAGAAATATATCTATAGAAAGTTTAAAAGGTCTGTTTTTAAACAAACAAATTCAAAATGAAATCAAATACCCCCTGATTATATAATCTCTGTGAAGGTTGCATTTCTCTCTAAAGGCGGCTTCATTTTTAAAGCATTTCATACAGATGTCCGTAGTTATTAGTAATTCCGCTTTCAGAACAGTCACATCCGTAACATTGATTTTTTCCTCAGAAACAAAAAAACAAATTTATTGAAGGAAACAAAAAAGGCATACAACCTATGTTTTGTGAATTGTAAAAGTACAATATGCTGAATATATAATAATTTACCAATATTTATAAAAATGCTAGCCTATGCGAATAAGACTGCAGTTTCACATTTTGCGTCTACATAACATACAAAGTACATTATTTTTTAACATGCAGTGATACGAAATAAGACCAAACAAGACATGTAATGAAGAAAAATATTTAGACAAAAATAAGAAAAAAAAAAATAATAATAATCTAACGGCAAACTCACATTTTTTTGAAAGCTATATGGTCACGAACACATTTGAGATACAGTTACACGAACGGATGTAATTGTTAATAATAGTAATAATAATAACAATAATAGTACTTTGAAAATAAAAGCAGTGCGGTTGTATTGCGTGTACATAATTACACCTATTTGCGATTGACTTGTAATTCACCAATTATCTCACGCGGGCCAGTCAAGGATAGCCAGAGGGCCGGATGTGGCCCGGGGGCCGTACGATGCCCAGGTCTGTTCTATGGCATTGTGAAGCACCTTTATTTTTAAGAGTGAACCAACCTATATTACAGTAGGTGGTCAACCAAAATAAGCTTTTTACCACCGTAGGCACCACTGCCCCTGCGTCTGCAAAGAGCATTTGCAGCTTTTGACCGCTGAGTGGTGCTTTAATCACAAGTTATCAAGCGAACACATGATAAGGATGGTTATGGATGGTTCACTCTTTAAAATAAAGGTGCTTCACGATACTATCCTAAAAATGATCTCTCCAATGTAAGAACAACAGTGTAGTGTAGTACAGATGACATGACAAAAATGACCATCCACGCAAATTCACCCCAGTGTTCACTTCTCTACATTCAGATAAACGAAAATAACTAATGTGATGTTTATCTTTGACATTTCGAGTTTTAATATACATATCTAGCTATACATGATATATCCTGGCTGACACGCTTGTGGTGCATTTGTCGTTTGGTGCACGTGTGTGTTGATATCAGTGCGGTTGGATGAGTTTTAAACGGCTCATCTGTGATGTCTCTCAGCTCAGATGCTTGATTGTTTAAAAATATGCACAGAATCTGAAGTTTGGAGAAAAGCTGCAGAAAATTGTTTCCTTCAATTCTTAATTCATTAAAAAATAATTTAATCAATCAGTCCGTGCTGCACAGACGAAAGAGGGGAAAAAAGCAATTTGCCAGTTTGCATTCCATTTTTACCGACGATTATATCAACACACTGTCCGCTCTGATGAAGAGATTAATCTTGTTTTGATGGAAATATGTCAGTATTAGCCAACGTGATGGACACGATTTATCATTTCGGACAATGGCGCGGCTCGAATGTTCTCTCCTGACAGCTCCATCGAGAGGAGCTCGGCCCAAAACGGCACCTGTTGTTCACCGAGTGACCTTCTAATTTTCTAATTCAATTTCATCTGGGAGCCGCTCTGCCTCCGCGATCAGCAGCCAGTAATAACAATTACTGTGACCGACTCAACCTGCACCTTACTTAAATCAGAGCAAGTACAGCTTTATTACTCTGCCCTGTTAAATCAATCTACATCTCGGCATAATAAGGCCCTAATCAGGTAGCAGAAAGAATAATAGGTTGTCACGCATGAGGAAAAATAGGCAATCATGAAATGTTTTCTTTAATTAGGCTGTGAGGACTGGAAGGGCATCAAGAGGACCGGCTGATCATTTATCATCAGCGCGGGGGGAAATTACTTCACTTACTCGGAAAGAGAGGGAGAGAGAGGGGAGAGATTTGTCAAACGATAAAGGTGAGGACAGGCTCCGAGTCCTTCAGTGAGGTGCGTTTGGAGAGGAACATTAGCATGATGAAACATTTGGCCTGAACTGCAAAACTGGAACTGGAGTGAGTGCCTTTACTAACAGTCATGTTCACACTGCAGTTCAATACGAGCATTTACTCCCAGTCTGAACACACATCTCTAGAAGTGAATGTTTCTTTTGAAAAATTATCTAACAGCAAATGTTAAGCATGCTTTTTAGTTTCCTCTTAACATGCAACCCCAAAATGCTGCTACGATTACCGCTATGCCATCCATCATGAGTTCAGGAGTGACTCTTGAGGTAAAGAAATTATTAGGATCAATTATTAAAATTAGGATCATTTTGAAACATGTCATACTGTAAAACAAGAGTTTTCAATCTGGGAGCGCTAGTGGAAAAGTGTAGAGAAAAGCGTAAAAAAGGAATGAATAAATAAATAAATACATAATAAAAAAAAATATTTTATACTTTAAATTAATTTGTTTAAATTTTATTGATTTATATTTACTCAAATTATGTAATATGATTTTTTTTTTCTCAGGATGCATCTTTATCTGGATCTTTATTCATGAAAATATCACAAAGGATGATCATATTTGGGAGTTTTTGATAGCTATTGATTGAAGATAGGAAACTCCTGCTCTAAAAGGTATTATTAGTGAGGTAAAATTATGTATCAAAATATTTAAATATTTCCATTGATGTATGGTTTGTTAGGATAGGATAATATTTGGCCCAGATACAACTATTTGAAAATCTGGAATCTGAGGGTGCAAAAAAAAAAAAAAAATCAAAATATTGAGAAAAAGTCCAAATGAAGTTCTTAGCCATGCATATTACTAATCAAAAATCAGTTTTGATATATTTATGGTAGGAAATGTACAAAATTTCTTCATGGAACATGATCTTTACTTAATATCGTAATGATTTTTGGCATGAAAGAAAAATAGATTTCTTCTATACAGTGGCTGTGTCTGAAAGCTCTAAAATGCTGCCTTCGGAGGCAGCATTCCAAGGCAGGAAGGCATCGAGGCACGTCCGAATTCAAATTCTGTTTCACTTCCTGTCTCCGGAGGTACCTTCTTCTGATCGAATTTTGTAGGCAGCATAGATGTATCCTTCGCTGCCTTCAATTTCCCACAATCCTGTGCGTGTGCGTCATATAGGCTATATAAATAAAGATATTCTGGTGAAATTAAACTTGTTACTTTATATAATAGATGAGATCTTGACCATGATATACTTGAACAGTACAGTAATGAACAGTAATAGTGTAAAATGCATAATAAATAATATTGTTTGTAATAATAGTATTTTACAAAAATGTTAAAACTGTTCAAATGAATAGTAAATAACAATAATATTTACAATAAACTACCAAAAATAACGAAACAGCCACTAATAACAATGACCTGTTCTGCAATAATACTTGCAACAGTGCTTTTATTTTTTAAGCAAAAAATATCATTATCTGCCGTCTTTTATGACACACAGACCTTCAATGATAATGACATTGAGTTTTTTATGTATTATTATGTATTATAACTGTTTAAGATCATTTTTCTACAAAATGTACAACCTAGCAACGACTGCACGTTACGCTGCCTCCTAAGTCTGTCAGCAAGTCAGCTGACTAGGCTTTCGGACGCAGCCAATGTATTTTTGGCTATTGCTACAAATATACCCGTGCAACTTATACTGGTTTTGTGGTCCATGGTCACATATTTTTATCATTGTCTGTATTAAAAGGTTAGAGGACACAATGCACATATGTTACTGTTCCAAATTCAGCACTGAGAATAAAGTTTCACCACTGAACCAACTTTTGCTGCACAGCACACGCTAAACTCAAAAATACCACACATACTTATTTATCAACACAATATTTTGCAATAAAGGTTTTATGAAGCAATACAAAATAATGGAATTAATTACTGATTTATAGGAAATTGTGATATATTCTGGTATACAACATGTAGTGTATTTACTTTTCTTGAATGTGATTAGAGAACTCTGCTTTGTTTTGTTTGTTTCTCTGCTTGTCTGTGTGTTTTAGACAGACTGCCAGTCTGTGTTTTAGTGGTGGGTATATTAGTCACTCTTTCCATAGGTTACATTTTTAAGCCAGTAGGTGGAGACAATTGACTGTTTTTATGAGTGAGTCACTGAATCATTCATTCAACCAATTTGTTCAAAATCACTGAAGCATTCAGAAACAAAGCACATTTACTATGTGCTGCTCACATATCTTATCTTATCTTATCTTATCTTATCTTATCTTATCTTATCTTATCTTATCTTTTGCTTTCTTTCGTTATTTAGTTATTTTACTGAAGATTATATATGTTTACAGTTAACCTTTAACAGTACAGAACATCAAATCAATTACCATTAATAATGCCAATACTGTCAATTAAAACACTTAAAGAATAATAATAATTGTGTATGCTGTCTTCATGATTAAGTTTATTCTTCTGTTGTCAGCATAAAGAGCACATAATGAAAATATTATGTATTGCTGCCCATCATTCACATTTAAAGCATTTGGCACATTTACAGAACAATTTAGTTGCAAAGTTGCAATGGTTTTCACTTTGAAGCAGTACAACAGAGCATTCATTTTCAAAAAGAACAATACATTTTACAGAGGATTGCTGTCAGTATCCATTTAAAATAAATGTAATAATTGAAGGAGTTTTAGTATTTGTTGCAAGCATTAAAAAAGCTATAACTGCCACTGAACCTGGATTCATAAAGTGTTTCATTTAATGATTATGAAGCATGCTGTCTTTCTTTTGGAGGAACTTTTCTTCTTTTTCCCTTTGATAAACTGCTTCTTATATATGCCCATATTTCACATGTAACCAAAACACACACACACACACACAAATAAAAGTACATGTGAAAAATACAATTACCTTTGGGAAAAAGAAATTTGATATTCTATTTCATACTGAATCTGTCGTAAGTCATAGATAAACTACTGTGACAACTGCAGTGAATAACATTTCTTTGTTTTTCACTTCTTCACTTCCTGAAGCAGAAGTCCATAAGGACGAATGGAGCTCTCCACTATGATTCTCTCTTGCTCAGCAGATGTGCCCTCTGGTACCGGGACCAACCAGGAGTTCCCATGGACTGTCCTCTTCGCAGGGTTAATTCGGTTCTGCAGGATGACTTTGTAGGTTTTTCCATTCTTTTGTGAAGTGAATTTCTTGGTTTCTGCATATAAATTTGCCACTGTGATGTTTGGAGTTGAATAAATTCCTCTTCCACAGGCCTTACCGTTGCCTGCCTGGTAGTAAGACTTTATAATTCCCTCGGCCCCCTGTAGACCGGTTCCGTGGTAGGAAACGGGCCACTCACCGGGAACAGAGCGGCTTCTCCATCCGTCTGGACCCAGCCATGCATTTCCATCCGGGTACTTATTCAGCACTTTCAGAGCAAAGCGCATCCAGCCATACGGCCTGAGGTACGGCTCACCCCCGCGCACACATCCATCATTGCAGTTTGACATGTTTGTGAAGTCAAAATCATACCTTGAATCGAAAAACTCATCTGGGATCACAAACAATTCTTTCCGCAGAGCGGAAGCTGTGCTTTGACTTATCAGTGGACTTGTAGAAGTTTTCAGTCCTGAGTTCGGCAGTTGACCAAGAAGAGCAACAGCCGGCAGACTCATAACATCCAGTTCCCAGGCTATTTCGTAATCGCTTATTTGCGACTGCAGCTTCACCTTCACTCCTGTTGCGGCAGAAAGTGCCTCAGCCAGGATAAACTTGCTCATTCCCATCTTGGAGTCCGACACTGCAGCTTGTGAGGACAGAAACACACTGATGTTGATCTGATAGTGTCAAACCTAAACATATGAAGGAAGGGGTGTAACGCGGAACTTTAACTTACAGTTGCTCTTTGTCTGCACGTGCCTAGTTATCTTTAAGTAAAGTAAATGAGTAAACCGAAGACAGTAAAATAAATAGCAGATAGTAAAATAAAGTAAAAGTGAAAGTAGACAGTGTGATTTGATGTCCATCACCAACCTCATGTACAAATAAAAAAGCATAAAAAAGCAAATAAATATAATAAAATAAACTAAATCTAATGAGGTGCTAGCAGGTGTTCAAAACAGATTGAATATAGGCCCCGTGTGCTTGTTCTATAGACAACAAAAAAGAAAGCACCTTAAAAGTGTCTATTTGTTCATCTCCTGTTATGTTTTGATCATCAATCTAAGCCTTTAAATGTCATCTTACTAAGACATGTTCTTGGGGATATAGAGTGACAATTGAAATTTGTCAATTTACATAAGTATCTGCTATATTGTTATAAAGATCTCATTGCTTTACATGGCAAGCATCAGAATTTCATCATAAAAATATCAGCATCTACAAAAAAAATATATTTTTAAGCCTCTGAATGAAACTTAGGGCTTTCTTCCTCCATATTCTAACTATATCATACTGTATAAGCACATATGCAATCTTTTTTTTCATACACAAAATATAAAAAAAAAAATACATAAAAAAACATACAGATTTGTAGTAATATAAGTAAATAATGACAAAATGTTTAATTTAAGGTGAACTATTCCTGTACAAACATTATTTCTCAATGATTAGAAAAAAATAATCTCTTTCTGTTTATCCACAATACTTTGGATATCAATATCGATGTTGATGTTGATTTATTTGTGTTGTGTGGGAGTAATATCAGTGTCATGGTTGCAGGAAGGAGCAAGGTGCAAGAGTATCCAAAAGAAGTCTTTATTATAATCCACAAAATGAAATACAAGAAATCAAGGAGCTGGGGTAACACAACACGTTGATACAACTGACAGCAGACAAACCAACCGGGGAGAAACAAGGACTTAAATACTAGAGGGGTAATTAAGGAGAACAGAAACAGGTGTGCAGCTAATTAATTAAAAACCATGGAAACAAATTAGGAACTGAATCAAGAGACAGGAACACACGGGGTGCTTCTCATTTCTTATTTGTGCATCCTCGTTTCCTTTCCTTGCTTCCTTTCCTCCCGTCTTAGCTCCACCCCTTCAGGATACGACGGAAGGATGCAAGGAAAAGACGCGAGGATGGAGGAATCAAAGGATGAACATTGGATTATTCCTGACCACTCAAGCGTCACTTCAAAGCGTCATCAGCTGCGCTAAAGGGATCTGCCCATATGTTGTTAAAGTTCGTTATTTAAGGCATTCATAACAAATATGAATAAAGCAAGACGCCGAGTTTAAATATATTACATTATTTAAACTGCAAAGGTAAAATACAAATGTAAATTATTAGGACAGATGTGAAGGGGGAGGAGAATTTATACATGCGTCACGTTTAGTTGATAAAACACTTCCGCAAAGGATAGACCTGTGTATCCTCGCTCATGACTCCTCGGGCAGCCTCCTCACTCCTCGATCCTCGCCTCCTCGCGGTGCAATTAGAGAATTGAGATGTCCTACGAGATGGCTGAGCTCGATCGGTTTCCGGGTCATAGGATGGAGGACGGAGGAGCGAGGAGACGAGGAGGGATATTGAGAAGCACCCAAGGATAAACAAAACCAAAGCCCAAAGAACATGTGACAATCAGCACATGGAGCTGGACTTGCACATGCAGCTTAGAAGGAAGAAAGATAAGAAAACTTAAATGTGGAAGAAAGATAATCAGGAAGTGGCTGAAATGAAGTGAGACAGACTAGAGCAGTTTGGTGGCTTTTCTAGAATATACAATAATGAATGCAACGTTCACTTTGATTTCAGGGTTTCAAAAGAAAGAAAGAAAGAGAAAGAGCAAGTTTAAATGAATTCCCTGGGACATAAAAGTGCCATCAGCCGTCTTCCATCAGAGGCTGAAATGCTTGATCTTGCTGAGATCTATTGCATATAAAGTGAGCAGGTGCCGAGCCACATAAACTTCAAATACTATGTATAATACACTGAAAACATAGTAACCTAAAAATGGTAGCAACTAAATTAACTGGTTTTATTCAAAATGTCAAAAATATTATTTAACATCAATGAACCAACCTATATAAAATTTGTTCTTACAAAATTCAGCTAAATCAGTTAGAAATGGTTCTTTATGTTAACACTTTTAGTGTAGTCTATATAAACCTGGTTAAAATAATGAGTAATATTTTAATATGTGGTTCCAAATTCAGCCTGTCTCTTTCAGGTTTAGTGCACACATTTTAACTCCAGTTTGCGTGTGTAAGTAATTTCCTGAATTGATGGACTGTAGTAAAGAACAGGTGCTTTCCATTTTGGAATGGACTGTGGACGGTTCATCTGTATGCTAAACATCAGATATCTGACTGCAGTATTGTTATAATATTATAATATAATATTGTTATAATATTATAACTTTATATTGTTAATAAAATTTAGGTGGAAAGAATGTTGCAGGAAAGTTATGCTAACCTTAAAATAATGTTGTGCTAACATAAAAAAACTGGACAATTTAACATTTTTGGAATGTTACAAATCAACGTTCTTTGAACGTTGTATTAATAATGAAATTGAGGTGGAAAGAACGTTGCAGGAACATTATGCTAACCTTAAGATAACGTTCCAGCAACATTAAGCAAACTGGACATTTCCACATTTCTAAAACATTTCAAATCACATTCCCACAACCAAAACAGAACGTTTGGAAAATGTTCTCAGAACATAACTTTGTTAGCTGGGTGGCTGTGATTGACATGTCTTTGAACAGTTTTGCTTTCAAAATGATACAGTGTTTGTTTTTTATTTTCTTGTTGACCCATTCGAGCTAGCTCAATAAAACTCTAGAACTCATTAATCCCAGTTCAACTCAAAACTAAAAGTTCAGCTGTTTCCTTAAAAAGCTAGTTCTACCTGATTTAACCCATTCAAATGAGTTTTGTTAGTTTAAATTGATGTATATAATTTTTTCACTGCACAAGGAAATAGTGACAAAAAATAATCAATAGTAATAATTAGATTATTTAAGAACAAAATGTTTAAGAGTGAAATAAATCAATATAAGGTCCCCATTACGATACTAATATCATTTGCTTTTGTCATCAGTCGGATTATCAGTCTTTTTCAACACTAATATATAAACATTATACAGTGGCGATTGAAAATTTGTTTTATGTGATATTTATGTTATGTTGTTTTTGAGGACAAACCCTAAATACCATACCAACATTGTTGTAAACAGTCATTATGACATTAGATATTGTGTTTATTGAGCTGTTTTCTCTTCAAGACGAATTCAGGTTTACCATCATTGTTCATGAGGCACGACCCACACAAACACACACAATCCTCGGCTGCAACGCTTGAGTGACCAACAAACTCAAATCTCAGACCCGGGCAGCAATAAATCATCCCAGCTTTCATCCACTAATATTAATGAATGGGCATTTATCATCTAATCAACACAAAATGATGACCTGAGAAAGAGATCTCAGTCTCAGTCTTTCTCTCTCTCCGGCATGATGGATTATATCCTTAAACTGTTATTACACTTTTAATGCTTTCACTTACAGTGACACTCTGATCACTTTAGTCCCACATTTTTCTCTCTGTCTGTCTTAAACACACATTCCAGCTATAACAACTAGATATTTTCCATTATTAAAAAAAAAAAAAAACATAAATAAAAAAGAAGACGATGAACAGGAAGAAAACTTACCATTTCTTGTGAAACTATTAATCAGTCAACAAAGCTTTGTTGCCATGATTCATAACTCAGTACTGCACTGTAAAACATAATTTTATCGGAACTTTTATTTTTTTTTATTTTTTTTTTTTTTTTACAAGGAAATACTATTACTTTAACATGCCACGTTTAAATCACTGTGTTACTTGTTGGTTCTTTGTTATTAATTGTGAAATTTACTTACAATTTCTAAAAACTGTTTTTAGTGTGCATGCAAAGAACACCTATATAGTACCGAAATTAACAACACAAATAAATAATTTGAAGTATAGAACTTAATGTAAAATAAAAGTGTTAACGTCAAATACAAATAAATATATAAAAATAAGATTAAAAACTGAGTAAATGGGAATTAATCTCTTCTCATCACAAGGGATATTGTTTTGATGAATAACTTGCATACTGCACACAGAATCTCAGACTGAACACATAGAGCTTATAAACACATTTACTAAAAACAAATTATAGTTATTATATAATGTCACATGCATGAGTGAAAAAAACAACTGATCTGATCTCGGAGTAAATGTATGTAAATCCATGTCAAACCCTTAATAAGAGGGGAAAAAGACAATAATGACCTCTGGGGGTGAAGTGGAGGGACTGCAAATGTCAATGTGTTTCAGCTTACTCCAAATCCAGCATAACAATCCATCAGATACAATGGAACAACATCTATTATCACTAGTTCAGCTAAGTAACCTGTGGTTGGGCTTTATTCTGAACTTGTTTTTAAGTAAGATATTTTATTCACATCATATGGCTTCACCACTTGTGGGTATCGTGCTGTACTGCCTGTGTCCACTAGGGGTCAGTAATCACCCGTTTCATTTCATCCATCACTTTATGGTGAAATCTATTCTTTAATGTATGTCTTTGCACATGTGCGGTGAATTGAGCTCATTCTGTAACAATGCAATATCATGTCTTCACTCCCGACATCTAGACATATATATATTGCCAGGGCATTGCAGTGATTTTTAGTCCACTGCTTTGTCATGTCTGTAACATAAGGTGCAAAACGACTTACATATCAGATTTTATCATGTGTTTATTGTGATGTTGATACTTTTAAAACTAAGTGTTTAAATCACTAAACGTAACGATGAACAATAATCATGATGATTGACTTAACTAACAGTAGTAAATATGCTAATCCTTTCACTCTTGGGAGTAAACAACTAAATTAATCTTAATTTTAATAAACCTTGGCTTCTTCATTAACCCATTACATGAGATGCTGTTATTACACTTTCATTATCTAACCACTAGGACTGCTGCTTGTGTATGTTTAATACAGGGACGTTTAATACAGCAGGGTTAATGTATTAAAATCCCTATATATAGAACCCAGAATTAAAATGTTCAGTAAAGTACAGAAACTGGTCACTGACCCAGACTTAATCTGAAAAGGGTTTTGTTCTGCTCAAAAACACTATTGTACTGATTTTAGTCTTGAGATAAACAACTCATTTATGAAACGCTTCCCTGACCCTGTGCGTTTACAGATACAGTACAGTATCAGCCTGTGTTGTTCAGCACATAATGGCACAGCAGCGCCACCAGAGGGAGCAGAGAGAAAGAGAAACTAACTTGATCTGTTGTATGGAGGACGCCTAAAACGAACAGAATACTGAATTGTTCAAAGACCCTTGTTGACACATCAGATACTCACAGGTAAGTGATAGTAATATATAAGAGAAATTGTCCTGAACTTCTAATGGCAGTAGACTGGTTTAGTAGAGTTTATGTCAGACTGGAATATGTTGAACAGAAACAGGTTTAGGCGTGTCAATTTTTTAATGGAAAGGCTTTAAGAGGTAAAGATCAATGCGCATTATCTTCGACAACTTCAACAAAAGCAAGAAAAAACAGTATCGACGATTTACCTCCATGTCAAAACCCCCTAAAGTCAAAACCCCCTAAAAATAATGCGTTTATTAATGACTTATTCTCTTCTTATGTAATATATAATGTACAGTACAGGTATGTACAGCAGATAATGACAGTTTCAGCTTAACACAATATTTCTTCTTGTGTGAATTATTTGATAAGTGATCATGTAATGAGTGTCACGTTTACGTTCTGATCAGTTTGTGTGGGTATTTTAATGTCTTCAGAGTCGCCATTCGTTGTCTCTAGACACTCTTTACATTCAACCAGCTTAATGAGGTGCATCATAGTATTCTTCATAAACAGTATTGAAGGAGTTCACACTAATCCTAAATAATGTCTCTTTCAGTAATGTCATCTTCCGGTGCTTCACTAACTGAGGAGCTTCAGTGCTCTATATGTCTGGACATGTTCACTGATCCAGTCACGACTCCATGTGGACACAACTTCTGCAAGACCTGTCTGAATAAGTGCTGGGACAACAGTCAGACCTGCAGCTGTCCATACTGTAAAGAAACATTCAAGCAAAGACCCGATCTCAAGATTAATACCACACTCCGAGAGCTCGTAGATCACTATAAAAAGAAAAGTCCTGAGAAAACAACTGATGTTCTGTGTGACTTCTGTGAGGAAAGAAAGCTGAAAGCCCTGAAGTCGTGTCTGGTGTGTCAGAGCTCTTACTGTGAAACTCACCTGGAGCCTCATTTGAGAGTGACACGTTTGAAGAAACACAAACTGATGGATCCTGTGAGTAATCTGGAGGACTATATATGTCAGAAACATGACAGACCTCTGGATCTGTTCTGTAGAGATGATCAGACATGTGTGTGTTCAATCTGCTCTGTGAAAGACCACAAGAATCACAACACTGTTCCTATAGAAGAGGAGAGTCAAGAGAAGAAGGTAGAAGTTATTAGTTAATAACTTAGCTAATAGCATATTATCAGGAATCAGAATTTATTTCATGTTATGAAATAAAAGTTTATTATGAAAACATATTTTAAGTTTAATCTCTGCTATGATAAATGTGTCTGTGTTGCTCTCTCTATAGACTGAACTGATGAAGACACAGAAAGACATGCAGCAGATGATCCAAGACAGAATCAAAAAGATTCAAGACATCAAACACTCAGCAGAAGTCAGAAAGGTGAGTTTAAAATATTTTAATGAAATAAATGTTAATATTTATTAGGTGTATAGGTGTATATTCAGTAGGTGGTGACAGTTAACTTTTTATGATGTTTTCATTGATTTTGATTTATTTGCTCATGTGATTCATTTAAAAACAGGAATGAATCAACACTACAGTTTGTTGCAGCTTTGTTTGAAACTAGGCAACTGATAATAATTTGTCTAAAATGTAAGTTACTTAAAATCAACTTATTGTTTTTTTTTATACTTATACACTTGCAACCACACTGATGGTCTCAATATCAACATGACTTTGATTAACTGATCACTTAGTAATTGCACACCTCCTCAACATAATTGAAAACACATCATATGAGGAATCATTCAGTGCAAACAGTGCAGTATGAGGATTAATACTTCAGTTGGGGGATTCTGAAACCTCTTAAAAACACATGCATTTATGTATGTAAAAAGGAATGTATGAGCAATAGTAACATGGATTCTTCTGTTGACTGTCCTGGTTGACCAGAGAAACACAGAGAAGGAGAAAGCAGCCCGTGTCAAGCTCTTCACCGATCTCATCCACTCCACTGAGAGATGTCAGACTGAACTGCTGGAGATGATGGAAGAGCAGCAGAAAGCAGCAGAGAAACAGGAGAAAGAGCTGATTGAAGAGCTGGAGCAGGAGATCACTGAGCTAAAGATGAGAAACACTGAGCTGGAGCAGCTCGCACACACTGAAGATCACCTCCACCTCCTACAGGTCAGTCAACATGATCTCTCTGATCAATCATATTGCAGTATATGACACCATAACACTCCACATGCTGAAGGATTTCTCCTCTTTCCTGCTGTAGATTTACTCATCTCTGTGCAGCCCTACAAACACCAGGAACTGGCCTGAGATCAGTGTGAAGACTCATGAGAGTCTAGAGACTCTGAGAAGAGCTCTGACTCAACTGAAGGACACTATAGATGAGAAACTCACACAAACTGGTACATCAGTACACCCAATGATTAGATAGAAACCTGATGTTGTACTCAATTCTTTAATATAAGCTTAAGATCTGCTAATGTTTTCTTGTCATGTGTCTCTACAGAGCTGAAGTGGATGCAGCAGTATGCAGGTACAGTGTGCTCACAGTTAACAGTTAACTCACAGCTTAATTACGGCACTACAATCTGATTAAAAACGTGGATTAAATATCAAAAACATCAGCATCACAGATTCACTGTATTGTGAAGTTGTGATTCATATTCTGTTTTTTCAGTGGATGTGACTCTGGATCCTGATACAGCTCATCCTAATCTCATCCTGTCTGATGATGGAAAACAAGTGAGATGTGGAGACATTAGACAGAAACTCCCAGACAAACCAGAGAGATTTGATAAATGTGCAAATGCCTTGGGAAAGGAGGGATTTTCCTCAGGAAGATTTTATTTTGAGGTGCAGGTAAAGGGAAAGACAGACTGGGAATTAGGAGTGGCCAGAGAATCCATTAACAGGAAGGGAGCGATCACAGCAAGTCCCAGTAATGGATACTGGATTGTGTGGCTGAGGAATGGAAAGGAATATAAGGCTCTCTCTGATCCTTCTGTCTCTCTGTCTCTGAGAGTGAAGCCGCAGCGGGTCGGTGTGTTTGTGGATTATGAGGAGGGTCTGGTCTCCTTTTATGATGTGGAGTCCAGCTCTCATATCTACTCTTACACTGCTCAGTCTTTCACTGAAACACTCTATCCATATTTTGCCCCATTCTTAAACAATGGAGGTAAAAACTCAAATCCACTGATCATCACACCTGTCAATTATAATAAATGAATTTACACTACTAATATAAAATACAAGATTAAAATAATAATTTTTATAGTTAAAAATCTGAAAGCATTGTGCTATTTTTATCATTGTTTTTTTGTTTGAAAATCTGTATGCTAAAATTAAAGATGTTTAATAAAAAAAATATCATGTTCAGAAAATTTGTATTCAACTTTTCATAATTCATAATAGAATTTTTTTTTCTCTTCCATCTCCACCTGACAAAGTAAAATTGCCTGTAAAATCTTAACAGAAAAACAAAACTAGTAACCTAAACTGTTATATCAAGGCAGTTTACAAAATGTTCTGTCATATTAATATATATCATAAAACTGTATGATTACTAGTGATGGGATGGTTGATCAGAACCTGCGTTCTGATGCTCCAACACACTTTTCAAAGCACTATTGTATCACACACTGGCTGTGTCCTAATTCAAAGGCTGCATCCTCTAAAGGACTCTAAAGGAACGAACATTGTTATATGGCACTGTCTAGCCTGCAAAGGACTGTTCTTGTCGCCTAGCAACATGACAGCTGCTGACAAGCGGCTCTAATTTTTTAGGGTCATTCTGTAATTAGGGCTACATTTAGAATTTGACAATGTGAAGAAAAAAGTTTTCCTTTTTCCCAAAAGCCCAAACATGACCTTACATGCTGCTTTGAAACAGTCTATATTGTATAAAGTGCCATATAAATAAAGATGATCTGTAGGAATATGTGCATTAAAAACCATCTATGTTTGCTACTGTCCACCCATGTTACCTTTACTGAGTGACATATTTGACAGGTAACTTTGTTGAAATTTTTAGTGTTTTGCGCCTATATAAAGGTTATATATAAAGGTGATACCTTTTTAAAAGCACATAGTCATCAAATGTTTCTAAATCGTTTAGGTTACGGCAGATTGCTGGCAACAGCCATTTTAGGATAGTTTGAAGAGTGAGTTCTCTGCACCACTCCAAACGTTTCAAAGGTTTAGGAGCTAGTTCTAGTGTTAAAACGCTTTGTGAAATACTCTTAGAGCAAAAATTTAGGAGACCTAAGTTTAGGCCATTATTTTTAAGAATCGGGCCCAGGGCCTGTATGTATAAAACTTTTCAGAAATGCTCTTCAGAATAATCTTAAACCTTGACTTAAGTATCAAAAAATTCTTAGTAAAAAGTAGGACTTTTCTAAGAATAAGAGACTTTTATAAAGAAGCTAAAAGTAACTTTCAGTAAAGTCTAAGACTGATTCTTAAGTGTTGGCTGAGGGAACACTTAAGTGGTGTGAACTAAGGGCTACAATGATGTCAACCCAAAAAGGCCACCACTGACCTCTGAAACAGCCAATAGTGAGGCTGCTCAAGTGAAGCCACAGCAACACCAATCATTTGATGTCACTACAATAAAATCATTTAATTAAGACACTACTTAATATGTCAGTGTATTTTGTTTTAAAAATGCTTTGCTTTGTTGCAAAAGTACCACAAATTATTATTGATATTTTGAAATCCTTGTCTATTGGTATGTCTCCTCATTTACAGTTGGACTAATGAAGTGAACATGAGTTCCATCAACAGCTCCAATACTTCCAAGAAAGCCCACAATCCTCATAAAAGTACTTTGTTGTTGCAGCATGGTTCGATGGTCAGTTGGAAAGTCAATGAACTGCCATAGTAGTGGCTAAGAGAGAAAAAAAAAAAAAAATGTGTTACTGATTTTGTAAGCATATTGCAGATTTGCTTGGAGGGGGGTTTTAGCTACTTTCAGTTGAAAGCAGTTAGCAACACTGATCAGTGTTTTTGTTTTTTTCTCTCTCCTTTCTTATTTTGATGGTTTAAGTGCAACATGAGGTCATTAAAACCCTCCACACATTGCCTTTGGCCACTGTTGTGTTTGGTGGGTAGTGTGACAATATTTAAGACCTTGCTTACTGTGTCATCACTGGTGCATTGCTGCATTTTCCCAGTGAAAAAAACGTAATTACTGCTTCTATTTCTGCAGTTAGAGCATTGATTTGTAGAGTGAAATAAGTTAAGTTTCTTACTTGGTCAGTTACAAAAAAAAAAAATTGCTTGATGATCAAGTCTTTTGTGTGGAAAAGTGCTTAAAGCCACATCAGGGTCTGAGCAGATGTACGCACTTTTCCTTGTGTCAGATTGGAGTACTGCAGGTATTTGAAAATACAAGCAGCAACCATGATGATGATGACGATAATAATATTAATAATCGTATTAGGGATGTGCATTTTAGTTAATTTAATAAGCTATGCTGTCTCTCCTTTTTTGACAAACGTTTTAATAACAGTTAAGAAATTCATTTAATGTTGGATCCAGTCCTCTATGTAAATCAAAACCTCATTGTATATCTGGCACAGCATTTGGATGTTACCATATAAATATGTAATTTCTAATAAAGTAAAAGTACTTTACAAAAATATTTACAGATGCTATTCTGTAAATGTAGCTGTTAGCAGGTACCTTGTGTAACATATCTATTGAAGATATTGAACATTTCTTTTTCTTTTGCCCTTTTTGTTTCACACAAAATAAGAAGCTTATAAAAACAATAAAAATTCTAAAGCTTTTCAAATTAATGTAACTGCATTTATTTATTTATTTGTTTGTTTTTTTTGTTTTTTTTTTGGTTGTTGGTATTGTTGTTCTTGCATGCTTGGAGATGTGCAACATGGCCCTATGTTTGCTTGTGCTTTCGTGTGATCATGGAACTGAAAAAAAAGTAAGCTATGCTGAGTTTTGGTTCGTTTCTGTGATTTGCTCCATAAATTAAAAAGAAACAATACCGCTTAAAAGGCATCCTGTTTTTCTTGATGCTACAAAGTATTTATATTATTGTGTGTACACAAATAAAAGTAAACTAGTTACAGTGTTGCTTTTTTCTTATGTGTAAATTATTTTTTAACTTCGGCCTCACTAAAATAATTTTTCTTGTCACTCGCCAATCTCAACTTTTCTCTGAATCGCACTTACACACTTTTGAGGAATGATCTTAGAACAAATTTATGACGATTTATACTCAACTTTTTATAAATGAGGCCCCAGCTCTCTTAAATATTTTAGGAGACCTAGTCTTAACACTTATATTCACTTTAGGAATCACTCTTATTTTTAAGTCTAAGAATAAGAGTAAAATTACGTCATTCTTAAGACTAAAAGTTTACTCTGAGCGGCTTTGTACATATGGCCCCAGGGCTTTATAATGATGATTACACACAATTATAAAATGACCCTTTAACCTCAAACACTCATCTAGCTCTGCGTGAACTCTGTGTATTCCAGTTCATGGCAGTTAAAGGAACACTCCACTTTTTTTGAAAATACGTTCATTTTCCAACTCCCCTAGAGTTATACAGATGTGTTTTACTGTTTTTGAATCCATTCAGCCGATCGCCGGGTCTGGCGGTAGCACTTTTAGCAACATTTTCCGCCCGTCTTAGTACACAATGTAACTACAGAAGAGTCAAGTTTTAAACAGGAAAAATATCAAAACTCTTTAGTCATTTTATAGTGAGATGCTAATGGTCTAATCGGATTCAATGATTTATGCTAAGTTATGCTAAAAGTGCTACCGCCAGACCCGGCGATCGGCTGAATGGATTCAAAAATGGTAAAACGCATCTGTATAACTCTAGGGGAGTTGGAAAATGAGCCTATTTCAAAAAAAAGTGGAGTGTTCCTTTAAGGTAGGTCGAAATCTCCCATCTCATTTTCTTCTCCAACTTCAAAATCGTCCTACATCGCCGATTTACTTTTTTTTATTTATAAAGTGCATTTGACCTTTTTCGCATGTTCACTTTGTAAACACTGGGTTGGTTCTTCTGCAGCGATGCAGGACGATTTCAAAGTTGTAGGACAAAATGAGATAGGAGTTTTTGCGACATACCCTAACTGTATTGAACGGTAATACACAGACCATGCGTCCCAATGTACATACTATCCATCCTAAATTCTGTGATAGTAGTAATTTTCAGTATTATTACGGGCAGATAGGGTGGATAGTATGCACATTGGGACGCAGGGGGAGCTCACACAGAGCTAGACAAGCCGAGCATTTGAGGTTTAAAAGTATATAAAATGTTTTTTTTTTTTTTTTTTTTTGGAAAATAACCAATTGTTTCGCAAGATAAGACCCTTCTTCCTTGGCTGGGATTGTTTAGAGCCCTTTGAAGCTGCATTTAAACTGCATTTTGGAAGATCAAACTCAGGGGCACCATAGAAGTCCATTATATGGAGAGCAATCCTGAAATGTTTTCCTCAAAAAACATAATTTCTTTACGACTGAAGAAAAAAAGACATGAGCATCTTGGATGACAAGGGGGTGAGTACAATTGTAAATTTTTGTTCTGGAAGTGAACTACTCCTTTAAACTTCAAGTTCAGTCCTAGAGAGCTGCTGTCCTAAAGAGTTGAGCTCCAACCCTAATCAAACTCACCTGAACCAGCTAATCAAAATCTTTGGAATTACTAAGGTTATAAGCAGGTGAGGTTTTTTTTACTTGACTCTGAAAGATTGCAGCTCTTTAGGGCTAAACTTGCCTAGTCATGGACTATCACATTTTCCCTTTGCTAATGGATTTTTGGAAGGGCCCTTCATGAAGGGATTTAGTTGTTCAATTTCATTAGGAACATCCCTACAAATGGCATCCTCTTCCCAAAGTGCCATTCAAGGCCAGGAAAAAACAAAAAACTAAAAAAAAACACTTTGAAATTCACCCAATTTGACTTTACCTTGACTTGGCTGTATGTGCACTTATTTTGAATTCAGTAGAATAGTTTTGAGTCAACTGTATCCTCAACAACAGACAGAAACTGAATGCACATCACACCTCTTTTGCATTTAATCATGTTCTATATATAGCTGGGGTCTATATATAGAACATGCTCACCCAAAATTACTTTTCAATATTAATTATTTAAAATATTCAAAAATATTTTCAACTACTGAAGAGGCCAGAGAATATCAGGACAGCTGTGAAGAATGATGAGAAATACTCCTCAAAGTATTTATTTGTATGACTTATTGCACTGCAAATTAATCAAAACAGTGTTTTCTTGTTTTCTTCTTTGAAAAGTCCTGATCTAGAAGTATCACAGGTCTCACAGCTAGTTTGAGGGTTAAGATACAGTACCTGTATTACATCACATTGGTAGTCTGAATATGTCAGACTATTTTCCTCCAGCAGATTTGTCTGTTCTTTTATAGGAAGCCTTTGCTCTGGAAACTGATAACAGATATATTGGACTCTGACCTTGATGTAGAGCTTTCAGATTAAGTAAAACGAACATGAACAAAAATATGGACGCCTGTGGAATTACACAGCACAAACAACTGAATATTTATTGAGTCATTCAGAGACTTTTGTGGACACATCTGATACTTACAAGTAAGTGATTTTCCTGAACAGGTTTCTAATGGAACTGAACTGGTTTAGTAGGGTTTATGTCAGACTGGAGTAAGCTGAACAGAAGCATGTTTAAGCGTGTCAAATACGCAGCCACTTGTTTACTGCACTGAAATGGTCTCAGAATTGTATTAAACGTATGTCTTAAAGTATGTTTTAATTGTATTAAAAGTATTTGACTGACTGTAAAGCAAAGTTTGGTGTTTCTGTAATTTTGTCATATGACATAAAGACTAAAGAAACAGGAAGTAAATGACCTGCAGACAAACTGAAAATAATCCTCTTACATTGCAGCTGAAAATCACTTTTACATTAGAGATGGCGGTGACTCTTGACCATATATTTTGTTGCCGTGAGATGCATGTAATTTTCTACAAAGAGATATAGGCCTATATGTATATTGGAAAATATATCACTTTTGCTTTGTTCTTTCTTTAATCTAAATAGGTAATCATTCAGATTGTTCAGTGAGTTTATGAGTCACTCACTGTGTTTCAAATGAATGATTGTGTTTTCTATCACTGTCACCTCTCATATAAATATTAATTTAATGGTCATGAACCAATTTGGTTTCAAGTGTGAAAAAACTTATTCAGTATTTTAATTTTTTTTTCTAAATGGCTTAAAGAGGGAAAGAACAATGACATCAACAAAAGCAAGAAAAACCAGGAGAAAGAGTACTGACAGTTTACCTCCAGGTAAGTCAATAACCCAGAAAAACACGGTGTATGAATGACTTACTGTTGTCATAGTCTATTTACTATGTACAGTTCAATAATGTACAGCAGATGATAAAATAATTCAGCATATCACAGTCATTCTCGTTCATGCATTTATTTATTCATTCGGTAGGTGGTCATGTAATGAGCTTCACATCTGGGTCAGCTTGTTCAGCGGGTTCATTTTACAATAATGATCAGCTGACTGTACATTCAGCATAAAATATATAGGCTAAAACAGGTTTTAAAATATACTTACATAAATATACAAATGTATTTGCTAAAATGTCTATTTGCTAAAATTTTCTAAATGTTTGGCCTTTTTTTTTATGTTTTTGAAAATTTATTTTAAATGTATAAATCTATTTTTTAATAAAATACTTAAAAATATATTTTGACCTCTATGTATATTTGAAAATGTACACACTAAAAAAATGCTGGTTTAATAACAACCCAGCACTCTGTGAAATATGGACAAACCTAGTGATTGGGTTGTTTTGATTCAGCGATTGGGTTAAATGTTTAGCCCAACCTTCTGGGCAGTAACCCAACTGCTGAGTCAAAACAACCCAAACATTAGGTTTTTCCATTTTACCCAGCATTTTTAAGAGTGTATCTTTTTAGAAATCCATTTAGAAATATATTTTGGTATATGAAGGTTGAAACTAAATTTTCTATTTCAAATATATATTTCATTGAGCTTTACTGTTTCACATTTGCAACATATGTTTAGCATATATTTCAAACACATTTTGGCCACAGTATATATATTGATCTCTTGCATATTTGAGTTTCTTTAGTGAGTACTCAGAGTTCACATTAATCCTAAATACTGTCTCTTTTCAGCAATGTCATCCTCCAGTGGTCCACTGACTGAGGAGCTTCAGTGCTCTATATGTCTGGACGTGTTCACTGATCCAGTCACGACTCCATGTGGACACAACTTCTGCAAGACCTGTCTGAATAAGTGCTGGGACAACAGCCAGACCTGCAGATGTCCATTCTGTAAAGAAACATTCAAGCAAAGACCTGATCTCAAGATTAATACCACACTCAGAGAGCTCATAGGTCACTATAAAAAGAAAACTCCAGAAAAAACAACTGGCATTCTGTGTGATATCTGTGAGGAAAGAAAACTGAAAGCCCTGAAGTCGTGTCTGGTGTGTCAGAGCTCTTACTGTGAAACTCATCTGGAGCCTCATTTGAGAGTGGCAGGTTTGAAGAAACACAAACTAACGGATCCTATGAGTAATCTGGGGGACTATATATGTCAGAAACATGAGAGACCTCTGGATCAGTTCTGTAGAGATGATCAGACATGTGTGTGTTTGATCTGCACTGTGAAAGACCACAAGAACCACAACACTGTTCCCATAGAAGAGGAGAGTGAAGAGAAGAAGGTAAATTACTGATAAAACTGCTCTTACGAGGCTCATGTCATAAAGATAAAAAAAAAAAAAATAATAATAATAATAATAATAATAATAATAATAATAATAATAATTAATTTATTATTTTTTTTTTTTTTATTTATAATTTTTTCTTCCTGTGGAAAAAAAAAATAGATTTAATTTTTAAAACATATTGTAGTTTCAATAAATCAGACAGTATCAGACAGTAAATCTCTGTTATGATAAAGGTATCTGTGTTGCTCTCTCTATAGACTGAACTGATGAAAACACAGAAAGACGTGCAGCAGATGATCCAGAACAGAGTCAAGAAGATTCAAGACGTTAAACACTCAGCAGAAGTCAGAAAAGTGAGTTCATTTAATTAAAGTTAAACATCTCTCCAAGACTCCTGATAAACACTCCAGCAGCATCTTCCTGGTCAAGAAAGAATAGCTTTCCAGCTATATACAGTACTAGCAGTAACTTAGCATGTAGCAAGATCAATGTTTAAGTGACTCTGAACTGTGAGCAGCAAACACAATAAGAAACGATACTATGAGTAACATACTAACTAAGCAAAATACATACATACACAATGAAGTAGAGTAAGAAAAGAGAGAGAACAAAAAAAAACTGGCAGTATTAGAAATCAATCCACAACCCAATGAGAACCATTAGATCAAAATCACATCAATTAAAGGGGTCAAAACTTGGACATGCATCTAAATAGTTGATAAATGGTTAACTGCACTGGCTTTGTTGCTGAACAAGAGTCCAGAGTCCGAGAAGAGTCCGTTCTTCCAAAGATCCTCAGATCAAAGGTCCATGGAGAAATGCTGGAAGATCAGACTCAGTAGGGATTAATCTTGGAAAGCATCTGTCTCAAATGAATTGAGCCCTGATGGGTTTGGCCAGAGGTCTTTTAAACTCCCTACCTGTCAGACCCGTCCCTACTGGACTGACCAATGGCAAGATGCAAATTTTGAGTGGGGAAAGGTTTATTTGCTTGCCAACATCTTATTTACATGTTTATGGGGCTCTGGTGGATTGGTGTAGTATGAAACAAAAGTGTAGTAAAAAGAGTAAGGGTAGAGTATAGTGTATACAGTAGAATACTATAGGGTAGAGTGGGGGAAAACGCCCCCTTAAGAAGTGTGTAATTTTTTTTGTGAAACAAAAGTTAAATATGTTCAGAAAAGTTATCATAGTTTTAGTGACAATGACATAAATTATAAGACAATGACATAAACCAAGTATGAAAAATGTGCAGTTTTCATGTTATTAGATTTTTAACAAAAGTTAAACTTGTACTAAGGGGGCATTTTGCCCTACAGGTGGGGTAAAATGCCCCCATGGGTGTTTCAGAGTACAGGCAGTTTTAGTTTAAAATTTAAAAAGAATATTATTATGAATTACAAAATTATAATTGCCTATTTAAAAAATGTTGTTAGCTGTTGAACTGTTGAAAAAACAAAACAAAAAAAAAAAAACAGCATATGCTGCTTAGGTAGGTTTTGAAGCATGGATGCTGATTTTAGCTGGTTTAAGCTGGTCCTTGGCTGGTCATGTGCTGTTCCCAAACTGACCATGACCAGCTTAAACCAGCTGAAACCAGCATCCATGCTTCAAAACCTACCTAACCAGCATATGCTAAATAGCTACCTGATGCTAATTTGAGGTAATTTATAAATATAAGTCCAAATATTTTTATTCAACCAACTAGTTAGAATATATTCGATGGAAAAACAAAGGATTTGATGTTCAGAACAGAATAACTACAGTAATTGCCCATTGCCCCCTGGGGGCATTTTACCCCACTGAATGAAAAGTTATGTCATTCTGAAAATATAATTATTAATTTTTATTAAATAACACGTACTCCCTATCTACAAGTCCTATTGTTCTCATATCATATTTAACTGTGATGTTCTACAAAACAACAAGCTTTAAAACACTTTTTTCTTACTGTTGAAAATTAGATCATTTACTGTGAAATCACCAGTGTAAGCTTCATAGTCACTCTTGTCAACGTACAATCAAACTGTATCTTGACTATGTTGTGGATATATTGGGAAAAATAGTAATTACCCCACTACCCTACACCATTATATAGGGGATCACAAGGATGATTTTGAGTCATTGCTGGTTAGCATCAGTAAGGATAGCAGGATAATGATCTTTGAGTAAGATTTTGAAAAAAAGACATGCCAGCATCAGGCCTGTAATTTCAGTGAAATAAAGGAAGAGGGAAAGTTTACAATGCAAAAGAGTCCATCAGCTCAGAAAATAGCCAGATTGTGTTCAGGTTGAATGTCCGTTCCATTTTCTCTTGAAAATGTCTGACCAGGAATCATACTAAATAGAGCAAAAACAAATTAAATGTGTCAGTGCCTCCTCTGCCATCCTGCACCTAAAGCATATTGAGATGATATGGAGGAAAATGCTTTATATAGTCTAGCTCTGGAGTAGTAAAGCTGCTGTACAGTATAACTTGAATCAATTTATATCTAGAATTTATTGAGTAGCTCTTTATTCTTATCAAGCCTTCTTTCCAGACCTCATCAGTGAATATCTGATGACACAGTAAGTAAAGTAAGTAATATCACAACTCCCCTCAAGAAGACACATGATTTGAGAATCAACCAGTGCAAATGGTGCAGGATGAAGTTTATTCTTCTGTTGAAGGTTTCTAAAACCCTTTGAAAGCACTGATGTATGAGCAATAGTAACACTGATTCTTGCAACAGAGATTTTATACTGAGCTGCTGGAGATGATGGAGGAGCAGCAGAAAGCAGCAGAGAAACAGGAGGAAGAGCTGATTGAAGAGCTGGAGCAGGAGATCACTGAGCTAAAGATGAGAAACACTGAGCTGGAGCAGCTCTCACACACTGAAGATCACCTCCACCTCCTACAGGTCAGTCAACATGATCTCTCTGATCAATCATAATGCAGTATATGACACCATAACACTCCCCATGCTGAAGGATTTCTCCTCTCTTCTGCTGTAGATTTACTCATCCCTGTGCAGCCCTACAAACACCAGGAACTGGCCTGAGATCAGTGTGAAGACTTATGAGAGTCTGGAGACTCTGAGAAGAGCTCTGACTCAACTGAAGGACACTATAGATGAGAAACTCACACAAACTGGTACATCAATACATACGCTGATCAGATATTAACATAATGTTGAATACAATACTTTAAAGATGACCTTAATATCTGCTGATGTTTTCTTGTCATTACAGAGCTAAAGTGGATACAACAGTATGCAGGTACAGTGTGATTCTGCACTACAATAGTTTACATTCATACACTCACAGCTGCATTACTGAACTACAGTCTGATTAAACACTGGATTAAACATTAAAACATCCCAAATCTGTGTATTGTGCAGTTGTGATTCTTATTCTGTATTTTCTCAGTGGATGTGATTCTGGATCCTGATACAGCTCGTCCATATCTCATCCTGTCTGATGATGGAAAACAAGTGAAATGTGGAGACATTAAACAGAAACTCCCAGACAAACCAGAGAGATTTGATACATGTCCCTGTGTCTTGGGAAAGGAGGGATTCTCCTCAGGGAGATTTTATTTTGAAGTCCAGGTGAAGGGAAAAACTGAATGGGATTTAGGAGTGGCCAGAAAATCCATTAACAGGAAGGGAGACATCACACTGAGTCCCAGTAATGGATACTGGACTGTGTGGTTGAGGAATGGAAATGAATATAAAGCCTGTGAGGATTCTTCTGTCTCTCTGTCTGTGAGAGTGAAGCCGCAGCGGGTCGGTGTGTTTGTGGATTATGAGGAGGGTCTGGTCTCCTTTTATGATGTGGAGTCCAGCTCTTATATCTACTCTTACACTGATCAGTCTTTCACTGAAACACTCTATCCATTTTTTAATCCAGGCCTTAATGATGAAGGTAAAAACTCAGGCCCACTGATCATCACACCTGTCAATTATAATAAATGAATTTACACTATAAAAAACAAGATTAAAATAATGATTTTTATAATTAAAAATAATAATATGCTGCTTTTTGTCATTTGTTTATTTATGTAATTATATAATGTTTGTTTAATACATTTCTATTCATAAACACTCATGCCATGTTTTCTTCCATCTCCACCAGGCAAAGTAACATTACTTGTAAAATCTTAACAGAAAAAAACAAAACCTTAGTAAATTTACTGCTGTATTAAGGCTGTTTACAAAATGTTCTGTCATATTACCATCTGATATACCACATTAATACCTTGATATATATCATAAAACTGCTGATTACTAGTGATGGGATGGTTGATGGGGCTCCAATGCAGTTTTCAAAGCACTATTGTATCTCACACTTGCTGTGTCCCAATTAAAAGGCTACATCAAAGGCTGTGATGGTTGGACTGAACATTGTTAAATGGCACAGTATAACCTATGAAGGACCGTTCTTGTTGCCTAGCAACTGTGACCACAGCTGTTGACAAGTGGTTGTAGTGTTTATGCAACAAAAAACAATGTCGTCACTGGTGTGCAATGAATTCTGGGGTCCATTTGTCATACCCTTCATTCCCCGCAAAACGATGGGTGCATTTGGAGGCAGCATTTGAAGGAGCCTTAGAATTGGGACAGCCTTCGTCGCACCACGGTGATGCAATCACCCTTCAAATACACCCTTCAGAGGATGCAGCCTTTGAGTTGGGATGCAGCTACTGCACCAATGCTTGTATCAAAATGATAACACCACATCATTCATGACATTTGAAGCTTCGAATGTCATGCAATAGGTGAATCCAAATGAAAGTGAGCATCCCTACGCCCTACTCCCTATTTGGGCAGATCTTGAAGTGTATTCTTTGAAGGGTGTAGGGCATTACTGTCTGGTATAAGAGTATGGAACAGCATTCAGCACTCCATCAATTGTTTCCAATAAAAATTTCTTATTTTATTTAAATGTTGTCCAATTGTGTCTTATTTACTCTTAAACCTTTTCAAACAAAATGTGTTTAAACTTGCTTTACATCTTAAACTTCTATAACGGATGAAAAATATTTTGTATTACATTAAAATAAATACAAATACATACTATGTGAAGTCAAAATCAACCCCAACTGTGCTTCAAAATGCATCGCAAGAATTCGTTACCCAAAATCACTTGATCACTAACAGAAATCACTTTATTGAAGTGACCATCACAGAAGTAAGCAAATTCAGTCCTAGAGAGCCGCTGTCCTGCTGAGTTTAGCTCTAAACCTAATCAAACACACCTGAACAAGCCAATCAATGTCTTCAGGATTACTAAGGCTGAAGACAGGTGAGTTTGTTTGTTTTTTTCAGGATTGGAGCTCTGCAGGACTGCGCCTCAGGACTGAACTTGCCTACCCGTGGTAAGTTTCAGTTTAGTTTATGCCAACTCTGGGCTGTCTCTCTAACCATTAGGCCACAACTGCCCCTTAACAGTGAACAGCCAATTGCATGCCTTGAAACTGTGATTCACTTCTCTCAAGAGAGTCAGTGCAATTCACTACTGAAGATTAAAAAACTGAAAATATGAAGAATACGATCTATGCATGAAAGATGACAGCTTAAAGAAAACATTTTGCCAAGCTGATTGGTCAAATTTCAGTTTCAGATCTCCAAATCAGAACATAACCTGTCCTGGAGCAGGTTAGCTGTTGAGCGTAAGTTACTATGGTGATGAACACTGCTAAAAGCCAAACTCCTCCTGTATTCATGTGTGTGAATACAGGAGGAGCTCTGACATCACTGTAGTTCAGTGAGAGATTCAGAGAAAGTGAAACTAACTCGATCAACGACATACACGCCTGAAGCTCGTTAAACAACATAATATTGAGT
This sequence comes from Cirrhinus mrigala, assembly GCA_036247105.1. Lineage (NCBI taxonomy): Eukaryota > Metazoa > Chordata > Actinopteri > Cypriniformes > Cyprinidae > Cirrhinus > Cirrhinus mrigala. The sequence continues at coordinate 1,382,495 of CM070012.1, forward strand.
CATTTAAAGACCCTTCTGGACACATCTGATACTCACAGGTCAGTAATAGAAATATAAGAGAGATTTTCCTGAACAGGTTTTTAATGTAACTGGTCTGCTTTTGTTAGACTGGAATAAGTTGAACAGAAGCAGGGTTAAGCGTGTCAAATACTTGGCTGCCTTAGCTGTTTATTGCATTACGGCTGAAATGGTATCAGAATTGTATTAAAAGTATGTCATTTGATTAGTTGTAAAGCAAACTTTGGTGTTTCTGCCGTTTTGTCACACGGCATAAAGACTAAATAAACAGGAAATAAATGACCTGCAGACAGACTCAACACAAATCTCTTATACTGCAGCTAAAAATTACATTTACATAAAACAAAAATAACAAAATATCTGTTAATTTTCAGATTTATGCTGTACTGTTCCTGTAATATAAGCTGTGGTTCCTCACTTAGATTGCTGTTTTTTGTTTTAAAAGGCATGAAGAGAGGAAGAGCAGCGGAGGAATCTTTCCTGACATCATCAAAGAGACGAGAAAATAGTAGAGGGAGTACTGATGATCATCCATGTGAGTCAACAAGCCAATCTTAAATTTAATCTTATGAAAGTACTGCATTGTCTATATTCAAGCTCTGCACATTCTGTCAACAAGATTTTGACTTTACACTAGGTTGTTATCTTCATTTCTCCAACTAGGTATGTCATCCTCCAGTGGTCCACTTTCTGAGGAGCTTCAGTGCTCTATATGTCTAGATGTGTTCACTGATCCAGTCAGCACTCCATGTGGACACAACTTCTGCAAGACCTGTCTGAATTACTACTGGGACAACAGCCAGACCTGCAGCTGTCCATACTGTAAAGAAACATTCAATCAAAGACCTGATCTCAAGATTAATACCACACTCCGTGAGCTCGTAGATCACTATAAAAAGAAAAGTCCTGAGAAAAAGCCTGAGGTTCTGTGTGACATCTGTGAGGAAAGAAAGCTGAAAGCCCTGAAGTCGTGTCTGGTGTGTCAGAGCTCTTACTGTGAAACTCATCTGGAGCCTCATTTGAGAGTGGCAGGTTTGAAAAAACACAAACTGATGGATCCTGTGAGTAATCTGGAGGACTATATATGTCAGAAACATGAGAGACCTTTGGAGCTGTTCTGTAGAGATGATCAGACATGTGTGTGTTCGTTCTGCACTGTGAAAGACCACAAGAACCACAACACTGTTTCTATAGAAGAGGAGAGTCAAGAGAAGAAGGTAAAAGCTCATATCATGAAGAATCAGATTTTCTTTGATCTTGTGAAATTTAAGTTCATTACAAAAACATAATGTAAGTTTTCTCAGAAGACAGTAAATCTGTGTTATGATAAAAGTGTCTGTATTATGTTCTCTTTCTAAAGACTCAGCTTATGAAAACACAGAAAGACGTAGAGCAGATGATCCAGAACAAAATCAAGAAGATTCAAAACATCAAACACTCAGCAGAAGTCAGAAAAGTAAGTTAATTTAATTACGTTTAAATATTAGTTACAGACATATAGGCATAATTTGTGGGTGGGATGAGTGAGACATGTCCCCACCACTTTTTTCTGAAGTTGAATCTGTCCCCACCACTTCTTGAGAAACACACACACACACAAATTGGCATGTAGAAGAATAATGCAAAGTAAAAGCACTTCCAATCTGTTGTTCTTCATAATGTAATTAATTTATGTTTGGCACCCATCAGACAGTCCTGGTCTATAAACGTAGATATCAGGATTTATAAACAATAAATGGCGGAATAATGTGTGCAGCAATGCAAACTCTTGACCGTATACACAATCGCAGATAGCACATATACGTTTTTAAGATGCCTGTTAAAGATCACTTCATCTGAAAAGCATCTGCTGTGTACAAACTTCTGATAAACATCTTTAAGATATTTATCATATCTAATATTTTTACATAATCATATATTTATATACATTTTCTAAATGTCTATTTGACGTCTGATAGGAAACGTCATCTTGTAGAAGTAAATGCAGATGTCAGATAGATGTCTCTGTGATGTGTATGTGCTATCAGGGGCAGAGATTAAGTAAACAGAATGCTTTATATTAACACATTTAGATTAAATATAACTTTCACGAATGGAGTTAAACATACAAATTACATGACACAGTTATCCAGAAGTTTAAAAAAATTCCATGCATTTAAGGTATAAACAGAAGTATAGATGCAATGCTTTCCGAACCTTGATGGCACACGTACATCATGGAGACGTCTATTTGGCGTCTGCATTTACACCTTTAAGACAGATTTTTTAAAGTGTTTGCTCATGTGCAATATGTCCATAGGACATAACCTATTAGATGTCTTTAAGACGTCTATTAGATGTCTTTAATTTAGAATGTATGTAAGGTAGCTTTGCAAAACACATTGCCAGACCCACTATACTATATTGTCGGCTACTATACTATACATATACACATACAGTCCTGGACTCAATGGGTCTCATTCATGAAACTTGCGTAAATATATGAGTAAATTCTGAGTAATTTGCATGTAAAACAGACCTTCCCAAAAACTCTTCTCCAGATTCACAAATGCTTTGTAAACGTCCAATTTGACAGTTAAACGTGTGTATGTTAATGAATTCCAATAATTTGGAAATAGGGCGCTCGCGCACAATTAGCATATCCCTTGACTATGAATTACAGGTACGCAAATTGCACATCCAGGAACACAGTGAAATATTCTGGTCTGCTTTCTCAGGTTTGGCTCCAGTATTTTGCATAAAGGCAAAAAAAGACTAATAGGCCATATGCCTAACAATAAATATTCAATAACGTGTGTCCACCAAAGAGTTTTTAGCCAGCTGAAAAAATATCAGATGTTCTTCTTAAAATGACCATCTGGTGGCACTTGTAAACACTTTGGTGGCACAGCGTTTTTTCAGCTGAGACGCTTTAGTTGCTATGATTTGGAATATCCACGGCGGCAATGTATTACTAGTATCTCAAGAATTTTACTAAATATAACCAGTAATATCGACTTCTCCATTGTTGTAGGCAGTCGTTGTACAAGCGGATGGTTGGTTGGTATTTGTCCTCTATGCTTATGGCTGGGTAAATAGTGATAGTTATTAACTAACATTTTTAAAATAAGAACATTTAATTAATTCGACAGTTTACGTCAGAACGGCTTTACGGACAATTTACACAAAAATTTGCTCTGCTTGTGTTTCATGAATGAGGCCCAATGAGCGTAAAATGACGTTTCATCATCACTGACATTAGTGGTCTCATACGGGTATTTAAGATGGTGGCGTGAATCCGCTCATTCAGGTTTGTGCTGAGGAGCCGAGAAAACATCCCTGCATTCAGCACTATGGGTTGCAGCATGAGGAATATCTCCATTTCCTTCTTCAGGGAACAAGGTTTACATAACATAACTGAGATGTTCCCTTTCAGTTAATCATGCTCAATGTTATGTCAACACTGACATGAGAGGTCCCTATGGAAAGCTCCACAACCAGAGTTGTGTTATAAGTATTGATGGCACAAGTGCTGGCAAACAAACGTGCCGGGAGAGATGCACCTCTGTAACCTGCCCAACATCCCGTAAGCCAGCTAATCAATTAACTATAAAGGGCTTACTAAGGAAGCTGAAACAGAATGTTCCGACATTCTCACAATATTTGCTCCAGCAATCGTTGGGATGCAGAGACATATTCATGCAGGAATGTGAAAACCACAAGGCTGAAGACAGCACAGTCTAAGATCACTGTCCTGACCTCAGTTCAGGGGAACATAACAGGGAGAGACAGCATAGCTGTCCAGGGGTAGACATGGACTACCCAAGGGGAATCTCATGTTTGGGCACCTAGTCCAATCGAAGGGATGATTATTGCATACAACACAGGTACTGGACTTGGCATAAGACTTCTTTGCTGAGTGCCACCTGATGCTAGAATAAATTGACCAAGGTTTAAAAGAAAGGGAACTGAATGGATGAAGACAAGCCGCACACATTGTAGCCAGAGGAATGGTGCCACAAGTAAGACACAGACCCAGTCCTCCCACAAATTACATGTTCATACCTCCCTACGGGAGGAAACAGCTTCACCCGGAAATGCTAGAATCTTGCAAAGGTATTAGATGTTGCCCAGCCTGCAGTTCTGCAGATTGCAAATGTCTGTTAGAGAGGTACTGTGCACCAAAGCCCAGGAGGAGGCAACGCTCAGAGTGGAGTGAGCTCTCACTCCCAGTGGCAATGTTTACCTTGTGTCAGGTATGCTATGGCAATGATCCACTAGCCAGTGAGCCAACCTTTGTTTGAACACCCTTTCCCTTCTACTGACTTCCAAAGCAGACAAAGAGCTGGTCAGAGAATTTAAAGCTCTGGGTGCGTTCCACGTAAATGTGCAAAGCGTGAACGGGACACAGTAATACAAGGGCTGGGTCTCCTCCAGGGGCAGAGCTTACAGTTTCACAACCTAGTCCCAATAGGGAGTAGTGGGAACTTTAGGCACATAACTGGGCCAAGGTCTTGGGGTAACGTGAGAGTCAGACAGCCCAAACTCAAGGCATGATTCGTTGACTGAAAATACTCTTGATAGATGTGAGCGTGACCAGGAGTGCTGTCTTAAACAACAGGAATATGAGCTCAACTGAATCAAGCATCCCAAAGAGGGATTACAAAGAGGGGATGAGGTGTGACCTGGGAAGATTTAATCTCATCGCACCTCTCAGGAACCTGATGATCACATCGTGCTTCCCCAAGGATCTTGTAAAAGACCAGTGAGATCTGTCACGTCCCTTCTAGAAGCAAGGCATGCAGGTTCCACAGATTGGGATGTGGGTGCCAGATTGTGCCCTGCCCCTGAGAAAGAAAGTCCTCCAGGGAATTTTCCTGGGAGGGGCTGTCGTGAGAAGCATGAGATCGGAAGACCAGGTCCGTGCACAAACCCCGGGGCCAGCTGTGTGCCAGGGCATTTGTGCTGTGGGGGGCCTCGGTCAGCAAGTAGAACAGCAGGCATTGGGAGGATTTCTGGGCTTTCCCGAATCAACATCAAATCAGCTGGACTGCCTGTGGATGCCCTATCCACTAGGAGCCTCTGAAATTATTTTAGAGGAACTGGTGTTTTTCTCCTGAATTAATTCAGGGAATTCAGCACCGACTGGGCATGCTCGTTCTTGAGATGGCCCATTAGCAGAGCCCATTAATTTTGTCTTAAACATCAGAAGATGAAAGCCCCTCCTCTGATGCTGCGATAGACATCTTATCCTTCTAGGGAGCCTGGAATGAGATACTGGGTCTACTGTGGGACGAAGCGGCACCTTCATCTGGAAGCTCAAAGACGTTACACCAGGGATAGGCAACTTTGGACCTGGAGTGCCACACCTGCCTGTAGCCCTAGTTATCCTAAAGACCATGATTAGCTTGATCAGGTGAGTTTGATTAGGGTTGGAGCTAAACTCTCCAGGTCATTGGCACTCTAGGACAGATGTTGCCTATCCCTGCGCTACACTGTGAGGAGCAGGACTTTCAGTGGGGGCTAAAATGATGGAACATTCCTGACATCCTCAGGTCACCCTTGTCTCTAACCAATGCAACCCCGAGGTCTCTACTACCAGAGGAATTGGATTGGGTAGAATCCAAGGGGAGCCTCATAATAAATGAGAGCCGTGACCTAGCGTAGCAATGGATATGTGCACGCAATGTGGGAATGACCCATCCACGAAAGCAGTTTCAGCGTTCTTACAGCCCAGACGTGCGAGACAGTGATCGTGCCTATCATCAGAAGTAAGGAAACTACCGCACCCAGAAGAGCACAGTTGTAAAAACATCTCGAAAGACACTCTCGACTGTGCAAGCTGTACTGCTCTTTTAAGCTGGAGCACCCAGAAGTGAAACACAGCACAGCCAAGAAGCTCCTGCAGACTGTCAATCTTGCATTTTTTCTTGTATTTCTTTTCTCAGTAGAAAAGGTGCCCTCAAAGCAATTGGCTACAAAGAAAAAAATCTGAATGAGTGGCTGCATGTTGCCATTTTTAAACCCGTTTGTACGGGGAGTGGTTTGGCATGCAAATTCCACTCGCCAATAGTCATGGTCCGTTTTTTGCAATGCTCAGAGGTGATTGGGACTCATAACATCAGTATAGATGTAACGTGACTGACTGAAAGGGAACTTCCTGTTTATTAAATTGTATAAAAAAATATCATGCTCTTAATCATGACTGGTCTAAATACTGACACATTTTCTGATGGCATCTCTCCTCAACAAGACACATTATTTGAGGAATCATTTAGTGCAAAACCGTGCATGATAAAGTTTATATTTCTGTCGATGGATTTTGAAACCCCTACAGACACTGACGTATAAGCACCAGTAACACTCATTCTTGCAATAGAGATTTTATACTGAACTGCTGGAGATGATGGAAGAGCAGCAGAAAGCAGCAGAGGAACAGGAGGAAGAGCTGATTGAAGAGCTGGAGCAGGAGATCACTGAGCTAAAGATGAGAATCACTGAGCTGGAGCAGCTCTCACACACTGAAGATCACCTCCACCTCCTACAGGTCAGTCAACATGATCTCTCTGATCAATCATAATGCAGTATATGACACCATAACGCTCCACATGCTGAAGGATTTCTCCTCTCTCCTGCTGTAGATTTACTCATCCCTGTGCAGCCCTACAAACACCAGGAACTGGCCTGAGATCAATATGAGGACTCATCAGAGTCTGGAGACTCTGAGAAGAGCTCTGACTCAACTGAAGAACACTATAGATGAGAAACTCACACAAACTGGTATGTCAGTATATACACTGATCAGATTTAAATATAACCTTAAGATTTATTGTCTGCATTTATAGTCTCTACAGAGCTGAAGTGGATGCAACAGTATGCAGGTACAGTGTGTTTACATTCATACACTCACTGCTTCATTACTGCGCTACATGAATTAAACACTGGATTAAATAATAAAAACATCATAATCACAAAATCTATTTATTGTGAAGTTGTGATTGATATTCTTTGTTTTCTCAGTGGATGTGACTCTGGATCCTGATACAGCTCATCCCAAACTCATCCTGTCTGATGATGGAAAACAAGTGAGATGTGGAGACATTAGGCATAATTCTTTTTCTGAAAAACTCTATCCATTTTTTGGCCCATGCCTTAATGATGGAGGTAAAAATTCAAATCCACTAATCATCATACCTGTCAATTATAATCCATAAATTTTCTAATCTAAAGATCACAATTGCTCAACTGTTCCTTTCACCCATCCTTAACTGAAAATTGAAGTGTCAAGAACTCAAGTTACTATGCGTACTATACTATAATTTGGCATTTTCATGTTTAGTATCATTTTATGTGTCTCAGTGTGATTGGCAAAATGGTCTCAATTTCACAGCAGTCACTTATGTTATGAGAAATATTAAAATACTTTTAAGAATTCTGTTCTGCTGCTGAGGAGTGTGTCCCCTTCAGAATCTGTGAGAATGTTTTCCCTTCTCTGGTCAGGTTTGGCTCACAGGATCCTGACAAACCAAAAGGTCTTTGATGTTTTTACAACTGATTAATAGATTTTTTTGTTCTAGTCTGGATATATAAGCCAAGTGGCATTACAGTCAATTGGGATTCTGTATCCAGAAAACCCACACACAGTGTGTGTGAGTCTCTGGAGCTCTCCATCTAGAACTCTAAACATGCTGCTGTGTGTTTCTCTGCTGTCAGGTACACTCTCAGAAAAAAAGGTACAGTTCTGTCGCTGGGGTGGTACCCTAAGGTACAAAAGTGAAAAGGTACATCTTTGTACCTTACCTACCCCTAAACAGTACATACTAGTACCTTAAAGGTAAAATTTAGTACTTTGAAAGTGCTTAATGGTACCTTAAAGGTACATATTGGTACCTTAAAGGTACATATTAGTACTTTAAAAGTACATATTTGTACCTTTTCACTTTGTACCTTAGGGTACCACCGCAGCGACAGAACTGTACCTTTTTTTCTGACAGTGTATGCATCTCTTACTCTTAGATTCATCTTTGAGCAACTGATGTTATGCATTCATCTGGATTGGAACTAAATTTAATTCTGGATTGGATTCTCATTATTTAATTATGTCATTGGCATGATACATTTTTACCTGACAAATAAAATTTTACATTTGATTTATTATCAACTTTCCTGAAATTTTTATGACTAGTAGATAATGTGGAGGCTGATGTTACCACAAATCTGTGTCCAGGATAGATCAAACTGAAGGTGCGTGGATGAATATAGCAGTAGGCACTTCATCAAGTTGTATGAAAAAAGACTAAGTAAACAACACTGTTTATCAAGAGCAAGCCTTAGGCGGCAGACTTAAAGGTATTGGTCAGCCTACACCCTCTGACTAAAATCAGACTCACATAGAGCCAATGTGAGACTCAAATGTGACATTGGGTCCCTGATGAATGAATAATTAAAAGCATGGTATATTCAAAATAACCAAATATCTAAATTAATACATAATCAATATTTGTCATCATTTCTTAATTAGAAATACAGCCTGAATTTAATGGTCACTTGAAATTTAAGTTAAATTAAACACAGAACTAGAGTGAAACTTAAACTACATTTCAGTCAGTTGTGGCCTAATGGTTAGAGGGTTGGACTTGTAACCTGAAGGTTGTGGGTTCGTGTCTCAGGTCTAGGAGGGATTATAGGTTGTGGGAGTGAATGACCAGTGCTCTCTTCCACCTTCAATTCCACATCCTTTCCTTTCCTAAATCATAATTGAACTTAGAAGCTCAAGTAAAATACCTACACACATTATACATTTACCTACACTTTCTGTCCCGTATCCACCTGCCAATGTAAAATGTCTACATCAGAATAAACCAAATTGTGATAATTGGTAACCATGATAAATTACTGAGAGAAGGCTGTTTCTCCTTTACAAAATGTTCTGTGATATTACTGTGTACATCAGATAATACCTTATATCATAGAACTGTATGATTGATATGCTACAATATTTATATGGTACATCAAGGTAGCTTAAAAATACTATGATATTATGATCATGGTAATGTCTAAAAAATATGGTATTACCATGGTATCATGCCACAGGTTAGTTTATATATATATATATATATATATATATATATATAAGAACAGGAAGGAATATCTGTAAACATCTGTAAACTGAGTGGCATTTGACCTGGAAACTCTTTTGCCAAACAATCAAGCTTTTGTAAGTTTGTCAAGTCAAGTCAAGTCAAGTCAAGTCAAGTGTATTTGTCTGAATAGAGGACGAGCTCTGACATCACTGTAGTTCAGTGAGAGATTCTGAGGAAGTGAAACTTGATCAGCAGCAATATGAACACCTGAAACGACCAAACTCTTCAAACAACAGAATATTGAGTCATTCAAAGACCCTTGTGGACACATCTGATACTCACAGGTAAGTGATAGAAATATAAGAGAGATTGTTCTGAACAGGTTTATAATGGATGGGGTCTGCTTTAGTAGGGTTTATGTCAGACTGGAATAACTTGAACAGAAGCAGGTTTCAGCATGTCAAATACTCAACTGCTTTAGTTGTTACATACTGCACTGGAATTGTATTAGATTTGTATAAAAAGTATGTAATTTGTGAAGCAAAGTTGGTGTTTCTCTCATTTTGCCTCACGGCATAAAGACTACAGAAACAGGAAGTAAATGACCTGCAGACAAACTGAACGCAAAGACCTGCAGGTTTGTAGCTGAAAATCACTTCAGCATTAAACAGGATGAGGATGTCTCTTGACCATATAAAATCTTTTGTGAAGAGATGTCTAATTTTATATAAAGATAAATATATGTTTGTTGGAAAATATATCACTTGTTCTTTGTACTTTCTTTAGTTCAGATTGTTCAGTGAGTTCATGAGTCACTGTGTTTCAAATGAATAATTGTGTTTCTATCACCATCACTTCTTACATGACATTTAAACACTTTAATGTAAATATTGATTTAATGGTCATGATCCAGTTGTTTCAAGTCTGAAAAAGAGAAAATAACTTATACTGTATAATACAAAATTATTTTTTTCTGGAAAAGTCTTGAAGGGATAAAGAACAATGGCAGAATCTTCACCAACATCAACAAAAGCAAGAAAAGCCAGGAGACAGAGTATTGAACAATTACCTCCATGTAAGTCAATAACCCAGAAAAACAGTAAGTTTATGAATAACTTTCTCAAATAATATTTAATGAGTACAGCAGATAATGAAATAATTTAAGCTTAACTCAATATTTCTTGTTCATATATTAATTTATTAGGTAGGTGGTCACGTAACGAGCTTCACATTTGGGTTCTGATTTTTGCAATAATGACCAGCTGACTGTACATGTTCTGTTACATATTTGAGTTTCTCCAATGTCATCACTCTTTCTCCCTAGACACTCCTTACATGAGCTGCATCATGGGATTCTTTATAAATATTACTAGAGATAATATACACACTGATTCTTAATAATCTCTTTTCAGCAGTGTCATTCCCCAGTGGTCCACTGACTGAGGAGCTTCAGTGCTCTATATGTCTGGACGTGTTCACTGATCCAGTCACGACTCCATGTGGACACAACTTCTGCAAGACCTGTCTGAATAAGTGCTGGGACAACAGTCAGACCTGCAGCTGTCCATACTGTAAAGAAACATTCAAGCAAAGACCTGATCTCAAGATTAATACCACACTCAGAGAGATCATAGATCACTATAAAAAGAAAACTCCTGAGAAATCAACTGATGTTCTGTGTGACATCTGTGGGGAAAGAAAACTGAAAGCCCTGAAGTCGTGTCTGGTGTGTCAGAGCTCTTACTGTGAAACTCACCTGGAGCCTCATTTGAGAGTGGCAGGTTTGAAGAAACACAAACTGATGGATCCTGTGAGTAATCTGGAGGACTATATATGTCAGAAACATGACAGACCTCTGGATCTGTTCTGTAGAGATGATCAGACATGTGTGTGTTCAATCTGCACTGTGACAGACCACAAGAACCACAACACTGTTCCTATAGAAGAGGAGAGTGAAGAGAAGAAGGTAAGTTACTGATAAAACTGCTTTTACGAGGCTCATATCATTAAGAATCACAATTTTAATTTTCTTCCTGTGAATTTTTTTTTTTTTTTCATTTTTAAAACAGTAAAGACAGTAAATCTGATGTGATAAAGGTATCTGTGTTGTTCTCTCTATAGACTGAACTGATGAAAACACAGAAAAACGTGCAGCAGATGATCCAGAACAGAGTCAAGAAGATTCAAGAAATCAAACACTCAGCAGAAGGCAGAAAAGTGAGTTCATTTAATTAAAGTTAAATATATGTTATACATAATTTAGTTGCATCTCTCCAAGACACCTGATAAAAAATCCATCAGCATCTTCCTGGTCAAGAAAGAACAGCTTTCCAACTATACACTGCTAGCAGTAACAGCATGTAGCAAGATCAATGTTTAAGTGACTCTGAACTGTGAGCAGCAAACACAATAAGAAACGATACTATGAGTAACATACTAACTAAGCAAAATAAATACATACATACACAATGAAGTAGAGTAAGAAAAGAGAGAGAACAAAAAACTGGCAATACTATTGAGAATTGAGGAATTGATCCCTGATGGGTTTGGGCAGAGGTCTTTTAACCTCCCTACCTGTCAGACCCGTCCCTACTGGACTGACCAATGGCAAAATGGAAATTTTGAGTGGGGAAAGGTTTCTTTGTTTGCAAAGATCTTATTATATGTTAATGAGGGTCTGGTGGATTGGTATAGTATTAAACCAAAGTGTAGTAAAAAGACTAAGGTTAGAGTATAGGGTATACAATAGAATACTGTAAGGTAGAATGGGGGAAAACACCCCCTTAAAAAGTATGTATTTTTTTTTTCTGTGAAACAAAAGTTAAATGTGTTCAGAAAAGTTATCATAGTTTTAGTGACAACGACATAAATTATTAACCAAGCATTAAAAATGTCCAGAGTTTTCATGTTAGATTAGATTTTTAACAAAAATTACATTTTACACCTCACAGGTGGGGTAAAATGCCCTCCAGTCTGACAAAGGAATGTTTAAATATTTACAGCAAATTCAGAGTACAGACAGTTTTAGCTTAAAATTTAAAAGAATATAATCAATTATTATTAATTACAAAATTATAATAGCCTATTTGAAAAATTTTGTTAGCTGCCGTGTTGAAAAACCAGCATATGCTGAATAGGTAGGTTTTGAAGCATGGATGCTGATTTTAGCTGGTTTAAGCTGGTCCTTAGCTGGTCATGTGCTGTTCCTAAACTGGTCCTAAGCAGGAGGGACCAGCTAAGGACCAGCTTAAACCAGCTAAAACCAGCATCCATGCTTCAAAACCTACCTAAACAGCATATGCTGTTTTTTTTTTTTTTTTTTTTTCAACAGAGTGATGCTATAAGCTAGCTAAATAGCTACCTGATGCTAAATTGAGGTAATTTATAAATATAAAGTCCAAATATTTTCATTCAACCAACTAGTTAGAATATATTTGATGGAAAAACAAAGGATTTGATGTTCAGAACAGAATAACTACAGTAATTGCCCATTACCCCCTGGGGGCAATTTACCCCACTGAATATGTTAATTATGTCATTCTGAAAATATAATTATATTTTTATTAAATAACACATACTCCCTATCTACAAGTCCTATTGTTCTCATATCATATTTAACTGTGATGTTCTAAAAAAAACAAGCTTTAAAACACTTTTTTTTTTCTTACTGCTTAAAATTAGATCATTTACTGTGAAATCCAGTACATCACCAGTGTAAGCTTCATAGTCACTCTTGTCAGCGTGGTCCATAGTTACAGTAAAAATGTATCTTGACTTGTGGATATATTGGGAAAAATGGTAGGGGGGGCATTTTACCCCACTCTACCCTACAGAATATCCGAAAATAGCCAGACTGTGTTCAGGTTGAATGTCTGTTCCATTTGCTCTTAAAAACAATTCAAAATGTTTGACCAGGGATCATACTAAATACAGCAAAACCAATTTAAATGTGCCAGTGCCTCCTCTCCCATCCTGCACCTATAGCACATTGAGATGATATGGAGGAAAATGTTTTATGTAGTCAAGTTTTCGAGTAGTAAAGCTGCTGTACAGTATAAGACACATGATTTGAGAATCAGCCAACGTAAATGGATGAAGTTTATTCTTCTGTTGAAGGTTTCTAAAACCCTTTGAAAGCACTGATGTATGAGCAATAGTAACACTGATTCTTGCAACAGAGATTTTATACTGAACTGCTGGAGATGATGGAGGAGCAGCAGAAAGCAGCAGAGAAACAGGAGGAAGAGCTGATTGAAGAGCTGGAGCAGGAGATCACTGAGCTAAAGATGAGAATCACTGAGCTGGAGCAGCTCTCACACACTGAAGATCACCTCCACCTCCTACAGGTCAGTCAACATGATCTCTCTGATCAATCATAATGCAGTATATGACACCATAACACTCCACATGCTGAAGGACTTCTCCTCTCTCCTGCTGTAGATTTACTCATCCCTGTGCAGCCCTACAAACACCAGGAACTGGCCTGAGATCAGTATGAGGACTAATGAGAGTCTGAAGACTCTGAGAAGAGCTCTGACTCAACTGAAGGACACTATAGATGAGAAACTCACACAAACTGGTACAACAACATATACATTGATCAGATAAATGAAATATGATGTACACAATTCTTTAAACATGACCTTTATATCTGATTATGTTTTTATTGTTATTAGTCTCTACAGAGCTGAAGTGGATGCAGCAGTATGCAGGTACAGTGTGATTCTACACTACACTAGTTTACATTCATACTCTCACAGCTGCATTACTGAACTACAATCTAATTAAAAACTGGATTCAATATTAAAAATATCAGCATCACAAAATCTGTGTATTGTGAAGTTGTGATTGATATTCTGTTTTTTCAGTGGATGTGACTCTGGATCCTGATACAGCTAATCCTAATCTCATTCTGTCTGATGATGGAAAACAAGTGAGACATGGAGACATTAAGCAGAAACTCCCAGACAATCCAGAGAGATTTAATTACTGTGTAAATGTCATGGGAAAGGAAGGACTTTCCTCAGGGAGATTTTATTTTGAGGTGCAGGTGAAGGGAAAGACTGATTGGGATTTAGGAGTGGCCAGAGAATCTATTAACAGGAAGGGAGCGATCACAGCAAGACCCAGTAATGGATGCTGGATTGTGTGGCTGAGGAATGGAAATGAATATAAAGCCTGTGATGATCCTCGTGTCTCTCTGTCTGTGAGAGTGAAGCCGCAGCGGGTCGGTGTGTTTGTGGATTATGAGGAGGGTCTGGTCTCCTTTTATGATGTGGAGTCCAGCTCTCATATCTACTCTTACACTGGTCAGTCTTTCACTGAAAAACTCTATCCATTTCTTGGCCCAATGTTAAACAATGAAGGTAAAAACTTGAACCCACTGATCATCACACCTGTCAATGAAAATAAATGAATTTACACTCCCAATATAAAATGATTAAAATGATTCTTGTAAGTAAAAACCTGACAGGATCTGACATGATTACATCATTAGTTTTTACTTTTTTACTTTATTATTATTTTTTTTTCCAAATCTATGTGCTATAATTACACATTTTTGTGTAAATGTATAATAATTGTTCAATAAATGATTTATGTTTAAATTTTGATAAATATCCATGCTATTTTTTTGTCCCAACTCCACCTGACAAGGTGAAATTGCCTGTAAAATCTAAAAAAAAAAAAAAAGAAAAAAAAAAGAAAACTATGGTAACCTCAATGTTCTGTGATGGTAATACCTTGATCTCTCTCTCTCTCTCTCTCTCTCTCTCTCTCTCTCTCTCTCTCGTGGGATTGTGGGTAGTGGGAGGAGCTTAGAGTTTTGGAGCACGCTTTTGAGAGTTTGTTTCATTTATTATATTTTTCTTTTTTTTGTTGTTGTTGTTGTTTTGTTTGTTTGTTTGATTGTTTTGAAGGTTTAGTTAAAGATTAGATTGGTTTGGGCGCTGACTAAGGTCGGCGAAATCGAGCAGATGGGGTCAAGCGGAGATTTCTCACGCTTGACTCTCAAACATGGATTGAAGTGTATGCCTGATGATTCCATATCTGTGGAAGATGTGTTGATTGCAGTTAGTCGACAGGTAGGTGGCTTAAACATTAAGTCCGCTTCTAGAATGAATAAATCTGTCGTTGTTTTCCTCACTGATGTTAAAATGGTTGATGATCTGATTGAACGCGGAATCACGATTAATGACACGTTCTTACCGGTATTGCCACTATCGAGTCCATCAAAGAAAATAGTACTTTCGAATGTTCCACCGTTCATCAAGAACGAAGTTATTCAAGAAGTGCTGGAGAGATACGGCAAACTAACAGCACCTATTAAGATGATCCCGTTAGGTTTGAAAAATCCAGATATCAAGCACGTTATGTCTTTTCGGCGATATACGTACATGATATTAAATGAGCAGCAAGACCCGCTTAATTTGGCCGTGAAACTTAAAAATGAGGGTAAAGATTATACAATCTTTATTAGTTCGGATCAAATGAGGTGCTTTTTTTGTGGGGAATTAGGACATGTAAGACAAACGTGCCCAAACAAACAAGTGGACGAGCCGTCTCATTCAGAAATAATTGAACAAAATGTCACTCGGGAAAACGAACATATTCCTGCGGTAGAAACAGCGCCCGCAAATCAAATCGATGTAACATTAAATAAAAGTGTAAAAAATAATGTCAGTAATGAGGTGATCGAAAATCAAGTTGATGTCGGAGAAAAACCCACGTCAACTGTAAACAAAGATGATAAACGATCAGGAAAAGAACAAGGAATAGACGACACTGAAGTAGATGGTGGAAATGAGGCAGCTATAGAAAGCTGTTCTCAGATGTCCACTATGAGTTCAGAATATGTTCATTCTGAAAATGATTCAGACAATGATCTAGAGAGTTTAGGCAGTCTGTCGGATGGAGAGGATGCTGAAAAAACAGAATCATTTACTCCGAAGCTCTATACGGTAAAACAAATAAATGAATTTCTTGATGAAACCAAGGGAGTTCGTAAACCCCAAATTGAGACTTTCTTTCCAGATTTGAAGCGCTTTCTGATGTCTTGTAAAGTTGCAATGAGAAAAGCAACTTTTGATGAACTCAATAGACAGAAGCGATATCGCCTTAAGAAAATCATAACAAAGGTGAAAAGTATGACAAACCGCGAAGAAAAAAAAGTATAATTATTATAGAATGAGGAGGGAAAACTATACAGCTTCTTGCTCGATATTAGTTGTTCTTTTATTTATAGTGAGCATTATGACATCCTTAAACTTTGGATCTTTGAATATTAATGGATGTCGTAGTGCTGAAAAAAGGACTGCTTTGTTTGATTTGATAGTTCTAAAAAAAACAAATATAGTTTTTCTGCAAGAAACACACACAGATGGGAATAATCAGGCACAATGGATGAGTGAGTGGAGAGGTCAGTCCTTCTTTAGCCATGGATCAAATGTTAGCGCTGGAGTAGCTTTTCTTATTTCAGGAGATTTACAAATTCAGGATCATAAAGTTACGGAAATTATACCTGGCAGAATGCAAATGTTAGAGTTTAAATTATTTGAATTATTTTTTTCCCTTATTAATGTGTATGCCCCAAATGTCGGTATAGAAAGAGTTAATTTTTTTAAGAAGCTAAAAAGTGTTATTTCAGAGATTTCAAATAATAGAATAATTTTTTTAGCTGGTGATTTTAATTGTACTCTTGATTATACTATGGATAGGAATCACATTGAGCCTCATTTAAATTCGGCTGAAACTCTCAAAACCGTGATCCAGTTTCATAATCTTGTTGATGTATGGAGAGAAGCTTTTCCTAGTGATAAACAATATACATGGTTAAAGATTAATGATAATACAGTTTCTGGTGCACGACTTGATAGAATCTATGTTCAAAAGGGCAATAGAGGAAGATTTTTTAATAGTTTTATTTCGCCAATAGCACTTTCTGATCATCACTATATTGCTGTAACTATGTCAGTAACACAGACTATGTCTTACCGTAATTACTGGCGGTTTAATAATAGACTGTTACAAGATAAATCTTTCACAGAGTTTTTTTCTCAATTTTGGAGAGAATGGAGAGAGAGAAAGTTACAGTATAAAACGTTAAGCCAGTGGTGGGATATCGGAAAAGTGCAGATTCAAATTTTTTGTCAACAGTACACAAAGAATCGCATAATTGAGATGAGAGAGAAAGTAAAGTTTTTGGAACAACAAATTCTTAAGTTAAGCAGTTCTATTGGCGTGGGTGAAGATACAGAAACTGCAAAAATGCTTGAAAATTATAATTTGCTTCTCAAGAACTTGTATGAAGAAAGAAGTCATAATACATCTGTTCGTGGGAAATTTCTTCAGCTTAACAGTATGGATTCTTCAACAAATTTCTTTTTTTCATTAGAGAAGAAGATTAAAGAAAAGAAGAATATTAATTATCTAAAAATGTCAAACGGAAAAGGAATAACTGAAAAGAAAGAAATAATTTCACAAGTTTTACAGTTTTATGAAGATTTATACAGTGCACAACCTTGTAATGTTGGCGCAGTTGAACAACTTCTGGATGGACTTCCGCAGCTTGGAAGAAAAGATAAAGCCAAGCTAGAAAGATCACTGTCTCTACAGGAGTTAAGTAAAGCGGTACAGCAACAATCCACTGGAAAAACACCAGGATTAGATGGCCTGACACCAGAGTTTTTTAAATTTTTTTGGTCCATTATAGGACAAGATTTGCATGCTGTGTTTCTTGAAAGCTTCGAGTCAAAAATTTTACCTCTCAGCTGTAGAAGAGCAGTTGTGACTCTCTTACCTAAGAAAGGAGATCTAGGCTTACTCAAGAATTGGCGACCTGTCTCCCTGTTAGGAACAGATTACAAGATTCTTTCGAAGGCTTTAACAAATCGTTTGAAGAAGTTTTTAGCATCAATTATTCATGGAGATCAATCGTACTGTATTCCAAAAAGATCCATATTTGACAATCTTTTCCTTGTGCGTGATATGTTGTATTTGACTGAAGTGAGTAAATCAAATCTTGGTCTTGTGTGTTTGGATCAAGAAAAGGCCTTCGATAAAGTAGATCATAAGTATTTATTTAAAACGCTTGAAAGTTTTGGCTTTGGGAATCAATTCACGTCATGGATAAAACTTTTGTATAAGGATGTGTACAGTATGCTGAAGGTTAACGGAACTTTGACAAGACCTTTTTCAGTGCAAAGAGGAGTGAGGCAAGGCTGCAGTTTATCCGGCCTCTTGTACACAATATCAATTGAACCGCTGTTAAGGATGTTGAGAGAGAAGTTGCAAGGAGTGAATTTTTCACCATTTCATCTCTCACATGTACCAACGGTGAAATTAACAGCTTATGCTGATGATATCACAGTCATTATTAGATCTCAAGATGATGTTGAACATTTGTTTTCATGTCTGAACATTTTTCAGAAGGCATCTTCTGCACGAGTCAATTGGGAAAAAACGGACACCCTGTTATTGGGTCATTGGTTGGATCAGAGCCCACCTCAGCTTCCACACCAGTGTCCCTGGAACAAAGAGGGTGTCAAGATACTTGGTTTGTTTTTTGGAACTGAACAATACATGAAAAAGAATTGGGAAGGACTCATAGAGAAGGTGACCGGAAAACTGCAAAGATGGAAATGGATTCAGGCTCGGCTTTCGTACAGAGGCAGAGTATTAGTAGTGAACAATCTTGCTGCCTCAATGCTGTGGCATCGTCTGACAGTATTGGATCCTCCAAAAGACCTCTTGTTAAAACTTCAAAAAGTTTTTGTGGACTTTTTTTGGGGTGGCCATTACTGGCTTCCCCCTGGAGTACTTTGTCTTCCTGTTAGCGAGGGTGGTCAAGGGTTAATTCATCTGACCTCTAAGGTGAAAGCCATGAGGTTACAAACTGCTCAGAAGTTACTCTATTCCTCGGACTCTGCACCATGGATTAGTTTTGGCCTTGCAATTTTACAAACAAAAAACAAGATGGGGTTTGATAAACAATTGTTTCTAATTTCAGAAAATAATGTCAAAGATGAATCTATCATAAAGTTTTATCAATCTGTTTTCGAAGCTTGGAGGTATCTTAAGTTAGAGCGAAGAGAACATTTTGGGTTTGAAGAACCACTTTTTTTTAATCCATGGTTTTGCCAAAAGGACATCTTGTCTGATACCGATATTTCTAATTGTGTTTCAGCAGGAGTAACTAAAGTTGGAGATTTGTTGGATTTATCAAAGAGAGAGTGGCTTTCAGTACAGGTTTTCACTAAGAAGATAGGAAGTAGGTCAGAGAGAATAGTGGGGAATATTTTAAAGAGGTTGAAAACATCTTTTCCTAAACCTTTACAAGAGTTTACAACAAATTTTATGTCTGACAATTTTATAAAGGTACCTTTTCCAGAGTTGTATGTAACTCCAAAGATAGATCAGCATAGAAATGATAATGGCGATGATGCAAATATGTTGCTGTCTTTCAAAGGTTTACAAAGTCTTCCTTTTTCTATGGCAAGCAAACAAAATTTATATAATATTTGTGTAAAGTCTTTTTTTGTTGGACAGTTAGGAGAGAGAAGAGATACAAAATGGAGAACTTATTTTTCTTTACTTGAAAGTAAATCACCTTCTTGGCGTTCCTTGTATAAAAATCCTCTACCAAAGAGGTCTGGTGACTTACAGTGGCGAATCTTGCACTGTTCTTTGGCAACAAAAGTGTTTTTGTTTAAATGTAAATTTTCAGATTCTTCGCTTTGTATTGTGTGTCAAAAACCTGAGACAGTGTTTCATATTTTTTGTGAATGTTGTAAATTATTTCCTTTGTTTAATATTTTTGATGGAATTTTTAATCGGTTAGGTTTAAATTTTTCAAAAATAATGTTTATATATGGATATGAATATTCTCGTAATAAGAAAGAGGTTTGCACATTCTTAAACTTTTTACTTGGACAAGCAAAGTTGGCAATTTGGAAGGCTTATAAAATTGGAATGGAAGGTCAGGAAGTAAGTATGGTCAATTTGTTTAAAGCCCTGGTGGAATCTAGAATTTGTCTAGAATATGAATATTATCGAGCAAATAGTGATGAACTAATATTTCGGAGTAAGTGGTGTTTAAATAAAGGTTTGGTTTTCGTAGAAGATGAAAACCTAATTTTTAATTGGGAATAGTTTTAAAAAGATGATTTATTTGTTTTTGTGAAAGTGTTTTTCAATGTTAAAATAAATAGCTTTTAAAAGTCAAAGTCTCTCTCTCTCTCTCTCTCTATATATATATATATATATACACCCACACACACACACACACACACACACACAGTGGGGGGAAATTATTTGATCCCCTGCTGATTTTGTATGTTGGCCCACTGACAAAGAAATTATCAGTTTATAAGTTTAATGGTAGATTTATTTGAACAGTGAGAGACAGAATAACAGCAACAAAAAAAACCAAAAAAAAAAAAAAACAGAAAAACGCATTTCAAAAAAAGGTATAAATTGATTTGCATTTTAATGAGTGGAATAAGTATATGACCCTTGGCAAAACTCTTGTGGCAACCACAGAGGTCAGACATTTCTAGTAGTCACCCACCAGGTTTGCACACATATCAGGAGGGATTTTGTCCCACTCCTCTTTGCAGATCCTCTCCAAGTCATTAAGGTTTTGAGGCTGATGTTTGGCAACTCAAACCTTCAGCTCCCTCCACAGATCTTCTATGGGATTAAGGTCTGGAGACAGGCTAGGCCACTATCGCGGAGTAGGGGCTAACGCAGTGGAACATTCCTGACATCCTCAGGTCACCCTTGTCTCTAACCAGTGCAACCCCGAGGTCTTTACTACCAGAGGAACTGGATTGGGTTGGATCCAAGGGGATCCATAATAAATGAGAGCCGTGACCTAGCGTAGCAATGGATATGTGCTCACAATGTGGGAATGACCCATCCACGAAAGCAGTCTCAGCGTGCTTACAGCCCAGACGTGCGAGACAGTGATCGTGCCCATCATCAGAGGTAAGGAAACTACCGCACCCAGAAGAACACAGTTGTAAAAACATCTCGAAAGACACTCACAACTGTGCAAGCTGTACTGCTCTTTTAAGCTGGAGCACCCAGGAGTGAAACAGCACGCGGCGACCACACCACTGATGGGCCGTCTGAAGACAAAGACAAGAAGTCATTCTTGCAGTTTTTCTTGTAGTTGTGAGCAGAAAAGGCGCTCTCAAAGCAGTTGGCTACAAAGAAAAAATCTGAATGAGTCAATGCATGTTGCCATTTTATAAACCCGTTTGTACAGGGAGTGGTTTGGCATGCAAATTCCACTCGTCAATAGTCATTGTCCGTTTCTTGCAATGCTCAGAGGTGATTGGGACTCATAACATCAGTATAGATGTAACGTGACTGACTGAAAGGAAACTTCCTGTTTATTAAATTGTTGTATAAAAAAATATCGTGCTCTTATTCATGACTGGTCTAAATATTGACACATTTTCTGATGGCATCTCTCCTTAACAAGACACATTATTTGAGGAATCATTTAGTGCGAAACCGTGCATGATAAAGTTTATATTTCTGTCGATGGATTCTGAAACCCCTACAGACACTGACGTATAAGCACCAGTAACACTCATTCTTGCAATAGAGATTTTATACTGAACTGCTGGAGATGATGGAAGAGCAGCAGAAAGCAGCAGAGAAACAGGAGAAAGAGCTGATTGAAGAGCTGGAGCAGGAGATCACTGAGCTAAAGATGAGAAACACTGAGCTGGAGCAGCTCTCACACACTGAAGATCACCTCCACCTCCTACAGGTCAGTCAACATGATCTCTCTGATCAATCATAATGCAGTATATGACACCATAACGCTCCACATGCTGAAGGACTTCTCCTCTCTCCTGCTGTAGATTTACTCATCCCTGTACAGCCCTACAAACACCAGGAACTGGCCTGAGATCAGTATGAGGACTCATGAGAGTCTGGAGACTCTGAGAAGAGCTCTGACTCAACTGAAGAACACTATAGATGAGAAACTCACACAAACTGGTATGTCAGTACATACACTGATTAGATAGAAATATGATGTACACAATTCTTTAAATATAACCTTAAGATCTGCAGATGATTTATTGTCATTAGTCTCTACAGAGCTGAAGTGGATGCAACAGTATGCAGGTACAGTGTGATTACATTCATACACTCACTGCTTCATTACTGCGCTACATGAATTAAACACTGGATTAAATATTAAATACATCATAATCACAAAATCTATTTATTGTGAAGTTGTGATTGATATTCTTTGTTTTCTCAGTGGATGTGACTCTGGATCCTGATACAGCTCATCCCAAACTCATCCTGTCTGATGATGGAAAACAAGTGAGATGTGGAGACATTAGGCAGAAACTCTCAGACAATCCAAAGAGATTTGATAAATGTGTAAATATCTTGGGAAAGGAGGGATTCTCCTCGGGGAGATTTTATTTTGAGGTGCAGGTGAAGAGAAAGGCTAAATGGACTTTAGGAGTGACCAGAGAATCTATTAAAAAGAAGGGAAAGATTACACTGATTCCTAGTAGTGGACACTGGGTTCTGTGGCTGAGGAATGGAAAAGAATATAGTGCTCGTGATGATCCTCCTGTCTCTCTGTCTCTGAGAGTGAAGCCGCAGCGGGTCGGTGTGTTTGTGGATTATGAGGAGGGTCTGGTCTCCTTTTATGATGTGGAGTCCAGCTCTCATATCTACTCTTACACTGGTCAGTCTTTCACTGAAAAACTATATCCATTTATTAGCCCATGCCTTCATGATGGAGGTAAAAATTCAAGTCCACTGATGATCATACCTGTCGATTATAATCAATACATTTTATAATCTAAAGATCACAAAGAAAGCCATTTGCTTAACTGTCCCTTCACCCACCCTTAACTGAAAGCTGAAGTGTCAATAACTCAAGTTACTATACTTACATATTATGGGTTTTTTTTTTTTGTATGTTAAGAATTTAGCATTTTCATGTTTAGTTTAATTCTATGTGTTTCAATGTGATTGGTAGAATGGTCTCAATTTCACAGCAGTCACTTATATTGTGAGAAAGATTCAAATCCTTTGAAGAATTCTGTTCTGCTGCTGAGGAGTGTGTCTCCTTCAGAATCTGTGAGAATGTTTTCCCTTCTCTGGTCAGGTTTGGCTCACGGGATCCGGGCAAACCAAAAGGTCTTTGATGTTTTTACAACTGATTGGTAGATTTCTTTGTTGTAGTCTGGATATATAAGCCAAGTGGCATTACAGTCAATTTGAATTCTGTATCCAGAAAACCCACACACAGTGTGTGTGAGTCTCTGGAGCTCTCCATCTAGAACTCTAAACATGCTGCTGTGTGTTTCTCTGCTGTCAGGTATGCATCTCTTACTCTTAGATTCATCTTTAAGCAACTGATGTTATGCATTCATCTGAATTGGAACTGAATTTAATACTGAATTGGATGATACATGATACATTTTTACCTGACAAATAAAATGTTACATTTGATTTATTATCAACTCTCCTGAAATTTTTATAAATAGTAGATCATGTGGAGGCTGATGTTACCTCAAATCTGTGTCCAGGATAGATCAAACTGAAGGTGCGTGGATGAATGAAGCAGTAGGCACTTCATTGGTGATCTGTTGATCTCTGTCTATCACTGATTTAGCAAGTTGTATGAAAAAAGACTGTTTATCAAGAGCAAGGCTTAGGCGGTGGACTTAAAGGTATTGGTCAGCCTACACCCTCTGACTAAAATCAGACTGGCCAGTTTGTGATCATGAGATCCACATACAGTCAACGTGAGACTCAAATGTGACATTGGGTCTCTGATGAACGAATAATTGAAAGGATATTAAAAAAAAAAAAAATATATATATCTAAATCAATACATAATCAATATTTGTGATCATTTCTTAATTAGAAAAACATGCCTAAATTGAATGATCACTTGAAATTAAAGTTAGATTAAACAAAGAACTGAAATTGAAAATAAATCCTGATAAATTAAGTGAACTTTTCAGAAGCGCAAGTAAAAGACCTACACGCATTATACTTTTACCTACACCGTTGTATTCTGTCGTTGGGCCAATGGGTGGTCTATTTTAATGTACTGCTTAAAAATGTAATGGTCCTTTAATAATGTTTTCTTCCCATTTTTCCCCATATCCACCAGGTAAAGTAAAATGTTTACATCAGAATAAACCAAACTGTGGTAACTGGTAACCTTGATAAATTATTGAGAGAAGGCTGTTTCTCCTTTACAAAATGTTCTGTGATATTACTGTGTACATAAGTTAATACCTTATGTCATAGAACTGTATGATCGATATGCTACAATATTTACATGGTACATCAAGGTACCTTAAAAATACTATGCTATTATGATCATGGTAATGTCTAAAAAACATGGTATTACCATGACCTGGAAACTCTTTTGCCAAACAATCAAGCTTTTGTAAATCTGTCAAGTCAAGTCAAGTGTATTTGTCTGAATAGAGGACGAGCTCTGACATCACTGTAGTTCAGTGAGAGATTCTGAGGAAGTGAAACTTGATCAGCAGCAATATGAACACCTGAAACGACCAAATCTTTAAACAACAGAATATTGAGTCATTCAAAGACACTTGTGGACACATCTGATACTCACAGGTAAGTGATAGAAATATAAGAGAGATTGTTCTGAACAGGTTTATAATGGAACTGGTCTGGTTTAGTAGGGTTTGTGTTGGACTGGAATAAGCTGAACAGAATCAGGTTTAAGCAGGTCAAATACTGAGTTGCTTTAGTTGTTTACTGCATTGAAATCATATTAGATTTGTATTAAAAGTATGTCATTTGATTGGCAAAGTTTGGTGTTTGTGTCATTTTGCCGCATGACATGAAGACTAAAGAAACAGGAAGTGAATGACCTGCAGACAAACTAAACACAAACCTGCTAACCTTCAACCTGCAGTTGAAAATCACTTGAAAATCAACATTAAAAAAGATGAGGATGTCTCTTGACCATATAAAATCTTTTGTGAAGAGATGTGTCTAATTTTCTATAAAGAGATATATGTTCGTTGGAAACTATATTACTTGTTCTTTGTACTTTCTTTAATCTAAACAGCAGGTCATAGTTCAGATTGTTCAGTGAGTTAATGAGTCACTCACTGTGTTTCAAATGAATGACTGTGTTTCTATCACCATCACTTCTTACATCACACTGAAACACTTTAATGTAAATATTGATTAAATTGTCATGATCCAGTTGTTTCAGGTCTGAAAAAGAAAAAATAACTTATACTGTATAATACAAAATTATTTTTTCTTGGAAAGTCTTGAAGGGATAAAGAACAATGGCAGAATCTTCACCAACATCAACAAAAGCAAGAAAAACCAGGAGACAGAGTATTGAACAATTACCTCCATGTAAGTCAATAACCCAGAAAAACAGTAAGTTTATGAATAACTTTCTCAAATAATATTTAATGAGTACAGCAGATAATGAAATAATTTCAGCTTAACTCAATATTTCTTGTTCATATATTAATTTACTTGATAAGTGGTCATGTAATGAGCTTTTCTGGGTTCATTTTGCAATAATGACCAGCTGACTGTACATGTTCTGTTACATATTTGAGTTTCTCCAAAGTCATCACTCTTTATCCCTATAGACACTCTTTACATTCAACCATGCAGCTTCATGAGCTGCATCATGGCAATCTTTATAAACATTATTGGAGTTTACATGCACACTGATCCTTAATAATCTCTTTTCAGTAATGTCATCCTCCAGTGGTCCACTGACTGAGGAGCTTCAGTGCTCTATATGTCTGGACGTGTTCACTGATCCAGTCACGACTCCATGTGGACACAACTTCTGCAAGACCTGTCTGAAAAAGTGCTGGGACAACAGTCAGACCTGCAGCTGTCCATACTGTAAAGAAACATTCAAGCAAAGACCTGATCTCAAGATTAATACCACACTCCGAGAGCTCGTAGATCACTATAAAAAGAAAACTCCTGAGAAATCAACTGATGTTCTGTGTGACATCTGTGAGGAAAGAAAACTGAAAGCCCTGAAGTCGTGTCTGGTGTGTCAGAGCTCTTACTGTGAAACTCACCTGGAGCCTCATTTGAGAGTGGCAGGTTTGAAGAAACACAAACTGATGGATCCTGTGAGTAATCTGGAGGACTATATATGTCAGAAACATGACAGACCTCTGGATCTGTTCTGTAGAGATGATCAGACGTGTGTGTGTTCGATCTGCACTGTGAAAGACCACAAGAACCACAACACTGTTCCTATAGAAGAGGAGAGTGAAGAGAAGAAGGTAAGTTACTGATAAAACACCTTTTACAGTCAGTGCCTATAGCTGTGTGGTTAGCACACTGACATATAGTGCAACTGCGCTTCAGGCTGACCTGGGTTTGAATCCCGACCCAAGGTCCTTTGCTGATCCTGCACCCCCGCTCTCCACCAAACACTTTCCTGGCAATCTCCACTGTCCTATCATCTAAAAAGGCCAAAACAAAAACCTTTTACGAGGCTCATATCATGAAGAATCACATTTTTAATTTCTTCTTGTGAAAAAAAAAAATATTTTTCATTTTTAAAACATATTGTAAGTTTCCTCAGAAGACAGTAAATCTCTGTAATGTTAAATGTGTCTGTGTTGCTCTCTCTATAGACTGAACTGATGAAAACACAGAAAGACGTGCAGCAGATGATCCAGAACAGAGTCAAGAAGATTCAAGAAATCAAACACTCAGCAGAAGTCAGAAAAGTGAGTTCATTTAATTAAAGTTAAACATCTCTCCAAGACTCCTGATAAAGAGTCCAGCAGCATCGTCCTGGCCAAGAAAGAACAGCTTTCCAGCTATACAGAGTACTAGCAGTAACTATTCAACACAATAAGAAACGATCCTATGAGTAACATACTAAGCAAAATACATACATACACAATGAAGCAGAGTAAGAAAAGAGAGAGAACAAAAAACTGGCAGTATTAGAAATCAGTGATCCACAACCCAATGAGAACCATTAGATCAAAATCAATCGAAATCACCTCAATAAAAAAGGTCAAAACTTAGAAACACATCTAAATAGTTGATAAATGGTTAATTGCACAGGCTTTGCTTCTGAACAAGAGTCCAGATGCATGTAGAGAATGGAGATTGTGGATCAGTTTAGGAGTGAGCTGGAAGCTCTAGTCGGGTTCTTAGATGCACGGATCAAATTACTTATGTGTTACTTGAAGATAAAACTGCTGGAAGATCAGACTCAGTAGGGATTAATCTTGGAAAGCATCTGTCTCAAAGGAACTGAGCCCTGATGGGTTTGGGCAAAGATCTTTTAACTTCTCTACCTGTCAGACCCGTCCCTACTGGACTGACCAATGCCAAGATGCAAATTCTGAGTGGGAAAAGGTTTCTTTGTTTGCCTACATCTTACTTACATGTTTATGGGGGTCTGGTGGATTGGTGTAGTATAAAACCAAAGTGTAGTAAAAAGAGTAAGATGCAGGTTATGGTAACATACAATAGGGTAGAGTGGGAGAAAACGCCCCCTTAAGAAGTGTGTCATTTTTTCCTGTGAAACAAAAGTTAAATGTGTTCAGAAAAATTATCATAATTTTAGTGACAATTACATAAATTATAAACCAAGTATGAAAAATGTCCAGAGTTTTTGTTAAATTTGTGCCAAGGCGCATTTTGCCTCATGGGTGTAAAACGCCTCAATGGGTGAGGTAAAATGCCTTCCAGTCTGACAAAGCAATTTGCTTTAAATATTTACAGCATATTCAGAGAACAGGCTTAAAATGAAAAAGAATATAATCAACTATTATGAATTTCAAAATTATAATAGCCTATTTGAAACATTTTGTTAGCTGATGATAACAGCTAGCTAAAAAGCTACCTAATACTAATTTGAGGTAATTTATAAATATAAAGTCCAAATATTTTTATTCAACCAACTAGTTAGGGTTAGGGTTATATTAGATGAAAAAAAAAGGGGGCCGTTTTACCCCACTCTACCCTACACCATTATATAGGGGATCACGAGGATGATTTTGAGTCATGGCTGGTTAGCATCAGTAATGATAGCAGAGGGGATAATAATCTTAGAGTAAAAAAAAAGACATGCTGGCATCAAGCCTGTAATTTCATGAAAAAAAAAAAGAAAGAGGGAAAGTTTACAGTACAAAAGAGTTTGTCAGCTCAGAATATCTGAAAATAGCCAGATTGTGGTCAGGTTGAATGTCTGTTCCATTTGCTCTTGAAAACAATTCAAAATGTCTGACCAGGGATCATACAAAATACAGCAAAAACAAATTAAATGTGCCAATGCCTCCTCTGCCATCCTGTAGCACAGGGGTGGTGAACGTTGGTCCTGGAGAGCCGCAGCCCTGCAGAGTTTTGCTTTAATGCAAATCAAACACACCTGAACAAGCTAATCAAGGTCTGAAGGGTTACTAGGAAGCTACAGACAGGTGAGTTTTTATTAGGGTTGGAGTTGAACTCTGCAGAGCTGCGGCTCTCCAGGACCGGAGTTCGCCACCCCTGCTGTAGCATACTGAGATGATATGGAGGAAAATGTTTTATATAGTCTAGCTCTGTAGTAGTAAAGCTGCTGTACAGTATAACTTGAATCAATTTATATCTAGAATTTATTGAGCAGCTCTTTATTCTTATCAAGCCTTCTTTCCAGACCTCATCAGTGAATGTCTGATGACACAGTAAAGTAATATCACAACTCTCCTCAAGAAGACACATGATTTGAGAATCTGCAAATGATGTTTTATTAACAAGGTTCGGGAGGAGCGTGTCAGATACATAGCCTAATTAACACAACAGGAGTCCAGTCAAGTCAATCAACGCTATGCATTCAAATACAGCGGACTTACCTCATTCCTTTTGACGGTTTATCAGCATCCCTCCACCACCCCATCTCCTCACTCCAAGTTCTCACTACACCTAGGGGGGTTCTCTGGGTTCGGGCCATTCCCGAGCTCGGAGCCCTTCCCCGGACAGCATGCGAAACATGCACTATATTCCGGCTAATTATATGTAAGCGTGAACTCATGAAATGGTGCAGGGTGAAGTTTATTCTTCTGTTGAAGGATTCTAAAACCCTTGAAAACACTGATGTATGAAGCAATAGTAACACTGATTCTTGCAACAGAGATTTTATACTGAACTGCTGGAGATGATGGAGGAGCAGCAGAAAGCAGCAGAGAAACAGGAGGAAGAGCTGATTGAAGAGCTGGAGCAGGAGATCACTGAGCTAAAGATGAGAATCACTGAGCTGGAGCAGCTCTCACACACTGAAGATCACCTCCACCTCCTACAGGTCAGTCAACATGATCTCTCTGATCAATCATAATGCAGTATATGACACCATAACACTCCACATGCTGAAGGATTTCTCCTCTCTCCTGCTGTAGATTTACTCATCCCTGTGCAGCCCTACAAACACCAGGAACTGGCCTGAGATCAGTATGAGGACTCATGAGAGTCTGGAGACTCTGAGAAGAGCTCTGACTCAACTGAAGAACACTATAGATGAGAAACTCACACAAACAGGTACATCAATACATACACTGATCAAACATGATGTTGTACATGATTCTTTAAATTTAACCTGATGTTGTATTGTCATGTGTCTCTACAGAGCAGAAGTGGATGCATCAGTATGCAGGTACAGTGTGCTGTCTGCACTACACCAGTTTACATTCATACACTCACTGCTTCATTACTGCACTACAATCTGATTAAAAACATCAGCATCACAGAATATGTGTATTTTAAAGTTTATTTATATATTATTATTTATATATATTAAAATTTATATTCTGTGTTTTCTCAGTGGATGTGACTCTGGATCCTGATACAGCTCATCCCAGACTCATCCTGTCTGATGATGGAAAACAAGTGAGATGTGGAGACATTAGACAGAAACTCACAGACAAACCAGAGAGATTTGATTACTGTGTAGATGTCTTGGGAAAGGAGGGATTCTCCTCAGGGAAATTTTATTTTGAGGTGCAGGTGAAGGGAAAGACTGAATGGGATTTAGGAGTGGCCAGAGAATCCATTAACAGGAAGGGAACAATCAAACGGAGTCCCAGTAATGGACAGTGGATTGTGTGGCTGAGGAATGGAAATGAATATAAAGCCTGTGATGATCCTCGTGTCTCTCTGTCTCTGAGAGTGAAGCCGCAGCGGGTCGGTGTATTTGTGGATTATGAGGAGAGTCTGGTCTCCTTTTATGATGTGGAGTCCAGCTCTCATATCTACTCTTACACTGGTCAGTCTTTCACTGAAAAACTCTATCCATATTTTAGCCCAGGCCTTATTGATGGAGGTAAAAACTCAAGTCCACTGATCATCACACATGTTAATTATTCACACTCCTAATATAAAACAAGATTGAAATAATGATTTTCATAATTAAAAATCTGAAAGCATTGTGCTGCTATTTTAATCACTTGTTTTAAAATTTTGAAAACCTATATGCTATAATTACACATTTTCTAATGTAAATATGTTTGTTCAATAAATTTTTATTAAACTTTTCATAAACGTTCATGCCATTTTTTCTTCCCTCTCTTCATGACAAAGTAAAAACAAAACTCTACCACTCTACCACTGAAATAATTTTAGAGACATTATTTTAAGATCGAAAAACTATATAGTATCACTTTTAAATGGCACAGTCTAGCCTACAAAGGAGTGTTCTTTTCGCCTAGCAGCTGTGACAGCTGTTGTTGAAGAGCGACTGTAACGTTTGTGATGGAGGTTTTTTTTTTAAGTTATATTCAACTGCCAAAAACAAAACGGAGTTCAAAATCTTAGTAAGATATGTTAACATTTGAACTACATTATCTATATATAGTACAGCAGTACAACGGGACTAAAGGTACACCTTAAGAAAAAGTGTGCTTTCACTGTGCCCAAAATGAATGATGCAAAATAAAAATATACGTTTGTATTGAACATTTGAACAAGTGGTTCATTTTGTTTAATAATCTTATAAATGTATGAGGTGGCAATGGGGGCCTTTTACTTCACACACGGGGTAAAAGACTCACCAGCATGGGGTAAAAGGCACATAGTATTAATACAAATACTTTAGCTAAAATAATGTTTATTTAATAATGTCTAAGTTAATACTTGTTCAAAACAAGCACTTTAGCAAAGTTTGTACTATTTTCTCCTTATTTTGATAAATAAAATAATTAATTTATGTTCAATAAATATACCATCGTTAGAATATGTAAATATAAAAATATGTATATTTTAAAATACAAAATCATTTTAAAAACTAAAGATTCTTAAAGTATTGAAGGAGATCCCATAATAATTTAATATAGGTTTACAGTCATAACAACAAATATTTTATTATATAATATGATTATTATGATGTTTTTAAATATGATGGTTTCCTTCTAAACATGGTGATTATCTCTAAGATGCATACCCAACATAATATATGATATTTACCATCTGAATCTAACCATGTCATGTCAACAAATGGAAAAGTCAGCCGTCTACAGCAGTGGCACATTTACCCCAAATACCATACTTTTACATATTGTTTCACACATATTCTTTTGTTATTTTAAAAAAAGTTGCTTTAATTATCTTAAACAAAACTGAAAAATAATTAAGAAGTCCTCTACAAGAACTCACAATCGCATGATCACTTACTAAAATCACTTCCTTGAAGTGACCACTGCAGGGATAGTTCGGTCCTAGAGAGATGCTGTCCTGCCATGAGTAACTCAACTTTTTAGGGTTGGAGCTAAACTCTGCAAAATTGTGGCTCTCTAGGACTGAACTTGCCTACCCCTGGACCATCACGTTCCTTTCGCTAACGGATTTCTGGAAGGGCACTTCGCAAAGGGATTGTTCACTTTCGTTTGGAACATCCCTACAAATGGCATCCCCTTCCTAAAGTGCCCTTCAAG
Organism: Cirrhinus mrigala; assembly: GCA_036247105.1. NCBI lineage: Eukaryota > Metazoa > Chordata > Actinopteri > Cypriniformes > Cyprinidae > Cirrhinus > Cirrhinus mrigala. The sequence continues at coordinate 1,414,524 of CM070012.1, forward strand.
GGTGCAAAAAAGCAGTTTGGAATTGGCACAAATTATTTTGGATGAGATGAGATCAGATTAGATAGAACTGTATTGATCCCAGATTGATTTCACTCTTGTATGTCACACACTTCCAAAGATTTTTTTTTTTTTTTTTTTAGTTTTCTTTTGTTACTTTTTTATTTAGATATTCAGTAAATGACCTTTTGTACGATAGAAGAAGAAAGAAGCGGTATGGCATGCTTTATTTTAGCGTCTGTTTCCATAGTTCAAATTCAAATTTATTTGTATAGCGCTTTTCACGATACATATCGTTGCAAAGAAACTTTACACCAAATTAACGTTTTTACAATATATTTAGTAGTAGCTTACTAGTGGTGACTATGTCAAGTTGATGTACATTTGGCAGAGATGTATGGTAAAGATCAAATAATGACATAATCAAACAGACAAAGTACACCATAAATTAGTAGCAGAATTCGGTAGTGCTGTATGTTGTTTTAGGGTTGGCATCATCTAAAGTCCTCTGAGGGGTTGGCATCAACTCTTCTTAAGTGTTCTGGATCCAGACTGGAGCTTGTAAGTTCCTAGTTACCACGGGATGTCAATCCCATGGCAGAAACAGAGAACAAATAGGAACATAATTAGGGTAGCTGCTGTTCAAACCAAGCAAAGAAAGATTTGTTCAACCAGAGCTAAAAGATTAATAATGAACATTTGTTCAGATATAACTGCAGGAACAGTTTATGAGATGCATTATTTGAATGCTTGGCTAAAAAGATGCGTTTTTAATCTAGATTTAAACAGAGAGTGGACTTTAGTGGACTTTGCTATCCTAGGTACTACCAACAGTCCAGAGTTTTGCGACCTTAGGGAGCGTGATGGATTGTAGCGTGGTAGAAGACTAGTTGGGTACACAGGAGCTAAACCGTTAAGTGCCTTATAGGTAAGAAGTACTATTTTATAGCTGATGCAGAACCTAATAGGTAGCCAGTGCAGAGACTTTAAAATTGGGGTAATATGATCATATTTTCTTGACCTGGTAAGGACTCTAGCAGCTGCATTTTGGACTATCTGTAGCTTGTTTATTGAAGATGCAAGACAACCACCTAGTAGTGCATTACAGTAGTCCAGTCTAGAGGTCATGAATGCGTGAACTAGCTTTTCTGCGTCTGAAACAGGTAACATGTTTCATAGCTTGGCAATGTTTCTAAGATGGAAGAATGCTGTTTTTGTAACATGAGAAATATGATTTTCAAAAGACAAGTTGCTGTCTAATATAGTTGCTGACTCGTTGATTCGTTGATTTATTGCTTTGTTGAGAATGTATTGAGTGTTAACCAGGAACATACTCTGAGTTGAATGAACTTACTGCCGGACGCGTTTTTGGAACCAGCATACATCGCGTAAGCAAGGTTTGGGTTAATCAACCAAGAGTTCAGGGTTTAGCAGATGGTAAGTTAACCTTGCTTTCTGGAATACACCCCAGGAGGGAAACATGAGGTGAACAAAGCAACAGTGAAACACAGAACTACACAATAAGAGTCCATGACCACAGACACAGCAAACACAGGCAAGGATCATGACAACAGTAGTGTCCAAAACATGGTATTACCATGGTACTGTCATAAAATGATTGCAGAGAAGATGAAGAAGGTAAAGTTCCAAAATAAGATTTAATAATATCACCAGGTAGATCCAAACATAAACAGGCAAGTAACATGACCATAAGACATAAAACACCTGGGGCCTGTAGCGTGAAGCCAGTTTAGCTGTCTAGCCAGGTAAGTTTTAGTTTAGTTTAGTGCCAACTCTAGGTTGACTCTAACCATTAGGCCATGACTGCCCCTAACAGTGAACAGCCAATCACGTGCCTTGAAACTGTGATTCACAAGAGAATCAGTGCAATTCACTACCTAAGATTAAAGATTGAAAATATGAAGAATTTAAGCATATGAAACAATATGATAGATGAAACAATCTATCCATGAAAGAGGACAATTTAAGGAAAACATCTTGCCATATAATTGCAAGTAAAAGTTTTGAAGTTTATATAGTTGATAATATGTATAGGTATAAAAAAAACAAATCTAAGCTCATATGTATTCATGTTTAAAGCTCTTGCTTCTAAAACGTATTTGGATTGCATACTATTTATATTAATTAAAAATAAATGCTTAACAATTATTAAACTAAACTAAACTGGCTTGTGTAATGGACTAATGGTATAATAATTATATAAATCATATATGATATTTATAATAAATAATCATCTCTAAAAGCCAGACCATTTTATTTTTAAAAATATTTTACTGTGTAGTGGTGATTGGTCAAATTGACCATTAGTATTGGTCAAATTTCGGTTTGAGATCTTTAAACCAGAACATAATCTGTCCTGGAGCAGGTTAGCTGTGGAGCATTAGCTACTGTGGTGATGAACACCGCTAAAAGCCAAACCACTTTCATTGTACCTAAAACCCAGAATTGGCACAAACTAAACAGAAACTTACCTGGCTAGCCAGCTAAATCAGCTTCATGCTACAGGCCCCAGGTGTGAGCATATCACATCTTACACATATAACACTGATAACATCAGTCATTGTGAGAAAATACTGACCTCTACTGGACACTTTTAGACATGACTGCTTCTCATCTACTGTAAATGTGTAATGCAAAACAGAAATGTAGAGAGCACTCAAAATTTTTTGCATATTTATAATGTGTACATTATATCTTATGAGACTGTGCTGGGAGACACACCAAACCTCTGATCGAATGTATGGATGTGACATCCTGGAGGACCTGGACTACCTGTGCAGGTACTGCCTCATGAAACAAGTAGTGAGAACAGTGACAAATCAGTCAGGAAGGATTAGAGAGCAATTGTCTGTAGATACCTCCTGCAAAAAAACGTTCTTATTTTGGGGTTGTCTTACTGTTGCCTCTTCAGTGCATCTGCTGTCGCTTTCATTTGCACCATGGTCAAACAAAGTAAGAGTTACTATAAGAATAGAAAAGAATATCTGTAAACACTTGTAAGTTGAACAGCATTTTACGTGGAAACTCAGGTAATAAATAATCAAGCTTTTTTTTTTTTTTTTTTTTTCTGTCTGCTGAAATCTCTTCTTCATGAGCTGACAGAAACATCAGTCCCAATACAAACAGACACACATGGACCAACACACTGAATACAGGGACAAGTTTAAACGTGTAAATACAGGAGGAGCTCTGACATCACAGTTCAGAGAGACTGAAAGTGATACTTTATCTGCAACAGTGTGGATTCCTGAAACAATCAATCTCTATAAAAAAAAAAAAAAAAACAGAATATTTGGCTAGTCATTAAAAGACCCTTGTGAGTACATCTAATACTCACAGGTAAGTGACAGAAAGAGAGATCGTCCTGAACAGATTTCTAATGGAACTGATCTGCTTTGGTAGGGTTTATGTCAGATTGGAATAAGTTGAACAGAAGCAGGTTTAAGCGTGTCAAATACTCAGCTGTATTTGTATCAGATTTGTATAAAAAGTATGTAATTTGATTGGTTGTAAAGCAAGGTTTGGTGTTTTTGTCATTTTTTTTAACATGGCATAAAGACTAAAGAAACAGAAAGTTGCCGACAAACTAAACCGAAACGTGATACAATGCAGCTGAAAATGACTTTTACATTAAACATTAGAATGACTCTTGATCATATCATATTTTTTGCAGTGAGATGTATCTAATTTTCTATAAGAGATATATATGTTTGTTGGAAAATATATCACTTGTCCTTTGTACTTTATTTAATCTGAACAGCAGGTCATAGTTCAGATTGTTCAGTGAGTTCATGAGTCACTCACTGTTTCAAATGAATGATTGTTTCAATCGCCTTTCATATAAATATTGATTTAATGGTCATGATCAAATTTGGTTTCAAGTCTGAAAAAAGTATTTTTTTTTTTTTTCTCTTGAAAAGGTTTGAAAAGGAAAATAATAATGGCAGAATCTTCACCAACATCAACAAAAGCAAGAAAAACTAGTAGATGGAGTAATGACTATTTACCTCCATGTAAGTCAATAAACCAGAAAAATAATTAGTGTATGAATGACTTTTAATCCTTTCATATAATATTTAATATATACAGTTCCAGAATTTACAGCAGATAATGAATTTCAGCTTAAATCAATGTTTCTTGTTAATATGTATATTTATTTGGTAAGTGATCATGTAATGAGCTTTACATTCAGGTTCTGATCAGCTGGGTTCATTTTGGAATAATGACCAGCTGACTGTACATAATCTCTTACATAATTTCTTAAAACGTTTTGTCTCTAGACACTCTTTACATTTAACCATAAGGTGCATCATGGGATTTTTTGTAAACAGCACTGAAAGATTTCACACTAATCACAAATGTCTCTTCCAGTAATGTCATCCTTCAGTGGTTCACTGTCTGAGGAGCTTCAGTGCTCTATATGTCTGGATGTGTTCACTGATCCCGTCACGAATCCATGTGGACACAACTTCTGCAAGACCTGTCTGAATAAGTGCTGGGACAACAGTCAGACCTGCAGCTGTCCATACTGTAAAGAAACATTCAATCAAAGACCTGATCTCAAGATTAATACCACATTACGAGAACTTGTAGGTCAATATAAAAAGACAACTCCAGAAAAAACAACTGATGTTCTGTGTGACTTCTGTGAGGAAAGAAAACTGAAAGCCCTGAAGTCGTGTCTGGTGTGTCAGAGCTCTTACTGTGAAACTCACCTGGAGCCTCATTTGAGAGTGGCAGGTTTGAAGAAACACAAACTGATGGATCCTGTGAGTAATCTGGAGGACTATATATGTCAGAAACATGACAGACCTCTGGATCTGTTCTGTAGAGATGATCAGACATGTGTGTGTTTGATCTGCTCTGTGAAAGACCACAAGAACCACAACACTGTTCCTATAGAAGAGGAGAGTGAAGAGAAGAAGGTAGAAGTTACTAAAACTGATTTTAAAAGGCTCACATCGTGAGGAATCAAATTTTTAATTTCATCTTGCAAAAAAAGTAATTTTTTAAACATATTGTTTTGAAGACAGTAAATCTGTTATAAATGTGTCTGTGTTGTTCTCTCTCTAGACTGAACTGATAAAGACACAGAAAGATGTGCACCGGATGATCCAGAACAGAGTCAAGAAGATTCAAGAAATCAAAGTGAGTTCATTTAATTAAAGTTAAATATGTTACACATCATTTAGTTTCTCCAAGAGTCTTGATCCAGCAGCACTGGGACTTTTCACTGTTTGTGTCATTCTGCTTATCTGTGCTTTGTAGTAAATTTGCTCAAAAGGAAAATATGTATAATTAATTATAACTGGTTATATTTACAGTAATTATAAATATTTAGAACAGCTTTCAGAATTAACTGTAGCAGAATTAATGTTAGTTATGTAGTCTGTTGGTCCACCGAGTAGACGGTATAATCATTTATCAACTCTATCAATTTGTTTTGATTTGTGTTTAGAAGGTTCTTCCTGGCCAAGACAGAATAGCTTTCCTATGTATACAGTACTAACAGTAACTTTGCATCTAGCAAAATCAATGGTTTTTTTTAGTGACTCTGAACTGTGAGCAGCAAACACAGAGATAATAAAGTGTGAATATAAGGGTTTTAGTAAACAAAGAGTAACATGCAACTAAACTAAGCAAAACTTATGCATACACAATGAATGACAGTAGGAAAAAAACAGAGAACAAAAATTGGCAGCATTTAATCAGAGAATCAAAATCACCTCAGTAAAAGGGGTCAAAACTTAGAATTGCATCGAAATAGTTGATAAACAGTTGCACTGGCTTTATTAATGAACAAGAGTCCAGATGCTTGTAGAGAATGGAGAGCAGTTTGAGTTAGATGAGTTTGTTAGGAGTGAGCTGGAAGCTTTCTTCTGAAGATCTGACAAAGGTAAAAGTGCTGGAAGATCAGACTCAAGAGGGATGAGTCTTAAAGAGCATCTGTCTCAAAGGGATTGAGCCCTGATGGTATTGGGAGATCTTTTAATCTCCTTACCTCTCACACCCATCCCTGGAGAACCAACCAATGCAAAGGTGTGAATTTTGAGTGGGAAAAGATTATTTTTTTTCCCCAGCACCTTCTTTGTGAGGGAGGGGATAACGATCTTTGAGCTAGATGTTGAAATTAGTTGTACTGCATCAGGTCTGTAATCTCATTGTAAAAGGGAAGCGGGAAAGTTTACAACGCCTGAGACATGATCCAGCATCGGCTACTGATAGTCTGGGTGTTTGTGGTGGGGATTTTACAGTTTTCACTTATCCTGCAAGTTATGCCAATAGGTGGCGACAAGTGACTGTTTTTTTGAGTGAGTTATTGATTTGATTCATTCACTCAAACAATTCATTTAAAAATACTAATTCGTTCAGGAACTACTGTAATCACCATATATTGTTTTGCAGGTTTGTTTGAAAGTTTTTTATTAGTCGGAGCACATTCAGATGAGGTACCTGAGAGTAATGTGTCTAAAATGTAAGGGGTTATACTTTATTTTGATAGTCCACTTTTGACATTCTACTAACTATAAGTAACTTTGTAACTACATGTCCACTAATTCTCATTCATTTACAGCTACATGTCTACTTACTCTCAGAGCAGACTGTTAGGTTAGGTTTAGGGTTAGTAGAATAAGATGACATATACTTGCAGAGTTTAGAAGAGTGTTAGAAGATATTAAGCAGACAGTCTACTAATACTCTAATGCAGGGGTGCCCAACCCTATTCCTGGAGATCTACCTTCCTGCAGAGTTTAGTTCCAACCCTGATCAAACACACCTGTCTGTAATTATCCAGTGCTCCTTCAGATCCTAATTAGTTGGTTCAGGTATGTTTGATCAGGGTTGGAGCTGAACTCTGCAGGAAGGTAGATCTCCAGGAACAGGGTTGAGCACCCCTGCTCTAATGACTAGTTAATATGCAGTTGCAAAGTTACTTACTGTTAGTACTGTTAGTAGAATGTCTAAAGTGGACTATCAAAATAAAGTGTTACCATGTAAGTTACTTAATAATGACTACTTCTTCACTGAATCCTATGAAGCTGGCCAATATTACCTTTTTAAATGATTATTTAATTATTATAAGAAGTATTATCTTTTTGGTTCCCTCATACACGCCAGTCTCTGGTGGGTATGAGGGAAAAATACCCGGAAACTCAGATTATCTCAAAATAAGACAGCTTGTGGTCAGGTTGTGCATCAGTAACACTCATTCTTTTATTAGAGATTTTATGCTGAACTGCTGGAGATGATGGAGGAGCAGCAGAAAGCAGCAGAGAAATAGGAGGAAGAGCTGATTGAAGAGCTGGAGCAGGAGATCACTGAGCTAAAGATGAGAAACACTGAGCTGGAGCAGCTCTCACACACTGAAGATCACCTCCACCTCCTACAGGTCAGTCAACATGATCTCTCTGATCAATCATAATGCAGTATATGACACCATAACACTCCACATGCTGAAGGATTTCTCCTCTCTCCTGCTGCAGATTTACTCATCCCTGTGCAGCCCTACAAACACCAGGAACTGGCCTGAGATCAGTGTGAAGACTCATGAGAGTCTAGAGACTCTGAGAAGAGCTCTGACTCAACTGAAGGACACTATAGATGAGAAACTCACACAAACTGGTACATCAATACACCCATTGATCAGATAGAAATACGATGTTGTACTCAATTTTTTAATATAAGCTTAAGATCTGCTGATGTTTTATTGTCATTAGTCTCTACAGAGCTAAAGTGGATGCAGCAGTATGCGGGTACAGTGTGATTCTGCACTACGCTAGTTTACATTCATACACTCACAGCTTCATTACTGCAGTCTGATTAGAAACTGGATTAAATATTAAATATCAGCATCACATAATATCTGTGTATTGTGAAGTTGTGATTCATATTCTGTGTTTCCTCAGTGGATGTGACTCTGGATCCTGATACAATTCATCCCAAACTCATCCTGTCTGATGATGGAAAACAAGTGAGATTTAGAGACATTAGACAGAAACTCCCAGACAAACCAGAGAGATTTGATACATGTCCCTGTGTCTTGGGAAAGGAGGGATTCTCCTCAGGGAGATTTTATTTTGAGGTGCAGGTGATGGGAAAAACTAACAGGAAGGGAAAGATCACATTGAATCCCAGTAATGGATACTGGACTGTGTGGTTGAGGAATGGAAATGAATATGAGGCTCTCTCTGGTCCTCCTGTCTCTCTGTCTCTGAGAGTGAAGCCGCAGCGGGTCGGTGTGTTTGTGGATTATGAGGAGGGTCTGGTCTCCTTTTATGATGTGGAGTCCAGCTCTCATATCTACTCTTACACTGGTCAGTCTTTCACTGAAAAACTATATCCATATTTTAGCCCATGCAATGATGATGGAGGTAAAAACTCAAACCCACTGATCATCACACCTGTCAATTATAATAAATGAATTCACACTCCTAATATGAAATGCAAGATCATTAAAAATCTGAAAGCTATTTTTATTATTTCTTTTTCAATTTGGAAAATCTATATGCTATAATTGCATATTTTTAATGCAAATATATGTTTGTTCAATAAATTTGTATTCAACTTTTCATAAATTTTCATTTTAAATTTTCATTTTTTTTTTTTTCATTTTTTTTTTATTTAAATTTTTTCTCCCATCTCCACCTGACAAAGTAAAATTGCCTATAAAATCTTACCAGAAAAGCAAAACTACTAACCTTAGTAAACGGTTTTATCAAGGCAGTTTACAAAATGTTATGGCATATTATCATCTGATATACCACAGTAATACCTTGATATATATCATAAAACTGTATGATTAATAGTGATGTGATGGTTAATACGGGGCGGCGATGTTCTGACGCAGTTTTCAAAGCACCACTGTATCACAGACTTGCTGTGTCCCAATTCAAAGACTGCATCCTCCGAAAGATGCAGACTTAAAATACCACTTCGAAGGCCACGATGGTTGGAACAAACACTGTTAAATGAGACAGTCTAGCCTACGAAGGACTGTTCTTGTCGCCTAGCAACATGACAGCTGCTATTTTATTTATTTATTTTTTGAAGTTATTTTTTGAAGCATACTATCATCTCAAAAACATTGCAAGAATTAGATGTTTTGTTTTCAGTCAAGACTTGGAGAAACTTGTTCATGCCTTTATCACAAGCAGGGTGGATTATTGTAATGGTCTCCTCACCGGCCTTCCCAAGAAGACCATTAGACAGCTGCAGCTCATCCAGAACGCTGCTGCCAGGATTCTGACCAGAACCAGAAAATCTGAGCATATCACACCAGTCCTCAGGTCCCTACACTGGCTTCCAGTTATATTTAGAATTGATTTTAAAGTACTTTTATTCATTTATAAATCACTCAATGGCCTAGGACCTAAATACATTGCAGATATGCTCACTGAATATAAACCTAACAGACCACTCAGATCATTAGGATCGAGTCAGTTAGAAATACCAAGGGTTCACACAAAACAAGGGGAATCCGCTTTTAGCTATTATGCTGCCCGCAGTTGGAACCAGCTTCCAGAAGAGATCAAATGTGCTAAAACATTAGCTACATTTAAATCTAGACTCAAAACTCATCTGTTTAGCTGTGCATTTACTGAATGAGCACTGTGCTTTGTCTGAACTGATTGCATTATGTATAATCATTTTCTGTTTTTAACTGTCTTAAATTTATTTTAAATCAATTTTTAAATCATTTTTAAATTATTAAATCAATCAGTTTTTTTACATTTTACATTTTTTGTTTTATTGTTGTGATCAATGTTTTTATGATTGTTCTATTTCCTTTTTTGTGATTATTGTTTTTATTATTGCTTTTATGATTATTCTACTTCCTTTTATGTAAAGCACTTTGAATTACCTTTGTGTATGAAATGTGCTATATAAATAAACTTGCCTTGCCTTGCCTTATATTCAACTGCCTAAAAACAACAGGGTTCAAAACTTATCTTAATATGACGATGATGAATGATGATGGTTGACGTTTAACAGCGGATGAGAATATAGTGCACTGACTGGGGTATTTAAACTCTATTTAATCAACACAGGTGAAACAGATAGCACTAATTAGACGGGGTAGAAACTGGGTCACAGAGCACATGGGGAGAGAACACAACATAAACAGTCCATACACGTGACATATCGCCCCCCTCCTGGAAGGCGGGAACTCTTGCCGTGGAAACACCAACAGAGGGAGGCAAGAGTGAAAACTTGGGCAGAGGCTCAGGAGGAGGACGGACGTCTGGGAGGAGGACAACGACAAACGGAGTCCATGGGGGAGATGACGGAGAGAGGAACCACAGAGGAAACAGGAGGAACCAGGCCGGACCAGATGGAGGGAGGAGCCAAGGAGATGACAGGAGGGACTTGGACAGACCAAATAGAGACAGGAGGGATTTGGAGCAGGCGGCGCCAGATGGGACCCAGCCCACAGCCATTGTGATGTCCCACAGTGGAGCCGACAGAGGGAGGAGCCATGGGGGAGGAAGGGCTGATGACTCCAGGGGGCTGACCAACGACTGGAGGCGGAGGTGAGGGATTCTCCAGCCATGGTGAAGATGGAGGATGGAGGGCAAGCAGAGGGGCTGGCAGACGACAGTGGTGGAGGAGGCAGGAGAGGATGGGAGGGTGGTAATTCAGGTATAGCGGGCACTGAGGGGCGCTCAGGAGGAGCTGGCACTGGGAGGCTGGACAGGAAAAACGGAAACTCAGGTGACGAAGGAGGGCTGGGTGGGACCAGCAGAGACACAGGAGAGAGAAGAGTTAAGTCGGCCTCCAGATCCATTTCCCAGTCAATTAAATCCTCCTCTAAGTCCAGCAGTCCCAGCTGGATAATCAGCTCACCCTCAGCCACGGTACAGGGAGCAGAGCTCCACTCCACACTCACACCATCCACTGCTCGCTCCCAAGCGGTGGGCGTGGTTGCCGGCTCGCGCACCTGGTCTGACAGATTGGGCTCTGCATTTGGGACGATACTCCACTCAGTCTCTCGCTGCGTTGGCTCGTTGATCGCGGCGGCAAAGGGCAGCGGATGATAGCTTCTCTCCAGATGAGTCTACAATTATCTTCCTTGAAACCTTCTTTTGATGGTACATATGGATGTGCCATCCTAGAGAGCTGGACTGCCTGTGTTACCTGATTGGGTTACCGGTACTGCCTCATGATATAAGGAGTGAAAAGGACCCTAAAAAAAAACACAAAACTAGATCCAGATCAGTCAGGAATGACAAGGAGAGAACAGCTGTCTGTGATCACTGCCTGCAAAACCATTCTCGTTTGGGGTTTTTGCTGCTGTTGCCTCTCTAGTGCATTTTATTACTTACATTTGCACTATGGTGAAATCAAGTATGTGTTACTATAAGAATATATCTGAAATATCTGTAAACATCTTTAAATTGAGCAGGATTTGATCTGGAAACTCTTCACAAATGTTGCCAAAAAATTACGTTTGCTGAAATCTCTTCTTCATGAGCTGACAAAAATATCAGTCACAACACAAACAGACACACATGAACCAACACACCGAATACAGGGACAAATTTATGTGTGTGAATACAGGAGGAGCTCTGACATCACTGTAGTTCAGTAAGAGATTCAGATAAAGTGAAACTAACTCGATCAACAACATGCACGCCTGAAGCTTGTTAAACAACAGAATATTAAGTCATTCAAAGACCCTTCTGGACACATCTGATACTCACAGGTCAGTAATAGAAATATAAGACAGATTTTCTTGAACGGGTTTCTAATGTAACTGGTCTGGTTTTTGTTAGACTGGAATAAGCTGACCAGAAGCAGGTTTAACCGTGTCAAATACTTGGATGCTTTAGTTGTTTACTGCACTACTGCTGAAATGGTATCAGAATTGTATTAAAAGTATGTCACTTGATTAGTTGTAAAGCAAACTTTGGTGTTTCTCCCGTTTTGTCTGACGGCATAAAGACTAAATAAACAGGAAATAAATGACCTGCAGACATACTGGACACAAATCTCTTATACTGCAGCTAAAAATGACCTTTACATAAAACAAAAATAACAAAATATCTGTTCATTTTCAGATTTATACTGTACTTTTCCTGCAATATAAGCTGTGGTTCCTCATTTAGATTGTTGTGTAGATTGTTGTTTTTTGTTTTAAAAGGCATGAAGAGAGGAAGAGCAGCAGAGGAATCTTTCCTGACATCATCAAAGAGACGAGAAAATAGAAAAGGGAGTACTGATGATCATCCATGTGAGTCAACAACCCAATCTTAAATTTTATCTTATGAAAGTACCGCATTGTTTAGATTCAAGCTCTGCACATTCTGTCAACAAGATTTTGACTTTACACTAGGTTGTTATCTTCATTTCTCCAACTAGGTATGTCATCCTCCATTGGACCACTTTCTGAAGACCACTTCAGTGCTCTATATGTCTGGATGTGTTCACTGATCCAGTCAGCACTCCATGTGGACACAACTTCTGCAAGACCTGTCTGAATAACTACTGGGACAACAGTCAGACCTGCAGCTGTCCATACTGTAAAGAAACATTCAATCAAAGACCTGATCTCAAGATTAATACCACACTCAGAGAGCTTGTAGATCACTATAAAAAGAAAAGTCCTGAGAAAAAGCCTGAAGTTCTGTGTGACATCTGTGAGGAAAGAAAACTGAAAGCCCTGAAGTCGTGTCTGGTGTGTCAGAGCTCTTACTGTGAAACTCACCTGGAGCCTCATTAGAGAGTGGCAGGTTTGAAGAAACACAAACTGATGGATCCTGTGAGTAATCTCGAGGACTATATATGTCAGAAACATGAGAGACCTCTGGATCTGTTCTGTAGAGATGATCAGACATGTGTGTGTTCGATCTGCACTGTGAAAGACCACAAGAATCACAACACTGTTCCTGTAGAAGAGGAGAGTGAAGAGAAGAAGGTAAAAGCTCATATCATGAAGAATCAGATTTTCTTTGATCTTGTAAAATTTAAGTTAATTACAAAAACGTAATGTAAGTTTTCTTAGAGGACAGGTTACTTAGAGGATTTGTGTTATGATAAAAGTGTCTGTATTATGTTCTCTTTCTAAAGACTGATGAAAACACAGAAAGACGTGCAGCAGATGATCCAGAACAAAATCAAGAAGACTCAAAACATCAAACACTCAGCAGAAGTCAGAAAAGTTAATTTAATTCTGTTTAAATATTAGTTACAGACATATAGGTATAATTTGTGGGTGGGACGAGTAAGACATGTCTGCATCACTTTTTTTCTGAAGTCAAATCTTGTCAAAACTTCTTGAAAAACATTAAAAAAAAAGAATAATGTAAAGTAAAAGCACTTCCAATCTGTTGTTCTTCATAATGTAATTATTTAATGTAACATAAAATACATTGGCACCCATCAGACAGACCTGGTCTATAAACGTAGATATCAGGATTTGGAATATCCACGGTGGCAACGTATTACTAGTATCTCAAGAAATGTACTAAATATAACCTGTAATATTGATTTCTCAATATTATTTTCCCCTCCTCTATTTACAGCTGGGTAAATAGTGACAGTTATTAACTCAGCTAAAAAATAAAAAAATAAAAATGGCAAGGGCAAATGAACTTGCATTTATAATGGCAGTGCATGAAAATTCAGTCAGTGTCATCGGTTTGCCAAAAGGAACACAGAACGTTTTACGCACCATTTACACCTGGTAGGGAGCAGGTGTGCATTTCTTTCGTACCAGCTAACATTTTGAAAATAAGAACATTTTTAAGAAGTCGACAGTTTATGTCAGAACGGCTTTACAAACAATTTACACAAAAATTTGCTCGATGATTCGATGATTGTGTTTCATGAATAAGGCCCAATGAGCGTAAAATGACGTTTTATCATCACTGATGTTAGGGGTCTCATGCGGATTTATAAGATGGTGGCGTGAATCTGCTCATTCAGGATTGTGCTGAGGAGCCAGGAAAGCATTCCTGCATTCAGCACAATTCAGGGTTGTGGCATGAGGGACATCTCCATTTCCTTCTTCAGGGAACAAGGTTTACATAACATAACTGAGACGTTCCCTTTCAGTTAATCATGTTCAAGGTTATGTCAACATTGACGCTAGAGGTCCCTATGAAAAGCTCCACAACCAGAGCTGTGTTATAAGAATTGATGGCACAAGTGCTGGCAAACAAATGTGTTGGGACAGATGCACCTCAATCCGTAACCTGCCCAACATCCCATAAGCCAGCCAATCAATCAACTGTAAAGCGCTTACTAAGGAAGCTGAAACAGAATGTTCCGACATTCTCACAATATTTGCTCCAGCAATCGTTGGGATCCAGAGACATATTCATGCAGGAATGTGAAAACCACAAGACTGAAGACAGCACAGTCTAAGATCACTGTCCTGAGCCCAGTTCAGGGGAACATAACAGGGAGAGACAATGTAGCTGTCCAGGGGTAGACACGGACTACCCAAGGGGAATCTCATGTTTGGGCTCCTAGTCCAATCAAAGGGATGATTATTGCATACAACACAGGTACTGGACCTGGCATAAGACTTCTTTGCTGAGTGTCACTTGGTGCTGGAATAACTTGACCAAGGTTCAAAAGAAATGGAATTGAATGGATGAAGACAAGCCGCACACATCGTAGCCAGAGGAATGGTGCCACAAGTAAGACACAGACCCAGTCCTCCCACAAATTACCTGTTCATACCTCCCCATGGGAGGAAACAGCTTCACCAGGAAATGCTAGAATCTTGCAAAGGTATTAGATGTTGCCCAGCCTGCAGTATTGTGAATTGCAAATGTCTGCTAGAGAGGCACCATGCACCAAAGCCCAGGAGGAGGCATCACTCAGAGTGGAGTGAGCTCTCACCCCCAGGGTGGCAAGGTTTACCTTGTGTCTGGTACGCTATGGCGATGACATCCACTAGCCAGTGAGCCAACTTTTGTTTGAAGACAGCCTTTCCCTTCTACTGACCTCCAAAGCAGACAAAGAGCTGGTCAGAGCATTTAAAGCTCTGGGTGCGTTCCACGTAAATGTGCAAAGCATGAACGGGACACAGTAATACAAGGGCTGGATCTGTCTCCTCCAGGGGCAGAGCTTACAGTTTCACAACCTGGTCACAATAGGGAGTAGTGGGAACTTTAGGCACATAACCGGGGCAGAGTTTCGGGGTAACTTGTGAGTCAGACAGCCCAAACTCAAGGCATGATTCGTTGACCGAAAATACTCTTGATAGATATGAGCGTGATTAGGAGCACTGTCTTAAACAAAAGGAATATGAGCTCAACTGAGTCAAGCGTCCCAAAGAGAGATTACAAAGAGGGGACATGTTCCTCGTCCTCCCTGATCTTGCACAGAGTCTGTACAAGGAGGCTCACTGGGAAAAAGGCGTACTTGCACAAACCCCGGGGCTAGCTGTGTGCCAGGGCATTGGTGCTGAGGGGGGCCTCGGTCAGCAAGTAGAACAGTAGGCATTGGGAGGATTCCTGGGCTTCCCCGAATCAACTCCAAATCAGCTGGACTGCCTAGGGATGGAGTCTCTATTCTTCCAGAAAGGTAAGCTGTTGTGAGACTGCATAAGCAACATGATTGAACTCCCCTGTGACATGAGCAGCATGCAGCGATTTGAGCTGCATCTGACTCCAAAGGAGGAGATGGCTGGCGAGTTGTGAAATACAATGAGAGCGTACTCCCCCTAGATGGTTTATGTATGCAACCCATTTAAGCCCATTGCATTCAAAGCCCCAGCCCGTCACTTGCTCTAGGGGCACACCTGACCGTAGAAAAGCAAAGTCCAACCATGGGCTGAAAAAGTGCCAATAAACTGAGGTAACACCCACTCTGTGCATGTCATGGTGTCATGCCCAGCTTGGAACTTGGTTGTGCGCCGTAATTGCAGCTGTGAATACCCTATGCCCTATAGGAGCCTCTGGCTCATATCTAATGAGATAGCCCATTAGTAGAGGGTTCTTTGTCTTTTAGGTTCGAATCACTTAAAATATTAATAGCCATTGTCACTCCCTCACATATAGTCTTTCTAACACAAAACAAAAGTTCAGTCAATATATTGCATTTTGTGAATGATTGAGCAGGATGATTTTTACATCATTTTGTGTTAAACATCAGAAGATGAAAGCCCCTCCTCTGATGCAGTGATAGACATCTTTTCCTCCTCGGGAGACCCGAATGAGATACTGGGTCCACTGTGGGACGAAGCGGCACCTTCATCCGGGAGCTCAAAGGCGCTACACCAGGAATAGGCAATGTTGGACCTGGAGTGCCACACCTGCCTGTAGCCCTAGTTATCCTGAAGACCTTGATTAGCTTGTTCGGGTGAGTTTGATTAGCGTTGGAGCTAAACTCTGCAGGCCATCGGCACTCCAGGACAGACGTTGCCTATTCCTGTGCCACACTGTGAGGAGCAGGACTTCTGTGGGAACATTCCTGACTTCCTGAGGTCACACTTGTCTCTAACCAATGCAACCCCGAGTCTTTACTATCAGAGGAACAAGGATTGGGTAGAATCCAAAGGGGAAACTCATAATAAATGAGAGCCGTGACCTAGCATAGCAATAGATATGTGCTCGCAATGTGGGAATGACCCATCCACAAAAGCAGTTCCAGCGTGCTTACAGCCCAGACGCGCAAGACAGTGATCGTGCCCATCATCAGAGGTAAAGAAACTACTGCACCCAGGAGAATACATTAGGAAAAACATCTCAAAAGACACTCACGACTGTACAAGCTGTACTGCTCTTTTAAGCTGGAGCACCCAGAAGTGAAACACAGCATGCGGTGACCACTCCACTGAATGCACCATCTGAAGACACACCCAAGAAGTTCCTGCAGACCGTCGTTCTTGCAGTTTTTCTTGTAGTTATTTTCTGAGTAGAAAAGGTGCTCTCAAAGCAATCGGCTACAAAGAAAAAAAACTGAATGAGTGGATGCACGTTGCCATTTTATAAACCCATTTGTATGGGGAGTGGTTTGGCATGCAAATTACACTCGCCAATAGTCATTGTCCGTTTCTTGCAATGCTCAGAGGTGATTGGGACTCCCAAGTGAGGCCCATAAGATTAATATAGATGTAATATGACTGACTGACAGGGAACTTCCTGTTTATTAAATTGCTGTATAAAATAAATATCATGCTCTTAATCATGACTGGTCTAAATATTGACACATTTTCTGATGGCATCTCTCCTCAACAAGACACATTATTTGAGGAATCATTTAGCGCAAAACTGTGCAGGACAAAGTTTATATTTCTGTTGATGGATTTTGAAACCCCCTACAGACTCTGATGTATAAGCACCAGTAACACTCATTCTTGCAATAGAGATTTTATACTGAACTGCTGGAGATGATGGAAGAGCAGCAGAAAGCAGCAGAGAAACAGGAGGAAGAGCTGATTGAAGAGCTGGAGCAGGAGATCACTGAGCTAAAGATGAGAAACACTGAGCTGGAGCAGCTCTCACACACTGAAGATCACCTCCACCTCCTACAGGTCAGTCAACATGATCTCTCTGATCAATCATAATGCAGTATATGACACCATAACACTCCACATGCTGAAGGATTTCTCCTCTCTCCTGCTGTAGATTTACTCATCCCTGTGCAGCCCTACAAACACCAGGAACTGGCCTGAGATCAGTGTGAAGACTCATGAGAGTCTGGAGGAGATTCTGAGGAGAGATCTGACTCAACTGAAGAACACTATAGATGAGAAACTCACACAAACTGGTATGTCAGTATATACACTGATCAGATGTACACAATTCTTTCAATATAACCTTAAGATCTGCAGATGATTTATTGTCATTAGTCTCTACAGAGCTGAAGTGGATGCAACAGTATGCAGGTACAGTGTGATTACATTAATACACTCACTGCTTCATTACTGCGCTATGTGAATTAAACACTGGATTAAATATTAAAAACATCATAATCACAAAATCTATTTATTGTGAAGTTGTGAATGATATTCTTTGTTTTCTCAGTGGATGTGACTCTGGATCCTGATACACCTAATTCATATCTCATCCTGTCTGATGATGGAAAACAAGTGAGATGTGGAGACATTAGGCAGAAACTCTCAGACAATCCAAAGAGATTTGATAAATGTGTAAATATCTTGGGAAAGGAGGGATTCTCCTCAGGGAGATTTTATTTTGAGGTGCAGGTGAAGAAAAAGACTGAATGGACTTTAGGAGTGGCCAGAGAATCCATTAACAGGAAGGGAAAAATCACACTGATTCCTAGTAATGGATACTGGACTGTGTGGCTGAGGAATGGAAAAGAATATAGTGCTCGTGATGATCCTCCTGTCTCTCTGTCTCTGAGAGTGAAGCCGCAGCGGGTTGGTGTGTTTGTGGATTATGAGGAGAGTCTGGTCTCCTTTTATGATGTGGAGTCCAGCTCTCATATCTACTCTTTCACTGGTCAGTCTTTCACAGAAAAACTCTATACATTTTTTGGCCCATGCCTTAATGATGGAGGTAAAAATTCAAGCCCACTGATCATCACACCTGTCGATTATAATGCATAAATTTTCTAATCTAAAGATCACAAAGGAAGACATTTGCTCAACTGTCCCTTCACCCATCCTTAACTGAAAATTGAAGTGTCAAGAACTCAAGTTACTATACTTACTATACTATAATTTGGCATTTTCATGTTTAGTATCATTTTATGTGTCTCTCAATTTCACAGCAGTCAATTAAATTATGAGAAATATTAAAATACTTTTAAGAATTCTGTTCTGCTGCTGAGGGGTGTGGCTCCTTCAGAATCTGTGAGAATGTTTTCCCTTCTCTGGTCAGGTTTGGCTCACAGGATCCTGACCAAAAGGTCTTTTATGTTTTTACAACTGCTTCATAGATTTTTTTGTTCTGGATATTGTCACGGGTGAAGAATCACACGACAAGGTAATGCGAGTGAACAGCCCCGGAGGGTGGATTTTTATTAACAATACTTGTGAAAACTGTGAAGAAAAAGGCGTGAAGTCGGTGCGGCGTGTGGTTCAGTGTCCTTCTTGTGCTCCGGTGAAAGTGGGGATCCAGGTGAACTCGTGTGGCTACCGGTCACTCGCTGCTTTCTACGGGAGAGGAAAACAAAGGTTAGCATGCCGTGGCTTCAGCTCGAGACGGTTGTCTCCTGCACTCAGCGCGTGGCCGGCTTATAAAGCCGGGCTGTTGATTTGAAAGCAGCGGTGACCGATTTGCGGTGATGAGCCCGTGCAGGTGTGAGTCGTCTGTTACCAGGGCGACGCTGATGAGCCCAGAGACGCTCGTCACATTCCCCCCCCCTAAGCGTCGTTCTGGCCCTGGAAACGAATGGAGATAGTAGGGGTGAGATAAGGGGAGGGTGGGGAATGACCCCTGACAGACCTGCATAAGCTGTCCAGATCCGAGAGAGTCCATCCGCGTTAGCGTTGGCGACCCCGGCCCGATGGCGGACTTCAAAATGGAAGTCCTGGAGCGCAAGGAACCAGCGAGTCACCCTGGCGTTGGTGTCCTTAGCCCTGGCCATCCACTGAAGGGGAGCGTGGTCGGTCACCAGGGTGAACTTGCGGCCCAAGAGATAGTACCGCAGCTCCAGGACTGCCCACTTGATGGCCAGGGCCTCTCTTTCAACGGTTGCATAATTTCTCTCGGCGGGGGACAGCTTCCTGCTGATGTAAATAATCGGATGCTCCTCACCTCCTTGAACTTGTGACAAGACTGCTCCTAGCCCGGTGTCGGAAGCATCCGTTTGCAGCAGGAAGGGGCAGCTGAAGTCCGGGGCACGAAGCACAGGTGAGGATGTGAGAGCCGCTTTGATCCTCTGCAGGGCTTCCTCGGTGGCTGCGGTCCAGCATATCTTCTCGGGCTGCCCCTTCCTGGTCAGGTCTGTCAGAGGGGCGGCTAAGGAGGAGAAGTTAGGGATAAAGCAGCGATAATAACCCGCCAACCCCAAAAAAGCTCGTACCTGGGTTTTAGTTGTTGGTTTGGGAGCGGTACGGATGGTTTCCACCTTTCTTTCTTGGGGATGAATTAATCCTCGGCCCACTTGGAAACCCAGGTACTTGGCTTCAAACTGGGCTAGATGGCATTTGCGGGGGTTGGCGGTTAGTCCAGCCCGCCGGAGCTCCGAGAGCACCCTCCGCAGACGTTCCAGATGATCCTCCCATGCCTCGGAATGAACCACCACGTCGTCCAGATAAGCGGCCGCATAAGCTTGGTGCGGCCGCAGGATGATGTCCATCATGCGCTGAAACGACGCGGGGGCTCCGTGGAGGCCGAAGGGAAGGGTCCGGTACTGCCAGTGCCCGTTCGGGGTGGAGAAGGCGGTCTTTTCTTTGGCAGTCGGAGTGAGCGGCACTTGCCAGTAACCTTTTGTGAGGTCTAGGGTCGAGATATACCGGGCCCTCCCCAAACGGTCCAGCAGCTCGTCGACCCGAGGCATGGGGTAGCCGTCGAATTGGGACACCTCGTTTAGGCGGCGGAAGTCGTTGCAAAAGCGGAGGGTGCCATCCGGCTTTGGTACCATCACGATGGGGCTGGACCAGGGGCTGCGGGATGGTTCGATTACCCCTAACTTCAGCATTTCTTGTACTTCCTCCTCAATGGCCTGCCGACGAGCCTCTGGTACTCGGTAGGGCCGTTGCCTGACGATAACTCCAGGGGGCGTCCTGATATCGTGCTGGACAACGTTGGTCTGCCCAGGCCGGGAGGAGAACACATCCTGGAACTGACTGACCAGGTGCTGCAGTTCGGCTTTCTGGGCAGCCGACAGGTGGGGATTTACGTCGATCACCACGGGATCGGTGAGACTGAGCGCGGCTACCTGGTCCCGAGTCCCGTGCCACTTCTTTAAGAGGTTGATGTGATAAATCTGTTCATTCCGTCTTTTCCCGGGCTGGTGCAGGCGGTAAGTGACCGGCCCGACTTTTTCTAGCACTGTATAGGGGCCTTGCCAGGATGCGAGGAATTTACAGGTGGACGTAGGGACCAGGAGCATTACCCGGTCTCCCGGTTGGAATTCCCGTGGTTGGGCTGCCCGGTTATAGTGGCGTTGTTGAGCCTGCTGTGCCTTACTGAGATGTTCCCGGACTAACGGCATGATCCGGTCGATCCGTTCCCTCATCTGTTTTACGTGTTCGACCACGGTGCGGAGAGGAGCAGGCTGCTGCTCCCAAGCTTCTCTGGCAACGTCAAGGAGGCCCCGGGGTTGACGGCCGAAGAGAAGCTCAAAGGGGGTGAAGCCGGTCGAGGCTTGTGGAACTTCCCGAATGCCGAACATCACATAGGGGATCATTAAGTCCCAGTCCCGTCTATCCTCCGCCGCTACCCTCCGGAGCATTTGCTTCAAGGTCTGGTTAAAACGTTCCACAAGCCTGTCCGTCTGTGGATGGTAGACCGTTGTTCGGAGCTGCTTCACCCGCAGCAGCCCGCAGAGATCAGCCATTAGCCGGGACATGAATGGTGTTCCCTGGTCAGTCAGGATCTCCGTGGGAATTCCAACGCGGCTGGCCAACAGAAACAGCTCCTGGGCGATGGCTTTCGCTGTGGCTTTCCTCAGGGGGACTGCTTCTGGGTAGCGGGTGGCATAGTCGACGATGACCAGGATGTGTTCATGTCCTCGGGCAGACTTAGGCAACGGCCCCACCAGATCTAATCCGATGCGCTCAAAGGGCACCCCAATAACGGGCATGGGTATAAGCGGACTGGGGGGAGGAGTCCTGGGCGCCGTGGTCTGGCAGGTCGGGCAGGCTTGGCAGAAAGCCTTGACGTCAGCGTCCAGGCCCGGCCAGTGAAAACGGTCCCGGATCCGCTGGATGGTATTCGTCACCCCTAAGTGACCTGCCATAGGATGGGAGTGGGCAAGCTCCAGAACGGTTTCCGTCTTGCTCCGCGGAACAACTAGGAGTTCTTTCTCCTCCCCCCTCCGTGACGCAACACAGTACAGCAGGCCGCTTCGGACAATGAAGTGCGGGAGAGGATGGGGCCGTGGGAGGACGTCCTTTCCATCAATGATCCGTACTTGTGTCCAGCAGTGTTTGAGCCGGTCGTCCTCCCGCTGTTCCTTGGCGAATGAGCCCCCTCCCGACGCCTGTTGAAACACATCATAAAAGAGATTAGTAGATTGGGAGGGGGACTCACCATCTCTCCCGCTGTCCGAAGCCAGCAGGGCCGGGCGGCGGTGAGGTCCTTGAGGCCGCCCGCGGTGGCAGCGGTTCCCTCGTGGGCTGGCGGGCCGGGTGACGGCGGCGAGCAAGCGATCGAAACCGGGCCAGTCTCTTCCCAGCAGTACGGCCACCGGCAGATCTTGGACCAATCCGACCTCGATAGGCCAAGCGCCGTGGACGGTGGAGATGGTCACTCGTCTAGCGGGGACCTGTCGTGTGTCTCCATGCACACACGTGACAGCGAGTAAACTTTTATTCCCCGGGTGGGGCGGACACAGTCGAGAGTGGACGAGGGTGACCGCACTGCCGGAGTCAAGGATCGCCTTCACTGGTCTTCCATTAATTTTTATAGTTGCTTCTGGGGCCGCCGGAGGAGGGCTCTGGTGAACGATGCAGCCCGCCAGCCAAGCGCGCGGTGGTGCCGATGGTTCCGCTGTAGGCATAGGTTCATCCTGCGGTGAGGGAACCGCAGGCCTGCCGACTGTGCGCTGGGTGCCCTCCGGCGGGCGTCGCTCCTGGACCACCCTCCGGAGAAACGGCGGCGCTCTGTCCCCGGCTTCCCGGTGTTGGATGGCATCCGCCAGTTCGACCGCCTCCACCATCTCGAGGATAGTCGCCGGGTGCTTCATCCCCACCGCTTGCCGGTGGGACCGTGGGAGGGCACGAAGGAGGCGGTCGATGACCACCCGTTCCACTACCTGGGCGGCGGTGGGCTCTCCTTCGAGCAGCCAGTGTTGAGCAATGCGAGCGAGCTCAGCCGCCTGGGCACGGGCCGGCACCCGGGGTTTAAACTCCCACTCGTGAAACTGCTGTGCGGCGCAAATAGACGATAATCCAAGCCGGGCTAGAATTTCTCGTTTTACTTCGGCATAATTTTCTGCAGCGGCTGGTGGGAGTGAGAAGTAGGCGCGTTGTGCCTCACCAGTGAGGAGGGGTGCCAGCGCCAGTGCCCACTCTTCAGCGGCCCACCCCTCGCGTGTGGCCGTGTTCTCGAAGACTCGAAGGAAAGCCTCTACGTCATCGTGGGCCGTCATCTTTGGTAAGAGGCGGGTGGCTTGCGCACGAGGATCAGGTAGTGGAACATGCTGGGCAGTTTGGATACGGATGGCCGCGAGTTCTTCTTCCGTTCTGCCCTGCCGGGTGGCCAGATGTTCCACTATTTGTTGCTGGCGGATGCTCACCTCGGTGAGACGCTGGAGCAGGTCCTGCACTTCCATTACGGGGCAGAGCGCGCACCGTATCCGCTGCAACTGGTGAAACACAGAAGAAAAAAAAATCCGTCAGTGGGGTTGAGCAATAACACTTGCCGGTGATTCTTCAAACATATGCCTGCATTCTCCACCAGATGTCACGGGTGAAGAATCACACGACAAGGTAATGCGAGTGAACAGCCCCGGAGGGTGGATTTTTATTAACAATACTTGTGAAAACTGTGAAGAAAAAGGCGTGAAGTCGGTGCGGCGTGTGGTTCAGTGTCCTTCTTGTGCTCCGGTGAAAGTGGGGATCCAGGTGAACTCGTGTGGCTACCGGTCACTCGCTGCTTTCTACGGGAGAGGAAAACAAAGGTTAGCATGCCGTGGCTTCAGCTCGAGACGGTTGTCTCCTGCACTCAGCGCGTGGCCGGCTTATAAAGCCGGGCTGTTGATTTGAAAGCAGCGGTGACCGATTTGCGGTGATGAGCCCGTGCAGGTGTGAGTCGTCTGTTACCAGGGCGACGCTGATGAGCCCAGAGACGCTCGTCACAATATATAAGCCAAGTGGCATTACAGTCAATTGGGATTCTGTATCCAGAAAACCCACACACAGTGTGTGTGAGTCTCTGGAGCTCTCCATCTAGAACTCTAAACATGCTGCTGTGTGTTTCTCTGCTGTCAGGTATGCATCTCTTACTCTTAGATTCATCTTTGAGCAACTGATGTTATGCATTCATCTGGATTGGAACTAAATTTAATTCTGAATTGGATTCTCATAATTAATTATGTCATTGGCATGATACATTTTTACCTGACAAATAAAATTTTACATTTGATTTATTATCAACTCTCCTGAAATTTTTAAGACTAGTGGAGGCTGATGTTACCTCAAATCTGTGTCCAGGATAGATCAAACTGAAGGTGCGTGGATGAATATAGCAGTAGGCACTTCATCGGCGATCTATTGATCTCTGTCTATTACTGATTTAGCAAGTTGTATGAAATAAGACTAAGTAAACTACACTGTTTATCAAGAGCAAGCCTTAGGCGGCGAACTTAAAGGTATTGGTCAGCCTACACCCTCTGACTAAAATCAGACTGGCGAGTTTGTGATTGTAAAATCCACATAGAGCCAACGTGAGACTCAAAGGTGACATCAGGTCCCTGATGAATGAATAATTAAAAGCATGGTATATTCAAAATAACCAAATATCTAAATTAATACATAATCAATGTTTGTCATCAGTTCTTAATTAGAAATACAGCCTAAATTTAATGATCACTTGACATTTAAGTAAAATTAAACACAGAACTAGAGTGAAATTTAAACTAAATTTCGGTCAGTTGTGGCAGTTGTGGCCTAATGGTTGAAGGTTGTGGGTTTGAGTCTCAGGTCCAGCAGGGATTGTAGTTTGGGGGAGTGAATGACTAGCGCTCTCTTCCATCTTCAATTCTTTTTTAATGTAAAGCCTAATAATGTAATGCTTCTTTAATAATGTTTTCCCATATCCACCTGCCAATGTAAAATGTTTACATCAGAATAAACCAAATTGTGGTAATTGGTAACCTTGATAAATTATTGAGAGAAGGCTGTTTCTCCCTTACAAAATCTTACAAAATCAAATGTTCTGTGATATTACTGTGTACATCAGATAATACCTTACATCATAGAACTGTATGATTGATATGCTACAATATTTACATGGTACATCAAGGTACCTTAAAAATACTATGATATTATGATCATGGTAATGTCTAAAAAATATATGGTATTACCATGGTATCATGCCACAGGTTAACACCATAAAATCAGGTTAAGATTTTTTTCTATAAGAACAGGAAGGAATATCTGTAAACATCTGTAAACTGAGTGGCATTTGACCTGGAAACTCTTTTGCCAAACAATCAAGCATTTGTAAGTCTGTCAAGTCAAGTACATTTGTCTGAATAAAGGAGGAGCTCTGACATCACTGTAGTTCAGTGACAGATCCAGAAAAAGTGAAAGTGAAACTTGATCAGCAGCAATGGATGCCTGAAACAATCAAACTCTTTAAACAACAGAATATTGAGTCATTCAAATACCCTTGTGGACACATCAGATACTCGCAAGTAAGTGATAGAAATATAAAAGTGACTGTTCTGAACAGGTTTCTAATGGAACTGATCTGCTTTAGTAGGGTTTATGTCAGACTGGAATAAGTTGAACTGAACCAGGTTTCAGCATGTCAAGTACTCACCTGCTTTAGTTGTTACATACTGCGCTGAAATGGTATTAGATTTGTATAAAAAGTATGTAATTTGATTGGTTGTAAAGCAAAGTTTGGTATTTCTGTCATTTTGCCACACAGCATAAAGACTAAAGAAACAGGAAGTAAATGACCTGCAGACAAACTGAACGCAAACCTGCTACACTGCAGCTGAAAATCACTTTAGCATTAAACAAGATGAGGATGTCTCTTGACCATATAAAATCTTTTGTGAGGGGATGTGTCTAATTTTCTAAAAAAGAGATATATGTTTGTTGGAAAATTATATTTATATTAGATTACTTGTTCTTTCTTTAATCTAAACAGAAGGTCATAGTTCAGATTGTTCAGTGAGTTCATGAGTCACTGTGTTTCAAATTAATGATTGTGTTTCCATCACCATCACTTCTTACATGATATTGAAACACTTTAATGTAAATATCGATTAAATGGTCATGATCCAGTTGTTTCAGGTCTGAAAAAGAGAAAATAACATACCGTATAATACAAAATAATTTTTTCTTGAAAAGTCTTGAAGGGATAAAGAACAATGGCAGAATCTTCACCAACATCAACAAAAGCAAGAAAAGCCAGGAGACAGAGTATTGAACATGAACCTCCATGTAAGTCAATAACCCAGAAAAACATTAAGTTTATGAATGACTTTTTCAAATAATATTTAATGAGTACAGCAAATAATTTCAGCTTAACTTAATATTTCTTCTTCGTATATTAATTTACTAGATAAGTAGTCATGTAATGAACTTTTCTGGGTTCATTTTGCAGTAATGACCAGCTGACTGTACATGTTCAACTCTCAATGTCACAACTCTCAAGAAGACACATAATTAGAGAATCAACCAGTGCAAATGGTGCAGGATGAAGTTTATTCTTCTGTTGAAGGTTTCTAAAACCCTTTGAAAGCACTGATGTATGAGCAATAGTAACACTGATTCTTGCAACAGAGATTTTATACTGAGCTGCTGGAGATGATGGAGGAGCAGCAGAAAGCAGCAGAGAAACAGGAGGAAGAGCTGATTGAAGAGCTGGAGCAGGAGATCACTGAGCTAAAGATGAGAAACACTGAGCTGGAGCAGCTCTCACACACTGAAGATCACCTCCACCTCCTACAGGTCAGTCAACATGATCTCTCTGATCAATCATAATGCAGTATATGACACCATAACACTCCCCATGCTGAAGGATTTCTCCTCTCTCCTGCTGTAGATTTACTCATCCCTGTGCAGCCCTACAAACACCAGGAACTGGCCTGAGATCAGTATAAAGACTCATGAGAGTCTGGAGACTCTGAGGAGAGCTCTGACTCAACTGAAGGACACTACAGATGAGAAACTCACACAAACTGGTACATCAATACATACGCTGATCAGATATTAACATAATGTTGAATACAATACTTTAAATATGAAGTTAATATCTGCTGATGTTTTCTTGTCATTAGTCTCTACAGAGCTGAAGTGGATGCAGCAGTATGCAGGTACAGTGCGCTGTCTGCACTACACTAGTTTACATTCATACACTCACTGCTTCATTACAGCAGTACAACCTGATTAAAACGGAATTAAATATTTAAACCATCAGGATCACAGAATATCTGTATTCTTTGTTTTTTCAGTGGATGTGACTCTGGATCCTGATACAGCTAATCCATATCTCATCCTGTCAGATGATGGAAAACAAGTGAGATGTGGAGACATTAGACAGAAACTCCCAGACAAACCAGAGAGATTTGATACATGTCCCTGTGTCTTGGGAAAGGAGGCATTCTCTTCAGGGAGATTTTATTTTGAGGTGCAGGTGAAGAGAAAGACTAAATGGTATTTAGGAGTGGCCAGAGAATCCATTAACAGGAAGGGAGTGATCACAGCAAGTCCCAGTAAAGGATACTGGACTGTGTGGCTGAGGAATGGAAATGAATATAAGGCTCTCTCTGGTGCTTCTGTCTCTCTGTCTGTGAGAGTGAAGCCGCAGCGGGTCGGTGTGTTTGTGGATTATGAGGAGGGTCTGGTCTCCTTTTATGATGTGGAGTCCAGCTCTCATATCTACTCTTACACTGGTCAGTCTTTCACTGAAAAACTCTATCCATTTATTAGCCCATTCTTAAAAAATGGAGGTAAAAACTCAAGTCCACTGATCATCACACCTGTCAAAGATAATAAATGAATTTACACTCCTAATATGAAATAATAATAATAATAATAATAATAATTAATAATTCAAAATCTGAAAGCATTATGTGCTGCTATTTTTATCATTTGTTTTTCTGTTTTGAAAATCTACATGCTATAATTGGGTATTTTTAATGTAAAGATATAGTATTTGTTCAATAAATTTTTATTCAACTTTTCATTAACATTCATGCCATTTTTTTCTTCCATCTCCACCTGACAAGGTAAAAATTGCCAGTAAAATATTAACAGAAAAACAAAACTAGTAACCTTAGTAAACTATCTGTACTGTACAAAGCAGTTTACAAATGTTTTGTCATATTACCATCTGATATACCACAGTAATACCTTGATATATATTATAAAAAAGTATGATTACTAGTGATGCAGTAGTAATAAACTGTATAAACTATATCACATCTTGGTAGGATATAAGTCAACAATGTATCTATATAAATGTGTTTTTTTATTTTTACATTTGTATCATTAGGTGAACTTGCCTACCCCTGGTCCATAGCATGTTCCCTTTGCTAATCCCTGACCCAGACTTAATCTGAAAACAGTTCTGTTCTGTTCAAAAACACTATTGTACTGATTTTAGTCTTCAGAATGTCTTCTGCGTCATTCATTTCATTATATTATATTATCATTCATTATCATTATATTTTAGTAAATTTCTGTATATATAGACTGTATATGCCACAGTTTTCTGGATGTGCTGTACAGAGCACATTCAGGGCTTTTAAGAGATACTAAATGTTTGGATGTTTCACCATGACCACTCCCTCTCCTTGGTCTTCAAAAATGTCTAATATTAATTTAGTGACACTCTTATGGAAATATGATAATATTTTGTAATTATCATTTAAATGACAAATATTTTATGTTATGAATGAAATATGAATATGAAAATGTTATGGGGTTTTCAAATCAAAATATGACTTCCTGTTACAAAATAGGACGTTAATTTCATACATGTCCTCATATGAGGACACCGGGACTAAAAGCATGTTTGTTATGCATTTTGGGTGACACAACAAATGAATAGGGAAAGAATGTATTTTGTATATTGTATTTGTATTTCAATATTCCTATGAAATATTATGTATTATTATGAAAATCTTTTACTCAATTATTACTCCCATTATTACACTTCTTTTTTCATTACATGTTGCCCCAAAAACACATTAATATGCAAATTAGATTAAGTTTATAGATACATTGTATATAATGAGAAAACCCCTTTATGGCCATTTTATACACATTTTGCATTTAGGTAAATTATATATATCAGGCTCAGATGTATAGGTTTCAATGTAAGTACCGGAACTTCTGATTGGGCTGAAGCTGGTATTTTAGCGAGTTTGAAGAAAAAGTATTTGATGGACGTATAATATGTGTCAAGAGCATTCACTCAGTATCATTATCTCATTTTTGACCGAGATGGCTTTTATCTGGTTTTGCATCTGAACTCTTCATATATATATATATCTATATATATATATATATATATATATATATATATATATATATATGTTTTTATATGTATATAATAATTCTGTTATAACAGAGTTGAGAGTTATCTTTTACAAAGTTTGGTAAAAAATAAAAAATAAAAACATAAATCTTGAAAACTAATAAATGTATTGGTGATTTAAAAAAATAAATAAATTGTTTTGCCTATGCATGTTCATTCATGTCTTCTATTTTAAAAAATCTAAGTCCCGATGTCCTCTACCAAGGGCATAGCATAACTTATAAATTAAATTTCATTTTAACCTTTTTCTGGGTCTCAGGAGGATAGTACAGGATAAGAGTGTTGTTCAGCATGTAATGGCACAGCAGCGCCACCACAGGGAGCAGAGCGCTAGAGTTTAGTGTTGCAATACTGTTGATAGATTTGTCTGCTAAAATCTGTTTTTCATGAGCCGACGGAAACATCAGTCCCAATACAAACAGACACACAGGAA
Organism: Cirrhinus mrigala; assembly: GCA_036247105.1. Lineage (NCBI taxonomy): Eukaryota > Metazoa > Chordata > Actinopteri > Cypriniformes > Cyprinidae > Cirrhinus > Cirrhinus mrigala. Next base: position 1,444,290 of record CM070012.1, read on the forward strand.
ACAACACACTGAATACAGGGAAAAATGTAATAATGTAAATACAGGAGGAGCTCTGACATCACTGTAGTTCAGTGAGAGATTCAGAGAAAGTGAAACTTACTAGATCAACAATATGGACGCCTGAAACGAAACTCAAACTCAAACAACAGAATACTGAGTCGTTTAAAGACCCTTGTGAACACACCAGATACTTACAGGTAAGTGATAGAAATATAAGAGAGATTATCCTGAAAAGGTTTCTAATGGAAGAGGTCTGGTTTAGTAGGTTTATGTCAGACTGGAATAAGTTGAACAGAAGCAGGTTTAAGCGTGTCAAATACTCAGCTGCTTTAGTGGCACTGAAACTGTATCAGAATTGCATTAACAGTATGTCATTTGATTGGTTATAAAGCAAAGTCTGTGTCAGTTTGTCACACAACATAAATGCTAAAGAAGCAGGAAGTAAATGACCTGCAGACAAACTGAACACAAACGTGATACATGCTTACACAAGGTGTGCATAATTATTATGCAGCATATGCTTTTATTAATTAATTTTACTGTTGAATAGGTACAATTCTAAAAATAAATAAATAAATAAATTTTGTTTTTAACAATTACTTACAAAAAGATTAGATTTGTAGCTAATGCAGCCACCACAGCCTCCCAGATGCTGTTCAAAGTTGTGTACTGTTTTCCCTCACTGTAAATCTCACACTTGAGAAGGGCCCACAAGCTCTCAGTTGGGTTCAAATCAGGTGAGGAAGGGGACAGGACATTATTCTGTTATCTTTGAGGACTTTTCTGGCAAGCTACTCAGTGGAATACTTGGCTGCATGTAGTGGACCATTATCCTGCATAAAGATCATGGTCTTTCTGGATTCTGCTGACTACTACTTGTACCACTGTTTGAAGAAGGTGTTTTCCAGAAATTGTTAATAGTTTTGGAAATTCATTTTTAGTCTGTCTGCAACCCAAAAAGGTCCAACTAGTTCATTATTACTAACAGCAGCCCACACCATTACAGCACCACCACCTTGCTGACATCTGAGTCGAGCTGGTGCTCTGTGTCTGTTAGTGAGCCAAACACGGCCCAGCCGTCTGGTCCATCCGAGCGTTACTCTCATCTCATCTGTCCATAAAACCTTTGAAAAAAATTGATCTTCATCTATTTCTTGGTCCAATCTAGAAGCTTCAGCTTGTGATTTTTGTTCAGTTGGGGTTATGTTTCAACTTTCTTTACCATAGCACATTCTCTAAGAACGAGGCATCTGGTACTTCTGGGGACTCCAGAGTAGGTTGCAGTTCTAGAAAATAGTGGCAGTGGAGTCGGAAGGGCCCCTGGTGGTTTCATGCTTAATTCTATGCAGATTTTGCTGTCAGTTTGCGCCTTTTCCTCTCAACACATTTTTTGCAACCTTGCTGACTATTGTTGACAAACCAGTTGATTGTCCAATGGTCATGCTTGATTAGTTTGGAAATTTTGGAAAGTACTGCATTTTCCTGAAAGGCATTTTGCAATTTGTGATGTTTCAGCATCAGTTAAGTCTCTTTTTTCCCTATTTTTACTCACTTTAAGTCACCCCTTTCCTCATTAACAATCTGAAAATGATAATGTGGTTTGGAACTGAAAACGAAATATATCATAAAAAAAATATATGATCAGAATATCCACTTGAATAATAATTATGCATGCACAATGGACCTCATTTATCAATTGTTGCGCAAAAATCATCCTAAATTTGATTTTACGATCATCTCTCAAATATGTGTACATGTGATTTATATAATGAACGTACGCACAGAAAATGCACGTATGCCTCTTTTTCAGATGTGAAATCTATGAATGGCAAATGATCTTGAACTTGCGCGCTACTGAATGGTGGTCAAGCCTCTACCTTTTAAATGATTCCTAATTAATGTCATTAACATATATAAACCAACTGAATATAAATATTGGTTTAGGTGGCATGATCTAACTTTTACTGTAAAGTTTACTTTAACTGTAAAATACAATATTTAAAGAACAATGGCAGAATCTTCACCAACATCAACAAAAGCAAGAAAAAACTGGTGACAGAGTATTGAAAATATACCTCCACGTAAGTCAGTAACCCAGAAAAAATATATAACCCAGAAAAAAGTGTATAAATGACTTTTACTCTTGTCAAATAATATTAAATATGTATAGCAGATAATGAAATAATTTTAGATTAACAATATTTTTTGTTAATGTATTTATTAGGTAAGTTGTCATGAAGTAGCTTGACATTAGCGTTCATTTTACAATAAAAACCAGCTGACTGTACATGATCTCTATCTTTGAGTTTCTTCACAACTCTTTGTCTCTAAAAGCTCTTTGCTTTCATGAGGTGCATCATGGGATTCTTCATAAACAGTACTAAAGGAGTTTGCACTAATTCTAAATAATGTCTCTTTTCAGCAATGTCATCCTCCAGTGGTCCACTGACTGAGGGGCTTCAGTGCTCGATATGTCTGGACATGTTAACTGATCCAGTCACGACTCCATGTGGACATAACTTCTGCAAGACCTGTCTGAATAAGTGCTGGGACAACAGCCGGACCTGCAGCTGTCCATACTGTAAAGAAACATTCAAGCAAAGACCTGATCTCAAGATTAATACCACACTCAGTGAGCTCGTAGATCACTATAAAAAGAAAAGTCCTGAGAAAACAACTGAAGTTCTGTGTGACATCTGTGAGGAAAGAAAGCTGAAAGCCCTGAAGTCGTGTCTGGTGTGTCAGAGCTCTTACTGTGAAACTCACCTGGAGCCTCATTTGAGAGTGGCAGGTTTGAAGAAACACAAACTGATGGATCCTGTGAGTAATCTGGAGGACTATATATGTCAGAAACATGACAGACCTCTGGATCTGTTCTGTAGAGATGATCAGACGTGTGTGTGTTCGATCTGCACTGTGAAAGACCACAAGAACCACAACACTGTTCCTATAGAAGAGGAGAGTGAAGAGAAGAAGGTAGAAGTTAATATATTCTTAATGGGCTCAAATCATGAGGAATCAGATTTTCTTTCATGTTGTGAAATAAAAGTTTATTATGAAAACATATTTTAAGTTTAATCCCTTATGATATATGTATCTGTGTTGTTCTCTCTATAGACTGAACTAATGAAGACACACAAAGACGTGCAGCAGATGATCCAGGACAGAATAAAGAAGATTCAAGACGTTAAACACTCAGCAGAAGTCAGAAAGGTGAGTTTAAAATATTGTATTAAAATAAATTTAAATATTTATTATATATCATGTAGTTGCATTAGTTTAGTTGGGTGGTTGTGTTCACTTCTGAAGAGCTCATCACTATGCCATGATCCCTTTGAAGGTTTTACCCTCCAGAGTGAGAGCTTTGAAGGAATAGAGGCTGGACACACTTCTGTGCTGTCTCACAACATCTGTCACAAATTAAACATGCACAAAGAATCAAGGGAATGAAAAGTGTCCATCACTTGAATCCTTGGAAATCTTTCATTCTGAAGGGCCCTTTGAAGTGGCAAATGAGGAAGCATTAATATGAGTTTTGAGAAGCACCCATTAGTGGTGGAGATTTTACAGCAACTCTTTCTGTAGGTTACATTGTTACACCAGTAGGTGGTGACAAGTAAACCTCTTCATGATCGAGTCATTGATTTTAATTAATTCGCTCAAATGATTCATTTAAAAATAGGAATAAATCACCACTACAGTTTGTTGCAACTTTGAAACTAGTATATGTGGGTACAAGCATATATAAACAACTTAACTGACAATAATTTGTCTAAAATATAAGTTTTATTGTTGTACACTTGCAATCACACTGTTGGTCTGAATATCGACATTACTGTGGTTACCTGATCATTTAGTAAAGTAATAGCACAACTTTCCTCATGATTTGAGGAATCATTCAGTGCGAACAGTGTAGGATGAAGTTTATACTTTAGTTGTGGGATTCTGAATCCCTTTAAAAACACATGTATGTATGTGTAAAAAAGGCAATGAGCAATAGAAACACTCATTCTTCTCTTAGCAAACACCACTAACAATTTGTTGACTGTCCTGGATGACCAGACGAACACAGAAAATGATAATGCAGCCTATGTTGAGTTCTTCACTGATCTCATCCGCTCCATTAAGAGATGTCAGACTGAACTGCTGGAGATGATGGAGGAGCAGCAAAAAGCAGCAGAGAAACAGGAGAAAGAGCTGATTGAAGAGCTGGAGCAGGAGATCACTGAGCTAAAGATGAGAAACACTGAGCTGGAGCAGCTCTCACACACTGAAGATCACCTCCACCTCCTACAGGTCAGTCAACATGATCTCTCTGATCAATCATAATGCAGTATATGACACCATAACACTCCCCATGCTGAAGGATTTCTCCTCTCTCCTGCTGTAGATTTACTCATCCCTGTGCAGCCCTACAAACACCAGGAACTGGCCTGAGATCAGTATGAAGACTTATAAGAGTCTGGAGACTCTGAGAAGAGCTCTGACTCAACTGAAGGACACTATAGATGACAAACTCACACAAACTGGTACGTCAATACATACATTAATCATATAGAATCATTAAGTTGTACTCAATTCTTTAAAAATAACCTTCAGATCTGCTGATGTTTTATTGTCATTAGTCTCTACAGAGCTGAAGTGGATGCAGCAGTATGCAGGTACAGTGCGCTGTCTGCACTACACTAGTTTATATTCATTCACTTGCTGCTTCATTACAGCAGTACAACCTGATTAAACACAGGATTAAATATTAATAACATCATTATCACAAAATCAATGTATTGTGAAGTTGTGATTCATATTTTGCGTTTTCTCAGTGGATGTGACTCTGGATCCTGAAACAGCTCATCCTAATCTCATCCTGTCTGATGATGGAAAACAAGTGAGACATGGAGACATTGAGCAGAAACTCCCAGACAAACCAGAGAGATTTAATTCATGTCCCTGTGTCTTGGGAAAGGAGGGATTCTCCTCAGGGAGATTTTATTTTGAGGTGCAGGTGAAGAGAAAGACTAAATGGTATTTAGGAGTGGCCAGAGAATCCATTAACAGGAAGGGAATTATCGCAGCAAGTCTCAGTAATGGATACTGGACTGTGTGGCTGAGGAATGGAAATGAATATAAAGCCTGCAACGATCCTCCTGTCTCTCTGTCTCTGAGAGTGAAGCCGCAGCGGGTCGGTGTGTTTGTGGATTATGAGGAGGGTCTGGTCTCCTTTTATGATGTGGAGTCCAGCTCTCATATCTACTCTTACACTGGTCAGTCTTTCACTGAAAAACTATATCCATATTTTAGCCCATGCTTTAATGATGGAGGTAAAAACTCAAGCCCACTGATCATCACACCTGTCAATGATAATAAATGAATTGCCACTCCTAATATGGGATACAAAATGAAAATAATGATTTTCATAATTAAAAATCTACTATTACTAAGTGCTGCTATTTTTTTTTAATCATTTGTTTTATTTTTTTTCAATTTTGAAATTCTATATGCTATAATTACAAATTTAAATGTAAATTATGATATTTGTTCAATAAATGTTTATTCCACGTTTTAGAAACATTCATGCCATTTTTTCTTCCATCTCCACCTGACAAAGTAAAACTGCCTGTAAAATCTTAACAGAAAAACAAAACTAGTAACCTTAGTAAACTGTATCAAGGCAGTTTACAAAATGCTCTGTCATATTACCTTCTGATAGCAATACCAAGACCACAGCAATACCTTGATATATATCATGAAACAGTATCATTAATAGTGATGGGACGGCTGATATTGGGTCACTGATGCTCCGACACAGTTTTCAAAGCACTATTGTATCGCACTGTAGCTGTGGCCCAATTCAAAGGCTACTTCAAAGGGCACAATGGTTGGAACGAAAGTTGTTCAATGGCACAGTATAGCCTACAAAGGACTGTACTTGTCGTCTAGTAACTGTGACCACTGCTGTTGATGAGCGGCTGTAACATTTGTACTGTATTTTTTCTAAAGAGTTTAGCTCCAACCCTAGTCAGACACACAGCTAATCAATGTCATCCGGATTACTAAAGCTATAAGCAGGTGAAGTTCACAGAATCATACAGAATTATTATTATTTTGTTTTTTTTGTTAAATCTTTAGTGAGAAATAATGAAGAGGCGTTCTCAAATAAAGAATCCTTTAATTAACTAGATGAAGCAGTACAATGGTACAGCGCATGCAGAACAGAAAAAACAGGACGAGTCCGACGTCTCGCTTCCACCTAGTACCCACTTACACATAGTACATACTACTACCGCCACCTATTGGACAATATGTGCAAAAGAACACAACATATTCCCCCATCACTTAAAACAACTGCCTTACAAATATTGACAAACAAAGGCGGACCAAAATAACAAAGTTACAAAATTAGCAAAGTATACACTTTGTTACATGACATAATTATTTGCATCAATCAAACCAAATAAAAGTATAATGATTCACTAAAGTTCGTACCAAAACTTGATGAGTTACTCATCCTTCATAGTCAGGTAATGCAAAGTTGACTAAGTAACGTAGTCATCCAGCCAACGAGGAGGTCGACTAACCCGTGCAGAAGCTCTCTGAAGAACTTCGGGTGCCGGAGGAGCCGGAGGGGAGAGAGAAGGAAGAACCTGAACTGACAAGTCCACAGGATCCATGCCGGTACCCTCCGAAACAGGTGTAACAGATCGAGCCAAATGAGAAGCATGCCAGCTTTTCCTGTCGGATAACCGGTAAGTACACGTACCCAGCTTATGCACAATTTGACGAGGGTTGGTAAATCTTGGATGCGCTTTCGGAACATGAGTTGGAATGCGCACACGCACCCAATCACCCGCTTTAAAATCAGGAGTGCGAGCTACGCGTCTGGAGTCGGTGTATGCTTTCATTTTCTTTTGTTTCAAAGAAACTCGCTGAAGAAGCGCAGGCGCATCCTGGTGTGTGGTAGGAGGGGGAAGGACATTAAGACGCGTTCGCATCTTTCTGGCATGAAGCAACTCAAAAGGAGACAATCCTGTGGCAGAATGAAGTGTAGCACGATACACCTGGAGAAATTCCGTGACTGTTGGTTTCCACGGCTTCGCTTCTAGAACAGCAGACTGAATGCAGCTTTTCAGCACACGACGGAAGCGCTCCACAGCCCCATTCGTGGCAGGATGGTACAAAGAAGTACGTATGTGTCGAATGTCTCTCTCTCTCAGGAATGTAGAAAATTCTGCTGATGTGAACTGGGTCCCGTTATCAGACACGATAGTACGTGGATTGCCGTATCTGCTGAACACAGATGCCAAGAAGGTGATAACATTGTGAGCTGTGACGGAAGAGGTAAAAGCGACTTCAGGCCACTTACTGTGATAATCAATGTCAGCGCATAACGACAGTCCCACACAGCAGTGTCAAATGGCCCCACCACATCAATAGCTACCTTGTCCCTCGGTGTAGATGGAAAGGGCACCGGCTGCAGAGGTGCAGCAGAGGTGTTGGCAGTTTTGTCAGACGACAGACACAACTGACAGGCCTGGATGTACTCCTTAACCAGACAATCAATGCCCGGCCACCAGTACAGTTCACGAAGGCGCTGTTTTGTGCGCACGATTCCTTGGTGATCTTCGTGAGCTAACTTCACCAGCGTGTGCCGTAGCGCGACAGGTACAACAAGACGTGACCCTCTGAATACATAATCCTGCTGTATACTCAGTTCATCACGTAGTTGAAAATATGGACGTAAAATACTATCCACAGCACATGAAGACGAGGGCCAACCGCGAGCTATTTGTGCACGTAATGCATTCAATTCAGCGCATGACACGGAGGCCGACGCAACCTCACTCGGCGTCAGAGGTGACATCGCAGGAGACAGAAAGGCGACAAACTCAGGCTCAGCATCCAAGAAGTCTTCATCCGAAGCAGGCAACGAGAAAGACAGTTGGCTGTATTATTTAGAGCCCCAGGCCGGTAAATCACGTCATAGTTGAAGCACAGTAACCGGGATGCCCAGCGCGCAATGCGCATTCCGGCGCGATCAGTACCTTTAGATGAGAAGAGCACAGTTAACGCCTGGTGGTCTGTGCGCAGGAGGAATTTACGACCCCACAAGTAAGTTCGCCACTTTTCAATGGCCCAGACACATGCAAGTGCTTCCCTTTCAATAGTCGAGTACTTGCGTTCAGCGGATGACAATGTCCGGGATGCAAACGCGACAATGCGCTCCGTCTTGTCCTCATGAATCTGAGCAAGAACAGTGCCCAGGCCGTAGCTAGAGGCATCAGTGGATACCACCGTAGGCAGCTTTGGGTCGAACAATGAAAGTATAGGGCTTTGAACGAGCGACTTTTTTACAACATCAAAGCATTGCTGAGCCTCTTCCGACCAGACGAAGTCCGATCCCTGTCTGATGCAAGCGCGCAAAGGTTCAATCACCGTGGCAAAATTTGGGATGAATTTGTTGTACCACGACAGTAAGCCAATGAAAGAGCGGAGTTGGGGCGCATCTTTTGGGGCCGGTGCATGAAGAATAGCGGAGAGGTGATCCTCATCAGGTTGAATTCCTTGCACATTCACAGTATGTCCCAGGAAACGCAGACTGGTTTTGTTGAATTGACGTTTCGATTGGTTCAACTTCAGCCCAGCATCCTGTAAGCGCTGAACGACAGCCTTGAGCGTGTCGTTATGTTCTGTTTGTGTACGTCCCCAAAGAATGATGTCGTCCAGATAATTGGCAACATTCAGAAGTCCCTGTAAAACTGTCGCCAACATTTTTTGTAAAGCAGAGGGCACCGAAGCAAGACCATATGGGACACGGCAAAATCTGAAAAGCCCGTCATGTGTAATGAAGGAGGTCAGATCACGGCTTTCCTCGTGCAATAGCAACTGGAAGTAAGCACTCTTCAGATCGATAGTCGAAAATACAGTTGCGCCCCTTAACAAGGACAACATTTCTTCGATGTGTGGTAATCGGTAGCTATCTGTAACTAGAGCCTTATTGGGCTCTCGTAGGTCCACACACATACGAATAGCACCCGACTTCTTCTGTACTACCACTATCGGGGAGACCCATGGCGAAGCATCCACTCTCTCGACAACGCCCAACTCGAGAAGCTGCCGTATTTCCTCACTGACTGCATCTTTAACAGACAAGGGTAACCGGCGGAGTTTCTGGCGAACAGGAGCCACAGCTGAAGAAATCTTTACCTTGTGCACAAAGCCTTTTGCGCACCCCAAAGCAGGTAAAGGTGTCAAAGTAGACAATCGCAACACAGGAGCTGATGTGCACGCTGGCAAAATTGAATTGCCTTCAAAACGAAGATGTAGCCCATTGATAAGATCCATCCCAAGCAGAGCTGTGCCAGATTCAACCACGAAGAACGACGTAGAGCAGGTGAAGTCATCCTTAGAGACAGTGACAGGTAGGCATCCAAGTACGGGAATCGGAGCACGAGAATACGTCACTAGTCTCACTAAAGGAGGCTGCAAAGCGTCTTTCTTGAAGTGTGTATCATACACAATTTTCGGCAAGATAGAAACAGATGACCCTGAATCCACGGTAAGCTCGATAGGCACAGACATAGTTGCGGTCGCAATGACAGCACTACACCTAATTTTATCAGTTAGTCAGTCGTGCATGTAAAGGATCTGAACCTCAGGTAAGTCAATTTCATGCACTGAGCGAACCTGTCCCGAGTGACACACCCACGAAAAATGTCCCATCTTTTGACAGTTATTACACTGTGCTGATCCAGCAGGACAACTGCGATCATTCGCGAGGTGTTTCTTAGATCCACAACGATAACACTCACGGGGTAACGAAGCAGGTGCAGTAGATGAAGGCTTTGAAGCATGCACTGCAGGCGGTGGCTTTAAAGGCGGTCTACGGCGACGGCGTCCAGATGCAGGTGGAGTTGTAGGCTTTGCATGTATGGCTTGCACAGGAACTGATCGATTACCCGATAAAAACTTGGCTTGTTCACCAGCAGCTTCTATTTGTGAAGCAATCGTAATAGCCTTGTTAAGAGTCAATTCGGATTCCAAAAGCAATCTCTTACGAATTCGATGACTGGACACATTCTCCACCAAATGATCACGCAACATTTCGTTCAGAGTACTTTCTCCTGGTGCCTGAACACGTTTCCTGAAGGCATGACGCTCAGCGACTATATTCCTGCGAGGAGCAAAATGTGCTTTCAAGGCCGCGATGGCATCCTCCATTGAATCACCTTGATTCGGCAACGTATAAAACAATCGCTGGCCTTCAGTCCCCAGACAATGTAAAAGGAGTGCACGCTTGCGTTCGATCGGCCATGCGTCCCCAGAAGCACCAACAACAAACAGATAATTCCGAAACATCCGTAGCCACGTATCGAAAGGTATAGCTGGTTCTCCAGGACATGGCAAAAATGGCGCGGGAAAAGTAGAAACAGCTGCCATCCTTAAGACAAAAGTACCTTGTCGCCAATTTGTTAAATCTTTAGTGAGAAACAATGAAGAGGCGTTCTCAAATAAAGAATCCTTTAATTAACTAGATGAAGCAGTACAATGGTACAGCGCATGCAGAACAGAAAAAACAGGACGAGTCCGACGTCTCGCTTCCACCTAGTACCCACTTACACATAGTACATACTACTACCGCCACCTCTTGGCCAATATGTACAAAAGAACACAACATTTTTGTAAGTAAAAATGCAGAACGTTTTCTTGTGACAGGTAGGTTTAGGTGTAGGGTTGGTGTAGGGTTATAGAAAATACAGAGTTCTGGCATGAAACTCTAGATGGCGCAATCCCGATAGGTCCAACTCAGTCTGACCCAAGGACATCATTATCAGAGTAGATTGGTTCTCTCCTGTATCAGTAGTGTCACGGGTGGGAGCAAAGCGACAGACACAGTGGGCGTGACGTCAGGCCTCGGAGAGGTTTTTATTAAACAATATAAACAAAGTGTCCAAAAAGGGGAAAAAGTGTCCAAAATAAATGGGGGATCTGGTGTCCTCGACGTGAAGGGAATCCGTGAAGGAGGGGCAGTGTTCAGAAGGGAAGGGTCCAGGTAAGGGGCGGAGTCCGGCGGCCGCACTTGCTCCCCGCTGGGGTCGGCGGCAATATGACGGGTAGCGGCTTCCTTTAGCGGCTTCATCCATTCCTTAGTGGCGGCACTTCCTCAGGCGGGTGAGAAGGCCCGGCATCCTGGCTTGCAGCCATTTCCATGCGGCTCGCACTCAGACCGCGGGTCCGGCAGCTCATCCATCACATCGGCGGCGCTCGTCCCTTTACGCACCCTTCCTGGACCCACGAGGACACCAGCGTGCATGCACGGGGAAGAGACCGATCTCCTGAGGAGAGGCGCGCTCGGCATTTTAACAGCGGCGGTGATGAGGCTTCATTCACATCAGGTGTGCCTCATCACACGCCGCCAGACCTGGATGTTTCAGCGCCCCTCCTCCTCCTCCCACACGCCCACTCCCGTCGGGAGCCTGTTGAAGGGCGGCGATTACCGACGGGGTGAAGCTGATACTTAGGGGGGAGGCAGCCGACTCGTCACAGTAGCCAATGAGCTCACTGCTCAACATTCAAATATATGACTAGTGCTAGCTGTAGGCCGTTTTGCAGCATGCTTCAGAAACAGCTGAAATCAACATCAACAAGATAAGTGAATGCTCTTTAAATTCACATCGCTGTGTATATTACATGGTCTTTAAAAATGAGCAACCATAAACAAGTTTAAACTAAGTGTCATGTCAGCAGTTTGCATTATATGGAGCAGCGAAATTTAAGCATATTAGCAACAGCATTTAGCATCTTTTTATACAGCTGGAGCAAACACAGTTAGAGCATGTAATCGCTGAGGACACGCCAATTGTCATGGACAAAAAAACAGGTTAAATGAAATGAAATCTTCTGTTTGTATTTCAACTTGGGTTCACCATATACCATATATAGGCATATTTTCAATGTTTACGTTTGTTACTCCAAGGTCGATGTTTTTATTGTGATGAGCATTTGTTTGATTTCAGGTGCACGCAGTGTCGCTGTCATTTCAATGACAGTGTTGCGGGAGAAGGAAATAGTTATCACTCAAGATTACTATCTATGGTTGTTGTAGTGAAATGCATTAGTCGTGTAGTTTCGGAGATTTGTGCTCGTGTGAAGTGTGCTCTCGCTGTGCTGTGTAACGGGTCGTGTTCCATTGGCAGAGTATGACAATCGCCACACCCTAGCCAGTCAGGTGTGCTACGGAAAAGTGTCCAAACTTCATATCTCTATTATATTTCATTGTTATTATTTTAAATCAGTGCCATTAGTCTTCCTTATGTTCTGTTTAAGGGTTTTACAAATGTTTAACCAATGAAAAGCATTCAAAAGAGCTTGTCACTAATCCATTGGATCCTGAAACTGTCAGTGAAACCTCGTAACTTCACCCCGCTTCCATTCAGAATGAAGCACAGCGTGCACAGCCTGGAGAACACTTACGTCTGCAATAGTGATGGGAAGTTCAGATCATTTTACCGACTTGGACCTTTGAGTCTCGTTCAGCAAAATGAACGAATCTTTTTGAGTCATTTCGTCCATTTTAGCAAAATATAATTAAAATGTTACGTGTTACCTTCCTAACATATCTACTGCTTGCACAAACGTTGATCACACTACAAACAAAACAAAACTATAATGCTATAAGAAACAGAAAAGATTAATTCATTGTTTACCTGGGTCTTTAGTCTATGATTAGCTCACCTCACCTCTTATCTGACAAGTTTTCGGGTTTGAGTCGTTCATTCATCACGTGACAGCCCTATAAGCTTAACCAATGCAGTCTGAGCCGGAAAAAGAATTGATTAGCTCATCTCTCGAGTCTTCGGGTCTGAGTCATTCGTTCATCACGTGACAGCCCCATAAGGTGAACGAACGACTCCAAAAACCCGAAGATTCGAAGCAGGTGAACTAATTCCAGTACAGAACCTAATAGGATGTTGCACATGCGCGACTGAACAAATCACTCCCCGAGATGACTCGTTCGTCCCGAGTCACATTAAAGATTCGTTCAAAATGAACGAATTGTTCAAGAACGACCCATCACTAGTCTGCAAGCCTAATGTTTTTTTGTGTGTTTGAAGAGCGGTGAAGAGTCTTATCATTTGCCATCTATTTGTAGCCAATATACTTTTGTGTGTTTCAAATATGCTGTGCATATGGCTCTTCATCGTTTATATCATGAGATTTGGCCAAGTGTATGGAGAAAAAAAAAGTTATAACCTGTAAGTTGATGAAAGCGTATTATACGATGCACTTGGTACAGCCGTTCTAATGATAGACAAAACGCAGATGTATTGACTAACTTGTCCGTCTCATCATTGCATGAACATAAATTAGCGAGTTGTTACGCTGCCACTGGGACTGATGAAGTGGAGAAAATAAAAGCAGTCTGCAAATGACTAAATTATGATATTTGCTCAGGGGGGTCTTATCTATCGGATTGCAACGTATATCCATTTTGTTAATTAACATTACACATAGTGCGCGTCTAATTAGAGTTAAGCCAGTGTGTCAGTGTGGTAGCCTAGGCACACATTGATAGTAATGCATGCGATTCACATGGCTCTTCGGAGCAGCAGCAGTACATATGTCTTAGCGATCTTAGCTGCTTTGTGGGGGGTGTCTTGTCTCCTTGTCTGTTCGTCTATATGTATGTGGGTACATGCAAGTCCACTGATAAAGCAGTTTATCCTCATATTCAGCGGCATGCATATATTGGCTTGTATTGTATTGTGTTCTGTGTCTCCTGCTTTGTGGGGGGTTATCCATATGTGTTGCATATTCCGCCAAGACCAAATACATTTACACTGTCATGTACATTACCATGCCAATCCCTCCGAGAGTTGCCATGACAGAAATACAGGCAGAGATGTGGATCAAAATGCAGGAATTTAATCAATTTAAAAAAAAATTAATTAAAAAAAAAAAAAAACAGCAGAAACGAGAAACAGGAGCATTGCATCAAACAACTTACAAGGAACAAGTAAAACACTAGGGCTATATAGGCTGAGCTAAACCAATGAACTAATGAGTTACCATGGAAACTAACAAGAAAATGGGTGTGATTCAATGAATGTCAATGGCAACAAACAAGGGATCAAAGCAGCAGGGAAATATAAGGTGAACAAACAACAATGAAGACACAGAACTAAGAGTCCATGACCACAGACACAAGAAACGCAGGCAAGGATCATAACAACAGTAGTGTCCAAAAACACTGAGCTGGAGCAGCTCTCACACACTGAAGATCACCTCCACCTCCTACAGGTCAGTCAACATGATCTCTCTGATCAATCATAATGCAGCATATGACACCATAACACTCCACATGCTGAAGGATTTCTCCTCTCTCCTGCTGTAGATTTACTCATCCCTGTGCAGCCCTACAAACACCAGGAACTGGCCTGAGATCAGTATGAAGACTCATGAGAGTCTGAAGACTCTAAAAAGAGCTCTGACTCATCTGAAGGACACTATAGATGACAAACTCACACAAACCGGTCAGTGCATACACTGATTAGATAGAAACATTCCATTGTACATGATTCTTTAAATATAAGCTTCTATAAATATAAGATCTGCTGATGTTTTCTTGCCATGTGTCTCTACAGAGCTGATGAGGATGCAGCAGTATGCAGGTACAGTGTGATTCTGCACTACACTACTTCACATTCATACATTCACAACTTCATTACAGCAGTACAACCTGATCAAACACTGGATTAAATATTAAATACATCAGCATCACAGAATCTGTGTATTGTGAAGTTGTGATTGATATTCTTTGTTTTCTCAGTGGATGTGACTCTGGATCCTGAAACAGCTCATCCTAAACTCATCCTGTCTGATGATGGAAAACAAGTGAGATATGGAGACATTAGACAGAAACTCCCAGACAAACCAGAGAGATTTAATTACTGTGTAAATGCCCTGGGAAAGAAGGGATTTTCCTCAGGGAGATTTTATTTTGAGGTCCAGGTGAAGGGAAAGACTGATTGGGATTTAGGAGTGGCCAGAGAATCCATTAACAGGAAGGGACAGATCACACCGAATCCCAGTAAAGGATACTGGACTGTGTGGCTGAGGAATGGAAAGGAATATAAGGCTCTCTCTGGTGCTTCTGTTTCTCTGTCTCTGAGAGTGAAGCCGCAGCGGGTCGGTGTGTTTGTGGATTATGAGGAGGGTCTGGTCTCCTTTTATGATGTGGAGTCCAGCTCTCATATCTACTCTTACACTGGTCAGTCTTTCACTGAAAAACTCTATCCATTTATTAGCCCATTCTTAAAAAATGGAGGTAAAAACTCAAGTCCACTGATCATCACACCAGTCAATATAATAAATAAATTTACACACCTAATATGAAATACAAGATTAAAATAATTTTATAGAATTTATAGAAATACATTTTTATAATTAAAATTTTGAAAACATTTTGTGCTGCCATTTTTATTTTATCTTTATGCCATAATTACATTTTCTTATGTTCTGTGGTATTACTGTGATGCATCAGATGGCAGTACCATGAAATGTATAACAGAACTGTATGATTACTATATTCATATAGTGTAACGCCACGCCAGCAGAGGGAGCCCTTACCCATGAACTGACTGTTGCTGCTCCCTCTGCTGCCTCGTTGGTTACTTCCTGTTTGGTGGCCATAAAAGGAGGCCTACACCAAACAGGAAGCGCGAAGTATTGTTTTGCTGTTGTGGACTCTACCAAGCGTTTATCCCTGTTTTTTGTCATTGCCACGGTTTTGTTTTATTGTCATAGCTTTGCTTTTGTTTCTCTCCATAGTTCTGTCTAGTTTTGCAATAGTTTTTGCCTTGTTCATTTGTTACTTTTTGGATTGCTCATTTGGACTTTGACCTTCTGCCTGTTTATATCGGATTACGCTATTATTTTCCCCTGGATATATCTGTTTGTTGGAGATTGACCTTGCCTGGCCTGACTACGATCTGTTCAATAAAGCTCGCACGTGGATCTTGTACGCTTCCCAGAGTCCTCATTACATATAGGATGGTAAAGTGCATCCAGAAAGCATTAACAGCGGTTCACTTTTCTCCCCATTTTGTTAAGATACAGCCTTATTCCAAAAAAAGAATTAAATTAATTATTTTCCTCACAATTGTACAAACAATACCCCATAATGACAATGTGAAAGAAGTTTATTTAAAATCTATGCAAATGTATTATGCTTCATACTTTGTTGAAGCACTTTTGGCACCAGTTACAGCCTCAAGTCTTATTTAGTATGATGCTACAAGCTTGCCACACCTATTTTTGGGCAGTTTCTCCCATTCTTCTCCATCAGGTTGGATGGGGAGCATCAATGCGCAGCCATTTTCAGATCTCTCCAGAGATGTTCAATCGGGTTAAAGTCTCGGCTCTGGCTGGCCCATCAAGGACATTCACAGAGTTGTCCCATAGCCATCTCGCTCGATGCTAACGGTCTAATCTGATTCAATGATCTATGCTAAGCTATTAGCAAAAAAAGTGGAGTGTTCCTTTAAGTGTCGTTGTTCTACTGAAAGATGAACTGTTGCCCCAGTCTGAGGTCCAGAGCACTCTGGAGCAGGTTATCATGAAGGAAGTCTTTGTACATTGCTGCATTGCTGAAAAACATCCCCACAGCATGATGCTGCCACCACCATGCTTCACTGATGGTATTGGCCAGGTGATGAGCGGTGCCTGGTTTCTTCCAGACATAATGCTTGACATTCATTCCAAAGGGTTCAATCTTTGTTTCATCAGACCAGAGAATTTTGTTTCTCATGGTCCGACAGTCCTTCAGGTGCCTTTTGGCAAACTCCAGATGGGGTGTCATGTGCCTTTTACTGATGAGCGGCTTCCATCTGGTCACCCTACCATACAACTCTGATTAGTGGAGTGCTGCAGAGATGGTTGTTCTTCTGGAAGGTTCTCCTCTCTCCACAGAGAAACGCTGGAGCTCTTTCAGCGTGACCTTTGGGTTCTTGGTCACCTCCCTGACTAAGGAAGAGTCCTGGTGGTTCCAAACTTCTTCCATTTACTGTGCTCACTTGGACCTTTAATACTGCAGTAATTTTTCTGTACCCTTCCCCAGATCTGTGCCTCGATACAATCCTGTATTGGAGGTCTACAGACAATTCCTTAGATTTCACGGCTTGGTTTGTGCTCTGACATGCACTGTTAACTGTGGGACCTTAAATGGACAGGTGTGTGCCTTTCCAAATCATGTCCAATCAACTGAATTTACCACGGGTGGACTCCAATCAAGTTTCCGGATGCACTGTATGTACATGGTGCCTTAAGTTATGTAAACATACCATGATATTATGATTATAGTAGTGCTCAAAAGACATGATCTTACCAAAGTACTATGTCACATGTTACCACAATGGCAAAACAGGTAAGTTTTAAAGGAAAGGAAAGGAAAGGAAAGGATGTGTTGTGCGGCCAAATATGGTATCCCATTTAATTTGTGCTTTGCATTTCACCCAACCAAGCGCACACACATAGCACTGAGTAGTGAACACACACAAACACACACACACACACACACTGTAAACACACAGCCAGAGCAGTGTGCAGCCATTTTTGGAACTCAGGACTCCACGATTAAAGAAAAGAATCGCTTAGAAGTTAATTAAGTTCTTTTCACAAATTGAAATCTTCAGAGTTTAAAGAGAAAGTATGTCTGTAACACAAATGGTGCAAGATGACTTGCATGCTAAATTCAACGTCAGCTTGAAATCCAGAATGACTGACCATTTAATGGACATTCATGGGTTTATTGTGCTGTTGATACTTTAATACTGAGTGTTAAAATCAGCAGTAAATATGCTAATCCTTTCACTTTTGAGAGTAAACAACTAAAAGAATCTTAATTTTGCTAATTAACGCAGGCCTTGGCCCTCTCATTAACCTATCACATAAGATGCTATTATACTAATGCCTTAATTTTCTACATGGGACTTGCTGCTGATTGTGTCTGTCCATTTGAGACAATTTAATATTTATAGTTAATTTCATTAAGATACTTAAACAGTATATTTATCTCAGAATTAATATGTTTAATAAATAAATGATGACTTGCTGTTGATTAATTCAACAGTTGACATGCTGAAACAGATACAGCTGACTCAGACTTAATCCAAAAACATTGCCCTTCTGTTCAAAAACACTTTGGTACTGATCACTTCCAAATTTTATGTCATCAGAATGTCTACACTTTCATTTATTTTATTGCAGTTATTATAAATACTCTCTGCAGTTATGAAACTTTTTCCTGTATTTACAGTAGGCCTGTATTTGAAAGCGTGTTTTCAGCTCGTAATGTCGCAGCAGCGCCACCAGAGGGAGACATTAACCCGTTAACATGAGCATTAGCTGCACAGTGAGCAGTGAACCAGTGACGAACATTACTGAACATTAGCTCGTGCAGCCAGCAGCTCTCAGCTTTCTGTGTGTAGAAACTACCAGGGAGACCAAAATAGAGTTTCATAGACAGCACATAGATAGCTGATGACATGCACTGGCACTCAATATCCTACCTATTTGTCTCTCTCTCAACTGTATGTCGGCTATTTAGTCATAATTTATTGGATAAAATATGTTAAACTCATAATCACACTCAATGTCACTCTCCTTCACATCCCACTTTGTTAAATGAGTGCTATTATGGATTATAGACTCGTATTTTAGCCAGAAGTGTCTGTTTGAAGTTAAAAACATCTTAATAATGGATTTGTCTCTTAGAGACACACTATGTTTTACTTCACAAAATGTCAACTGATGGACTGGAGTGGTGTGGATTACTTGTGGATTATTGTGATGTTTTTATCAGCAATTTGGACTCCCATTCTGACGGCACCCATTGACTGCAGAGGATCCATTGGTGAACAAGTGATGGAATGATACATTTCTACAAATCTGATTAAGAAACAAACTCATCTATATCTTGGATGGCCTGAGGGTGAGCACATGTTCAGTGAATTTTCATTTATGTTAAATAATAATATGAGAAGTGCAACTTCAAGTTGATTTTAGCTCCTGATGAATGTCCTATTCATTTTGTTATCATTGTGTAAATAATCCAATTTTTAGTAGTGGGTTAGTGGGGTAGTGTTCTGAATGTTTGCTTTATACTTCTATAGAAATGCTTCCTTAAAAATGAACAGACATATATATACTCTATATATAAATTTATCAAAACGTTTTACTGTAATGAGCGATCTGACATTCTGCCCACAATTCATTAGTTCCATGTGTTGGCCTGTCTAAGGATAAGCAGATTCGTCACAGTAGATGATATCAGAAGCTCTCAGAATCATAAGGTCTTGACTCGTTCTACATCCATTCATGAGTGTGATGAATTCAGTCACATCCATAATGAGGAACTGCAGATGTATTGTGGGATACTCTATGAGTTCTGGGAATGAACACTTTAGAGTATAAACCAGGAATTAATGATCTTTGATCCACACGAGATAAACTTCACCCAGCCAAAACCTGACACAAATTAGCAGTAATTTAATACAGAGCGCCTGTCTGGAACCATAGAAGCACTTTAGACGACTGAAATACGCCGTGTTTGTGTATGCATGTGTTTGTGTGTGTGTGTGTGTGTCTGCGTGCACAATAATTACTGACTGATTGCTCTCAATGGTCTGTCCAGTGAAGACAACAAAAAGACTTACTTTGATCATATCTTCAGTTCCGTGCAGACAGTTTTGGGTCTGACTCTTGTTCTGCAGAATTTGGATAGGAAGTACACTAATGTTGCAAAGCATAAAGATTATCATAGTGTTACCGGATTTCATGGAAAACCACATTATATTACCGCAATGCATTAGCTTTTACTTTTCTGCATGTTTGCATTATTATGCTTTCTTATACAGTACACAAACAGAAGCCTGGCAGACATTTGATTCTGGAATAATCTGGAAAATCCAAGCTGTTAATCACAGTTTGTTGAACAGAGGTAAGATATTACTTTTTTAAGCAATCAAATAGTAAAACAGGTAATAAAGACACACTGTGCATCTTACATTAGACTGTAAGAAAACACTCAGCAACCAACACCCCAGCAACTTCATGCACTAAAACTACTTTGAACTGGATAGCAACCACTATGCCCTGGCATAGCAAATCAGAAACTATAGGCAAATATTTTACTACCATACAGAAATATATTAAATACAACAGTCGTGAGATGCACAAATACTTTGAATATAAACTTTGAACCATATGACACCTAACCAACAATCACAACAGCAGCAGCAGCAAAAATTAAGTAGTAAAATGTAAAGCAATGATCTTTTTTTTTTTTTTTCAAGCTGCAATGCAAGATCGGAACTTGCACAACATTGTGCAATAGTTTGTTCAGATGACTCAGTTTGGAAAGATTGGACACATTTTGAACAAATACTTGAGCATCTAAGATCATCAAAACTTTTGATCGAAACATGTTTAGAGTATTTTTGTTCAAATCAGACAATATAATAAACGACTCTTACTAAAAATTAAGTTTTTTTTTTGTTTGTTTTTTCTGTAGAGAAAGTATGAGTTACACAACACATTTCTTGTGAACATAAAGAGCGTGACGGCTCTCGGTGTGGAGCGGAGCTGCTGTTGATTGATGATGTGTGCTGGTGGGAGCTGTTAGCTGGAGAATGATGTTTGTTGGCTGGCTGTGGTCACATCCATCTGTGGATAATTCATCTGGAGGGATTCCAGGTCTGTTACAATGATGCACTTAAACCTGTTAAGCTCCAAATCCCAAATCCAGGACACCCAATAGCTCAGAGAGTCCGTCTGATACCTCACACTCCACTGTCACACCACTCCTCTTTAACTCCGCACGAGTCAATACTGCGGCGCCACACGGGCAGACCTCCATCACTCATGATCTGACGCTCTGCTCGCTGCCGTCTTCTGCGATGTGTGTAACATGAGACGCTTTTTCCTGTGTGGACTGTCCTTCCGTTCTCATGGTCTGAGCTCAGTTTTGACCTGCTGCTCTCAATCAGAGTGACCACATTAACTCCACTGACCTGTTAACCAGTGTGCATCTATCTATCGTTCTATCTATCATTCTAATGTTCTGTCTATCATTCTATCATTCTAATGATCTATCTGTCTATCTATATATCTGTCTATTATTCTATCATTCTAATGTTCTATCATTTTATCTATCTGTCTATCTATCTATCGTTCTATCGATCTGTCTCTCGTATCATTCTAATGTTCTATCATTCTAAAAAATGAAATGTATTATTTTTTTAAATCATTCTATAATTCTAATGACCTATATCTATCTATCTATCTATCTATCTATCGTTATATCGTTCTATCGATCTATCTCTAATTCTATCAGTCTAATGATCTATCTGTCTATCTATCTATCTATATCTGTCTATCATTCCAATGTTCTATCCTTTTATCTATCTATCGTTCTATCGATCTCTCTCATTCTATCATTCTAATGTTCTATCTATCTATCTATCTATCGTTCTATCTATCGTTCTATCTATCGTTCTATCAATCTATCTCTCATTCTGTCTAATGATCTATCTGTCTATCTATCTATCTATCTATCTATCTATATCTGTCTATCATTCTGTCATTCCAATGTTCTATCATTTTATCTATCTGTATATCTATCGTTTTATTGATCTATCTCTCGTTGCATCATTCTAATGTTCTATCGTTCTATCTGTCATTCTAAAAAATGAAATGTATTGTTTTTTTAAATCGTTCTATAATTCTAATGACCTCTATCTATCTATCTATCTGTCTATCTATCTATCTATCTATCTTTCTGTCGTTCTACCGATCTATCTCTTATAGCATCATTCTAATGTTCTATAGTTCTATCTGTCATTCTAAAAATGAAATGTATTATATATATATATATATATTTTTTTTTATGGGGGTTATTAATTTTCTATCTACTTCCAACATCTGTGCTGCAATTCTGTGTTATGTTTGCCACCTCAGTTCAGATTCCTGAATTTTGAATTGGAATTTAAAATCCACGATACTTATTGTGTGCGATTGCTAGGGTGTTGCTACGCAGATGCAATTCTGGGTGTTAGGGTGTTTCTGTGCTGTTGCTATGGTGTTTCTGTGTGGTTGTCAGTGTGTTCTAGGGTGAAGTGAAACTCCTCTCTAATATTCTGCTCTCCTCCTTCAGAGTAAAATCATTAGTCTGATGACTTCAGTCTGAAAACTGCAGCCAGACAAATGTTGCAGGGAGTTTGGTACTCAGGGTTTGTTCAAAACACTGCCTCTCTGTTAGAGCAATATTAATAGTGATGCTTAACTTAGCAAACACAACTAATAAAGTTGAAGACAATCTGTAAAGTGTCTCTGGCGCGCAGCACAGGTCTGAGCAGCAAATAAAAGCCCCGGGCAGCAGAAGTGATGGCAGTCTGCCATGGGGCAACTGCCTGATCCCTGATTTTTTACAGCTTGTCCTGATGTAGGGAAATAGTTTGCATTTTTGGAGTCGAGCCTGGACTGTGCAGGGCAGAGACTCTGTCTGTGTCTGTGTGTGTGTGTGTGTGTGTGTGTGAGAGAGAGACAGAGAAATGAGCCGTGTCCAGAGATGGTGAGATCACCATGCTGGCGCCAGTTATCAGGATACCATCTCAGACTGACCATGATCTTCACACACAAACACACACACAGACACACACAAACCTGTTTACCTGGTTATGATAGTCACGTTATCCAAAGTTGACTTCCACTTTTATTTCTTGGCAGTTTATAAAGTCAAGCATCTGCATCAGTTACTGCTACAGTTCTGTGCTTTTCATTCATAATGCTTCTTTCCTCGTCAGATCACAGTAGATCATCAAAAACACGCTGACATCTCAACTGCTTGATATTCCGTGATCCTGAGACATACTAAAGTCACAGCCAAATCAACACATCTGATGGCTCAATCATCACGATACTGTGATAAAGTTACACCAGCTGAAAGATCATTCAGACCTCAAAACACATTCTCACTGCAGTCCAGTGCTGTAAACAGATTGGCCTTTTGGCATGAAGCATGAAGATGGTGTAACCTTGTGGTTAAACATCTGGGGTAGTGAAACTGTTGAGGGATTGCTCAAGGCTGCTCAAGGTGTAAAAAACACTTAACCCCGTTTACGGGTCGTTGTCTTTGTAGTAAGTGCACCGTAACTCACTTTGTTTAAAGAAAAAACAGAGCTAAATGGTACTGTTGTATGTGGTGAAGTAGTGCACTGATTATTGTTGTTAGCTAAAACTAAAAATATTTTTAAAACATTTATGTTAATTGAAATAAAATAAATGTTATTTGAAATAAAATAAAATATAAAAAATAAATAAAACTACATTTATTTTATTTAGTTGCCAAGGCAACATTTTAATGTTTGTTGAGTTTGAGTTGAAGTATTTTACATTACTAAAACAGAAAATTACTAAAATAAAAAAAATAATAATAACAATAAACAGTTAAAAAAAACAACAATTAATAAAATAAAATACACACACACACAACAACAAAATTAATACAATTTAAAATGAAAATGGGAAAAATAAAAATAAAAACATTTTCATTAATTTAATTTTTGTTCAGCTTGAAGTACTAACTAAAGCTGAACTAAATTAAAACTGAATAAAAATAAATAAATCTAAACAGACATTTAAAAAGAAATGAATTAAACTCACAATTTAAATGAAAAACTAAATAAAATAATGAAATAAAATATAATTTAAAATATTAATAAAAACTGTAATTCTATATAATAATTATATATAATTATAGATATATAATTATAGTAAAATAACACTGCACAGCTATTGAATAAAAGAAACGCTTGTTTTATTTATTTTATTTTATTTTATTTTATTATTTATTTATTTTAGTTTTTAAGGCAACATTTCAATTAAAGGAGAAGTCCACTCCCAGAACAATAAATTACAGATAAAGTACTCACCCCCTTGTCATCCAAGATGTTCATGTCTTTCTTTCTTCAGTCGTAAAGAAATTATGTTTTTTGAGGAAAACATTTCAGCATTTTTCTCCATATAATGGACTGATGTGGTGCCCTGAGTTTGAACTTCCAAAATGCAGTTTAAATGCGGCTTCAAACAATCCCAAATGTGGTTGTAAACTATCCCAGCCGAGGAAGAAGAGTCTTATCTAGAGAAACAATCTGGAAATTTTTTATTTAAAAAAAAAATACAATTTAAATACCTTTTAATCTCAAACGCTTGTCTTGCCTTGCTCTCTCTTGAACTCTGTGTATTCTGGTTCAAGACAGTTTAAGGTATGTTGAAAAAACCATGACCGTATTTTCTTCCTCAACTTCAAAAAAACTTTTCAAAATCCTCCTACATCGCTGCAGAAGTTCCGACCCAATCTTTGCAAAGTGGACATGCAAAGATGATCAAACACCCTTAACAAAAAACGTAAAACAGTGATATAGGATGATTTTGAAGTTGAGGGAGAACATGAGATGGGAGTTTTCCGACATACCCTAACTGTCATGAACAGAAAAAAACAGAGGTCGGGAAGAGCAAGACAAGACGAGCGTTTGACATTAAAAAGTATATAAATTGTATTATTTTTATGAAAATAAGCGATCGTTACGCTAGATAAGACCCTTCTTCCTCAGCTGGGATCGTTTACAGCCGCATTTGGGATCGTTTGAAGCCACATTTAAACTGCATTTTGGAAGGTCAAAATAATATAATAATATAATTCTATATTGATGATACTAAATTGAATAACAAGTGCTGTTAGTGGTGACAGTATCAATTTCTCTGAGGTGCGAACAAATAATTCAGCTTGTCATAAAATGATTTTGCATGCAGGTACATCAATTAAAGTGCTATGTGCACAAGCAGAATATCTCACATAAAACTGTATGTATGCATAAGCGCAAGCTAAAAATACATTAATTTGAATGGCTATCTACAACCATCTGGTCGTTTCACCATCACTTTGTTGATTAGATTGTGAGAGTGTGGCTGCTCACAGCTCTCGTTCGACAGCACTGATCATGTCAGCACACGATTATGTCAGGAATCCGAGTGTGTGTGTGTGTGTGTGTGTGTGTGTTTATAAACAGGAATCACATGATGTGTGTGCTGTAGGGGATTTGTTTAAAATCAGATGAGCTTGATCTCTGTCTACAGGCGCCTGACGCCACTGTGACTGGCACGTCTAGTTTTATCTGTTGAGTAACACTTACAGGTGTGTGTGTGTGTGTGTGTGTGTGTGTGTGTGTGTAATGTAAGCCTATATGAACCTGCTAACCCTTTGTGTTTACTTGAAGTAGATGTGAACATTAATGGTAGATGATGTTATTTCAAATGATATTTTAGGAGTGTAGATGGATGGATGAGGTCATCCT
This sequence comes from Cirrhinus mrigala, assembly GCA_036247105.1. NCBI lineage: Eukaryota > Metazoa > Chordata > Actinopteri > Cypriniformes > Cyprinidae > Cirrhinus > Cirrhinus mrigala. The sequence goes on from CM070012.1 coordinate 1,469,696, forward strand.
AGTACAGTTGCATTAAAATAACTGCATATGAGAATGTATGAACAGGCCCCAGGGTGAAATGCAGACGAAGCACTCAATGACCCCTACACTACATGCATGCTCTACAGATTTTTCAAAGTGTGTAAAAACTAAAACAGCTCCTCATGTGATTCGGTGTGATAGTCAATATTTAGTTCTGACTTACATAAGGAGAGTTTCACTTTCACAAACCGGACACACAAACCTTGTGAACTGGACCAAAGCGGCAGCACATTGTGTACTTGCACTTTTTATGCACTATGCTGTGACTCCAAAGGTATTTAGACACAGTCACAGTTTAAAGCTGTCTGAATGCATCAGATAGCAAAATGCATCCAAGCAAGTGGCATTTAATGGAAGGAAAAAGCGCAAGCACATTTCATGAGAAGAATATTCACTACAAGTAGTTTGTTGGATAGATTGAGTAGCATTCCCATTTATCTCAACTGATAAACCGAGTCTCTAAAGAATGCGATTTAAATTCTGACCGTCAATGGAGAACAATGTTCTAGGATTTTAATTAGCAGACCTGTTTTGGGGAAACCCAGGGGCAATATTACATCTTGTAACAAGGGGCATAATACAGTTGAGGTCATAAGTTTACATACACCTTGCAGAATCTGCAAAATGTTCATTATTTTATCAAAATAAGAGGGATCATACATAATGCATGTGGTTTTTTTATTTAGTACTGACCTGAATAAGATATTTCAATAAAAGCCATGCACATATAGTCCACAAGAGAAAATAATAGCTGAATTTATAAAAATGACCCTGTTCAAAAGTTTACATACACTTGATTGTTAATAATGTGTTGTTCCCTGAATGATCCACAGCTTTTCTGTTTTTTTTTTGTTTTTTTTTGTTTAGTGGTAGTTGTTCATGAGTCCCTTGTTTGTCCTGAACAGTTAAACTGCCTGCTATTCTTCCGAAAAATCCTTCAGGTCCCACAAATTCTTTGGTTTTTCAGCATTTTTGTGTATTTGAACCCTTACCAACAATGACTGTATGATTTTGAGATCCATCTTTTCACATTGAGGACAACTGAGGGACTCATATGCAACTATTACAGAAGGTTCAAACACTCACTGATGCTCTAGAAGGAAAAACCTTGCGTTAAGAGCCGGGGGTGAGAACTTTTGAACAGAATGAAGATTATTTTTCTTAATTTGCCTAAATATTTTTTTTTTTTTCCTTCATTTAGTACTGCCTTTCAGAGGCTACAGAAGATTCATGTTTCCAAGAAGACAAGATAAGTTAAATTTACCCTGCTCTTCAAATTCAAAAAGTTTCGACCCCCCGGCTCTTAATGCATTATGTTTCCTACTAAAGCATCAGTGAGTGTTTGAACCTTCTGTAATAGTTGCATATGATAATAGTTGTCCTCAGTGTGAACATATGGATCTCAAGATCATACAGTCGTTGTTGGAAATGGTTTAAATACACAAAAATGCTGGAAAAACAAAGACTTTGTGGGACCTGAAGGATTTTTCTGAAGAACAGTGGGCTGTTTAACTGTTCAGGACAAACAAGGGACTCATGAACAACTATCACTAAACAAAAAATCACAGCTGTGGATCATTCAGGTAACAACACAGTATTAAGAATCAAGGGGATGTAAACTTTTGAACAGGGTCATTTTTATAAATTCAACTAGCATTTTCTCTTGTGGACTATGTAAACGTCTTTAATGTGAAATATCTTATTCAGGTCAGGACTAAATAAAACATAACATGAATTTTGTATGATTCCTCTTATTTTGGTAAAATAATTAACATTTTGCAGATTCTGCAAAATGTGTGTAAACTTCTGACTTCAACTGTAGGTGCTCTTTAACCACTTGGATTAACCTCAGCATATGTCTTGTATTTAACAGCAGTGTGTGTTTTAAAACTTGAAACGAGTTGGTTTTAACCCAGCACTTTTTAGAGCTGGTTTCTAATGTCGAGAAACTGAACCAGTGAGATTTTATAATTGCTTACTCTTATTGTGAGTTAAATAACAAGCATTAATTCTAGCAACCTTTTCGTCCATTGTTTTAGGAATAATTGTCAAGTTTCTAAACACCTATTGATGCATAAACATGGACTTTACTAAACACTTCAGCAGTTTAGTTTCATTTAATGCTCTTTTTGGGCAGGTTTTGAGTCCTAATGTACTGTAATCTCAAAAGATCAAGGACAATTTTAATTCCTCATCATATGAGCCTTTTAAATAAAAAATGGATCCACAGAAAGGCCATGACCTCTGTCACACCCTTCATCATGAACACACACACACACACACACACCCTGCTACTCCCACATCCAGTGGCTACAGATTGACCTGACTGTGCATTCAGGTGGAGGGAGTGGAACAAAAAAAAAAAAGAAAGAAAGCAAGAAAACTCCCACATCAAACAGACAAATGACTGGAATTAAAATTTCCAATGAACCCATGACAGAAACTTCCAGAAATGCTGAATGCAAAGCTTTAGGCAAACATTACAATGTAAAGAGATCGATGTGTGTGCAATGACTTGAACAGAGAGTTCAGGCTCCGTTAGCACTACCGGGGTCATTCGTGTCATTTGTACTCACTGTTTCTGTCTTTTTTGATGAAAGTCTGGATATGTGTATGATTAAGATGGCGTGTTAAGATTAAGATGGTGTGTGAATGTGGTTCAGTTTCAAGATTAAATTTAGGTCAGTGTTCAAGAAAGTGTTCAGAAGACACGTTAATGTGTTCTACATGTTTGTATTTTAATCCTCATAAAGGTTTGCAAGTGCAGAACATGCAGTAACAGTAAAAGATATCCGTCATCAAGTTTGTCAGTTCAGTGCCTGCAGGACACATTTCCTAATTTCCTGAAAGTGTATGCAATCCAGAATTACTATTAAATCTGAGGGTGAATTCTTGTGTGCAGTCGGGAATGATGCCAAATTATACTTTTCAGCATATTGCAATGTAAACGCCAAATGCATCTTTGTACTATCTATATAAATACTATATTAGACTTGTACCATGGCGCTGGTTGCTAGGGAGTTCTGAGCGGTTGCTAAAGTAGGTGACTTTCTAGTCCAAGTCAAACAGGCCCAGTGCCAAGACTGATGAGGTGATATTCTGGTAACACACACCTCTTCTCAACAAGCTGCATGATTTAAGGAATCAGGCGTGTCAGTAACACATGCAGAATGAATTATGTGCAGATCTGTAATACTTAGTGTTAAAGGTTATTCGACACATTGAGTATAAGCAGTAGTAGTAGTTCTCCTGACTGAATGTTTGTTAGAGAGACAGAGAGAGAGAAAAACAACATGTTTTAATTCATTGCCATGATTCTTACTGTAACCCACAGTAACATGCAGATGTATATTATAAAACTCTGCTTAACTTTTGGAAAATGTTAACCTCCATAGGAAGTCAAAGTAAAAAGTATTGTCTGTTTTATTTTTAATACAAATATTGAAATGTATAAAATAAATATTTGCAATAAAATACTACAGGTTGCATTGGTACACAAATAGGTGAATGAGTCATTGAATCATTAATCTTCTTCTTCTTCTCTTCTCTGAATCATTAATCTTCTTATTCATCTGATTCATTCAGAACTGAATCATTCAGGTACTAAGTGTTAAAAGAGTCATCAAATCATTTGTTCAGTTGATTCATTCGAAAACACTTATACATTCAGGAACAAAACAAGTGACTATCTTTACGAGAGAGTCATTTAATCATTTGTCCAACCAAAACATTCAAAACACGGATTCATTCAGGTAAGAAACTTCCTTTATGAGAGTAATTGAATCATTTGTCCAGTCGGCTCATTCAAAAACACAATTTATTCAGGAAGTAACAAGTGAATATCTTTGAGAGAGTCACTGAATCATTTGTCCAACCCATTCATTTGAAAAACACTGATTTATTCAGGTAAGAAACAAGTGGCTATCTTTATGAGAGAATCACTGAATCATTTGTCCAGCCAATTAATTCAAAAACACTGATTCATTCAGACAAGAAAGAAAGGACTATATTTATGAGAGAGTCATTGAATCATTTGTCCAACCAATTAATTCAAAAACACTGATTCATTCAGACAAGAAAGAAGGGACTATATTTATGAGAGAGTCATTGAATCATTTCTCCAACCAATTCATTCAAAAACACTGAATCATCCAGAAAAGAAACAAGTAAATATCTTTATGAAAGATTCATTGAATCATTTGTCCAAATGATTCATTTAAAACACTGATTCATTCAGGAAAGAAACCAGTAACAAAATGAGTCATGGAATCATTTACCGATTTGTTCAAAAACACTGAATCGAGTTTGCTAATATTATACCTTAGGTAACAGGCTAAAACATTTGACCAATAATACCAATAATTAGAGTAAAAATGTATAGTATCCACAAAATGATGTCACTTTTTGGGTGTCATAATTTCAAACAATGGTATGTATGTATGTATGTATGCATTTATGTATGGGAAAATGGTGTGGTTAGGAGCTATGCACATAATTACTGTTTCAACTAAACATTGATTTTGTTCATTACTTTCAGTTTTACTACAGGGATTTGCATATAAATTTAAAAATGATAGCATTATTGTATGATTTCAGTTATTTGATGCAGTTGATATGTAAATCTATTGTTAGAAATGAGTTTATCTAACATTCTTACTATAGCATGCATTTGTGCCTCTAATGCTTTATAAGTAACTGAACACTAAAGTGTCCCCTATTTATGGAAAGCACAATGTGTCAGCAGAAGGGAAGCAAAGTGAGGTCAGTGTGAGTGTCCATTATCTCGTTGATTTCTGCGTTTACTCCCTTAAGCACACACACTCACACCGGAGGATGATTCTGCACACAAGTATGAGAACATCACTCACTCCTTCACTCACTTGCATCATACAGTATGAAACTCAGTATGAAAAACTGTGACCTTGATGACACCATGAGAACTCATCCAATGGACAAAACTGTACTGACTTTAATTAAAAGATGTGTATTACTGTGTGTGACTGTTTTCTGACCTTTTAACCAGAATTTTATCAGTGGGTTTTCACATTTTTCATAATTTGTGTTTCTCTTCAACAGGAATCGATGCATCAGTTAGACATGCCAGAAAGCACTTAAAACGTCATCCCCCATAAATCTGTGGTACATAGGCGCGCTCCTGCTCTTTCTGTCAAGGTCAGTGTATTTCATTTGTTTGTGGTTAGAGGCGTTTATGGGTGTAAAGCTCATCTCTGTCACAGCTGAGCATTTGAATGTGTGTATGTGTGTGTGTGTGTGTGTGTGTGTGTGCGTGTGCGTGCGTGCGTGTGTGTGTGCGTGCGTGTGTGTGCCAGGCTAGTGCAGGCGTTGGCATTCATCCCAGCTGGCACATTAATCTAAAGAGTGAAGCTAATTATGGCCACAGTACAGACCTCCAAACATGAGGCTCCAGGCTTGTGTCAGACCAGCACATCTGCTGAACCTGCAGTCACAGTTCACATCAACATTCCTCATTTTGGACTGTTTAAATCTCACATAATATAGGTTTAATGTCAACATCTCTTTAAATTATGTTGTTTTTTTTTTGGTTTGTTTGTTTTTTTTAACTTTCCTTAAAAGGGGTCATTTTCCACAAGTTAATATGATTCTTTAGGGTCTTAACGAAAAGTCTATAATATACTTTGGTTAAAAATTCTCAATGGTTTTGTAAAACAACACCCTTTTACCTTGCCAAAATCAGCTCTGCAAAAATCATCTCATTCTGGTTGAGGCTGCTTTAAATCCAAATGAGCGCTGCTCGCCCCGCCCCTCTCTTCTCTCTGTGGAATAACAAGCTTGTTTGCTTTAGACACATTTAGCTGTGTTTATCCTCTAAATTTGCTAACTAGCACATTATTAGGAAAGACGATTGCAAAGATTCATTAAAAAAAAACTTATACTCACTTCTGCTGTAAGTGAAGCTGGATCACGAATGATTTGCGTGAACATAGACGGATATATGTAGATCGGGAGGTGCATTCCCTTCACAAACAAACGTTATCCACTGCATCTTCAGCGTCTCAGATGCCGGGAGTAAATGACGACCACTAAGTTCATTATTACATCCAGCAACACAACACCTCTATCGCTCAATCGGAGATATTCTTGTCTAACTTACATCCCTGCTCCGCCATCGAAACACAGAGGGTGGACTGTGACAGCTGCTCTGGTAAGACGCTCATGTCAATCAACTATGGTGGGAGCGGCCTCTGTTGGTGTGACACCACAACGACATCTGAGAACGGCTCGATTTGAAAAAGGGAATATTATTTTTTACAGGTAAATTAAAAACCACTGCATGGATTTTTTTATCATTACAGGGTAGATTGTACATACACTGCCAACACACATTAATGTTCAAACAACATGTAAAAGTGAACTTAGCATTAAAAGTGAACTTTAGCTAATCATGCTAAAAACATGCTAGTAACTTGGTAATCGTGCCAGAAACATGCTAACAACATCATGTTAGTAATATGCTAATCATGCTAAAAACAGACTTGCAACATGCTAGTAACTTGCTAATCATGCTAGAAACATGCTAGTAACTTGCTAATCGTGCCAGAAATGTGCTAACAACATGGTAATCATGCTAGTAACATGCTAATCATGCTAGAAACAGACTAGCAACATGCTAGTAACTTGCTAATCGTGCCAGAAACATGCTAACAACATGGTAATCATGCTAGTAACATGCTAATCATGCTAGAAACAGACTAGCAACATGTCAGTAACTTGCTAATCACTTGCTAACATGCTAATCATGCTAGAAGCATGCTAGTAACTTGGTAATCGTGCCAGAAACATGCTAACAACATCATGTTAGTAATATGCTAATCATGCTAAAAACAGACTTGCAACATGCTAGTAACTTGCTAATCATGCTAGAAACATGCTAGTAACTTGTTAATCGTGCCAGAAATGTGCTAACAACATGGTAATCATGCTAGTAACATGCTAATCATGCTAGAAACAGACTAGCAACATGCTAGTAACTTGCTAATCGTGCCAGAAACATGCTAACAACATGGTAATCATGCTAGTAACATGCTAATCATGCTAGAAACAGACTAGCAACATGTCAGTAACTTGCTAATCACTTGCTAACATGCTAATCATGCTAGAAGCATGCTAGTAACTTGGTAATCGTGCCAGAAACATGCTAACAACATCATGTTAGTAATATGCTAATCATGCTAAAAACAGACTTGCAACATGCTAGTAACTTGCTAATCATGCTAGAAACATGCTAGTAACTTGCTAATCGTGCCAGAAATGTGCTAACAACATGGTAATCATGCTAGTCACATGCTAATCATGCTAGAAACAGACTAGCAACATGCTAGTAACTTGCTAATCGTGCCAGAAACATGCTAACAAAATGGTAATCATGCTAGTAACATGCTAATCATGCTAGAAACAGACTAGCAACATGTCAGTAACTTGCTAATCACTTGCTAACATGCTAATCATATTAGAAGCATGCTAGTAACTTTCATGCCAGAAACATTCTAACAACATGGTAATCATGCTAGTAAGATGCTAATCATGCTATAAACAGACTAGCAACATGCTAGTAACTCGTTAATCATGCTAGAAACATGCTAGTAACTTGCTAATTGTGCCAGAAACATGCTAACAACATAGTAATCATGCTAGTAACATGCTGATCATGCTAAAAACAGACTAGCAACATGTTAGTAACTTGCTAATCATGCTAGAAACATGCTAATAACATGCTAATCATGCTAGTAACATGTTAATCATGCTAAAAACATGTTAAACATGCTAGAAAAGTGTTAGAAACATGATAACTACATTCGAATCATTTTAGCAACATGTTAATTATCTAATCTATCTACATAAAGTTTAAACTTTCAGGCTAGGCTTTTTCAAGCCTAAAGTATTATAAATCTATGAAAGTTGAAACATATATATATATATATATATATATATATATATATATATATATATAATATTTCAAAAATATATTTGAGTATCACTATTTACAACATATATTTAGAATATTTTAGCAAATATAAAATTATAAACTTAAATGAGCATACGAACATCTCAGTGTCTCCTTTTGCAGTGTCTCAAAACGAGAGAAAAAAAGTCAGGTGTCTTAATTTGGACTGAAACATTTCTCATCAAATTATCTGAGCTGCTCCACATTAATTTTATAGCTTTATACTTTAACTGAATAACAAGTAGTGACTCATTTGAGTCATTTTTTATTTCTTCTGAGGATTTTTAAGAGAAATAAAATTGACAACTCTCTTAATAAAACTTAACTGAAAACTCCATAAAGTATTATGAGCTATGAAAGAGCAACTTCTGAGCAACAAAACTGTAGATTTTCTGCTCACCCCACTTTCTGTCGCTGGTGTTTTAGTATGCCCGGATCTATGATCATTAGGCTACTGCACCCTAACATTTTGATTGACTCCAATAATAACAAATATTGAAAACAGTGAAAATCTTTCTTTAAAGCTGCATTGTGCAATTGCTTTGGCACTAGCAGCACCAAAACATTACTGCACAAATAATGACTGTTTCCAAACAGGTTTCCCGAAACGCTATTCTCATCTCTCAAGGTCTGATGGGTGATAAACAATTTCTGCATGCTATTTCATGACAAAAATTGCCTAAGGCACATTTGATCTGAGCTGATTGTTTCAGAAATTTGCATGATGATATAATCCTAGAGCATGATGAAGGTAGCTTGAGGTTTGACTTACAGTAGGCACTAAAAGCCACCTAGACACTTTCTAAATGAAGTGGGTGATGAACGGATGAGGCAGGAGGTGATGGAGGGATGCAGGGAGTACTGTCACGGTAGTGAGGTCAGCAGCTGTTTATATACTCTTGCATAACGGTTGACAGGATTAGATGAACTCGCTCCTGAACCTTCGTTTAGCACCTCATCACATGTGTGCTCTTTACAAACACTCCAGTCTCAAAGGGAGTTCAGGAGACCTGTTACAACAGCTTAAATAAATGCATGGTTGCAAGTTAAAAAAAAAAAAAAAAATGATGTAATGAAAGCTTTTAAATATTAGTTTGATGAGTTTTCTTGATATACTAATGTTGATTGTTACATCAGCCTAATATTTAAACTCAGATTTCTGTGTTCATTGATTTGAAGCTCTGTTAACTTGATGAAATTGTTAACTGGGCAGTGGATTTCTAGTTCCCATCCTTGAAATTATGTGAAATTACATTTTTTTTTTTTTTTTTTTTTAATCCTTTAGTAAAGAGAAACACCAGTCAGTGCTTAGTGTTTAATGCTGTTATGCTTGACATTTAAATAAGTTTCTTGTTTTGTTGTGCTGAAGAGTAGAGCTCATGGTTAGATTGAGGGTGTATATTTGAAGGTTTATACTACATCGTCTCTATGAGCAATGATTGTGATAATGTTAGATATTAGTAATATCTTATTTATTTCATAAATTTAAATGCAAAATAAATTACATTTACATGGAGTTAGAAATAGATGGGATTAATTGCACTCTAAAAAAGGTAATTACTTTCAAAAGGTACTAATATGTACTTTTAACACTATAATATATACTTTTATGTTGTGTATTGGTCATTTTGACCCAGAGATGTTTTTCTTGTACATGGTAATTAGTGTTGTCACATTGGACCAAAATATATTAATTTTGCTCATAAAGATATATCAACTTTCCCCCTACCTTTTTTTGTGTAAAAATGTTTATAAATATTACCAAATATTGATGCAAACTGTTGCTTAGAAAAAAAAATAAATAAATAAGTAAAATAAAAATTAATTAAAAAAAAAAAAGAAAATAAATTTTCTTTTGAGTGTGTAAGTGAAGTCTGGAATACATAATGAGAGAGACAAAGAGAAAAAGACTGGTCAATTAATTTGTAAATTGCTTTGGATAAAAACATCTGCTAAATGAATACATGTGAAAATACACATAAATGTGAAAAAATCAAGAAGGACATTGAAAGCCATAGTGATGAGCTGCAGTTAAAGATTGCAATGCAATGCAATGCAAAATAAATAAATAAATAAATAAAAATAAATAAATAATAAATAAATAAAAATAAAATAAAATAAAATAAAATAAAAAATAATTAAAAATCATCACTATATACAATTATGATGTATTATGTCAGCAAATGTATACTCCCATTAAAAATGTTGAAAATGAGCAGTATTCTGCTTTAGAAAAACAAAACATTTAAATTGATCTGAAATGAGATCTTCAGGTGTGCGACTTTTCACCCACTGTGTGTATTGTTAGTTTTACAGAAGTGTTGACCAGTCTGCTAGATTTATGAGTGAACAGTAAATATGCAGCAGACATGTACAGTATTGCATGTGGTCCATTATTCACATTTCAGCTATTTAATCCTACAGAGATGGATAGATTCATGACCTTCATAAAAACACTCCCATAACTGCACACCAAAAGTACATGACAAATCTCCACTGACAATACAGCATGCCAGTGGTCTTAGTGTTAAGAGCACCAGACCTCCTGTGAGGGATAAATGCGGATCACTAAGTGTGTGTGTGTGTGTGTGTGTGTGTGTTTGCGATTTATCGCCCAACACACACCATCCATCAAAATCAGCTGTGAACTATTTAACCTCAGCGACTTTAGGAGTGCCGTTCATAACCCTGCGCCATTAAACACAAACACACAGCAGAAATAAACCCAGTCCTGTCTGTCTGTCAGCGCTGGACACTCAGTAATTCTGGTAATATATATTCCTCCTAGAAATATCTCCAGTCAGGGCCAAAGGCTTCTGACACCTTGTTTTATTACAACAACTAAAGAAAACAGACAAACATCCACGCCAAATTGTTTATTTAAAAAATCACTTAATCTTTTAATGGTTGTATATAGTATTAAAGAAGCTGCTTTTTCTATTAGAAATATTATTATTATTAATATTATTAAAAAATATTATATTATTACTCATTTATTGAAATTTAAATTATTAAAAAGAAATTCATATTAGTAATACATTCTTGCAATTTATATTCAACTGTTTTTAAGCATTTAAGCAGATGCCTTACAATAAAAGGTTTAAAGATCATTAAAAAAACATAAATTCTAGTGTGTCTAAATGTCTCAGCAGTAGTGTATTTATATACCATATATATTTCTGTGTGCCCTTAATAACTCAGGCTTTCACCAATAATAGACTAACTTCAAATGTGCTTGTATCATATCCAAATATCTGCCTAAAATACACTTAAAAAAAAGTGTAGACCATTCATTTGAGTTTATTTATTGAAGGTGTAGTTGTAACCCATCTAATCTTCATCGTTAAAGGATTACCAAAAATGATCATTCTGAAATCATTTAGTCACCATCATGTCTAAACCTGTATGACTTTCTTTCTTGTGCAACAAACATTGTGTATTTTTGATCTGCTCTTTTGCATGCAATAAAATGGATTATCTTCCAAGTCATCTGAAGCCATATGATGCTTTGTGTGAAAGAGACTCAAATGCAGGTTGTTATTAGCAGAAAATGTTGCAATGCATGAGTTGTAAGGACTTCATTTATTCTTTAAGGTAAATATTACTCCTTTATGATTACATTTCAAAGTAAAGTGTTGGCTTGTTTAAAATTGCTCTACAATGCTTTCGCAATGGCGTACTAGCTACTGCCAGTAAATCTGAACTGGAAATGCCTTTTTTTAACCACCTGACAAGTCCCGGGTCACCTGATCACTCTTTGCTCTGATTGGTGTGAGCTATTTACAAGCGTTCTTACATTGGACAGCTGAGCCGTCCATAACATTCAGTCATCGGGCTGTGGGCGGGGCTTGTAGTAATACGAGCTGGTGCAAACCTCTTTGCTTTCCGTTCGAGCTGTCAATCAGATGACTGTTTTCAGCGTTTCGTGTGGAAGCTTAGAAATAGAACAAACGAGTAGAATGGCACGAACCAGACGGTATTAAGATGGGCGGGGACTAGGTGGGAGTAAATAATATTTGTCTTGTTTTATTTCTTCACTGTGTATTTTAAGGATTTTGCCTATTAAGGCTTTTCAGTATCATTATTTATGTGTGAACGGTGCATATCGCTGCTGAAGCGGACAACGCTGTCACACGATATCTGTTACTTTTCTCAGCGCGGGTACGGTTGCACCAATCAGAGTCGTTTGTGTTCACTAGGCAGTTATTTTTTAAAAATAATTTCACAGTTATGGCGGAGTTTAACATTTAACGTCCATGCCACCAATCAATTCTTGCAAAGAATCTATACAATATTTTATTTTTTTTAGTTGTCATATATTTGTTTGAAAATAAAAACCGTTAGGAGGTTTGAATGTTGTGTGAAGGCAATGGCGGTTTTGGGGCCACCGAGCGCCCCCTACAGTAATAGCGACTCCTAAACAATCACCAGCTGGAAATATTTGCTATTCTGGAAAAGAAAAGGAGGAGTGGATGAAAGGAGGAGGAGTGGAGGAGAGGAAAAAACCAAAACACTCAGCGCTGTTCGCCATGTTGTGTTCAGGACACATGAGAGAATATATGGACGCCTCCGAGGGTTTATTCCAGCGGATACACAACATTTAAACACAGAGAAACGGAGCTGATATCATCTGAACCGCGATCATCTGATCTCAAGCGGCGTTTGTGACTGATCTGGGATCATTCGAAGGAAAAACGCGTTTCAGAGGCGCATTAGGATTTTACGGAGGAATACAGTCTTTCCGACACTATAAAATACTCTGTTTGTTTGGTTTGTTTTAGATGTTGTTGCTGTTTCGGATCTTCGTGTATTTAAACCCTGAGCTGGATTTATATTCGTGTGTTCTGGAATGAAGATCATGACTGCGATTATATAAATCTTCAGATTTATTCAACTCATTTTTCAAAGAACCAGAAGATCATATCGGGATGTTCTTGAACTTGAACCATGAATAGGAATTTTCAGCATGCATATGGCGACGAACTCGGAATGATCGCTGTTTCTATACGTGACGAGAGCGATCGATACTGATCGATATTAGTGCATAAGTTTCAGGCCAGCCTGCTGTCACTTTCTAATACAGTATGATTGTATTAATGTTTGATATTTCATCTATGCAAACAGAAACACACGCACTGACCTCCAGGCTGAGGATTTGTCAAATCTCTCAAACACTAAACCTCTCTTACAGACTTACACATTGATCCGGACCTGTTTGCTCACAAATAAATGCTTTTGGCAATATTAAAACATTAATTTTAGAGGGAGCGGATTATCAGCTTGGGTGTTGCTGGGATTTATTGCAGTACAAGAATCTGCACCGAAAATGAGGACAGACACCAAACTGGCCTTGGCCATATTCCTCGTATCCTGTTCATCAGGTGGGTAGACATTTCTGCATTATGTCTAGTGTTTATTTATTTATTCATTTTTTTGGTTTAAATTAGAAACGTCACAACTGCAGCCTGTTGACAAACACACACACACGTTTGACCCCAGCATTGGTCATGGATTGTGAGTAACTCAGGCTGTATCGGATTAATTCAAAGCTTTTGTCAGTGACACAAGGAGCTGCTTGTTACAGCCGCGTGTTGACGTGCGTTACATGTTACAGAAGTGTAACTGATGTTTATTTGATGTTGCACTGATGGCTTCTGCTCATAATTGAGGTCCAGTATGATTGTGCAGTACATTAAGGTCTCAGTATGTCTTTGATTTTTGATCTCGAGGTTTTGTAACATTCACTGGAAGTTTGAGAATGTTCTGAAGAATTTTTATTGTGGGGCTTTTAAATTAATTATTGAATCACATATTGTTAATAGAATGACTGTTTATTCTGATAAATAGCAGGTGATATATTAAGGTCAGAAAGAATCTAAGATATACATATGTGACCCTGGACCACAAAAACAGTCTTAAGTAGCACAGGTATATTTGCAGCAAGAGTCACAATTATCAATTTTTCTTTTATGCCAAAAATCATTAGGATTTTAAGTAAAGATCATGTACCATGAAGATATTTTGTAAATTTCCTACCGTAAATATATCAAAACTTAATTATTGAATAATTAAATGCATTGCTAAGAACTTCATTTGGGCAACTTTAAAGGTGATTTTTGTCAGTATTTTGATTTTGATATTCAGATTCCAGATTTTCAGATTGTTGTATTTCATCCAAATATTGTCATATCCTAACAAACCATATATAGAAGGAAAGCTTATTTATTTGGCTTTCAGATTATGTATACATCGCAATTAAAAAAAAAAAAAAAAAAAATGCCCTTGCGAACAATTTTGTGGACCAGGGTCACACATACTACCATCCAAATGTTTTTGCAAGAAGTGTCTTATGAGCATGAAATCTGCATTTATTTAATCAAAACACAGTAGAAACAGCAGTACTGTGAAATATTATTGCAGTTGTGAATATCTGTTAAAATGTCATTTATTTCTGTGATCCAAGCTGAATTTTCAGCATCATTACTCCAGTCTTCAGTGTCACATGATCCTTCAGAAATCATTCTAATATGCTGATTCGCCACTCAAGAAACATTTCTGATTGTTATTAGTGTTGAAAACAGTTGTGCTGCTTTAGATTTTTGTGCAAACCGTGAACCATTTTATTTTTCAGGTTTCTTTGATAAATAGAAAGTCCTAAAGAACAACATTTCTTCTGTAAAATTATAAATGTCTTTACTGTCAAAAAAAGTATTATTGTTATTATTATTTTTTAATCACTGATCTCCAAACGTTTAAACAATAGTTTACGCCTTGTGCATCCTCATGTAAACATGCAGTCATTTAAATTAATTAGTCCTAAAGTACATGAAGAATTGGCATGGCATTGACATTTGACATCTGATGAATGAACAGTTCTCCTAAATTGAAGATCTACTTTAATCATTTAATAATAATTCATTATTGTAGGTGCCAGACATTTCTAATGATCTACTCAAATCCATCCTGTAAATGATGATGTTTTCACACTTCTGTAAGGATTTTTTTTCATGAATTTGCTTAAAAGCACAGTGCACATGTCCTGTTATTAACCTGGTAAACGTGTTTATTCTGAAGCATTTTGGTTTTGATTGTTGGAGTCTTGTTTTAGGCCTACATTGGCTTTTTTTAAACAAAGTGGGAGGAGCTTTTTTTTTGTGATCAGCTCATCCACCCCTACAGCCCACATCTAAAACACCTCAGACCAAAAAAGAGGTTCAGTGTTTGATGTTGTGTATGTAGAGACAGATAAATGGATAAAGAGTCTGGACAATGAGAATACCACAGTTTGGTGCAGATGAGTTGTAGAATCACGGATGAGGGCAGTAATGTGGTCTTTGGTCAGATGCTCGTTCAGATTAGTCACTATACTGGTCTTTTTAAAGATGCCCGAACGCTTCGCTGCTCAAGGTTACAGAGTCTGACGCCAGAATAACGCTAATGCCATTAAAGACCAGTATGCTTCGTCTATCTGATGTGCTGCTTTATAGAGTTTCACCAGTGTGTGTTTACTATGGTGTATCTCTTGAGAAATGCACTTTTTTTAAGGTCAAGTGTGTAATTTTGTTCAATACATATATAATCAATCACTGGTCAGGTGATATGTGTTTTCCAGTAGCTGAAGCTGATATTACTAGTATATATTTCTAAAGGGTCTATTTTTATTAATTAATTCATTTGTAGATTGCCTTTGTGGCACCTTTGTTTTAAGCAGCCTGACATGGGAAGCCTGTCTGAAAACAGTCGTTTGTTGACTCGCGTGACATGCAGAATTTATCAGAAGCATCAGAAGTGACAGGTGAAGGTGTTTACTAAACTCCTGCTCTCTCTCTCTCTGTCTCTCTCCCTCCCTCTCTCTTCACGCTCAACCAGCCCTGAAATAGGCCAAAGGTCTACAGCAGCCCTCATCCTCTTTAGCATAAGCCTGTAGGGCTCACGTAGACTTATGCCAAGGTTACAGCCGCCGAGCAAATCCCTGCACCAGCAAACCTCACACACCGACTCTAAGAGCAGGTCACTGCTGATCAAAGTCATTCTCCAGCTTCCTAAGATGATGCATCAATCCCATATGTCTGCTCATTTATTTTGGCCAAAAAAAGAGAAAGCGAGAACATTTTTAAGTCTAGTCTTAACATTTTAAAACATTAAGCATATTTTAGAACCAGGATTTTTTTTTTCTTTCTTTCCTTGCTTCCTTCCTTCCTTCCATTTTTTTAAATCTTAAATCTAAAAAACTACTTTTTTTTTAATGAAAATATTACTGTATCTTAAGATAAAATTCTATATTTATTATTACAATCAGCATAAACTAAAGACAATTAAAATACAGATTTTTTTTTTAATTTAGATTTTTTTTTTAAATTAAATTTCTAAAAATAAATGATTTATTCTCAATTTATTCTCTTTTAAGTAATTTTCAGTACTGTTATACTGTACAATCAGAATAAATTAAAGACAATTTGATTTAAAAATTAAAGGGCTACTTCACCCAAAAATGAAAATTCTGTCATTAATTACTCACCCTCATGTTGTTCCAAACCCGTAAGACCTTCATTCATCTTCGGAACACAAATTAAGATATTTTTATGAAATCTGAGAGCTGACCCTCCATAGACAGCAAGGGTCCTACCATGGTCAAGGCACAGAAACAAAGTAAGGACATTTTTAAAATGGTCCATGTGACATCAGTGGTTCAATTGTAATTTTATGACACTACAAGAATACTTTTTATGCACAATAAATAAATAATAAATAATAATAATGACTTTATTCAACAATTCTGACCGTGGTAGGATCCTTGCTGTCTTTGGAGGGTCAGAGAGCTCTTGGATTTCATCAAAAATATCTTAATTTGTGTTCTGAAGAAGGTCTGGAATGGTTTGGAACAACATGACATTGAGTAATCAGTGACAGAATTTTCAATTTTGGGTAAGCTATTCCTTCAAGCCTGTATTTAGGACCAGTATTTTTTGCGTTGTGGCATTATTTTTTTAACGAAAATTCAGCACATTTTCCTAGAAATGTTTAAATTTTATTTATTTGTTTTTACTTTTTAATGTAATTCTCATTGCCGTAATACTGCACAAAATGCACAAAATTATTACAGTCAGCATAAATTAAATGCAAGTTAAATTAATTGCTTGAAATTCACCCACATCACAGTCATGCAGTGATGATCTTTAACAGATTGTTGATGAGGAGGAACAACAGTATGTTTTGTATCGTCTGTCTGTGTGAGTTTTGGTTGTTTCTGTAAGTGTAGAAGGCTCATCTGTAGCCCCAGATGGGCAGCCGTCTCTCTGCCGATCGCGCAGCATGTGGGTGGCGTTGGTGGTTGTGTTTCAGACAGATGTGCCCCTCCGTCCAGCCGCTCTGGCTCCAGCATGTCCGGAGCAGGAAGGCCAAACCCTGGGAACGTTCCTCTGGCAGACGGAGGAGTTATAGACTCTGAAAGCATTTCATTTGATGAATCTGCAGAGAAACTGGATAAGACAGACAGACCGAGAGCGAGAGAGAGAGATTCAGGACCTCACAAGCATGTGTGTGTTGGAGAGAAACTGTGAAGTGTTTGAATGGCCTGAAACCCAGAGCGAGGAGTAAAATATGATGGTGATCAGGGAGTCGTGCTGGTTTGTGAATGCAAATACGGGGGCAGTAAACCAGAAGTCTTAAATGTGTCACATTCTAAGTTCATTTATAATATCAGTCAAGGTTTCTTACGCTGAAAAGAGTCGTAAATTCATTTTTCATGGTCTTTTTCCATCCTGAATCTTACAATAGAGCTGTTCAGTCATGACGTCAATTTGTCAGCAAACCCAGGAGACTAATTCAGCATGGCTTCCCTCAGGAATTTCCTCTGGGTCCAGAGCAGATTTCTGTTTTTTCAAAGAGTAAATAAAGATCTACGGTTAACATTACTTTAGACGTTCACTTTTTGTTCTGCAACGTAAAATACACAAATTTATACCTCGATTGTAAGATATTAAACCACTGCGTGCTTTAAAAATAGAAGTTTCTACACAAACACAGCAACTGATTTGTGAGGTACGTAAACAACATCTTAGTAGTATAGTCCTTGTTAGCAGTTTTCATTTTCTAAAGCAGACAGTCATTTCAAAATTCATATTTAAGGTATAATAGTTTGTTGCATTATAAAATATTTCTTCAGTAACCACAGACCTTGTTTTACTCATAAATAAAAAAAAAAAAAAAAAAAAAAAAAATTATAAGAGTATTATTTTAGTACCTTTAATATACTATTACAGTTTTTATTAATTTATTTTGAATAGTGTTTATTTTTATGTTTTAGTAATTTTGTTGGAGGTTTTTGTCATTTTTATGTTTTTGTTTTATACTTTTTTATTTTAAGTAATTTTTATTCGTTTTAAGTTAAAATGAGAAATGTTGTATGTTTAATTTTACTTCAGTTAATGTTTATTTTATTTCAGGTAAAGTGTAAATAAAAATAAATAATAAATCAATAAATAAATATATAAATGGTTTTAATTTTAGTTTCAGTCTGTAGTTACCCTATAGTAATTTAGTTACCAATAATAATTACTCTAAAAAATAAATAAATAAATAAAAAATACCGATGATTCAAACGATTGTCTTCTGGGTTTTGACTACAAACTGAAGCGCTCTATTAAACTGGCTGTTTTTGTTAGTTTTCCTTTAAGACCTGTGATACGATCTGCTACCCTCACTGATTATGTATTTATAATATGTAGATGTGGGCGGTCATATGTTAATAAGCTTGAGATTGTGATGCCATAACGATAAATATTTCTGCACAAAGTCTTTTTGCTGAGTTCACTGTGGAGTCCACATTAGTCCAGACTTGGTGTGTTTTTAAAAAAATAAAAATAAAAAATCTAAATCATTTCTCAACATTCTTTTCATGTCTCCTAAACTTCTACTTCAAAAGAGCAATGAAAAAATGCTCTTCTTCACAGTTTGATCCATTATTTATTCCACAAGAAGTAATTTTCATATTGACAGCAGATGTGAGACCGGAGAATCAGAGACTTGTCTTGATCTTACAGTATGTCTGTTAAACAAATGCAAACACAAAATCTAGAAATATAACTGCAAAAGGGTGCACTTTTACTTTTGCCCATATAAAGTTGGGAGTTTCTATGCACTGCATGTCTTGGAAAGTTTCCTACTCTAGATTTGTGAGCTAATCCAGTTTGTGCTTTTAACTTGGCATTGTGAGCTATTATTGACTTGTATGACAGATTTCTCAGATGTTCCTCATTTGTAAGTCGCTGTGGATAAAAGCGTCTGCTAAATAAAGGGACAGTACTAGAAATGTCAACGCTGACTTATGTTTACATCTAAACATTTAAACAAATATTAAATAGGAGACAAAACATGCCAAGTAGTCATAGGTGATTCTTTTGGCCATAAAACTTTTTACATGACAAGCAAAATAAAGCTTTTAAAATATGATTATGGCCCTTTAATCAGGGTTGTTTCTTACAATGGTACAATTCTATTGATCTCAGTGATATTGCTCAGTTGTATTTCAAAGGTTCAATATTTAACATTTTAGCGAGTGTTTTAGTCATTTGGGTTGAATGAGTTCAGCGAACACATTTTTCTCAGCATAATACACTTACAATTTTGCCTGACTTTTGTTTGTTTGATTGTGGAAGTGCATCATTAGATCTGCTGGTCTTCTCTGCTCTCTGTAGATGATGAAGTGTTGCTCTCTACTCTTTTACACTCATTTGTATCTTCTGTTATTGCCAGTTTGTGAATCTGTGTGGGTTTTATTGCTGATTGTACAGTATGCTCAGCGTCTGCGGGAGCGCATTGATTTTGTGTATTGGATTTGGCTCACTGCAAGGTTTCCTGCAGTAGTTCTTGTAAATTTGAGTGCCTCCTCCTGCAGCGGCCTGTGATTTACACGTCTGTCCCAGCAGGCCTGGTGTCCAGCCACATTAGCTCATTACTGAGAGTACGAGCGCTTCATTCAGAGCGGATCACACCGATGCGCTTCTCCCTTCTTATTCCAAGTTAAAGGAGCCGCTGGTATTGGTGCACAGTGGCTAACACTAATGTAGGCAAACCACATTCAAATTATGAATGTACTAATACTAATAATGATCACTTTTCGAATGCAAACCAAAAAGAAATGCTTAAAAAATATATTATGAAGAAATTCTGTACCTTTTAAAAACGTTTACAGGGTTCGTACAAGGTGCTTGAATTTGACCTTTTGAAATTTTTAAGATCTTCAAAACCCTTGAAAATAGCAATATTCCTGAAGAGGAACTTAAAAAGTGCTTCAGTTATTGAAAGATAATGTATCTTTGAAATAAGTGTTTAATTTTTTTCAATGAGCACATATCTTTTTACACAAAATTCACGCAGTTCAAAAACATCACACCTTTTTGCTTATTTTAGTTTGTAATGATTTTAAAAAGCAGGTAGTGATGGGTGAAATGGAGCTTTTCAAATCTCAAAACCATTCCATAGCAAAAAGATTTACAGTTTTAAAGTGCTCCGATCTGATTGCATATCACAAATCATTTGATTTAGAACAAGACTTCGGAGCGGTTTCGAGAAGTTGACTTAGATCGGGGCTTCAGATCGTGTATTACAAATCATTTTGTTTAGATTGAAGCTTCAGGTATTGCAAATCATTTGGTTCGGTTCAGGATCGTATCGCACATCACAATTTTTTTTTAGTTAGATCGGAACGTGTTTGTGAATCGTTTCACTAATCGATTCAAATCAAATGATTAGTGATACACGATTCAAAGTCCCTGTCTGAATAAAATGGTTTGCGATATGCAAAGTCATGTTTGCGAATCCCAAGTCTAAGTCAAATGATTCGTGACGCGCTCTGAGCCCTGATCTGAAATGATGGTTCGCAAATCATTACTCAGATCGGGACTTCAGAGCGTGGATTGCAAATCTTTTGATTCAGATCAGGACTTCGTTGCAGGTTCTCGAATCATTTCATTCAGTGTGGGACTTCGGAGTGTGTATGGCAAATTATTTGATTCAGATTAGGATTTCAGAGCGATTTCGCTAATCTTTTTTTTTTTTTTTTTTTTTTAGCATTAAGGCAGTACAGTTATAAAAACAAAACAGAAACAGTTATTATATTTAGAATTTTTTTTTTAATTTTATTTATCTTTTTTAGAACATTGTTTGATAAGTGAGATTCAAGCCCTTAAAAAATTCAAAATGTAGTGCTTGAAAAGTCCTTGAAAGTCCTGGAATTTTATTTTACAGTATCTGAATTTGTTTAATTAAAAAAAAAAAAAAAAAGTTAACTTTTAATACAAAGTATTTAGGAAGAAATTTTGTGTATTTTTAAGAACAATTTAAACTTTTTATATTTTCATTTAATTTTTAAAAATATTTTAAATGGTATGTATTCGTTTTATTTATTCAATTCAGGCAATATTTTCATAAAATTATAATTTTTTTTTAATTAAAAATTAAAATAATTCATATTATATATGTCAGTAAAGTGTATCTCATCAGGTCCAGGTGTGTTTCAACTTGCGTCTGTAGTTCCTGTTGTGGGTTTCTGCTGCTGACGGTGTTTGATTGATTGCTGTTGGCAGCTTATGACTCAAGAACAGCATTGTGGGTAAATTTGAACAGATTAGGTGGTAAAAAAGGTCTTACCACAGTATATGGCATTTGTGTGTGTGTGTGTGTGTGTGGCGCTGCCTACAACACACACACACACACACACACACACACACACACACATATTGACTTCTCTTTATTATATAAAAAAAATATATATATATTTTATGAGGAAGTGCTGTGCTGGAAATGACATCTCATGTTCAGATTTTTGTTAAATACGAAAAGTGATCAAACAGGAACTTTATTTCAAGGAAAACAGATCATACTAAATACGTCTTGATTCAGCTCAGATGAGATCATTTGACTGAATGTTCATTGATATCATTCAGTGATTAATTATAGATCAGTTTACAGCAAAGACTCAATTCTGTTGTAGTCTTGAGGCTTCTGTAAGTTTAAATTCCAGTTCTGGAGTTTTGAAGTTTTGATCTGATGAAATTGATCTGAATCTACAGAGAGAAAGAGAATAAAAGATGCCAAATGAAAAAGTCTTTTAAGCAAACTGTCAGAAAACAAAAACGTCTTTGAAGCACTGTCTGTTTTTGACATTATGCAAGTCATCTAAAGTTTATCTGGTTCATAAAAGCTTATATACACATTATGAAAATTTTAAAAGCCGAACTATGATCGTTAAAGTATGTTTACATCATTTGAGCTCATTGATGATATTTCTGTGGTCAGAAAGGCAGGTGTTTCTGTGTATTTTATCGCAAAAGGTCTGTCTTAGTTTAATTATCTTTGCACATTAATGATTTATTGTAGACTACACAAAGCGTGTAATTATGCTGTTTTTGTTGTTTAGAGAGAGTTTAAGCATCATCGCCCTCTGCTGGTAATAGTGTGTGTTTAAAAATTATTATTTTTAAAAACTGCAAGTTTAATATGCAGACACGGCTATAAGGCACTGTGCTTGTGTGGCGATGCAGATGATTTATTGTTAATGTTCAGATTTCAAAAAGAAAACATTAAAGGGACTGATAAAAGCTTTCCATTGACTTCAATAGAATATGTAGACAGACTGATGATTTTTATCTTAATTGAGGTCATTAAGAGAAGATATACGACTTTTAATGAGAAAGCAGACGCATGTTGAGACATCAGAAGGTTCCTGCAGGCACAAACACACCATTCAGAAACTCTCACGTGACTCCAGAAGAATGAAAGTGACATTTAGGAAAGAAATGATGCAGCGCAGAAATATTTCCGACGGCTGGAAACTGAACAAGCTCGATAACATCGTGTGAGAGATCAGTGCCTGTCGGCCTGTTTAATCCTGTGATTTATGAAAGTAAGTCGACTATTACTCTGAAAGCTCATAATTATTTCATAATCACGCGTCTCTGCCCTGCAGCCCGATGAAGGCATTTAATGTTTGTGTCTCAGTGACGCTTGCGTGGAATTCGGTGAATGTTCAGTGGGCTGAAGTGAATGGAAATCTGTTCGGCGTGCTGAATTATTGAGAGAGGTCAAAGACGTCTGTCAGCAGAAATGTCCGATTGCTCCACGTCTCGCCTTTCTAGCATTCCTTCCCTTCAATGAGCTGTTGTGGATGAAATACAAACCCTTTCCTTCACAAACACACACTCTCAGGCGTTCCTGCACATGTTCAAAAGTTTGGAGTCAGTAAGATTAATACACAACTTAATACTATTCATCAAGGATGCATTAAATTGATCAAAAGTATCAGTGTATAATGTTACAATAGATCTCTGTTTCTAATAAATGCTGTTCTTTTAAAGTTTCTATTCATCTGTGAATCCTGAAAAATAAAATGTATCCACAGAAATAAATAGAAGAACAATTGTTTTCAACATTGATAATAATCAGAAATGTTTCTTGAGCGGCAAATCAGCATATTAGAATGATTTCTAAAGAATCATGTGATGCTGAAGACTGGAGTAATGATGCTGAAAATTCAACTTTGATCTTACTTTAAATTGTAATATTTTACAGTTTTTATGGGTTTCTTTAAACTGTGAGTTTAAACATCATTGAAAATTGTATTACCTTTTAAAGCAATATTTTATGTCTTATCAGTGAACAACATCTTAAATTTCAGTCTGTTCCTCACAAAGTTATAATATCATTGCAGACAAGCAATATTATTATAAATTACAAAATATAAGATGCATGAATTTGCTGCCTTTTGAGACACCGATTTAGGCAGCTTTCCCAGATGAAAAAAAAAGTGCAATTTAAGTGCGTTATGCTATTTTTGCGCACTAATTTTGTACATAATATAATAAAAAAATTTATTTTTTAGTACTTCTTAAAATAGACTTAAGATCCTCTAGGTTTACTCAGCTGTGGTAAATAAATAAAATGTAGTTAGTCGCCACTTGTAGTACACTTGCGTGTACTAGTGTATGAAAGATGGGTTCAAGTGGTAACTAAATACTTTTTTTAAATACTGAGATAGTATCTTAAAAGCACATTTTAGTTCATATTCATGGCATCTCAAAATAGCACAGTTGAGATGATCTTAAGTTTATCTTAAGAAGTACTAAAGAATAATCTTTAGTATACAAGTACAAAATAAGTGCATAATGGAAGTGCACTTTTTTTTTTTTTTCACCTGGGTTGCATGCAATTCCAGAATGTATTGTGATGAACACAATGAAAACACTGGACAATTCGACCCACTGTTTGCATCTTACGTTTTAATGCTTATTAGAGTATTATGTGTTAGTTTAGCAACATCCAACTATTAAAATCAAATGTGAGAGAAACGCTATTTAACATGCTCAGCTCTGCACTGAAAAGAGAGTGTGGTTCATTAGATGGGTCTAGTATTTAAAATGTTTAAACTATACAAGCTCTAAAATTATAAAATGAATCATCTACACTTTTGGAGCATTTTTTTTTTAATCCCTTAGAGGTCTATTTATAATGTTAGTCAGTTTATTACATCAAAAAATGTAGTTTTTTGGCATTTTCAGCAATCTCCCTGACTAACAATTCAAAAAGCTGAGTTTGATGCACTGAAAAAAAAAACAAAATTAGAATAGAAACAAATTTCACTCAGAAATGACTTGTGAACTTCAAAAAATAATTACAAAGAAACGGCAACACATTGAATTTAACATGAAACTTTGAAATCGAATGACCAGCGTTGTTTTCTTCTGAATGTACTCCATAATTTACAGTTTTGAAAAGTAATTTTTTTTTAAAGTGTTTATAAGATTTATATGCGCTTAGGTGTTTAATTTTTGTTATTTGTGCTTCAGGTGCGATTCTGGGGCGCTCGGAGACGCAGGAATGTGCGTTTTATAATGTGAGCTGGGAGAAGGACGGGACGAACCGGAGCGGAATCGAACTGTGTTACGGAGAGAAAGACAAGCGACGACACTGTTTCTCCACCTGGAAGAACCGCTCAGGAACCATCGAGATGGTGAAGCAGGGCTGCTGGCTGGATGACGTCAACTGCTACGACAGGTACGGTCAAACGCCTGCTTGGATGCGGTGTGTGTGTGTTTTGTAATGAACAGATGATGACACATTTTGTCTGTGTGTACGTGCAGCGGTGAGTGTGTGGAGCGTAAGGAGAATCCTGATGTCTTCTTCTGCTGCTGTGAGGGAAACATGTGCAACGAGAAGTTTCACTACAGTCCAGAGATGATTCAGAGTGAGTAACACACGCTTCAGAGCTTCAGACACAAACACACTCAGATATTCAGTGTGAAGCGCTGCTGCTGCAAAGAGCCTGGAAAGAAAATAAGATAAGTACATTTCTTTGGATGAAAAAAGCAGCTGCTCCGCAGGAACAAAGCATAATTTCAGAAGAATAGGACAGAGTGTGAAATTATCTGGACATTGTGCACACTTCAGGATTTTAGCAGCAGTAAAGCGTGTTTCATGATTTTGACACTACAAGACCAGATACAGGATCTAAAATATAGCGTCTGTAAAATGATAACTACTTTATATTTTAAGGTCCACTGAAATTGTGATCACAAAGTCGCACACAATTCTTTTCTCTAAAGTCTGACAATTCGCTTGTAGAGTTTTCCTTGATGACTTGTTATTGTAGTTTCTACTATTTCAGATAAACCCATCTGTAAATGTCATGTTAAAAGTAATCAAACTGTGATTCGGTGCATTATATGTCAGGCTAATGGTCTCTTCCTCTTTAAATGGGTAGTTTTGGCCAAATGAATGTCCATTTGATCAGGGATCAGTAAGATTTCTAAATATCTCTTCTGCTAAAAGTCTCTTCTGCTCACCAAGGCTGTATTAATTTGGTCATAAATGCAGTTTATAAATACAGAAATATTATTAGAATTTAAAATATCTGCTTTTTATGTGAATATGTGGTAAAATGTAATTTATTCCTGTGATGCAAAGCTGAAATTTCAGCATCATTACTCCAGTCTTCAGTGTCACATGATCCTTCAGAAATCATTCTAATATGCTGATTTGCTGCTCAAGAAACATTATTATCAATGTTGAAAACAGTTGTGCTGCTCAATATTTTTTGTGGGAACTGTGATGCATTTTATTTTTCTGGATTCTTAAATGAATAGAAACTTTTCTTAAATGAACAGAAATCTTTTGTAACATTATAAATGCCTTCACTGTCACTTTTGATCAATTTAATGCATCCTTAATGAATAAAGGTATTCATTTCTTTAAAAAGGAAACTAAAAAACTTTGACCCAAATTTTTGCGCAATAGTGTATGTAATACTAGCTTTCTAAATATCCAGATTTAGGTCATATTTTTAGCTAATTACTCTCTCTCTCTTTCTCCAGCCACGTTGAACCCTGTTCCCCCTAAGCCGGATTTGTTTCCCACGTTGCTCTACTCTCTGATTCCTATCATGGCAGTTGCTGTTATTCTCGTCATCTCGTTCTGGATGTACCGGCATCTGAGGCTGACGTATCCTCCACTGCTCGTGCCGTCACAGGTACTGTATCTCCATCTTATCATCGTATCATCTTTATACTCAAGAGAAATATCTGGAGATGCATTTTAGAGAACAGCAGCGTTTGGGACTCTTTCACATAACAGTGCAGATGTTAATGTGTATCCACGTGTCTTTGTGCTACTCATAATAACAACAATCAATTAATCTACCACTGGATGGCAAATGTTTCACAGCAGTGATTTTGTCACTGTATATTTTGCCTTGTTTTCCAGTACAGTTTAAGACAAATACCTGCTAATGGGGTCAGAAAAATAAACTTAATTCAAAACAGAGAGTTTGTTTTTCTGACCCTATTGGCACTTATTTTCTTTCTTATTTTAAGCATAAACTCACTTCATTTGAGTAATGCTTTTGAAACGAGTCTTAATATCTTATGTCTTAATATCTTAATATCTTTAATATCTTAAAAGTCTTATAACAAGTCTTGACATTTTGCATTTCAAGTCAGTGTTACTTAAGTGTCATTGAAATGGTACATATATTTGGTATATGGTATATATATATATATATATGTATATATGGTGTGTGTATATATATATATATATATATATATATATATATATATATATATATATATATATATATATATATATATATATATATGGTTTCACAAAATGATCTTTTTGCTGTGTTCTAGCTTGTTTCTAACTACATTTTCTTATTCCTGAGGGACTGATTAAGCAACATTCTTTATTTATTTATTTATTTCTTTATTTATTGTCTTATTAGAGACATTTATACACCAGAAAGAATAAATCTGTTAATTTGAAGGATTCATACCATCCCAGAATTTTCTAACAAAATAATTTTTTTTTAACAATCTTCATGTTGTGTACTAAGTCAAAGGATTGTGATTGGTCCTTCTTG
The DNA here is from genome assembly GCA_036247105.1 of Cirrhinus mrigala. Classification (NCBI taxonomy): domain Eukaryota; kingdom Metazoa; phylum Chordata; class Actinopteri; order Cypriniformes; family Cyprinidae; genus Cirrhinus; species Cirrhinus mrigala. Next base: position 1,497,112 of record CM070012.1, read on the forward strand.
ACCAGCGCTGAGATTTGATTGGTTGGAACCATTTCCATGTCAGTGTCTCATTATGGCATGTGAAAATCCTTCATATGTTCTCATTAGGACTTTTTGACTCTGAATTTTTTGGAAATGAGTCAGATTCCTGGTTCTGGAATCGATGGGATTCAATTCCAAGAATCGATTCCTCACTACTGCCTTAAAATAATTTTTGATTCTTGTTTTTTAAATGGAATGAACCTAATTTTGCAAAGACTGCATGATATTATATCAGTCGTAGAAAGTCGTAGAAAGTAGCCTTCTCATAATATGAAGCTTTATTTGTAAAGATTACAAAATAAATCGCTCAAAATTGTGGATAACATAAGCCAGTTCGGCCATAAAATAACGTCTAATTTGTTTTTTGAATAGGTTCATTAAAACAATTTATCTGAAAAAAACTTTTTGTGGAAACAAATCAGACTTCAAATCACTATTAGTGAGCAAGAGGCAAATTAATGGGTTCTTCTCAAAACGGCTCTGAGTGAGGAGATGAATCCCCTTGATGGGATCTATTCCAATGTTTGGAATCGACTCTTGATTCCCAATGCCTTGGAATCGATTCTTTTTGTAATCGATTCGCAGCCCTAGTTCTCACAGACTCATCAGTGTTTCTCATTCTCACACTGTGATGTTCAGAGCTCGTTCTTACTCACATCCCAGTGCTTGTGTGCTAGAAACAGTAAAACCCCTCTGTTCCTCTCTTGCTAGCACGCCTTTCATATCATGATAGAGGTAAGAGCTTCATTCCCTCACACGTTCTCCCATCCTGCCCTGCTGATGCTTTAGTTCTCATCCTGTCATGAGTTTGTGATGCGGTCGCTGTCGTCTGCATATGGGGTCTTTATTTATTTATTTATTTCTAGTGTGCATGAATTCTTATTTCGTTCTCCTGCATCAGACGCTGTGTGTGTTTGTGTTGATGTGTGTGAATGAGTCATGTGTTCAGACGGTTGTGTTTGTTGTCTGTAGGATCCGGGTCTGACGCCTCCGTCGCCGTTACTGGGCCAGAAGCCGCTGCAGCTGCTGGAGCTGAAGGCTCGCGGACGCTTCGGCTGCGTCTGGAAAGCACAGCTGCTCAACGAACACGTGGCTGTCAAAATCTTCCCTGTGCAGGTATCAGACATGTTTCATTACTGTTTGTCCATGTTGCCTCTTCAGCTTCAGCATTGACAGTTTTATTTCTGTAAAATTTATAATAGTACAGTAAGCAAAAAAAGCTTATAACTGGCCAATTTACCGTAGGCATATTTGGTGGTAACTCAAAACTAGAGTGCTTTATTATTGGGCTCTGAATCTCTGTATTGATATTCATTAAACATTACGGCTAGAGTTTTTTTTTTATACACCTCTAACCCAAAATATTAAGTTTCTACAATGAATTCAGCCTGACAGCACACTTCATTGTACTAGTATTTAAAATGTTTGAACCCTGCAAGCTCTAAAACAATCAAATGAATCATATTCTATACTTGTGTATGTTGTTTTTTTTTTTTTTTTGTATGGTTTCTTGCATTAAAAGTCATAATGTAGTTTTTATTGAGCACTTTCAGTATTTTTTTTTTTTAGGGTTCAAAATGCTGAGTTTGACACTGAAACGTTTGGTTTGGAAACTTTTTGTCAGAAATTTCACAAACTGTTACAAAGAAACTGCAAATAACACAAACATGAAAGTTTAAAGTAGAAACATTGAAATAGTATTTTTTTTGTCAAATGTACTCCAATAATATTTATTTATGAATAATAATTTTCACAGTGTTGTTTTTGTAAACTTTAAGAAAATTAATGTTTGAAAAAATCACATTGGTAAAGTGATGCAATGTTCAGCAGTCAACAGCAAAAGAAAAAAATAATTGTCATTTTTTACATATTCAGTTGCAATTGTCTTTTGCACTTATTTATATTGCAAAGACTCTGGAAATGTAAATCTAGCTGCTCTTGCTTGCATTGATTAAAATACACCAATGTTCAACAAATATCAAAGTATTTATCCATCAAGCAATATAGTTAATCAGTCTGTTTAATTAGCTGATGAGCGTCACAAATGTTTGTAAATGGACTTTTCTACAATGTGAGTAAATGTACCTGTATTTGTCTGTAATCCCTTTCAGAATAAACAGTCATGGCAGAATGAATATGAGATTTATAGTTTGAGCGGAATGAAACATGAAAATATCCTTCATTTCATCGGAGCAGAAAAAAGAGGAAATGGAGTCGACATTGAGCTCTGGCTCATCACAGCGTACCATGACAAGGTATGAACACACACACACACACACTTTGGTTTTTTTTTTTTTCATTTTAAACCATAGCATTCTACATTATTGACTTCACTCTGTTGCATGACTGATTTACACAGTCTGTTGGAGTGTGTGATGATATCATCTGCGTGTGTGTTTGTACTCAGGGTTCACTGACGGATTTCCTGAAGGCGAATGTTGTGTCGTGGAATGAGCTGTGTCTGATAGCGCAGACGTTTGTGCGCGGGTTGGCGTATTTACACGAGGACATTCCCAACCTGAAGGACGGTCACAAGCCTGCCATTGCACACAGGTACAAAACGCTCCTCTCATTCAGATCAGGGGTTTCTGTCTGTTTCAGTCAATGACACAGACCCCCAAATTGGAGCGTAATATCCAGATTTTTTCTTTACGCAGAAGTAAGCTTATGGGTGAGACTTCTGGTTAATTATCCGCTACAGGGAAATAACATGAATAATAACAACATGCAGTAAATGGTCAAACTGTTTGCATTACAAACTAGTGTGCTCAATTAAAATAATACATTAAAATAGTAATATTAATATCAAGTAGCAAAACAAGTTGTTTTGTACAGTTAAAGCTGGATGCGGATGAGACTGGAAGCCAGACCCATAACATTTATAAATTGCTGCGCCCACTCTTATGGAAGAAAATATGTGTAAAACAGTAAAATTCGGTTTCTATAAAGGTACATTTTTATTTTATTTTTTCCTTTACTTATGCATTGACTTATTTTAATTTAATGTATTTTAATATATTTTTTAATAGTTTTTTTTTTTTTTTTTTTTTTTAGCGTGCGACCCCATTCTAAAATAGCATCTATATATTTTCGTATATAAATACACAAATTATACTGTAAAATTGTACAATATAAATGTTTAGCTTCTGCTGAGTTTCATTATTGTATTTTCAACTTGTTACAGTAATGTACTGTTAGATGTATGATTTATTTGTTTATATAAATATTTATTTGCTTATTTATTAACATATTTTTGTAAAATGTATCTTTTTATTTATTTTTATCTTTTTATGTTATTTTGATTTACAATATTTATTTACATTTTTATGACAGGCATCTCTGTGTGTGTGTGTGTGTGTGTGTGTGTGTGTGTGTGTGTATGTGTGTGTGTGTTTTTTCTAATTTTTATATATAGAACTTAGAACTTAGTTGCATTGTTTTTCTATGGTAAAGTACTGTTAGATGTACGTATTGATTAATATATATACTTATTTAGTTAGTTATTTTTTACTTTAATTTAAAAATCTATACATTTTTCACTAAACTTTCCCATGAACCCTAGGTCCCAGTTTAGATGTTGTTTAACTTCTTTCTCTCTCTCTGTGTCTCTTTCTCAGAGATATCAAGAGTAAGAATGTGTTACTGAAGAGTGATTTAACTGCCTGTATTGCTGACTTTGGCCTGGCACTCAAGTTTGAAGCAGGGAAATCTACAGGTGACACACATGGACAGGTGTGTGTTTATTACATGTGCTTAAAAACAGAAATTCATTGCAAAACTTGACTGATCGGTCCATAACTGTGACAGATTTAAAGTGTTAACTAATCACTGATGAGGTTTTATCGCTTGTCTTGTATAAAGGTGGGAACGCGGCGTTACATGGCTCCGGAGGTGCTGGAAGGAGCCATCAGTTTCCAGCGTGACGCATTTTTAAGAATCGACATGTACGCCGTGGGTCTGGTGCTCTGGGAACTGGCCACTCGCTGTACAGCAGCTGATGGTAACAAACATTAATTCACTCACACTCAGAGTCCACCGTCATGGGATAAACCGGTGCTGATCTGTAAGTGTTTGTGTCTCAGGTCCCGTGGATGAGTTCTGTCTGCCGTTTGAGGAGGAGGCCGGTCTTCATCCGTCTCTGGAGGACATGCAGGACGTCGTTGTGCATAAGAAATTACGGCCGATATTCAGAGAGCACTGGCTAAAACATACGGTACTACACCCAAACGACACTGACTACAAACATCTTGCATTTTAGCATTTTTAAGTCAACATTACCTCAGTTGACATTGTATACTTTTTAATTCGTGTTCATCAGTGATACTGAAAAGAAAGTCTTACTAATAAATAAATACACTTTCCATTGATATGTGGTTTGTTAGGATAGGACAATATTTGGCTGAGATGCAACTATTTGAAAATCTGGAATCTGAGGGTGCAAAAAAAAAATCTAAATATTGAGAAAATCACCTTTGAAGTTGTCCAGATAAAGTTCTTAGCAATGCACATTACTAATCAAATATTAAGTTTTGATATATTTGCGGTAGGAAATGTACAAAAAATGTGTTGATGGATCATGGTCTTTACTTAATATCCAAATGATTTTTGATCGATCATTTTGTAAATGGAATAAATATAAAAGTAACACATCAGTGTAATTTGAGTATTATTTATATACAGTTTTTATTATTTTAAAATTTTTGTATTTTTTTGTGTTTATAATATATTGTTTTTTTATTTCTATTTAGCTTTATTTTTATTTGAGTTTCAGTTTTAGGGTTTTAGTAATTGTTGTTTTTTTTTGTTTGTTTTTTTTTTATGAAAATTGTGATCTGAAAATGTAAATGTTACCTTTGTTTGTTACCTAATATTTCTATTTATTTCACCTTTATCTTAAATAAAAAGTTTTCAATTGTTTTAGTTAACAGTAGGACTTGTTAGAAGAAGTTCATGGATTTTGAGAAACATAAAATAAAATATATATGAGATACAGCGATACAATTTGAAAATCTGGAATATATATACACTACCGTTCAAAAGTTTGGGGTCAGTACATTTTTATTGTTTCTTTTTTTTTTTTTTTTTTTGTTTTTTTAAGAAATTAATACTTTTATTCACCAAGGATGTATTAAGTTAATAATTAAAAGTTTATTAAAAGTTAATAATAAATAATTTACATTGTTATAAAATATTTATATTTTGAAACTTGTTATTCATGAAAGAATCCTGAAAAAAAAAATTACAGGTTCCAAAAAATATTTGGCAGCACAACTGTTGATATTATCCAACATTGATCATTCTAATAATAAATCCGCATATTAGAATGATTTCTGAAGGATCATGTGACACTTAAAACTGGAGTAACAGCTGATAAAAATTCAGCTTTTCATCACAGGAATAAATTCTATTTTAAAGTATGTTAAAATAAAAAACATTATTTTATATTGTAAAAACATTTTGCAATATTACTGTTTTTTTTCTATATTTTTAATCAAATAAATGCAGCCTTGATGAGCATAAGAGACTACTTTAAAGACTATTACAAGTCTTACTGACCCCAAACTTTTGAACGGTAGTGTGTATATATATATATATATATATATATATATATATATATATATTAATCAAATTAGTGTTTTGGTCATGTGACCCCTTGTACAGTTGATCAGATTATCTTGCTTTTGTTGAAGCTCAAGATGCTCAAAAAATGTTGTTCAGATTTTATTCATGTAGTTCCAGAAAAAGAGACGCACACTACACGGACAGCTTGCATTATTTTTTGTTTTTTTATTTGTGTATGTGTAGGGTCTGGCGATGCTCTGCGAGACCATAGAGGAGTGCTGGGACCACGAGGCCGAGGCGCGTCTGTCTGCGGGATGCGTGGAGGAGCGTATCATCTCGATGCAGCGCAACACCAACCTCATCGCCCCCGAAGACATCCTCTCCGTCGTCACCATGGTTACCAACCTGGACTTCCCCCCTAAAGAATCCAGCCTATGATGCTGTTCCCTCAGCCAATCAGAGCGCAGCACGTGCGAGAGAAAAACGGACTACGAATGACTCGTGACGTGCAAAACGAGCGCAGGAATGATTCAACGACTCGCACTTACACACGGAGGAACTCAAGAGACGAAACACACACGGACGTCTCCGTTTGCACCAAAATCTCTTTTATGCATAAAGGAAAGACTTTTGTGTTTTATATGAACAGCAGCTCATATGATTTTAGTATAAAAAGGGCGAAACTCTGAACTGCGTTTGCTGTTTCTGCGAATCATTACGGTCATGCCAATACGAGACACTTCTGAATGTCTGCCGTTCAGCCGCGAATCACGCCGATTTATGAGGAATTATGCTGAAATAACCATAAACCTCCCTAAACAGGTATACCTCATTTTGATTTCTCGTGCTTTTTTCTGAACAGCTGCTACGGAGGCGAGACGAGTAGCTGTAACACACAGTAGTGTTTCTGCCTTTCGCATTTCTGCTTCATTTCATCGCAGCTTCACTACTCTTTCTGAAGGGGTCGTATCGTGAGGAATCAACACTCGTTTCGCTCAATCACAGAATCCAGGGTCCAATATTAACGTCTGCCGATGGTGGATCAATTCGGACATATTACCACTCATGCGACTGTATTTTTGCGACACAATTTTTCATATTAGTGACACATCATTTGCTAAACGAGCCTCCGGATTCATCAAACTGCACCTGATTTATTCTGTTTTTCTTCAAGTTTATTTTCTGGTGGCTTAATGTGAGGAATAATCCAGCAAATCTAGTGATGGAGCGTTCATTTTGACCCTACACTGCAAAAACTTTCAACTTTCTAGATTAATGTGTATTACCATGTTAATGCCTATTCAGTGTTGAGAAACTTGGGCCACAGAGACATGGTCAAACTATAGACGTTATAGAAAAAGAAAAAAAAAACTTTTCCTCACAATTCAGACTTATTTTGCAATTCTGAAGAAAAACTCAGACTTGCGAGATATAAAATGAGAATTTTGACTTCTTTTATGCAATTCCAAGTTAAACTGTGCAATTTCTTTCTTGCAATTTCTTTAAGAATTCTGAGTTTACATCTCATGATTCTGTTTTTTTAGTTCTGCCATAAATTGATTGGTTGGAAATGGTAACTGCAACTTTTATCCTCTCAATTACAAGTTTATATTTCATAATGCTAAAAAAGAAAGTCTGATGTTGTGAGAGAGAAAATCGGAATCTCAATGTAAAAAAAAATGTCAGAATTATAGTTTTCATCGCACAATTCTGAGTTTTTTTTTTTCCTCAGAATTGCAAGTTTCTTTAGAATTGTGAGGGGAAAAAAAGTCACAATTATTTTTATTTTTTGATCCCGTGGCTAAAATAAGCTTCCGAATCAAACAGTCTGAACACCAGCAAAGTGTGTGAAAGCTTGTAAAAACTTGTTAGAAATGACTGATCTGAACCGTTTAAGATTGATTTATGAATCTGTCAAAGTGTGATGCGTCTTTACAAAAAGGCTGTTGTTGAAGGATGGCGCAGTTAAAAACCAGATTGAACTGACAACAAACACTCATTTTGCATAAAAAGACGTTTGTATGGGTGCAGAATCAAAAACCCCTTGCCTCACATTATAAGTTGACCTTGTGGACAAAAATAACTGCTGATAAGGCCCCTTTAATGACAGTGTTTGCGCACAATCGCATCTTTCAGGGCTGTAAATCTGTCTAACGCCACATTCTCCTTCATCTTTGTCTCTTCATCTCTTTCTGAAACACTACAGCAGTATTCAGGGACGCAGGATTCTGCTCACTTACAGCGATTATGCAACCAACATGCAGCAGCGATTGCAACTGTAGCATACGGAGTCAAAAGCGCTTCTATTTATTTCATTAATAATGTGACAAACTCTCAGTACTGTGAAAACAAACGCCGGTTATTATTGCCCTGAATGTGTTACCAGACAAACCAAGTGTTGGGTGAGAAATAAGTTTGTAAAAGACATTTCAGATCAATCTGTAATTCCCCCCGACAACACACATGTACAGCAACTGAATAATGTAAATATGATTGTTGGTTTTAAATTATTAGACTAGCATGATGTTGCTCTGTTCTTTTTGGTGTCACTAATCAAAAGTCCTTTATAAAGAAATTACTCCAGAAGATTGTACTGCTGGGTATTTGATATGGTTTTATTGTCTTTTAATGTCTGCAGGCCCAAATTTACTGATTATGCATGTGATTTTTTTTTTTTAAATATATAAAAACATTTTCTTTATGATGTTTTTTTTTTTTCCATCAATGCTGATAAGCTGACAAACTTATTCCCACCACCTTTAAATGAAATCATTATTGATGCTATTTTAATACATATACAGGGAAGAATAAATGTTTTAAAAATAATTTAATAACGTAAAAATAAATAGTGCTATCAAGCAATTAATTGCATCCAAAATAAAATATTTTGTTTACATTGTATATGTGTGTGTACTGTGTATATTTATGTATATATAAATACACACACATGCATGTATATATTTAAGAATATGCTACATATTAAATATATATATATAGTATAAATTATATGAATATAACTATATGGATGTGAATACATGTAAATATTTTCAAAATATTTTATTTTGGATGCAAGTTGACAGCACTAAAAAGAAAACATCCTAAAGTGCTATATTCCACTGAGGAAAAAAATATTTATATATATATATGACTAATTCCATTAAAATACACAATGAAAATGGTGTGTGACAGAATGATGATGACTAAAATGGTGGAAGTCTAAAAAAAGTGATTACTCAAAGGTCTAATATCTGATATAAAAACATTATTAAATTATATATTTAATAAAAAGTATTTTGAAATTGTTTAAAATAGTTTTCGATGGTCCACATTGTATAGTACAATAGCATTTAAAAAAAAAAAAATCTAACGTTACGAGATTAAAGTCGTATTAGATCAAGAATAAATTGAAATTACAAGAGTATTCTCTAAATATTTAGTCTTTATTCTCAAAATACTACGACTATAATCTCAGAATTTTTTTTTTTGTTTGTTTGTTTATATTTTTTAACATGGCACTAAAACACCGTTGTAGTATAGAAGCCCATTTCTGCCATGGAATTAAAGTAATTGCAACTTTTTAACCAAACAATTTTTTTTTTCTAAAATTGCAAGATATAAACATTAAAAAGAGAATGTAATCCCATGTCTGAAACTGGCTTCCATAACAATGTCAATTACCTTAAATAACTGTACAGAATCCCCAAAGAACAAAAACAAAAGAAAAAAATAAATAAATAAAAAAGACATTACAAATTAGCTACTATATTAACTTTTTTTTTTTTAATGCAAACAAAAAAACTATATACATACATACAAATATACAAAATGCATATTTCAGCATGTACAGGCAGCAGTGTTCAGGCGAAGGCTGAGAGGGCCCATTGTTTGACGTCTGTGGGGCATTGTGGGTACCTCTGCAGTGCCTCCATCACCTGACCATGTTCCAGCATCAGTCGCATCAGCTGATATTCGCGCTGAACTTTACACACGCCAGAGTCCACCGGACGCACCAGCTCCAATTGCAGAAGATGCTCAAACGCCTAAAACACATGAACACACAGGTAAGCACTAGCAAAAAAAAAATAAAAATAAAACTTAAAATGCAGATGTTGTGTCAAACTTTTATTAATCTGGTCAAAACATCTTGGCAAAAACACTACATGAAAGAGAAATGTTTCTAAAAATGTTTAAAATAAAAATTAACAACAAAAATTTTGAAAATGAAAACTATAATAAGGCTCATTAAAAATATTAATAACATATTGGTATAAAAAAATAAAATAACACTGTATTAATATTATATATATTCCATTTACTGTTAAATACAATTGAAAAACTTTGCATTTTCTTTTTATTAAAACTTCATATTTTAATTAAACTCAAATTAAAGTCATTATTTACTCTCAATCCACATTTGACTTTTTGTAATGGAATATAAAAAGAAATTCTAAAACACTTCTGGTATTTTTTCAAAAAAAAAAAATAAATAAATATTGAGAAAAATCACCTTTACAGATGCCAAATGAAGTTCTTAGCAATGCATATTACTAATCAAAAATTAGGTTTTGATATATTTACAGTAGAAAATATTAATCTTAATGTCTTACTGATTTTTGGCTTAAAAGATAAAAATCAATCATTTTGACCCAGACAATGTATTGTTGGCTATTTAAAGTACACTAATAAAAGTGAGAAACCCAAACTGACCTTCATCACCACAGGCTTCTCAAACTTATGGATGGTGTGAGACTTCCTCTGAATGAACTTCTTAAACTCTGAGAGAGGGAATTACATTCATTTGAGCTGATGAACATACGTATTTACATATTCACAGATGAATATTTACACACATAAAGGCTTGCGAAACACCATTTAAAAACGTTCAGGTTTTCTATGAGTGCTTAAGGATGTCGTACCATTATGGACCATCTGGAAATTGAAGGGTTCTCCTTCGTAAGTGTCATTCAGATGCTTCATGGCAATAATCAAACACAGCTCTAGAATAGACAGACCTGGAAAACAGGCAATTCAGGATGTCAGAGATGAGCGTGTGTTGCTATGAAAATGATCAAACTGCAGTAGAAATCTGTCTCCAGTTTCTCACCATGAAGTATGATTGCTTTCGAATCAGCTGAAATCAAGCGACTGGCCTCTAGAAGATCAGCCTCACGTAGCGTCGGATGAGAGACTGACACTCGACTAACAGCCAGAAACTACAACAAACAGACACGCGTTTACACATGAGAACAGGCAAACAGGAACAGTTTTCTGAATGCTAGATGAATTCAGTTAAGTATACCAGCAGCGAATGCAGAGAGCGGAAATCTTTACTGGCATTAAAGTGTCTCTTCAAAATCTCCTCAACTGATTTATCTTCACATAATTTCTGGAAACACAGAGAACGAGAGGTAAGAAAACACGATCGTAAATATGTGTGTTTGTAAACACAGAAAGAAACGTGTGTTGCGTTTGTACCGTGACACTGTGGTTCCACTCATTTGAGAATTTGGGATCTGGGAAGTCCTGAGGCAAACTGAGCTGAGCGCGAACCACATCCACATACTGACTGAACGACAGCGAGCTGAACAGATGAATCTGCCTGTGAGAAAATCGAGACTTCACTCGCTTCTCCAGCAGCTCCAACACATCCTGAAATGCACAAACACATGACAATAAATGATTAGAGAATGACCAGCTGTGGTTTCATATCACCTCATGTAGAAACATTGAGAAAAAGCTACAACAACCAACCAATCAAAACAATTAAATAAAATAGTGCACAATAAATTTTAGTGGGTTTTTGCATGGAGAACCTTAATCAGTGATGATGCTGCAGTAGTTAAAAGCTATTTTATAAAAAAAAAATAATAAAAAAAAAAAAAATAAAAGCATATGCCATAAATTCTCTTTTTTTTTTTTTTTTTTTTTTTTACATTTTGTGTTGAATAAAGTAACATTAAATGCAATTTTTTTTTTTTTTTGGCTAATATTTTTGGTTCAAATTCTTTATTTTTCTCTATTGTCAGCATTATATTTTAGGCCATTTTGTGCATTTAAAGCATGCACAATTTTGTTTTTCATTTTCATTTGCTTGTTATATCATATAACTTTAAAAATTATTAAAAATGTATAGATCAAAAGAGAGCATTGGGCAAGAATTAGTGAAAGTGAAAGTCGCAACGTATTGTCAAGTATGGTGACCCATACTCGAAATTGGTGCTCTGCATTTAACCCATCACAAGTGCACACACATATTATGTTTTATAGAATATATAATAATGTATTATAGAATACACATATAATGTATTATAGAAGGAACACTGCACTTAATTTAGATAATATAATAGATATATAAACAATGACAGATAAAATTACATAATTAAAAGTTTGTATAATGTTTTTCGAGCAGACGCACCAGTCTGCAGGTGAGTCCCACCACTGCAATGGGTGCCTGTGCAGATTGAGACACATCCAGCAGGTTATACAGCAATGTTTGATTCTTATGATGAGCGAACAGATCAAACTCATCCAACACGAACAGCACAGGACGACTGCTGCTCTTATCACCTGACAACACAACAGAAAGAGTAAGATGTCAATGAAAGGTAAGCAGAGGGTGATGAAACCATTAAAATGCATTTTTATTAATTAAAACATAAAAATGAAATAAAATATTAATACTGGATAAAAGAAAAAATAGAAAAAAAAAAAAAAAAAAACATAACTAAACAAAAATTAGAAATGCTGCATAAAACTGAAATAACTTTAAGTTGAAGTACTAAAATTACTAAAAAAATTCACTAAATAGATATTAGTTAATAAAAAATATATATATATAAAAACAACAACAAAAAAAACAAAACAGTATAATGCAAGTATGTAAAAAAGTATAATAGCATATAAAAGTATGTAAACAATACTAAAAAAAAAAAAAAAAAAACACTGACAAAGCCTCACCTCTCTTAAGAGCTTCCAGGAGAAAAGCCAGATTCTCTGCAAAGCTCCCCTAAAACAAGAAAACCTCTCATTACAAACACCTTAAAAACTATGAAAACGATTTCACTAACAGTGTCAGAAACTCACAAACACTTTGTCTCCTACGACGTTCTCCAGGTGCAGCTGGCGAGTGATTTCCTTTAGAGCGATTTTGTCGTCTGTCTGCAGAAGACCTGCACTCAGACAACCATCACTGTCACTTGAGCAACACTGCAGTGTAACACAACTGTAGCTTCCCATTTCAGCATTTAATGCAGGGCATGAAAAAGCATTAACCTGCATGAACTCACCATTCAGCTCCACCAGAAGAACATTCTTCTGCACTTCCTTAAGACTCATGAGCTCACGGAGGACACAACCCAGCAGCTTCACAGACAGAAATGCACGAAACAAACAAGTGGTGAACTTAGCAAACAATTACACCATAGTTTCATTAATATTAACTTTATTTATTTAGTAAACTGAAAATGTTACTTTCTTCCCCATTTTTGTCTTGCCCCCCCCCAAAAACATACCAAAAAAAAGAATTCTCACTGTATTTTCATCAATCCCCCCCTTTTTTTTACCTAATGTAATATTGCATCTTAAGTAAATGCATCGTGACAAAAAAAAATGATAATTTTGGAAAGTCAGCACATGGCTTTTTTGTCCCTTATGGATCTTGACAAAATTATTTTATTTTATCTATTACTCAAAATAAGTTATAAAAAAAAGACAGTCATCAGTGAGGGAGTAAATCTCTGATGTTTTGTACCATGGTTTTACCGGATCCTCTTGGACCAACAATGAGGACCGAGTTACTTTCTCCATGAACAGCTGTTCGCTTCAGCAGCTCCAGCAAGTGCCTGAACACACACACACAAAGTGTAAGAATCCACACACACACATCTACATCAAATATGAGCAGATATAGTAAACACGACCCACTTGTACTGCGAGTCCTGACCCACAGGCTGATCCGGCAACTTCTGATGACACAGTTTCTCCCGCAGGAGCTTCTGAGCCTGAAAACACAATCACGCCAGCACATCAATAACACACAACCACATCTGTATATGTAAAGGAGAGGCAGAATCAGGAGGAAAGTCTGAAATCATGAAACATCTGACAGACCAGAGAGACGCACTGGGCTTCAGTGAGAGCGGCTGATCTGCGTTTGCTCATCTTCACCTGCACACACATTCAAAACATCTCCATTATTATGTGCACATTCACAAATGCTTGGCAGTGCATTATAAATGTATGTAAATACATCAATCTATGACACAAAACTGTCAGACAAATACAGAACCACAGCAAACATTATCACAGATAAATGTACAGACCACATGAACAAATCTGGTACATAACTGACAAGTCACTACGCTGGTTTTTCACTATTTTATTAAGCCTTCACTTATTTATTTTAAACAGAACTGCAGTGTGAAAAATGTGACAAATTAATAGTTAAAATATTTCACGTCATTTTTAAATTAATATGAGCTCATTAAAGCTGCATGCAGAATCATATTATTAAAACTGTCACCACACATCTCGGGCTGACTTTCACACGATTGTCTTTTTATTACGGTATTTACTTTGTTTCAGTTCATGTTGTGTTTGTCTTTAAATCTCTATTGTTGCACACTGGCTCTTTATAGAAACCTTACTTTGTTGTTCTGTAACGTTATACGGATGTACAAACAGAATTACAAAAGAATTAGAAACACCATTTTAAACAGTTTAAGACTGAGTTCTGCATGAACACTGCTGCACCTCTTCACATACTTAGTAAATAACCTGTTAAATTAAGTTAACTGTTAAATTAAAGGTATATAAACTCACCAGTGTAGCTCCTGTGATTTCGCGCCACTAACCCGCGTATTCCGGAAAGCAACATGTCGTATTTCCGGCGTACAAATATCCGATGACAGTAGAGGGCGCTCTGCGGCCCACGAAACTGAACTATGTCCGGGTTGATTTTGAGCTTCAAGCAATTCGCCATAGAATATCCACCCTTTTTTTTTTTTTTTTTTTTTGCAGTTTTTAGAAAAAAAAAAAAACATACAAGGGCAAATACATGATAACATAAAAAAATACAACATTAAACAAATAAAAAAAAGAAAGAAACAATATAAAATTAAAATGAAAATAAGGAAAGCAGTAACATCACATATCCATAATCAAGTACAAATAGTTATAAATTATTCAAAAATATATATATTTAAGGCTTTAAAGTAATTTACCGTTTTTTTTTTTTTTTTTGCTTTGCTATTTTTTGTTTCTTTTAATGTACACAGGTAGTGACCAATTTCTATTTTAAAATTAGTAAAAATAGTTTTTTTCACTGCCCATTTACATTTATGAATGAAAAACTTTCCATATATAATGAGTAAATTCACAATATACCAAATTTTGAAGTCAGCAGTATACTCATAAAAAAATAAAATATCCTTTTCTTTGAGTTGCAATTCAACATTAGTACTTTGTTTAACAAAAAAAAAACCCAAATCACACCAAAACAATTTTGTATAAATACAATCATAAAATAAATGGACAATACTCTCATTTTCCTTTTACAGAAAACGCACTTTAAGTCAATGTCTTTACAGAACTTTGCAATTACCTGTTTTACAGGATAAATACAATGAACTATCTTGAATGATACCTCTCTAATTTTATTAGTAATGCAAAATAGTCTAGAGATCTTAAAGGTTTCTTTCCAATTGACATCTTGAAATTGTGATCTCCAAAAACCAATGGATATCCACCCTTTTTTCCCCATAGGAGTGGGTGCAGCCATTTGTACATTTTCTGTGTCTGGCTTCCGGTCTCATCCACTTCCAGCTATATTTAGCTGCACAAAAATCTGGTTTTACTGCTTGATATTGCAAACTGGTATGTCTTACCATATTATTTTAATGTATTATCTTAATTATGAATACACTGGTTTGTAGTGCAAACTGATTTACCATTTACTGCACTTCGAGATTCTTCTCGTTATTTCCCTGTGGCGGATTATGAACCGGGAGTCTAACACATTACCAGAAAACAGCTTACTTCCGCATTGAAAAATAAGGTCGATAAAGCATGTTAAACCTATTAATATGTTTTAAAGCCCTGTGACATATGAGAAACATTAGCAAGCCAATGTGTTCAAAAATAACATATCACCTGTCAAGTGTAAGATCATTCACAGACAATTTAAAAAAAAGGAAAAGCATTATGAGTGGAGCTTGTTTATAAAAACACTGGTTCCAGTTGTTCTGGACTCCTCTTTTCCTCCTTCACACAGTAGATCAGGCAAATCCATGAACACAACAGACAACTAAATACTGCAATCATCAGTTTTTTAGCTTCTTCAGATGAACATCAAAAATATAAGGCATATAAAGCTGTCAAAATGTGGTGGCCCTAAAATTATGCCAGAATTAAAAAGGCGTACTAGTTTAGGATGAATGCTGATATTTAGTTAAGCAAAAACATAATTATTAAGTATTTACCCTACTGTTCGAACATTACAGAAAGCAGTGTTTCATTAGTAAATGTCTTTTATCTCTATTCTGCACTTTTTGCACTTGTATGTCTGAGCTAGTTTGTATCTCATCAAAGTTGCTTATGATACACCTTGTGTAGGCTGCTTTGAATAAGCCCGTAAATAAAAGCGAGTATAAATATACATGAGCAAAGTTGCAAGTAAAACCCCTACAATGACACCAAACACTATTCCAGAGCAAGACCCTGAAACTCCATTTTCAGCTCCAGCGACTGCACCAATAAGTGCTCCGAATACACCTATCAGTATCACTACAAACTGTTTAAAGTCCATGGTGATTTTGGGCATGTCTTCTAAAGGTCTATGTTTGGCAGTCTCTACAGTTTCTTTCTTCTCTGAATTTCCCTTGTCTTTGTTACCTGTAAAAGAAAATAACAATAGATCAGCACTTAAGTAGCCTGAATGTAAGAGCAGCTTTGGTTTTTGTGAAATAATGCTTACAGTTAGGTGGACTGTCCAAACTTCCACGTCTCTGCCTGAGCTCAGTCTCACCAGACGCTTCTTTTGATTTGTGTTGAATCAGTTCATAGTAAACTTGTGGTAAGAAGACATCACCACGATTCTCCTCCACCAGGTCGTCTATCTTCTTAAATAGTTCACTGATCTGGGTTTCAGATTCACAAGCACTCCTCTGAAGGACATAGTATCGTCCTCCACACTTGTCCAGGATTTTCTTTGCACTGAGTTGTTTGATTGCTGGTTCCTCCACTCCTTTATCACAAGCTAACAGCACAATGGTGTGTTTCCAGACACGCTGTGGCAGTAACTCCATGTGTGTCTCTGCTGCATTTATTTCCTCTACAGAAGGTTCTTCAGAGAGAGTTTTCACTGGTATGACCAGAAGCAGAACATGAGGTCCTGGAGGACAAAGTGAGACGCTTCTGACAATTTCTTCTTTTATGTCCTCTGGCGTTTCTTGTATTGAGTGTTTTTCCCATCCTGGTGCTTCCACAACACTGATCTTCCTTCCTGCTTGTTTAATCTTATAAAAAGTACACAGATCTTTCTCTCGTGTCAGATTCTCATGGTTTAGGATTAATTTGACCACTTTATCCTTGTCCTCTCCAGTGTTTCCTAGGATCACAATTCTGAGCTCTGACTGTACAGAAGAACCTCCTTAAAAGGGCAAACAGGAATCAAAATTAATATTATTGCATGATGTTTGATTAATATAAAATATTTAATTGTTGGCTACCACAGAGATAAATTGACTCACCATGAGGAGATTTAGTAGCCATCATCAAAGTTTGTGCAGCTGCTTCACAATAGGCTCTTCATGGAAACTGATAAGAAGAAAATAGACAATTAGCTCTGCTGTGCTACAGGTTTCACTTAATACCTTGATATAGTTTTATATTGCTATTTTAAAACCATGAAGCAACGCCAGATCACAGAAGACAACACTGATTCTGTAGCACTTAGGCATGTTTATTTGTGGTATGATTTCTCCAGTTTAATGATTTAAAATAACATGTACGGAAAGTGAACATCATGACTGCTCAGATAAATTTAACATGGCAAGGTAGTACAGGCACAGTTTTGCTTATTTTATTTTTTTTTTTTCATGGGTTCACACAAAATAGATTGCAGTTATTACATGTAAATTTACAATGTTAAGGATATTTTTAGAGTCTGAATCCTTTTACACGTGGCCAACGTATTTGATTGAAATAACATCAACGCTTCAACAATATCAACACTTGGTTCCAAGACATAAAAGAGAAACATCCATTTTAAGATGTTATATGTTATGTTTTCTTGTTTAAGCTCCAGATGAACCTATGCTGAATGCAGAATTTACTTGAAAAAAGCTTTTTGCACATGTAAATACTGAAAACATATTCAAATTTTATATTGTATCAACCTACTTCGCATTAAGTAGGTTGTTTTTCTGTACTTCAGCTTCCACATAAAAGTATACTTTCACGTAGAGTGTTGATGAACTTTGAACGATACATGTAAATGAATGTTTAACCATAGTTGGTCATATGGTGTGATCTTGCAGGAGGTGTGTGCACTGTTAGAATGTCTCATCATTTGAACAGTAAACCTCAAAACTTCACAGTATCTATATGTATGAATATCTTTTATCCTACCAATCAGACAAATGAGGAACATGCTTTCTGTGCTTTAATCTCATGTCTAAAAAATAAATAAATAAAAAATAGCACAAGCTTTCAGGTCAGCTTAAAACAGCTTGGCACTGAGGTTTATTTTTTACAGTTTTTACTGCTGTGAATCCCTTTCCCTTCTTCCAATATCATTATACATGAGAAAAACATACATGGCAACAAAATATAAGCACCTCCTGCTTCCATTTTATTCAGAAAAACAATATGTTTTAAATATATAAGTGTGAGACTGTGAGGTAACATCATTGTTTGCCATGTTTGTTTAATTGGTCATTGGCAGAAAAGCATAAAAAAGCATTTTATTCTTAGAATTACCCTATGAGGCAGGTTAACAGCTGTTGGAATAGATTCAGTGTACTAATTTTGTAAATGTTTTTATTTCTTTGTACACTCACTAACTACTTGAGTATATAATATGCATGCCAAAATGAATAGATAAGTATTATAATGTATTATAACTGTGATTACAATTATTCTTGAGATCATATAACGCATTATAAGTAGGCTACTCATTTAAGTTCATTTTTCCAAATGACAACTGCCGCTCGTTTATATGAACATTAACCATTACCTGATAAAATTAGAATATTAAATTGTCACACCACAGAACACTGCAGCAACTGCCTATATACAGCAAATAACTAGTTAAATTAAGTTAAATGCTAAGTTAAATGTATATAAATCACCGGGGGTAGGTAGGGTGATTTCGCGCCATTAGCCGCATATTTTCTGTGGCGACAGGCGGCACGTCCTGATTTTGCTGAGTTAGATGTGTTCCTGGGTCAACATATTTTGTTGACCCTGTAACAACATTTTAATCCAAAAATTTAATCTTGACCACATCCTTACACCTAAACCTAACCTTACCCATAAGTAGTCCCTAAAATCAGAGGAAATGATAGATGATTGACACTGATGTACAAGCACCAAACACTGATTGAAAGCCTAAACTTCACAAAAACTATAAACTGTTTTTTTCAAATCTGATTGGTTAATCACCATGTTGTTCCAGGGTCAACAAAGATGTTGATCCAGGAACATGTCGTACTTGGTAAAATCAGGTTCTGCGTGACAGGCATCAGCAGATGGTACTTTGCGGCCCAAGAAACTGAACTATATTTTGTGCATGTGTTATTTTGAGACTCAAGCAATTTGCCATAAAATAAAAAACGTTGAAGCTATTAACAGTAAATTATATCATAATTAGTGTGTATTTAATTGAATCCATTAACAAATGGTGCATCTCTTTCATGTAAATACCAGGGCCTGAGTTTGTCTCATCAGTAGCCTAAGTGTGAAAATGTTTTAGGTGCAAACTTTGGCAGTGGAAAATGGCCTGACATTGTTTATGACAGCTTTGTGTTCATGATTTACCATTAAACTCCAACTTACTGACCCATTCTCGTTTAGACTCACTGTACAACCTCTAAAATCCTGAATAAAGAAAAATTATTTTAGTTTAAATAGTTTAGTTTAAAAATAAAAACACTGGTTCCAGTTGTTCTGGACTCCTCTTTTCTTCCTTCACACAATAGATCAGGCAAATCCATGAGCACAACAGATAACAAAATATTCCAAACATTTGCTTTTTAGCTTCTTCAGATGAATACCTTTAAAAAATATATAAGGCATATAAAGCTGTCAAAATGTGGTGATGAGGATGAGTGCTGATGTTCAGTTATGCAAAAGCATTATTATTACGTATTTAACCTCCTGGTCTAACATTACAGGAAGCAGTGTTTCATTAGTAAATGTTGTAAGGTCCACGCAATTGGCCCAACGGAGGTATACAATGGTGGATGAAGGTTTCTTGCGTGTTCAGTCTTTTCAGTGCGCTAAGTTATTACATTTAAGTTCAGTTCTAATCTGACTCCATTTTATTATTTAATCTGACTCATCTGCATGATGTTTTTTATTAATCCAAAAATATATTTTATGGTTAGAAACCACACACAGATAAATTGACTCACCCTGAGATTTAGTAGCCATGATCACAGTATTTGTAGCTCACAACAGGCTCTTCATGGAAACTGATAACAAGAAAACACAAATCGGTTCTGCTGTGAAACAGGTTGCACCCTAATACTGACAACTGTTTTATATTGTTGTTTTAAAACCATTATGCCTGATCACAGATGTAGTAACACTAATTTTGTAGCACTTGTGCATGCTTAAAATATAATATACATAAAATATAATTATATAATTATTCATGTAAACACAGAAACATATCAAACATAAAACAAAATTTGATATTGTATCAACCCACCTCACCGTGTTGTTTTTCTGTACTTCTGCTTCCGTATAAAAGTATACTTTCACTGAGGGTGTTGAACTTTGAACAACATGTAAATTAATGTTTAACAGTAGCTGGTCATAAGATGGTGGGTGTGATCTTGTAGGAGGTGTGCGCACCATCAAAAGTGTTTACCGCAGCCGTTCTGTCAGAAAAGACTGCTATTATAATTAAGATTAAGACCAGTTTTGAACCCAAATTGGGTTAAATCAACCCAACATCCTTACCCAGCGGTCTCAACCCAGCATTTGGTTTGAAAAAACAAGCCAGCATTTTTTAGAGTGAAGTGGGGAGAAAATATTTGATTTAAATTACTTTACCCCAAAATAAATCTCAGCCATAAAATTACAAATACATCCATCCAATTTTTTTTTTTTTTTAATATATATATATATATATATATATATATATAAAGATTTAATGCATAAAAGAGAGAAATGTCTCTGTGTCTGGCTAAAAAATACTTAGTGTTATGTCCCCCACAAAACTATTAACAATAAACTAGTGAAGGCAAAAATGTGATGGGAAAAAAGGGTTACAGGACCATGAATATACACTTTGCTTACACTTACATTTACATGGCTTACATTTTACCATGAACATGTTATGCATCAATTACACCTACCATTATTTTACATTTACATCCATACATTTGACACAGCTGTACTGATTAAACTACAGGAATGTCTCATCATTTTAATAGTAAACCTCAAAACTTCACAGTATCTGTATGTATAAATATCTATAACCCTACCAGCAATCAGACAAATGAGGATTATATATTTAGTCTATTGAAGATGCTCTTTTAAACAGATATATGGCTTTCTGTGCTTTCATCTCAAAAAAAAAAAAAAAAACTTTCAGATCAGCATTACAAAGCATTTTCATCAATCCAATTGTGGAACCTGAAAAATATTGTTTATGTTTACCATAAACTTTTGCGTATAAATATTCATTCTCCAGTTTAAGGCATTCATAAGATGTAAATAAACATGTGCACCACTATTTTTGATCTGGTTGAGAATGTAGTTGGATTCAAAAGTTTTACATGGCTAATTATTAAAAGTATCTTTGAAATGCTAATGTTAGGTTGTATGTGTAACGTGGAGAGGGAGACGAGAGGCGAGGGGATCCAAATGCGAGCTTTTATTTGATGGACGAGGCAAAGACATGGTCAGACAGGCAGGGTCAGAACAACAGCAAACAGGTATAACGGAGGGAGGCACAAGAGAAGTCTGTGAGGCTGGCGTGGGTCGATCAACGGCGAACATAATCCATAATGTGAGCGAGAAGCATAATCCTTAAAACGAGCGAGAGTCCAGAAAGGCAGGCGGCGAGACAGACGAAACGAGATAGCCAGGCGAGAATACTAAACACAGGAAACTAGGAACTCAGGAACACGGGAACTAGAAAACTAGGAACTCAGGAAACTAGGAACTTAAGATACAAGGGAACACAGGAAACTAAGAACTCGGAACTAGGAAACTATGAAACAGTGCTAGCACTAGGAGAGCGCTAAACACGACTGATTCAGTTCTCCACATAAACACTCCACAATACACGGCGCCTGCCGAGTGAGAGTCCGGGGCTTTTATAGGGTTGCTGATTGGCCACAGGTGTATGGCGCAATCAGCGTGGTGGATAGTGGGAGATGCAGTCCGGGGTGTAGTGCAACATATGTAAACTTGTGTATCTGTGTAGTTACTAATTGGTCCTGTTTTCTGCTACTTTAAAGACCAAGAAGGCAAGAAAAACTGCTAGAATGCTTCCCAAAAGTAATCCAGCACAAGCTCCTGAAACTCCATATTCAGCTCCTGCGACTGTGCAAGCGCCCTGAATACAGCCATCACTATCACTGTCATGGGTTTGAAGTAAAAAGTGCTTGTGGGTCATTCATAAAGTCAGGCTTCACTTTTGTCACTGTTAAAGTGCCCCTATTATGCCATTTTAAAGGTTGCTAATATTGTTTTAATAGACTCCCAAAACAGGTTTACATGTATGCAAGGTCAAAAAACACTTCAGTTTTCTCCAAAAATAGATTTAATTTTACCCCATTTCTAAATGATTCCTAAACGACTTGTGCGAAGCAGTTCAAAGAATCAGTCTCTCTAAACCCCTCCTTTCCGTGAGTCCTCTCTGCTGTGATTGGTCAGATGGCGCAGTCCTTTATGATTGGTCTACCGCGTACAGCGTGTCGGAGAACGAAACGCCCATTGCCATAACTGATTGACAGCCCTGGAGACTTGTTAATACATAGAAAAGATGGCATCGATTTTACCATACCAATTCCAGCCAGAGTCTGACGATGAAATGGCTGAAGTGGCTGATCGACAAGTTAACACGGACTACCGTGGAAAGTGCTCGCAATTTGTTTTTATAACCGAACCGGGCACACCTCTATGTTGTAAACTTCAGCAATGTATAATGCATTAAGCGGCTTTCACACCGAACGCGGAAAGCGCTGCGCTGGCCGGTGGGTTCTGTGCAGCCCTTCAGAGCACAGCGGCAAAAATTCATTTGAACAACTTATTTGAACTTTGCTCCGCGGCGTGCGCGCTCCGCTGTGAGTCCGCTTTGGTCGAGACCCAAACAAATCGTCCTCGCAGGGCGGAAGCAATTAAAACACAGCGCTTTCCGCATTCGGTGTGAAAGCCGCTTCGTGCGCCATCCTTTATCATTACTCCAACTAATGACACAGACAGACAGTCAAGCTGCATCAATCACAAATTGTCAGACTACAGTGGGTCCACAGCTGAACAACAGAACTACAGAAACGTGATTTAGCCGGTTAGCATGA
The DNA here is from genome assembly GCA_036247105.1 of Cirrhinus mrigala. NCBI lineage: Eukaryota > Metazoa > Chordata > Actinopteri > Cypriniformes > Cyprinidae > Cirrhinus > Cirrhinus mrigala. The sequence continues at coordinate 1,520,451 of CM070012.1, forward strand.
CATGTGCAGGGCTGTTACACAACATAACATACACAACTACGTATTTTGAACGATCGCTAGAAAATACAATCTTTGTAGATTCATCATCTTTTGGAAGTGAAAATAAAACAGTTTTACTCACAGCGTATGATACAGCGTCTTCCCTATAATGTACGTGTAAATTTCCATGTGACGTAAACCACATGGAAATATATGGGCGGTCAAGTTGTTCGCGACGTAGAACGTGGGCGGACATTATGCAAATCTGTTACTTCGTGACGTGTGGCCGTAACAGAAAAAGATTTGAAATCCTGACGACTCGTTTAGGCAAATGTGAGTCGACTCTTTTTTTTGATAGACAATAACTTTATGTATCGTACACTGTCGGCTTCACAACTTTGTAGATAGTTTATGTTCACATACAGCTACATGACACACTGCATGAAAGATCATATTTGAAAACGCATAATAGGGGCACTTTAAAGAAAACAGCATTAGATTTGTGCATGTGCATGTGCAAGTGACACACATTAGGTATTCATAAAAATACTCACTGTCAGGAGGATTCTTCAGCAAACTTCCCCGCCTGTGCCGAAGATCAGTCTTCCACTTGAGCAGTTCATAGTATGTCTGTGGTATGAATACATCATTACAGTTCTCTTCCACCAGATCTTCTATCTTTGTAAAAAGCTCACTGATCTTACTGCATCTCTCAAGAATGTAGGTTCTGCCTATGCAGTTGTCCAAGATTTTCCTCGCTTTCTGAAAGTAAGCTTTGATGGCAAAGTCTCCCACTCCATCATCACACGCAAACAGGATGATAGTGTGTTTCCAGACGCGGTCTGACAGTATCTCCATGTGCATCTCTGCTGCTTTAATGGCACTTGTATAAGGTTCTTCACTTGTATGGTTGCCCTCACAACGGCCCTGGTTGCAGCAGATGGTAGGGCAATCTCTATTGCCCTACCATCTTTTGATGGAAGCTGATTTATAAAATTTACTCAAACAAAAATAATTTTTAGAGAGACAAAAAAAAACAACACCTCAAAACATCACAGAATCCATCAGATCCATTGATGTGCCACAAGTAGCATTACATAATCACGTTAAGTTTGTTTCAAAGGTTTGTGTAATTAATTTATAAAATGTACTTTTTTTTTTTTTTTTTTTGCAAAAAGCCCATATTTTTATCTGTTTTTTTCTCTTAAAAGAATAATGCATAGTGTATTATTCTTTCCAAAATGTCATTGTAAAAATAAAAACACATCATACACTCCACCTCACTTTTTCAAAAAAAAAAAAAAAAAATTCTATCACCCACTTTTCTGTTCATAAATAAATACAATAATAAAACAAATGCAAAATTGTTTATTTTTCCAATTTCCATTTTTAAAATTCACATGTAGGCTTAAAAAATATTCAGCTTCAATCTTTCCAAAACATGTTCCAAACAAATCCTATATTTACCATTGTTTGGGACACTTTTTAAATTTTTGTTATTGATGCATTTGTTTTACATTTTCCATGATTTGTCCCAATAGATATTACCAAATAAAGAAAACCAAAAAACTTTCAGCAGTAAAAGAGACAGAAGAGCATTTCTAAAACTTGTTTGTGCTGCTGTTTTGCCTCCAAAATGATGTGACTTGCTGTAGAATGATTGAGATGATTGAGGAATTTCAGGAACATGACATTGAAGATATAAAAACCTTTACTATAGTACTATAGTTTTCATTTTTCTTGTGTCATTATTAAAAATAAAATTCAGTCAAAATATTTAATATTAACAACAAATGAACATAATCCCTAAATTTGTTCTCAAGCCACTGCAATTTTGCCTATTCAATCTGAATGCTTTACTTAGGAGAGGGCAACATATTTAGAAATAATAAACTTTTAATAATAACAACCTTTTATTCAAATTTAACAATTAGCATACATTATTATTATAATTTCGGAGGACCGAATCAACTTTTTTTTTTCTTTTTAATGTTTCATGATGTTTTTTATTGATTAAATTACTGCAGAAAAGGTAAATAGCTGATCACACATTCTAAACACATATGTTGTGCTTAAGTATTTCATATTGCACAAACATTTACAAAAAAAAAAAAAAAAAAACTGTCAATAAACAGCAGATCCCCATTATGACAACACTGTCTAAAGAGAAATATATTTAATGTTTCCATTCATTGTTGTTATTATTATATAAAGGTTTAAATAGACACCAGTGATTCCAGTGGTAACAATTTTAATTGTTTTAATCCTCCTTAAAGGATCACTTCTTAGGAATAATATCTTATTATTAAGACACAGCTAGATGTAAGGAAAAAATAACATCATATCCTATTAGTGTAAAATAAAGAATCATACACTTCAACCATCTGTCAAAAACACATACCAATAATTCAGATTTATATAAAACAGTTACACTCCACAAATGTAAATACTACTGTTTTATTTTTCTGTATACAGATGTATGTATATGGATGTAGTCACAGCATCACAAATTACAAACTAATTAGAAACATTATTTAAAACAGTTTAAGATTGAGTTCAGGCTGTCACATGTAGCAACTGTCTATATACAACAAATAACCAGGTAAATTAAGTTAAATGCTAAATTAAACATATAAACTCACCAGTGTAGGTCCTGTGATTTCACACCATTAGCCTGCAGTGTCCACGTGGGCGCCGACAGCAGACAGCACTTTGCGGCCCACAAAACTGAACTATATACTGTATTCTACATGGTTATTTTGAGACTCAAGCAATTTGGCATAAAATATAAAGCATGTTGAACCTATTAATAGTACATTATATCATAATTAGTGTGTATTTAGTGTGTATTTGTGCATCTCTTGCTTATAAATAACAGGACTTGACCTTGTCTTATCAGTAGCCTAAGTGTGAAAACATTTTAGGAGCTTGTTTATAAAAACACTGGTTCCAGTTGTTCTGGACTCCTCTTTTGCTCCTTTGCACAATAGATCAGGCAAATCCATAAACAACAGACAACAAAATATTCCAAACATCTGCTTTTAAGCTTCTTCAAAGCTTCTTCTATTTTAAACATAACAGGAAGCAGTGTTTCATTAGTAAATATCTACTATCTCTTTGTACTCTAGCTGTTTTTGGATCTATGGATATGTTTTGAGAGTTTTTGAACTGCCATTTCAGGTCTACAGTATGTCTCCTGTCAATCTTGTACAAATTATCCCCACAGTTTCCAAGAAATTATATATATACATACATACATACATACATGGCAATCTGAAATCTATACTTACTATTCTAAAAAAAATTGTAAAAAAAATAAATAAAAACTACTCTGTGTTGTTTCCACTTGCACGTCTGAGCTAGCTTGTATCTGATCAACTGTGCAGCTCCTTATGATTCAGTTGCTTATGATGCACTTTGCGTAGGCTGCTTTGGATAAGCGCGTAAATAAACGTGAGTATAAATGTACATGATGAAACTTGCAAGTAAAACCCCTACAATGACACCAAACACTATTCCAGAGCAAGACCCTGAAACTCCATTTTCAGCTCCAGTAACTGCACCAATAAGTGCTCCGAATACACCTATCAATATCACTACAAACTGTCTGAAGTCCATGGTGATTTTGGGCATGTCTTCTAAAGGTCTATCTTTGGCAGTCTCTACAGTTTTCTTGTTCTCCTCTGAATCTCCTTTGTCTTTATTCACTGTAAAAGAAATTAACACTAATAGATCAGTGCGTGACTGAGATCAGCTGTAGGTTTTGTGAAATAATACTTACAGTTAGGAGGACTGTCCAAACTTCCACGTCTCTTCCTGAGTTCAGTCGCACCAGACGCTTGTGTCTTCTGTTGAATCAGTTCATAGTAAGCTTGTGGTATGAAGAAATTATCATGGTTGTCCTCCACCAGGTCGTCTATCATCTTAAATAGTTCACTGATCTGGGTTCGAGATTCAGCACTCCTCTGAAGGACATAGTATCGTCCTCCACACTTGTCCAGGATTTTCTTTGCGTTGTGTTCTTGGATTGCTGTTTCCTCCACCCCATCATTACAAGCAAACACAACGATGGTGTGTTTCCAGACACGCTGTGGCAGTAACTCCATGTGTGTCTCTGCTGCATTTATTTCCTCTACAGAAGGTTCTTCAGAGAGAGTTTTCACTGGTATGACCAGAAGCAGAGCGTGAGGTCCTGGAGGACAAAGTGAGACGCTTCTGACAATTTCTTCTTTTATGTCCTCTGGTGTTTCTTGTATTGAGTGTTTTTCCCATCCTGGTGCTTCCACAACACTGATCTTCCTTCCTGCTTGTTCACTCTTACATAAAGTACACACATCTTTCTCTCGTGTCAGATTCTCATGGTTTAGGATTAATTTGACCACTTTATCCTTGTCCTCTCCAGCGTTTCCTAGGATCACAATTCTGAGCTCTGACTGTACAGGGGAACCTCCTTTAAAAAGCAAATGGGAAATTAATATTAATATTATTGCATGATGTTTTTTGTTGATCAAAAAATATTTCATAGTTGGAAACCACACAGGAATAAACTGACTCACCCTGAGTAGCTTTAGTAGCCATGATCACAGTATATGCAGCTGCTTCACAACAGGCTCTTCATGGAAACTGATAAGAAGAAAACACAGTTGTTTCTGCTGTGCTACAGGTTTCGCTTAATACTAACAACTAGATAATATTGCAGTTTTACAACCAATAAGCAATGCCTGATCACAGAAGACACTAATTTTGTAGCACTTATGCATGCTCATTTGCGGTTTCTCCAGTGAAATGATACAGAAAAATATGGAAATATGGAATATATAAGATGTGAATGTCATAACAACTGCTCAGTTTAATTTAACATTGCAAAGTAGCAAAAGGTACAGTTTAGCTCATTATTATTATTATTATTAGCTCTGGGTTCACCCAAAATACATTGCTGTTATTACATGTAAATTTACTATGTGAATAGGGTGAAGGGAGTGAATAACCAGCGCTCTCTCCATCCTCAATACCACGACTGAGGTGAGTCCCTTGAGCAAGGCACCGAACCCCCAACTGGTCCCCAGGTGCTGCGGCGATAGCAATATGGCTGCGCACTGCTCTGGATGTGTGTGTGTGTGTGTGTGTGTGTGTGTGTGTGTGTGTGTGTGTGTGTGTGTGTGTGTGTGTGTGTGTGTGTGTGTGTGTGTGTGTGTGTACTTGGATGGGTTAAATGCAGAACACAAATTCCGAGTGTGGGTCACCATACTTGGCCACACATCACATCCTTTCCTTTCCTATGTTAAGGACATTTTCAGAGTTTTAATCCTTTCACGCATGGCCTACATTTCAAATGTATTACTTGATTCTGACATAAATTATTCTGCAAAATTATCATTATTATATCAACAGTTGGTTTCAAGACATTAAATAGGAACACAACCATTTAAAGAGGTTTAGAAGTCCTGTTTTCTTGTTTAAGCTTCAAGTGAGCCTATGCTGACAAGCTTATACATCAGCAGAATTTGCTTAAAAAAAAGCTTTTTGTACATGTCAGCACAGAAAACATTCTGTCTGCAAAGACTGGCATTAGTGGGGACATTAGTACTTGACTCAAATGACACAAAATTACTATAATTAATACTATAAAATTACAAAAACATCAAGACTAATTTTATTTTATTTTTTACGTTATTACGTTATTTAGTTACTTTGTATGGAAAGTAATGCATTATGTCACTTTTGCGTTACTTTTATAATCTGGGCAAGGATTGTTTGTTTTGTAATATAAAAAGTACTATTTTTGTCAAATGTAAAAGCCCTTTCACACCAAAAGCCTCAGGCTGAAGGTAAAGTAAATTCAAGGAAAAGCAAGTTCAACACTCACCAGCAATTAAAAAAAAAAAAAAAAGACAAACAAATGTTAGTTTATCTTGAGTAATTTTTGCTTATTAGTATGGGTGAATTAGATCATCGAAGGTGAACAGCAAAGACACTGGTTAATAAAATAGGATTAAAAACACAAAGGATATTTGTATTATTTAACATTTAATTATTGCAGGTTTGCATCATGTTCTGAGTTGCATTTCACTTCTTTATTAATTCTGAGGAACACTGAATCCGTTATTAAAAAGTAATGCGTTACTTTACTTTAAAAAGTAGGGTAAGTGTACCCATTAAGCCAATACCCTTTAAACCCACTTTCAACTTTGAAGTCAAATAAAAAAAAAAAAAAAGGGAAAATCGTATTTTATGCTAGTCATTATTTTAACCAAATCTAGTGATTTGTTAATTCTCTGACATTTTTTTTTTTTTTTTTTTTTTTTTTTTTGCATACCAATCACATTTGGCAATGTTGTGTTAGCCCCACTCATGTGCATGCTGTCTCAGGGTACCTCATGCAAAGATACCCAAAAACATGTTTTTTGGGCCCTTCAGAAATCAACACATTTCTGCCATTTTCAGCCATTTCTTTCTTAAGAACATTGATATTATGTCAAATAAAAGATAAATGTATTGGGGTTTTTTTTTGTTTGTTTTGTTTTGTTGTGTGTGTGTGTGTGTGTATGGACAAATGGTACTTTATCATTTTATATATTTTTTCTTTAAATGGAAAGATGAACTTTATTGGCTTGTGCACAGAGCTTATCTCAAGGTGAAACCATTAGCCTTACTGAAAGATGGACTGCCGAAGAATTAAGCATGTGAACTGCAAACACTAAATGTTTTGTCATTCTTTTTACATTATTTTCAAATAAATGCATCATAAATTGTTTTGCAGAGCAGATTATTTTCATAAATTAATTTAAAATGGGCTTAAATGGTACAGTTCCAAAAAAACACACGCAAAGTACAGTCAACACAAGCTACCCCTGAATTAAAAAAATTAACATTTCTTAACGTGGGCACAATGAAAATTACTATAATGCTTAGTCTACAATATATTTAAGCTTCATGCATGTCTTTGTAAAGATATCTTACATTTTTAAAGGAAAACATGGTCTTTTTTCACCATTACTCACTGTGGAACCATTTAAGCCCACCTTATGAGTTTTAATGAGGAATCCCTGCAATTACAAACTTTGATCAGTTTTCTGAGTTAAAGTGTTTAACGATAAGTTCATTGTGTGATTTTAGCTTACTAACCTTTTACCTTACCTTACATACTACCTTAATTTACAACTATATTTAGATATTTAGGCCCAAATATTACACACTGTGAAGCACGATTATATAATGTGTGTCTGCTGATGTTTGATAATACAAAAGTCGTAGAGGCATGTCGCCTTTACCATGGGGGCACAGTAAAAATAAATAAATAAATAAATAAATAAAACAGTTTGGAGTGGACAATCTTTCTGGGAATAAGTGGAGGCCAAGATCAGAGTTGATGCTCATCAGGGACTTTCCTCAGTTCAGTTCAGTTCAGTGGTAGAGAGCAAGATTTCAGAGTGTCTTTAAGCAGACTGTGCACAATAAGATAGATTATGTTATATAGGCTAAATGTAAATTGAAAACGTGAGGTGCGGAGATCTAAATGTGGTTAGACTAGTGTGTCTTTGTACAGTCCTTACAGGTCCTTTGTGGCTGGGGTTAAATATTATTAGTACAGGTGATGAGCGCTAGCAAACATTAGTAAAAGGAATTTTTATAAAACGTCTGTGTCGATGAATACATATATTGATGTTTTACTTCTTTAAATCAATATTTTTTTTTTTATGACTTTATTCATAAAATATCTTAAATTTATATTCTAAAGTGTACATCAACTAATTAAAACATTTTCAAATGAGAGATAAATCTTGCATTTTAACAACTGATTTTTCTTACAAACCAATATCTATGAAAAACACATAAACTTAAATTTTGGTGGGCTTAATGGGTACATTTACTCTAATCTGATTATGTAACGTAAGTTACTTATAATACGTTACTGCCAACACTGCCAGCAATCAGACAAATGAGGAATGCCTTTTAATCTCATATTTGTAAAGCAGCATAAACTCAGATCAACTTAACAGAGCTCCCCCAAAACTCACTGTAGAGGGCATTGAGGTCTACTGTGTTTACTGTCTTCACTGCAGTAAACAAAGTGCATAATGCACTGTTAAATAAAAATTAACAATGAACAGCATTATCAATCTCTTACCTTGTCTGTGCAGTTTTTATTGCATAAGTGGGTAGCAGGATTGAAGCTTGATATTTAACCCCTTGGAATGCAAATTTTACCCCTTGAACCCCGCGACTGAGAAAGTTTGGGCTACAGCAGTTTTAAGTAGCAACTGGACGGGTTATGTTGTGAAAACCTGGCGACTCTGATAACAGCAACGCTCATCGTGACACACCCCGATAACATGGAATTGTCACTATTTGGACATCGACAGATCTAGCAATGTTCAGTCATACACATATGCAAACGCCACTTGTTTAAAGTAATGCATCAAAAGTGCTTGTGGGATATTCACAAAGTCAGGCTTCATGTTGGTCATTGTAAAAAGTGAAAATATTTTAAATGCATTAAGTATTGCATTTCTGTACCCTGATGGTTTTCGCATGAAAATGCTCAGCTGTTTCAGTTTCGTTTTAAACATGTTCTGCTCTCAGGCTGTAACGCCACTCTAGTGGCAAATCATACCTATTTACTACAACCTGTTGGACTGCAGCTCTTTCTCCCATGTGGGTTAATGCTATCATTTGAACTTAAGCATTATAACTCTTTTAAAAAATTAATACATTTCTGTTAATAACAATTGTCCTATTTTAACCATCTTTTTAATCATTGATTTGTTTCATTTGAGCGAACACCCCAAAACACAAAACATCACAGAATTCATTTATAATACTTCTGTTCTTTTTTCTTTTCTTTTTTTTTATTCAATGCCAAAAGAGGCATTACATATAGTCACAACATTAGCTGCCAGAGTTACAAACATTTCAGTGCTTTTTAAACGTTTTCAGCACTTAGTTCGTTCCAGAGGTTTATATACAATATGAAAATCTAAGAAATCTCGTTTGCAAAGAGCCCACTTTTTTAAAATGTATTTGTTTCATTTTCCAGTCCACAAAATTTACAGGTAGGCTGCTGTATATGAAATGTTCGGCCTAAATCTTTCCAAAACACACTCCAAACAAATCCTATATGTTGTATGGCAATTTTTAAATTTTGTTATTGATATGTTTCATATTTTCTATGGTTTATTCCAGGGGTGCTCAACCCTGGTCCTGGAGATCGACTTTCCTGCAGAGTTCAGCTCCAACCCTGACCAAACGCACCTGAACCAGCTAATTAGGATCTCAAGGAGCACTTGATAATTACAGACAGGTGTGTTTGATTAGGGTTGGAACTAAACTCTGCAGGAAAGTCGACCTCCAGGAACAGGGTTGGGCACCCCTGGTTTATTCCAATAGATATTACCAAATAAAGAAGAAAAAAAGAGACAAACTCACTGATGTTTTCCCTCCAAATTGATGTCACTTCCTAGAGAATGAAGTCATTGCCATTTTGGTGATTCAATCTGTATGCTTTAATTAAGTTTCCATTTACTGTTATCATATAAAGGTTTAATAAACAGAACAGCGTTTAGGCTCTCTTCCAGCGGCCGTCCTCAGCACGGCAGTACAGATGCGGCTGACCACCTGGAAACAGCCCGTCTGCGGTCGGATGATCCAGCAGAAACTGGATGGTGGATTTGATGTGATGGTCAAAGTGGGGAGGTTCTGCATATGGAGACGTGGACAAATACTGATGGACAAACCAGATGAGAAATAAATGAGAAGAGCCATTTCATCCTGCAGATCTGATGAAACACTTTACAAACATGATCAAACATGAGTAGTGATGGTTTTTCAGACCTGTAGGATGGTTTCATCATCTTGGGACAGCCAGAAGGCCATGTCATTGTTTGGTGTCCATCTGCATGGGACGATTTTCACAAGCTCTCTGCTAGAATCATACACTTCAACCATCTGTCAAAAACATCATACAACAGTTAGTTCCGTCCACCAATTCTGACTGGTTAATCGCAGCATTCAGATACTTTTAATGAGTGTTATATATTGCATGGCGGCTTCATCCATGTACCTGTCCACCTGAGTCGGAGCTCCTCCGCTGGTCCTCAACACATTAACGTGGCTGGAAACACGTGACCCGTTTTAACGTTCACACCTGAACTCAGACAGAAATGCTCTGTCAGTGTCACGTGCATGAAGAATCCATATTAAACTGAAATAGTGTGATTATCAAATCACAAAGGTTGCAATTTAAATAAATATAAACTAAATGTATTTTCAGACTGAAGTGGCATTGTGCTCATTTACACACGAGCAGCTCATGATCCAGTGTTTTTAAAGTCTCAGACCTGCTCAGTTAAAAAAATAAAAATAAAATGCTGCTCCACACAAACATCTTCTCTGCATCTGCTCTGAGTTTGAGTCACTTAGATACATTTGGGAATGAAACATGTGCCAAAAACCATGCTGTGTGAAACTGGTTAGGACAATCACAAATGGTTTATTTACAGTTTTTATTTTAATCCTTTTGCTGTGCTCTGCATTTTCTTTATTACGATTATATTCAATTCATTCTGCAAATTCTCAACTCAACACATCACATTCATGCTGAAGTCTCTATCACAATGAGAAGCTGATATTCAGAGAGGATGGAGATGTTAAACAGTACCTATCCCATACACCACAGGCCGATGAATCCCATCTTTGACAACGTCATTCATGTCTAAAGAGACAGAATTATGTTATGCAAATATCAAAAATATCATGCAATATATTCCAAGTTCTATGAAGTCATACAACAGCTTTGTGTGAAGAATAGACGTGAATACAGGAATAAAATATATATGGGCCATTCTACAAAACTGGTCCAAAGTCAGAATTGCAAACATCTTGAACACATTTCTAGTAATTGTGCAGTTCATTCTCATATTGTATTTTCAGAAAGTTTTGGAATATTTGTCCTCTCCCCAAATTTGTCACTACCAAAAGACAGTAATAATAATTTAATTAGAAGGGTTTTATTGACCTATTAAGATTTTGCTTACATCTACATTGTATATATATATATTTGCTATTTTATTACAACTTTTTCAGAGGTAAATCAATAACAATTATATTTTTAACAATATTTAAAGTGTAATTTATGACATTTGTTTTATTTTAGACCAATGGACTAATACATACACTGTTTTGGTAGTGACATGAAAATGCGGAACACAATATTTTTTACGCAAAGTTTCATAATTTACAAAGAAAATATAAAATAAACACTTTTTTTAACTTCACAGAATCAAAAAGACATTTTTAAAAAACAACAATGGAAAAAAAAAAAATACAAAAACAATTTCAATATCATTTTGAAAAATAAAGATGAAATGTAGGGGTTAGTGTTTAGGACAGCCACCTCCCAATCAAAAGTACCCAATAAATGACGATTTTATATATATTAAGCTTACAGATACATTAAATATTATTATGGGTTTCAATAGATAATAGAAGAATCTTAGTAAACATCTAAGATTTGAATATGTAATGCTTTTTAAATGTGTTTTTCAGTTTGCAAAGTGTACATTTAGGCTGTTATTCATTGCAGATCTCTTCTCCATCCCACATCTTTGAACTCAGAACAATCTCTAACAGATTTGTATGGGTAATTAAGTGATGACTGAATTTACTTTTTAAAAGTGAACAGTCACTTTAAGGTGAATTGTCTCAGAGAAACAAAAGAAATCCACATTATGACACTGAACATAATCATTCCTCTGACCTGTGATGCAGCACGTCTCCAGGTGAATTTCTTCCTTCTGTTTTTGGAAGGCAGCTGCAATACAAAACATTTAGAATTACTTCAGATTTCTGATCACACAGTGAATGTTTCATCTTCATCACACATTTGTACTCAACCCAGTATACTAAGGCTGAGTGAATGTGAGGTCCTCCTGTCATCATCAAAACCACCAACCAGATGCAACTCTAGTCTGAAGACACAAACACATCCATAAATCATACATAAAGTCCTTTCTATTTGACATTCTGGTTAAGCGATGTGTGACGAATCTACAGTACCTGCCCTCTTTTGCTGGGTTGCTTCTAGAAGTGACGGCATTGACTATCAGAGGAACTTCAGTCCACGTGCTCGAACCATCACAGTGTGCAAGACACGTCGCTCCACTGCCTGGAGAAGAGAAATACAGGATCAGACACACAGTAAACCAACACAGATATTGACTTGATGAAGGCTCATGTTACCTGTGTGTCGGAGCACAACTAAGTGGCATGTTGTGGCGTCATCGGATCCCAGAATGGAGACCGAATCTGAGGAAAGAGAAAGATCAGCGTGTTTAACACATCAGTCAACAGAGCGAGAGAGAACACTTACTGTCCGCTGGTGTGGTCGCTGCAAACTCCCGCTGCTGGATGTACAGGAGCTGTTTAGGGTCCACAGGCTCCGGACTTCTGGACACAAACAGCTTTGCACTTTCCTAAGAGACACATATCAGTGACTGGTACTGTGAACAGCAAAACATAAGTGAACTGGAAGGAACTTAAAGTAAAATTAACGTTTTCCTGTCCCAGTCATTACTGCTCTTATACAGCCAAGATGAGGAAAATGCTCATGGTGATTATTAAACTGTTCAAATTAAAGCATACTGTTGACAAAAAAAAAAAAAAGACAATTAAAAATAACACCACAGAATATGAACAACACTGATCAAAGAAGTATTTGAAGAACAAGAATATGATTGTTTAATTTAATCCCATTAATGATGTCAGTAATTTCACTGTTGAGTTTCATGAGCTGAAGCTGAACAATATTGAAGCTACAATAACTCATGTTTTCACAACAAAAAGATCATGTTCACATAATAATAGGCAAGTAAAATGTTTCAATATTTTGTTTAAACTTCGTTTTCTCAACAACTAAAATGAAATGCATGCATGTAAATATATTAAAGCTTCCAATGTGCTAATGTTTTCCTACTGTCTTACTAAACTTCGTCCTAAGATAAATAAAGTTCTGACAATACTACCACTGATAAAACAGGAAAATAGGATGCAATGCCTCATTTTGTCTGCCTTGTCCTCTCCAGCGTTTCCTAAGATCACAATTCAGAGCAAACAGAATCAAAATTAACATTATTGCATGATGGTTTTTTTTCTTAATTGTTGGAAACCACACACAGATAAATTCACTCCCCCTGAGAAGATATTAATAGCCATGATCACATGCTCTTCATGAAATCTGTTAACAAGAAAACACTCATTTGGCTCTGCTGTGCTACAGGTTTCACTTAATACTAACCAGTTTATATTGCACTTTTAAACCATTAGGCAAATCCTGATCAGAGATGTAACACTAATTAATGCATATTCATTTGTACTATGATTTTTCCATTGGAAGGATGTGGAAAAATATGTGGGAAAAATGAACGTCATAACAAATTGCAAAGTAGTAAAAGTTTTTTAGCTCTGGGTTCACCCAATATGCATTGTAGTTACTACATATAAATTTGCAATGTTAATACTATTTTAATAGTATTTTTTATTTATTTATTTTTTTGTACATGTAAGCACAGAAAACATATCAAACATAAACTAAAATGCGATAGCCTATTGTATCACCCTACCTAGTTGTTTTCTGTGCCTATACTTCCGTATAAAAGAAGATACTTTAACTTTCACTATGTCATCATTTGGGTACGATTGTCGCATTTCGCCCTCAAGTGGCAGTTCCACAGCATTTTCAGTGTTGTCGTGGTTTGAGCGCCTGAACACAGCCTGTGAGACCAGAATCAGCCTAAAACGAAACTAAAACAGCTGAGTTGTTAGTGTTTATTAGTCATGCGACTGATAAACTATATTGTTTTAGTTTTTACAGTGACCAAAGTGAAGCCTGACTTTGTGAATGTCCCACAAAGCATCATGATGATGTTCATTAAAGATACTCCAAATACTTTTAGGAGAATGGACCTGAACATTGCTAATTCGACGTTCCTAAAAGTGAAAATTCATGGTAGCGTTATCGTCGTTACCAGATTGTGTGTTATCAGAGCTGCAGGTTTTCACAACAAAACCCGCCCAAATTGCTACTTACAACTAGACCAATCGCGTTGGGCTTCCATTCCAGGGGCTAAATATCGGCTGATTGGGGTCGCTTTTAAGGCCGCTACCCACATATGCAATGAAAACAAAGGTAATTTGTTTTTAAATATATTTAATGCTGTTAATTTTGAATTTTATTTAACAGTATATGAACATATACAGTCCAATAATATAGAGTCAAACCAACTATTCAGACACCAGATATATATATATAGCTTGTGGTGTTTTTTTTTTTTTTTGTTTTCTTTTAATATGACATTAAAGCACAAAGTAATATTCCTCATTTGTCTGTTTGCTGGTAGGGTTATAAATATTTATACATACAGATACTGTGAAGTTTTGAGATAGTTTAATCAGTACAGCAAGTCACTGTCAAATGTATAAATGTAAATGTAAAATAATGTTACAGCTGTAGCTGATGAATAAGAAGTCCATGGTAAAATATACATAAGCAAATTATTGTTTTTTTCCTATAATATTTATTTATTTAATTAATTATTTAATTAATTTCAGTTGCATGTTTGACTTTACAGTTCATTGTTCATTGTTTTGTGTAGGATATGTTTAAGTATTTCATGGCAATTAGTTAATCAGAAAAGCAACCTAATGCATAGGTTTTTACAATCTCAAATTTTGCTTTATGTTTGATGTGTTTTCTGTTCTTAAATCTATAAAAAGCTTTTTAAGTATATTCTGCTGTTGCATAAGCTTTTCAACATCTCATTCGGAGCTTAAATGAGAAAACCAGACAAATATTAACATAGTAACTCCTTTACATTGTAAATTTACGTGTAATAGGAGCAATGTATTTTGGGTGAACTTAGAGTTTTAAAAAATAATAAGCTATACTGTACCTTTACTATGCAATGTTACTTTTATCTGAGCAGCTGTTACCTTTTATATATTCCATATTTCCATATTTCCATTAGTGTTATGTCTTCTATGATCCCCACTTAACAGCAGAACCAACTGTGTGTTTTCTTGTTATCAGTTTCCATGAAGAGCCTGTTGTGAAGCAGCTGCACATACTGTGATCATGGCTACTAAATCTCCTCAGGGTGAGTCAGTTTATCTGTGTGTGGTTTTTGACTTAATTTTTTTTTTGATTAATAAAGAATGTCATGCAATAATATTAATTTTGATTCCCATTTGCTTTTTAAAGGAGGTTCCCCTGTACAGTCAGAGCTCAGAATTGTGATCCTAGGAAACGCTGGAGAGGACAAGGATAAAGTGGTCAAATTAATCCTAAACCATGAGAATCTGACACGAGAGAAAGATGTGTGCACTTTATGTAAGAGTGAACAAGCAGGAAGGAAGATCAGTGTTGTGGAAGCACCAGGATGGGAAAAACACTCAATACAAGAAACACCAGAGGACATAAAAGAAGAAATTGTCAGAAGCGTCTCACTTTGTCCTCCAGGACCTCACGCTCTGCTTCTGGTCATACCAGTGAAAACTCTCTCTAACGAACCTTCTGTAGAGGAAATAAATGCAGCAGAGGCACACATGGAGTTACTGTCAGAGCGTGTCTGGAAACACATCATTGTGGTATTTGCTTGTGATGATGGGGTGGAGGAAACAGCAATCCAAGAACACATTCACAGTGCAGAGAAAATCCTGGAAAAGTGTGGAAGACGATTCCATGTACTTCAGAAAAGCACTTGTGAATCTTCCTCTCAGACCAGTGAATTCTTTAAGAAGATAGACGACCTGGTGGAGGAGAATCGTGGTGATGTCTTCTTACCACAAGTTTACTATGAAGTGATTCAGCAGAACACACAAGAAGCGTCTGGTATGACTGAGCTCAGGCACAGACGGGGAAGTTTTCAGATGGATCCTCCTAACTGTGAGTATCATTTCACAAAAGTCACAGGCTGTTTTCACATTCAGGCTACTTAAGTGCTGATCTATTGTTGTTTTATTTTACAGTGAATATAGACAAAGGAGATTCAGAGGAGAACAAAGAAACTGTAGAGTCTGACAAACATAAACCTTCAGAAGACATGCCCATAAACACCTTGTACATCAAGCAGTTTGTAGTGATATTGATGGGTACAATTGGAGCACTTATTGGTGCAGTTACTGGAGCTGAAAATGGAGCTTTAGGGTCTTCCTTTGGAATAGTGTTTGGTGTCATTGTAGGGGTTTTACTTGCAACTTTGCTCATGTATATTTATACTCGCTTTTATTTACAGGCTTATTCAAAGCAGCCTACACAAGGTGCATCATAAGCAACTTTGATGAGATACAAACTAGCTCAGACATACAAGTGCAAAAAGTGCAGAATAGAGATAAAAGACATTTACTAATGAAACACTGCTTTCTGTAATGTTAGAACAGAAGAGTAAATACCTAATAATTATGTTTTTGCTTAACTAAATATCAGCATTCATCCTAAACTAGTACGCCTTTTTAATTCTGGCATAATTTTAGGGTCACCACATTTTGACAGCTTTATATGCCTTATATTTTTTAAAGATGTTCATCTGAAGAAGCTAAAAAACTGATGATTGCAGTATTTAGTTGTCTGTTGTGTTCATGGATTTGCCTGATCTACTGTGTGAAGGAGGAAAAGAGGAGTCCAGAACAACTGGAACCAGTGTTTTTGTAAACAAGCTCCACTCATAATGGTTTTTCTTTTTTTTTTTTTTTTAATTGTCTGTGAATGATCTTACACTTGACAGGTGATTTGTTGTTTTTGAACACATCGGCATGCTAATGTTTTGCATATGTCACAGGGCTTTAAATGACTGTACAAGCATGCGCCATGTAAATAAAATGTATTTAAACTAAAATAATTTTATTTATTTAGGATTTTAGAGGTTATACAGTAAGTCTAAACTAGCATGTGCCAGTAAGGTTAATGGCAAGTCCTAAACACACAGATGTCATAAACAATGTCAGGCCATTTTCCACTGCCGAAGTTTGCACCTAAAACGTTTTCACACTTAAGGCTACTGATAAGTCA
Source organism: Cirrhinus mrigala (assembly GCA_036247105.1). NCBI lineage: Eukaryota > Metazoa > Chordata > Actinopteri > Cypriniformes > Cyprinidae > Cirrhinus > Cirrhinus mrigala. The sequence continues at coordinate 1,537,489 of CM070012.1, forward strand.
AGCACAGGCCTGGTATTTATAAGCAAGAGATGCACCATTTTGTTAATGCATTTGATTAAATAATGCATTTAATTATGATATAATGTACTATTAACAGGTTCAACATGCTTTATATTTTATTTAAATTGCTTGAGACTCAAAATCACCATGTACAATATATAGTTCATTTTTGCGGGCTACAAAGTGCTGTCTGCTGTCAGCACCCATGTGGACACGGGAAATACGCGGGCTAATGGCAAGAAATCACTGGACCTACACTGCTGAGTTTATGTATGTTTAATTTAGCATTTAACCTAATTTAACTGGTCGTTTGCTGCATATAGGCATTTGTTCCAGTGTTTTGTGGTGTGACAATGTGAACTTTTTAAATAATGTTTCTAATTATTTGTAATTTAAGTCATGCTATTACCACATCCATATACATACATCTGTAAGTGTATGATTCTAGCAGAGAGTTTGTAAAGATTGGTCTGTGCAGATGGAGACCAGACAATGATGAAACCATCCTATAGGTCTGAAAACCCATCACTGATCACATTTGATCCCATATGTAACGTCATGTGGGTTATTCCTATCATTTGAACTTAACCACTGCAACTCTTAAAAACACATTACATTTCTGTTAATAAACATTGTCCTATATTAACCGTCTTTGTTAGTTGATTCATCAAACCTACTGATAATACATAGATGTTTTTTGTTTTGTTTTTTAATGCCAAAAGAGGCATTAAATAGTCAATATTAACTATCAGAGTTACAGAAATTTCAGTACTTTTTAAACGTTTTCAGCATTTTTTTTTTTTTTTTTGTTTCAAAGGTTCATGTACAATTACAAAATCTAAGAAATCTGGTTTGCAAAGAGCCCACTTTTTATAATGTATGTGTTTCTTTATCCAGTCCACAAAATTCATAGGTAGGCTGCTGTATAAGCAATGTTCAACCTAAATCTTTCCAAAACACATTCCAAACAAATCCTATATGTTGTAAGACAATTTTTGGATTTTGTTATTGATATGTTTCATATTTTCTATGGTTTATTCCAATAGATATTACCAATAAAGAAGAAAAAAAGAGACAAAAGGGCTAAAAGTCACTGATGTTTTCCCTCCAAAATGATGTCACTTCCTGGAGAATGATATCATTGACAAACTGGCTTTTGTCAGTTTTTAGAATGGAGCGTGACACTATGAGGATATGGAAACCTTTGCTAAAATCAATGTTTTATTAATTTTTCTTGTGTCATTTAAAATGAAAATTCAGTCAAAATTTTATAGAAACAACAAATGAAGATATTGCCTATACTGTATGTGTTCTCAAGCCACTGCCATTTCGTTGATTCACTCTGTAGGCTTTAAGTTTCCATTTTTTGTTATTATCATACAAAGGTTTAAATAAACAGAACAGCATGTTTCCAATAGCAACAGCATTTTAACTCTCCTATTCCTCTTCAAAGGATCACAACATACTGTATTTACAGTTTTCAAAATGAATGTTTAGTGAGCAAACAAGATGCAGCTCGATGTTAGAGGAAAAAAACATCATATCCTGATAGTTTACCTTAAATACATCTTATGATCCAAGTACACATTTGCACTGACATACGTAACAAATATGAAATAAAAATGAAATCAGAAATCAAAGGGTCGACAGGTTCAGTCAATGACACACGTTAGTAATTCATCAGATATTTCACTCTATATGTAGAAATCACAGTCAACAGTCAATCTGAGCTCAATCTGTGTGTTTCAGTTCAGATCAGTGTAAAGGAGCTTCTACTTTAAACAGAGACGTCAAAGGCCTTTAGCTGGGTTACAGTGGGTCTCAGAGGTTGGCGTTAGACTCTCTTCCAGCGGCCGTCCTCAGCACGGCAGTACAGATGCGGCTGACCGCCTGGAAACAGCCCGTCTGCGGTCGGATGATCCAGCAGAAATTGGATGGTGGATTTGATGTGATGGACAAAGTGAGGAGGTTCTGCATGAGGAGACGTGGACAAATACTGATGGACAAACCAGATGAGAAATAAATGAGAAGAGCCATTTCCTCATGCAGATCTGATGAAACACATTACATAGAGTATATGTTCAAACATGAGCAGTGATGGTTTTTCAGACCTGTAGGATGGTTTCATCATCTTGGGACAGCCAGAAGGCCATGCCATTGTTTGGTGTCCATCTGCACGGGCCGATTTTCACAAGCTCTCTGCTAGAATCATACACTTCAACCATCTGTCAAAAACATCATACAACAGTTAGTTCCGTCCACCAATTCTGACTGGTTAATCGCAGCATTCAGATACTTTTAATGAGTGTTATATATTGCATGGCGGCTTCATCCATGTACCTGTCCACCTGAGAAGGTGCGTGCGGATCGGAGCTCCTCCGCAGGTCCTCGACAAGTGAAAGCGGCTGGAAACACGTGACCCGTTTTAACGTTCACACCTGAGCTCAGGCAGAAACACTCTGTTAGTGTCACATGTAAAGCTGCATGATAAATCCAAATTAAAGTAAAAGTGTGATTATCAAATCACCAATGTTGCAATTTGAATAAACTGTGTATTTTTAGACTGAAAGTGGCATCGTGTTCATTTACTCGCAAGCAGCTCATGATCCAGTGTTTTTAGAGTCTCAGGGCAGCTCAGTAAAAAAAAAAATGCTTCACACAAACTCCATCTCTGCATCTGCTCCGAGTTTGAGTCGCTTAATTATGTGCATTTGGGATCTTGTAATCTATATATAATCTATAAAATAATCTATTTACAGTTTTCATTTTAATCCTTGTGCTTAATCCTTTTTAGCATTATATTCAATTCATTCTGCAAATTCACAACTCAGACAACACATCACATTCATGCTGAAGTCTCTATCACAATGAGAAGGTGATATTCAGAGAGGATTGAGATGTTAAACAGTACCTATGCCATACACCACAGGCCGATGAATCCCATCTTTGACGACGTCATTCATGTCTAAAGAGACAGAATTATGTTATGCAAATATCAAAAATATCATGCAATATATTCCAAGTTCTATGAAGTCAAACAACTTTGTGTGAAGAACAGACACGAATACAGGAATAAAATATATATGGGTCATACTACAAAAATGGTCCAAAGTCAGAGTTGGAAACATCTTGGAAAATTTTTTTGTATGTATGCAAATTGTATAATATCCAAGGTACACATTTCTTGTAACTGTGCAGTTCAGTATTTTCAGAAAGTGTAATTTATGAGATTTGTTGTATTTTAGGCCAATGGACTAAAGCATACACTGTTTCGGTAGTGACAGGGCTCGAAATTAACTTTTTTACTTGGTAGCACTGGTGCTCCCAAATTCAAAAAGTTAGGAGCACCAAATAAAATTTAGGAGCACCCAATGAATATTAAGGAGCACCACAACTGCCAACTGAGAGGAACGGCCAGCAGCATCCTGATGATTAATAGCTTCATCAGTCAAATGGGCTGATTTTGAAAGCCTTTTTTTTTTTAAATAATTATTTATTGCCTTAAGAAAGGGACAAGAAAGAATGAAAATATGAGTACATGAACAAGATGTTTATTTTCTCTATTACAGGTCAAACTCTCTGTAGCCATTTAAATTGGAGGCAAGCACTGCATTTTTAAACTTAATCCACACAAAGATGCTGCATGCATAAGCCATTTCTGGTTTAAATTAGATTATAATTTCAGTATCTGAAGCAAAAACAGAATGATCTGACAGACTTTAGCTTTGTGAAATTATGCTACATAAAACACCTGGGCCAAAGCACACATGAAAGATAACATTAATCAGGTGCTGTTTGACAGGCTTTTTATTTATTTTTTTTTTTTTGAGTGTGCACGCTTCAAATGTAAGCGCATGTCAGAACAGCACGCGAATGAACTGTTTAAGTGGCAAGGTTTAAAGCACATGCAAATAATGTACTTGTGTGATTGCAAATGAGTGCAGTGTTTAGTGAGTGGAATTCTGCTGGTGAGTAAACATTTGGTGTGAATGTATGTCGCGTGAGACGGAGGCGAGCAGATCGTAGGGATATTTTAATCGTCAAAAATTAAAAATGTTCATTTCGCACACCCCTAATTGCAATGCAGTGCAAATCCGGAACAGAGATTCATTGAAAGAAAACATTTGGAGCAAAAACCTGCCAGTTCCGAGTTCCAATGGAGCGCAATGTGAGTGATTGACAGCTAATATCTAAATTCTGCATTAAAGCTAAGAATGTAAAGATGAAGTTTAATTGGTTATGTAAGCTAATGTTGGATAGAACGGCTCACTGTATCAGCTCACAGCAGTCATATACTGTGCAGTACTTAGCGAAAGTTTTGTAACGAAACGAAAACGAAAAAAAGTTGCACCACAACATTTACTAGCACTCGCACAAATGCTCCCAAATATATTTTGAGGTTGCGCAGATTAAATTCCGTGAGCATATGCGACCAAAACGGTCGCAATTTCGAGCCCTGAGTAAAATTTTTTTCATAAGTTCAGAATTTACAAATAAAATATAAAAGAAACATATTTTTTTACTTCACAGAATAAATAAAAGAGACATTTTTAAAAAACAACAATGGAAAAAAAAAAATAAATAAATAATTTCAATATCATTTTGAAAAATAAAGTTGAAATGTAGGGGTTAGTGTTCAGGATAGCCACCTCCCAATTGAAAGTACCCAATAAATGAAGATTTTATATATATTAAGCTTACCGATACATTAAATATTATTGTGGGTTTCAATAGATAATAGAAGAATCTTAGTAAACATCTAAGATTTTAATATGTAATGCTTTTTAAATGTGTTTTTCAGTTTGCAAAGTGTACATTTAGGCTGTTATTCATTGCAGATCTCTTCTCCATCCCACATCTTTGAACTCAGAACAATCTCTAACAGATTTGTATGGGTAATTAAGTGATGACTGAATTTACATTTTAAAGGTGAACTGTCACTTTAAGGTGAATTGTCTCAGAGAAACAAAAGAAATCCACATTATGACACTGAACACAATCATTCCTCTGACCTGTGATGCAGCACGTCTCCAGGTGAATTTCTTCCTTCTGTTTTTGAAAGGCAGCTGCAATACAAAACATTTAGAAATACTTCAGATTTCTGATCACACAGTGAAAGTTTCATCTTCATCACACATTTGTACTAAACCTACCCAAAATACTAAGGCTGAGTGAATGTGAGGTCCTCCTGTCATCATCAAAACCACCAACCAGATGCAGCTCCAGTCTGAAGGCACAAACACATCCATAAATCATACATAAAGTCGATTTGACATTCCAGTTCAGCAATATGTGACAAATCTACAGTACCTGCCCTCTTTTGCTGGGTTGCTTCTAGAAGTGACAGCATTGACTATCAGAGGAACTTCAGTCCACGTGCTCGAACCATCACAGTGTGCAAGACACGTCGCTCCACTGCCTGGAGAAGAGAAATACAGGATCAGACACACAGTAAACCAACACAGATATTGACTTGATGAAGGCTCATGTTACCTGTGTGTCGGAGCACAACTAAGTGGCATGTTGTGGCGTCATCGGATCCCAGAATGGAGACCGAATCTGAGGAAAGAGAAACATCAGCGTGTGTTTAAAACATCGGTCAACAGAGCGAGAGAGAACACTTACTGTCCGCTGGTGTGGTCGCCGCAAACTCCCGCTGCTGGATGTACAGGAGCTGTTTAGGGTCCACAGGCTCTGGACTTCTGGACACAAACAGCTTCGCATTTTCCTAACATACCAATGACTTCTAGTTAATTTATGTACTGTACACAATATGTGCATAGTCAGCAATTATGTTTTTTTTTTTAAATGTAGTATTTAAAGTACTTTTTTCAGATTGAACTTAATTTTTTTTTTTTTTTTTTTTTTTATATTTTGCAGTTCATTTCAATAATCCTGCAGTGTGCAATTTTAAAAATAAATGTATAAAAGGATTATTAATCCTTTAATATGAGCTCTAAAAAATGCATGTTTAAACAAAAGAAATGTATTAGAGGAAATGTCACCATGTAAATAAATTAAACAAATAAAAACTGATTATATGGTATTTACTTTGTATTTAAATAATATCTAAAATTAAAAACAAAGACCATTTATATACATTTCCGTGAATGAATTTCACGGAAAGGCGTTGTTTATCTTATACATCACGAGAGTTTAAGCATAAAGAGAAAAAGGATCTATATACATTAGAATCTGTGAATACATGCTGCTGTATAATATTAAAATGGATCTGATATCATTGTTTTTGTGTATTGTTTTGTACCTTCAGATGCGGGCATTTGCTGAAGAGTTCCGCGGTTGAGCTGACGCGCTCTATTCGCTTATTCTGAGTCAACAGCGGCATCCTGAGAGCGATGAAATCCGATCATCTGAACATTTCATTAAACTCTGATAATTAATAACTCTGTCATGTTTGAATCTCCCCCATCATTCACACCGCTGCACTGCCGCTTCCTCTTCTGCTTTGCGCACACGTCACAGCTCACATGACTCTGAGAAGTAGAAATGATTCGCTAGAAGGGACATTAACCGGAAGTCGGTTTAATATTAGAAAGTAATGTAGAGGAAGGGCCGAATCAGTTTCCATATGTACGATACACATGTAGACGACAGATGGCGCTCCACTAAATTTGTTGTCATATTGCTGATCATAAAACAGTGGATTCTGGAGCACAGTTTCATATATACTGAATATATGAGTAGTTTTGGAATTTATACACTTTTTATGGAAGGACAATGAATGAATGAATCAAGCAAAATACACACTACTATTACAGAAGTACTACTACTGCACAGTGTTGTGGAAAGTTACTTTTAAAAAGTAATGCATTACAATATTGCGTTGCTACATAAAAGTAACGAATTATGTTACTACTTAGTTACTTTTTTATGTAAAGTAATGCGTTACATTACTTTTGCGTTACTTTTAAAATCTGGACAGGGCTTGTTTGTTTTTAATATAAAAAGTTCTATCTTTGGAACACAAATCGTCGCCTTAGAATTATAAGGTTCTATCTGCATTCTGAGCACTTTTGAGATATTGAGCTTCAACGTTTTTGAGTAGACTTCTGTAGATAGAACCATTTTTGTTTACTAAAAAAAGGCCCAAAATGTACACAGCTTACAAAAGAAACATCACATAATGTAAATAAGTTGTCACTGAATAAGAATATGTGAATAACTCAATTTTGACAAAAATGTCAGATAGAAACTTATGATTCTAGGGCGACAAAGTGTTAGTTTAAAAAATGTTCGTGTAAAATGTTAGTTTAATGTTAAGTCTAAGGTAATTTTGTTTATTAGTATGGCTGAATTGGATCATCGAAGGTCAGCAGCAAAAACATTAGTTAATACAATGGGACTAAATACATAAAGGATATATATGTATATACTGAGTTCGCCTCTGCACTTACTCCCGATTTCCTTTAACATGAGGACACGACCCTGGTGAAAAAAACAGCATATGCTTGTTTTGATGTTTTGATGCTGGGATGCTGATTAGGTATGTTTTGATGCTGGTTTATGCTGGTCCTTGACCAGCAACATGACCAGCATAAACCAGCAAAGGACCAGCTTAAACAGCATCAAAACACACCTAACCAGCATCCCAGCATCAAAACATACCTACCAGCATATGCTGTTTTTTTTTCACCAGGGGAGAGCTGTCAGTCAGTCAATGGTAAACAAATCAACTGGTGTTACATTTAAAAAAGTAACTCAGATATTTTCTTGTAAATTAAAAAGTAACGCGTTACTTGAAAAAAGCAATCTGTTTACATAACTCATGTTACTTGTAATGCGTTACCCCCAACACTGGTTCTGGAGAACAAAATCAAAGACTATAGAATACTATAGAATAATAAAGGGACTTTGACAAACTGTAAAATAGAGTCGAAAATAATGAACTGCTTCAAAGTAGTTTTTAGTAATTAACATTATTATATCTAACAATATATAACAACAATATACAAATATAATAAGTCAACACATTCTAATAATTAAATAAACCATTAAATAAATGATAGTAATTTTAAAAAATTTATATTCCTCAATACCGCAGTTGAGCAGGAGGAGGCTCCAGTACATCACGTTCATTTTCACTCCGGTTTTGCTCTTGAGGATATAATCACTCACATTTGGTTTTGATTAAGAGGAACTTCTTTTCTTTCCTAGTGTTTGAGAAATGATTAAGAAATGCTCAGATAAGTTAATGTGTAATCCATGTCCTGAAACGAACACAACGTACAATGTGCTTAATATTATAAGAAGGAAATAAGAATTTCACATAACTTTACACACACACACACACACACACACAAACACACACACACACACACACACACACACATACATACATACATACATACACACACACACACACACACACACACATATATATATATATATATATATATATATATATATATATATATATATATATATATATTAGGGCTGTCAAACGATTAATCATGATTAATCGCATACAAAATAAAAGTTTGGGTTTGCCTAATAAATGTGTGTGTACTGTGTGTAATTATTATGTATATATAAATACACACAAATTAATGTATCAATTTAAGAGAAATATGTTATTTATGTACAAAATATTTTTATTTACATATAATAGAAATTATATAAAAATATAATAAATACATATACTTGTAAATATTTCTTAAATATATACATGAATGTGTTTGTATTTATATATACATAATAATAACACAGTACACACACATATATTCGGCGAACTCAAACTTTTTTTTGTATGGGATTAATCTATATATATATAATATTATATAATATTATATTATATTATATTAAAATCACCTTATTATTAACGGGAAGATAGAAATTTTATCCTAGAAATTTACATTTAAATGCATTGTTAATACATAGATAAATATATGTGAAGTGGTTAACCTTTAAATTACTGTTATAGTTTCAAACAGCTTGCTAAAAGTGTTTTTTTTTTTTTTTTTTATCCTAACGTATCTTATATTTTAAGATTCTATTTGATCTTTTTTAAAATTCAATATTAAAGCAGGATGTCAAATTTGAATAGTAAGGTTTATAAAAAGTTTAAATCACTGGACTGAACTGCCAACTCACTGTGAGCATGTGTATATTGATCACTCAGTTTATGAGGTTTCTCAGAAACATGTTGACAATGGAATCATGATTTCAGGAAACCTTACTCATTGGTTAATCATGTTCATTTCACAACTAAAGTATTTATTGTGACATAAAAGTCTGACATCACTAATCTAAAAGCATGCTTTACATTTCCAATGTACTGTATTTTTTTTTATTCACATCAAGAAGTCATGATGACAGGCAAATTATTTTTTCTTTATGTAAATATTTAATTTTCCCATATTCTAACCATGACTAAGTCAAGTTTGTTCTCATTCTGGAGAACTTAAAGCTCATATGAGCCGTCCTCACATACTGACACCCACTGCTTACTAACCCACATGAATATTACTTATATCCTGGCTTCATCAGATCACTAGTTCAATAGAGGTTTATACGTGTTGAATGATGGTTCTTCATTACAAATGAGTCAACCAAAGTTGATATGAGGTTGCTTCTTTAGACTTCTTCAATTTACTTAATTTACACTAAATATATTGAATATTTAAATAAATCAGTAAGACAGCTAGCTGGGTTTAATGAACTAGAGCAGCATCATATCAAATCAAACAGAATGAGACACCTGTAACTCAGTCCATCAGAAACACACACTCATCTGCTCAGGCGCGTTTGATCCATCGGCCTGTGATTATTCACTCTCTGAATGAAATGCATGAAAATGAGGCGTTTTATCACCATTTTCTCAGGTCTCCAGCGCTCTTTGTCTCAGATGAATAAGCTGCACTTCACAGGAACAGGTGTGCTGTCTAGGAATTGAGGGTTTTATAAGCCACTGCATGGATGTGAATATTCATGCAGTGTCATCAAAAGGACGAGCTGTCTGAACGGAATTCAACTAGTTTGATATGTGCACTGCATCAAGAGAACTCTAGGAAGTAACCATCCTGCCATTTGTAATAGCCTAATCCTGTTCTGTACGTAACAGCCAATTCCTGTTAAAGGAAATGAAGCTTTAGACATTTCCTGTTTATGAAGCGATGCATTTATAACCATTGTTCATAAACTGTATTTATCTCACTTGTAATCCAGTCATCTAAAAATATCTGAAAAGCTGCAGTGTAAGTACCAAGAAAGAAAACTGGAGTCTAAAACTCTGCCAAAAGCTGGAAATAAACCGTTTTCTAAATAGGTGAATCTGGAAAGTCATTTTTTTTTTTTTACTGACGTAGATAAACTTAAATGATTTTTTTTTTCCCACCTGCATTAAATGAATAAAATTTTATTGCACTGTTCCTGCATCTCCACCAAGCAGCAGAACATCTTGTTATAGTTATAAACGTCTAATTATATTGACTGAACATTAAACCGTGATGAAACAACATACATACACAAGGCTTGTATAGCACTCAGATTAAAGCATGTTTCAGATAAATTAGTGCGAAAATAAAAGTCAGAAACAGAAGTTGTGTACATAGTTTTATTAAAGTTCATGAATAGAATTTGAACAAAGATACTATTGCAGGAGCGCTCAACCCTGTTCCTGGAGATCTACCTTCCTGCAGAGTTCAGCTCCAACCCTGATCAAACACACCTGAACCAACCAATTCGGATTTGAAGGAGCACTTGAAAATTACAGACAGCTGTGTCTGATCAAGGTTGGAACTAAACTCTGCAGGAAGGTCGATCTCCAGGAACAGGGTTGGGCACATCTGTACTATGGAAATATTGTACATTCATCAGGAGCTGAGTTCTGAGTAAATGTAAGCACTTTGACCCTTAAACAATCCACAGAAAGCCAAAGAGAGTGAATGATGAGACGAAATGACTAAATAATCCAGAAAGCAAATAAACAGCAAAAGTCAAACAAATACAAATAGACATGCGTTTATATTTGAATGAAACCTCCATACAGATACACGTAATGTAATCCAGTGATCTATTTATAAAAATATGAACATACACATTTTGATATTTCTCTAAGTGCTCTGACAGGCATCACAAACTACAAAAGAGTTTGCGGTCACACGGATCTCAGCGACGCCTGTTAAGTTTAAATACTTTGAGGAAGCATCTACATGCTGCATTTGGTTTGCGCTTCAATCACATCTCGGTTACTCGACCACTAAATCAGAAAATAACGAGAGCGGGAAGAAATCCGTCTTACTACGATCCTGACGTGGAATGCTGACGCTCTGCCGAGCAACTGATGACAAACCGCTATTAAATATAGAAAAATAGACTCCTACAACCAAAAGAAAAAAAGTGTGCGGCCCTCGTGAGTCAGAAGGCCAAAGATCAGTGTAGTCTATGTTAACGTTTGTTTATCTAATTAAAGTCCAAGTGCAGAAAACATCAGTCGTAGCCCGCCACTGAACGTGGGTTAAGGGTTACAACGTCACAGGGCACCAAACGCGCATGCGCGTGTATGAGTTTGGAAGGTGAAAGAATGAAAAGTGTAAAGCACAGACGCATTTGGTGCATATCTGACTCGGACAATCGGTTAAAGCAGAGTAACCCCGCTGTCTAACAGGCTGTCAGTCATCATCCCCTCTCCCAATCATCGGTCTCTATGCAAGCAAAGCCCCGCCTCTCAAGGGCCGTCGTGTCTTACGGCTGGTCTCAGACTCCGCCCACAGGCTTGATGAATACGGGGAACAACGGTGAGACACGAAAGCCTTTTAAGAGCAGGGCGGATAATGATGTTGTGTCTTCTGATTAGTTTTGATGACCTGAGATTAATTAAAGAGACACGAGTGTGTTTACGTCAAGGGGAGAGGGATAAATCACTAGAATAAACTAGTTTAAACTAGTCCTGACAGCCTGTTAAACGAGCAGGGTTTAACCTCAGCAACCGGCCTGAGTGATGTCACCGCCGGAACTCTTGGTGACCTCCATGGTGGTGAATATCTGGAAACAAATGAAGGGATAGACATGTTACGCTCAAAAGACAAAGCACATGAAATATCAGTAATATATAATGAAGCAGTAGAGTCACAGAAAACGCACCTCAGCACACGTTGGGTGAATCCCGATGGTGCCGTCCAGCTGATCTTTGGTAATTCCACATTTCATAGCGGCTCCGAAGCCCTGTGTGACCTCACCGGCGTTTGGACCCAGATAGTGGAAGCCAATCACACGTTCCTGCACAAAGACAGCAGCGGTTAATACTCCTGAAGGTGCAGGACAGTGTCACTTATAGTAATGATGAAATCAAATGCAAATCATACACAAAACTCAGTGGAAATAAGTAACTGCCTGTTAGAAATGATCTTGTAAAACAAACAAGTACATGACTTAAAGCTTAAAGCCAAGATTTAAAACAATTCACTGCATTTGCTACATATGCATCATGCAAACCAACAGATGTCATTAGATCACACGCACACAAAAACACCAGGAGACACGCAACCATGAAAAACATCACATTTCTTGTTAAAACAATAAAAAATAAACAATAGAATTTAAGTGTTCTTTTTTCAGTGAGCATTGAGAAAATCAATAGTTATATCATTAACTAACTGCTGTATCAATAAAAATTGTTTGACAAAAGTGTATTGACAGTTTAAACATTGCAACTCAATTGGGGAAAAAAAAAATAAATAAATAAAAAAATAAATAAATAAAAAAAAAAAAAAAAAAAAAAAAAAAGAATACGGCACCACGAAAGCAAGATTTGTTAAGTTAATATTTTTTTCATAATGCAGAACGCATTAACGTTACTGTTCGTTACAAAAACGCAATTGTTTATTGTTCAGTGTTAGCAAACGCAACTTTTGACTTCCAATATATTCGAAAAATAATGACATTTAAAACAAATGCTGTAGAAGCCGTGTTCCTTTTAGTGTTATTTTTTTTTTATAATTATTGCTTATCAATTCTCAATTAGCTTTTATTTATATATCTTTCCATATTAGGTTTTAGTAACTTCATGCTTGCCTTTTTAATTTTTTTCCCCTTTTCCATATTTCTATTTAGCCATTTTTAAGTCCAAGTAAATTTAGTACTTCAACTTAAACTCAATTTTATTTTAACTTAATTATTTGAATTACTAAATACAATTTATAGTTTCAGTTAACAATAACAACACTGGTAGAGTCACAGTTCGAAATAATTTGGGGGAAAAAAAAATAAATTAATAAATAAATAAATAAATGCATAAATACATAAATACATACATACATACATAAATAAATATTATATTACATTACGTTACATTACATTATATAAATACAATTTTTTTAATTTTAATTAAAAATAAACAAACACAGGATTGTGACTGTTATGCATGTCTTACATTGTCAAGTTTATTGCAGATGATCTTGGCGTAGCACCTGTTGTTGTCCCGGCCGGGAACGGTGAACTCAAGAGGCCAGAACAGACTGTGATAGACCTGCAGAGACAAACATAATTACCAGCACTTCATTAAAACCACAGTCATTATCAGAACAGGTTATTAATATTTCCAGTCTGACGTCTGTTTGCAAACACGCACCTCGAGGTTCTCCTGTCCGTAGATCTCAACAGCCTTCTCCTCTGGGTAACCACAGCTGCCGTATTCCATAGGAGTGAAGACAGTGGTGGGAACGTTCACATAATCGCACTGAAACGACACAGAGAGAGGAAGAGGAACTGGTGAGATCACAGAAAACTAACTACTATTTACAGAGATTAATCTAACGTTTATAACACACAGGAATGGTTATGACTATGGCAGACCTTCAGAGATGATCCAGCAAACAGTCGGCGAGCCAGAAGTTTCCCGGCCTGAATGGCCACAGGCGTGAGCTCCCACTTCCCTTCCAGGATGTCTCCAATGGCATAGATGTGAGGAACGTTTGTCTGCTCCTCATCATTCACTGGGATCTTCCCATTCCTGGATGGAGAAACAGAAAATGACTCAATGTTAGCATTTGTAGAGCAAAGTCCAGGTCTTGAGGACTAACAACAAACATTTTGAAATTAGTTTTGATGCCTGATCAGTTTACTTCTATTCCTTTCTCTTATCTCTTCACGTTGTATTATTTGGTTGTGAAACGTTCGTGTGATAATTGTAAGTTGCAGGATAATAATCTATTAAAAGATAAATAAATAAATAAATGTTTGTATAGAGATTTAATTCATTTGTGCATTCATTTCAATAATTAAAATGCTGTTTTAGGATTCAAAAGATGCATGAATTTCAATCATTTGTGACTAAAAATATACATGTGTGAAGTAAAATGGAAGATGTATTCATAAGCTTGTTTGCAAATTAAAATCTCTGTTTTAAGAAAAAAAAGATCATAAAAAGGTTTAAATATGATTTAAGAAATGTCTTAATTACCTCATTTTAAAAGGGCTTAAATCTGGCGATGCAAAAAAAAAAAGTGGGTTGCTTTTCATTTCTTTATTTAACCAGGTTAAAAACTCTTTTACAGCCAAGAAACCAGCAACAAATAAATTACCTTCAATTTTTTTTTTTTTTACCTTCATAAAGCTATCATTTCATTTATTATCTATCTAAGATTTTTACAGTTTAGGTAGGCCTATTAATACATGAATACAGTTTAAAACAAATATTTAAGAACCCAGTGTACTTTGTCATTTTGCAGCTTTGATTTTTTAAAACTTTTTGAATGTTGAACTTTTGATTAAAATGTATTGGTGAAATGTTCAAATTAAGATAAAATAGTATACAAGCCAGAGTTTGTTTGTTTTTTTTCATTTTTTTAAGCAATTATAGCATACTTAATTATCACATTTTTCCTAATTATAACATAAAATGGAAAATTAAAAATAAAAGCTGAGAAAATTAAGCTTTAATAACAGTTTATGATTTAACAATTTAAAGTCGACCTTTAAATAATAGCATAATTATTAAATACAGTGTGAAAATAATTTTTATAAACCTAGTGCACTGTCATTGTGCCGCTAAATTTTTTTAATGCCCTCCTACATTTTTTAACTTAAGACACACACACACACACCTTCAGGTCCTGAGTGTCTAAAGCACATAAAACCTTAGAAAGGTTATAGGTTGCTGCAGAAAAGTATCAACAAAAAATGCTTTGTAATGTAACAACCACATTACATCACCTTTAGCGCACTTCTGCAATCTAGGAAAACTCTTGAGCATTACTGTAAGGCACAATGACCTTTCGATGTACAGACACATTTTGTACATTACTAAACTGAAATAAAATCTGCATTTCAAATCATACATCTGCTTAACAAGTCCCATAAACAGAGGAACCATAAAAGAGCTATACATCACTCCCATATGTGTGTGGGTCATATGGAATCACATGATTTGTACTTGAGAACGGATCTAAACCTCTGTGCTGCACTAATCTCTCAGAATGACTCAAAACCACAAACACACATATACACACACACACACACACACACGCACACACACACACACACACACACATATTCACTCATCTCTCTCTCTCTACAGTGTATATAAGAATTAATATTAATCATCCCACAATACTGAATGGAAATATTTAGCTAAATTTATCCTGACCCAGTATAAACATTCCATATGCCCTCCGGTCAGACGCTGAACACTCTTCTCAGTTTCCTGAGTGAATACTGCTGATTCACCGTGAGACATCAGAACCCGCCTCTGACACCGCCCTCTCAAAAGCTACCATGCCAACAAGGACCATGTTATGGGTTGTGGGAGGGACTATGAGGATGACGACCAAAATAACCCATACAAAAGAAAGGGACATACTTGGCATTGACTTGAACTCCAGCCACGTCCAGACCGATCTTTCCCGTGCAGGCGTCACGACCCACTGCGATCAACACCTGAGACAGACACAGCAAACATTAGTAATATTAAAGGAATGTGACTGCTGATTACCACAGAAACACCAGACTCCTCCCTCAGTTACAAAAGAAACATCAACACAAAACCAGAAGTTCAAATACCCTAAACAGTAGGTTTATATTGAACAATTAAGCAAGTGCTTTAACAAAAATACTTGACATTACTGGTTTTAAACCATCTGTAACTGCAATCTTTTTGCAAACTTAAGCAGCTCCTAATCACTGGTGGCATATCAGAGCAACCATAGTTGCAGATCAAGATTTATTTGAAATATAAACATGACTTAAGCAGCACAACTGTTTTCACTATTGACAATCTCAAATGTTTCTTGAGCAGCAAATCCACATATTAGAATGATTTCTGAAGGATCATGTGACACTGAAGACTGAAATAATGATGCTGAAAATGCTTTGAATACTGGAATAAAATTACATTTTACAATACATTTACATTTTTAAACAAATAAATGCAGCCTTTGTGAGCTAAATAGACAAAAAAAAAAAAAAAACACATTTTAAATCTTACCTATCCCAAACTTTTGAACAGGGTTGTGTGTGCATATGCATTTATTTATTTATTTATTTATTTTCCTACATTTGTGCATGCTATGTATTTTCACCAGTCACATTTAGCTCCTGTGTTACGTGTGAACATATTTATTTGTAAAGAGTGGTTTTCAATGTGTATCGCTCCAAATGAGGTCAAATATGAGGTTTCAGTTCATCTAAAAGCATGACTAGGGTTAGGGTTGACAGCAGGACAGCTCACCAGTTTTGAAACACAGCCAGAGATAGCAGACGAGATAAAACCAGATGTACTCCAATGACATCTGAAAGGAGTTCTACTTTAGTCAATGGAAAGGCACACAGACATGATACTCACAGTGTTATATTCCCCTTCAATGATTTCATCACTCTCGGTGGATTTGGCCGTCACTTTAATTCGGCCTGGAGTTCCAGCTTCCAGCTGCTCGATCTATAGAGAGGAAAAAAAAAAACAAAAAAAAAAAAACAAAAAAAAAAGCATGATCGTTTATCACCAACATAACGTGAGTAAAGAGGTCATGATCATAATACTCCTCAAGAGCATTTCATAACCGCAGTAGCGAGAGATAAAGCATCATTTCAGATTTCAGCAATGTTTAACAGCACACAAGCACCAACCTTGGTAGGAACAAACTTCCTGAGGAATTTGACCCCGTGCGTCTCCATGTAATCTCCCGCGCGGTTGGCCATGTCCTGATCGAATCCTCGCAGCAGAATGGAGCGGACCATGATGGTCACATCCAGCCCCAAACCGGCCAGGAACCCCCCACACTCCAAAGCCACATACGACGCCCCGACAACAAGAGTCTTCCCGGGACAGTACGGCAATGAGAACAGGTCATCACTGCGAATGACAAACAAAACTAATGAGGACGCGACGCAGACGGATCACATTTCCTCAAATGTAGACAAAAGTTCAGACGTACAGTTAAACATCATAAACACTGACAAAGAGAAAAGTCAATATACTGAAAACCGCAGAGGCTCAAGTCTTGCCAAACACATGCCATTCACTTCCTTATCAGATAAACGATGAATGAACAATCAGTAAAATCACAGACTTGAGTCACAAAAAGAACACACATGCATTTAAAGGCTTGTTGTGACATCAAAGGCCAAACTCTATTTCAAAGTGAACACTACTATGGCCTGGTTCAGACTGTCAGTTTCTGTGCCTATCTGATTGGAATCCGTTCGTATTTACCAAGAACGAGCAGGAGGAGGAAAAAGAAAATATCACATGAAAACAGATTTTTACAAATCTATTTCAAGCTACATTCATACGTATGAAATCCTATTCAAATCGCATTTTAGTCTGACCGCTCAGACCAGATGTCTCACTTTCGCACGACACACAAATTGTAAAACACAGTTGTTTGTACAAAACATGCTGAAACAATGTTGTTGTTGTTGTAGTAAAGTAAAAGTCAAGCAGAAAATGTTAATTATACTGCTGGTCTACACACCTGTTTGAGTTAAATAAAGACTCTAGTGTTGTCACAATACCAAAATTTTGACTTCAATAAGTTACCTGACTAAAATCTCTCAGTAGTACTACTGAACTGATACTACGACAAAAACTTAGAACAGGAAAAGTAAGCAAATAACATGATCCAAAGGTTATAGTTATTTTATCTATTAAAAATAAATTAATTAATTAATTAAAATCACATGCCACTGCCACTATACAGGACTGAGCAACTACCAAGCCTACAGGTATGTAGAGATCTTTGCAACATTGGTAAATCAGCTAAAATGATGAAGTCAAATCTTATCTCATTATAGTAATTTTTCCAAATTCAGTTTTAATTTTTTCCTATACTATTTTAATGGTTACATGAAAAAAAATGTTAACCAAAAAACCATGATATTTACACTATTTAACAGCAATTTATTAAAAGTTTATCAAAATAATTTTTTTTAAGGCTCTACGAAATACATTATTATTTTTCTCAAATTCAGTTTTATTTTGAATCAAATTCTGTGAATCATTCCATTAATTGTCTGGATTCCATTTTAATAGTTTCATTACATTTTAATAATCAAAAGCATGTCTAATTAATTCATAAAGATTAGATTTTATAAGGAATTAATTAATTATTTTATTTATAGAAATACAGTGTTGTGTACTTATAATTTTAAGGTAAATAATTTTTTCTGGTAAATATTCCTTAAATATTCTTTTATATTCTTATATAATATTTTATTAGCAATTCTAGCACTCATTGCATCAAATAATATTTTTGTCAAGTTAAACTTATTTTGATGGTTAGCTGTGAAGACTTTTGGGTGTTTGTTTGTATATATGATGATGTTTTTTTTCCAAAAGTAATGGTAAAATGCTAATGAAGTGACTCAGAGCAGTTCTAGAGATTATGTTTTCATGGTTTTGGGGGGGGGGGGATACCAACGGTACAGTACTTTTTTTTCCTCTCGATACTTTACTCTGTGCAGTAAAAACATTTATTTCAATGAAAAAAAAAATAAGTCCAAAAACCTCAATTTCAACATTCTGAACAATAGGGCCTTCAATCTTTTTCTTTTCAGAAATTCTTGTGTTTTAATTTTTCTGATAATAAAATGAAGGCATTAAACATTTCTTTATTTTTAAATGAAATGAAAATTAAACCCTTTTATTTGCTGCCAAACAAACAGCATTTTTTCTGTTAAAATTAATACATAGAAGAAAAATTAATATTCTGCTAAAAAAAAAAAAAAAAAAAAAAAAAAAAAAAATAATAATAATAATAATAATAATAATAGTAGTATTTTTTTTCTACAATTAGGTGGTTAATCTTGTTGTAATATTTAATTTTTTAGCGTTTAATTGTTTTATTTAAATTTGCCAGAAATAGAAATATATAAACACCTACATCTTACTGTACAGAAGTAATACAAGACTAATACGTTTCTGTTACATGTTAAACCGTACTTTAATTTTGACAGGTTGCTGGTTAGTTTTTGTGTGTATACACTATGATATGATGCTAATTCTCTCAAAGGAAATGGTCAAATTCACATGAAATGACTCTCACAGCAGCTCTGGAGATTAAGTTCATGCTTTTATATGGTCATATAATGAGACGCAAAGGCTGAAAACCACCACAAGCCTCACATGTGCTTCAGTATTTGTGTAGTAAATGAAACCACGTCTCTGCCATTCATTCATACAGAGGCAAGTGGAACATGCAGGATTCATATTTAAACAGTCTTTTTGCGTTTTAATATTCACAGACACTAGTACATATTGTGATTCGAATTAAGTGAGAGACCTACTTTTGATTTATTCATCCAACAATTTGTGAATTCTGTGGCATTCCATGCTATAGAGTAAATCCGTTTTTATGAATGGACTCTGCGATCCTGTCAGCATTTTCGCGGAGGAGAAATTGTAGACGCGCATCCACGTAGAGACAGAAATGACACGCCGTTGTGTAAATAAAATAAATAACATAAGATCATTTCGTTTGTTTAATAAAACAAGGTATAGATCTGTTCAATGGCAAAAGGTAACCTGAAATGACTTCTGTTGTGATCTGGCGCTATATAGAAAATAAAAGTTTACTTGAACTTTAAGGGGGGCAGGGGTAAAATTCTGTTTTTATGACTGGACATTTTTTACTAAGGAAATACAGCTCTTATCAAAATGCATTCTTAAAGTACTGGCACTAGTAAAATGCTTAATCAAACCATTTTTAAAAGCAGGGCATCGCGATACCTTTTTAATACCAATATATCGTGCAAGACTAAAAAAAAACATGCATTTAGGGTTGTGCCGATAGACGATAGTATCGTGTATCGACGACAGTCAGAGATATCGCCTGTTGCTGATGCCTTTGACGATAGGAAGACGATTATCATTATTATCCGTCAACAAGGCACCTAACTTTAGCGATGCAGCGCAGAGAGTCGGTTCTAGGATGCTTCAGAAACGTGCGGCGGTATAAACACAAGCATAGAGAGGCCAGGTCGCCTTAACGCGCCGCAGACGTGTGCAGTGAAAACGGGTAAGAGATTTTCATCATACAGTACGGTGTAGATAGATTAACTGATTCTAACGGGAGTGTTATATTATATTAGCATTGCACACTCATTAGGACAACAGAGATAGTAAAACGTGGTTCAGTCTGAATTAATTACGATATATCAGAATCGGTCTGTGTATAGTAAACAAACATTCACCTCAGTAACATCTATATGCGTTAATTAGAATTATGATGCGATCAAATGGCGCTAAACATATGCACGTGAATTACACGGGCATCACTTCTCCACATTCTATATGAACTGAACTACAACATCAACTGATGACAACGATCAGACATACAGCGGTAACATTATCGCAATATGACGGGTAAAGAAAGATACATTCATTTTCATTCATGCACGCACATTTACCACTCACTGAAGAGAGCAATGAAACCGAAAGTAAACTTGAACCTCTCCGGCAGAACTACAGTCAGCGCTCTGTACACGCACAATGTAGTCACATGCCCAATAGCAAGTCTACCTTTACAAAACGAATAAGGAATTTAGTACATAGGTAATTAAATAAATTAGCATGATAGTATCGTGTATCGGCGATCTCTCAGGCTGACGATAGGACGATATGAAAATTGAGCATATCGCCCAACACTACATGCATTCCATCTTCCTACATTTCTGCCACTTCCTCATAATCCAGCGTGATGGCAACACAGACAGTGGCAACAGTTTCTTGGGACACACAAATTGGATCTGAACAGTTGCGATACACAGTGTGGACAGTAAATTTAGATCTGATATTCAGTCTAAACAAGACTTAAGCCATACTGCAAGTATGTTATTTAAAATAAGTAACCACATGGCTATTTTCCACATTTATGCTGTTCACATCAGAGCTACAGAAGAAAATACTCCTCTTGCATGACACGTCATTCAGTGCAAGCTTTCCTTTCCCTTGGTGAATGAGAATGAATCAGCTTTATATCAATAAATCCTGTAAATAAATCAGTAACGACCCCCTGAGGTCCAACCGCGTTTAAGCAGCTCTCCAGAGGGAGTTTACAGAGTCTTAGCTCACCTAGTGATGCAGTACTCTTTGTCTCCTGGGATGCCCAGGTAACGAGGCCTCTCTCCTGTCGCCAGGACAAACTTAGCTGCAGTGTAGAACATCTCTTTACCACGCTTATTTGTGGCCTGTTGGGATGAGTAAACAAAAGGTGAGATGAGGGCACGTTTTAGCAGACTACGACTGAGATTTGAAATGCAATATGTAATTTTCAGCATCTCATACTGCTAATCTTGTAGATCAACTTACAAAACAAGTTAAAAAAAAAGAAAAAAAAAAAAACAAACACAGAAACGCCTTGTCATTAAGGCACGTTTTCTTATGTTCTGTTGCCAAAAGAAGGAATGAATTATGCTTTATGTTTCTTTCTAAAAGTATCAAACTCAAATTTCCTTTTTGGAACTCAAAGTATCCAGTTTGCATTTACATTGTATCTGAACCTGTAGTGGACTTGGATCTTTTCGTTTCATTTTAGCTGCAACCATTAGCTCTGCCCAAGAAAACAGCTTTGCTTTCACAATGCATACTGGGCATCAGCTATAGTACATTTGGCTTGTCGTGTCAGAGCACACTTGCCTTGATCTTGTGTGGCTCCACAAACTCAGCGTAGGCGTTGACATAATTGACGTTTTTGTCTCGTAGGGAAACTCTGTAGCCCCAGTTCAGTGAACCAATGTAGTTATTCACCGCTGTCCTCATCGTCTCCCAGTTGTGAGTCACTTTAATGAAAAGACAATATTTGATGAGAATGTGAATTAAAACAAGAGACGGACAAAAAGGAAATCTACATTAAGACTCTTGAAGCTCTTGAAAGCAAAAACTGAATGTTGCAATGATCACTTGTCCTGCGCTTTAGTAAGATTTTTGGTGTTAAATCACACAATAACAATTCTCTCACTAAAGATACTATAATTGAGGACTCTCATTATGGTTTTTCAAACCAATAATCACAAGGCTGCAATCACAATTAATACAAACATACTAAACCAGGGGTGCTCAACCCTGGTCCTGGAGATCGACTTTCCTGCAAAGTTCAGCTCCAACCCTGACCAAACGCACCTGAACCAGCTAATCAGGATCTCAAGGAGCGCTTGATAATTACAGACAGGTGTGTTTGATTAGGGTTGGAACTAAACTCTGCAGGAGAGTCGATCTCCAGGAACAGGGTTGGGCACCCCTGCACTAAACATTTCAAAGAAAGAGGAAATCAATCTGAAACTGAAATGTCTTCAGAGCAGAAATCTCAAAATTGCATCACAACTTCAAGCCTTTATGCACACGGCGTTCAAATCTGTACTGCATGAAGAACTCATGCTTACATTTACTTTTTCTAATGCATCTGGAATACATTAAATCATGTGATGTAATTGCTGTCTGCAATACACATCAGAGTCAGCGTACCATGCACCACTAGGTACCATGTACAGCTTCACATTTCCAGCCATGTGGAATATTTTTCATATGTATGACACCAAAATTTTACACAACAATTAAATTATTAAGTTTCAATTCAAATTTACAATTCTCGATTCCAATTTCAATATCACAGCAAAACCTCCTAGCCTAACAGACAAAGTTTAAACATTATTTGTTTGTTCAAAAATTATTTTATTATTATTATATTACAAATGAAAAGATGCTTTAGGGAAAAACAGCAGACTGAAAGAACGCAAATTCATCAGTCTCTGGCAGCAGGTGCTGCTTATGGTATAACAATGATACTACGTTTCCTTGGTTACCACTGTAAACAAAGCAGTGTCGTGCTTACGAACGCTACTTTAAATGCATTATACAGAGACAAATGAAAAGAAAACGCCATGTAAACTTTTCTTAAAACGGTCAGTTCCACTCAGAGATACATTAATATAACTCCCCATTTTAATATTTAGGATAATATTTCCAATATTTCACACGTTGTGAACCGTAATCTTGCTCTGTCTGCTACAGTATTCTTTTTTTCCTCCTTGCGTTCGTCTTCAGCATCTCTGGCCTGGATGTTTAAAGGGTTCGTAATATTTCCACACACATGACATTTTGAAAAAGGATTGCATGCAGTTCTTGTGCAAGCCTTGAGCACAGATCGGTTGAAATATCAGGTCAGGCATCTGTACTCCACTGTATAAATTAGATTAAACATCGTTAAAGCTACAAAGTTACTTGTCAAGACGGGTATTTTGAGATGCTTTTGTAGGCTATTTGTCCATCAGGGACGCGTCTCTCAGTGATCGCTTGAAATTGTAAATGAACAAGGCTTAAAACCCGTGCAAATGATAAACTTTCGTTAGGACGCAGCAGTGGCCCGAACGGGCCAGTGACAAATTCGACAAGTGTCCCGAGCGTCCTTCACACTGGCCCCGGGCCATCGGGCACTCCTTGTTGTCGAGCCCTGTATATATGTATACACACACACACACACACACACACACACACACACACACACACACACACACACACAACTCACCCTGATCAGAGAATTCCCAGCCGAACTTGCGTGCGTCCGCCATGGCTGTGCTCAGCAGGGCTGTCTGGTGCATCAGTTTCTTGGGAATACAGCCCACATTCACACACGTGCCACCCAAACCTGGACAGTTACATTATCATCATCTTCATCTTATTAAAAGTCATTTTTGATTAAACCTGCATTCTTTTAAGTTTGGTTCTCTTACCCCAGGTTGTGCCTTTCGGTGTAGGAACAACATAATCCAGAACCATAACCTTCTTCCCCAAGGCAGCCGCTTCCTGTTTGGGTACATTTGTGATCATTTTTAGTTTCCATAAATTTAAATATTTATATTAATTAAAAAAAAAAAAAAAAAAGCTTGAGTCTCTGATGACAAAGTGACCCGACTGACCTGAATTGACCCTACACACACAGTATTCACAGAGCATCATGCATGAAGGATCAGTGTAATTGAACTCACCTTTGAGCAGGCCAGACCGCCAGAGCCACCTCCAATGACGATGAGATCATAGTCGTACGCCTCGCTCCCTTCACCCAACAGCTTCTGCAGCTCGCCATCTTTGTGTGCCTGTTACCACGACAACCAACCAATCATTAGCAGGGGCATAAAAACGATGCTGATAAGAGACATTGTGAAGAGGTGCTTCAGCATTATTCAGCTCGATTACCAAAGGTCTTTCCCACAGAGCTGCTGCCGCTATGAAAGCGTTTTTACAGACAGCTGATAGATCTACGGAAAGATGCATTAGTGATAGAAACAGGCCCTGATGATCAGACATATCTTATACAGAAACCAAGAGCAGTCTTCTGATAAGATAAGTAACAGATACTCAAATGAACAGGTGAATTTGAGTTTAGAGTAGAAAAAAAACAAAAAAAAAAAAACAAATCCAAAATGCCTTATGTGCATCTGTCATAGAATGGCACATTTTAATGTAGTTGGAGCATCTGGAGCGCTACCAACACGTTAAAATACTGTAAGAAGTTCAATTCATTTTAGGAATTGTGTCTGCCAATTTAAAGAGTGACAGGGTCAAGATATCCAGACCACTAAAAGCTTATCTAACACGAATGGTAAAACAAATCATCAACAGCAAAAATTACTTAGAATAAAAAAAAATAAGAATAAAAAAAAAAAAAAAAAAAAAAAAAAAGTTACATACTACAAGGCAGTTTTACTTTAACGCTTGTAAAGTGTTGGTTTGAACCGTTTTAAGCCTTTTAATTAGTTGAAAAACACTTTACTATAAACCATTTTATTTCTTAACATTATTTACATTAAGCAATAATCTTTTAACTTAAATTATTATGAACATGTTAAAATACTGTGAAAAGTTGCTCTTGATCATTTTAGGATTTGTGTCTGCCAAATTAAAAGATAACCAGCGTCAAGATATCCAGACAGCTAAAAGCCTATTGAAAACAAATGGTAAAACAAATGATCACAACAGCAAAAATGACTTTATCAAAGAGAAAAAAAAAAAGCTTGTAAAGTAATTTTTTTTTCCCCCACTGTTTTTAAACCTTTTAATTAGTTGAAACATACTTGACTACAAACCATTTTATTTTTAATAATATTTAGATTTTAAGCAATTATCTTTTACATTAAAATGTGCATTAAGTAGTTAAACTGAAATCATCACCCTAGACACTGAAAGCCAAAATGTATATAATGCACAAAAACAAAACAAAACAAAAAAAACCCAATACACATGAAATAAGCAGCTGGATATTGTTATATCAAATCAGGAAGTCTATAGCAGCTCCCAGTCATAACTCGCCCCTAACAAATCCACAAGATTCTATATAAAAAAAAAAAATAAAAATAAAAAAAAAAAAATATTGAATAATCAAATGCTTACGTGAGATATTTCAGAGAGTGAAACTGATGCATTTACAATGAAACTGAAAGTCCTGCCCTAAATCAGTGATGGCAGCAATTACGCAAATTAAATGGGACAGACATGGCAGACATGTGGAACAGTCAGCAACATTTTCATGACCTTTTAACGACTTATAATTACTCCAACAAAAATGAAAGGGTGCGTGAAGGCGAGGCTTTGCAGCAGAATGTTCACTAACTCAGTCACTCATCCGCTCGTGACCATCAGCTCCTCTTGACAGTGAAGCCAAGCAAGAACTGCTTCAGAGTGGAAAACCACTGATTTTAGAAAATTAATGTTAGAACAGCATGCAGAAAATTATAATTAAGCAAATGCAGTTGGTCACAACCATTGACTTTTTATATATTTTTAATAGATATTGAAAAGTGAAAACAGCACAGTTTGGATGAACACAATAAATAATTCCCAATAATTATGAAAATAGTCAAAAGTCTTGCCAGCTAGAATCTCTGTTGCAAACAAGCAGAAATCACACAGAAAAATCAGTACCTTCATGGTGTTGTCACAGCCTCCGATGTGTTTCTTGTTGATGAAGACGTTAGGGACTGTTCTCTGCCCCGTCATCTCATGCAGCAAGTCCTGGTAGTTGGTTCCATCCTCTAAAACACATTAGACATGATCAGTCAGGATCTCATCGCTCATGTTTCACATCGACGCCACATGGGCAGCTCTCCAATAATCGAATCAGGTTCGGATCTGGAACTGCACGCCTGCTTCTGAAAGTGATGTTTGGCTCCAAATGCACAGAGGACAAAAAACAGCAGCTAATCAGGTTTAAAGCCATTTGCCAGAGAATCCATTATCAGGGTCATGCTACGAACATGAGATGAACAGCTGCGCATGGACAGTGAGATAAAGAGCATGAGACATGAATGAGACATGGAGGAGGGTACGGATAAGTGAATGAAAGCAAAAAGGGGAAGACGATTTCAGACATTAGTAATGCTGGAGGTGGAGTGACTCAGCAGTTTGCCCGTCACGGCCAACACTTAAACATTAACTTAAGGGGCTCAGCACAATGTTCAGAGAACAGATGCAAGAGTACTTCAGCTCAACTCTGTCAGTGAGGCGGTAAAAGTTCAATAACCTTAAACATAAGCATTACATAATATGAGCTCAAGTGGAAGCACATGCAGATAACATGCATAATCAGTAATCTTGCATACCAAAAAGAACTTCATGTAAAAAAGCATGTTATGCAAATGCATGTTCAGCAAAACAACACATTGTGTCTACACTCTTGTGTAGTTAGTGAATAGTATACTGTAATCTCAGAACTGGTATCTGTAGACAGCAGCCATTGTTGACAAAATATTTAGACTTGGCCAGTTTTATAATTTGGCCCTTTTTTGCCTTCGGAATGCTACAAGTTTACTTTTAGGTTTAAAAAAATAATAATAAAAATTAATTTTGTTTGTTTCACTCCACATCAGCTTCTCTGGCTATTTTGATGATAAAAACCATACCTGAGTTATGTTTTCATCTTGAGTAAATGAAATCAAACTTAAACAATATTTTAAGACTATTTTAATAAAACGTTTGACAGACATCATAAACATACATTGATCTGCTATTATTTCCATCAGCTAAAGAATACAAAAAGCAGTAACTGGCACAGCCTGGCACTTCCTCCATGGATTTCATTTCACTCTCAAAAAGGAATTACTACAATCTTTTGATTATTCATTTGATATGCAGAATGATAAACTGTTGTTGTGCTCTTACCCATCAGGTCCAGCTCTATGGCATTACACTTGACATTCAGCTCTTTAAAGAGTTCCTTCACCTGGAACGAAAGAAAACCATACACGTCAGTTATTCAACAAGAGTCACCTAGCAGTTTACTTTAGCAGAAAAATATCCATGACAGCTCTTTAAATATATGGCATCATTAACTCACAGTAAGGCGCATTAAAGAAACTCAGGTGATCTTCAAAGTACTTGGGCAACAGAAATTAAACTTCAAGCTCATTGATCATGGAGTGAGGAGGTCAAGACCATTTAAAATCCATGACATATCATGTGCGAAAATATAAATGAGTAAAGTCATTTGTGCTAAAATCTTATCTAGAGCCACTGGTTTAGTTGTGGTTTCATCACTAACTGAAAGAGGCAGCTCACATAATTAGAATTAGAATCAGCTCACACAAATAGAATCAATGAAAACACCAATTATAAACAACCTTCATTAACTTCAAAGTTATTTTAAAAAAGCCGTTTTGTACCCACTGCACTCCACCACACACTTGGCTGTCTGAAGACTCACTAAAGTCTGCAGATGCATAACAAAACAGGATCATATTGTTTATTTTAGTAATTGTTTATCATGAGTCAAAATTTGATATTTAATTGTGAAGATTAATTTCTGCCCATTTCATTACTTTTGCAGCACTTTGACACTAACCTAAAAAGATGCTAGATTACAGCATTGATTTAACCCTTTATAAGCACTATTTCTGGACCATAGCAGATTACAAAATGAATAGTTTTTTTTTTTTTTTTAAGTATACTATTTTAGTATTTTTTACCGTCAGTTTTTCAAATAAACCACAACATGACAAAAATAATCCTAAAATTTAAAGGCATGGTTCACCCAAAAAAACGGAAATTGCCCCATGCATTGGACTACTGAATCTCAACAGCCATTCACTGCCATTATAAAGCTTGAAAGAGCCAGGATATTTTTTTTATTTAACTGATTGTATTTTTCTGAAAGTGAGTAAATCATGGGGTAATTTTCGTTTTTGAGTGAACTATCCCTTTAAATTGTAAACACAATAAGAAATTAATCTTAAAATAGGAAGTTACTTGTCAACATATGTCTCCCAAAATACAACTAGTTTAAAAACGTGGAGAAAAAAAAAAAAACACAATATACACAGTGCCTTTACAAAATTCAAGAAGTGCTTTTAAAACTCAAATCACTTTACAGCATAAAAGAATAGAACAAATACAATAAATGTACACAAAACCACAAATAATTCAGCTAAAATTATTTTAGAATAAAAAGTTTTAAAACAGCAGAAACACAGCTTAAGCACATAAGTATATGGGCTTTTCACTGACTAACTAACGATCACCACTAATACTACCAGACCTTCTACACAAACATTCATCAAACCTTCTTAACTTCTTTCTTAAGACAGAATTCTCTCTGTGTGTTTGAGGAGGTATCAGCTGTGTATCTGAGGCCGTATTTTCACTCACCTTGACGCAGTAAGGACAGGAGCTTTTACTGAACACCATCACTTGATTAGAATCGATTAGCTCTTTGATTTTCGATCGGATCTGGTCGCGACCCGCGTCATTCTCGATGGGCGGCATGATGATCAATAAGCGATCACGGATCGATATTCCACGCTCTTCCACTTCCTGAGTCGATGATTATGAGGAAAGCCAAACTTTATCTCAACATAAACTCATGATGTGAAATTAACAAACGCATCAAACAAGATTAAAAACACTACTTTCATTATAACTACTTCAACCCGCAGCCGCCGCTGAATGACGCTCCGCCGCGCGCGCACCTCTTACATAAAGACCCAACGAGTCTGACCCGCACGCGCCTGACTGAAAATCAACGCACTTCTTTACTTATTATGGTCCACGTGTTGTCTGTGTTATAGCAGTTATAAATTATAATGTTCACTTTAAAGAAAACGTGAATCTCAGTAAACATTTAACTCTGAATAAATGCATTGATAATTTATAAAAGCACAAGGTTATGATTTACTATTCTTCTTCTTCTTCTTAAAATTAATAATAATATTTATTATTATTATTATAATACGTGGAAAACCCATCAGGCAATATTTGTAGACGCCTCAATGAGATTGATACGGACACATGCACCACCTGGTGGCTCAAGCAGACCAAACCGATTCAAACCAACTAATTTACAATGGATTCTCATATTTTTTTTTCCAGTTAACCAGTTAAAACTAAAACAAACTCAGTGTATACTTTATTCAACTCTGAAGTAGATTGTGTAATTGTTATTAAGTGAAAACATTTATGCTGTAGTTCTAGTGTTGAACGTAAACATACCACTAGATGGAGGCAGTGGTCCATATTTTAAATTTCTACTTTTTTTTAATAATTATTTTTGTATGCACTTCAGCAGTCAGAAGTTTTTAAAAAAACACCAGTTTGTTCTTAAATATTACTATTTATAGATAATAGTAATACATTTTAAAAATAATAATAATAATAATAAAATAATAATAAAAAATGTAAGCATGGGAATTATGTAGGGACTAAAAATGTGAACATTTTTCAATAACTTTTTAGTCACTTTTTAACAGTTCACTTAAATATTCTACCACAGCAACAGTTTTTTTTTTTTTCACAAGAAACTCAAACTCAAAACTAACTTATATTGTTTTATATCTTTATATCATTTTATATAACATCATTATGTAGCCTATTGAACATTTTATTTGATATGAAATATAGCATCAGTCTACATAATTGACACAGGTGTCATGACATATTTCTCTCATTGCATAATGTCAAGTATCCAGGTGATTAAAACATTTCTGAAGACCAATAATCATTAAAATAAGCAATAATCATATTGCAGGGCATGTGCCTTCTACCTGAAGAAAGCACCTTACTGGATGAATAATTACTGATTTTATAAGGTCATTAAACTCTTTAGAGATGGTTTTAAAGTCTGTGTAAGCAGATAAGCAGCGTGACCTGTTATCTTACAACACAAGACTTTGAGCTCATTGTTACATAAAATGAACTGTTTAAAACTGAATGGCGTACCTGCTATTGTTCACAAGCTGATTCACTGGAATTGCACATGAAGGTGAGCAATTCATTGGTAAACAATGACTATTCATTGTACTGAATCCTTAAATGTGGATTTGAATTCTGGTTCATTATAGCTAATCTGAATCTACTGTACTGTGTATCTGATAAGCTTTATAAACTTTGCAATCAGTAAATTCACAGGGTGTCAGAGATTGAAATGTCAGTTCATGATGTATATGTAATTTTCTTTTAGTTTATTTAAAATAACAGTGAGAACAAAACATGAGCTCATTAAAAAACTTGATTAGTTCAAACTCAAAATTTTGATTAGATTTTCTCTTTTATCAAATTTTTGGCATTATATTTTAAATAACTCCCATAAAACCATATAAACTTTAATATGAATAACTTAAATATAATATGTAATAAATTTGATAATTGTTTTTATTATATTACATATTATTGGATCTTACACTGCACAAAAACAGGCTTATCTTACTTAGTATTTTTGTCTTGTTTCTAGTAAAATATCTAAAAATTCTTAAATTAAGACACATTTACTAGATAAGCAAAATGACAAGATATTTAGTCTTGTTTTCAGGGAATTTTTTTTTTCTTAAAACAAGTAAAATATTCTAAAAATAATAGTAGTTTACTTACTTCACTGGCAGATATTTTTACTTATTTTAAGCAAAATGCACTTACATTTTTTTCCCCCTGGAAACAAGACTAAATATCTTATGTCATTTTGCAAATGCATCTCAATTTTATTTTATTTTGACTAGAAACAAGACAAAAACACTAAGTAAGATAAGCCTTTTATAGGCTACTATTTATAATATGTATAACTTGTGGATCAATTTCTTCATAGATTTTAGTATAATATTTTATGACACAAAAGTTCGTTTTGCTACCTTACTGAGTTTTAGAAACACATAAACGCTGATTAATAAAAAGTGATTAATAATGAATAAAGAAACACAACAAGAAGTCAAAATAAAACTTGTTACAAATGTATCATTATTTGCATTACATTATTTGGCATCAAAGTTTCACTCATTTTAGAATCTGAAAATTTAAACATACATTTCTGAACATATTTAATAGAATAATAGATTCCTTAATGAGTTTAGAAGTTCAGACCCTGAATAAAAATTAATAATATGTAAATAGACATCAATAGAAGAAGTCAAAATAAGATTCACTATTTGGAATCAAAGAAAAAAAGACATCTTGTCTCATATATGAAGAAACCCAGATCAGCATGTGCACCTCTCTCATTCTTCCTCTCCAGAATCGATCTGCTGATGTCCATCGAGGAATCTTCCTCCTGCTCCATAATTTGTTACCATGGTGACAGTCAATCATTCCAATAAGAAGAGGAAAGCAGATATGACAGCGTGTCCCTCGTCAGCCGCTCCTCTAATCGCACACGCATCTGTCTTTCCAGGGAATAGCTCCTGTTCGCTCCTTGTCTCTCATTCTCATCCATTTATCTAGAATTAGTATCTCAGATGGAGACAAATATGATCTGTGGCGCTCAGCAGACGACTAAACACACACAGATGTTGCAGAGAGCTGATGCATGCTGTTATTCATTTATGTCTTTTTACACATACTGTCTCTCAAACACACACACACACACACACTATGATTTTTCACATATAAGATCAATTAAATCTGTTAAATCAGTTAAATCTGAAAACTTGAATTTTCTGAATTTCTGATTTGATTTTGTCTTATTTTGTCAATATTATGGCATTATATTGTGTTTTACTCCTCTAAATCCAACTCAATATGCAATACAGATTCCAAAAACTTAAGAAATAAAAATATGTGACTTTGAAAGAAACATTTACATACTTTACTAGTGTCACACACCTGGAATATTTGTATTGGTTTTTCCCTCATGTGTCTATATATGGTTGTTCCTGTCCTCGTAGAGTCATTATTAGTTAATCACCATCACTGGTTTTGTGTATCATTAGCCACCCTTTATAAGTTGTTTAATTTTAATGCTTTGTGTCTGGTCTCGTCAATGAATACGTGTGTTCCTATCTCCCTTATGTGGATTTACCTGTGTGAATTATATTAAAGACTTTACATTGTCGTGTTGCACCTTCCTCCTCACTTATTGTGACAGAAGACCGGACCTATAAAAAGAAAGCGCCGTATTACCCCACGTTTTATTTTTTCGTTTTCAATCAGTGTTTTATTTTTTTCCCTGCTGTTATGAATGACCCTGCTGTCTTCGTCCTCCTGCTGGAGCAGGGGGATCACTCTCTCGAGGACCACACCACAGACTTTGTGTTCCTCACCAACCTTACACACTACCCGGACAGCTGCATCTGCTTGTTTTTCCAAGCTGAACTTAACACCACCACACGAGTGCAGCTGTCCGGAGAGGGTCCTCAAGAGAGCATTGCTGCCTATGTTGAGTGGGTGCTGGTGTCCTGCAACTCTCCGCTGACTGTGGACTTCGCGGATAACGACACCAGCCCCACTCTTGACCCAGAGCCCAGCCAACCGTCACCCCGATTCGTGGAGCATGAGCCCGAGCCGACCGTGGACTGAGAGCCAGAGCCCAGCGCGACCGCACGTCATCGCCAAAAGGAGCGACAGTGCTGAGGATCGCCCCGGAGCCAGAGCCCATCACGTCCGACCAGGTGCGAGAGCTACATCACACACGACGGTGGAAGTTACAGTGGAGCATGAGGGTGCTGTGGAAAGAAACTGGATCTGGGACTGTGGTTTTTCGGACAGGACTTGATCGATTTCAATGAGGACATATATGCAGACATGCCCCCTCTTATTCCACCATCATCAGAACTGTCAATTAATCCTGAACCCTCTGTCTGCCTGGATTTCCCACCCACCCTCCCTCTCTTGCCTCATCCACTCATCCCTGCCTCAGCCACGCCACCTCTGTCTCCTGACAGCCCCTCTGCTCACCCTCAGCCCACCATCTGTGCGGTGGGCTCACCAGCTCCACCGGGCTCCCTCGTCCCTCCGGCTCCGCCTTGGTCGGTCGTCGACCCGCCATCACCTCAGGACTCCACTTCTCCGGCTGCGCCTCATCGCTCTGTCCCACCGCCTCCGTTGGGCTCCTCCCTTCCTCCAGCTCCGCCTCAGTCCTCTGTTGCTCTGGCTCCGCCGCGGACCTCCGGATCTCCGCCTCGGTAGCCTGAGCCTTGGACTCCGCCTTGGCCCTCCGGATCCTTGGTGTCGCCTGGACTCATCGGCTCTCCGTCGGTCGGCCCTCAGGAGTCGTCAGCCCTTCCTTCACCATGGCTCCTCCCTCCGTCGGCTCCACCGTGGGCCGCCATCATGGCTGTGGCCTGGGCCTCGCCTGGCTCCTCCTGCACCAGGACCTCTGGGCCTCCGCCCTGGCTCCTCCCTCCATCATCACCACCCGGGACTTCGTTTGTTGTCCTCCTCCCGGGAGTCCGTCCTACGCCAGAGCCTCCTCCTACACTGACTTCCTGTTGCCATCCCACGTCCACTCCTTTGTCCACCCTCGTAACTCCCCTCTGTCCGTCGCTTTTTTGTTTTTCTCTACAGCGAGAGGTCACGCCTTCCGGGAGGGGGGAGTACTGTCACACCCCTGGACTATTTGTATTGGTTTTTCCCTCTTGTGTCCATATATGGTTGTTCCTGTCCTCATAGAGTCATTATTAGTTAATCACCATCACCGGTTTTGTGTATCATTAGCCACCCTTTATAAGTTGTTTGAGTTCAATGCTTTGTGTCTGGTCTCGTCAATGAATACGTGTGTTCCTGTCTCCCTTTGTGGCTTTACCTGTGTGGATTATATTAAAGACTTTACATTGCATTTCACTGTCGTGTTGCGCCTTCCCTCTTCACGTATTGTGACAACTAGAAGGAAAGCAATGAATTTAAAAATAACACTTTTTATAAGCCAGTTTTTATCTCATCTATTATTTTATCTAATTTATTATGTTTTATTATTATTATTATTATTATTTTCCACAATAACACTACATTTAATTTAATTTAATTTTTAAATTTAATGTTCCATAATATAAATTATAAAGAAATTATTTTGGATTTTTAGATAATCATACTAATTGTATTTGCAGCAACACCAGAAAAACATAATGGCTGCTGCATTTAATACAGGTGTGATGTGTAACACATGTAATTTTTGTCTGGTGAATGTCTGACTGGTGCTTATTAAAACAAACTAAGATGAAAATCAATTTGGAAGCAACCTGTAGTCTCCATTCATTCATTAGACTAGTCAAAATTTAGTTTTTGATGCATTAGTTTCATATGACAGCATCAAACCCATATGTGGTAATAGGTGAGGAAAAACATTTTGTGAGAAATTTAATCCAAAATGATTTCTAGCTACATAAAGTTAGATTATGTCAGTTCTGTGGCCGTTCAGTCCCAGCGCTCAGGAATCATTGCTCATACACTCACTTCAAAGAAAACTCAAGGTGTTTTCTGACTTATGAAGCTTGTTATTGCATTTGTGAGATCAGTAACTCCCGACATGTTTAGCTGATGCTTGAAAACAGACTGATGAAAGAAAACTTGTCTTGTCTCCTTGACAGATGTTTAGTACATGATTAGATGTCATTTGCGTGCACGTACGTAATCAATCGCTATTCCTTCCTTTGCGTCTCACGTATGTGTGTGTGTGATTGAGAGTGATTTGAATGTTAATTCGAGGTGTTTGTGAGTGCGAGATGTGGGAAGTGTCTCAGACATCAGCAGTCACGCTCCGCTTGAGTCTGACAGCCTGTGTTTGAGGAACACTTAACTCAATAAGAGACAAATGGACTGAAACGCTGCACACATGGATTCCTGCACACTGTCAAATCACGCATTAGTCTCCTCACCCTAATGTGACCATTCACACACACATCCCTATATAACCACTATCACACACATTCTCACTAAATTTGGAATAACATACTAGTTCCATATAGTATGGAATAGTAGTATGTAGTATGCAATTTATTCAACAATGCAATGCACTTCACTTGACCTTCCACTTCCAGAGAGATGACTACTTTTTTTCCCACTAATTTCATCCAAAATGTCAAATTTTAAGTAATTCTCCATTCAAAAATTTAAAATGTTAAATAATACTTTTTTTTCCCCCAAGATTATATGCCTCACATGGTTTATCATTTTCAATATTGTCAGGTAATTAATTAATAACATGATTTAAAGGTGACATTTCATGCAAATCTGAAGAAGTTCCCGTGTTTAAAGAACACTTCCAAAACAAAGATTCACATATAATGTACTCACCCTCTTGTCATCCAAGATGTTCATGTCTTTCTTTCTTCCTTCAGTCGTAAAGAAATTATGCTTTTCGAGGAAAACATTTCTGCATTTTTCTCCATATAATATGGACTGATATGGTGCCCTGATTTTGAACTTCCAAAATGCAGTTTAAATGTGGCTTCAAATGATCCCAGCCGAGGAAGAACATGCAAAGAAGATCATACACCCTTAACAAAAAAGGTAAAACAGCGATATAGGGCGATTTTGAAGTTGAAGGAGAACGAGATGGGAGTTTTTTCGACATACCCTAACTGTCATGAACCAGAACAAAATCAGTCCAGGCAGAGTAAGACAAGACGAGCGTTTGGCATTAAAAAGTATATCAATTGTATTATTTTTATTAAAATGACCGATCATTACGCTAGAAAAGACCCTTCTTTCTTGGCTGGGATCGTTTACAACCGCATTTGGGATCGTTTGAAGCTGCATTTAAACTGCATTTTGCAAGTTCAAAATTGGGGCACCATATCAGTCCATTATATGGAGAAAAATGCTGAAATGTTTTCCTCAAAAAACATAATTTCTTTACGACTGAAGAAAGAAAGACATGAACATCTTGGATGACAAGGGGGTGAGTTGTTGTTCTGGAAGTGGACTTCTCCTTTAAGTGTTGTATTAGCATCCCCAGTGCATTTCCCAACACAAAAAAAAACAAAACATGAAGAACAACCCTGTAACTTTCGTTTTGATAAGCCTTTTTCTGCAAGCTTGTGAAAAAAACAGCGTGTCAGATTTCGCTCCCTGTGACATGGTAAGGGGATCTTATTATAATATTACCACCCCTTAGTCTGCACATTTACATCCACAGCACCGTCATTTTGTTTCTGCGAGTGACAACAGTGTACCAGTTGTAACGCCATGCTTACTGCTCTGTCGTTGGCTGCACAGGTGAGCACAGAACGTTATTTAGAGTCCCAGCCTCCAAAGAGAAAAGACAGCAGTGGATTTACTGATTCATTTACTGTATATTACGCTGCTGCCACACAGATCTAATATAAACATGCAATGTCGTTTACCTTCACAGACATAACTGACTGTTTTTGTGACTCCTGTGTGTTTTTAACATAGACTTCTGTGTATTTGACAGTTTAAGTGCAATAAGAGATGAAAGAGAACTTTGTTTAGTACTCACATGCAGTGTGACTTTCTGTACACGTGCTTCGGATGTGTACGCTCCAAAAACCCTATATCAGAAGTTTAAACAAATATGGTTTAAAATGCAGGATTTCAGTGAGATAGACATGATAATCAAAATCAAACAGATGTTTTTGGCAAAGTATATGAGGTACGAGCTGTAAAGGCACAGTACTATTTTGGAAAAGGCATGCACGAAAACAGCGTGTTACTGCTTCTACTCAAAATAGGCATTTTCAGCATGATGATCTGTGCGGCATTTTGAGCAGAAACTTCACAGACACCTTCTGGGGACACATGAGACTTATACTGCATATTGTAAAAAGGGGCATAATAGGTATTCTTTAATTAATTAATAATTGATCATTTATTTTTCAAATTCTTGTCTATTTATAGTTACATATGTGTATTTTATTCTCATCTTATGTTTATTGTCTGTATGTTGTTGCTATCTCTGTGTACTGGAAGCTAATGACACTAAAACAAATTCCTAGTATGCGCAAGCATACTTGGCAATAAAAAGCTCTTTCTGATTCTGATTATACAACTACTACAGTACATACAGTACTACATACATACAGTACACACACTCACATTTAACGGTATGTAGGCCCACATAGCAAGCTTCGACTGTTTAAAAAACTATATTATCATCCAGCTGTAATATGCTAAATTCAACTACATGGCATGAAGACTTTAAGATATTATAAACATTAAGATGATTCTAAAGCTGCTTAACAATGTCTGTTGTAAAAAGTGCTTCACAAATACATTTGACTTGACTAGACAGACACCTGATGCCATGTTTGACACTTAGTATAACACATACTGCTTTTTATACTTTTTTTTTTAATAGTAGGTAAACTGCACAGTGTTAAGTAAACTTGTTTTCCACTGACTGTTTTGCTGGTAATTAGTGTTTGCTGAACTCATTGATTTCATGGGGTCATGTGTTTTCTTACAGATCAGCTCACCTGAGTGGTTTTTAAAAGAGCACACATCTATTGGTTAACCTTCACCCTTTCTACATGGCTTT
The DNA here is from genome assembly GCA_036247105.1 of Cirrhinus mrigala. NCBI lineage: Eukaryota > Metazoa > Chordata > Actinopteri > Cypriniformes > Cyprinidae > Cirrhinus > Cirrhinus mrigala. The sequence continues at coordinate 1,575,618 of CM070012.1, forward strand.
GTTCATTGCATTAGACACAATTACTAATGACAGAATTACAGATTCACAAGTTCAGTAAGTGAGATTCCCTAAAAATCCAGCTGAAATACATGTCATATCCAGATACAGTAAGTGTGAATCTCCTCTTGAATGGAACTACATCAGCATGCAGATGTCTGCTGTATGTGTTGTTTACAGCATTATTTTGCTGTAATGTCTGCAGTCACTGTCATTCTGATGTGCTGTAATGTGGTTCTGGATGAAATGCAACATACTTTTAAAAGGTGCTTACTGAAAAACTATATACTTAAAATATCCTTGTTAATTGAATGTGTTTTTGTGAAACTGAATGAAAACGAATGGACCCTTTTCACAAGACTGTGATGACGCATTTCTTAAAGATTTTTTATTTTTTTTCAAATGTATGTGCATTTATAACACTATACTTTATATTATATCACCTGTGCATCAAATGACAAAAAAAAACTAGTTAACGTTAATGCGAGGGTGTTTCTAATGCAGCGTCTCTTCTGACTGCCGTTATCAGTCTCAATTTCTCTCAATTTTTTTCCTTTTTTTCGTGAAAAAAGTGGAGTTTTTCTTTTGATATTTGAGCAAATGGAAATGCAAAAAAAAATATTTTGCCCATACTCTCCCATTCATTGCTCTCGAAGTTAACCCAACTATGCCGGCTTCTGCTGCTGAGAAACCTGGAAATGTGAAAAAGGTCCATTGTAGTTTAAATTTATAATAAATGCAATTAGTTGAACAAGAAAATCAGCATATTAGACTGATTTCTGAAGGATCATGTGACACTGAAGACTGAAGTAACGATGCTGAAAAGTTTTGATTCACAGGAATAAATTACAATTTAGGGGAGAGCGGGGACGAAAGTAACGTGGGACGAAAGTATCAAAGCCATTTTCTCAGAGCCCTGACTACATTTGCTTTCCAAGCTATGACAGCACATTCAGCACGCAACCCTTGACGGAGCTGAGAAATATCACGTGATTTCGTCAGCGTTTCACGCAGTTAGGTCCGGAAAGCAGTTTTCGAGTACAATAAGTAAGTTATGGAAGCGGTAATTTTTTCAAATTAGTTGTGTTGTGTTTCTTGTTTTATGTGTCACAGTAATGATCAATCTACAGGTTATTTAGTGCTGTAACACATCCTGAAGTTTGAATTTTCAGAGTTTTTCAGTATAATAGTAAATCGGGTTTAAATGTCAGGAGTTCCTGTCGGGACGAAAGTAACACTTGTTATTTTTGTCCCCCTACAGTGACAACAAGTGTTTCTTTTGTCCCGCAGCATGCTAATGTGGTGACTTTCTGTGTCTTGCATCATTTATATAACATGCTTAGGTCGTACTGTATCAAAAGAATATGCCAAAAGTGAGGGTCAGAAAGACAGACAGAGGTCTGCTTCAGTCAGATGTTCATGAGATGGCATTTCTGGACATAGGCCCGTCTGTCAGGAACATCAGGGCAGCTGCTACATCACATTTACCTAAGTCATATTTAGGTTTTAGAAATACAGTAGCTTTTCCATCTCCACCAGCTGTTTCCAGTGTTTCCAGATGTTTTTATGCACATTTTGAATTTATGCATACAAACAACTGGATGTAAACATGAATAGGCCTACTGTTACATTATGTTGAGAATTTATATTATGCTGATTTAAATTAATTTTCATATTGTTCATTCTGTTAAAAATATTTTATAAAAAATAAATTGAATAAATAAATAAATAAATATTTTAAACAATTCAAGTTTGTACACTTCATGAAACTTAAATTTAAATGAACAAGTAATAATTTTTTGCAAAGATAAAGAACAAAATATGTTTGCAGTTACATATTAACAAGGTCATACTCATGATTATTTATTAAAAACAAGAGTAACACAAAAAATCTAGCTTGTATTGTTGTGTTACTTTCAACCCTGCTGGTTGGCAAGCTATGTTCAAAGTGAAATTATACTGAAGTCTTTCTACATTTGTACAAAATACCACCTGGTATCGATAGACCACGCTTCTGAGTTACAGGTCGCAGCAAAAATACATCTCTGTCTACAACAATCTTTTTTTAAATTATGTTTTTCTGAAAAATTGTACTTTTGTCCCTGCTCTCCCCTACAATATTTTCACATAAAGAACTATTGTTTTAAATTGCAATAATATTTCACAATGCTTTTTTGTTTAAATAAATACAGCCTTAGTAAGCATTTAAAAAGCATTTTAAAAATCTCAATTATTCTAAACTTTTGACCATTAAACTACTTTTAAGATATGAAGTATAATACAAGTGTACACACACAGTTCTTTTTCACAAGTATATAATTGATTATTTTTCTCTTGGTCTGCAATGCAGTGAGTTGTGACAGTAAACTTGACATTTCCGGTGTTTTATTGCTGTGAATATATGACAGTTTTTTCTGTATAGAAAGTTTTGTGTGTGAAAGTCTAGCTCAGGTAGAAAGCCCATAAATAAAACATGACTCTGCTCTGTGTGTGTGTGTGTGTGTTATTTTGGCTGTACATTCAGTAGGTGTAGCTCTTGCCGGTCGCAGGCAGGCTGTCATTGTCAATGTCCTTACCCGGTGAGAGGCTGTCAAATCGAACCAATCAAGAGCCGCTGTTCAGGCCTTCGCTCGCGCTGTTTTCCTCGCGCTCTCGTTCTTAGAATACATTCTCATTAGCACCCCCACTGACCCAGAAATAAACATTCCATCATATTTCAGCTCTGCGCCGTGAACGCCCGCCTGCGCGCGCACTTTATCGGTGAGTGACTGGCGCCCCGCCGCTCCTTTGATCTGAGAGTGATTCATGCAAATTTAAAACAGCGTCCTTGAGTTCACTCACAACACACTGCCCGATGACGCTCTGCATTTCATGAGATTTAAACAAAAAGTGAATGCCAGGGACTTGGGAGAATCTGGAAATGCACTAGTCATTATTGGTGGTGTTGGCTAAGGTCATCATCATGATTATTACTGATTGGAGGGATTTTTCTAGAAACTCTATTCCTAAATTTGAGATATGATCATGGTAAATGCTGGCATAGACTGACTTTTGAATATCAGCATAAGGTCTGGTTTACATTGCAGGTTATTCTGGTCGGGAGAATGTCTGAATGACATTTCCAGCAGCCAAATGCAGTTTGCTGTGTATGTGCAATTGAAGGCAGGTTTATTAGAAATACAGCACACTAGATTGGCATGGGGGGAAAAATCATTAAAATAATGAGGAAACTAAGTCTTGTTTCTGCCAAGGGAACAAAATAGTGAGTTGTTATCTTACATCAATTTTTTCTCTTCTAAACTCAGAATTCTGATGATTTATATATATATATATATATATATATATATATGCCATTGCAATTCTGAATTTATATCTTGCACTTCTGGATTTTTTTATTTTTATTTTTTTAATTCTAAGTTTATATCAATCAATTCTGTATTTTGGTTTCCACCAAGGAATAAAAAGTTGTTTTTTTTATAATATAATCTCAGAATTCTTACCTTTTTTCTCTCAGTTTTGAGTTTAGATCTTGCAATTTGGACTTTATGTCTTGAAATTCTAAGAAAAAAGTCAGAATTGCAAGATATGAATTCACAACTCTGAGAAAAATGTCAGAATTGTATGATGTTAACTTGCAGTTGAAGGAAAAAAGGTCAGAATTGTGAGATAAAAAGTCCAAATTACTTTTTTTTTTCCATAGCGAAAAAAAAAAAAAGAAAACAGAACTGCGAGATGTAAACTTGTAATCACAGAAAAAAAGTCATAATTCTGAGTTTATATCTTGCAATTCTATTGTTTTTTAAAAAACAACAAACAGAATTGTGAAATGTAAACTCAGAATCACAAGAAAAGTCAGAATTCAGAAAAGTCAGAATTTACATCTCATGATTGTTTTTTTTTTTTTTTTTTTTTTTTTTTTGAGAATTGTGAGATTAAAAAGTCACAATTAACTTTCTTGCGATTTTTTTCAACCCCATGGTGGAAACAAGTAAAAATATAAAAATAAAATAAAATAAAATATAAGAGAAATATGTGCAGATTTTCTGATCAGAATTTCTGTTCATCCAAAAAGTTTTACAAATAGAAAACAAAGCATAATGTGCAGTTCTACTTAGAAAGTACTCAAAAAGTCAAATCATTTCATAGATTTGATGCTACTAACCTTGCAAACTTCAGAAAAACTGGTGGTAAATTCCTCCTCTTTTATTCCTGTTTTATCTTCTGTATTTTTGTTTTTATAATTCCTGTATTAACTGGTTGTTGTGACTAATAGGTGACGCTGTCTGGTGTAGGAAGCAGCACTTTACCTAATGTGACCTTGCAAGATCTTTCAATTAAACATTATATTTACTCTCTGGAGAGGTCTGATACATTATTTATTAAAACGCCCTCATCTGGTCACTGGTGTGGCGAATGCAGTGGACGGAGGTGGACAGACCATTTGTAGGTTGTCAGACTGAGTTTTTGAGTGGTCTGACAGATGATTATTAGTCTGCTAGTTTTGTTCTGAATGAGTGAATCTCACAAAACCTGTCAAGAACATGTCTGACTCATATTTCACCTGAAAATAAAGAGAAAGAAAAACAATGAAGCCCATTTTTATGACCATTAATATATTTTTTACATTTTAAAATATTTATACACATGGCAGAATTTATACCTGTAATATCATAGCATTTTAAACCAGCTTAAATATGCAGAAATACATATTTATTTTTTATGTTTGAGCTGAAATATAACCTGGACATGTTAATGTGTGATTCATATTAATATGATGTCAGGTTATTAGTTCTGACAGACAGATGTCAAAACACTTTAAATCTTTTCCTCACACAAAGCTTTTATATGACTTTTTATATGAAGCTTTTATATGAACTTTGTATGGAAAGAGCTGCAAGAAGATTCTTCAAGATTCTTTCAAAATCAATAACATCATATGGGTTTGGAATGATTTGAAGGTGAGTAAATAATCACAGAGTTTTAATTTTTGGCTGAATTATCCATTTAAATGCCTGTGTGTCGTTCCTGAGCCTAACACTAGGAGGTGCTGTTGAACTCTGTGAGCTCTACATGAGACATACAGTTAATACACAGACTCCCCATGAGACTAATTACATACCAGACAAATCTTTGTATAATTAAACATTCAGGGAGACAGATAAAAATGGCTGAACTTTGCCAATCTTCTATCATTAATAAAAACTGAAGTGGTTCTTTTTTTTCAAAATCAGGTGATACTTTATTTTAAGAAAGCAACAAACCTTGTCTCTGCCTGTGGTAAACTACATGTTTGTAATAAGGATGATTCATTTTCAACAGGAAAGAAAAAAAAAAAAAAAAATATATATATATATATGATGTTTACTCTTTAAAAAAAAAAAAAAAAAAAAAACACTGGACAACCATTTCTGAGTGATAGTCCTGATCATGAGGAAATCTTCTGTCGTTAATGTGCATGCAACTTTATAGTCAGTGATTTATTCTCTATGTGAACATTTAATTAAAGACTTTGGCTCAATTCACTGTGTGCATGTAATTTATTCTGCATATTCCATGTGACAGAAGTTCACTTTGTGTTTAATTCTTTTCCAATTTCAAATATGAGCAGTGTTTTTATAAATCAATTCCTATTTTTGCACTTAAAGCATAATGCTTTTGTCTAAAACCCAAAATACTGCTTTATAGAGTTTGCATAAAGCAGAAAATTAAATTATCTTTTAAAGGCAGAAAGACAAACAGGCAATGCAGCTGTGATAAGTCAATAGTTATTTTGTCTCAGAGCAAGAAAAGCGTAACAATAAAGCCAAACAGTCCTTTATGTTGTGTGATAAAGGGACAATTTAGAGGAAATGCGCTTTGTAAAAGTTTCTCAACTAATTAAACAGTCTCAGTAAATTCAAGCGAAAAGCTGGTGTGTGAAACTTTCAAAATGAAAGCTGCATTTAAGGAGAGAGAGAGAGATGGAGACTGAGTGAATTGGATTTCAGTCTTTTGCAGTTTCTTTCACTTCGTTCAGAGTGCTATGACTTCATTTTACACATCATTCCTGGCTGACTGCATGTATGAAACACTGCCTTTTTACTGCTCTATTTCAATTAGCACCTGTGATTTCAGTTTAAAAAAGCACATTACGTCAGCATTACCCGAGGATCAGAAATGTGCCTGTCTGCATGAATAAATGCATCTTTAATCAAACTACAAATTCTGATCAAGATTGAAATGAGCACATGGTGAGCTTCACTTCTGAAACATCACAAGCTTTTAATAAGTTTGCATGATTTTTAATGCTTGTTTTCTTAATATACTATGCAAATAAATAACTATTGACTATAAGATTTAAGATTATAAGATAAGTTAGTCTTTTCTTGATCTCCCAGAATGCACCATTTTTGTCAACGATCTTTTGCATTTAACAATTAGCAGTTTTAAGAATTTTAAACTTGGCAAACAAACCTCTCCTTCAAATGTCAAAGACATTAAAGTATATTAAAGACTGTTTAGCTGTTATTATTCAGGCTGCTAGATTGATAGTTTACTTCACTAACCTGCTTTGTATGTTTCTCTGGTTGCTCCACAATGGCAGTAGATTAGAGAAAACTAACAACAGAAGACAAATGCTAATAATCTCTCTAGAGCCCCTTGTGGCAAAACTAAGAATGCAACTTGCACTTGTGTTGAATTATGAATTGCACTTCACATTTCAAAAGCCAAAAAATAATGTTAGAATTCAAACTTGTAAAGCAGTGTAGGATTTATATTATAACAATTTTCACTCGGAAATTGCTAGTACATTTCACAAATAATAACAAAGAAATGGCAAATAATGCACTGAATATAGAAACGTAATGAAATGTAGTAAGTAACTTCAAAAACAGTAAAAATCTGCAAGTGTAATTAAAAAAAAAAAGTAAATAAAACATTAGATTGCAGGATTACAGGAGTACATTTGACAAGAAAATAGTAATTTAGTTTTTCTACTTCAAAATGACATGTTTCATTCAAAGTGTTGCTTGCTATTTATTTGTTGTTTGTGAAATTTACTAGCAATTTCTGAGTAAACATGGTTTCTACATCATTTTTTTTCTTCAGTGCAATGTATTATAGTTACCAGAAACACAAGAAAGCGGTTCAAGTGTATATTTTTGGACATGATATCTTTTTAGAAACACCTCATGCTTCTCACATCCAGAAGAGAACAATCAAAAGCCTTTGATTATGGCATCTATGTGCACTTTCATAACAAGATTATCTACACGTATGAACATGCCTCAGTGTCACACATGTAGATAAAACACATGCATTCACCTCATTCAACACTTCAGATTACATTTGATGGATTCTCTTCTTGAGTGCATGTGTGTCTTCGTCTGAGCGCGTTTCTTCATGCCAGCACTGCATGTGTGCGTTTAATTATTCTAATCCGCTCCTCCTCGCGCTCCCTGCTGATTCCATTGCATATATTTAATTCTGTAAAACACAAATATAGAGGATCTCACCCGACTGCACACAAAAAGCTTGTCTTAATCAACCAGCCTCCAAGAGAGAGGAACACAGACATGTCTTTTCATAGCATTACTGTAGGCGGACTTGAAAAAGCAACATGCATGATGAACATTGCTGGTGTTAAACTGATTGCTTTGCTCGCTCAGTCTCCAGCTCTGCTGATCTGTTCATCCATCCGTCCGTGTTTGTGTGCGTTTGAGCTCTTACAGGCCTTTTAAAGCTTGTTAGCCATGGCCTGGCTTTAATTGGTTTAACCTCACTGTAATGCTGCAGAAGCATCAGAGCGCAACAGTGAGGGACCACCTTTACAACGGCCTTCCAGAAGGGACTTTTTCTATATTGCTCTTTCTCCTCATTGAAAAATCTATAGTAAAGAGTTTTAAGCTTCTAAGCTCTATTTTATATTTTATTTTTTGTAAGAAACCAACACTTTCATTCAGCACAGATGCATTAAATTGATCAAAAGTGACAGTAAAGACATTTATAATGTTACAGAAGATTTCTATTTCAAATAAATGCTGTTCTTTTGAACTTTCTATTCATCAAAGAATCCTGAAAAAAATAAAATGTATTACAACTTCCATAAAAATAAGACATCAGAAATGTTTCTTGAGCAGCAAATCAGCATTTTAGAATGATTTCTGAAGGATCATATGACACTAAAAACTGGAGTGATGATGCTGAAAATTCATTAAATTCATTATAGTAAATTATATTTTACTGTATATTCACATAGAAAACAGTTGTTTTAAATTGTAATAATATTTCACAATTTTACTGTTTTTACTGTATTTTTGATTAAAAAAATGCAGCCTTGGTGAGAAGAAGAAACTTCTTACAAAAGCCTAAAATCACCAAACTTTTCAAACAACTGAATCACAAATTATGGTACAATATAAAGCTATTTATTTAACATTTTTATTCCATATACAGTAAAACATAATTTATTATAAGTATAAAACAGTTTTAATTTTTTTGTAAAAAACAGGTATTGTAGGGAGACTTAAACTGTGCTACATTAATCCGCTGCATGCATCATTTCAGAAAATTAACCATCACACAGCAAAGTAAGAAATACATATTAGTAATTTTCACCCCAGAAGGAATATGTTATACAAGGAATAATTTATGTAATTTTATAACGCTTGATGATGTATGTGGCTGCCAGAGCATTAAAGTCATCATTCATAATTGGTTATGGGAGTGGACGCTCTCTGATGAGCTATTTTACTATTGTTTCTAATTCCAGAATAACAGTAATTTTTCTGATTGGAGGATCTTTCTCTGGGATTATGGGCAGTGTGGTTTCTCACTGGCAAATATGCTAATGAACAAGATTTAGGTTGTATATACTGTATTTATAATCACTGAATAACCTCAGAGCTCTTGGTAAGTCTGTCTCGAGATGTTTACACATTCCCGCTAAAAATGTATTTTTGTGTGGAGAATATGAATAGGCCATTCGTAAGTCTGTAAACAACTGTTGAGCTCTATTTTGGTGCTGAGAGAGAAGATATTAAATGCAAACTACTACACTTTCCTCATCTGTTTACAGTGTGAATTTATATCACCACATTTTCAAACACATTGAGCCAGTTAGCTTGCCACTTTATTTACTCAGATCTGAAAAAAATGCAGAGTTTGATGGCATGAGGAAGAATATTTCAAGCACTTTGAAAAGAGACGTATACAAACACCTACGTGAGGACATTCCTTGGGGACTTACAATATGTTATATATACTGTAGGCATAAAAAAACTTTACTGTATGCAGATGCTTTTATCCAAAGCCACTTACATTGCATCCAAGGTATATATTTTTCTCAATTCATGCATTGCCTAGGAACTGAACCCATGATATTAGTGTTGCTTGTGCCATTCTATACAGTTTAATCTACAGAAATGTGATTTTTTTCATGTCTTTAACAATGATTTTGTGAGATTTAGCACATTTCTAAGTACAAGTTTGTCCCTAAAATATATTTAATACTAAATTTTCTGTCCGATTGCATTTCTTTTTTTTTTTCAGTTAAAATTGGTTTAAATGCATTAAAAAGATGCCATATATATGAAGTACCTCTCCTATATATGGTCCCACTTTAACTTTTCAAAAAAGATCAGTTAATTAGTAATTTTTCTGTTATTCAAAGTGTCAAAATATCATGTTGTGCGACCATCCGGCCATAACTGTTGCTTTGGAAACAACTTTGAAATTACTCTTAATTTATTCAGATTAATTCTCTGCACTCTTTGGCATGATTTCCAAAGTGTTTTGTAAACCTGTATAAACTTGCAAAGCATTGTATTTATATTTCCATCATAATATACAAACAAACTTTGTCTGATGATTTCCATTTTATGAAATATCATGTGGTGCGACCAACTTTTGGGTCTTTTATTTTGAAATTCTTTCAAAGGTAGGACTTTGCATCATATACCAAATTGGCCAATGACCCATGGAAGCATCATGCAGGTTTGTAACTCTTTCAAATTTGGAAAAAAAAAAAAAAAAAAAAAAAATACTTTTTAACGGCTGGTATATAGTGACCACATTTGGATATCATGTGGTATGATCTCTAAAAAACAATGAATATTAAGTTTATTTCTTTAAGCATGTATTTCTATTACAAATTTCATAGCGACCTTTTGTGGGAAGCTAGCTTGTTTTATTTAGGTGGCCAATTCTGTGCTCGTAAATTTTGACTGAATTTGAAATATCACGTGGCGCGACCACTGCAGAGTTTTTTCCATTATAGATATCTGTTCCAGAATGGCAGTTTTTATGCTTTTATCTTTTTTACCAGATTTCACTGCCAACCAAAGTAAAATAAATGCTCACCATAGACAACACATTAAATCTGACCCTGCAGTCAAGCACAAACTCCAGATTTCATTTTCGACTATAAGAAAGATGTTCATGCTGTGGTCTCAGAATCTGAGCCAGCAACCTCCCGCTACTATAAATTGACCTTTGCAAAGACCCGCCCCCCTTAGTTACTGTTGCTAGGTCTGACAAACCATGGCACTTTTATGGCACATCTTGCAGTGAAAAATACATCACGGATCAAAAAGGACACTGACAACGTGCCCACATACAATACAGAGCTGGTTACTTTTGGTATGAAAAAGTCTGTTCAAATTTTGTTTTTTTGTTTTTTTTTAAAGGAATTCAAACAACAAATACTGTATTGTGGCTCTTTAATGTGTCACATGCGGCACATGAACCGATCATCTTTTTATTTTTACTAGTTATAGCACAAAATAAACATGAATGAACATCAGAAGGTATCTTGTTTCACCCGTGAAAAGATCAGCACACACCATTTTTCAAGTTCATGTCCACTGACTTTAATCTGCTCTCCTGTCTGGTTTGTTTGTTGGACAAAACAGCGTTTTGGCGTTATGATTTGTCAGATTGCCTGTTAATCAAACCCCCGGTGAAGGGTCAGTTGAGCAGCCAAAATTGGGCAAAGTTCAGAAATAGCTGGGGCTAAAGAAATGCCTGCAGTTAATGCCACTTTTCACAAGTCTTTTTAAATAGATTTTTAATGATATAAGGCCTTTGCGTTATTTGAAGTGACCACACATCACATGGTGTGACCAATAATAGCTATAACTGTATTAAAATAGCAGTAAAATATCTAATTTCTGTGGTTGAAATATGAATCACTGTTACAGCATGCTTAAGTGAATGGTATTTTTAAAACATTTTTTATCAGTTTTATGCAATTTACAGCAAAAATAAGTCTGCTAACTGTATTTAAGGTGGCAACTCTGAAATTATAAAACAAAAATATGAGATCATTATTTACAAAAATTCAAAATAAATGCAAATACTTTGATTCTAAACACTTTAATTACTGAGAACATCTTAAAAATGTTAAGCATGTTAAGGAAATTAATTAATTTTAACATAAATCATGGTCGCACCACATGACATTTTTAAGGCTATGGCCAATTCATCAAGATGAAAAAACACTAAAATCACTTCATTTTAAATTTTAATATGTATTTATGTGTACAGAACGTTCTTAATGTTTGAACAACTACAACAAACATTATTATTTTTTGTATTTTTAAAATTGGCCTGTCAAAAATCCTTATACGTCAATGACCCTTAAATAAGTATAAACACTCCAAGTTACTGCTGCTGAGCCTTCAAACATCAGATTGATCAGAAACTGCTTTTATGAGCATACTTTGATATTGCAGTTATCTAAAATATTAATTCAAAATTCTGCGCTATAGAAAAAGGGGATTAGAGAATGAAGAGAGAAACTATGGAGAAAACAAGAAAGAAAAAGATGAGGTTTGTTCTGAGAAGCTTCTCTGGACCAACACTAATCTCACTCCAACACAATCTGTTTGATGTCCAATTAGCTGCACAGAGCCTCATTCACAGCTATTATCATCCAGAAGAGCGTCGGCTCGCCTGCCTACACACGAACTGGCAGAGTAAGTGGAGTCTGAATTAAAGATGAAGCGGGGGTTAGTCTATATGCCGTCGTCTGTATTGTGTGGCGACTGTATAATTGTTGTATTATATTGGTCGGCTGATAACCTGTATTGCTCTTGGCAGCGTGCTGATATGATTCTTATACAGAAGTAGCTGCATATTTGAACACTGTCAGCGCTTGAAAAGCTCTAATCAGGTCTGTCGGAGGAAACTCTGGACTATAAAACATCACTCAAGAGCCTCTTATCACACACTCAAGTACCTTTAGACACAATTGCAGCAGCTGAGTTTCTTTTTTTTTATAGCCATTTGAGTTTTTCTTTCTTTCTTGCTGCTGGGTAATGGAAAAGATGTGAACACTTGTGTTGAACACTTATGTAGTGCAAACCTGGAGGAAAAAAAAAAAAAAAAAATGTACTTGTAGGAATGGTACAATATGGTACCTGTGGAATGTAAAGTTATATTTTAAAACCAGCATTACAATGTATGTGGAACTGGTTGAATGTAATAGTATCAGTAATATACAAAACTTTTTGCCACGGCTAAAATAAAATAAAACAAAACAAAATAAAACAAAATAAAATAAAATAAAATAAAATAAAATAAAATAAAATAAAATAAAATAAAATAAAATAAAATAAAACTCACAACTTATTACTCATGTTCAGAATGGAATTCTACCTTATTACTCATTGAACACTTTAGAGTTCACACTACATACAATCAAGAAAATATGATTTGAAATCATTTTCTACATTTTAGAATGATAATTCCTCAACAAGTTGCACATTTAACTATGCATTTTTGGAAACTCTCATCCAAAGCAATTTACAATGCATTCAAATATACATTTTATAGTTTATTATATTGCCTTATGGCTTTGGTGTTTATAGAAAAATAAAAATGTTAAAAGAAAGAAAGAAAGAAAGAAACAAAGAAACGCAGTTGTAAACAATCTCAGCCGAGGAAGAAGGGTCTTATCTAGTGAAACAATCGGTTATTTTCATTTAAAAAATATAATTTAAATACTTTTTAAATCTCAAACGCTTGTCTTGCCTTTCTCTCCCTGAACTCTGTGTATTCTTGCTCAAGACAGTTAGGGTATGTCGAAAAACTCCAATCGTTTTTTCTCCCTCAACTTCAAAAATCATTGCAAAATCATCCTACATCACTGCAGAAGTATCGACCCAGTCTTTGCAAAGTGAACATGCAAAGAAGATCAAACACCCTTAACAAAAAAGGTAAAACAGCGATATAGTATGATTTTGAAGTTGAGGGAGAACATGAGATGGGAGTTTTTTGACAAACCCTAACTGTCATGAACCGGAAAAAAACAGTCCAGGCAGAGTAAGACAAGACGAGCGTTTGGGATTAAAAAGTATATAAATTGTATTATTTTTATTAAAATAACCAATCGTTTTGCTAGATAAGACCCTTCTTTCTCGGCTGGGATCGTTTACAACCGTATTTGGGATCATTTGAAGCCACATTTAGACTGCATTTTGGAAGTTCAAAATCGGGGCACCATAGAAGTCCATTATATGAAGAAAAATCCTGAGAAGTTTTCCACAAAAAACATAATTTCTTTACGACTGAAGACAGACAGACACGAACATCTTGGATGACAAGGGGGTGAGTACATCATATGTGAATCTTTGTTTTGGAAGTGGACTTCTCCTTTAATGAGGATTGTATGAACTTTGAATAATATCGGTCTTTAAATGCAAGATATTTAAAGGGTCCCTAAAATGTATTTGCTATAGTTCCACTTTGGCGCAAGCAAATATACTTAAGTATATCTGTAGTTGTACTTCAGCACTACTTTTGCATTAAGTACAAAATTAGTTGTTCTAATTTAGCAGACTTTTAAATATACCAGTTTAGTACACAAAGTACAATTGCAAAGTATTTTTATTACGTACATAAATGTATTTCAAATATATTTTACTGTATTTATTTTTCACTAAAATGTAACCATATAAATGGAACTGAGGGAGAAAATGCAGAATCAGATATAGATTTTAAATTCAGTTGAGCTCTATCTAATAATAATTTAAGTGTTTATATGAAGGCTTTTTATTCTGTAAGGTGAAAAATTATTAAAGTATTTGATATAAAATGGAGGAATTCAACAAGAAGGAAGAACACAGAATTGAAGAAACCTATTTAAAAATTAAAAGGGGCAAAAGACAGGAAGGGGGACGGGCAGGAGCGCAGCATCGGAGGCAGTGAAGTGTGTCACAGAAGTTTCCGTGTGTAGCGGGACACACAGATTCCTCGACGCTTCAGAGCTGCTGCATATTTGATGCTTCACTCAAGCTCATTCTCAGCCCCTGTTCAGAGTCACGCCTGTTATTTCCACACCAGAGCCAGTAAATCCTCAAAGAGATCTGAATCCATTGAGGATTCACTGGGTGACAGTTTGCAGTCATGTTTCCCTTGAATCACCAGCACACACTAAGACGAAAACAGTGAATGCTGAAGGTTTTTTGAGGAGTTGCTGTTGTTTCACTCCATTCCACAGAAAGGCAAAGAAACAGAAAGAGCATTTTTTTTTTCTATTTCTAGTGGCATCGTCACAACACATCGACTCATCTGCTGTTGTTTACGTGGAGTTTGCAGTAGTTTCTCTCTGACAGACTTGAGAGAGAATGAGTAATGATCATCTATAATGGATATGGCATTTAAATAGATACAGTCAATATGCAAAAGAGGAGCATGGCATCACAATACATTGTTCGTCGTAAAACCTGGAATAATTGTGTGCAACATCGATCTGAGCTAAACTCTCTTGCTTTGGATTCAGTAGCAAGTAAAAACATACATACACGTATATAAAGGCTAGGAAAGCCAGCTTAAAACTATGTTTTGTTATTTTCTGGTCTTTTAGCAATACATATTAAATATCTCAAAATCTCATAACCTTCAACCACATTCATCTGACTAAATAAAATCTGTTTAAAATTCACAAAGCTTTTAATAAACCACAATACATTATGATGTAAATGCATTTTTGTGTAAAACTGAATTTCCTGCAGCATCACATCATACTTTATTGCTTCAGTGTACCACCAGAACTACTTAAAAGCACAGAATAAGTGAGATATCTGCTGGTCTCAGTGAAGAATCAGTTTCTGATTCGTTGTGAGCAATTTGGAGCTCAGTGTTTTGATGTTATCAGGTCGTCTGCGTGTGAAGACAGACATGCGTCAGAGAGGCAGGTGTAGGTCTGTTCTGTCAGATAAAGAGCGCTGGAGATATCACGAACGTACGGACGGACTCGTCTAGTGATCCGGTCAGGTTGATAACAGACGAACAGTCTTACGACAGCCGTCAATCAAATGAAAGTGTCACCGCAGCCGAGCAGGTCCCCGGCAGAGTTTAGATTGATATTAGGACGCCATTTGCTTTTCTCAAGATGTTTCTGTTATTAATGTTTACACACTAAATCAAAACTAAGGAATCAGTAATAGATCTGATGTTGAAATTAATTACATTTCATACTAATGTGTTATAATTTGAATTCGTGGAGCTTTATTGCTCACGTTAAGTTTGAACTTTCTTTGAGAGTCACCCAAATATGAAATATCCTTCTGCTTAATGTTTAACCCTGTTAAGCCAGAGATATGAAATAACAGTCAGATTTTTTTTTCTTTTTTTTAAATCTTCAAGTTTGCATATGTGTGTTTTTTGTTGAGTATCATATTTGTGACCCTGGACCACAGTTGTAAGTAGCACGGATATATTTGTAGCAGTAGCCAACAATACATTGTATGGGTCAAATTTATCACATTTTCTTTTATGCCAGAAATAATTAGGATATTAATTAAAGATCATGTTCCATGAAGATATTTTGTAAATTTCTAACCATAAATATATCAAAACATTCATAGCATTGCTATGAACTTTATATGGCAACTTTAAAGGCGGTTTTCAAAATCAAAATTTAGATTTATTTTTTTTTATTTATTTTTTTTATTTATTTATTTATTTTTTTTTTTTTTGCACCCTCAGATTCCAGATTTTTAAATAGTTGTATCTCGGCCAAATATTGTCCTACCCTACAGCTTATTTATTCAGTTTTCAGATGATGTATAAATCTCAATTTCTGGTTTTTGACTGGTTTTGTGGTCCAAGGTCATATTTGATCCATCAGACTTTTAAGTCTCATATAAATTGACAGTAATAATATGGTGGAAAAAACAGCTCAGTTTTATAGGCTTCCATTAAGCAAAATATTCAATTATAGGTGCAAATGCTGATGTTTATATAGCTGAAAAGAAAAAAAAGTCCGATATTTTCAATGAGATCTTTATAACAGTATAGCAGATATTTACATAAAATGATATAAATATCAGTCTAAATCATTCGAAATCTCCAATAATATGTCTTAGTAAGTTATTCAAATGTATAGTTTGATGATCAGAACATTTAATGCAATGCAATACAATGATGAAAAAAAAAAAAAAAATCAGTAAAGATTTGACCGCAAAAAGTCACAAAGCACGAGCTGAGGGTGAACATTTGTACAATTAGACTAAAAGACATTTTACTTGATACAAAAAAAAAGTCTAAACAATCACACAACAAGAAGGCATTGAGGTTTATCAACAAAGTTTTCATCATGCTGATCATTTAGAGGCTTTAGAAATTTGCGGATCAAATATGATACAGCAGGCTTTATGGACTTGAATAAATAAATAAATAAATAAATCCAGTATATAATTAAATTAATACAAATCAATTGGATATGCAGCACTTTTTCCTGAACAGCACAGTGTGCTTGACAGGGCCATTGCCAGAAAATCTTCACGTTTTCATAGGGGGGCACAATCATGAGAAGCTATGAATCTATAGTACAAATTTATATATATAACTTATTTAAAAAAAAAAAAAAACAATTCACAAATTATAATGGCATTCATATAAACAACATATAAAAGTTTAACCAAAATGAACTTAAGAAACAGACAAATTATAAAATAAAACACAAATTATTATGGCATTCGTAATAAACAACATATAAAAGTTTAACCAAAACAAATTTAAAGAGAAACTGAAACGCACAGATACAGCTCTAATTCAGCACAAATACAAATATTTCCCATGAGAGGCTCCGGCGCAAAGTTACATGTATTTTTTAATGCGCATTAAGGTGTTTCTATCGTAGTTTATGTGCATGTTTTCTTACCAGATAAGAATTTTATCACTTAGTTGAGCACATAAGTTTTTTATGCACATTTTTAGAATGTATGCACATGTTGGCATTTCCATCCAATGGTTTTCTTATGCAATATACCAAAATGTGCATAGAAATAGGTGGATAGAAACACTGAGCTATTAGCTACTAGAGATTAGTGGTTCTTTGAGCTAAATGATTTGTTTGGCAATAATTAATGCTAGATAAGTACAATGAATGCTTTTCGTTCTCAATAGTAAGATCGCTCGTGATCATGTGCAGGGTGGGCTGTCGAGTCATTTGGGGGGGCACTGGCAGGTCAATCGTGTGACCAGAACCAATCAGACCTGATTTTAATCCTTCAATCACAGTAGAGCTTTACTCTGTCAGTTGATCTGACACTTCAACCCATGAAATACACTTTCACCCGCTCCGTGAGGCCAACATGTAACAACTGCTCTCTCTCTCTCTCTCTATCTCTCTCTCTCTCTCTCTCTCACACACACACACACACACACACACACACTCTGTCTCTCTTTGAACTCTATACGGCTGTGCTTTATTGTTTAAATGATTAAAGTATTGCAACATTCTAAATCCAGCTGACAGATTTAGAATGTTGGAGTTTGTTTGAATTGGCCTTCAGACATTTCACGTTTCCCATGGTTTTAATTATCAACATATCTGTAACGGCAAGAGTGAGAGAGTGAGAATATGTGAATGGAAATTTGAACGCAGCCCTTGGGCTCCATGGCAACGGAAGGTTCTAATTCAGTTTCCCTTTGTTGTGCATCTGGATGAATAGAACTTAGAAATATGGTTCTGAAAAGAGCCGTGACAACAAAAGGAAATGAATTTTAATAAAGCCCAACCTCTCTTTGAAAAAGCCCATTGAGACGGACACAACCTGACTCTCAGTGGTCTGATGTACTAATGGCGCATTATCTTCAAAGAACGCAGCAGGTTGTTTAAGCCACATTCAAACTCCACGACACTGGATTGAATGGGGAACTGGATTTATGTGGCTTTTGTTTCTGGAA
Organism: Cirrhinus mrigala; assembly: GCA_036247105.1. Lineage (NCBI taxonomy): Eukaryota > Metazoa > Chordata > Actinopteri > Cypriniformes > Cyprinidae > Cirrhinus > Cirrhinus mrigala. The sequence goes on from CM070012.1 coordinate 1,593,792, forward strand.
TGGAGACCCACATGTGGGGGACACACAGAGACAAATGAACACGCAATAACGGAAAACCCTCAGAAGACAGAACGACTGAACAAAGGAAGATGATTTACCACATCTCACAATAACGAGGCCTAATATATGGTAACCTTTGTTCAGATTTGCTCTGTTTTTGTCCTCACTGTAAACCCTACATATGTAGCACAATGATGGTTGTGCATATGTGAGAACAGGGAGAACTTAATCACTTCTTTTACTTTTTATTTTTGTTGTTTATTTCTGAAAAAAAAACATTTCTGTAATTCATGAAACAGTAAAACTACAACAAATTATTTATAAATAATAGACTAAAATAATACAAATATATATAAGATTTTTCTTTTATGCCAAAAATCATTAGGATATTAAGTAAAGATCATGTTCCATGAAAATATTTTGTAAATTCCCTACTGTAAATACAGTAGGAATCAAAAAACTTTCATTTTTGATTAGCAGTATACATGACTAAGAAGTTCATTTGGACAACTTTAAAGGTGATTTTCTTAATATTTTGATTTTTTTGCACCCTCAGATTCCAGATTTTCAAATAGTTGTATCTTGGTCAAATATTGTCCTATCCTAACAAACCATACATCAATGGAAAGCTTATTTAGTTAGGTGTCACCTGATATATAAATCTCAGTTTCACAAAATTGACTCTTATGACTGGTTTTGTGGTCCAGGGTCACATATATGAAATTTAGTTTTGATAAAATTCACCAAAATGATCAATTTTGAACTGTTGTTTGTTACCAGCATACAAAAACTCTTTCAAGCACCCTGTAATAACCTGATATTTGGCTATAAAAATCTTCCTGAAAGTAAAATATAGAATCAGGCAATACTATAAAGCGTTTTAACATTCAAACTCTGTTTTAAAAATCACGAGACTTGTTCATGATTAGGAATTTCACATGGAATATGAACAATCGCCCTCCCGAACGCACCTCAGGCAGCAATAATCAATTAAAATATTCATGGCAGGACTGACTGCAGCATGAAAATTATTTTATACAAATTAGCCTTTACTAATTAAGTAGCTTTATTTATAAAAATCAGTGTGTGTGTGTGTGTGTATAGTTTCAGCTCTGTCTCACCTTACACACAAACACACACGCGTCTCATGTGTCGCTGATAAAGTTGGCGCTGATTTGTTTTTAAATTAGCCACAACAGACAGTGTGTTTTGGCCTTCAGTAGATTAACATATATTCTAGACTGTAATATTTAGCCATCCATTTTCATTTGCAATATAGTTTTTTCAGTGGAAGCCTGAAGGCAAACAACATATTACACACTCTTATGACAATATACTTGTTGCCTGAGACTAAAAAACAGCATAAGATTTTTTTTTAAACACAAGACAGTGTGTAAAACACACACATAAACATTTAAAAATGGTTAGACAAACATTCAATCAAAGGTTTCAGAAAGACAATCCTTGAACAACATATAAATAGCCTAATATTTTTGCGCTAATGTTTTGAGAACATTATTAAACACCAGATAACTAAAGAGTGATTGTTCTATTACCATTACTGGATGTTTGTTCATAACTTTGAGAGTCTTGCCAGAACATTAGCCAAGGTGCTGAGAACACTCCCTGTTAGCTGGGAATCTAGATGTTTTTTTTTGTTTGTTTGTTTGTTTTTTTTAATTGTGTGCAGTCTACTGGACTGTAACTGTTTTCTATTGTTATGCTGAACCAAGCTTAGATCAAAAATGCTTTTGGTGCCACCTTGAGAGACATTAGAAGTCAGCAGCTTATTAATGCTAATGCTAAAATTATGCTGTCTTTTGACTTCCTTCACAAAATTATCTGCTGCACTGTAAAAAAATAAAAAACACAATTTGTTGAGTCAGCTTAAAATAATTTGTTACCCCGCTGCCTTAAAATTTTAAGTTCAGTCAACTAAAATAAGTTTAGTCAACTTGAAATGTTAAGTTGTACTAAGTAACAACTTAGATATTTGTGTTTGCTAAACTTAACAGACAGGTAAGTAACCCAGCTGCCTTAAAATCTGAAGTTGATTCAACTCAAATATCTAAGTTGTCACTTAGTATAATTTAACATTTCAATTTGAATAAACTTTTTTTGAGTTGACTGAACTTAAAATTTTAAGGCAGCCAGGTTACAAATTATTTTGGCCTTAGAGGGGGGTGAAGGCGCAGAAATGACAATTCTTAGATTATTGTGACTGCCAGTGAATCTGTACTCTGAGTATTTCAGACTCCATGACACTTGATTAAATTCAAATTACAGTCCACCGAATGGGTGCCATTTGCTTCCAAAACTCTTCCAAAAAAATTTCATTTTTTATCTTTTTTTAAAGACTGAACTAGTAATACACACATTTAACTATTCAAAATCTGTATTGGTCCATCTTAGGTAACTTTATTTAATTTTTTACACAATTTTTAAGTGAAAGATAAATGCATTTTTCTCAGTCCTGTTACCAAAACTTTTAAAAAAGCATGTTAAAAATACGTCAACAATTTTTTTCATTTTCCCCACAGGCAGGTGTTTATTTTAAAGAAACTGTTGGTTTCATGGTCACGAAAGATTATTTTTATAATAATAATAATAAATCACTATTTTTCTACATAAGGTGCATTTTTCTAAAGTACACAGACCCATTTTTTAATTTTAAAGGCGTCTCGAACCTCAAGCTTATTAGTTTTCTATGATGCAATTTATTGAACAATGGGATAATTGATGGACCAACCTTAATTTAAAAACTTGTTTAATTTTTTTTTTTTTTTTTTGAAGAAAAAACTATTTAGTAACAGGAATGAAACTGGGTAACAGGAATGAATATCCATTATATTAGTATGTAGGTTTAACCCTTTATCTGTCACTCCCATTTCTGAACACAGACACAAAAATGCACTATCCAGACGTAAACCTTTATAATTAATGAATGAAAACGTTTTGTAATAAGATTTTGATGCACATTTTCCATGGTAATGCAATGTCTGATTTTGAAATGCCTTTCAAAGGATGAATTTTGAGATTTTAAGTTTTGAGCTGATATATGATGTCTTATGATATCTAAAGTGTGAAAGGGAAAAAGGCAATGAAGAAAGTCTTTTGTGACAAAAGTCAGAACTCATGTTATGATGTAGATTTTTTAAGTGGCACTCTTGGCATATATTAGTCTATTACTTTTCCTACATAATTTCTAACACAAAAATATGGTAAAATATCTATTTAGGAGTCTTAGACCTTTCCAACGATGTATAGTTTGTCATAATTAGATTAGGATTTATTTGTATTTATTAGGATTTCTCTAATTATATTTCATATATAACTAAAATTGATTTTAAAAAATAATAAACTTAATGCCTTTTCAGTTTTTCTGTGGATATTGTTTCTTACAGTGCAGCTCACAATCAAACGCCATTCCATATGTGAGTTTAATACATAATTGCCACAGGACAGAAATTTCAAGTACATTTTCTGTCACACTTGCAGGAATGTAATATAAAACAACATTGCAGGAACAACCATAGGTTTTCTCTCAGGCAAAAGCATCGTCACAGTGTGGATAGAAGGTCAAAACATTGAGAAAAATATGCATTTTCAAATTTATCTAGATTAATATGGATGTAGCCCAATATATTTACATTAATAAATTACATGACACTACTCACTCCTGTTACTATTACTCAGTTACTATATCTCAGTATAGGATATATGGGTATATGAGTAACAGGACTGAAAGTATCAGGATTGAGATTTTAGGATAAAATTAGCAAATACATACAATCTATGACATGACTAAAATGTGCATTTTATCCAAAATATTATACATTTTTTTGGAAATTAATGCATTTAAAGGAGAAGTCCACTTCCAAAATGAAGATTCACATATAATGTACTCACCGCCTTGTCATCCAAAATGTTCATGTATTTCTTTCTTCAGTTGTAAAGAAATTATGTTTTTTGAGGAAAACATTTCAGCATTTTTCTCCATATAATGGACTTCTATGGTGCCTCGATTTTGAACTTCCAAAATGCAGTTTAAATGCAGCTTCAAAGGGATCTAAATGATCCCAGCCGAGGAAGAAGGGTCTTATCTAGCGAAATGACCGGTTATTTTCATTAAAAGAATACAATTTAAACACTTTTTAATCTCAAACGCTTGTCTTGTCTTAATCTGCCTGAACTCTGTGTATTCTGGTTCAAGACAGTTAGGGTATGTCGAAAAACTCCAATCGTATTTTTTCCCTCAACTTCAAAAATCATTTCAAAATCATCCTACATTGCTGCAGAAGTACCAACCCAGTCTTTGCAAAGTGAACATGCAAGGAAGATCAAACACCCTTAACAAAAACAGCGATATAGGACGATTTCGAAGTTGAAGGAGAACATGAGATGGGAGTTTTTCAACATACCCTAACTGACATGAGCCAGAAAAAAACAGTCCAGGCAGAGTAAGACAAGACGAACGTTTGACATTAAAAAGTATATAAACTGTACTATTCCTATGAAAATAACTGATCGTTTTGCTAGATAAGACCTTTCTTCCTCGGCTGGGATTGTTTAGAACCGCATTTGGGATCATTTGAAGACGCATTTAAACTGCATTTTGGAAGTTCAAAATCGAGGCACCATAGAAGTCCATTATATGGAGAAAAATGCTGCAATGTCTTCCTCAAAAAACAATTTCTTTACAACTGAAGAAAGAAAGACATGAACATCTTGGATAACAAGGAGGTGAGTACATTATCTGTAAATCTTTGTTATGGAAGTGGACTTCTCCTTTAAATCACAGATGGGATATAGAGGTACACAAAAATGCAAAATAAAAATGATTTCTGGAGGATTTTAAACATATTTCATGTTAAAATGTAGCGTTAGACACTGGGGATGCATGTACAAATGCTATATTTTCAGTGTTTCAAGTAGTTTTAATTTTTTTTTTTTAAATGATGTATTTCAAATTTGCAGTTAGATTAATATGCAGGACACTTTGCTTAATAATAAAATTTATTTTATAGTTCATTTTATGCATGTTTGTACCTATAATGTCCTGGGGACAGAAATGGCACCCATTCGGTGGAATGTCCCGGGTATCTTTCCTTTCCTGCTGATTCCTTTATATGCAACTGATATTTCATTCCACCCGTGATTGCATTCAGCCTCCCAGTAACATCGTCCAGTCAGGCTACACAGAACCTCAAAACACTCATCAAATCTCTCTGGATGATCAGGATATGGCTGAATCTCAAAGAAATGTTTTATATTTCTGGGCTCTCCAGACAGAATGAGTTTTTGCTATGTTTGGATACACTCTGAGATCACAGGCATCTGAACACAAGAAAGAAAGAACATTTAACAAAAAAAAAAGTCTCCTCCATGATCCACACTATAAATACACACACATTTACTTAAAGATGCCAGAAATTTGTATTATTTGTATTTCACAAGCACTAACATATAATCATATTAAGCAAATAGTAAGCATATTTGGCATGCTGTCTGAGGGGAGAGCTCCGAACTCAGAATATAGCCTTAATATCTCCAATCTGGGATAGTTAGGAGTATACACTCTTAAAAATAAAGGTGCTTCAAAAGGTTCTTCACAGTGATGCCATAGAAGAACGGTTTTTGGCTCCACAAAGAACCATTCAGTCAAAGGTTCTTTAAAGAATCATTTCTTCCTTACCTTTTTATAATCTGAAGAACCTTCTTTCGCCACAAAGAACCTTTTGTAAAACAGAAAGGTTCTTCAGATGTTAAAGGTTCTTTATGGAACGATTTAGACAAAAAGGTTCTCCTATGGCATCATGAAGCACCTTTATTTTTAAGAGTGTACTTAGAAGTTTAAACTAAAACTAAACTATAGTTAGAAGTGAGGAGTCAGAGGTAAGTTATTGAGATGTGCTCCTTCCAAAATTTGTTAATAAAACATCATAATATAATATTGATAATATGAATGACTCCTATGCTGCGTCCCAATGTAAGGCAAGGCAAGGCAAGTTTATTTATACAGCACATTTTATACACAAAGGTAATTCAAAGTGCTTTACATAAAAGGAAATAGAATAATCATAAAAGCAATAATAAAAACAATAATCACAGAAAAGGAAATAGAACCATCATAAAAACATTGATCACAACAATAAAACAAAAAATGTAAAATGTAAAAACTGATTGATTTAATAATTTAAAAATGATTTAAAAATTTATTTAAAATAAATTTAAGACAGTTAAAAACAGAAAATGATTATACATAATGCAATCAGTTCGGACGAAGCACAGTGCTCATTCAGTAAATGCACAGCTAAACAGATGAGTTTTGAGTCTAGATTTAAATGTAGCTAATGTTTTAGCACATTTGATCTCTTCTGGAAGCTGGTTCCAACTGCGGGCAGCATAATAGCTAAAAGCGGATTCCCCTTGTTTTGTGTGAACCCTTGGTATTTCTAACTGACTCGATCCTAATGATCTGAGTGGTCTGTTAGGTTTATATTCAGTGAGCATATCTGCAATGTATTTAGGTCCTAGGCCATTGAGTGATTTATAAATGAGTAAAAGTGCTTTAAAATCAATTCTAAATATAACTGGAAGCCAGTGTAGGGACCTGAGGACTGGTGTGATATGCTCAGATTTTCTGGTTCTGGTCAGAATCCTGGCAGCAGCGTTCTGGATGAGCTGCAGCTGTCTAATGGTCTTCTTGGGAAGGCCGGTGAGGAGACCATTACAATAATCCACCCTGCTTGTGATAAAGGCATGAACAAGTTTCTCCAAGTCTTGACTGGAAACAAAACATCTAATTCTTGTAATGTTTTTGAGATGATAGTATGCTGATTTAGTTACTGCTTTGACATGACTACTGAAACTAAGGTCTGACTCCAGAATCACACCAAGATTCCTGACTTGATTTTTGGTTGTATGACCCCTAGCATCAAGGTATGCATTCACCTTAAGAACTTCCTCTTTGCTTCCGAATGCAATGACTTCAGTTTTCTCCTTGTTTAACTGAAAGAAGTTCTGGCACATCCAACTGTTAATTTCATCAATGCATTGGCAGAGGGAATCAATGGGGCTGTAGTCATTTGGTGATAAGGCTAGGTAAATCTGGGTATCATCAGCATAGCTGTGATAGGCAATTTGGTTCTTTCTCATTATTTGACTTAGTGGGCTAAACAAGAGCGGCGCAAGAATTGAGCCTTGAGGGACTCCGCATGTCATGGACGTCCACTTAGACTGATGCTCTCCTATACTCACATAATAACCTCTCCCTTCTAAGTATTACCTGAACCAACTGAGAGCCATCCCAGAAAGCCCTACCCAGTTTTCCAGTCTCTCTAGAAGAATGTTATGATCGACAGTGTCAAACGCAGCACTAAGATCTATTAATACCAGCACTGATATTTTGCCAGTTTGAGAAGAACATCTGTCTTGCTGTGGCTAGTTCCACATTGAAAGCATGAAGGCTGTCTTTATAGATGCTATAGTGAATTTCAAGTTTCGTCTTCCGCCACATCCGCTCAGCTTTTCTGCATTGTCTTTTCATACTCTGTACTGCTGTTGATTTTCTCCAAGATGATTTTTGTCTGCCAGTCGTCTTACTGACTTTCAGTGGTGCAATGTCATCAATGACATTCTTAACTTTTGAGTTAAAGGACTCCAGGAGAAGATCAACAGAGTCTGCAGAAATGCTTGGCATTGAAGATATAGCCTTCATAAACAGCACACTAGTGTTTTCGTTAATGCATCTCTTTGTGACAGAGACGGATCTAGATTCAGTGGTAGCAGAGATCAATATATCAAAGAAAATACAGAAGTGATCAGATAGTGCTACGTCCTTAATGACAATGGATGAAATGTTTAGGCCCTTACTAATGAGTAAATCAAGAGTGCGTCCACGATTGTGTGTGTGGGTCCATGCACATGCTGAATCAGGTCAAAAGTGTTTAAAACGGTTATCATTTCTTTTGTAGTTTTGATTTCTGCATTTTCTATGTGAAAATTAAAATCCCCTGCAATAGCAAAACAGTCAAACTCTGAGGAAATCATTGATAACAGTTCTGTGAACTCTTCAACAAAGGCTGGAGAGTATTTTGGAGGCCTGTAAATAATGATAAATAGAATTCGTGGAGCACCTTTCAGCACAATCCCTAGATATTCAAAAGACAAGTACTGACCAAATGACACTTGCTTACATTGATAGACATCTTTAAATAGAGCAGCTACACCTCCACCTCTCCTAACAGCTCTGCAGACACTCATGAAAGTAAAGTTAGGAGGGGCTGTTTCATTGAGGACTGTTGCACTGCAGCTGTCTTCAAGCCATGTTCAATTAGAAACATAAAATCCAGGTTGTATGTGGTTATTAAGTCATTGATCAGAAATGATTTATTTTTTAGTGAGCGAATGTTCAAAAATGCTAACTTGATGCCATTACTTTTTGTCTCTAGAGCCGTTCTATTTTGATACCTAATAGGCCGCAGATTAGATGGGTCAGCCGTACGGCTTGAGAAGGCCTTAGACTTTCTATCACGTGATAAAACAGAGATTGAGAAAGCTACAGGCACACTGGGTTCCCGCTTGTTATGTAAACATTTCTGAATGTTGCTGCTATCGTAGCGGGGACCCGACACATATCACTGAGAGCTGTTATCAGTTGTTTTTGGTTCACCTACAGCAGATGGAGGAGGGTTTGGGCCTTGGCGTTGTGGCAGCGGCCGGAGAGCTCTCGAAGGAGGAGGGTGAGCTGGGCCCACAGGCTTTGGTGGTTGTGGTGCCTGCCGTTTTTTAGTTGATATCTGGGGCTTGCAGCAAATGAGTGGGAGAGTCTGGTTCCAGCATAGACCAGTTCCTCCATTTTCTGTGAGAAGCTTAGAAGTGGAGATGCTGGAGAGAGGGATAAGGTGTCTGGTGAGCGGGGCTGTGGCTCTGGTGTTTCCGGTGGCTGAAATATGTTGTCCTGGCTTTCCTGGCTGTTTACCAGAAAGTCGTCCTTTGGCGCTGAGTCTTGGAGCTGTTGTAGTACGTCACAGTCTGTCTGTGATGAGCTCTGTGGGCAGGGCTCAGCTGGGATGGTGTCCATGAGCAGTGCTTGTTGTGGCTGTGTGGCATTGTCAGTGTCCTTGTGGGATGTGTCGACCACATGACGTCTCTGAAGCTGATGTGAAGTCATACTTTGTCCAGGTGTGTGAGTGCTATTCATGTTGGGTGGACTGGCACACTCTACTGAAGGATGACGGAGTGAAAAATAGATGTTGTCCTTTAGCACTCTTGCACCAAGTTTGTTTGGGTGGAGGCCATCCAGTTTAAACAGTTGTCTATGGCCCCAGAAAAATGTACCCTCCTACTACGCTCTCAAAGCATGTACTCTTTTGGTGAAGAAAAGCACACACTTTTGAGTGTGTAGTAGAAGAGTAGGCAAGCTTTGGGACATACTATTATGTCACACAACTGCGTCTTTAACGGACGCTCTGTCGCATCATTACATGCACCCTGTCACTGTAAACTGGCCTGTCAATCATCTTGTCTCAGTTAACATCTTTCACATTTCATTTTATTTAACTTCCTAACGTATTGGAGAGAAAAGTAGTAGCACGTTGATCTGCCAGTCGCAGGTCTTTCATGGCGAAAACTCTGCTCATATTTTCTGCATAATGATGCATTTAAAGGTTAACAACCAACCGGATGTTTATAAAAGTTTACATTGCTGTTGCAGATGAAATATAACACAGATAACATTTTTTTTTTTTTTATTACCAGGTTAAATGTTGATTATTGATAACTCAAACCCCTTTTTCCAAATATCGCTACCTAACCGCCGGTCGTGCACATCCGCCATGTTTGTAGTTTTTTTTTTTTTAAACGCGTTTTATGCGTGTTTGCAGTTCTGGACTGAATCCTTCGACAAAGCACAATGGATTGCGGCCAATATTAGCCATTAGACTGTGGACGGATCCACACTTCCGACCTGAAAATCCACACCAAAAATCGACCTGAAATAGTAGACCATCTGGGGACTTTTGGACTCTTTTCAGCATACTATTCCTTGGGGCACACTCATTCTAATCTCACATACTCTTTAGGATGGATATTATGAACAGGATCAGGACGCAGAGCTAGACTAACCCAGCAGTTCTCAATTCCAATCCTTGCACTTCCCTGCTCTGCATATTTTGCACGTCTCTGTCATTTAATACACCTGATTCAGACCATCAGCTCGTTAGAAGATAGCTCCATGAAGATAGCATCCATGTTGTGGATATATATATATATACACCTAAAAAAACATATATACACACACTACTGTTCAGAAGTTTATTTAAAACACAAATTAATACTTTTATTCATTAAGGTCACATTAAATTGATCAAAAGTGACAGTAAAGACATTTATAGAGTTACAAAATAATTATATTTCAAAGAACACTGTTCTTTTGAACTTTCTAAAGAATGAAAGAATCCTGAAAAAAATAATGCATCACAGTTCCCATAAAACAATTAAGAAGCACAACTGTGAAGAGCGAAATTCTAAGAAATCAAGAATATAGTATCTTCAAGCATTATATTGAATCTAAGTGCATTTATTAAGATGATCACCCCTGAGAGAAACACAGAAAAGAAAATAATAATATCATCAATACACTGTGTGTGGACAATATCGTAAAAGACCAGAGTCTTAATGAAGGAAACCCCACACCTAATACAGACACTTTACACTGATTCACTTCCAAATATATCTCTGTTCAGGTCATTAATCGCAGTCTGTGTGGATACCAATGTGTGATTGTCAAAATGAAATATTCCTCTATCCAAAAACAGGGACTATTAGCTTTTATTGTATCTTCAAATGATCTTTTAATTAAAAATACTACCATCTGAATTCTTAATTGTCTAATGACCCATTTCAGACACTATTAGTCCAGTGGAAATAGAAGAGCATTGTCCACTGAAATTAATGCAACAGAATACATCATACTAATTACGCTAACAAAGTTATATTCAAGACTGGATTATTAGACTTCAAACAAAAGAATTTTTAGATTACAAATGTCAGCGGATTTAGCCGATTTAGATATTTTTGAATTTTAATATTAATAATTTAACAACCTCACAGACAAGACAATACTGTTTTGATAAAGAGGTATAGAAATTAGCATTATAGTGCTTGAATAAATGTGCTTTAGACTTAGAATGGTTGAACACTCACATGAAATTATTCAATTCATGAAGCAAAAGCACTAAAATAAAATAAAATAAAATCTTTCCTTATTTTTCCTCAGATGTTTTTAAAAGCACTTAAAGAGTAGTGAAAACAGGTTTACTCTCTTTCCTGATCACTTAGAAGTGAACATATCAACTCAAACTTCAGTGACAGCTGCAGGAATCTGATGAGACGAGGTTTAAATCCACAACTTGATTCATGTTTCAAACAAACACACCTGCTGCATCAAATCAGTGCATTTTTATGTTGAAAGATGAGAAACCCCAAAGCCAGTGTAGACGGGTTCAGTGAATGTGGTGTTGAAATTGGGTGTCAGAAACACTGTAGAAGGACAAAGCACCATTCAGCCAGTCTAGAAACACTCCTACTCTGTTAGAGTGTTGATGAAGAGCAGATAAGACAGTTCTCAGATTATTGCAACTGACAGTGAAACTGTAATCAGAGCAGTTCAGACTCCAGGAATTTGTTCAATCTGAATTAACAGTGTTTACTCATTACTTTCTTTTTCATGCAAATGATGGTTCAGCCCACCTGTGACTCCATTTAGTATCCACAGAATTTGAGGATTCTCATCAAATCTTTCAGGACGATGAGGATATAACTGATGCTCTTTCATGTATGTGACCTATGATGTTCTCCTCAGACAGAATGAGATGAGTTTTTGCTGCTTTGGATCCAGTGAGGTCAGTAGCTTCACATAAGAAAAGAAAACACTTAACATTACAAAACAACAGATTTACAATGATACAGTAATCCTGAACTCCTTCTCACGATCTTCACTATAAAAAATAAATTTGCAATTTCACAAATCAAGGCTTAAAACTAGTCCCAGACTAAAATGTATGTTTGAGCCATTCTAACAGAAAGTAACTTCAGTTAAATATCTTAAAAAGTATTTTGCCATTGATTTGTATTAAGATGCACACCAGTAATGTTTTTTAAAAGGTATAAATGTGTGGAAAACAAAAGTCTGCGGACGGAGGTTTTGTCAGATTAAGCTAACAGCGTGAAAAAAAAAAAAAAAAAAAAAAGAACACCTATACAAAAATAAATGACACATCTGAACTAAATAAGGGCATTATCACTATACATACAGTGTGTGTACTGTATGTGTGTGTATATATATATATATATATATATATATATATATATATATATATATATATATATATATATATATATATATATATATACTGAATATATAGAATAAAAGTCAGAATATGTAGAATGAAAGTCAGAATATTTGGAATGAAAGTCTAAATATATATAATGAATGTCTGAATATATGGAATGAAAGTCAGAATATATATAGAATCAAAGTCTGAATATATAGAATAAAAGTCTGAATATATGGAATACATGTCTGAATATATAAAATGAAAATCTGAATATATAAAATGAATGTCTGAATATATGAAATGAAAGTTAGAATATATATAGAATCAAAGTCTGAATATATGGAATACATGTCTGAATATATAAAATAAATGTCTGAATTTATGGAAGAAAATTTGTAGCTATTGAAGGAAATCTGATGCACTAAGAATGTTGCAATAATGGAAATATGATCCTCAAAATGATGTAGACTCCAAACTGCACTGTAAAAAAAATATCTTTCAAAAAAAGTTGTTTCAACTTTAAAGCACATGACAAAATAATTTAACTGGAATATTTTAGTTGACTAATTTTTTTTTTTTTTTTTTTTTTGTGTGTGTGTGTGTGTGTGTTTGTGTTGTTTGGAGTATGGCCAGCTGCTGTAAAAAAGTCTTGTAGTTCAACAAAGTATTGGAAAATTTGAATCACAATTCAAAAGCCTATTGCTCTGATAATGAGGATAAAGCAAGCTGTACATTATTCAGTGAGAATTGTTTAATTTGCACTTTCTTTCCATATATTAGCACTTTCACATACATTCAGACTTCTGTTCCATATATTCAGAATTTCATTCTATATATTCAGACTTTCATTCCATATATTCAGAATTTCATTCTAAATATGAAGAGTTCAGATGCAAAAGCCCCTAAATCCATCTGATGTCTTTCTTTAAAAAATGCATTTTTATCAGGTTCCGATGTATAGGTTTCTATGTAAGTACCGGTACTTCTGATTGGGCTGAGGCTGGTATTTTAGCAAGTTTGAAGTAAAAGCATTTGATGGACGTATAATATGTGTCGAGAGCATTCACTCAGTATCATTATCTCATTTTTGACCGAGATGGCTTTTAGCTGGTTTTGCATCTGAACTCTTCATATTCAGACTCTCATTTCATATATTCAGACTTTCATTCTATATATATTCTGATGTTCATTCCAAATATTCTGACTTTTATTCCATATATTCAGCCTTTCATTCCATATATTTGGAGTTTCATTCCATATATTAAGACTTTCATTCCATACACTCAAACTTCATATTATAATTATTTCCTGAATGGCATTCCATAATATATACATATATATATATATATATATATATATATTATGGAATATATATATTTTAATCCTGGTCCTGGGAACCCACTGCTCTGCACAATTTGTGCGTCTCTCTTATTTAACACACCTGATTCTGATCATCAGCTCATTATGAGAGAGATCCATGTACATAGTGTGTCAGATAAAGGAGACACAAAATGTGCAGAGTGGGTCCCCAGGACCAGAACTGAAAAACACTACTGTACTTCACCCAAAGGGAAAATGTTATCATTTACTGATCCTCATTTTGTTCCAAATCTGCACACATTTCTTTCTTCTGCTGAACACAGGTGATGACATTTTGCTGAATGCTGGTAATCACACAGTTTTGGTGACCAATGACACAAATAATTTACTCACTCCCTTGTCATCCAAGACGTTCATGTCTTTCTGTCTTCAATTGTAAAGAAATTATGATTTTTGAGGAAAGCATTTCAGGATTTTTCTGCATACAATGGACTTCATAGGTGCCCTAAATTTGAACTTCTAAAATGCAGTTTAAATGCAGCTTCAAAGGGCTCTCAATGATCCCAGCCGAGGAAGAAGGGTCTTATCTAGCAGAACGATCTGTAATTTTTTTTTCGGAAAATAAAAATTTGTATACTTTTTAAGCACAAAAGCTTGTGTAGCACAGGCTCTGGGATGCACGTTCACGTACTACTGAATCACGTCGAAAGGTCAAGTGGAACGTAGGCGGAACCACAGACCCAATGTGTTTACAAAGCTCGAAAAGGTGAACTAATTCCAGTACAGAACCTAATAGGATGTTGTGCATGCGCGACTGAACGAATCACTCACCGAGACGACTCCTTCATCCTGAGTTACATTAGAGATTCGTTCAAAATGAACGAATCGTTCAAGAACGACCCGTGGACATGCATCACAGAGCCTGTGCTACACAAGCTTTTATGCTTAAAAAATATACAAATTTTTATTTTTCGAAAACAATGACCGATCATTTCGCTAGATAAGACCCTTCTTCCTCGGCTGGGATCGCACTTTGAAGCTGCATTTAAACTACATTTTGGAAGTTCAAATTCGGTACACCAATGAAGTCCATTATATGCAGAAAAATCCTGAAATGCTTTCCTCAAAAACCATAATTTCTTTATGACTGAATGCAGAAAGACATGAACATCTTGGATGACAAGGGGGTGAGTAAATTGTGAGTTTAAATTGTTGTTCTGGACGTGGAGTTCTCCTTTAAGGTGAGTAAGTGACAAGTTTCTTTTTGGGGTGAGCTGTCTTATAAAGAATGCTTGTTCAGTGAGATTGATGTGCAACTAAGCTATGTTTTACCCTACAGCACTATTACAGAGCCTTCTGAATGACATTTCACTCAACTGTATACTTGTAAATGGTTAGACTGAAATATACATACAAACATTCAGAGGATGAGATGAATCTTACTTGTAAATACACTCGAGTTTATTCAGTGTGCAGTTTGGATCATTCAGCAGATCATGAAGCATCTTGAGTCCCAATTGTCCTGGGTGATTGAAGAGGAGATCCAGCTCTTTCAGGTGTGTGGAGTTTGAATGCAGAGCTGAAGCCAGATAACGACAGCCTTTATCTCTCACCTCACAATGCATTAATCTACAAAAAAAACAGAAAAAATAAAAAAAAAAACATCTGTGATGTTAGAAGTCCTACATTTAGCTGCTAACTGCAATGACCGGCATACAAAAAACAGCTTATAAGTCTCTCTTCATGGTATATTATCAGCAAATCTTAGATTAATTCTTTCAGATAGCACAAGTTTTTTTATTTCTTTTTTGGAAATGACTGAACTGAACTAGTATACATTAGTTTTTCAATGAAAAATAAATAAATAAATAAATAAATAATAATTGTGTTGAGTTTCGAATAAATATAATACCGTCCTAGTATTTGGTGATAAAATAGCATAATGAGTGAATTTCAAGCAATCTTCTGGTAATTTTTCAAGGCGTTATAAGGTTAACACAACATAAGAGTTAAATAAGTATCTTATATTTTCTATTCCTGTTTACTTTTTAGTCTTATCAAGTGAGGTTTAACACATTTGTAATTGACGTAATATTAAGAGACAGTGCTTAAGGCTGTAAATATCTGAGTAAACTAATCCGTTCAATTCGTGATTAATACTGTATTGAAATGTCTTAATTAACTAAATGAGTAATTTTATGTAGATTATAACAAGTAAGATTACAACATTAGATGCCAATGAAATTTCACAATTCTTGATACAAATTCTGATGCTACAGCTAACGCTAACACCAGCCTAGTAACTAAAAAGTTCCCAAGAAATTAATGAACACACAAGTAAACACTCAGTAATAAAATATTTAAATAAACAGTGCTTTAAGTCTTCTAGTAGTAGTATTCAAGTAATAAATATTACAAAAATTAAACAATTTACAGTCTTCACTGTATAAAATAAACTTATGTTGATTTTTAGTAAAAGGTACCTATTAGGCTAAATCCTTAAAATGTGACATCACATTTTACAAGCCCCACCCACAACTGTTGACGGACACTGCCATATTAGCAGAGACACCGCCTACACAATCCACCATATTTATCTTCACACTAGAGCATTTAAAAGTAGTATTCAAGTAAGAAATGTTTACTTATTAAAGCTATGGATGTCATTCTGTCCAGAGCAGTGAGTGATTTTCTGCTTCTATGTTATTGTTTGGGTCATATTACAGTGTCGCGTAGCAGTATAGGGACCCTATTACGCTGCTGTCACTTAATACATAGATCCAATATAAACATACGATTTCTTACCCAGCTGTTAACCTTCACAGACACAACCGACTGTGGTTTTTGTAACATATAAGCATTTTTTAAACAAAAACTTGTGTGAGAAAGAGAAGTTAGTTTAGTACTCACATGCCGTGTGACAGCCACTTACTGTGCGCAAGCTTCAGATGTGTGGGCTCAGAAAACCAATCATCAGAATGGCTTTAAAACACATTATTTCAGTGTGATTGACATGATAATCCAAATGAAACAAATGGTTTTTTTTGGCAGAGTACTTGAGTTATGAGCTGTAAAGGCAACCCTACTCTGGAAAAGGGGGCGGGAGCAGCAGCACAATTTGCATTTAAGGAGACATGCAGAAAAACAGTGTTTCTGCTTCCACTCAAAATAGCCATTTTCAAAATGATACAAAAAATAATCTGTGAGGTATTTTGAGCTGAAACTTCACGGACACATTATGGGGACACCTGAGAATTGTATTATGCGAGAGAATGACTTATGCAAAATACTTTTTTGTGTTCGAATTAGGGTTGGTAAAATTGCTGTTTACTTCTGCTTACTTCCATTGCATGCTTTTAAGGTTGTCACCCATGTACTTTGTCTCCACCTCTAAGCACTGACTCCTAAAATATATATTTAAAAATTATATATTTATTTGATTTGTAGCATTTTTGACTGATTATTGGCCAATGAACCCCATAATAATAGTAATGATAATAATTAAAAATTCAAAAATCCATGTTTCAAGGTCAATGCATATGCATTGGCAGGATTTGCTAAATAATACATCAAGAAAACGAGTTAATCGTTACATCTCTTTGCCTTGTGTATCAAATCCATATATAAAAACATCTAAATCTCAAACCTCAGAATCTCCAGCTGACAGTTTGGGCTCTTCAGTCCATCAGAGAGCAGCTTCAACCCGGAGTCTTGCAGCTTATTGTAACTCATGTCAAGCTCTATCAGATGGGAGTTTGGTGATTGTAGAGCTGATGCCACAAATTCACAGCACTGACCAGTGAGATTACAGACAGATAACCTGGACAGAATAATAAAGAACAGGATAACTACACACCCATTAAATATTTAAGTTTATAAATCTGAACAGAATAATAAAAACATAATATTTACACATTTACTATTTATTATAAACTGATAAAAGTGGAATCCCTGTCGTATCATTAAAGTTTAAGTGAAAGAAGAATACGTTTTTTTTTTTTTTTTTCAAATTGATCTGCACAGCCATCTATCAGATACTGAGGGTTATATGCAAATAGATTTGTATCTCCTGAAGGAAATAGCCCTGCTTGGGTAAGTTTGCATTTTAGGTTCTGTGAAAATGAAATACTGCATCTGCATCATCTTAAACTGTGCTGGTGACATTCTGTGCATTGTTTTCTATTCAACAGTATTCTTTCCTCTGAGAGTGACTCTTACACATACACATGATATAAATTTTGACTATATATTTAATGTTTAGTAGAATCTTTAATGCGTCAATACACTGAAAGAATTAATCACAGACCTTAGTTTTTCCAGTTGACAGTTTGGGCTCTTCAGTCCATCAAATAGCATCTTCACTCCTGAGTCCAGCAGGTCATTGTAACTCATGTCCAGCTCTATCAGATGGGAGTTTGATAATTGTAGAACTGATGACACAATTTCACAGCACTGACTAGTGAGCTTACACTCTGACAATCTGAACAGAAAAATAAAATAAAATCACACATCCATTTATTATAAACTGATAGAAGTGGAATCTGTCGCAAATCATAAAATTGAAGTTTGGCTGAAAGGAGAATATGGTGTTGACCAGATGATCTGTACAGCCATGTACCAGATACTGAGGATCAAGAGCAAAAAGATTTGCATCTCCTGGGTAAGTTTGGATTGGATTATAGGTTCTGTGTAAATAAAACGCAATGCGCATATATATATATATATATATATATTAGGGCTGTCAAATGATTAATCACGATTAATCGCATACAAAATAAAAGTTTGAGTTTGCCTAATAAATGTGTGTGTACTGTATGTAATTATTATGTTTATATAAATGCACACAAATTAATGTATATATTTAAGAGAAATATGTTATTTATGTACAACATATTTTTATTTATATATAATATAAATTATATAAAAATTATAATAAATACACATACTTGTAAATATTTCTTAAATATAGACATGAATGTGTTTGTATTTATATATACATAATAATTACACACAGTACACACACATATATTAGGCAAACTCAAACTTTTATTTTGTATGCGATTAATCGTGATTAATAGTTTGACAGCCATAATATATATATATATATATATATATATATATATATATATATATATATATATATATATATATATATATATATATTTCACATTTTCATCTTTAAAATCACAATCAATATTTTGGTCTATGCTGTTTTCAGCTGATAAATGAACAGCGCATAGTGCGTCTTCCTTCCAATAAATAGCAATAGGCTAGGCTTTGTGTTACTTTTGATATGAAGTAAAGTCTCAGATTTCAAATTCTGGCCATAGTATTAGGAAATTTAAGCTCTTTAATGTGCCGTGATTGATCGTTGTAGCTTCTGTGTACTTGCCTGTGCTTAATCAAACACAAACACATAGGAAAACACTCGCCACCAACTGGACAGGAGTGGGAATTACAGCTACAATCTACAATAGATCACCCTCAGTGTTATCCGTTAGCCTTGTGATTTTTCCGTCACTGATAAAAAATTGTCAATGACAGACAATTTTCAGTTAACGCGACACACACACACACACACATACATAGACATATATATATATATATATATATATATATGCATTTTTTTTAAATGTAAGGTTAATATACTGAGAAGTTAATCTCAAACCTCAGAATCTTCAGCTGACAGTTTGGGCTCTTCAGTCCATTAGAGAGCAGCTTCATTCCTGAGTCCTGCAGCTCATTGCAACTCATGTCCAGCTCTATCAGACGGGAGTTTGGTGACTGTAGAGCTGACGCCACAAATTCACAGCACTGACCAGTGAATTTACAGGCAGATAACCTGGACAGAATAATAAAGAACAGGATAACTACACACCCATTAAATATTTAAAGGACTTCACAGCTTCATCAGTGTTTGAGAACAATAATATAGTAGACATTACAGGCCCTATTGTACTTTATAATGACTAGTCACATTTTACACTCTCATAGCTGCTGTCAGATTAAAGAAAGATCAGTATCTCATGTTCTTTAGCATATTCTGTAACTCAAAATGTAGCTTTTTACTGATAAGCACATACTGTAATAACTGCTTATCATATCCTCTTGGGCTCTTGTTCTTATTTAGTCATAAACAGGGTTTGAAATTAACACCCCCCAACCCACCAAATACCCAGCTGAGGTAGGTAACGCTGTCAAATCACTAGCTAATTTGGCAGGTTACTTTTCGTAAATTATGTTCACCAAATATTGGGGAAGTTTACGTAAGCCAAATCTGTGCAGATTTAGCGCAAATCCTGAACTTGTAATTCATCATGATTTATTAAATGCAACCTGCGCAGCATTTGTGCATATCTAGCTTACATGAACATGCCCTTCACTATGCAACAAATAACGGCATGAAGGGCACGCTGGTTTCCTTTGCATTGAAGCAATAACGTAAAGTTATTATGCATTAAAATAATTTCTAGAACAGCAGATTTGCTCTCTGCACATCTAACAGTGTCTACCTATGCTGTCATTCACCCCTGACAAGAACTGTCCAAATATCAATAAAAAGTTAGAGCAGCTGCTTCACGTAGCCTATCTGTAACTTATAACTGATTGCTAGAATACAGATTTTGCCATTTATGAATTTAGGTTTTTTTTTTTTACCGAGCCCTGTGACTGTGAAGCAACAAATATATTTAATCTTATAATTACATGCAGTATTCCTAGGACAACACACACACATTGTTTAGTTAGCATGGTCTGTAGCAGACTTTTCTTCATGTCAAGGCAACAGTTAAATGAACAAGAAACACATATTAAGTGATTTAAATTGTAGAGGAAATATTGTCTGTTTTGCTCTATTTCGCTAAAGAAAATGGTTCCAACCAAAACCATGTCTCTGCAGCAACACACTGCAGTGTTTCCTTACCAAATGAATTTGATGAATTTGCATTTTGAACAAATCTGGTGAGTCAGTGATTACTTGATCCATTCATAAAAAAACATTTGTCTTAAAGTCTGTCTGTCTGTCTCTCTTAAAGTCACTTGTGGTGTTCACACTACGTGACACTATGTAAATGATCCACAACAGGGGGACATGTACTACATGAGCAGACAACATACGGTTTGTCAAACCAAATTTTAATCACGAAAACACACGCAAGAAGTTGAACGGGAATGACGTGAAACAACATGTGAAACAGGAATTACTTGTTTGAAAAATCAAACCAAATGAGTAAATGTAAATGTTGTCACAATTGAATCAATAAATAAAAACATATCTGAATCTCAAACCTCAGTTTCTCCATCTGACAGTTTGGGTACTTCAGTCCATCAGAAAGCAGCTTCACTCCTGAGTCCTGCAGGTCATTTCTACTCATGTCCAGCTCTATCAGACGCAATTTTGATGATTGTAGAACTGATGCTACCATTTCACAGCACTGATCGGTGAGTTTACAGTCTGCCAAACTGAACAGATTATGTAGAAGAAATACTGAATAATTACACATCCATTTTTTTATTGACAAAAGTTAGAATATTCTGTATAATTTTATAGATTCTGTTGTTGTTGTTGTTGCAGATACATGTTCTAAAATAAAGTTTGTTCACCAGTTTATCTCTACAGCCATTTGCAAAATAAAGTAGTACTGGTAAAAACTACTGGTAAAAGCTACCATAAAAACACACCATCTTACTGTATATTACATTAAAAAAATATAACTTCAAGCCATTCTGAATAAAAAAAAAAAATACTTTTAAACAGTGTATACACATCAAACTGATTAAACTGTGCTCTCAATCTTTGATTTTCATCCTCTAAGGAGAGAATGACTCAAAGTCATATCTGAAAGAATATATTAAACATTCTAGAACACAAACATTTTTATTCTGTTCCCGTCTTCTGATCTAGTGTTCCAAATGTAATCTAGTAATGGCTGTTATGTGAAACAGCTGTTATTGTAGAGCTCTCTGCATAGTGATGTTGAAAGTCCAAACTCATACTATCTGTTGATGAAGCATGTTATATACTGTAGGTAATTATATATTTTTTAATAATTACTATAAATTAACCTTAGCTTACATTTCATTATCAGATCTACTAACAGACACTTCACGAATTTGACTATTCAATGAATGAGTATCAAACCTCAGTATCTCCAGATGACAGTTTTGGCTCTTCAGTCCATCAAAGAGCAGCTTCACTCCGGAATCATGCAGCTCATTGTCACCCATGTCCAGCTCTATCAGATGGGAGTTTGATGACTGTAGAACTGATACCACAATTTCACAGGAATGACCTGTGAGAAAACAGGATTCCAGTCTATAAAGAACAATGAAAAACAGGATAATTACATACTCATTAAATACTTGCATTACTTCACAGTTTTATCTGAAGTTAAGAACAATAATACTGTACAACATTTTCTGTAAACTAACTAGTAACATGTTTATTTTTATCACTAATCAGAAAATAAGGAGGAATTACGTATTATTTCACCACCAGCCTTAATATGTGGGAGTGAGGGACCTGTATTAAATAAATTTGTTTTTTATTCATATTTATTTTTTGGTCTTGTCATGCTGATGCAGTAACATTACAAGATGTTGTTCAGATTAGACCAGTGGTTTTCAAACCCTGGGTTGCTGGGATGATTAAAGGAAGCTGCATATATGCAGGTAACAAACTTAAAGATTCAAAAAAGTAGAAAGTGGGAGCTGGCAAACATAAATTTAATGACTAAATAAACAAACAAACAATATAATGAAAACAAGCAGCTGCCTCACGCAGAACGCTCTTTGAGCGCTTTCTTGTCTATATAGTCCATTCATAATTTAAAAAAAAAGTTTGTTTTTTATGCTGCAAAGAGGACCCATGTGGCATACATACTGCAAAGCATCAGGAGTGACATCCGCATAGGGATTCTCTCGAAATCACAATGACTGACCTCTCTCTCTATATATGGGTTAAATACTGATTTAACCAACTCACAGGTCTTTGTTTTGCAATGGCTTCAAATGCAGCACAGCCAATCACCAATCAAGAACCAGAACTATCAGTTTTATAAAAGATAATTACATTCAATAATCTATTTGATTTGGGTGATGATACCTTATGGTATCAAATCAACATATAAAACCTTAGTTTAGTCAGCTGACAGTTTGGGCTTTTCAGTCCACCAGAGAGCAGCTTCACTCCTGAATCTTGCAGGTCATTGTCACTCATGTCCAGCTCTATCAGCTGTGAGTTTGGTATCTGCAGTGCTAAAGCCACAGTTTCACAGCAGGTATCATCAAGATAACATTCGCGGAGCCTGTAAAAAAAAAAAACAGAATCTTTGTCCAAGACATATTTGTATTTATTTTGTAGGAACACTGTTAAAGGAACACTCCATTTTTTTAAAAAAATAGGCTCATTTTCCAACTCCCCTAGAGTTAAACAGTTGAGTTTTACCGTTTTCGAATCCATTCAGCCGATCTCCGGGTCTGGCGGTAGCACTTTTAGCATAGCTTAGCATAGATCATTGAATCCAATTAGACCGATAGCATCTCGCTCAAAAATGACCAAAGAGTTTCGATATTTTTCCTATTTAAAACTTGACTCTTCTGTAGTTACATTGTGTACAAAGACAGACGAAAAATGAAAAGTTGCGATTTTCTAGGTCAAAATGGCTAGGAACTATACTCTCATTCCGGTGTAATAATCAAGGAACTTTGCCGCCGTAACATGGGTGCAGCAGGCGCAATGATATTACGCAGCCGTCAACTCTGCAACTCTGTTTATACCCTGTCTGATCTCTTGTTGCCGACCGATTGCCTTTATACTCTGTCTGTCTGCCGCCTGCCTTGTGACCCTCTGCTACATTTTTTTTGGATTTACGTTGTTTGACCACTGCCTGCCCCGATCTCTCGCCTGGACTCTGATTCTGTCTCTGGATTGTCTGCATTGCTCTGTTTGCCCCTGTGAGACCCTGCTTGTTTTGCATATGAGCTTGACTTTAATAAAGTTGCATATGGATCCTACCCACGCTGACTCATCGTCACAGAAGACTTCGCCATCTACCGATCCAGCAACTGTGTATCAGCTCACTACGGAGTTGTCTGCTCAAGCGTCCATGTTAGCTACTCACCAACAACAGCTCAATCGCCTCAACACGCTCACTGAGGAGCTAGTAAAGATGTTACAGGCTCTCCGCACTCCATCCGCTGAACCCGCCGCCTCTCAGCACAACCTCCCGTCTCACACCGCGATCCTCCCTTCAACTACTACAAGCCTTTGTGCCTTTGTGTGCTCGTTATTGTCCGGTAGAGCACTTGAATGAGCTACAGCAGTGTGGAGTGAGGACCGTGTCGTTTTCCCCTCCTACAGAACTTCAGGGAGGTCTTCGAGCACCCAGTGGATGGCAAGGAGGCTGGGGAGCAGTTACTTCAGCTCCGACAAGGCAAGAATACCGCGGCTGACTTTGCTCTAACGTTTCGCACGCTGGCTGCGCAGACCGGGTGGCCGGATGATCCCCTCAAACTGCTGTTTCGCAAAGGTCTAAACGCCGAACTACAGTCTGAACTCGCCTGCCGGGATGAGGGGATATCCCTGGCACAATTCATCGATCTGGCTATTCGAGTCGACAGTCTCCTTTGGTCTCGTCATCCTCGTCAATCACTTACTCCATCTGTCTCGATCAGCACACCTCAGCCGGCGAACGAACCCATGCAGCTGGGAGTTACTCATATCAGCTCGGAGGAGAGGGAACGGTGCATACAGGGGAAAATGTGTCTCTACTGTGGTCTGCCCGGACACATTAGATCATCCTGCCAGACACGCCCTGCCCGCAAAACTGCTGCGGTGAGTTCTGGTTCTCATTCATCTACCTGTATTGGAATTCCTGTAATACTAAAGTTCAAGAATAAAACTGTGCAGACCGTAGCTCTTGTTGATTCCCGCACTGCCGGTAACTTCATTGACCGTGACTTCACTAGAACTCATTCCATTCCCCTTGTTCCTTGTGTGTCTCACTTGGCAGTGGCAGCAGTAGACGGGCGACCCCTGGGCTCCGGGCAGATCCAGCACACTACCGATGATCTCACTCTGTTCTCCGGGGCTCTCCACAACGAGACAATCCGCCTGTTTGTCCTACCCACCTCTCAAACTCCCATCATCCTGGGCTTCCCCTGGCTGGAAAGACACAACCCAACTATCTCCTGGACTGAGAAACAAATTCTGCGATGGTCTGATACCTGCCACAAACACTGTCTCACTCCCTTACCACCCAAAACGGAGGTTGACGATGCAAGCTGCACATCACCGGACCTCGCAAAATTACCCAGGGAGTATTGGGATCTCGCCAAGGTGTTCAGCAAGGTCAAGGTCTCGCAACTGCCCCCTCATCGCTCCACCGACTGTGCTATAGATCTGCTGCTGGGCTCTCATCCTCCCAAGGGACGTGTATTTCCCCTGTCACAACCTGAGTCTGCCGCCATGAAAGCGTACATCGACGAGGAATTAAAGAAGGGCTTCATCCGTCCGTCCACTTCCCCCGCGTCTGCTGGTTTCTTCTTCGTCAAAAAGAAGGATGGAGGTCTCCGACCCTGCATTGATTACTGAGGGCTTAACGAGATAACCGTCAAGTTTCGCTACTCGCTCCCTCTCGTTCCGGCAGCCCTAGAACAACTGTGGACGGCAAGGTTCTTCACAAAGTTGGACTTGCGCAGCACTTACAACCTCATCCGCATTAGGGAGGGTGACGAGTGGAAAACGGGTTTCTCAACTACTACTGGCCACTACGAGTACCTCGTTATGCCCTTCGGGTTGGTAAATAGTCCTTCCGTGTTTCAAGCTTTCATTAATGATGTCTTCAGGGACATGCTCAACCGATGGGTCATTGTCTATATTGACGATATTCTTATCTACTCCAACTCCTTCCACGATCACATCAATCATGTCCGTTCAGTCCTTCAACGCCTCATGCAACACCAACTGTATGCCAAATTAGAGAAGTGCGAGTTCCACCAGACCAAGGTATCATTCCTCAGTACATAATCAGTTCAGAGGGTGTCGCTATGGATGACTCGAAGGTGCGAGCTGTTGTAAACTGGCCACAACCCACCACAGTCAACGAACTACAACGCTTCCTCAGATTTGCTAACTTTTACCGCCGCTTCATCCACAACTTCAGCTCCATCTCCACACCTCTAACGTCTATGATCAAGGGGGGGAGACAGTGGCTCTCCTGGACTCCGCCTGCCGTCTTGGCATTTCAAGAGCTCAAGCACCGATTCACCACAGCTCCTATCCTACATCACCCTGACCCAGACCGGGAGTTCATTGTGGAGGTGGACGCCTCAAGCACAGGTATTGGCGCTGTACTCTCTCAAAGACAGGGCAGTCCTCCCAAAATGTATCCTTGCGCCTTCTTCTCACACAAACTCACCCCCACTGAACGGAACTATGATGTCGGCAATCGGGAATTACTGGCCATGAAGACCACCTTTGAGGAGTGGCGGCACTGGTTGGAGGGGGCAAAACATCCATTCACTGTTCTCACAGACCACCGCAACCTAGAGTACCTCCGCTCAGCCAAACGACTTAACCACAGGCAGGCCAGGTGGGCTCTGTTCTTCACTCAGTTTCAATTTCTCAGTCACCTACCGTCCGGGCTCCCAGAACACCAAAGCCGACGCGCTATCACGCCTTCATGATACAGATGCATCTCCTTCCACCAATGAACCCATTCTCTCACCCAGTATCATCATAGCACCAGTTCAATGGGACAGTTCCACTGAAATCTCCAAGGCTCACCTCACAGACCCTCCTCCAGTGGAGTGCCCACCTGATCGCACCTATGTTCCACTGGCTCTAAGACAACGACTCCTTCAGTTAGTCCATGCCACGCCCAGCTCAGGTCACCATGGCATCACGGCTACCATCCAGCTCCTTACCAACCGGTACTGGTGGCCCACACTTCAACCCGACACCACTTCCTTTATAAAGAACTGTACTGTCTGCAATACATCTAAATCCACTCACCAGCTCCCTGCCAGCCTCCTCCAACCTCTGCCCATACCTCGACGGCCCTGGTCACACATTGCCATCGACTTTGGCACCGATCTGCCACCTTCTTCAGGGTATACTACCATCCTCACGGTCATCGACCGCTTCGCAAAGGCCTGTCGCTTCATCCCTCTACCCAAACTGCCGTCCGCTCTTGAAACTGCTGAAGCATTGTGTGACCAGGTCTTTCGCTTCTACGGCCTCCCTGAGGACATCCTCTCAGACCGTGGTCCCCAATTTACCTCTCGTCTCTGGGCATCCTTCTGCAAACTGCTTAACATAAACGTCAGCCTCACATCAGGTTACCACCCTCAGTCCAACGGCCAGACCGAAAGACTCAATCAGGAACTGGACCCGGTTCCTCAGATCATACTGCCAACGAAACCAGTCTGACTGGAGCCGCTACCTGCTTTGGACCGAGTACGCTCAGAACTCCCTCCGTAAGCCCGCAACCAACCTCACTCCCTTCCAGTGCATCCTAGGATTTCAACCACCACTATTCCACTATTCAAAATACTTAGACAGATTACTCCGGTTTCATTTAAATTGGCCTTACCTCGCAATTATCGTATCTCACCGACTTTTCATGTCTCTCTGCTCAAGCCCGCTGGTGGACCGAGAGGAGTGGAGGACCAGGAGGAGGCTGGTGACCAGAGTACCCCTCCACTCATCATCGACGGCGAGGAGGCTTACCAGGTCCACGAAATCCTGGATTCACGGCGCCGAGCCCGAGGTCTCCAGTACCTGGTAGACTGGGAGGGGTACGGACCGGCGGAATGCTCTTGGGTCAGTACTGAGGACATCCTTGACCCCAGTCTAATTAACGACTTCCACAACTCCCATCTGGATCGGCCTCTGTCACAAATTCAGCCTCTGTGGCTCCCTCCGATCACCACCAGAGGGAACCGTCACCGGAGTACTAGTTGCAATTCGGACTCCATTTCCCATAACCCCGTATCTGGGGCTGATCACCTGCACAGGTGCCTTGTGACCCTCTGCTACGTTTTTTTGGATTTACGTTGTTTGACCGCTGCCTGCCCCGATCTCTCGTCTGGACTCTGATTCTGTCTCTGGATTGTCTGCATTGCTCTGTTTGCCCCTGTGAGACCCTGTTTGTTTTGTATGTTTTGTGCTTGACTTTAATAAAGCTGCATATGGATCCTACCCATGCTGACTCCTCATCACAGGTAGCAAAGTTCCTTGATTATTACACCGGAATAAGACTATAGTTCCTAGACATATCAGCCTAGAAAATCGCAACTTTTCATTTTCCATCAGTCTTTGTACACGATGTAACTACAGAAGAGTCAAGTTTTAAATAGGTAAAATATCGTCATTATATATGGTAATTTTTGAGTGAGATGCTATCGGTCTAGTCAGATTCAATGATCTATGCTAAGCTATGCTAAAAGTGCTACCGCCAGACCTGGAGATCGGCTGAATGGAGTTGGAAAATGAGCCTATTTTCAAAAAAAGTGGAGTGTTCCTTTAATGTCTGTAATAACAGTGACCAGTAATAACAGGTTATGTCATATGCTATGTGAAAATTTGAACTTCCTAGAAAAATTCAAAATGCTTTGTAATGTTACAACTGTGACAGACAAGTGAAATTAGGTCTACAAAATCACTGTTAAGTAAATACAGCTTTTACTCTTTACAATCAGCGAACA
Source organism: Cirrhinus mrigala (assembly GCA_036247105.1). Taxonomy (NCBI): domain Eukaryota; kingdom Metazoa; phylum Chordata; class Actinopteri; order Cypriniformes; family Cyprinidae; genus Cirrhinus; species Cirrhinus mrigala. Next base: position 1,622,162 of record CM070012.1, read on the forward strand.
CAAGATCACACTGCATCTTACGTTAAAATTATTTTAAAATACAGAGTTAAAAACAAGTTACTTACTTTGCTTTTCTGCAGCATCTTACAGCTGGGAGAAGTCTCATGTGGCTTCCCAGTGTGGTCCTGTACTTCATCAGGTTGAGCTCATCCAGCACCTCCTCTGACATCAGCAGTACATAGGCCAGCAATGAGCACATGGAAGATGAGAGTTGGTTCTTTGTATTTGATTCAAGGTACTTCTTTATTTCCGTATATAATGAATTGTCATTGAGCTCCAATAAACAGTAAAACAGGTTTACTGAGGTTTCAGATGAGATGTCCTGTTTTTTTAGTAGTTCTGTAATGTGCTCAGTTGTTTTTGTGATGCTGTCTTTGCTGTCTTCAGTGTGTGGGAACAAGCCTCTGAGCAGGTTCTGATTCGATTCCAGTGAAATGCCCATAAGAAACCGCAAAAAGAGGTCTAAATGTCCTCTCCTACTCTGCATTGCTTTCTCAACAGCCTTGTTTAGTAAATTATGCAATTGAATATTTTCAGGGGTTCTGTATTTTTCAAACTGTTCAGACTGAATCTCACAGTTAGGCCTGACTTCGGTTTGTGTTTTTCCACTGAAAAACTGAAGTTCCTCCATGTTCTTGTTCAGGTAGCAGAGGAACACATGCAATGCAGCGAGAAACTCTTGAACACTCAGATGTACAAAGCAGAAGACCTTCATCTCGTGAAGTACAGCTTCTTGCTGAAAGATCTCGGTCAGCATTCCTAGGGACTCAAAGTCTTCACTCACATCAATACCACATGCTTTCAGATCTTCCTCATAGAACACAATGTTTTCCTTCTTTAGTTCTTCAAACGCTAGCTTGGATAACTTCAAAATCATTGTTTTATTGGAATCCAAGAGCTTAGTACGGACTCTTTCTGTTTTTCTGTCATGCTTCTCACTCTTCATCTTCATATGTATCAGCAGGTAGTGAATGTACATTTCAGTGAGTGTTGTGGTGCTCTCTGTGTTGTTCTCAATAAGGAATTTCTGAAGAACAGTGGCTGTGATCCAACAGAAGACAGGAATGTAGCACATGATGAAAAGACTACGAGATTTCCTAATGAGTGAGATCATTCTGGAGGCCTGAGCCTCATCTTTAATTCTCTTTTTGAAGTACTCCTCCTTCTGCTGGTCATTGAATCCTCGCACCTCTGTGAACAATCCTACATACTCGGGAGGGATCTGATTGGCTGCTGCTGGTCGTGAGGTCACCCAGACGAGGGCTGATGGAAGCAGAGTCCCATTCACCAGACTTGTAAACAGTTCATCTACATGTGATCGCTCCTCAACACTTGTCACCATTCCACTGTCAAAATCTAAAGTCAGTCGACTCTCATCCAGTCCATCAAAGATAAAGGCAAGCGTACATCTTTTATATATCTGTGTTGTTTCTAGGTCCTTCATTTCAGGATTGAATTTCTGTAGAAACTCATGCAGACTGATCTCTTTCTCTTTAATGCAGTTCATCTTTCGGAACGGAAGCAGGAACACACAGTCAATATTTTGATTGGCTTCTCCCTCGGCCCAGTCCAGAATGAACTTGTGCACTGAAACCGTTTTTCCAATGCCAGCAATGCCTTTGGTCAGCACAATCTTTTTCTCATTTTTGTTCAGACTAAATACTTCATTGCATTTGATTGGCTTGTTCTGTGATTTACAGGTTTTAAAGGCATCATCAATCTTCAGAATCTCATGTTCATGATTGACTTCTTTGATATCCCCCTCTGTAATGAAGAGATCTGTGTAAACATCCTTGAGATGTGCTTCATTTCCCTTTTTGCCCTCAAAAATATGTTCTACTTTCTCCTTCATGTTCACTTTGTGAGTCTTCAAGAATTCCTGGAGCCAGAAATCATCTGTCATGAAAACAAAACAACATTAGTAAATTAAATGCAAAGGCATTAACATTGGCACTGGCAGGAATGAAATGGTGCAGACATATGGTATTTAAATTCATAGTACTGAAAGCAATTCTGTTCTGTACTGAGATCAATATGCATCAAATTTGCTAAAATAATGTCTGACTCTGCTGTAAGGAGGTTGATTCACCTTGTTCTCTTGTGTATGTCTCAGCTACTTCTAATGATCTTTGCACTGTGAAGACAGAAAAGAATGAGACTTTATGTTCAAAGTATTCAGAAAAACAAAATGCATTGTGGTTTCCAAAATTAAAAAAGCAGCACAACTTTTAAACTATTATCTAAATCAAGACATTAGATTGATTTAGGGATGCACTGAATTTTCAGCTGCCAAAAATTATCGTCCGAAAACCAGAAAATGCCATTTTTGAGATAAACGGATGAAAATATCAGCTGAAAATAAAATAGCCAAGGATTTTCATTTCAGTTCATTTCAGTGCAGTGAAAATTCAGCCATAAAAATTTACTTCTGAAAGTGACACTGGAGGGTATTTTTTGCAAGCTGTTATCTTAAACTGTAATATTACACAAAATTTTTAATAAAACAAATGCAGCTTTGGTGAACATAAGAAAAAGAAAAAGGAATACACAATTTTATAAATCCATGCTGCCGCTTTATTACCTTCTGTGTACTTGTTCTGCAAAGTTAAAGCTAGATGGTTCTGGCTCATCTTTCTCAGGATGTTCAGTGTGATCTTCACAGCTTCTTCTGGTCCAAAATGTTCCATCATTATATTTCCTATGTCAGTGACATCAGCATCCTCCAGTTTACCAGCTTGAACAGACCCATCTTGTTTTAAGAGACTCCTAAATCTCTTCAAATTGACTTTTTCTAGGCCATCTAGAGTAGCATAAAGCAGCAGTGAAACAGATGTCATCGTCCGTCATGTACTGTTGGAGAAGAAAAGGATAAAGTGTTCAAAAAGTTCCACTTTTATTGCCAGGAACTAAGAACCTCAATTATTGTATTACAAGTAGGCCTACAGTGCTCCCTAAATAAATTAAAGTCCATACCGGACTGAAATTAGGACCCATTGGAGGATATTGCTAGATAGTATTGACACACCAGTGAGTGCTGACTCTGTCGCACACCGGACACATTCTGTATGTGCATTCTCAAATAAAACGCAGCGGCCCAAACAATGAATCTTAAATGCATGCAAGTTGTTCGCCTTATCAGCTTAATTTTTTATAGTGGGCCAATGCTGATGTTTACATTTTAAGCCTTTAACTGCTGATTCCGATGACATACCGATAATATTGGACTGTGGATGTGTCCAACAGGCAAGTTTAAAAACTCATGACACAAGCAAGTTTTGCAAACTTTTTCGGCTTTAGACAAGGGTCAAGAAGTCTAATCGTGACTCTGCATCCATCTTTCAGCCAACACCCACGATGGTTGGCTTGCCATGATGTCACCACAGATGCTACCTGCTAGCCAGCAAATTAACAAACCTGGGAAAACCCCCTTTTTGGTTAATGACACCACAGGAAGAAAATTCCCCAACACAAGAAATGCGTGTGTAACGGGTCCAGATTCTAGCTTAACTAGTGCACTTAATGTTGAAGTTTTATTGCCTCGTTGAAAACTCAATTCAACTGATGATTTGTTTAGATCAAAGATATTGAATAACTTAGTATTTCATATATTCATTCTCTTAAAAGTCACTCTTCCCTTTCTTCACTCTTTCTTCCTGCAACTTGTGAATGTGTGCTTATGGGTTAGATTTGTTCACATGTCCTAGAATTGTCCTATAAAAATTGTATTTGCATTTAAAGAGAAGCATCTTGTTTTGTGCTTACAAGTTAACGTCTTAAACTATCTATCTTGTTACTGTACTAACAAATAGTGTTTTCACTGTTTTAGATATTAATATCTCTTGCAGAGTTTGTAGTTACAGCCTGTTCAACTGATCACTGACAGATTCAGTTGATCAGCCTTTTCTAAAAAAATAAAAACACTAAATATATCTGGTTGCCTTAGACTGAACAAGCATCTTCTCTCAACTCTTTCCTAAACTTTTAAGAGCTAAAACAGAGAATCGTCAGATTGTTCTTCAATTTAGGATTATACTGGAATTTGAGATACTCAGCTCAATGCTGGTGATGTTAGATGGTAGTTTCATATGCTCCTGCCCTTAATATTATAATTGAGTGAAATAAGCACAAATGTCAGTGTGTCAAAACATCTTTAGGGCCCTAAAATGCCTCAGGCTCCTGAGGATTAAAATACAAGAAATTTGGACAAGATATTTAGTTCATAATTTAGTAGTATAAGGAAGTGGTTTCACATTTTGTCACATGAAACGTCTTTGCTTGTCTTTCACGTTTTACACCAGAAAATAAATAAATAAATAAATAAATAAATAATACTGAATTTACCAAACATTACAATAGTTTTACTGATAGCCAAACACTGAATCTGAAAAAAACTCTACATTAACCTTATCTTTGACATGCATGTTCTTTTTTAAAGCTGAAGAAATTTAGGGTAAACCATTGATTCAGGTTTTAATGTGTCTGTTGTATATAAATCCACATTATCAAAATGAATCTGTAAGATTAAATAAAGCTTGTAATGTTGAATTAGTCTGTATTTATGATAAAAAGACAGGAGACAAAGTAATTTGGTTGTTAAACTTAAATTGCATTACTGTCACTAACTGTGCTGCATGAATCTGCTTTCATTACTGGAAAGTAGAACAGTGATCAGTAACAATTAACAAGTTATTTACAAACTCACCTTAATGACAATATGTGGCGATGTATCTTACTTCTCCTTTGAAGTGGCAGCTTGTTAAACAGAAGCACTGCTGTTCTTCTCACTTCTGCTTTCTTATAACATCTGTGGGCATGACTCGGCACAACTTCCAATGCAGAACCCCGTGCTTGTTTTTCAGTATTCAAAGGGCATTCGGCAAAACTGTGTGGGGAGAATTAAAGTCAGTCAAGCAAACATGCACAGATGCAAATGTTTGTATCTTCCTTGAGATTTTGCGTTGACCTCTGTCACAGTCTCTGTGTGGTTTACTCAGATCAGGTTCACCATTCAGTAATTTGAACTGGAAACGCTTTTTGAAGTCCCGTACACAGATGATAGAAGAGTCCAAAAGAGACAGGTACACAAACAGAGCTGAAACACAGGTAAATAGTGACAGACACACTTATTAGCTTAAAGGTGAAGTCCACTTCCAGAACAAAGATTCACATATAATGTACTCACCCCCTTGTCATCCAAGATGTTCATGTCTTTCCTTCCTCAGTCGTACAGAAATTATGTTTTTTGAGGAAAACATTTCAGGATTTTTCTCCATGTAATGGACTGATATGGTGCCCCGAGTTTGCCTAACCCTAACTTTCCTATATCACTTTTTTACCTTTTTTGTTAAGGGTGTTTGATCTTCTTAGCATGTTTACTTTGCACAGACTGGGTCAGTACTTCTGCAGTGATGCAGGATGATTTTGAAATGATTTTTGAAGTTGAGGGAGAAAATATGACTGTTTTTCGACATACCCTAACTGTCTTGAGCCAGAATACACAGTTCAGGTAGGGCAAGACAAGCGTTTAAAATTAAAATGTATTTAAATTGTATTATTTTTATGAAAATACCCAATCATTTCGCTAGATAAGACCCTTCTTCCTTGGCTGAGATCGTTTACAGCCGCATTTGGGATCGTTTGAAGCCGCATTTAAACTGCATTTTGGAAGTTCAAACTCGGGGCACCATATCAGTCCATTATATGGAGAAAAATCCTGAAATGTTTTCCTCAAAAAACAATTTCTTTACGACTGAAGGAGGAAAGACATGAACATCTTGGATGAGTACATTATCTGTAAATTTTTGTCCTGGAAGTGGACTTCTTTTTTAATATTCAATGCTACTTTCATTAACAGAATAGCTCCTCCAAAATTTTAAGTATTATTTAGAACAACAATTGCTTGCACTCAATTTTCTTGTGTGGAACACAAACGTTAGTGTGCAGATTTGCTTCTAATTGCCATGACAGATATTTACAATGAACAATGTCTAATGCACAAAACTATTTTTAGTTTCAGAGCTGAACAAAATGAAGTGTTTTCATGTTCAAATCACTAACAGATTTATCAATAACACACTGACAATTCAAGGCACTTAAATAGTTTTTGAAATGTGCAAATAAATGATGTATAGATAAAAATACGACATTTGATACAGCTGTATATCAGTATAGTTTATTTTAAAATCTGGTTGGAGACCAGCAAAGAGCTCATTATTCAACAGCCTGTTTGAACACCTGCTCCAGAAAACATGGCATGGATGGAAATGCATATTAATGCATATTAGCCATGTAAACTTATGGTAGATTTGCATCTTTCTGGCATCCAAATTTAGACTCGCACAAGAGATGAGTGTATTAGCATTTACACACACACACTAATACTGTACTAATGACAGCACAAGTGTTTCAAACACAAGTCACAATATTTGACTGTAAGACACCTAATTATCCAAAAATATCTTAATTTATATACCTCTTCTGTAAGCTCTGGCCCTTGTTTATCTTGCACTGAAAGCAGGTGGACTACCCACAAGCCCTTGGGGTGTCTCTCTCTCATCTGGCTGCTGTGGGAACAGCTTGCGGGTCCAATGGGGAAACAGCTTGCAGATGAGTTGGCCAAATGTATTAACAGGTTTTGTATTTAGCATCAGCTCTCTGCTTGGTCTTATGCTTCATGTCCACTGAGTTCATTCCTGTTGAAGAAAAATTTTCTAACTCATAGCAACCTGAATGCAGGATCCGTGAAGGTGTTGGTTAAGATCGCACTGGATGTCTTCAGGTCACCATTACCGATTAACCCTGCATTTCAATACCATCTCAAAGCCTTAGCCAGTGGGCTCTCAATTTACATAACCTACAAAAGAGCAATAAATAACAAATTTACAAAATGAGGAAATTATGTGATCCGGCTTTGTTTGTCTCATCACATTTACGCATTTGGCAAATGCTTTTATCCAAAATGACTTGAATTGCATTCAAACTGACATTTTATCAGTTTGTGCAATGCGTGGGAATTGAACTATGGCCTTTACCTGCAATATCAGCATATCAGAATGATTTCTGAAGGATCATGTGACACTGGAGACTGGAGTAATGATGCCAAAAATTCAGCTTTGATCACAGCAATTAAGTACATTTTAATTTTTATTTATATTTATTATATTTAGTTATTTAAAATTGTAATAACATTTCACAATAGTGCTGTTCAGTGTTGGGGAAAGTTACTTTTAAAAGTAATGCATTATAATATTGAGTTACTCCCTAAAAAACTAATTATGTTATGGAAAGTAATGCGTTACTTTACTTCTGCGTTACTTTTTTAAATCAGGGCAGGGCTTGCTTGTTTGTTTTTAATATAAAAAGTTTTATTTTTGGCAAATGTAAAAGCCTTTTCACACCAAAAGCCTCAGGCTTTGAGAAAAGTAAATTCATGTCTGTACAGTAGACCATAGAAGAAAAAAATGTCAACTTTTCAGCAAAAAAAAAAAAAAAAAAAAGGAAAACAAATGTTAGATTATCTTGAGTAATTTTTGCTTATTAGTATGGTTGAATTGGATCATCGAAGGTCGGCAGCAAAGACATCGGTTAATAAACTGGGATTAAATGTATAAAGGATATTTGTATTATTTAACATTTAATTATAGCAGGTTTGCGTCATATTCTAAGTTGAATTTCACAGTTTTTATTCATTTTGAGGAATACTGAATCTGTTTTTTGTGAGTGAGAAATAAATGCATGTTCACATTTATTCTAAAACTAACATCTTACTCCCGATTTCTCTCAACATGGGGACAGGAGAGCTTTTAATCAATAAATGGGAGGAAAAGTAACTGGCGTTACTTATCTAAAAAAGTAACTCAGATATTTTCTTGTCAATTAAAAAGTAATGCGTTACTTTACTAGTTACTTGGAAAAAGTAACAATATTACGTAACACACGTTACTTTTAATGCGTTACCCCCAACACTGGTGCCGTCTGAATGTATTTTGGATCAAATAAATGCAGCTTTGGCAATCAGAAGAGACTTTTTTTCATAATAACTCAAAACATTTGCCTGGTAGGGTATATATCAGATAAATAACAATAAATCTAATAGCTTTTCTATGAGTCCTGTGTTTCTGAATGCACTCATGAAGGTCCCTGCTAATTAGCAGCAGCTTTATAAGAACTCACTCTAGGCACGGTGAGACTGGCGTTGAATGGTAATGGCTGGCACGCTGTGACACTGCTTGGAAAGGACCTTCATCACTGGCACAGTCTGGTGTAGATCTGGCTTCAGATGTAGAGGCTGGCATACTGTCAGATGGCAAAGTTTGGCAGGGCACAGCAGAGGCTGGCATGTATAAACAAGGCTTGGCATGACATGTGCCTGCGCTCTGTGCCACCCAAACCATAAAGAAGTTTAATTAGAGGACTAATGCCCACTTCTGGGGGCGGCACAGTGGGCAGCTTGCACAGACTGGCAAAAGCACACTGGGGAGCAGACCTGGACATGACTGAGAGGAATGAACACACACACAAACCAGTGAACCAAAAAAATAATCATAAAATAATCATATTTTAAAACCATGGATGTAGACTTACAAATTTAGCATGTACCTCTATTTTGTGGTTGCTCTCTCTCCTTATGTATTGTCCCACACGTGCTGCATGATTTATTGGTATCTACATGTTTAAGGGAATGGAATTAAAGACCTTTATAGATGTCAAATGCATAGCTGTTTAAAAAAAATGCCCAAAGTCGGCCCATGATTACCCCTCATGCCAGAAAATAAGCAAACCTGATATATATATATATATATATATATATATATATATATATATATATATATATATATATATATGTCGAGAGCATTCACTCAGTATCATTATCTCATTTTTCATCGAGATTGCTTTTAGCTGTTTTTGCATCTGAACTCTTCATATATATATATATATATATATATATATATATATATATATATATATATATATATATATATATATGAAGAGTTCAGATGCAAAAACAGCTAAAAGCAATCTCGATGAAAAATGAGATAATGATACTGAGTGAATGCTCTCGACACATATTATACGTCCATCAAATACTCGCTAAAATACCAGCCTCAGCCCAATCAGAAGTACCGGTACTTACATAGAAACCTATACATCTGAGCCTGATAAAAATGCATTTTTTAAAGAAAGACGTCAGATGGATTTAGCTGGTTTTGCATCTGAACTCTTCATATAAATATAAATATATGGATATATATAGATATAGATAGATAGATAGGTAGATACAGGTAAATAAAAGAATATATTTTTGTTCAAGAAATATACTGTCATTAAAATATGTTAATATAAAACGCATAATAAACAAAATCATTTTAAATTGTAAATATTCTGAAAGCATTGAAGGAGATCCCATAGTAATTTAATATAGATTTACAGTAGTAACAACAAATTATATTCTATTATTTGATATGATTAATATGTTTTTAAATATGATTATCTCTAAGATCGACACCCAGCATAATATATGATATTTACAATCTAAATCTAACAATGTCATGCCAACAAATGGAAAAGTCAGCCTTTTAATTATCATGTTAATTATTGTACCTTTTAGTCCCAACAGCAGGGGCACTTTTTACCCCAAATACCATACTTTTACCTATTCTTTCGTTATTTAAAAACGGCTGTTTTAATTATCTTAATCAAAACTGAAAATCATTAAAAAGACCTTTGTCTCAGGATATACTGAAGAATTTTAGAATTTTCATTTGCTACTTAAATCTACAACATTTATAAAAACATCAAATATTAGATCAAATAGGCACAAAATCGACTTTGCGCTGCTGCCTGCGATCGCGTCAAGGATCAGACAAATTTGCACGTGTATCTTGAAAAGCAGATGTTTTGGAAAGTGCTACACCACTTATTCTGCCATCTAGAGGTTTAGAGGAAAATATTATTAAAGGCACCTTTTATCCGGTTGTGGCTAGAAGGGATACAGCTTTGACCGGCAACTAACAATGAAATCAATTGTTCTACCTATTAGATTGTGTTTTATTAATATCTACACTTACCCCAACCCTAAACTTAGCCCTTACTATAATACAAAAGCAGTATTGTTGTACAGTGTGACAAAAATAATGTTAGATTGATGTGTCAAAGCCCAGTAGCTAGAGCTGTCTACCTTCTAGCCTGAACCCTTTTGCCCCCTTGAATCATATTGCTAGATATAATGCAACATTTTGTTCCATGGCCCTCAATCAAGTTTGATTTTTGGCCCTTTGTATAATAATTTATACAATTTTACAACGAAACAAAATTTGGTTAATTATCTAGTTTTTAACGGGGACATATACACCATAATAATGCAATTAGTTAAACAGCAGGTAAATTAAGTAAGCACTGAGGAATGTCATGCTCTGGACGCATGAATCACAATCTACTGAAATAATCAAAACTTATAAATGTGATGGCGACTAATTATAGCTCATCAAATTAAGGACCATACCTGACGGTGTTACTAATGTGGTTGTTCTGAGCAGCAGACTCTCCTTAATGATTTAATTTTCTTCTTAAAGCTCATTAAAATTGGATTTGAAGGAACTGGTCATAAAGACACTTTTGCAAAACTTGCCACAGAGATTTATATCATCACTCTTGTGCAGACAAACAAGCAGCGACAATCACACTGAAATCATAATCACCTGTGAGCGGCTCAGGATTTCGGTTCTACTTCCAAAGGGCGGGACGGTGTTATCTGAGAGCTGCAGATTCTCCTGCTCTTGACCTGAGCTTTCCTCACTCAATTCCATATGGATACGCTTCAATATGCATCCAAAGCCTTTCTCTCTAAACAGAGATGAAGAGACGCAGATATTAAATGAAAAGGAGTGTGATTGTTGAAGAGATAATAGAGAGAATGCAGGAAAGAAATCGGGCCGATACGCTACATGGAACAGATAAACTGCATTGTGGAAACTGTAGTTTGCCAAGTCACTACACTACTCAGAATTTAAAAGTAGTTAAACAATAATCAAGCTTTGGAGAAAGTAATTAACAAGACCACAAAATATAAAGAAACAAAAACAATGAGAATCTCAGTTAAAAAGACAAAAGAAACCTGAGCAAAAATTGACTCTAAATAGAACTAATAAAACAAAAGTGGGTACTCAACAACACTGTCACTACAACAAAGAAGATGGAATGGACGTTAGTTTTCTTTCTCTGGTCAGTTTCTCAAGTCTCAGCACCAACTGTCCATGATATGATGGTGTCCAGCGGTCCGCACTGCATTAATGAACTGTAATGTTCTCACAGCTTCTGTTTGCGAACAGACTTTTGGCCACCAAAGCGTCACATTTCATCTCAGAACATGGAATTACTGACCATTTTTCCTCTCTCATTTTCCACACTCTACCTGTCTCAATCTCAATATTACAGTCTTCCATTCTTTATATCACGTCTCAGACACATTTGTTATCATTCTCTTCACCCCATTTGATGCTGTATGTAGCTCAAACACCAAGGCCATGAGCCACTTTGGGGAGCAAATTCATGAGTAACTATACAGGTAGCCTACCCTCTGCCAAATTACATGGGCATGGTAATTAAAAAAAAAAAAGAAAAAGAGAAAAAAAAAAGCGCCCAGTGGCTAAACACATTGCTGAATCTGAAAGTCAGACAGGCATCATCCTTAGGTCTTTAGAGAATATTGGACTGTGAACTCGGCCCAGGGTGCAATGAGCATTTAAAAAGACGAGAGTTCAGCTGCTGTTCAGACCAGAACAACACAGGCTTTTTCTTTCGGTGACTAAAGCCCTATTCAGACAGGACTAGTTTTACAGGGGACGTTAGAGAAATTAAAATTCGGAATCCCGTCCGAATCTGCCACATCTGTGTTTTCTCACACAACCTCTGTAATAATTCCAGAGCAAATTACCTACTGTTTTTCAGCAAACTCAGAGATCCTCTGGAAAAACTAACTCGGTCCAAATGCGAATGTCTGTGATTTCTGATTATATTTTTTCACAACGCGATTTCTTGTGTGTTTTGGCCAATGTGAATTACCATAGATGCTCTTACCATGTGCATTTTTGATATGTTTGCCTCCCAGCAAAGAACAAAAAAAATAAAAAAAAAGTAATAAAATCAAGAGCCAGATCACATAAACTAATAGCAGCAGTCAGGTAAGATTACTCATGTTTATTTCTGCACTTAATTACATAATGTTTTAAATTACATATGTACCTTTATAAATATATAAATTAAACATGGTTTTACTACAAATAAATTAAAAAAAATATAGTTACGCTAAAGTAACTAATTTAACTATATTTTTTCATTCCAATTATTAAACATGGTTTTGCTATACTAGCCATATAGCTTAATGGTATTTGTAGTAAAAATGTGGTTATATTATGGTAATCAATACGAATGACTCTGCAACACCCATATTTACAAAACAGACCCTCTCACCTCTGTAATAAACACAGAGATGTTAGTCCCGTCCAGAGGTCGCGTTAACTGAAAATAGTCCGTCATTGACAGAATTTTTTTAAATCAGTGATGGAAAAATCTGAAGGCTGTCCATCACTTTGACAGATTACTCTGAGGGTGATCTATTGTAAAATTGTAGCTGTAATTCCCACCCGTCCAGTTGGTGGCGAGTGCGCTCCAGTGTGGCAGCAGAGCAGGGGATCCAGAACAAAAACTAAACTGTCATGAATCTTTTGCTGTGCGTTTGATTACACATAGGCGATTACATCATGCCACATGAAAGAGCGCCAAAATGGTATTTATTGCTTAAATTTCCTAATGAAATAGACAGAATTTGAAATCTGGAACTTTGTTTCATGCCAAAAGTAACAAATCTTTTTTACCCAGCCCTAGCATATTTTGTTGTTTTTAAACGCTGCGCTTTCGTCCTGTAGGTTCATGATTAAAAATTAAAATGTGAACAAAATTAAAAGCAATTAAATGTGTTATTATAATTAAAATATGAAAATTTAAATGACGGGTAATAATAGATTGTGACGGAATTTTTATGACCCTGACAATGTTAAAGTCTAACATAACCTATGGTCCCGTCCGAATTGATACATGAAAATTGGAGATGTCAGGTGATAAGAATCAAAACATAGTTTAGAAAACTAGTCCCGTCTGAATAGGGCTTTAGAGGGACAGATAGAAACAAAATTATGCTCACAAAACATTTTTTTTTTCAATTTGGGAGTGTCTAAAATGTTTTAAAAGTCACAGAAATCATTGTTTTTGTACATGCTCTCAAATAGAAAACCTCATGTTCTCACAACATAATCACTGACAACATAATTAAATGGACTTGATCTGATGACAGATTCAGTCACTGAATTTAACATAAATCCACCAGCACTCATGAGTCTGTAATTCAATAAATCAAGCTGAAGTCCAAAATCCATATAATCCAAAAGCATTAGAACAAAACACCAATCACTGACGAAAACAGACTCTGATACAACATTACATCATGAGACACAGAAATGCTCTTCCAGCATAATTAGGCAATTGTGAAACTATTTGGGTGAAAGTTTGGTAGTAGTAGTAAAGATAAACTTCCACACCTTGACCGATCCCTTAAGCTGTCTCCTGAATGGTGTCTGTCTGTCTGTGGAAGCAGAATGTTCACTGGAGTCTAAAGTCACTTTTAAGCACATCAGTACAAATAATTCACTGGGAGAAAAACAAATCCATTAAATAGTTGGATAAGCTTACATCTCGATGAACTGGTTTTGTGCTTTTACCACTTAGTATAAACATGAGTCCAAGATCTCATCTGCAGTGTGAACATAAAGAAAGTTCATAGTTGAAACACTGTCAGGTAAATGGGCTAAGAAATCACTGCTCCTTCAAATGAAGTGCTAAATATATTGAGCAAGTCTGGTTTATCGTCTGCACGGAGTGTCCCATCAGCTCCGGATCATAAATAGTTTTCAATGCATTATTGTTTTATCCATTCGGAGTGTCTGGGGAATATTTCACTGCACCGCTCTCATTCCATCTCAATCATAAGAGTTATTACCATCTACACACTTCTGCCATCTATAGATTGGCTGCATCTTTAATCTCATTCTAGAATAATGAAATAAACTTTCACAGTAGAGCTTTCGGCCAGGACAAGCTCTGGGATATGATCCGTATAAACTCCAGTATGGTCCGCAATTGATGTGAATGCAGATCAAAAGAGAAGTGAAATTGAACTCCGATTCAGTTGAACGAAAGTTATTGCTGTAGTCCAATGATTTAGACATTAAACTCAGCAAAAAAGAATCATCCCCTTTTTAGAATGTTGTAGTTTGAAGAATATTTTGTTAAATCCAAATAAGCTTTACAGATCTTTATTGGAAAATGCTAAAAGAATGTTTTTCATGCTTGCCCAATGAATCATAAACAATTACTGCACATGCACCTGTGAAACAGTCCTAACTGTTTAATACTGTAGGCATTAAGCAATTAAGGTCACAGTTCAAATTACTTGTGACAGTAAAGAGACCTTTCTGTTGACTCTAAAAGAACCAAAGAAAGATGCCTTGGGTTCCTGATCACTTGTATGAACATGCCATAGTCCTGCTGCAGGAGACATGGGGACTGCAGATGTGTCCAGAGCAGTAATTTGCAATGTCTGTAATGTAAGAAACCTAAGACTACAGGAAGACAGGAAGGACGGATGATCATCCTTGCAGTGGCAAACCACACGCAACCACGTTTCCCCCCAGACATGTTCCAGAACTTGCAAGAGCCTTGGTGGAATAGAGAAGTAACATCTCACAGCAAGAATGGGCAAACCTGGTGCAATACATGAGGAAGAAATGCACTGTTGCAAAGCAGCTGGTGGAAATACAAGTTACTCACTGTGACTTTTAATCCCTTTTGTTCAGGTACTCATATTTCTGTTCATCTAGTGTCTCCGAGTCTTGTTTAGTTTATGTCTCAGTTGTACAACTTACGTTAACACAGATATTTACATGTAAAGAACTTAAATAACATTTTTATGTAAATAAAAATGGTTGAATGTGAGAAGCACTTCTCTATTTTTTTATTTAATGTTTAAATAAATAAAAGGCTGCACTATAGACCAATTTGGAGTAGACATCACAGTTACGTCACTTGCAGCTGAGCGCGCATAGTGGTTGCAGAAAAAAGCTGATAACAACGGGAGTTAAATGGGTAAAATCTATGGAATAAGAGAAAAAAAATAGATATTTTTGTGCCTTTTGATCTCAAAAACTCTTGTAATATGCAGAGAACATTTTGAAAATGACATCTAATCAATATAATCTATAATCTTTTATAATGTAGCTATTTTGTACCATATCCGTGTAATTTTCTAGCCGTAAAGGCTATTTCTCCAGGGATTTTCTGCAACCATGATGTACGCGCATCCCGAATGTTTACAAACCTATAATTGGTCTATAAAGCTGCAGTTATTTAATCATAAATACAGTAAAATACGAATATTGTGAAATATTACAATTTAAAAGAACTAATTTTAAATATTTCCTACTTGAATATATTTTAAAATGTGATTTACGTAAGATGATGTCACAGCTGACTTCAAATATTCAAATACACTGATTTGGTGCTGTATTATTTATTATTGGTGCTCAATTGTTAATAATGGTTAAAAAAAAATAAAAATAACGCACCACAAAAATATTAAGCTACAAAAACTGTTTTCAGTCCTGATAATAGTAAGAGTTTTTTTTGAGCACCAAATTAGAAACAGAGGAAGTGACAAATATTTTCCAAACGCATGCAATTCACATGTCCTGGAATTCATTTCCTCTTACACACACAAACATATGGGGTTTACAGGGAATTTCCATAGGCATAATGGTTTTTATACTGTACAAACTATTTTCTATCCCCTTAACTTAATCCTACCCCTCACACAAAACTACAGGCATTTTTAGATTTTCAAAATAAATAAATAAAATGAATGGAAAAAAAAAAAAAAACACATACCATTTGGTATGTTTAAGCCATGTGGTTAACAGGGACACAGAAACACACACACACACACACACACACACACACACACACACACACACACACACACACACACACACACTGCTGAGTCTGAATATTCTTTGCCTTGTACTGTGATCAAAGGCGTTTCATCTTCAGATGTGCTCTGCCCTTCCACATGACCTTAAGCTGCCAAAGTTATCTCTTTCAAACACACACACTCAGAAGGCTTTCACCTGCTTTAACACACACACACACACACACACACAGACAGATGCAGCCATACAGCGAACGCCTACTGTAACTAGACATGAAGCCACTGCTCTTCTCAATTAAAGTAATAATGTACAGCTGTTTAACTTTAAAGCATATCACAGAGAATAATTTTTTCCTTGATATTTTCAGATAAAGGAGTTCAGCATACTACAAAACATAAAAAAGGTTAAAGCTTCCTATTAAAAAGAGCATTTACTGAAACTAAACTGCAGAAAAAAAAAGACACGCTCTGAACTTCTGCAGATTTCTGACATCACAGAGGTGAAGATCAACACATGACCGTCCACATATGCATGTTAATTTAAACAAACTTGGCCCATACAGTCACAATGCACGCAGTGCATTTCTAACAAAATGGAACAAAAACAAAGGATTCATAACTAGTATTTTTGTCTTAAAAATAACTAAACATTCAGACTGTAAAACTGGTGACATAGTGGAATGACACCAGCTCCAGAGTGTATGAGATTGATGGTACTAGATTAGCAATAATCAAAGGGGCGTCCACATCACTGACAGACAGATGACCAACCCATTCACTCTGCCTTTCTTTCTACAAACATCTGCAGGATGCAACATAAGACAGTGCATGATGCATGATGAACGATGAATGATGCACACAGACAAAAAGAGAGAGACAGAATGAAGCAGAGAGAGGTGGATGAGTTTGTTCTGGCTGGTAGCCAATCAGAACTAATCAGAATAATATCGCTGCAAGCAGCAATTACAGTGCAAGACATTCCTGTGTCATGCACGTTACAAGTAAACATCCCAAAATAAGCATCCCAGCAGATATACAAATGCATATGACTTTTGACCAATAGGTGGTGCCAAATTGATTTGCCATCATCAGATATTTTGTATCAGTATGGCAAAGCATTACTTAAATACAATCTCAGATCCGGTCTGCTGTCTTCATGTTGAATTAATTGATGCATTACATGTGAACGGTTTGGTACATGGAAAAACTTTTAAAGCTTTTCCCAAATGTGGAAAAGATCTGAAGAAATCAGTAGAAAAAAATAAAATAAAATAAATGCATAAAATGAGAGCACATATGTGACTCTTAAAACAGGTTTCAGTGGAGAACACCACCTAGAGGCCACCAAGTAAAAGAGTTGAATGGCAATAACAAGTTACTGTTTTATTTGTATTATGTTACTGAATGAATCATGAACGAGTTATTTACAAAATTCTTCAAAATGCTTCTGAGAAACCATGAAACTATAAGTGGTCCAATAAAGTAAAAAGGGAAATATATTTTTTTGTAGAATACGTCTTTACATCATGAAAACGAAACACTGAATGACTGAAAATCCACCAACACAGACTCATATCACAGTCCTTCTACTGCTTGTTCTTTCTTGAGGAGAATTCCATCTTTCTGAGCTGTTCTTTATTTGACTAAGACTCGTCTGCTCTCTCTAGCTGAGGTCTCAAGGGTTCAGGAGCCATAAATTAATCATCACACACACACACACACACACACAGACTTTAGAGACTCTTCAACCCCCAACACATCTGATCACTGCAAAGCCATTGAAAAATGTTGCCCCTAACGACAAGACTCTTCCCCCATGACGCATGCATAATTAACACAGTTGTAAATGAATTAATCATTATAAACATATTGATATAGATATAAAATTCATTATATAAATTCAGATCAATAAATCATCACAGAAGACATTCTCTAATCTCCTTCTAAAGGCAATATTGAGGTCATGCAAAGCACTGATTTCCTCTCAGGCGTCCTGAAGGCCACATATGAAGGTGTCAGCTGCGTATTGGGAGGTCTTGAGATTTACTTGACTCTTTATTTTTGCAGTATGCATTATGTATACAGTGCACAGTATGACGGTTTTCTACATGAAATGCACGAATGACCTACTTATACATTGCCAAAATATGCAGTACACAACCAGAGCACACTGCAAAGCACTTGACTTAAATAAATAAATTTCACTAATAACAGATGATAACTGCATGCCACTTGCTGAATTAAAATGCTATAAATATAAATATTTTGCACAAATATTTTGGGCAAATATTTTTAGTACTGAATTAATAATGCATGCAATGCATTCATGTCTTAACTCGGCCACAAGAAGGTATTTTAATCATAAGGCAGTGCACCTATCACCAATACTACTGTAAAGCCTTAAACTCCTACTTTCCTGTAGCTCAAATAGTACAGCTTGGTGCTGGCAAAGGTCATGCATTTAATTCCCAAAGCACGCCAGAACTGAAAAAAATGTGTACTTTGAATGCATTGTCAGTCACTTTGGATAAAAGTTGTCTGCCAAAAATGCATAAACATAAATGCAAAAATGTTGCCTGTAAAAATGTTGCCTGCAGCTCACTTGGTTTTGGAGCCATTGAGATCTTTTGGATCAGCAGTGATGCTCAGTCAACTCACACAAATGAGAAAGGACTTTGTTTATCCCCCTATGTTCTGCATCTGTTTGTCAAACAAAACAGTTGGTGCTAGCTTACAAAAAAAAATCCTTTCTTTTTAAGACACAAAAACAAGGCTGTAATTTCACTGGTTGTCCCTTTTTCCCCCTCAAGGCGTTTTGCCTCTTTTTCCGTTTCTTTCTCTGCTCAAATGTATTTCTAGCAGAACAGCAGAAATTGCCTTTTATCTGGGGTCGATTTTTAATGTGCTTGTAAATTGGTGAGTATTGACACGCTGTCAGGGAGGAACAGTCGATGTTAACCGACTGAGTAAAGCAGCAGTCTGGACCCCAAACCCCTCCATCTGTGCAAACGCAGATTGAATGTGACAGCCAAACAGAGAGAGGAAAAAAAAGAGAGAGAGACACACAATTGCAGAAAAAAATAAATAAATAAAATAAAGTTGTAGGCTGAACTTGAAGTAAAAAGTGGAAATAAGACATACCTGCGGTGTCCGAAACTTACAGGAATGCTGCATTCTCAGACAATACAGAAATAAAGCTTCAATTTATTTGTGCAAAACATCTTGTCTACCGAGATGTCTTCATCTAAATGACTTTTGAAGTCAGTGTAGATGTCCCCAGGATGTTTCCTACAATATCCTGTGAGCACAGTTTGGCTGCTGGTGGAGGGAAAAAAAAAAAAAGTAAATTAATTATTCATAACTCAAAATGTATTTATTTTATAATTTTCTTAATTGAGCAAAGTGAAACACATAGATTTACAGCATCATCTTAACAGTGATAGGTAAGCTGAAATCAGTCACAGATATACACACACACACACACACACACACACGCAACTCAAAATTGAACTCAAATGAGATTTCATTTCTACTGTCAAACAACTGTTTATACCACTACCACAGAACTATGGAACTGCAATGAACTATTCACTTCTGCATTTGTCTTTAGGCATTTCTGAACTGATAGTTAAGGATTAGACAGCAAAAAGATGCACCGTTTTTTCTCCCCAAGATCTGGATTTCAATTTTGCCTCATCACCACTGCGCCCCTCAATCCCAGCATGCTCCAGGGAGGCTGAACTGCAATTAGCGAAATGTCAGTCGATCTGGGGGAGAAAAAAAAAAAAAAGTGGCTCAGAAGTGACAAGTGACTCTTCAGTTCACAACACTTGAACTCATTTGAACCTCTTTGTTTCAATCCCCCTGAACTACATCCATAAATCATATTTGCACAAATAATGATAAATTATAGATTTACGCTTAAAACAAGAACACCACCAAGATGACCAGGCATGTTCACCCAGAGCTGATTTTTTTTTTTCCCACCACAAAATAAAAAAGGTTAAAATCTCACAGTTTAGACTTTTTTCACTTGCAATTGTTAGAAAAAAAAAAAAAAAAAAAAAAAAAAAAAACTCAGAATTGTGAGCTTGTTTGCATTTGGATTATTAAATAGAATATAGAAGTATTGCTCATTGTTAGCTAATAGAATTGACTAATAATGACAAATGAAATCTTATCTTAAAGGTTTACCAGAATTTGTTACTGCAAAACAACAAAAATACGAATGAAAAATGTGTTTTTTCCTCCAGCACAGTTCTCACATAAGGTGCCGTTAGAGAACAACACTGGATACTGTGAGAAAAATGTGGACATTTTTCCAAAACGTGTGACAGAATAGAAAAGTGTTATGCTTGATTTTTCTTCTTTTGGCATGAGGAGGGAAAAACATGAATAATAACATAAAATGTGTGTTATAACAGATCTAAGTGTGCTTGCATGTTCTCCCCAGTGAACACAAGAACACGTTCACTGCCAAAACGCACACAAACACATCCCAGTCTCGTCCTTCTCAAACACACAAATCTTGTCACTCTCTTTCTGTTAGTCATACTGATTTTTTTCATGCTTCAGTGTGTCTATTTCCACCCTCAAACCCTTTAAAACAAAGAGAGTCAAAATGACCTCAATCTGTCTCCTTTCATTATGCGTTTTGACGTGCTCACAGTGGAACACCTTGAGAACTAGAAACCTCCGCTCAACATCTTGTCTGCATGTGTGTACATAAGAGTTGTGTATGTGAGAGAGTAATATATATTTATGTGGACAAAATGCATTTGTATTATTTATATATATACACACACAGAACATCAGAAAAACATACTTATGCGTGCTTGTCTTAAGCATCAACCCCAAAAGAGCTGCTGCCAAATTCAGAAATGGAAAACATAACAGGTTTGCATTAAATAGTTTTAGAGTTCGTGATTTGGATTGAAGTTTGTATTGAAAAGGAATTACAAGCACTAAAAACAAAACATTTGTCCATTTAATCTACAAGATCTGTGCTGACTAAACAACTGTTTGGATGTGGCTTAGAGTCCATAAATGGGAATTTGAATGGATGTGAGAGAACTTGACCGAACGCAAGACAATCCTACTATATCAACACTTCATGATCCTCACACAATCATTTCCCCCACTTTACCATAATCCCTCTACAGACACAATAAATATTATCTTAAGTGTCTTATTGTCTCCATCTCAGATGCACAGTCTGTTCACTGACCACCTGATGCATACTGAATACAAAAAAATAAAAAGCACTTACTTGTTTTGGCAAGCTCTCATCTGATTGGCTGGATTTATGCAACTCCTAGGAGCAAATGTACATTACTGTAGGTTTTCTGCAAGTTTGCCAAGAAACAAGATCCTCTTTACTGTATAAGTACAGCACTTTTGGAGAGAGAAAAAAAATCCTGATAACAGTCTACATACATTTTAAGTATTTTCTGTGCCATTGTTTCACGACTGGATGCATTTCATGCTGAACAGACAGTCTTTAGACTGTCCAAATGGACGGATCTTGGCCTGAATAAATTGCAATGTGGAAAGAACTTTATTCCGATCATAAGTATGACTACATGAAACTTTCTAAGTGAGTTTAGACATCTCTGGAGATGGGTTTCTATATTCATACTAAAGTGGGAGTTAAATGTCAATTATGATATTCTTAACTGACAAATGAGTAGAATAAGTGCAAAAATGTCAAACACTAAATGAGGCAGCGAGTTACACGCTCTGCACAAAACCAGCATTTAGCCAGTGTGATATATCAATATTAACACATCCTACTCTAATTTAAATATTTTTCAGTCTGAATGCTAATAAAGATATCACAGGGTCAAAAAGTGCAATTAAGACCTGAGTGATAATGAAGTTCAGCGCCAAAGCTGACAATAATCAGAGAATGCTAATTTAAAAAGGTTAGTTAAATTAAGTCTGAAATTGTCTGCAATTCTGTAAATTGTGGATTTTTTTTTTTTTTTTTCCAGATTCCCATCAATTAAGTTACTGCTGAAGTCACAAAAGTACCATATACTGATTGCATGATGGGTTCTTCTGAAAGAATGAGAAATGCATTTGACAATACAGTGTGCTTGTGCTATCTGACTTATTTCAAAGTGGAATAGAGAAAATGAACAGCAGGACAGCTTCATTTTATAAATTTTAAATTGATTGGACCACTAAGAAATTGGGTACATACCATGCAACGTTGGCAACGTCAGTCCAAAGGAAACCTGTTTCAGAGGCGGAGCAGGTTATTATATTTTAATGACATATTACGATGAACACTCCTGTGCGACCTCATTCCAGCAATATTTTACTGGTCTGAGATCTGCAGACGTCACAAATACATTCACGGAACCGACTCATGGCTTGCTTGGTGTGTCATGGCACAAAGTCTCTATTTGATGGTCAGGTCCATGATTTCAAGCCGCCTATGCCAGATTCTGACCCCTCCATCTGCACGTCTCGGAAAACGAGCTTTGTTTGACTCTTCGTGCTCTTCACTTATGCCGTTTGGTCTGTGTCGCGGCCTCTGATCTCTGATGACAGCAGTGCGGTCCAGTGGGTCTTTTGATGCTGTTCGCCATCTGCTGATGCGTTTGACACGCTCCTCTCCTGCCTACAGATGAACCGTCTCCAGCATCAGACCCCTGTAATGCTGACAGAAAACAGTGAATTTAAAGAGCGCTGTGTGTAACGGTAGCATCAAATAATCAAATGCCACAGTAGCTGCAGACTTATACATTTCTGTAAATCCCAGAGGAAGACTTTATTGCTCTGATGTTGCACTTTTAGCTCAGGAAACTTAGGGCGTATTTATACCGTCAACCAATTAGGATTTTGTTCACAGATCTCTGGCACAGATCGGATCTTGTTGCATGCCAGTAGCAAAAGCACATATGAAATCTGGATTTTTTCCATCCGACAAGTAATGGACCATTATAACAGTTAAAGGAGATATCAATATCCAGAGAGCAGGATGATGATGAAATGCTATTTAAAGATGCCAATTCAAAGATATCAGATGAGATGCACAAAACTGTGGAAATTAATAAATTAATGAATAACTACTGTGCAAAATGAGGGTTTGAAAAATTATTTTTCAGAAATTTATTGGAACTGACAGAAGGAACTAAATCAGTAGCAGTTATTGGATAATGGTGATAATTTCAAAATTATTGGCTGAATGACTACTTTGTGTTATGTTAATGTACACTACCAGTCAAAAGTTTTCACTATTTTTGAAAGAATTCTCGTCTGCTCACCAAGCCTGCATTTATTTGATCCAAAATACAGCAAAAACAGTCATATTGTGAAATATTTTAACCATTTAAAATAACTGCTTTCTATTTGAATATATTTTAAAATGTAATTTATTTCTGTGGTCAAAGCTGAATTTTCAGCATCATTACTCCAGTCTTCAGTGTCACATGATCCTTCAGAAATCATTCTAATATGCTGATTTGCTGTTCAAGAAACATTTGTATTATTATTATTATCATTATCAATATTTAAAAGATACATAGTTGAGTACTTTTTTCAGCATTTATCTGAAACAAAAAGCTTTTCTTACATTATACACTATACAAGTATTGGAGTCAGTATTTTTTATTATTTTTTAAAAAATGACACTTAAAAATATATTTAAATAGAAAACACACCTTTTAAATAGTAAAAATATTTTAAAATTGTACTGTTTTTGCTGTGTTTTGGCGCTGGTGAGCAGAAGAGACTTCTTTATATAAAAACAAAACAAAACAAAAAAAAAAAAAACTTTAAACATATTAAAAACTTACTGTTCAAAAGCTTTTGACTGGTAGTGTGTAAATGTCAAAAAGTATCAGATCTATGCATTAGGCTTTACAGTGTAAATGCAGTCTAAGCTTTATGTCTTATTTTCTTAATTTTATTAAACTACTGTTTTACTTCGGTCTCAGATGTTTCCCTCATTTCTCAGAAGGAATAAAAAGACTTCAATGAATCATTAGTTCTCAACCAGTAAGAATACAGAGCTTTAAATCTGATTTTTGATTACAGACATTAGTATCCTGGCACAGTTTGTCTTCTGAAATATTAAAAGAGAATGTAGAGTGACTACATTTTTTGAGGTGGGATTTTAGTGTATAATATTTAATAACCTGTTGCTCTTCAGGTTTGAAAACACTGTGATAAGATTTCAAAACACCATAATTCAACTATAATTATCGAAGATATTTTAGCTTACATCATCTTGTTCACATTTATACATTACTTAATACTATCTTTACCAAACCTCAGTGAAAATTTTCTATATCGCCCAAAGGGAAGTCTGCTATATATAATACAAGAGGTCATTTACACAACAGTTTTTGTTGCATTAATTCCCTTTAACTTTTAAAACAACCATAAACTACTTCACAAAGAGAGAATGCGTTGATAATGAACAGAAACCACCAACCAGAGGCATTATAAAAGCTTCCCTTGTGAAAAATGCAGCTTACTTGACGATCAAATAGCAGTGTATGTCTCACCAAACGTCATGACAAAGTGCCTCATGAAGCTCAGTCATTAGCGCTCATCATACATTATATATATTTGGCCATGATCTATTATTTAAGCTCTATTATCAACTGTGGCATGAGTTATTCTGCAGGTATGAAAATAGTTTTTCCCATCGCTTCTAAAAGGTTATTTCATCCCCTAAAAAGAAAACTCTCATTACTTATCTTAATGTCGGTCCAAACCCGTAGGACGTTCTTTCTAGGGTGAAACACAAATTGAGATGTTTAATAGGTTCATGCTGCGCTTTTCCATGAAGAGAAAGTTCATGTGGACAAAAAAGCACAATAAACGTGTCACAAAGTCCATACAGTTTATTGCAGCATTTCAACTTGTCTTCTGAAGCTATACAATGGTTTTGTGTGATGAATGGATATATAAGCGGCGCTAAACACCATTTATTCTTGTGTCTCATAACATTATGGTATGATGCTATAAGGTCTGAATATAGTGCTTGAATAAACTATGATATGGTGCTTTTTTGTCCTCTTTAGAGCTTTGCAGAGTCAGTAACCACTACATTTCATTGTATGTGCTGAACTAACTCTGCAGCTGAATAAAGCTCAATCTGAAAGGTTTAAAAGAACATTTGTGGAATATTCCTTCTTATGATATAACCTGTAATTATCTTCGAGGTCTAGCAAACACACAATAGAGCCTCTGGGAAGAAAAGAGTTTCAAGAAAATTGGTTGCAAATGTATGTAATTTGTCTCTAAAAGACTCAAAATTCAATCAACATTTTTTCTTGTATAAAACAGATGAAAAACATTAGACGCTCCCTGTGTGTGAGAGTTAAGAAGAATGCAGAGAAAGATTAAAAGTGTGATTAAAAAGAGTGAAAATGAAAAAAATAAAACATTTTCCACTAACTATGTGTTGATTATGCCTAGCCTGCACTGAAAGAAAAACTTAGTTCACAAGACAAAACACTACAGAACTAAAAATAATGTCTAACAATCAGTTTAGATTAATCTGTTCAGTGTTCTCAAGCCTACAAAAAGTTAGGACACAGGAATATAAGGTATACATATATTTTTTTTAATTAACCTAGACTGTAAAAAATGCAAATGCATATTTTCCAGTTTACGAAACACTGAGTTTTAAATACTAAAAAAAAAAAAAAGAATGCTCTTTCCTTGAAACGACATAAAAGCCTTTGTCAGACCAACAAAATTGCCCCAAATGTTGACCCAACTAGTCAAGCACAGTTGTCTGAACAAAGAATTTCACATTGTTGAAATGTTAAGGCTTTGTGAGATCCCAGCATGCATTGCAGCATGAATAAATTATGCAGTTACTGTTATTATTTTGCTGTTTGCTGACTTAATTTAAACTTTTTGTTGTTGTTTTGTCATTATTGTTAGTAATTTGTTGTACTGTGAAGTATTACTTGTGACCAGGTTGTCAAACAATATGTGATGTGTGAGAAGATCATTGAATGCATAAACATCTTCACAGCCTTAGCTGACATGCAGCTATAGGCATATCTAAAATTTCCAAGCTGAACTTAATGTTACTGCAAAGCTTCTTAATATGCGATCTAAAAGTACAATTGCTATCCATATATACACACAGCCAAATATTTAAAATCTGAGATTACTTGTAGTCTCTCCTGATCTATGACTGCATCTGGCTCCGCACAGCAGCTTTTAGATTTACTGGAAAACATACATTTTTCATATAGTTTGAGATAGATTTAGTTGTATTTAGCCATTCTGTGATCTTTAACATTGAGTTTGTTAACTGAACAGCAGCTTGAGCTGCACTGCAAAAACTACTGTGTCATCAGCAAACATCTGGATGTTAGAATTTAGACAAACATTTGGCAAATCATTTACATGCAGAGAAAATAAAAGTGGGCCCAAGATCGAACCTTATGGGACACCTGCTGACAAAGAAGCAACACTTGATTGATGATTCTTAACTCTAACCAACTGAGTCCGATGTGTTAAATATGATTCTTCATTTAATGGTATCTACAGAAAAATTAAAAGCATTGAGTTTAGATAAGAGAATTCCATGATTAATGGTATTGAAAGCATTTTTTAAATCCAAGAGAAAAAAAAAAAAAAAAAAAAAAAAAAAAAAAAAAAACGCACCAACAACCCCTCCCTGATACAACACTGTAAAAAGTGCAAATGCATATTTTCCAGTTTGCGAACCATTTTGAGTCTCAAATACTAATAAATATGCTCTTTTCTTGAAACAACATAAAAACCAACCAACAAAATTGCCAACAAAAGTTGTCCCAACTAGTCAATCACAGTTGTCTGAACAAAGAATTTCATAATGTTGAAATGTTAAGGCTTTGTGAGTTCCCAGCATGCATTGCAGCATGTATAAATTATGCAGTTATTTATGCTGACTTAATTTCAACTTTTTGTTGTTGTTTTGTCATTAATGTTAGTTATTTGTTGCACTGTGATTTAAGAGCCCATCTTTTTAGCTTTTGTTGATTGCAACCGTTCTTGAGGTTTGTGTGTCTAGTTTAAATCTTAAATCTGTTTGCTGGATATCTTAGTCTTGTAAGATGTTTTACAAACAAAGACAATGTTGTCTACATATCAGACCAAGTTATTCATTAAGGTTTCTATAACAATTCGCTGTTTGTCATTTGTAAATAAACAAAAAAACTGATACATAAATTACCTTAATGACAGTAATTGTTGTTTCAGTTGCTGTGACAAGACTGAACAAAATAAGACAATCAGCATTGCCTCAACTAACAAATTTATGTTGGCTAAACAAAGTATCTTTACTGAAACTAAAAGAAAAACAAACAAACAAACTATTGTTTAGAGAACTCAAAAGTCTTACTGTATCAAGTTGCCTTACTTTAAGTTCTCAACTATTTATTTTTTTACGGTGTGCCTTTTGTCAGGGCATAATAGTAATGTTGCTTTAAAAGAGCCTGCTTTAAAGTTTGATATAGATCACTCTAAAAAAAAAAAATAAAAAAAATAAAAAAAAATAAAAACACTCAATGTGTGAAAAATATAATATTGAAGATATATTCTCTGAAAATAAGTCTTTATCTCATGGAGTTTTTGATATTTTCACTGAAAAATGTCAAAATCAAAAAGTCACTAAGCAGGATGTTTTTCATTGTGGTCACTATTTCAGCCTGTTCCTAAATCACTATTACATTAAGATTAATAGACAGAAAGCCAAGAATGTGATCCATGATGAATCAACACAGACAGGAGGGTGTGTTTCCATAGAAACACGTGATGAAAGCGAGTGTACGGTCATGTTAAACATGGTCAGGTTATTGACCCAGAAACATCTGTGGAGCAAACCCAGAGAAATGGGGCGCGACGGACCTGCTGGGCCTGTTCGATGTGACAGTGGGCGCACCAGAGGAACACAGCGAGAGAATCAGAGAGACGCTTGCATTCAACCAACATCCATCTA
This sequence comes from Cirrhinus mrigala, assembly GCA_036247105.1. Taxonomy (NCBI): domain Eukaryota; kingdom Metazoa; phylum Chordata; class Actinopteri; order Cypriniformes; family Cyprinidae; genus Cirrhinus; species Cirrhinus mrigala. The sequence goes on from CM070012.1 coordinate 1,650,157, forward strand.
TCCATCCAGTTCAACAGGATGAAAGATGGATCGAGAACAGGAGAAAACCAGGCCCAATTCACACCTGCTACTCCTTCAAACACCTGCGACCAAAACAACATTAATATCTTTGCCTGCATGGACTTCTGACAAATAGACCTCTGATGTTCACAAAGAGACAAGAGGGATGAAAAACACAAAACTCTCTCTATAATGAGAAAACTAGACTGAGATTTAAATTCAAATGCTTGCAGTGAGATTTATGTGGGTTCTCTTATTTACTAGGCATCATGACCATAATACAGAATAAACAGTCTTTTATAGCTTTCTTGCTGCGTTCGTTTAAAATGCTGTATATACAGCAGAAACACGTTACCATGGAGACCAAGACATTCCATGCCGTTTCTCCTGCATTGTCCTCTGCGTCTCTCTCTCGCTTTAGATCAGAAGGATGCAGCACCAGGGTGGAGCCTGACAGCTTTCTGAAAGGCTACTGAAGTGTGTTATTCTGCAGAAAGAGAGAATGAGAAAATGCACAATACGGTTAAAGAAAAATTCAGAACGTTTAAAGGAGAACACAGTGCCACTTCACATGAATGGGGCTCAAATTAGTGTCCCATTAAGGCAATTAAAGCACAAATTTTGTGTTCCTTAGAGCAAGAACCATTAAATGCTATCTAATAAAACCAAAAACTACCTAGCTTTAAATATGAGAATACATACACAAAAATGCTCCTAATCCACATTTGGTCTTGCATCCAGTAATTATAAGTTTATAATTTAGCGCTATGCCAGCTACCAAAACTATATTTAGGGTGAGAAACAAGTTGAAAATAGAATAAATAAATAAATAAATAAATAAATAAAGTTAAACTACACTAGCAGTCAAAAGTAAAGCAGCGAGATTTTTAATGTTTTTTAAAGAAGTCTCTTTTGGTCATCAAGCCTGCGTTTATTTGATCCAAAGTACAGCAAAAACTGTAAAATTTTAAACGATCCAAAGATTATAGAAAATAATACTTTTTAGCAAATATGCTTTAAATCGATCAAAAGTGATGATAAAGACATTTATAATGTTACAAAAGATTTCTATTTCAGATAAGTGCTGTTCTTCTGAACTTTCTATTCAAAGAAACCTGAAAAAAAAAATTCTGAAGGATCATGTGACTGGAGTAATGATTAAAAAAAAAAAAAAAAAAAAAAAACTTCGAAGTCACAAGAATAAATTACATTTTAAAATATCCAAATAGAAAACGGTTGTTTCAAATAGTAGAATTTCTTTTTTTTCTTTTTTATTTTTTTTTTGCTGTACTTTGGATCAAATAAATGCAGGATTGGTGAGCAGAAGAGACTTCTTTTAAAAAACAAACAAACAAACAAACAAACAAAAAAAAAAAAAACATTAAAAATCTTACTGTGACAGCTGCAGTTAGTCTAACTGCAAATCTTGTTACCTACTCAGTTTTGTTTATTGCTGGAAATAAAAATCACACATTCATACATTTTAAACTGTTCACACATGCTTAAATGTTTGGTAACTGCTATTTAAAAATGTATAAATAAAGAAAATAAAACTGGCTTCCACCGCCCAAGTTGGATGAACAAAAGCGCAAGATTAAGCACTTCCTTTCAACAACCATTTTTGAAAGGAAAAAAAAAAAAAAAAAAAAAAATGTAGTGTGGCTTTATTAAGAATTTAAAGCTTAAATGCTTAAATTCCATTTCCAGTACGTTTTTTGTAGACAGTGCCTACCCTTTAACTAGTTTAGCTTTAACATGCTGTCCATCTCTTCCTCAAGTTCAAGTGACCTTCAGAAACGACAAAATTAACTGAATTCTTTATATGATGCTGCTTTGAAAAGCTTCGGAATAAGTCAATAGTGATTAAAGTTGTACAATGAAAGACTCAAAGCCATGAAAGATATGAGTGTTGAATAAAGTTTTCAGGTTCATACAGAGCAAAGTGTTACTCTGAGACCCTCCTCATCTATTACCAAAACATCTATGACAAACTTCCTCCAAGTTCCTCCACAAAATACAGTACATTTCCAGGTGTATTGTGTGTCAGACAGCAACAGCGTTCTGGAAGACATACTATTCATCTTCTCCATAGAGAAACTGATTTTTAGGGATAATAATCTCTTCAATGCAGGCCGAAGGCGAGCTACATTACCCACAATCCTAAGCGAAAACCACCAATGTTAACATGGAAACACGAAAAATAAGTGATCACACTCCTCTATAGAGCATTACGAACAAAACAATCAGATTAGTCTTCCTACACTCAACTTTCAGCAATGCTTTGTGGCATTATTAAATAGTTCATGACCTCAAAACACAGTCGTGAATCTCTGTCGTTTCTATACACTGTATTGTTTTCTAACTTAAACTTAAAAATGCAAAAATGCTAATACCATCAATATGTACTTACCCTACTGTCATCTTTAATACTTGTAGAGAGCATCCATTATCCGTCCCATTCATCTCAATGGCAGTTGCTCAGCTGCTGCAGGACCTGCAGAAGTCCATCTCTGCACACGACAGGACGACAAAACTTCATGTTGTAAACACCATGTGACTAATCACAGTGGAGCTGCAGGAGAATAACATCATGTAAACACTGACTGGCTACTTTAAGAAACAACAGTTACAGGAAGTCATCAGTATCTGTGACGGCTAGCAGAGAAGAACATTAAATGAAGGCAGGAAGAACATGAGCTTGTGAATTATGAATCCTGAAGGTTAATGAAAAGTGTGGCTTCTTTCCGCCCCCATCATTAATAAGACACATGGCCTGAGGAAAACAAGAGATACAGGGACTGTGTGAGGAATCGACATACTCAATATACAGGATACGTCATACTATTTTTATAAAAACAGTCAGTTGAAATCACTTCTAGTTTATTCCTCACACTGGAAAGAGAAGGTAAATATTTGAGCACCCTGTACTGAAAGAATGCATTTATGTTAAACTACAACAAGGTACATGGGAAATTAAAGCGGTCCCATCAGGTCTTCTGTCTCGGTCAGATATGTGGTTCTTTGCCCGTCTGTCCTCTCATAATTAATTAAACACACAGAGCTTGTTTCTCATCTGTAATGCTGCCAAGTGTGTAGTGAGCTTATCTGCAGGTCATTTGAAACAGCTCAACAATGGCTCTGTTCCAAACCCTGGTGACCTGTCTTGCTGTTTACTGCCTACATAGGGAGCTACCTTTTAGGGCAACATCGTGACTGTCTTGAAACCTCTTTAGTCACTGATTTGGCATTCCACAAACAGCAGCTCATAAAAAAAATAGTGCATCATACAAATAGCTCTCCACAGGTACACAGGAGACACGACTCAGAATTGATTTCAATATACTTTGCCAGTCAAATGATTTTCAGTCATGCGTCAAATATCTAACACAGTTTTACCACAAAATGTCTTTTTTTCCCAAATTGGATTTTCCACACATTGTAGCCATCGTAATGCTTGCTACCTTTTGGACCAGACTTATTGACTTACATAGATGACCACCAGTTTTTGGAACAGATCTCTTGAGTTGAAGAGTTTAAGATTTAATGCTTGACAAGGTAGATGAGGTTCAGCAGAATGGAAGGAATCCGGCCAACACGGGGTCAGGTGAACACAGGTGATCAGGAGAACACAATCAGGCCTGCTGCTCTCCTCTGGCTCTCTCCATGCAATCCTCATCCAGGGAATCACTCGCCGAGTTCTGGCAGCGAGTACGAGTGTATCCCTTCCAATGAGGATGGCCAATTGATATTGGTGTAGAAAATCTGCCTGCTCCCCAGCACTGGATTCTGGCAAGTCCAGCCTTGAGAGGGTGAGCAACTCAGGAGAGGGCAATACAGGGATGTTATGAAAAAAAAAAAAAAACAAACACCATTAAAACTACCATTAAAAATGATCATGTACCCACCCTCATGTCATTCCAAACTTGTATGATATTCTTTCTCCTGTGGAACACAAGAGGTTATACTGCTCATTTCCATAATGAGGACTGGGGCCGTCAACCAAAAAAGGCACCATTAAAGTATCACAAAAATCAGCCCACCCATCTAATGTGCCATTTTCTTTAGTCTTTTAAAGCTACACGGTAGCTTTGTGCCAAAAAAAACAGAATTTCACAATGAAAACCTCCTTCGTTAAAGGAGTTCACTTCCAGAACAAAAATTTACAGATAATTTACTCAACCCCTTGTCATCCAAGATGTTTGTGTCTCTTTCTGCAGTCAATAAAATATTGTGTTTCTTGAGGAAAAAAATTCAGGAATTACCTCCATATAGTGGAGCTCAACAGTGACCCCAAGTTTGAACTTCCAAAATGCAGTTTAAAATGCAGCTTCAAATGGCTCTAAACGATCCTAGCAAAGGAAAAAGGTCATATCTAGCAAAACGATCTGTTTTCGAAACAAATTGATAATTTGTATACTTTTTAACGCTCGTCTTGTCTAGGTCTGTGAACTCTGTTTTTTTCCAGGTCAATACAGTTATGGTACGCCAAAAAAAACTCCCATCTCGTTTTCTTCACCAACTTCAAAATCATCCTACATCGCTGCAGAAGTACAGACCCAGTGTTTACAAAGTAAACATGCAAAGAACATCAAACAAACAAACAAACAAAAAAAGTAAAACAGCGATGTAGGATGATTTTGATGTTGAAGAAGAAAAGGAGACAGAAGTTTTTCAACCTACCCTAAAATTTATTGACCCAGATTACACAGACTATGCATGCGCATCACACAGACAAGACAAGCATTTGAGTTTAAAAAGTATATCAATTGTCAATTTGTTTTGAAAATGACATATCGTTTTGCTAGATAAGACCCTTCTTCATTGTTTAGAGCCCTTTAAAGGGGTCATCGGATGGCCATTTTCCACAAGTTGACATGATTCTTTAGGGTCTTAATGAAAAGTCTCTAATATACTTTGATTAAAAATTCTCAATGGTTTTGTAAAACAACACCCTTTTTACCTTGTCAAAATGAGCTCTGCAAAAATCATCTCATTCTAAGGGGTTGTTCCTTTAAATGCAAATGAGCTCTGCTCGCCCCGCCCCCTCTCTTCTCTCTGTGGAATGACGAGCTTGTTTACTTTAGCCGCATTTAACCGCCAAACTTTCTAACTACCATGTTATAAGGAAAGGCGATCGCAAAGATTCATAAAAGATACATGTAAATCGGGAGGTGCATTCCCTTCACAAACAAATGTAATCCACTGCATCTTCAGCGGCTCAGATGTCGGGAGTAAATGACGACCACTATGTTCATTATTACATCCAGCAACACAACACCTCAATCGCTCAATCGGAGATATTCTTGTCTAACTTACATCCCTGCTTCGGCATCGAAACAAGGAAAGTTACTGTGACAGCTGGTCTGAGGTAAGAGCTCATGTCAATCAGCTATGGTGGGAGCGGCCTCTGACCGTGTGACGGCATCTGAGAACGGCTCGATTTGAAAAAGGGAATATTATTTTTACAGATTAATTAAAAACCACTGCATGGATTTTTATCATTATAGGGTAGATTTGTACATACACTGCCAACACACATTAATGTTTAAACAACATGAAAAAGTGAAGTTTGCATCCGATGACCCCTTTAAAGCTGCATTTAAATTGCTTTTTGGAAGTTCAAACTTGGGGACACTATACGGAGAGAAATTCTGGAATGTTTTCCTTAAGAAACAATTTCTTTGCGACTGAAGAAAGAAAGACAAACATCTTGGATGACGAATGGGTGAGTAAATTATCTGTAAATTTGTGTTCTGGAAGTGAACTTCTCATTTAATATCTTCTGTAGTCATGCTCATTTGCAGTGACATCACAACAGATCCCACTAGGTTTGATGTTAAAGAAAAAAAACACAATAACCAATGACGTGTAATATAACAGGTTTCTGATATCACTGGTTCATCAAATGTCATTGGTGCTTGCATGTCATTATTAATAATACCAAACATTCAGCACATGACAATTTTAATTCATGGGTAAACTCTCTTTAAAGGTGCTTGTTCACTAAATAATGGCAACCACCTCTGCAACTACCAAAGTCAAATGACCTACGAAAACTGTTAATTTAGCCCAGCAAACATTTTAATTCAACAGACTCTTCTACCCTGCAGAATACAAATGTGAGAATTTTGCTGATTCACTGGACACAGATTCTCCTCATCAGTTAGTCGCCCTTGGCTGAACAGGGAAAACTTACTGCAATGGAAATGCACAGCTGAATTGTTTGCTGCCACTCGCTGTATTTGACTGGAGTTGGTGGGTTGCCTGCAAGGTCTGCCATGAGAAAATTGTTTGAATTTATGCCATCCAGCACCTGAGACCCATCTAGACCCTCCAGCCCACAAACCACCCACGGCCTGTTTACTTCTCTGATGCACATTTCCCAAAAATGATATATCCAATTGGCTAGTCTTACGCAACTTCCAGGAGTTAAAGCGCATCAGACCACCTAGACAGTCACATTTGGTTGATAAAATTACTGCTGCTGAGTAAGAACTAGTCACTACTGGAATCAAATCATGATCAAATGATGCCAGAGAACTAGACAGCCACTCCAGGATGATGCGTTGTGTTACAAGACCACTGTAAATACCACAAAGTTAGTGTTGATGATTCTTGGCGTCAACTTACGGTAATACAGATAACCTCCGAGACATGAATACGCTTCTCCAGAGTCCACAGAGATTAGTTTGATGCCTAGAGTCAGAGTGGGTTTGGGTTGGTGGAAAGACCTTCAGCACCCTGGACAGCAGCACACCTCCAGACGCTGGAGGCTGAGAAACCACAAGAGTGAACAAGATGCTTTTGCTAATGGACAAATTTCAGATATTGCTTAAGATTTGTGCTGATCATTAAATTAAGATTACTCAGGATCCATGCGCCATCTCTTTATCCCTTACAATGACAGCACTACTAAAGATTAAAATGCCTTCAAAATGCCTTTGCATTAGAACTTATAGATGCCAGTCAGTCTGACCTAATGGATGAACCAAACTGATATTTAGCCTTGTTTTTTGTAAGAAATCATATGTCTCTATGAAGCCAGTAAATGGCACAAGAGTGAAAAGGCCAGCCCTACATTTTCCAGCCAATTGAAAAGAGTCACTGCCTGCCAATAAATTTGGGCGTTCGAGTTTGGAGTGCAGCGTTTTGGAGAAAGAACATATTGTTAAAGTTAGCAAAATAGCTGAAATCACTTACTATAGGGTTTCAGTTGTTACTTTTATGCACTAGTTTGGGGGAGGCTCTGCAGAATAGATCTAAACATGGTAAGTTGTGTTAGAAAGTACTACTACTAGTACTATTGTACTACTAAATTAGGTGAAATAACCAAAGAAATGCTACAAAGGCAGGGCATTTGCAGAACCATGCCAGTGAGAAGTGAATGTATTCTGTAGAACTCTGGCTTCTAGTTAACTTGTGGTTTTATTTTCACATTTAATTTGACCCACAATGGTGCATTTCAATTTTCTGAATTTAAATGTATAAAATCTAAAACAAAATCATCAGAATTGCCCAATATCTTCCACCTTCACAGGTGCATGTCTGTTTTACTTGTGCTGATGACTGTGGTTCTTGTTAATCCATCCTACCCCCTCCATCCTTCAGTGCGGATGAGAGGCTTGACTGCTACCATCAGAAAGACACGCTGCTCCTCTGGGGCTTGACCTGATTGGAGGAAAAGGAAACGACATTGTAAGATAGCTGTCGAAGCGAGGGAAAGGAAAAGGCAGAGAGAAAAAAAGTGCAGAAAATGTGGAAAAACCCAATGCAAGCTGCCTTCATATGAGCCAGAGACATTCTTTTCCTCTCAGAGCATCTTAACATCACACACATGCATTCAAATTCAATTAAAAATCCAGTTTGAGCTTCGCATTGAAAAACATATTTTAAACGTTTAGTATACAAATCTGTAATTGTGTCACGGATGAACACCAATTCAATTCAGTGCACTTAAAGACAAAATTAGGCCACTTGATTTTAACACTGACAGATTGTTGAGGCAATAACTCTTTAGTAATACCACCAAAAAACTAAGCATGAAGCATGCTGTAGTACACATGCACACAGCACAGTTAGACAGAAAGAGTGTGTAATATGCATGATAATGCTACAGGGCCCATGAATAAGATGATGTGTCCTTGTGCAATGTCATTCCTCTTGGCTCGGGTATCAGCCAGCCGTCACACGCAGGCAAACTCAGTGGTAGAAGGAAGAGAAGACATTCCAGCAGGCAGCGAAGATTCCCGGCAGCACGTCTTAAAACATTGTGCTGGAAGATGCCGGTGGCTAAAGCAGCTCTAAGACAAAGTGCTGCGGAGAGGATGAGCAGAATTATTCATGATACACCCCAGTTTGGCCACCAGCTCTTCTCTGAATCTTTCTTCAGTGACTCCAAAAGAGCAGCAAAACACACTCACAAGTGTTTTGTTCAGCTGTACAAGTTGGTACTGGACAAAACTTACCATGGTAACCGTAGTCTTAACCAAGGTTATGATAGTTTTACTTTTTCAAATTTGTTATTTTAATACTACATTTTCAAATGTTCTTCACATTTCAACTTAGTTCCAACAATGCTTTTAGTAGTATTTTATGCACATTTCTCTTTATTTTTACATTATAGTTCAAGAAATTGTTGGGAAAAACAGAACAGGTTTTAGAATTACATCATTCTTGTTTAGAATTACATCACATTCATGTTTACACGGATCAAAATTGTGAAAAAAAAAAAAACAACAAATTTGAACATGCTTTTAAAATAATCATGGTAACAACAATTTTGTGCCATTTGTTAAAACTTTAGCTACTATGTTTGGAAGGTGTCTTCAAAACAACACTTCATACAATTATACACAAAAATCCTCTGCATTGTGAGAAGCAGAATTCAATGCAAATGTAATGCACTCAACAGGAACAAAGTTAATTTAACCTATAAACAAAAATTAAAACATTTATATGCAAAACTGAATTAAATATTAACTGCCATTAATATTTCTAAGTTAATACTTTAAACCACTCGCATGCAATTTTGCATACCACTGAATTGTGATGCATATTTCACTTAGCACCAGAGCTGGAAATGAACAAGGGCTTGTGGCAAAAATGCCACTACAATAAACAAAAATGCACCATAAATTCAAGGCAAAGGTGAAAGAAAGAAAAAAAAAAAAAGTGCCCCTGCACAGTTAAACAATGTATTACGGCTGTTGCGTCACACAGATTATCTCACACTGCATCAGATATTTTTATGCACTGTTTTGTGCAGCATTGAGTCTTATAACCAATCAAAAGCATTTCTTTTGAACTTAGGAATGCATTGGCCAATCAGAGGTGCTTAGATTGGTCACCGTAGAAAATGCACCATTCAAAGACTCTTAGTCAGCACAAAATGCCGAAGCTGTGTTGAGCACACACACTCGCAAATTTTCTCACCATAAACACAGTGCAGATACGATGTAAATAAAAGAATTTCGTAGCTTCACTGATTATAACCAGAGTTTTTGCTTAACCTGCACTAGACCAGACTAACGTCATGAATCAACATGTTTGTCTGTGAAGCCAAAATGTGACATGCCCAAAACACAGACCACGAAATTGAGATCATTTGCTATATCGATATGAAAAATCATCATTAAAATATAAAGAGCAATAATCTACAATATTGTACAAGATTTTTGCTTTCATAATATGGCAGCCCTATGAGCTTCTGTTTTTTTTACATGTATAATTTAGATTTGTTGACAATGGTTTAAAATATTGGATAATTGGGTAAATGCAAGTATTTGACGCCCTCACGAAATGTAAAAAGAAATGCCCCTGGAAATCAACTCTAGGAGGCAATTATTAAATTAATTTGTTCAGTTAAATAAATTATTAGTAAGCAGTATATACAGTGTATTATACAGCAGGTAGTATGCTAGATGTTAGTGCTCCATTCTAAACAGAGTCAGTGAGTGTAAGGGTCTCTGGCTGCATCACCATGAGCGGCTTCTTAAGCCAGAGACGTGAGGTCGTGATTAACACACCGGAAAAATCAAAGAACATACGGCCTGACTGTGGCGCTCTCTTTTTCCAGGCGGGATCAGGCTGCATGGAGCATGTAAATCAGGGTGATGCCACATTTATACCTCTGCGAGCCCAGATCATAGCGGCTTCACCACCTGAAACTCACATGCGGCTCAGTTTGGAAGTCTGCTAGGATGCTAGTCCAATCAAACATTGCCATTCGAATAAAGCATATAGACACAGATTTAAAAAGAAAAAAATAATAATAAAATAAAACAAAAAATGTTGACGTAACGGATGCCAAGTTCCACTGGCCCTACAATGAACGGTGACTCCGAGGGAAGTCTTCCAGAGCTGAATCACTCTCTTCAGGCTCAAGGTGAGGGAGAACAGGTGCTACTGAACCCCACAGAGCCGCCTGGCACATGACTGGAGCTCCCTGGGTCTGTTTCCATCAGACACACACTCACCTGTGAGATCTCCTCACCTGAGCAGCAGAGACGGGCAGGACGTGTCCTGCGTCCCGCTGGAGCTGGAGGGACAGGCAGAAAACCTGCAATTCTGTAATTAACAGAACTTGGTTCTAATGTGCTTTTCACACTTACACCCACGCAAGGCCAGAAATAATCACATCTAAAAGCTAGCTAAATTTTAATACATGTATAAAAAAAAAAAAAAAAAAAAAACCAGGAAAATAACACTGCCACTGACGTCTGCTAATTAGGAAGCTTTGTGTTTATTTCAAAACTTTCTAGCACAGTATTAAGAACTTTACAGCCTTTTAAGAACAGTTAATCTAAAAATAAATTGCATTTACTCACCATAATGTTGTTCCAAACCTCCATGATTTTCACCACCGACACATTTTATACTGAAGAATATGCAGACGCTTTTTATAATCTGAAATAGAACTGCTCGGCTATACTCCAATTAAAAACGTCTATAACAAACCCAAATTTAAGTCGTTAAAAGGCTCGTTCATGACAAGAAAAAGACCTGAGAAAAGCACTAGCTAGTCGGCGAGGTCCGGGAGACATACATGAGGCTTTGTCGCCAAACACTGCACGAATTTAGCCCTAATTTCTAGTTAATAAAATTAACAAAAATCGCCGCCGACAAAAGGCCAACATCTGCAGTAAATCGGTGTTAGTTAACGTGAGTAACGACTTTTTTGTTTTTTCAAATGTCTAAAAATCGGGAGAAGAGCAGGTTGCGCAAGAAGTGACATCCGCGACAGTTTTGTACTGTGAAAAACAACAACAATCCGACCACTTTGAAATGAAGGAGATTTCAAAAAGGAGATTTGCGATTCAAAAAAACGATTCGCTAACGAACACAATGATTTCCAACGTTCCCTCCTGGCGTAGGTTGAATTACGCGCCAAATGCTTGTAATTTTAATTTTGACCCGTTTGCCGCGACCCTCTTGAAGCGTCAGCCAATGATGATCGACCAATTAGAAAGGCGTGTCATTATGTGAAAGTGGCAGTGTGCAAATTAGTATGCTGTCATCTATCTATCTGTCATCAGTGCTTAAAATAAAAATATTAGGGAAAACATTTTACACTTTTTCCCCCCCCAAATAATTCAGTGCAAACGGAGTAGGGTGAGTATGGGATTTATGTTAAAACAGATGCTGGTAAATTTCACAAATAATTAAAAAGAAATATCAAGTAACACATTACATTAAACATAAAATTTTTAAGTAGTACGACTAAAATAGTATTTCTCCAATAATCTTTGCAAAAGCATCTTTACAGTATAGCCACTAGATGTTCATACAGTAAATATACAGTGTAAACAGGATTATGCCTGATCTCCATTTATAATTTCCAGTTGCTGAGAACAGTATTTTTTAACAATTTTAGTAGGTCTGGCATTTGGATGTTTAGATATTAACAAAGACTACTTTTTTTCAGAATTGAGTGTTTTTGTGTGTGTGGAAATTTTGCTTTGAAGTGTTAGTTTTAGCATTATTAGTCACACCAGATCATAACTGTCAAGCATATGAAATCAAGCATTTCATACTTGATGTTTTACAGTTTATTGCCTTCATTGCTAGGTTTTTTTTTTTTGTATTGTGGCTAATCTGTAGAATGTATCCACCAAAAATGCTCTGCATTTTCATATTTTTTTGACTGCTAACAGTTCAAGTGTGGCTATTTCTTAAGACCATTTAAATTTTTCTAATCATATCCACATTTTTTATTTATTTTTTTTTTTACATAGCAAAAATCGGACAAGTCACCTGGTTATCCATCTTTTTTCCTGTAACAGCAGGTGTGATCATTTGTAAATTTAATGTGTCTGGCTTCCGGTCTCATCCGTGTTCAGCTATTTTTAATTGTACAACACAGCCAGTTTTGCTGCTTGATATTGCAAACTGGTGTGTCTTACCATATTATTTTAATGTATTATCTCAATTATGAGCACAATAGTTTGTAGTGCAAACATTTTTAACGTTTACTGCACGTCGTTATTCATATTATTTCCCTGCGGCAGCACCGGAAGTATCACACATTACCAGAAACAGCTTACTTCTGCATTGAAAAATAAGGTGGATATCATTCTAGAGAGAGAGAGAAAAAAAAAAACTTTATGGTTACCATTAATGATATGGTTATATTTTAGTCAATGACATCATTTTGAGTCAATATTCCAGATTGTGCAAGAGAGATATTTTAGATATTGTAAAACAGAATGAAAACCATCAGAGAGATTTTAGCAAAAACATGTTTAATTTCTCCTTGATGCTTTATTTACAAGTATTAAATCTGCAAAAAAAACAAAACAAAAAAAAAAAAAACATATTTACACATGAATAGATACCAGTGACAGTCTGAGTCCTGAATCATAATTGTTCAAATGTCTTTTGTTATTTCAGTTTCACTAACAACACAAACTGTCTTGCTTCATCTCTGCATCTTTTTTTCAGGTCTGAAGGACAGATACTTCATTATTATTTTCAGAAATTACTGGAAAGAAACAAAGCAAAAAAAAAAAAAAAAAAAAAAAAAAAAAAAAAAAGAGATGAGGTTAGACATGAGAGCTTCAGTATCTGTGCCGCAGTATTATTGCGTGTTATCACCGTGGACCTTCATACAGATCTTGAGCTAAAGAGCAGATTCATGAAAATTGCAGAAGCCGTTACAGGAACATATGAAAGGAGAGCAGAGAACACTCCAAAAGCACCAGTTTAGACACATTTCAATCTAAGAAACACAACAACAGGATCAAAATATAAATAAATTAAAACACAATGTGAAATCTTTATTATTATTATTTTTTTTTTTTACATGTGATTTGAAAACTGGGTGTAAACACTGAAAGTCCCTGGATAGAACCGCAACACAAACGTCCCGAGCATCACCAGTGAGTCCAGCAAACTGACCACAGCAGTTTTCTGGTCGAGAGACAAACTCAAGAACGGAAAGAAGATCCTGAGATGTTTGGAACTCATTTTAAAGCATGTGATGTCAAACCAGACTGATTAGAAGGTCAACGGCCCGCTCGCTGCAGTTACACTGACCAGAAACACCAATGTGACCTCCGTCAGTCTAAATCAACCGATACAGGATTGACTGTGCAAAGTGTAGACATGTGCACCAACCTGCTGACAGCACAAGGTTATTGCATGAAGATTATGTAGATCATATTGTAATATCTGTCAAAACAAACCAGTTGAGCAGATGAAAAGCTAAACCAACAAAGTTTTGACTTCGGTGTTAATATAAAGTCTGTTTTTCTTCTTTTTGTCTCTGGGTAAAAATGAATGATGAAACTGAGGATGAAGATGATGTCGCCTAACTATCTGCCTTTGACATCACTATCAGAGCAGAGCTGCTTACTTTAGTTAGAACCATTATACTGATTTTGAAGCTTGTTCACACCAAGAATTATAACTTTAACTGTAATTTTTCAGTCCACATTACAAGGAAATACATCACTGACATCACTTTCAAATCAGTGTAAAACTGAGTCAATCAAAATATTCCTATTTGAAGTGTGCACTGCAATTTTATTCACAAAACATACCAAAAGTGCACATTTAGAATATGCAATATTATTATCCCTTGGTGTGGATGACTTATTTCCAATTAAAAAAAAGAGAGGTTGGGATAGTACCCTTACACAGCTTATAGCTTTTATTTAGCCATTTATTTGTATTTTATTAGAGAAAAATAGCAAGATCATTAATATTCTTGGTTTGGGTTCCTGGAAGAGAAAGACTGCAATTTATAAATGCTACAAATAAAACAGCTAAAATATAATTTGCTCATTTTTAGAAGTAGTCCAGTATGTGATGCATTAAAATCTAATGGACATGTTGATCTCACAGGCTCTTTACATTGACTCTCATATGAGAAACTGGCCAAAAACGTCGAAAGAGACTCATTGAGAACATGGAAGATCGATTTAAAAAAAAAAAAAAAAAAAAAAAAAGAGAGAGAGAAATTAGAATGATATTTCACCACTGATACTGTTGATCTTTTTCTCTCTGTCCATGCTCATACCACTTTTTGAAGAACTAAAACATTCGCTCATATATGATGAATCTCAGGTTCAAGAGGAAACAAACGTATGAAAACAACAGTTTGACAAACGAGACGTCTCCTCAAAGCGTTCAATGAAAGAAGAGCGATTGATCAGTCTAAATCAATCAGGTCCATCTCATTAAAAACAAAAGAACGCTCCTCTTTTCTGATCACGGAGGCTGAAGGCCTGATGAACGAGCGTCTCCTCCCTCCGTATCGACGCGCCGCAGAAACACTGAGTCATGGATCTGAAACAATTCCCTCGGCCTCCTTTTCACTCATCTACTTCAGCTCAGTCTTACTAAACATAGTGATTTCTTCAGAAGATGAACCTGCTGAAAGAACGCGTTTAATGATCTGGGCGCACGCGGTGGAGCGAGTTGATTTGCCGTCTAAAATCAAGAGTAGCTTCAGATGAATGAGTAATTAAAGCTTTGCTTTAAAGAAACAGTCCAGTTAAAATGAAAAAACGTAATTTTTGGATGAAATATTTCTCGTCATTTTTTTTTTCTTTGAAAAACAATCAGAGCACATTCCTACTTCACAAACCTTTTTTTAAGCATTAAACAACATTCAAATAAAACATGGCACAGGACAAGATTTTTATTCATATTTTTTGTTATTTTTTCCTTCTTTTTGTCATTTGTGTAATGTTAAATTCACCTTCGTCAACACTACTGTACGTAAAGGTTAAAACAGACGCGCCGTCACGTTTCCTGACCCGAAACGGGACGTCGTGTACATGAGATGGAGGCAGTTGCTCGTTGATTCTGTAAACTGTGCAAATTCAGCAGAAACACAAGTGGCAAAGAGAGCGGAGAGAGTCGATAACATTTGTACAAAATAATAAAACATACGTAGTAAACACGCAATCCGATTAGAGTGTCCTTTGATCCGTCGCGATCATTGGCTCGTGACACGGTCACATGACTTCATCAGAGGTCCCAAGCGTCCTCATTGTCTCTTCAACACAGGAAAGAGCGTCTTTGTCCGCACTCAACAACAAATCATCCGAAAACAACGCGAAATCCACACCACCTACATTCAGCGTTGTGGTTCTGTCCGTGTACAAACACACACTGAGATTTCCAGTCCCGATCAGCTGGAAAGAGCCATCGTGTCGATCACCTGCTCCAGTTTAGACCTCAGTCTCTGGCGGCGGGACAGTTCGTCCCTCTCCAGCGCCGACAGGATCTACACGGAACGAGAAAACCCAATGAATTCAATGACACAGCAGATGGAGTGTGTTTTGAGGTCTGAGCTGTATTAGGTTCTCACCTCGTCCTTGTATTTGGTGATGTAGGAGAAGATTTCGTGCAGTGCGCTCATACTGTTGAACTGATTTAAATGCAGACGCGACTGTTCGGCCAGATACGCGCTCATATCCTGATCGCTGATCGCAGGCATCCGCGAGATATCAGAGTAATACCTGCACGACACACACAGCGATCGATTAGCAGTTTAACCAGCAGATCAAACATGTCAATCCAGACCTCTGGCTTTAACAAACATTTTACACTGAAGCTCAAAGTTTCATATTCTACACTATATAGCATTTTATTTCCTGTATATACAGTCATAACATCTCTAGCACCAAAAACAATGGCTTCTGAATGAACTTGATTTCTGAAAGGAAACTTTTGCAGTTGTTTTGCAGTAGTTTTTGCAGTTTCAATAAATAATGAACTACAGAGGTAGTTCTGCATTGTTAACACTGGTCTACTTGGCAGGGATGAGCAACGTATACTTCCATTTAAAGGTTTGGTGTCTATATGAGTGTTTGTTTACACATTTATTTAGCAAGGATGCATTAAACTGATCAAAAGTGACAGTAAAGACATTTATAATGTTACAAAATATTTCTGTTATTTCAAATAAATGCTTAAAAATAAATAATAATTAAATTAAATTAAATTATTAATAATTAAAAATAAAATGCATCACTGTTTCCAACAAAAATATTCAGCAGCACAACTGATTTTAACAATGATAAAAATCAGAAATGTTTCTTTTGCAGCAAATCAGCATATTAGAATGATTTCTGAAGGATCATGTGACACTAATGATGCTGAAATTTCAGCTTTGATCAGAGAAATAAATTACATTTGAACAGGTATTCACATAGAAAACAGCTGTTTTAAATTGTAATAATATTTCACAAAATTGCTGTTTTTAATGTCGGTTCTTTTTTTAATTAAATAAATGCAGTCTTGCTGAGCAGAACCAACCCCAAACCTCTGAACAGAAGGATAAAACACCTTTATCTAAATATTTTTCAACATTTTAATGATATTTAACATGCAAACTATTTAAATGTAAAATCTAAAATAAAACTAAAATATATCTCAAATAATCAAGTCATTTTTACACTAGTTTTAACTCATTATATAAAAGGCAAAATATTTACTGATTTTCACAATAGAAAATTAATACTAAACGCATATTAAAAAATTAGTTGCAACACATGACTTTTTTTTTTTTTTTTAAATAATTCAAATACATTAAAAATTCCCACAGAAACATCTGTGACTATTTTTTGAGTGATTCCATATATTGTTGATTCTAAAAGATTAATTGCTTAATGCAAACAGACCTTTTGCCATTTATGCTATTTTAAATTAGAGACACTATTAAAATGCATTATAATGCAAAACTAGTCTAATGACATGTTCTTTAAGAAACTTACTTGGATAAAAAGTGCAAAATCATCCACAATGCACTGTGAATATATACAGCGGGTAAAATAAGTATTGAACACGCCACCATTTTTCCTGGGTAAATATATTTCTAAAAGTGCTATTGACACGAAATTTCCACCAGATGTTGATAACAACCCAAGTAATTCATACATACAAATAAAACAAAACAAATAATTTCAGAAATTAAGTTATGTGTAATAAAAAGGAATGACACAGGGAAAAAAGTATTGAACTACTGAAATTTATTTATTACTTTGTACAAAAGCCTTTGTTGGTAATGACGGCTTCAAGATGCCTCCTGTATGGAGAAACTAGTCGCATACATTGCTCAGGTGTGATTTTGGCCCATTCTTTTGGCCTTTAAGATTTGAAGACTCTGTGGGTCTCTACTATGAACTCTGATCTTTAGCTCTTATTTTCTATTGGATTCAAGTCAGGTGATTGGCTGGGCCATTCTAGCAGCTTTATTTTCTTTTTCCTGAAACCAATTGAGAGTTTCCTTGGCTGTGTTTTGGATCACTGTCTTGCTGAAATGTCCACCCTTGTTTCACCTTCATCATCCTGGTACTGCAGGTGTTGGGACTGAACCAACTAATATTAATTTTCACTAACAAGGGGCAGGATTGCTTTATAATCACTGATAGATTTCAGCTGGTGTCTTGGCTTTCCAGGCCTTTTTGCACTTCCCTTTCTTTATGTGTTCAATACCTTTTCCCCATGTCATTCCATTTTATTACACATAACTTAATTTATATAATCTGGTGAAAGTTTCAAGTCAACAGCACCTTTGAAAATATATTTACGGAGAAAAATTGTGACGTCTTCAATACTTATTTTACCCGCTGTATTATGAGTATGTGATATATCATGCAACATTGTAGATTCAGCAGGTAGCATGTAGTTTTTTGAGTGTAAACTCTTATTCAAGAGCAAGAAACGTGAAACGAAATGAAACATCTGCATGTCTTACCTCTCCACCCAGTTCTTGTAGTTGGGGATGTCTTTAGCGTAGAGCAGCTTATTGGAGGGCGAATCTTTGCCCAGCTTGTGTTCTGATGTGGAACAGGAGTCCATGAAGGTCTGAGCAACGACGGACAGACACGCGTCTGTAATGCTGTTCTTATGAATGTCGAACACAAACTGAGGGTTCTTGATCACGTTCACCCAGAACCTCAACGGCAAACTGCAGACAAAGAGCAAAGACGTTCAAATACCAACAGATAAAGTTCTGCAGCTCCTCAATTTTGAGAAGCGCAAACTCACCAGTTGCTCTTCCAGGTGTGTCTAACGTCGGGGTCTGATATCGTGTGTCTGTCGGCCTGCTCGTCTAAGAAGTCGAACATGTATTTGATGGCCAGAGGAAGCGCGCTGCCCCGGTGGGCCGTACTGAAGATGGTCTCAAACAGATCGTCTACAAACTTCTGCAGTGTGCCCTGTGAGAGACGGTCAATGAATCAAAGCAAGTTTTACACTGATTTCAATCAGCAAACATACCAGTACAACAAGGTATAGTGATAAACAGAAATATGTACTATATTTTTCTCCAAAAAAAAATTCTAATACATGAAACATTTCATATTTTTGATTGCTGATTCTGAATGATGCATTTCTTCAAGAAAATTCAACTAATGCTATTTTTGCTACTAAAGTATAAAAAAGAGATGCTATCAAAACACCTTTCAATGCAAAACTAATTTAATGATGTTATTTAGAAAACCTGGTCAGATAAAACTATAAACTGTAATTATTATTGCAATGTCCACAAATGAGCTTAATTTTACATTGTAAGTACAAACACTGAATACATTGCGAATATATGATGCAGACGTCGTAACATTTTGTTACATTTGAAAATGTCTGTCAATTCTGCAGTAAGCAAAGACTTAGTAATTGGAGCTGCTGTAGGTTCAGATGCATGTGTTCTTTACACGAACACTATGGAGTTTCAAGGAAATGCAGCAGGTGTGAGCCGAGATATCGGTGTAGTGTCAGACGGAGACGCATCACAGGATGGATAAAGAGCTAGTTTTTCCCAAACCGCTCAATAAGCAAAGGTCACTGGTCTAATTAAGATACAGTTCTCCATGAGAGTGGGAGCACTGGTAAATGTTAATGAGCAACTAGTCATTCACACACAAAGGTCAACACTAACTGTCTGAGGACATCAGCTAAGAAAATCAGACATGTGCTTCAAAAGTGAGGCAATTAGTTCCAGTGCGCGTGTTTGTCAAGACGGAGAATATTAGCGACAGATTTCACCGTACTCATACTAAACGCTCCTGCCTGAGTAATATATCAGGACAATGTAGTAAAAATGTATAAATGGTATATTAAAATTATATAAATAAATAGTATAGTAAAAAAAGTGATTTGCTCTGATTAAAAGTAAAATGTGACAGTGTTGATATTGTTAACTTGAATTAAAAATATTAAAATTGGTCTTTGGTCACTGAAATAAAGCTGAAAATAAAATACAATAAATATTAGATTAGATTAGAAAAACCTAAAATAAAAAAAAGAAAAAAGAAAGAAAGAAAAAAAATACAATAAATATTAGATGAAAAACCTGATTAAAAAAAAGAAAAAAAAAATTACAATAAATATTAGATGAAAAACCTAAAGGTAAAAAAAAAAAAGACATTTTGAAACGTTGCATTTGCAACTAACTGAAATAATTTTAGTGCACTAAAATTACTACAACTAAAAATTAAGAATCAAATTCAGAAATTCAGCTTTAATGTATAAAATAATAAAATAAGAAAAACTTAAATGGCAAAAGCATTTAAAAAAAAAATAAAACCACATAAAATTACTGCAGAGCACATGCACAAAACAGTGTATCCCACAATGCAATGTGCCTGATTCAGTCTTCCATTTTGCAGAATGACATGTATTATAAACCATGATTTTTAATGATGTTATTGATTATTTTTAGCATGCTTAATCAATGCTCCTTTTTATCAATTATTTAGCAAATTAAGCATATAATGCTTGAAGTTTTTTGTGGTAGCTTTGATATCCCTAATTCACGACGTGTCTCTCCTTACCTTCGTAGCGAGCAGACGCGTCAGGTAGATCTCAGAGACCATCTTGCTGCCGCGGTCGCCCTCCCTCTGGTCCGTGTGGTCGTGGTTCTTCACCAGGTGCCAGAGTTTGGTCCCGCTCTCCAGGTCTGGAGTGATCATGGGCGTTCGCGAGCGAAGGCTGTCTGGACTGCTGGCCGTTCTCAGCATGCTCTCTGTGGAAACAAAGAGGGTTGCTGTTTGGTAGGTTTTCAAAGTTTGCTTTAGAGAACTCTAAAACAGATTCAGGGTTGAGAACAGAAATAACTTCATTATAACTTCATGAGAATTTGGGGGAAAATTATGCAAACAAACTCTAATAATGAAGAAAACTGTAAGGAGGAGGGAAGAAAGATTAAGAGTCAAATTTAGGGGTAGTGACATAGTCCAAAACCTAGTGATTATGTTATCTAGTGATTAAAAACAAACAGTACTATCTCAAAATTGGGCAATAAAACAGTTTCTTTTCTCTCTCTTTCTCCCTCACTGACAAACACAAATTCTGGATTTTATATCCATCATTTCCATTCTGTCTGAAGTTCATCCCACTGAGGAGCAGAGCATTGGAATACACAACAACAACAACAACAACAACAACACAAACACGCTAAAGAGAAGCAGACTGAAAAAGACAGAGAAGAAAGGCTATGTCTGGATTAAAATAGACTACTACGGTAATGATTACTGCATACTACATGCTATATTCTGTACATTGCCTTTTTGAAATAAGTTTTTTTGCCAATTTTATTCTTCTCTGTGTATAAACATTTAAATTTATGCTGATTAATTCCAGTTTGCTACACTGGCAATGGAATGTTGACTTGGCAACTAATTGTAATAAGTTTAAAAAGTAAAATGACTAAAATTAAATTCAAAACTGTGCTTAACTAAACATATAAAGCTGTACACTGGCAATAAAAGGTCAATTTTGATCCACAGCATTGTGGGAGACAATTTCATGCTCTGATTTTATATTGCACGGTCACATTCCTCTGAATATCACTAGTGTTAGCTTGAGAAGCAGAGCTCTGGCTCTTTCTCTCTCACCGTATCTGCTGAGGGATTTGGTGAACGTTGAGGAGTTGGAGATGTTGTAGGCGGAGTTTTGCTTGGGAACCAATGCGATTGCTGACCCGTCTGTTACCTAGACAACAGAGAGAGAGGGACAGATTGACACTGACACTGTCTATTACTGCCACAAACACAGGAGACAATCAGAATCAGACCATATCAACATTTTTAAATATGGGCATCAATCTGCTCAAGTTATTAAAACAGATTTGCACGTCAATTGTTTATTGTAAAACTATTTTGGAAAGATATGTACAATTCCATATTGTAAAAAAAAAAAAATTCTTCAGTGTAAGGATAAACATTTAAAATTCCAGATTCTAAATTCTGTCATCATTTCAGTTGTAAGCCATTCATTCTAAATAAATTCTATATAGTAAAAGACGAACATGTATAAATCTACTTTGTAAATTTACAGTTTTGTAAACAGGAAAATGTAAAATTTTACAATGTAAAAACTTGTACATTTGTAAACAAAGTCAAAATTCTAGATTCTAAATTCTAGAGCTTTTCTGTAAGCTCATTATTACAAATTTGATCATTGTTCGTTCGTCAAATCAAAATAAATTCTATATTGTAAAACAAACTTTGTGAAAACAAACACAATCTTTCTAAAATTACAATTTTGTAAACATGAAAATGTAAAATTCTTTAATGCAAACTTGTACATTTGTACAAGTACAAAGATAATTTTGTAAAATTCTAGATTCTAAATTCTAGAGCTTTTATGTAAGCTCAGAATTAAATTTGATAATAATTGATCATCAGCTGTAAATTCAAAATAAATTCTATACTGTAAAATTAACTTTGTAAAAACAAACATGTACAGATATAATTTCTAAAATTAACAATTTTGTGAACATGAAAATGTAAAATTCTACAATGTACACTTGTAAAATTCTAGATTCTAAATTCTACAGCTTTGCTGACTTATAATTCTGGTCATCATATCAGCTATCAGACATTAATTCTAAATAAATAAATAGTAAAGGATGAACATGTATAAATCTACTTTGTAAATTTACAATTTTGTAAACAGGAAAATGTAAAATTCTTCAATGTAAAAACTTGTACATTTGTAAACAAAGTCACGTAGAATTCTAGATTCTAAATACTAGAGCTTTTCTGTAAGCTCATTATTACAAATTTCATCATTCATTGACCGTAAAATCAAAATTAATTCTATGATGTAAAATTAACTTTGTAAAAACAAACATGTACAAATCTAATTTTGTAAACATGAAAGTGTAAAATTCTTTAATGCAAACTGGTACATTTGTAAAGATAATTTTGTAAAATTCTAGAGCTTTTTTGTAGGCTCAAAATTACACATTTTATAATCAGTCATCAGCACTAAATTTTAAATAAATTTCATATTTTAAAATTAACTTTGTAAAAACAAACATGTACAAATCTATTTTCTAAAATGAATCTTGTAAACATGAAAGTTTGTTAAGATAAAAGTAAAATACTAGATTCTAAATGTTAGAATATGATGAACTTAAAAAGAAAATAAATTCCATAAATTCTAAATAAATTGCATTTTAAAACTAATTTTGTAAAGATCATGTACAAGAGCATGTACAGACCTATTTTGTATTTTTTTTTTTTTTTTGTGAAAATGTAATATTCTTTAATGTTGCATTTTTATATATGTAAAAACATTTATTTATTTTTTCTGGAAAACATACTTTTTTCTGTCATCATATCAGCCATAACAAAAATATTGATATCAGTGATTATATCCATATCAAAGCATCCCCACTGACCATCACTGCTTTTGTGGTTATGTTTTGTGAAGTGTTGCTATGGTTACCTGTTTGTGCGCTATGTGTTAAAATGCTTCAATTGTTACCTAGTAACTTGCTGGGGGGTTGCCATGGTTACTGGGCAGCGGGGTGTAGAGGTATTGCCATAGTAACCTGGCAGAGGATGCGGCGAGGCCACTGCGGTTACCTGATAGTGTGCCAGTGTGTTGAGACGCTTCCAGTCGTTGTCAATCTTAGTTGTAACGTCCTCGTCCTGGAGAATGATACGAGCCATACGACCATGACGCCACTCTGATCAGAGAGAACATACATCAAAATCAGCCGGTAGAGTTGAGGTCAAACATCTTGCTCAAGATGGTAGACCACATTGAAACCACAATAAACCAGCTTGGTATTCCAGCATTCATTATGTTCGTACCGAGGTCCATGTCTCCGACTTTAGGCCTCTGTGAGTATGGAGTCCCTTTAAAGACGGCATCCAGCAGTTTCTCTTTGACTTGTGTGATGGTGTCGCAGTTCAAGCACTTAACAGTGACCTCGGCTGCGTTCTCATTCTCTGGGTTAATGCAGTGCAGCGTCTGCAGACCAGAGGTACACATTTAAAAGCATTAAAAGACGCTCCCACATAAATAAATCACATAAAAACGGTCTACTAAAACAAATTAAACTCATACAATACACCTATTCAACTACAGCTAAATATAATTATTGTTTTTAACACTTATAACAAGCAACACTATGGAAGCTTGTTTCCGTCGCTGAATTAAAAAAAAAGGTAATTGCGACTTTTAATCTAAAACTTTTTTCTCACAATTGTGTATATCTTGCAAATCTTACTTTATAACATGCAATTGCAAATAATCAAGTCACAATTGTGAGATATAAACTCAAAATAAGAAAATATTTTTTACCCTCAGAACTGGACTTTATAACTCGCAATTGCGAGTTTTTACCTCGCAAATTTCGACTCGCAATTGTGAGAAAAAAGTCGAAATTGTAAGAAAAAAAAAATCAGTTGCAAGATAAACTTGCAATTGTAAGAAAATAGTTTTTTTCCCCTCAGAATTGGACTTTGTAACTCTCAATCGCGAGTTTATATCTCACAATTCTAACTGTATTTATTGCAATTCCGACTTTTTATCACGCATTTCTGAAAAAGTAAGAGAGTTGCAAGAAAGTTCAAGTTGCAAAATAAACAATTGTGAGAAAAAAGTCAGAATTGTACGCAAAAAAAGGAGTTGCAAGATAAACTCGCAATTGCAAGAAAACAGTCTATTTCCATCAAAAATTGCGAGTTTATATCATGCATTTCTGAGAAAGGAAGTTCGAATTGCAAGAACAAATACAGAGTTGCGAGACAAACTCACAATTGTGAGAAAGAAGTCAGAATAGATAAACTTGCAATTTCAAGAAGGTAGTCTTTTTCCCTCAGAATTAGACTTTATAACTCACAATTGCAAGTTTATATTTCGCAATTCTGACTGTACTTCTTGCTATTGCAAGTTTTTAATCACATTTCTGAAAAAGGAAGTCAAAATTGCAAGAACAAAGTCACAATAGTGAGAAAAAAGTCAGAATTGTAAGAAAAACTCGCAATTGCAAGAAAAGTGTCTTTTTCCCTCAGAATTGGACTGATTGAGTTTATATCTCACAATTCTGACTGTATTTCTTGCGATTGCAAGTTTTTATCATGCATTTCTGAGAAAGGAAGTCAGAATTGCAAGAACAAAGTGAAAGTTGCAAAATAAACTCACAATTGCGAGAAAAAAAAAAAAAAGTCAGAATTGCAAGAAACAACTCAGAATTGCGAGTTTATCAATTCTGACTTTATAATGCAACTCTGAGGGAATAAAAAAATAATTGTGAGATAAAGTCACAATTATCTTCTTATTTTTTATTCAGTGTCAAAAACGGGCTTTATATAATACAGACAACTATGACAAAATGCAATACAAAGATTTGACTCATTAAGAGCCATCACTTGTTGTTTTTGAGTCGGGACTGACCAGTGTTTTGTAGTCGATCTGTTGCCGGATGAGTTTATCCTCGCTGAGGGAGTATCTGGCCTCTCCAGTGATGGCGTCTATTGGCCCTTTTTCCATCTGCTGCTTTATAGCACAATACAGCATGAAGAGAGGCTCACCTGCACACTCCTGAACACACACACACACACACAGGACAGAAAATAGAGAGCGAGATTAGACCTCAGAATAACACATGAACACACACTCTCAAATGCAAGCACTTGAATATTTATATAACGGAAAATGTTTGGTTCATTTTCATGTCCTAAAACAGACCCAAATCGCACCCATAACTCATGCAACCACATCTGCCTGCCTCTAGGAGGAGCTGTAACAAGCCAATTTACATTTTAGCTTTCAAATCAGGGCTGTATGGGGTAAATTAATCCTTCGTTTTCCCCATTTCAAACCTAAAAGCAGCATTTTGAGATTCAAATAGCAGTAATGTCAATAATGAACAACTGATCATCATGGGATTTACACAACATGTGATTTTTATATTTTGTGAGAATTGCAGGTGGTAATATAAAAAGCGTTACTTTATGTGAAAATAACTGTGCGCCTAAAAAGGTTTAAGAAAACAAAAACAGCTTTTTCCTAATGAACTTTTCCATAGTTAAAGGAACAGTTCACCCAAAAATGAAAACTCTGCCATCATTTACTCACCTTCAGGTTGATCTAAACCTGAGTTTCTTTTTTCTGTTCAACTTACAAGAAGGTACTTTGAAAAATGTGGGTAACCAGACAGATTCCCCACTGACTTTCTTCAAAATATTTGTGTGTTCAACCCAAGAAAGAGGTTCGTACAGGTGTGGAACTTTGGAATTTTCATTTCTGGGTGAACTATCCCCTTAAGGATTTTCAAATACATCCCAATTTACATCATGATTGGAGAAAGTCCTAGTTGATTTCTAAACCCATTTGACAGATTGAGCAAATTAAATGTTTAGGTGTGGCCCAAAACCCTCAAACTGTGGACAGCAGGACAAACTGGGCATGTGCCCCAAATGACATCCATTTGTGGTCCTGGGGGCTTTTATAACTAAAGTGTCACCATAACTGTGCAATCGAGGAAGTTTTCCACCATTGGATAACTGCGTCTGCAGCATCTATTCTTCCAATTTTGCAGATCGTGGTCATTTTCTCCACTTTGCCCGATGATTGACACTTGCGGATATATTTTTACTCGTCCCTCTCGCTTTCGTTCTGCCCATTTCACAGCACTCCACCGCTTTCAAAATCACCTCATGTGACCATGAAATGAGCCCAAAACAGACAAGTCACATTGCGTTAGCGGCGTCGCGCCCCGTTTTTATTTTTGACGTGTTGCACATCTACTCCAGCCACTTTACTTTCCTGTTCACCCATCTCACTAATAATAAAAGTCACAATTTTATGTATTTCAATAACCTCTCACCATTATATCAAATATGTCTCTGCTCTCTGGCCTTCATATTTGGTTTCTAATCACATATGCAGACATTATGTCAAATTATCATTAGTGCTTCAATGAGAGTGAAAATAAAATCAAACAGCTCCTTTCAAAGTTTAGAGATAAGTTTATTACCTCCTGAAGATCTAATGTGCAACTCCTACAAACATAAACAAGACAAAACACAGAGAACTCTTGCGACTCCCAGGAGCATCAGCCGTGTAAAAGCAGCTGTTTAGACGTGGAAATGAGCGACGGGGCACGTGAGCAGACCCGAGGCGAACAGACGAGCGATGGAGGGTTAATAGAAGGCTAATGACTGTGGAGGAGAGAGCTGGAGAAACACTTCAGAGCGTGATACATGTCAAACAGCCAATCACACGCCTCTCTCTCTCTCTCTCTCTCCGCTTTTCTTGTGTCGTCCTCCTACACACATTCTCTGGCTTTCATCATTCACAACTGCTGCTCTTCTCGTCTCCGTCTCACTAATTTGATCATCATCTTCGTTCGATCAGTCCCGTCTCTGTCTCCTGGGAGTGTGTCTCTGTTGTCTGATGCAAATGTGCCCAAATGAAAGCGCAAATGCACCGCATTGCTCAAATTTTCTTTTTATAATGGTTAAAATACCTTCTTGTGTCTCAGCTTAATATGCAGAAGAAATCTGCAAGTGTAACACTGCTTTCAAAACATTCACACAGCTGAACCAATGGTGAACGTTTGTGGGCGTGGTTGTCGGTTTAACTAGCCAATGGCAGAAGGGGGGCGTGTTCAGGAACCACTTTAAAAATTTGCCACATTATTAAAGTTAAATGTGTCGCAAAAGCCGCTTCTTTAAGGCTCATGGCTAATTACCCAAAGTAATTAAACCGTATAAGTCTCAGACAACTTTAATCAGCATCGCTCGCGCTCTCAGGTGAAAGCACTGAATGACAAACAGCCGCGTGTGACTCCTGCTGGATGTTTGTTGTCTCTCGTGTCCCTCACTGGGATCCGTAGCGGGACGGTGCGGCCCATCCATATGCCGGCCCTGCCACGCTGGGCTCATTAGCACAAGGGATAATTAAACACACAGCTGTTAATGAGCAGCAAGAGACGACACACACACCCACACACACAACGCCCCTCACTCGAGTGTGTTCATGGAAGCTCTTTATATTAATGCAGGTTCTTAAAGATTGTAATAATGAACCTCCCCTGCGGGAACGATAACGTACATCTGTCTATCTTGTATCTGAATCTCAAGATGCGGCCACAAACAAACTCAAGGTGAAATAATAATTTAACAGCAACATGATCGTGCACAGAGGGTGTCTGGATCTTAAAGGATTACTCCACTTCCAAAATAAAAATTCCTGATAATTTACTCACCCCCATGTCATCCAAGATGTGCATGTTTTTCTTTCTTCAGTCGCAAAGAAATTAAGTTTTTGAAGGAAAACATTCCAGGATTTTTCTCCATATAGTGGACTTCAATGGTGCTCAACGGATTGAAGGTTAAAAATGCAGTTTCAAAGCAGCTTCAAATGGCTGTAAACGATCCCAGCAGAGGAATAATGGTCTTATCTAGCGAAGCGATCGGTTATTTTGTAAAAACATTTACAACTGATATACTTTTTAGCTTGAAACGCTCGTCTTGTCTAGCTCTGTGATGTGCATGCATGCTCTGTGCACTCCGGGTCAATACAGTACGTGTACGTGTATGTGTGTGTGTTTTTTTTGTTTTTTTGTTTTTTTTAAGAAAATGACAGATCGTTTTGCTAGATAAGACCCTTATTCTTCGGCTGGGATCATGTAGAGCCCTTTGAAGCTGCCATGAAATTGCATTTTTAACCTTTAACCTGTTGGGCACCATTAAGGTCCACTACATGGAGAAAAATCCTGGAATGTTTTTCTCAAAAAACTATTTCTTTGCGACTGAAGAAAGACAGACCTGAATATTTTGGATGACATGGGGGTGAGTTTATTATAAGGAATTTTCCTTTTGGAAGTGAATACTTTAAATATGCAATCAAAAAAACCAACTGCATTTATTAATTCACTCATGATCTTGTTAAAAAAAAAAAAAAAAGGTTTAAATCCGCCTGAAGTGGTTTACTGGTTTCAGTCAAAGTTTTTGTCTATTGATGAAAATTTCCTTTACATTTGGTCAATATTTTGTTGTCTCATACTCATTAGTTTTACATAGTTTCACTCTGACTGTAATGCTATATAAAATTACACTTTAACCACATTTTCAAACAAATTCAAAACCATTCAAAAGTTTGGGGTCAGTAAGACTTTTAAATGCTCACCAAGGCTGCATTTATTTGATTAAAAATAGAATAAAAACAGGAAAACTGTGAAATAATATTGCAATTTCAAATAACTCTTTTCTGTGTGAATATATGATAAAAGGTAATTTATTCCTGTGATCAAAGCTGAATTTTCAGCATCATAACATCGGTGTCACATGATCCTTCAGAAATCATTCTAATATGCTGATTTGCTGCTCAAGAAACATTTCTGATTATAAGCAATGTTGAAAACAGGGATACATTTTATTTTTAAGGATTGTCTATTGTCTCTACAGTTGCTTTGGATTTAATGCATCTTTGATTAATAAAATGGTAATGTATAAATGTGTACATGTAACTAAATGCATTGAAATTGCATACACTGCACACAAAAAAAAAAAAAAAAAAAAAAAAAGCTTTTCTTCACTTCAAAACAATCTTATTTCAAACAGAAAACAAGACTACTTTGCTTACCCCATTGGGAGATTATTTTGCTTCTGCTTTAAATCTCACTTAATTTTGCCTTTTTTTTTTTTTTTTTGAAAACAAGACAATAATTTTTACTTGTCTAGAAAATCCTTGATTTAAGAATTTATAGATATCTTGAGGGCTTAAAACAAGACAAAAAGCATTTTTGCAGTGTAAATATTATCGTGTCCAACATAATATAAATAGAACATGTGACAAAACCTCTCTGAGACCAGTAAACAAGACCAGCAAACCTATTTTTTGTTAGCAGGGGAACCATATAGCGAGTAAAATTGCACAAAATACACATAAACACAGTCCTACAGTTCCTTCCACTCACCTTAAGAAACTTGTAGAGGAGGAAAGTAAACCAGTTTGTTAGCATCTTCTCAGCCACAGATTCAGTCCTGAGGGGGAAACAGAGTAAAAAATAAATGTCAAGGATTTATTTACTTGGGTGTCGGAGTCCCTGAGGTAACCTTTAAGAGCAGAGAACGATGCTTTGAAGGCTTCTTCATTCCCCAATTTCCCAAGTCTCACAACAAGAAAAACAGCCATTCCGATAACCAACATCTTTCGGGGGGGATGTTGTATTAAACTCCCATTTGACATCAAAGTGCCGCGGCCGAATTATTCCACCAGCGGTGGTGAAACGCGGCTCGGGGAAAAACCTTCAAAGGACCCGCGCGCAAAGCACGCACGATAATAATTTAGCATTAATAACAAACCAAAGCGCTGCTCTCTCTTCCCCCGCAAAGCAAACCACTAAACTTCATTAAGAAAACACCAATTAAAAATATTCCGTATCTTCTGTCATTAAACAGAAACCTGGCGCACAACAACAACCCTCCGAAAAAAGTCCCTCGGAATGAGGCTAATTACACGGCTTGGTAATTAACGGACCTTATTAGCGCTAATCTGCTCACGGCGTGCGAGAGGCGGCGTAGACGGGAAATCTGGTGAAATATGTTTGTTTTTACCATCTCTGCTGAATTATTCACTCGTTCTGACGCCAAGACAGATGCAGAGGAAAGCGATAAGCTCGACGTGAACGACACACCGTTAGGAGTTATTAAAAAAACCTGCGAACAGTGTGCCGGAAATGTTTCTGGAGGGGTGAAAGATTGAGATTTGACTGCTCACATTTTTTTTTGATCTTCAGGTGATATTTGTCATGTGAGGAACAGAAACTGAATCTATAGAGGAAAAAAAAAAAAATCACTCGAAAGCTAAACTAGATGAGAGATCAGTACAGTCAACTCAAAACAGACAGAAAAGAACAGTCATTTTTGAAATATTGCTAAATATAATTTAGGTATGAATCACATAAATAAAAAAAATCTATAATAATAATAATAATAATAATAATGTATGAGTGCAAGTAATAAAGCCCAAAAATTAAGCCTATTAAGGACCACTGACAAATATTAAAGTGACATTATTTTAATGACAATTAAACCATTTTTCATTACTTTAATGGTGCAGCTACCTTAGAATAGAATTTGCATATTTTTGTATATTAACCAATTAAAAAAGCACTTTCATACAGCCATTTCTACTGTAATCAGTATGAAAAATGCTTAATTGTCATGCAAATAATGTCACGTCTGAATGGTCCTAAAAATAGGCTTCATTTTCTTTATGCAAATGCTTTTTCTCCTATTAATTTTGGAGTAAATGGAAAATGTCCCCTAACATGCTATTATTAGATTTATCCAAACATATCTGAGGATGTGACTTTGTACTTTCGTTATAAATAAAGCCGAAGTCAAGGATTTGTACTGCAGATGAAACACTGAGATGCAAAAAGCCATTTCACAAAGTGTTGATTTATTTTGTGTGATATTGATTCAAGACTGACATGAGCCGAACGAGAGATTACAGCAGCATGTTCTGACTAAAGTCATCAACTCCTCCACGTCTCCCCCTCAGTCTCTCATCACGTCTCTCCTTATCCTGTCACGTCTCCTCCAGGAGCTTCATCTCCCACGGCGCTCCTCCCTCACGCCGGCGCTCCGCGGGGAACAAGTGTGTGCTCAGGTGTGTAATATCATCTGACAGAAACAGAGGGACGGACGCGAAAGGGCAAACCGAGAAATGGAGGGATGGAGAATGATGATGGGAGAGCAAATGTGACCCCTGGAAGTCAAACTCATCCTCATCATTTTCATCATGTCCATTAACACCGTGTCCTAACCAGATGCGACGTGGGAACTTTTGAACGGCAAGTCATTAGAGTGCAAAAAATGACTTCCTTAATATTTCTGTCTTGTATTTCAGCACATAAGATATTAAGTCTTGTTTATGCCGAGTTTACCTTAAAACAAGAAAAAAAATACTTGTTTTCCATTTGAATTAAGTTTATTTTCCTGACCATATTAGCAGATATTTTTTTTCTCTGTATTAACCGAAACACTCTTAATTTTGATACAAAATATTTTAAATCAAATTAATTACATGATGTGCCGATTAATTCATCTTAATAATTGCAAATTATTGGCACATCAGTTATGTCATTGTGTTAAATGAGAAAATGATTGGATAGATATTACAAAAAAAGTAGCTTTAGAAAAAAACATTTAGATTCAGCCGTCAGTAGGTGGCAGCACGTCTGGCTGATTCATTCAAAAATGAATCAAGTGACTCCTTATGAATGAGTCACTGAATCATCAGCTCATTCGGTTCGTTCAAAACAGTGGACTCATTCAGTAACAAATCACTGCTGTGTTCTTCTGCTTCAGCTTTGATTACGGGTTCAAGCGTGAAACGCTGAAACCCTATTGTAATTGTTAGAATGGCCAAGGATCAACAATTTCCACGTAAAACTGATCGTGCAGACCAAACAGCAAGTCACAGATACTTGAAACTTGGAGGGATGGTAGTACTCACACCACCAACAATGTCACCAAGGCTCACCCCAACCGGCCTGACGGAGGCGCTACAGCGATCAAAAGCACAAAATCGCACACAAATCCTGAACCGTCAACAAAATTTTCAGGGATTATTATTTTTTTTTTTTTTTTTTTACAAAAAACCTACTTTTGCATACTAGTCCTAGGTTTTTCATCCAATCAGAACCAAACAGTGCAGTAAGAATCTCTGGAGAGTGAATTTCAATAATTATAAAAAATAAAAAAAAAATTAAGTTGAACTTTCAACTCACCGTCACAAAGGGACACCAAGACGTTTAAAAGTGGCAGGGCCACTTTTAGTAAAATGCCTATAACTCCTGAACCAAATGAGATATCTCCACCAAACTCAAAACAACTATGTAAGAGCTCAATCTGAAATCACAGGACAAAAATCATGGAGCTTGGCCACTTGGTGGCGCTATAAGAGGGAAAAACCTTAAAAATGGCTATAACTACACAAACCATTTGTCCTATCAACATGAATCATTGAGCATGGTCATGGTCCAAAGTGCCACAAGTGTCTATAAGGACATTTGTATATCTCACAAAAAACATGACGACATTGGCTAATGAAGTTTGAGCACCTATTAGACAAGGTTAACATAGGGTGGGCTGATCGCAACAAAACCCGGTGGGCCTGTCTGACTCAAGGCCCCAAAGGTCTGTGAGAAATTTTTGAAAGAAATCGTCCACAGGGGGGCGATAAACATTTCAAGGGCATAAACAATTGTACATTTCACAGTTTTTCCGCACATACACGCAATATTCGTATCATATGACAGAACTCCTCATTCCGGGCAACTTTGCCTCTAGAACCACTGCTGTCAATCAAATTGTTTGTTAAATGATTGAGAAGATGCAAAAAAAAAAAAACAACTTACTTTTACAAACTAGTCCTAGGTTTTTCCCTCAATCTAGAAAAAAATATTGCGGTACAATTGACTCTCTAGGTCAATAATTATCAAAAAAAATGTTATCTATAATGGGGTAATTTAGAAAAAAGGTCCAAAAGGTCCAAAAATCCTATAAAGCCTAAAGGAAAACTCAAAACTTCACTAAACCTGCTGAGCACATGTGACAGATGATTCTCATCAAGCATGCAAAGTTTTAAGGAGATCGGACCACACCTAGCGCTATAACAGTCATAAACGTTAAAAAACATATTTCTATGGTAAATTACCTGGATTTGCCAAAAATGCTTTTTTAAAATAATTGATTTAGGTGGTTGAACCCTGGTAATTGCTGCTTGCGGCTATATTCGGATCTATTTTTGTTTGTGAAATTGAACCAAAACAGGCAATATTGTGTCTAAAAGTTAAAACAATATTACCTTCCTGTTTATTGAACTACTGTATAAAATCAATATCACAATTTCACCTCCGGAAATATTTGGGGAAAAACAGCACTCTTGCTTGTGTGATATTGCTAAACCACATCATATGATATAATTATAAGACAAACCCATCCACGGTCATTTATTGCCCTCAAATGTTGAAATTTAGGATCCTATTACTGGATTATATCAGCAACTGCATCAATGTCAGATCTGGACGGGGCCCTACTTAGTATCTCATGTCACTCTGTGTATTGATTTAAGAATGTTTAGATATTTGTACAGGAAAACAAGTCAAAAGCACTAAGGAAGCTAATACTTTTTTGAAGTGCAGTCCATCAGATGTTCAGTAGCAAGCCGTACCTTCGCAGCAGGAGTTTGGGGTGGTTCTTGCTCTCCAGGTTCTTGTCGATGAGGTCGGACAGGAGCTGTTTCAGGACGCCCGTCGCGTACTCCATCTCGCCCTGCAGGGCGCTCATGATGAGAGACGCCACGTTTCCGCGGTCGCGCATGGAGAACGAGCGCTGGGCCTCTAACGTCCGGATGAACGTCAGCAGGAAATGCTTCTTATTCAAGAGTTGGCCAAACAAAGTCAGAGCCTTCTCCATATTCGCCGGCACCTGAGAGAGACAGAGACGGGAAACACTTCAATCATCTCATACAGTTCAGCCGAAAGCATTAGACAGGGTTCAATCTAAAGGTCAGGCGTTTAGCATTTTTGTATGGCTCGTACCTCCATCTCCTTCAGTACCGGATGGTCCTCTATTCCAGGGAAAAGCACTCTCATGGCGTACGTTCGGTAATCCAGGAACGGGATTCCAGCTCCGTCCAGATCCTGAGTCAGCTCATGGATATCAGTTTGCAGCTCTGCAAAAGCTGAAAACACAATGAAAGAGAAATGTGTCAGGCAAATATTACGCTTAAGAACCACTGAGTGGAAGCTAAGATCTCCAGATTCTCAACGTAAGAAAAAGATCTTTAGAATCTCATTCTTTAGAATTTCTTTCAGAATTTCGGTCTGTAGTGATGTGCTTAAAAAATACCTTACAAATAACCAACCAACTAAACAGCCAGAATACCCTAGCAACCACCTAACAACACCCTGGCAGCTAGTGGCCAAGACCAACAAATCAGCATATATATTTACCATTTTGAATGATCTCCTTTTGTCCGATACGTTCTTCTATTTGACTGATGAGATCTGGAAGTGGGACTTTAATTTTCAGCAGTGCCTGAGCAGAGACGCACAGGATTCTCTGTCTTCATTAGTTTATTAATAATTTATTAGACAGGACTGTTAAACTAAGAAAGTAAACGGTATATAAAAAAGTATTTTATCATTTGCTTTTTTATTACTAGTAACAGAAAGTCAAACACTATAATACTCTCTAACATACTGTCAGCATTTAGCAATATGCATTTGAATTGTTATTAAAGAGACATTATTACAGTATTTACTTCCTTTTTTTGTTTTCAACATTTTTTTACTTGTGATAAACACGAATAGGATTACTTAATAGGACTTAAAAGGACCACAAAACCAGTCATATGGGTCATTTTTTTCCAGTGAGATTTATAAATCAAAGCTGGATAAATAAGCTTTCCATTGATATATGGTCTGCTAAAATAGGACAATATTTGGTTGAGATACAACTATTTGAAATCTGGAATCTAAGGGTGCAAACAAAATAAAAATAAAAATAAAAATATTGAGAAAATCGGCTTTAAAGTTGTGCATATTGCTAATCAAAAATTAAGTTTTTATATATTTACGGTAGGAAATTTACAAAATATCTATATGGAACTTGAGCTTTACTTGATATCCTAATGATTTCTGGCATAAAAGAAAAATTGATCATGTTGACCAATAATACACTGTATTTTTGGCTGTTGCTACAAATATACCACTCAAGACTGGTTTTGTGGTCCAGGGTCACAATTTTGTTTGTTTTAGAGTTTTTTTTTTTTGTTTTTTTTTTTTTAAGTTAAATTTGCCCCTCACTGGAAGTTTGATTGACAGGTGATCTGACCAATAATAACGCCGAATGCCATTTTGTCTGACAAACAAACCAGATGTTTATTTTGTGCTATAACTAGTAACGAGGAAGAGATGATTACATGCAGCATGAACTGAGATGCAACAGCAATCTGTCACAACATATTAAAGAGCCACAAAACCGTATTTATTGTTTAAAAATTTACAACATTTAAAAGCGAAGACTTTGTTTCATACCAAAAATAACCTGCTCTGTCTTGTCTGTCGACACGTTGTCATTGTCCTCTTTGCGCCGCAATGTGTTTTTCACTGCGTGGGAATATGATGTGGCTTGTCATACATAATTTTGTTTCCTGTTGGACTGATATGAAACTGCATAAAACCAATCAGACTGGAGATTTCTGATTTGAGATAGCTTTTAAAACAAATGTGACCCTGGACCACAAAACCAGTCCTAAGGGTCTTTTTTTTTTTTTTTTTTAATTGAGATTCATACATCACCAGAAAGCTGATAGAACAATGTTTGGCCGAGATACAACTATTTGAAAATCTGGAAAAATTCAAATTATTGAGAAAATCGCTCTTAAAGTTGTCCAAATGAAGTTCTTAGCAATGCATATTACTAATCAAAAATTAAGTTTTGATATATTTACAGTAGGAATTTTACAAAATATCTTCATGGCACATAATCTTTACTTAATATCCTAATGATTTTTGGCATAAAAGAAAAATCAACAATTTTGACCCATGCAATGTATTTTTGGCTATTGCTACAAATATACCTCAGCGACTTAAGACTGGTTTTGTGGTCCAGGGTCACAAATGGTTCGACGGCCATGAATGGCATTAGCAGTTCTACCGCATGACCCTAACCCCGTCTCCGCTCCGCCCCTCTTATAAATCTTAGTGGAAAATCAGGAATATTTGCTTTCGTTTCCAAACTTCTGACCCAGTCTGCTACTGCTGCCACTCACCTAATCAATCTAGATGTTGTGGTTATTTATTGCCTCTTTTTATTCATCCTGGAGGACGCCTCATCACTTATCAGTGACCTGTCACTCTCACCTCTTGCTATCCATCTCTTTTATCCTCTCTTCCCTGTTCTCATCCCTCTCTCCATGTCTGGAGACAGACAAGGTCGTCACCTCGGGCCCGACAGAGACAGATAATGGGCGACTCGTCTCACGCCCTCGTGACCGCGGCGGGAATGAGACGGGCGTTCGGTGCGCGCGTGTGTGTGTGTATGATAAATGATGTGTGCATCATGAGGTCATCACTAACAGGAGACCAGAGAAAACAAAGCCAATCAGACAGAGAGAGAGAGAAAGAGAGAGAGAGAGAGATGGCAATGAGCAAACAGAGGAGGAAGATAAAATTAAATGAGGAAAACCAATTGCGAACAATTGAAAAAGATTGAAGGAGAGTGATGAGACGGAGAGAACAAACAAATTAACGAAAGAGAACAAAGAAACAGATAAAGAACCAAAAGAGAATAAAGAAAGTGTGAGTGAATGCACGAAAGAAAGAAAGCAAGAAAGCATGAGAATGTTATAAAGAGCAAAAATGAAAGCAAAAGAATGAACGCATGAAAGAAAGGAGAAAGTACGAAAGAAAAAGCATGAGAACTGCAAGAGGGGGAAAAAATGATAAAGCAATCAAAGAACGTGTACGAAAATGCAAAAGAGTGTGCAAGTGTAAAAAAAGAAAGAAAGAAAGGGAAAAGAAAGAAAGAAAGACAGCACGCAACAGAAAGCGCTAAAGAAAGAGTGCAGAAGAAAGCACATGAAAGAAAGTGCAAGAGTGAAAAAGAAATTGAAAGAAGGGAAAGAAAGCACAGAAGAAAAAAAGTGCACAAGAAAGCAAGTGCAAAATGAACACATGAAGTGCAAAAAATTGAAAAAGAGAAAATGAAAGAACAGAAAAGAGCAAAAGAAAGAAGCGTAAAATCAAGAAAGCATGAAAAACCACAAAAGAGTGAAAGTGTAAAAGCATGAAAGAAAGAGTATGAAACAGCATGAAAGAGCGTGAAAGTAAGAAATATCATGGGTGAAATGCAGTGTTGTATTGATGCTGATTTACCCTCTTTGCACTCCAGGGCGACTCTGGACTCCAGATTGTGCATCTGTAGCTGCAGTCGTTTGAGCGTTCGATCCGCGTCACGGGATTTGCGCTTGTATGCGATGAGGATGATGATGATGACGAGGAGAAGAAGACCTCCTCCTCCGCCGATCCCGATGATGGCAGGGAGTGTCAGCAGGCTGTCGGAGTAGATCTGCAGAGTTCCTGGAGAGTAGCGGAAACCTCCGGCTAGGACCTGCACAACACACAAAAATGCTGAGTGCCGCACACCATCATATCACACCACGACTGACAGCTGTCAAAACAGCCCCTGCATGAGAAACAAGAACTTTCTCTTTTTTAATAAAATGACAGAGTTTGGAGAAACAAGTCCACAAATAATTTAAAATAAGTTCTTGTAACAGTCATGAACTCCTTATTTCATATGCAAAAACTTATCCAATCAAAAAACTTTTCTAAATTAAATGAAAGAAAGATGAAATAAAGCATGTTTGCATATGAAATGAAGAGGTGTTGCTCCTCATTTCATATACAAGAATTCAGCCAATCACAAGTCCATTTACATATGGAAGAGCAGTAGACTTGATTGTAAACATCAAAGAGATTATGAAAAATAGACTTAAAAACTAAATAATGATTGTTTTTGATTCAAGAAACCTAGACCAGAACTATAAGGGGACTTCAAGGAAAAATATAAAATGAGCTCATTATGAACATCTCAAATCATCACCTAAATACACTACACTAAATTACACCTCTCTCAAATAAACCTGCATCTTTAGAGATCTTGAAAGAAAGAAAGAAAGAAAGAAAAAGAAGCAAAACGCACAAAAGCATGAAAGAAAGTGTATTTCGCATATGAAATGAAGTGATGGTGCTCATTTCATATGCAAAAACACAGCCAATCATAACAGAGGTCATTTACATATGGTAAAGCGGCATGTTTAATTGTAAACGTCAGAGACAGTTGAAAACAGACATAAAAACTATACAATGATTGTTTTTTTATTCAAGAACCTAGAACTAGAGACTAGAACTATAAGTGGACTTCAAGGGAAAATATAAAATGTATAAAAACAAATAAATAAAATAAATAAAATAATTCAAACAAATTACAATAACAATCTATTCCACAATCCCATTATGAACACACCATAAGTCACCACCTAAATACACACCAAAATTACACATCTCTTAAATAAAGCTGCATCTTTAGAGGGTCTTTTCATATGCAAAAACGCTGCCAATCATAACAAAGGTCATTTACATATGGAAGAGCAGCATGTCTAATTGTAAACGTCAGAGACAGTGGAAAACAGACATAAAAACTCAACAATGATTGTTTTTGATTCAAGAAACCTAGACCAGAACTGTAAGTGGACTTCAGGGGAAAAATATAAAATGAGCTACTAAAACACAGTTGTGACTACAATAACAATCTATCCCACAATCTCATTATAAACAACTCAAATCACCACCTAAATACACTCTAAAATTACACATCTCTCAAATAAACCTGCATCTTTAGAGGGTCTTGAAAGAAAGAAAGAGAAAGAAAGAAAGAAAGAATATTTTGCATATGCAATGAGGAGGTTGTGCTCCTTATTTCATATGCAAAAACGCAGCCAATCATACGAGAGGTTTATTTACAGTACACATAGAAGACAAGCATGTTTAATTGTAAACATCAGAGAGAGGGTGGAAAATGTCTTGGAAAATGATTCTTGGTGCAAGAATATTAAACCATTATAAGAAGACTTCAGAGGAAAATATAAGAGCAAAATGAGCTACTAAAACAGTTTCGACTGCAATAATCTATCCCACAAACCCACTGTGAATGCACAGCACTTCACAGCACCACCTAAATATACTCCATAATCACACATCCCTTAAATAAAACTGCATCTTTTAGAGGGTGTTATAGGGATAGTGTTGGTACCCAAACCATTGTTAGTCCCCATTGACTTTGGTTACACACATTTGTCAAAATATCTTGTTTTGTGCTCAACAAAAGAAAAAACTCAAAGGTTTAGACTAGCTTGAGAGTGAGCAAATGATGGCAGAATTATAATTTTGCCTAAACTATCCCTTTAATAGCGTAGATCACATTTGACCAGGTTTAAGGAGGTTAAAAGGGTTAAATGAGTAAGTGTGAAGTTTTATTTCATGCGTAAAGCGGTAGCTAAATGGCAGTCTCTGGCTGTCACACAGCTTCGATATGGGTCATAATATATAGGTCGAGGACAAACATGTGGGTCGAAGCGTCTCTGCCGTTCTCCCTTCAGGCGCGTCTCACACAGAAAGAGAGCAGACGGCATGGGAAAAAACATGGGAGTGATGTTTTAATAACTCTGCCATACAAAATATAATTGAATGTGCATGTGCAGCAAATAAAGACAGCTATTTAAAGACGAAACTGACTACATGTAAATACAGATCTACGTCTCAGATTCTTTGCAAACTCAGTGTAAATAAATACAAA
This sequence comes from Cirrhinus mrigala, assembly GCA_036247105.1. Taxonomy (NCBI): domain Eukaryota; kingdom Metazoa; phylum Chordata; class Actinopteri; order Cypriniformes; family Cyprinidae; genus Cirrhinus; species Cirrhinus mrigala. Next base: position 1,690,296 of record CM070012.1, read on the forward strand.
ACAAGACCCCAGAGAGCAACGACAGAAACTCCCAGCAGTAATCTGATGCTGAGAAACATGGGCTGAAACACAGAAGAATAAAGATGAATGAGAGAAAGAGGAATAGGATGAGACGGTGTGATAGTCGTGGGAAAGAGAACGCCGAGCGCTTAAAGACAGAAGAAGAGAAGGGAATCGTCGCATGACACACTTACGGTGACTTTATGTTGGCCGGAGAGGTCCGGCCATTCACACAGGAGTTGAGTCTCCGACACGGTTAACACACACGGTTTGTCACCGATCAGAACGGTGTAGTTCAACCTGTAGTTACCAGGAGCCGAAGGAACCAGATTCTTGCCCTGAAACATAAACATACAAACAGACGTGTTTATTTGTATCATATTATATGCAGATCAACATCCTAAAATACTCTGCCAGTGTTTCCTGCTAAGTAAATGTACAAAAACAACCACTAGATCAACTTTTATGACTTATAAGAATCAGTCCTTTTACATGAATTAGTCTCAAATTCATAATTTTTGGTTTTGAATCAGTTTGACAACTCAAGTCCCTAACCAGTGTTGGGGAAAGTTACTTTTAAAAGTAATGCATTACAATATGGAGTTACTTCCTAAAAAAGTAACTAATTACGATAGGTGGTTACTTTTTATGGAAAGTAATGCATTACTTTACTTTTGCGTTACTTTTTAAATCAGGGCAGGGCTTGCTTGTTGGTTTTTAATATAAAACGTTATATTTTTGACAAATGTAAAAGCCTTTTCACACCAAAAGCCTCAGGCTTTGAAAAAAGTAAATTCATGTCTATACAGTAGACCATACAAGAAAAAAATGTCAACTCTTCAGCAATAAGAAATGTTAGATTATCTTGAATAATTTTTGCTTATTAGTATGGTTGATTTGGATCATTGAAGGTCGGCAGCAAAGACATTGATTAAAATGGGATTAAATGCATAAAAGATATTTGTATTGTTTAATGCGTTTAACTATTGCAGGTTTGCGTCATATTCAGTTGAATTTCACTGTTTTTATTCATTTTGAGGAATACTGATTCTTTTTTTTGTGAGTGAGATGAATTAATGTTCACATTTATTCTAGAATTAACATATTACTCCCGATTTCTCTCAACATGGGGACAAGAGAGCTTTTAATCAATAAACGGGGGGAAAAGTAACTGGCGTTACTTATTTGAAAAAAAGTAACTCAGATATTTTCTTGTCAATTAAAAAGTAATGCGTTACTTTACTAGTTATTTGGAAAAAGTAATAATATTACGTAACTCGGGTTACTTGTAGTGCGTTACCCCCAACACTGTCCCTAACTAAACTAAACCTCAAGTCTTTCAAGTCAGACCTAAAAATCATTTTTGTTAACTAAAATAAAGCTGAAATAAAATATAAACATTAGATGAAAAACGTAAATGAAAATTATAATATTTCCTTGGGAAATACATTACCTAATATAAGTTTAAGTATTAACGACTAAAATGACACTATAAATAAACCTATTTTTCAAAAGAAATCTTTAAAAAATTGCACATAAAATGACTAAAATTACTAAAATAAATATTACATTACTTAAATGAAAATATTCAAATAAAAAATAATTCAGAATATTAATAGATATAATAGTATATAAATAATGCTAAAATAATACTGCCATGAACTAGAATGGTCAAATTCCTATACGTATTCTTCAGTCTTGGCATATGATGCATTAGCCTAACCAGATTTCCAATACTCACTATCTCTCTCCGCCCAAGGGGCTTATGGGAAGGCAAAACCCGGAGGCAGAACCATGCATAAATATTTGCATGCTTCATTTAGAGACGTGTGTTACTGAAGGGCTCCATTTAACATGTAGACTCAACTCATACTGCGCATTACCCATAAGGTATGCATGGGAAATTGAATTGCAGATAATCCAACGCATGTAATTTTCCTGAAATTATTTAATGCTGTGCATGAGTGAGGCAGATACTCAAAACCATACGAGCATTTTAATGAACTAGATTTATGCATTTTCTGAAGTAAATGTGTCGCTGACTCAATGGCAGGCTTCCTGAGTGGTTGCCAGGGTGTTGCTATGCAGTTTCGTATTGGCCAAAGTCTAAAGAGTTCACCTTTAAGTTTCCACGATATTCGTTTTTGCCAGTTGCCATGTGCAAATCATTCATGTCTTTAGCACAAAGCATGTTGGATAAATTCTGTGTAAAAATATAATGCTTTGAGACATCTTACTTCTATACTTGTTAGAATTTTCGGTGTTAATGCACTACTCACACTATTTATACTACAATAGTACACAAACTGGCACGTACATATAGTAATAGTGTACTACTCTAATATACTATTATATTTTTTATTATTCTGAATCTGTTTTTATTTTTATATCTTATTTTTAGAGCAAGTTGTTGCAATTTTGTTGTTTTTTTTCCTTTTTATTATATTTTTTAATTACTATTTAGCTTTATTTTAATTTCAGCTTTAGTTCTAGTCATTTTCATACTTTACAAAAAAAATTTTGCAAAAAGTTTCTCCTATTATTATTATATATTACTATTATTTTTATTATTTTTTATATTTTATTACTTTTTATTTCAGTTTTATTTGATCAAGTTAAACTAAATAAAAATGCTGAAATGGCATCTAGCAAATAAAACTATGTTTTATTTTGTTTCAGTCATTGTTTATTTTTATTTCAAGTAACATACGGTTTTAGTTTTTTTTATGGTTTTGGTTAACTTCGTAGCACTGTAAAAACAGTGTATAAATGTAATAACAGACATGCAGGTGGCCTTATACTTCCAGTGTTACTCTAAATGGAATATTATGCTAAAAAAAAAAATAGAAATACAATATAACCACTCCAACAAGTGTAATGAGACCTCTTCTCCATTCTTTCTTACCTTCAATATAAGAGGAGATCCCGGTTTGAGCTCCAGCATGGACGGACCGAAGGGTTCAAACACAGGGTCGGGATAGAAATTGAAGGTCTCGTTCACCACCAGGACCGTCTGAACGTTATCCATGATGAATCCGATCTCATCCGGCCCGCTGCCCACCTCTGAGAAACCCCTCTCGGATCCCGCCACGGACGGCACCAGACAAACCATCACTGTGTTGTTCGATACAGTGCAGTTCTGTGAGAGACAGCAGACCATCAATGATTACTGAAGACACTAATGCTGCTTAAGAACCATTAAAGAGAAGACACAAGAAGTAGAGAGGAGGAAAACAGCAGCCAGAGCTGTTCAGATGAGCGGGTCAAGGAGAAGAAAAGGTCACGTTGGCCCTGCGGGACTTTCTCAGGGCTTTATAGAGCCATTTTATGTTCTATATCCCGTCAGCCGTTGACATTTTAAAGGTTAAACTGGGAAAAGGTGATTCAATGTCATATATACGCAAAGAAAAACATGTGCAGGCACACAGGCCTTCGGTTGAACACACTCGTTTGTCTGTTCCTGCTGCTTTAGAGCTCCGGGTGAACAAAAAAACACCATAAAACTAGTCTAGACTGGGTTGGTAAGATTTGAGTTTTCTGCTCACCAAGGCTGCGTTTATTTGATTAAAAATACAGTAAAAACTGTAAAAATTGTGAAAAATTATTCCAATTTTAAATAGCCGTTTTCTATAGGAATATCTGTTAAAATGTGATTTATTCCTGTGATTTAAAGATGAATTTTCAGCATCATTACTCCAGTCTTCAATGTCACATGATCCTTTAGAAATCATTCTAATATTGCTGCTCAAGAAACATTTCTGATTATTATGTTGAAGCTACTTAATATTTTTGTAGAAATGCTGAAAATCTTCTTCTTAAAATAATAAACCATTGCTAATCTATTGGGTAATCTATAAGGAATAATGAGGATAAACCCGATAATCAGGGGTGCACATATGTTTTTTAGGCTGGTTCTCATAAGAGTACCTGGAGATTTGGTTTGGACCTCACAATGCACATAGTGTGATCTATCAAATATAACTAAAAATAATTTAATAGTGATAACGATATCATTGGCTTTATTTATTTTTTTATTTTTTTAAAATAAAATAATAAAATAAATATGAATTTTCATCATTTTCAAACCTAAAATGTGGTTATCCTGCAGAATTGGGCTACTTTAACACTCTTGCCACGGGCTGATTTTCATGCTCGCGGGTTTAAGCGACCCCAATAATGTCGTATTTGCCCCCTGGAATGCAAATTTACAAGGGAAACCTTGACAAGAAAAATGTGTATTTTACCCCCTGGAATGCAATTTTTAACAGGGTACCCCCCTCTAAACTTAATTGGGCTAGTTTTGAGTAGCAATTGGGTGGGTTTTGTTGTGAAAACCTGGCAACCCTGGTTGCCGGCAAAAAAGTTACATGTTCCCGGGTTTAACGCTTCCGATTACATTTTGTCGATCTAAAATGGTAATTGTGCATTAACAGCTGTCAACAATGTCAGTACGCAAATGCACGCTCTGAACTTGTTTACACAGTGCATTTTCTTATTTTGGTAGCACATGCAGATCACTTATGTGCACCCCTGCCAGTAATTATAATGTGTATGTTACAGACTTACGTTGACTGAACTGACGCTGCCATATTTCGCTCTCATCTTCGGCTCTCTGACGGTGGCGAGGTTGCTGCCGATCACTGTTAACGGGGTTCCACCACTAAGAGAGAGAAAAACATGAATGTAAACCTCAAGAAAACTATTAAACATCATTTCCTTCTGAAGCCGCTTTAAACCACTTTGGCTGTATCACAATCTGAACACTTTTACTGCGCTAAAACCACGTTCTAAACGGATGAAGGTAAAATGTGTCATTTTAAACATGCTGAACTCTACTACTGAAAAGTTTGGGGTTAGTATTTTTATTTTATTTATTTATTTATATCAGAAATGAATACTTTTATTCAGTAAGGATGTGTTAAATTGATCAAAATTACAATTATATTGTTGCAAAACATTTATATTTCAAATAAATGCTGTTTTTTTTGAGAAGTTTCTATTCATCAAAGAATTTTGAAAAATAAAATGTCTTACAGTTTCCACAAAAATATTGGCAGCACAACTGTTTTCAACACTGATAATCAGAAATGTTTCTTGAGTGGAAAATCAGCATATTAGAATGATTTCTGAAGAATCATGTGACACTGAAGACTGGAGTAATGATGCTGAAAATTCAGCTTTGATCACAGAAATAAATTACAGTTTACAATATATTCACATAGAAAACAGCTATTTCAAACTGTAATAACATTTCACAATTTTAGTGTTTTTAATGCATTTTGATCAAATAAATGCAGCCTTGGTGAGCAGAAGAGACTTCAGAAACATTTTACTAACCCCAAACTTTGACCGGTGGTGCACAATATGATAGAACTTAATAACAAATAAAAACAAAACAAATAAAAATGTCTACATTTGCAATGATAATGCATATATATACCTACATTCAACAAGTATAACTAATGAGGACACTGTAAACAACCTAACATTTATTTTAGCACTGTCAAACTATTAATCACGATTAATCGCATCCAAAATAAAAGTTTTTATTTACATAATGTATGTACACTGTGTATATTTATTATGTATATATAAATGCACACACATGCATGTATACATTTAAGAAAAGTATGTTATGTTCATATATTGAAAATATTTAGATATCAATATGAACATAAATATAAAAAAATTATATAATATATATAATGTAATTCCACGTAAATATTTTCAAAATATATTCTGTATGTGTGTATTTATATACATAATAAATATACACAGTACACAAACACATATATTATGTAAACAAAAACTTTTATTTTGGATGCGATTAATCGTTTGACAGCACTAATTTATTTACAACGTAATAAGAGAAGCACATTAGACATGTGAAGATGAAACAGCTGTTTTATTTGTGTGTGTGAGTGCTGCTTTTGAGTGTTGTAAACTAATTCCCACAATTTCCAGCATAAAAGCTAACCGCTGGAGTATTAACCTGCTTAACCTGTCTCTCTTCACACCTGTCTCTTTCGCTTTCTTTCATCACTCACGTCTCTTTCTCTTCATCTCTCTCCCTGTGGATGTTAGTTGTTTTTTCGCAGCTCTAGACGTCAGTGTGAGTCTGTCTGCAGCACTTCTCTGCCGTCAGATTTGTGTGTCTGCAGGCTGTGATGTTACTCAACCCTCCAGAGACGGAGCTGCAAACGTTCACGCTAAAGCACTATTTTCACTGAGAAATACTCTCACATAACCCACTGATTTAAACCTAAACGAACACATCATTTCAGCGTGTGTTAATGAGTCTGACCTGGCGATGCTCCAGTCGGGCTCTATCTTCAGGATGGTGGGGTCGTCCGTGTAGTTGAACTTCACCTCCGGGTTCCTGAGCTCGGCTGCGTTTATGTCCACCATCACTGGGGTCCCGCCTGAACCCAAACCCGCAGGAGTCACACACACGATCTCACGGGCGCTTCGCCTGTCAAACACACACAACCACAAAATCTTACTTCTGTTAAAATCATAGAAAACAAGAATTGCTTAGTCTTAATAGTGTGTAATGTGTCAAAAATGGCAAGATTTACAACACAGATACATTTTTTGTTACTGAATGATTCCTTTTAATTAATTTTATAATGTTTTTTTTATTTTTAGATTTTATGCAAATACTGTATTTGGGTATTTTATTAGCCAAATCCATCACAGAAAAGGAAAATCTAACTAACTGTGATTAATGTAGTGAATACTGCTATTTTTATATTTAATTTATTTCATTCATTTTTTATTTATACTTTTATTTATAAATATTTTATGAACACGTATTAAAAATAGGTAAAAATATATAAATATTCTACGCACAAATCAGCCATTGACAAACCCATTAGAAAGACAGATGATTTTTTTATACCCAACTAAATTACAAATGTGATGTAGCAAATATTGTGCTAATTTATTTAATTAAAAAAAAATGTGATTTTATTTATATTTTATTTTTTTATTCATACTTTTATTTAAAAGCATTTTATGCACATATATGGGCATTTCATTGGTCATTAGCAATTGAAAAAAGCCAACAGAATGAGGGGAAAAGGGCGATTAACAACTAAATTGTAAATAACATAGTAATATAGTAAATATTGTCCTAAATATTTACTTTTATTTTATTTTATTTTTAAATTTAATTTAATTTCATTTAATTTCATTTCATTCTACCATTGACAAACTCTGCCATTGACAAGCTCATCAGAGAGAAGGGCAATTTAATGCAATTTTATTTATTCATAACTAAATTACAACTGTGAGTAATGTAGTAAATATTGTGCTAATTTATTTCATTTAAAAAACTGATTTTATTTTTTAAAAATAATTGTTCTATTCTGTTTGTATTTTGTGTCTTCAGTCACAAGTCTTCAGCCATTGAAAAAAAGTTTTTTTGTGCAAGGAAGATTGACTAAAATTATAAGTGGACTGGAAAAAAATAAATAAATAAATAAAACTGAACAAATATGTATAATTTGACTCATTTATATGCATTTTAGATTTCAGAACAAGAACAATAACTCAAACTCATTGACTTGAACTGCATCTGAAGGGAAAAATAAAGGCAATCATGCGTGCAGAGTGTGACAACACGCTTTCCTCAGGTTGCATCAGGTTTGGAGGTTCAAAGATCACTCAGAGCGACGACTCCGAACATGACAGACTTTAATCTGATCAAACCAACACATGCACGACTGACGGCGCGTTTAGTCATGTGACAGATAAGAGCAAGATGAGATTCAATCTGAAGGCTCGTTCCCATGTTTGATCAGACATGCATGTGCGTGTCTTCTGTATGTGTGTGTGTGTGTGTGTGTCCTTCAACACTTGCTGTGTTGCCTAGGCAACCGTGTTCACAACACGCAGTGGTGAAACCTGCTGAGTTCCGGACATATTTTGACAGGACTGTCGTCACATTAGTGGGGAGGCGGGTTCAGGCACACACACACACACACACACACACACACACCCACACACACACACACACACACACACACACACACACACACACACACGCACATCAATCATTTCGGTTTGCTTTCAGACCTGATGACTAAAAGAAATCAGTCGCTCTGAACACCTGATGACAACACTGTTTTAAATTTACAGCACAATATCATTTTTCTGACAAAGTATTTTCTTACAATGAAAGTACTATGAAATTACCACAATATAACAATGGTATCAGCTGGTAAGGGAAGGAATTCCCCTTACCAGCTTGAAATTTCACCGCAGCATTGAAAAACAAAAAGAAAGAAATCATATTTTAATGCCATTATTTTTGTACTGTGCCATATAGAGAGAGAGAGAGAGAGAGAGAGAGAGAGAGAGAGAGAGAGAGAGAGAGAGAGAGAGAGAGAGAGAGAGAGAGAGAGAGAGAGAGAGAGAGAGAGAGAGAGAGAGAGAGAGAGAGAGAGAGAGAGAGAGAGTTTGGGATCAGTAAGAATTTTAATGTTTAAAAACAATAATGTTGTGAAATATTATTGCAATTTAAAATAGTGGTTTTCTATTTGAATATACTTTAAAATAGAATTTATTCCTGTGATGCAAATCTAAATTTTCAGTATCATTACTCTACTTTTCACACAATCCATCAGAAATCATTCTAATATGCTGACTTATTATTAATGTTGGAAACAGAAAAACTGAGGACTGGAGAGAGTAATGGATGATGAAAACTCAGCTTTGCATCACAGAAATAAATTATTTTTTAAAGTATATTAAAATAGAAAACTGTTATTTTAAATTGCAATATCGTCTCATAATGTTAATTTTTTTGTGTGTGTTTTTAATCAAATAAATGGAACTTAGATGAGGACAAGAGACTTCTTTAAAAACATTAAAAATCTAAAAATCCCAAACTTATTCATTATATTAAAATACACATTTTACAACTCATTGAACACATTAGATCATTGAGAGCAATGCTAAAATAATTATTTTACCATTAAAGTCCAACGTAAAACATAACATAAAAACAAAAATATCTAAAATACCTAATTATAGACAATGTATATGCAATATCAACTGATACTAATGAATGAAAACAAAACAAAAAAAAACAAACTATAATATTAGTCGATAACTTATAATGTGCCAATCTGCTGTTGCTATAGTTGGCAAACCAATAAAATCTTTAGTTGACTAAAAGTCTCAACATTTTAGTCAAGTTTTAGTCAAAGAAAATCTAAAATATTTTAATCTAGTAATAATGTAACATTCAATGCTGATAATAAAACAATCTGCTGTCGCTATAGTATAGTATGGTTACCATGCACACATTTTGATGCAAATTTTGAGATATTGCATAAAAAAAAATCTGAGTTGGCAAACCAATAAAATCTCCAAAATGTGCATAAATACACAAAGTTTTCAGTTCTTCATTACTATTTTTTGCTCCAGTTTCTCCAAAAGTGATGACAGTACAGGGGTTTTCAAACCAGTATTAAAAGAAATGTTCATAGGAAAAGTATATATAAAAAAATGTAAATGTAAGACAAATAAGAAAAGTGCAAAGTAAAACACCCAGATGCATTATGGTAGGGCTGTCAAACGATTAATCGTGATTAATAGCATACAAAATAAAAGTTTGAGTTTGCCTAGTGAATGTGTGTGTACTGTGTAATTATTATGTATATATAAAAATGCACACAAATTAATGTATATATTTAACAGAAATATAATATTTATGTACAATATATTTTTATTTGTATATAAATTATATAAAAATTATAATACACACATATACTTGTAAGTATTTCTTAAATATATACATGAATGTGTTTGTATTTATAATTCCATAATGATTACACACAATACACACATATATATTAGGCAAACTCAAACTTTTATTTTGTATGTGATTAATCGCGATTAATCATTTGACAGCTCTACATTATGGCAGTGAAATTTGGAGGGGAAATAACGTTTTCATTTCTTTGTGCAACATTTAATTCTTGAATCTGTGATTAAATATGGTTCTTAACCCTTTAACTGTCACTTCAATTTTTAAACATGGACGTGGAAATGCATTTTCCAAAGTTGAATTTTTAGAATTTATGAATGAAAACATTTTGTAATATGATTTTGATGTACATTTTCCATGGTAATGTAATGTCTGATTTTAAAATGGTTTTCAAAGGATGAATTTTGAGATTTTAAATTTTCAAGTGATACATCATTTCTTATGATTTCCGAAGAGTGTTATTTTAGTATTGTTTATAAAGTATTTAGTTTTTATTTTATATTTTCAGTATTTATTTCAATTTTTGTTCAGGTTTTAGTAGTTTTTATTTTTTTATTTATTTTGAAAAATATTTCTATTTAGGTTTAATTTATTTTTATTTATGATTTAAGTTTTAGAAACGAAGTAATTATCTTATTTCAGTTACTTGCCAAGGCAACATGACCTAATTCAGCTTCATTTCAATTAACGAAAATGATTTTTAATAGCTTTCGGTTTAATTAACAATAACAACACTGAGGACGCACGGTGTTTTGAAAATGCACAGTGTTGACTGATTGAAATAATAGTACATTATGTCTGAATGCACATTCAGATGAGTTGAACAGATCATCGCACCTCTCAAAGCGGCAGGTGTTGAGTCCGATCTTGATGGAGACGGCGCTGCCCGAGTTCAGATTGCTGCCGTGAATGGTGATCCTCGTCCCTCCGGAAATGGGCCCGTATGACGGCAGCACGCGTGTGAAGTACGGCGACTGGACACACACAAACAGTTCACAATGACGTCACACTAAAACATGTTACAAATCACACCGTCTGACAGTGAAACTCACCACAAACGTGAAAGCTTTGGGAGACACGGCCCTGTACTCCGGCAGACAGTCTCGCACACAAACCTCCACCTGAGCTTCCTGCACACGGTAACCTGTGGCGTCGGCCAATCGACACACGATCCTGCAGAGAGAGAGAGAGAGAGACGTGAGGGTCTTAGAGGGGTCTGGAGCGGCCGACGGCGCTCAGCGCTCAAATGAAATCCATTTCAACAGTGATTGAGCAGCTGATCGTGAGACGAGGAGCGCAGACGGGTTACAGAGCAACCGCAGGCGTTACATGAACACACAGCACCGTAATGAGACTCGATAAAACCCTCGGCGGAGTGGACAACGCGTGTCTGTGATTAATGGAACGGACAGAGAACCCTCCCATCATGCCCTGGGGCGGGACGTCCTCCCTCTGTAGCGAGTTATGAACCACGTCTGTGTTGAGCGTTTCTAGTTTCACACAGCTTACGACAGATGGAAACAGAATTTTCGGTGTTTGCAATGAAAAAAACTGCAGTGTTTGTTTATTTCGTGTAAGTGTGAAACCCTGCCATGATTTATTAATAAACTGTAAAGTCATTGTCACTGCGTTTCAGCACCAGGATGCAAAAAAAAAAAAAAAAAAAAAAAGTCACATCACAAAAGATGCTTTTGGAAGCACGAATGAAGGGCGTCACACATCCAGAAACTGCTGTTTTTCCAATGGCAGATGCTGATTTACACAATTTAAACATATAAACTGCAAAATTCTATAATATTTTATCTAAATAAATCTAGAATGCAACAAGTGAATATTAATTTTGAGACAATTTGTTATCTGACATATCTGACACATTAAATTGGTGTTTTAAAGAGTAGTTGCATTTGTTAAAACACTATAGACGAGCAGGCACAATTAAATATCTAATTACAGCCAATAATTACAGCAAAATCAACTGATACTGATAAATGAAAACAAAACAAAACAAAAAAACTATAATATTAGTCGATAACTGATATTGTGCCAAAATGTTATCGCTAACACTAGTGATGGTAATAATGTAACATCCAATGCTGATATTAAAACAATCGGCTGTCACTATACTATAGTTTAATGTACATTTTACAGTTATTATATTTAGTCAACCTTGTCCTGTTTTTGTTTAGTCAATAAAATTAATGGGCATTTTAGTCAAGTTTTAATCAATGAAATCTTAGTCAAATTTGTGTCCTGCTGTATAATGGTTAAACTGATCGTAATGAGTGTCGTCATTTGAGAAATTTACTCGAATGATTCACCAGTAAGCACAATTCAGTAGAATGTGGACTCAAACACAGTTTATTTTACCTCATCTAGTGTACTGATTTATTATAGGCTTTTTATCATATAAACTAATAACAAAGACTTATGCACTCTCTCTGTCTACATTACGAAAACTGGTAAAGCAAATAAAAAATATTATAACAGTGAAATTCCTAATAGTAATTCCACTAATTCCAAATTCCAATAGCCTTCCAAAAGCAGTTAAGCAAGTGCATTTATTCAGCAACCACAAATTACAAACAATATAGTTGAGAACACAGACCGGCTGAATGACGCTTTCATTTAGATTGCTGAACTCCAGCTTGTTTGTCTGCATTTTCAAATCATCGTTGGCGGCACTTCCGCAATAAGGAGCAAGTGCATGGTTGCCAGATTGCTTAAAATAAGCAAAACACAGTACAGAAAATCTATACTTGTAACAGCGGGGATTTTAACTCGATATCTGGCAACCACACATATGAAAGTTTGCATAGTAGAGCCATGTATACCAGTCCACAATAGCATTTTGTCTTTTTTTTGGATGAAAATATAGAGAATATAGTGAAGGTTTTTAATTTTTTGAATACATTTTAATCTCGTCTTTTTTCGTCAATGAAATTGCATGTTGATAAGGACAGGGCTGTAGCTATCAATTATTTTAGTAATCGAGTATTCTACTGATTTTTCCATCGATTAATCGAGTAATCGGGTAAGAAGTTTTTCTTTATTAAAGAGCAATACTAAATATACAAGAGAAAATAAGATAGATCTCTTAAAATAAACAACTAATTTGTTTTCTTTTTAGAAAAATTAACATTTTTATTGCTGAAATTGCATACATTAACCCTTTAACTGTCACCGTCCACCCTGTGGGACGCCTGAGTTTACTTCACCATACTACAAATAAATCCTAATCTAATCATGACAAACTGTATATTGTTGGAAAGATCTAAGACTCCTAAATAGATATTTTACCATATTTTTGTGTTACAAATTATGCAGGAAAAGTAACAGATTAATATATGTCAAGAGTGCAACTTAAAAAAATCTACATCATAACATGAATTCTGACCTTTGTCACAAAAGACTTTAGAAATCATAAGAAATTATATATCAGTTCAAAACTTAAAATCTCAAAATTCATCCTTTGAAAGGCATTTTAAAATCAGACATTGCATTTCCATGGAAAATGTACATCAAAATCATATTACAAAATGTTTTCATTCATGAATTATAATAATTTAAGTCTTGATAGTGCATTTTATGTCTGTGTTCAAAAATGGGAGTGACAGTTAAAGGGTTAATAACCATAAAAAACTAAACCCATTTAATGCATTTGCAAAATTACACTCAAAATGCAAATGCAAATATATCAATAAAAAAAATAAAAAAAATCAGAGGGACATGAATGCATTTAACTTGCAGTTACAAATGCATAAATAATATTGTGTTATTATCAGTACTGAACACTGATATTAACGTATTTTTAAAATGAAGATACTTTAAGTGTGAAATCAAAACCGCCAGTAGGTGGCAGTAAGTCGCTGTTAAGTAAGTGAGTCATTGCGATTGAACTGAGTCATTTAACGGGTGATTCATTCAAGAACGAAACACCGTCTTGTTGCTCAAAGACGCAAAACAGTGCTGTGGCTGTGCTTGGACTGGTTATTTGTTGGCGAAATAGAGCAAAAACAGGCAATATGCTGTCTAAAATGTATGTCTCTTAATATTAACTTTTGATGATTGCATCAAAAGTTAATAGTTAATATTTGTAATCATGCTGAGGCATTCTTCGTTTGATATTCACTAACTTTCTATGTGTCACAGAGAATGAGACAATCAACATAAACAGCACTTAGCCTTTCACAAAACATAGCTAACTTAGGAACATCATAACTAACCACCATTGATTTCCGGTCTTAAATATGTCCAGCGTTTATCGGTTTGTGCGTCAGTAATAATGGTCCGTGGGGAAACACAGTGTTCCGTGTGTAGTTACAGTAAATGGACTAAACGAAGCCTCGAGGCAAATAATTTCCCTCGATGATTTTTTTTTTTTTTTTAATCTTCTATTCGAGTAACTCGAGGAATCGTTTCAGCCCTTGATATGGTTATAGTTTTCATTTATTGACCTTATTGTCGTCTCGTCTTGGTTACGGGTAAAAAGCTCACCAACGAACATTTTTCGTCAGTTTTCGTTACCGAAATTAACACTACTTCAAATGAACTATTCAGACACTCACTGCTCAGCGCTGATGTATTCCTCTTCGATGGGCTGACAGGCCACTTTCCCGATCCGCACTCCGTTCTGGATGTCCTTGAACTGAAGGCCCAGATTCTCTCCGCTGATGGTCAGTCTGGTTCCGCCCTGCCGTGGACCGGTCTCAGGAAACAACTGGACCAGGACAGACACAGAAATCACAGTTTTTTTTTAATAAACTATAGCTTAAAAACAATTCACACAGACATCAGAACTAAGTGCATCTGCGGCCGCCGAGACCTTCAGACGAGCACAAACGACGACATCACGCGAAACCGAAGCGCGGAAGCAAACACAAACGGGTAATTGGTTTCAGAGGGACCGCTTTAATTTGACATTCACACATTTCTACAGATAGACAGATAGGATGAAAATACGAAAGCGCAGCTTGAGAGAGAGTAAAGCAGAGGAACGGAGAGAGAATAGGTGTACATCATCTGAACAGATGGCTCTCCAAGCGCCTATGGTGTGCTAATAATCCATGTGATAAATTCATTCTTCTCCAAATTAAATTAACACCTAATCTAATAAGTAAAAGACGACAGCGGCGCCGCACAGATAGAGAGCGAGCATGAGAAATCGAACGAGGAGAACAAAGGAAGAGTTTAATTAACACGAGGGGATGTAAATTTAGTAAGTAGATGTTCTAAAAGTTAATATTCCTTTGGCAGGACAATTTGGAACTCGGTGTAACGCCGCAGAGAAAATCTACTGAAAATAACAGAGTGAAAGACTGGAAAAAAGAGGAAGTAAAACTCATCATTCTGTCGAGACCTGTCATGATATCAAGGGTTTGTCAAACATGCAAAAAGACGGAAAACCACTTTTAAATATGACTATATAATAATAATTATTATTTCATTTTTTAACTTGTATAAAAGGTTTTTAAAGTACATCTGTGATCCCTGGTTTGAAGAAACTCACCTTGGTGATGCGCGGGTGCGTGCAGCGGCTGTTGCCGGCGGTTGCGTGCATCCAGGTGTGCTCAGGTTGAGCGCATTCCTGTCGCAGAGAGCACTTCTTGTCTTGGACGCACCATCCACACTCAAAGCTGGGGTCGGCCTTCAGACACAAACCACAGCTCTCCCTCAACGCGTAACACTTATACAGGTGTGCTGGAGAGAGGAAAAGAGCTTTGGTTATGATTTACACATATAATGAACCTCTGGTGATTTTCTAACATATTCTAAACTAAAACATTCTAAACTATTCTCAAATAAAATAAAATAAAATTAAATAACAATAAAAATTAAGGTTAAAATAAACAATAAAATACATACATATTACAAATAAATAAATATTATATTAAAAAAGAGAAATTACATATTTATTAAATTATTAAATATTATAAATAAATAAAATTGATTCAATTATATAAAAATAAAAATACATTACAAATAAATACACAAATATTAGATTAAAAATAAAAAGAGAATAAATAAATATTAGATATTAGATAAAAAAGAGAAATTACATATTTATTAAAATTTTGAAATAAAATAACTAAATTTAAGATTAAATTGTATAAAAATAAAATACATATTAAATATAAATACACAAATACTACATATCAGATAAAAATAAAAAAAGAGAAAATATTACATATTAAATAAATTTAAGATTAAAATAATATATATATGTGTGTGTGTGTGTGTGTGTGTGTATTTCAAAATATATACATATACATATATTTACATTCATATAATATTAAATTTACATGAAGATAAAACAATAATATATGTATTAAAATATTAAATATTACAGAACTAAATAAACATTAAATTAAAATAAATAATGATAATAAATTAATAACTAACTAAAAAAAGATTTCAATGAATAAAACATAAAAAATATTAAAAAAATGTAGTAGCTTAATAGAAACTTTATATTTTTTCTAATAAAAATGTTCCATATTATAAATTGAGTCTTCAAACAACTAACCATAGAGTTGCCCTTTAAACTTAAAATGGTTGTCTTGAGGATGATCATATTCTGTGGTATCTAAAGGATTGAAACCCTCTGATATCTCTATCAATTAAAAACCTGCCATTTTGTTTCTCTCTGTGCTTTATTCTAAGCCTCATTCGGTCAGAAGTAAGAGACATGAAGCAGACTGTGAATGGATGACAGCATGAGTTCAAAATGATGCCAGCATTATGAATCATGAGCAACAACACGCCCGCAGTGCTGAAGGACAGGATTCATTTATTACAACATTGCATCTGCTTTTCTCGCTTACAAACTGTAGAGAATGTAAAAGCGTGCTTGTTTACGCAAGCAAACGATGCTTTAAAACATTAATAGATGCTGCATCTCTCTGCTGCAGCATCCTGTGGAGGTTGCTAGGCTACCGGCTACAGCGTGCCGCAGTGGTCGCCATGGTTACCTTGGATGTTGTAAGGGTTGTCAATGATGAAGTTGCCGTTCCACACCACAGACAGATCAACGGGAAGATCGCTGATGTCACTTCCTTCATAGTTGTACTGCAAACACAAGAACAAATCACTTTTAGCAAAACCCAACATGCATGAATATGACAGAATATTTAACTGGATTCAAGTGGTGTCTACCTGTGCAAAACTCACTAACATGGTGCTTGCGTGATGCTGGACGGTTACTTTAACATGTTAAGCATTTCCTCAGGTGACCGAGAAAGTGTTTTTGACCTCTGCTGTTATTTTACTGTTTTATTAATAAGATATTATTTATTTAAGAGCTGAAATGCCACATGTACGCTGCACACAGTGAAGGATGCTCACTAATAAGGGTTTACAAAACACTTGTGTCATTGGTCACCAGCAGAAATCAGCAAAAAACACCCGTCAGCATCAACCGTGTCCTTTCATTCGCCCTTAACTCCCATTAAAGTTTCAGTGAGTCTGTTCTCCCACCAGACGTCTTCCCAAGACAAACACCTTCTTTTATTTAACATAATTGCTGTTTGCTCATAACACTACAGTTCCAGACTGAAAGTTCAGGTGTTTGTGGATGCGTCTGTGACGATTCCTCGATTTAATTAGAGACAAAATTACAATTGGTTGAGTCAAGTAACCCAGCAAAATACCAGAAGTGGCGCAAGAATCCGTGAAACACAATATTAGACCACTTTTAAAGGCTGCATGATATATTAAACCCATTTAAAAATTATAATAAAGCTAAATGCTATTGTGAATTCACAAACTCCACGATTCAGTTATATAAATATATGCAATGCAGGTTTAATGCGCTTCAATTGTTTACATAGAGCTGCTCCGTTCACAGTAAATGCTGCTCCGTACAAATTGTCATCATTTAATGTTACAAGTTTCTCAGACTCCATCTCTGCATTTTGTTGTGAGTTTGGGTTTATTATAAAGTTAATCTGGGAATGCAACGTGCACCATTTCATCAGATTTATAAACTTCCGCTAACTGTTCATTGCGATTTCAAAATAAAAGCCCAAACCATCGCTCTGAGTTTACACGTTTTGATGAACACATTCAAGAAATCGCAGTGGCTGTAGCATTTCTGTGATTAAGAGATGGCCCAAAGTGAACTATTGCTCACTTAGATCTGTTTTATTACCACAAAAGAAAGTTAATTATGTTTGTCTGATTACTCGATTAATCGTTAGAATAATCGACAGATTATTCAATTACAGAAATAAATGCTTTATGCAAATACAATGAAACACCATTCATAACTCATTTGATTTCTGTAATGTTATTTATTTATTTATATTAGTGCTGTCAAACCATTAATTGCAACTAATCACTTCCAAAATAAGTTTACATAATGTGTATATTTATTACGTATACATAAATACACACAAATACTGCATATAGTTTGAAAACGTTTACATGTATATATTTATATTCATATAACTGATATTATATATAAATATTTGTAATATATAAAGATTTTTACTTAAATGTATACATGCATGTGTGTAATTATAATAAATAATAAATATACACAGTACACACACAAAAATTATGTAAATAAAAACTTTAGATGTGATTAATCGACAGCACTAATTTATATTCAACATGAAACAATATTTATGCCACATTTAGTTTTCTGGATTATATAATCAGATTTCAAAAATAAGTACTTGTAATTAGATTATTTTACATTTTAAAATACTTGCAATCAGATTACAGTTTATACTGATTACATATTATTCAGACAATAGCAATAAATTCATAATTTACAGATTTTCCCTAACTCTTAATTTCCCTAATTTTAACACTGCATCAACTACTGATAAACACATGAATATTTATTTCAGTTTTCACTGGGTTAGTTAACCATGTATTACAATATCTTTGAAATGCACAAATTCATTTATTCATTTATTTTATTTTTATTTTTTTTGGTCGTCTGAACCTCTTTCACGTAATATATCTACTTAAAGCAACCTTGAGATTTTAAGGCAGCAGGTTAATAATTAAGTAATGCTTTTGCATGTTCAAGGTTCCAAACGGTGATAAACAATTTAGGTCAAAAATAATCTTTAAAAAAAATAAGTAAATAAATAAAAAAGTAGTCTGATTATATTACCTAAAATATGTACTGTAATGGATAAAATTACTGACTACAATTTATGTCATGTAATTTGGAATCTGTAAAGTGCTACACTTTACACATCTATCCAGCGCTTAATACACTTAAATAATTTAAATAATTATTTTTTAATAGATTCAGGTTTCACAGACAAGGCTTAAGCCTAGTCCTAGACTAGTCTGAGCTGTTTCAACTGAAAGAAACTTGCACTGACTCATCTTAAAATATATCAGTGCCTTTGTTTTGTCTCAAAATGCATAAGGCACATTTATAAAAATTACTTAAATGTCCTAATTAATCCTGGTCTAGTCTAAGACCTGTCTGTGAAACCGGGCCCTAATATATTAGAACAAGGTTTGTTGGCTGTGCCAGACCTGCGTCATGGATGAAAAGCTACAGAAGAAAAGGAGGAGGAATAATCACGTGTGTGTGTGTATATGTGTGATGGAGTCAGCAGGACTCAGATGAGGAAACGCACAGAAGACGCGTCTGAACCCGCGAGAGAGCGACAGCATGAATCACTGAATAGAGATTAATGAAGGAGCACTACAGCGCTTCAACGCAGTACCTCCCTCTGAGAGAAGAGAGCGACGCGTTTAAGACAGACATGCAACACGCAGGAATAAATAAATGAAACGCTTCAGAAAGAGAGAGAGATTCTGTAGCAGACACGCTCAGATAATTGCTTATTTTGAAAGCAGACCTGCACTGAGTTCTTAGAAAGCAAACCTCTCAGAAACACACACACACACACACACACACACACACACAACAGAGATTTCAAAGAGCACTTGAGCAAAACATTCTCTGAGGAATAAGAAAAAAAAAAAACAATGTAAGGCTAAGGTGCTGTGAATGGGTGCCAGGGTGTTGCTATGCAGTTGCTAGGGTGTTCTGGACATGCTTGCTGTCTCACCACCCTCTGTGATATTCAAGTCTGTAAATATCGCCTCAAATAATGAACCCATGTATAAGCAATGATAACAGTGATACTTTGCATAGTATAAAACACACACTCATCTGTCATTCATTATTTGCATGCGCACTCATGAGCCACGGATAATTAACTAGTTACTAACGATTTGGTCTCTCATTAGTTAGGAAATGAAAAATGATTCATGATCTGAACACGAGCCCTGCTCCGTTTTACATGTATGTTATGGTAATTCATTCACCCCGCAGGCTGCAGACGTGAGATCGATTTATTTGGCGAGAGACTGACGCTTTTGAGCAGCCGGTTAACCTCTCACCGGCGTGGGAAGACGAGCGCTCGTCTAATTAAATAAACGAGAGATGACGCGGCGAGCCTGAAGAGGACAATGTGTTTGAGTGTGTGTGAGCGGCCTGCATCAGATACTAATCACTGGAAAGAGTTTGATTTCATTTACTCATATACGTGTGCTATATAGAGAGCGCAGCCACCCACTGCAGAACACAAGCCTTCTATTTCTGCTCTCACCAGTTAAGCAAAACCACTACCAAGATGAAAAACAGCAGTGAAAAAGTAAAAGTAAATTAAAAGTAAAAATGCTAAACAATAAATGCATGCATCAATTAATGCATAAATAAGTGAATAAAAGCAAGCAAGAATTCAAAAATAATGCATACATAAGTGCATAAATGGATGCATGCATATACAAATAAATGCATAAATAAGTGCAGAATCACATATATGCATGCATGCATGCATAAGCAAATGAACAAATAAGTGAATAAAAACAAGCATGCATAAATAAGTGCATGCATAAACAAATAAATGCATAAATAAGTGAATAAAAGCAAGCAAGAATTGAAAAATAATGCATAAGTGCATAAATGGATGCATGCATATACAAATAAAATGCATAAATAAGTGTGGAATCACATGTATGCATGCATAAACAAATTAACAAATAAGAGAATAAAAACAAGCATGCATAAACTAATAAGTGCATGCATAAGCAAATAAATGCAGAAATAAGTGCAGAAATGCATGCATGCATGAACAAATAAATGCATAAATAAGTGAACAAAATCAAGCATAAATAATTAAACAAGTACACAAAAAAGTGCATAAATGCAAGCATGCATAAATAAATGCAAAAATAAGTGCAGAAATGCATGCATGAACAAATAAATGCATAAATAAGTGAATAAAATCAAGCATAAATAATTAAATAAATAAGTACACAAATGCAAGCGTGCATAAACAAATGCACAAATAAGTGCAGAAATGCATGCATGCATGAACAAATGTATGCATAAATAAGTAAATAAAAACAAGCATACATAAATACACAAATAATTGCATTAGTGCAAGCATGCATAAACAAATGATTAAATAAGTGCAGAAATGCAAGCATGCATAAAAGCATAAATAAGTGTAGAAACGCATACATGCATGAACAAATAAATGCATAAATAAGTTAATAAAATCAAGCATAAGTAAATAAATGCAAAAATAAGTGCAGAAATGCAAGCATGCATAAACAAATAAATGCAGAAATAAGTGCAGAAATGCAAGCATGCATGAACAAATAAATGCATAAATAAGTGAATAAAAACAAGCATGCATAAATAAATGCACAAATAAGTGCATAAATGCAAGCATACATAAAAAAAAATGCATAATAAGTGCATAAATGCTTACATGCATTTACGGATAAGTGCATAAATGCAAGCATATCCCACATCCTGTGCTGTGCAAGTCAAAACCATACAATAAAAAAGTAATTTATGAACAACTGAAACGAAATAAAATGAGACTGAAGTTAAAAAGCAAACTCCAAAAAAGAAATAAAAATACGAACTAGTGAACCTTTCAAAACTATAATAAGCCAAGTCATTGTTTCTTTGTTTTGTCTTGTTGATCTGATCTCCACACACTCACAGCAGTAATCATACGGTTGGCGGATTGAGTCTCGTGTGGGACGCTGAAGGATGTTGATTTAGTGATTCAGCTGATGGTTTAATGATCTTGTCCTTCCTCTGACCCTGACTATTGTGTCCTGAAGCAGGACCCTTGCTGCTCTGGGGATGTTGCAACATGCACCCCATGGGCAAAAGCCTCAATCTTCCCAAAGCAAATAAATATTATAATAAGAGTGTGTCCTCTTATCAAACTCACCTCGTTCAGTCTGATTTAAAAGCCTTATTTGCTGTTCATTCGAATGCGAGAGATATACACCAGGGTGAGCGTATAGAATAATGCATACATTAAATGTTACAAGCTTTCCTGTGGTAGAAAAACGGCTTTAAGTTAAGAGTGAGAGAATAAGCTTCATACAATAACTATCATTAAAATAATATTACTCTCAAGTCCCTCCACATTCAATTGTAAACTTTATTTCTCTTAAGTGATTAATGATTTAAAGCAGGTCTATATCTGCTGTCCCGAGACACACACACACACACACACACTCAGTGTATCAGGTGCAGTGAGTTTCTAAAAGCCTTCGCTGTTCCTGAACGGCCCCCGGCTACAGTCTCTCTCTCTCTTCTCATCTTCTCTTGCTTCATTTTTCTTTACTGTGGTATCTATTACTGCTGTGTCGCTCTCACACTGTAATTAATCATCATTTTTTATCGGTGTCTCCTCTAATTGGTTCTCATCAGAACTCTTCTCACACACACACACACACACACACACACACACACCTGGCGTCGCCGTGATCAGCTGTACGAGAGCCGCTCTATTCGTTTCTATTCTCCTCCCAGCCTGTTTTCTGACAGACTGAAGATTGAGCGTCATAAAGGAAGATGAATTAAACGCAGTGACAGTCTGTGCTGATACTGTATGTCAGACGCCTTCTTCAGAGACAAATGCAGCAATTTGATGAGTAATGCAGACACAGATAGATAAGTTTAATATGTATTATTTTTGTATTATTATTTTTACTAATATTTATAATCCATAAATTATATATTAATATATGTACAAGTAATTTGATGTATAAATGCAAAAAATAATTTTAAAAAATATTAAAATTCAAATTAACTTTAAAGTACAAATTTAAATATATGAATTAAAAAAAAAAATCATAATGACCCTAATTATCATATTTATATATACACATTACCATATTTATACAAATTTCCTTCCAAAATTGGGTTAGTAAGATTTTTTACTGCAAGTTTGCATTAAATGTATCAGAAGTGAAAGTAAAGACATGTACTAATGTTTTACTATTTAATAAATGCTGTTATTTTAAATTTTTTGTTCATCTGTGAATCCTAAAAAATAAAATGCATCACGGTTTCCACAAAAATATTGGGCAGCCCAACCGTTTTTTAACATTGATAATCAGAAATGTTTCTTGAGCAGCAAATCGGCATATTAGAAGATTAGAAGGTTGCATTAAATGTATCCAAA
The DNA here is from genome assembly GCA_036247105.1 of Cirrhinus mrigala. Lineage (NCBI taxonomy): Eukaryota > Metazoa > Chordata > Actinopteri > Cypriniformes > Cyprinidae > Cirrhinus > Cirrhinus mrigala. The sequence goes on from CM070012.1 coordinate 1,713,552, forward strand.
GTGACAGTAAGGACATTTATAATGTTTTACTATTTACTAAATACTGTTCTTTTGAATTTTGTTCATCTGCGAATCCTAAAAAATAAAATGCATCACGGTTTCCACAAAAATATTGGGCAGCACAACTATTTTCACAGAAATAAATGACAAATTTCATAAATTAAATTTCACAATTTTTAAAGCAAGTCTGCTCAAATAAATACCGCCTCTGCGAGCAGAAGAGATATTTATAATCCATAAATTATATATTAATACATGTATAAATATTTTTATGGATAAATGTAAAAATTAATTAAAAAAATTAAATTCAAATAAATTTTAAAAATGAATTTAAAGTTCAAAATTAAATAGATTAATTTAAAAAAAAATCTTAAGTAAGATTTTTACTGCAAGGTTGCATTAAATGTATCAAAAGTGACAGTAAAAGACATTTATAATATTTTACTATTTACTAAATACTGTTCTTTTGAATCTTCTGTTTATCTGTGAATCCTAAAAAATAAAATGCATCACGGTTTCCACAAAAATATTGGGCAGCACAACTATTTTCAACATTGATAATAATCAGAAATGTTTGTTGAGCAGCAAATCAGCATATTAGAATGATTTCTGAAGGATCATGTGACACTGAAGACTGGAGTAATGATGCTGAAAATGCAGTTTTGATCACAGAAATAAATGACATTTTAACAGATATTCACATAGAAAACAGCTATTTGAAATTGTAATAATACTTCACAATTTTTACAGCATGTCTGATCAAATAAATACCGCCTCTGCGAGCAGAAGAGATAACGCAGTAGTGTATACACTCAGCTCAGAAAGGCATTTGTAATCATCTAGCTTGACAGCCCTTCAAACCACATTTCCCATGAGCCCTTCTCACTTCCTGCTTTCCATGCACAGCTTTATCCAGTTAGAGGAATGTCAGCTGTGGTTTTCCCATGCATCCGAGTGCCAGCTCACGATCGCAGCGGTTCAGACGCCACGAGGGAGGAGGTGGGACGGGGAGGAGTGTGTTTGTGTGTGACGCTGATGCAGTTTTTGGGTCTGTTCTGACCACTAGAGTGCAAGAAGAGCCTTCGGATGGAAACCACAGGAACACAATACAAGCCAGTCGTCCAGGGAGAAACACGCAGCCAAACCGAGACAACGAGCAGAGCTCGCGTCCAAAAACACACGCCCATCCAGACAGACACAAACTGTTTATAAGGCTCAAAGTCTGCCAAATAAGTTTTTGCTTTCAACTAACGGGCAGCAGGACGAATCCTCCGCCATCTGTGCCGCTTACACAAAACAATAAGACACTGTGTGAGTGTGTTTGGATATAAATACTGTTCTCATCTGGCGTTCTTCTTATTAGATCAATGCGCCCGTCATTAAGTGTGTTTGCAACAGTGTGTGCGGGAATCACTATGAGTTCACTACGATCTACCCACTCCGGATAAATAACCCACAATAAACACATGCTGAGGATGGTGGATTAACCACAGATTATCCTTCTCATTGATCTGCATGCATTATCAGGAGTGTGTGTGTGTGTGTGTGTGTGTGTGTGTGTGTGTGTGTGTGTGTACATGCGTGACTCTGATATGATCATGTGACATGAGCTCATTGATTTAGACTCTGGGATTCAATCTAACCTTCCTACAGTCAGAGTTTCAAAACTGAATGGTGATTTCATCTGAAAATAACACTGATCTTTTAATGTTTAACTGATTTATTATTTAACATGCTGAATCAATGCAGCACTGCTGATATGAAAGAGAAGATTATACCATTATGCATTGTCATTTTGAGTTAGTCCATGCAAATATGTGAATGCAAACGCTTATGCAAGCTCAGTTTCTTGTGTTAGTGCCACATGACATCTGAGATGTGTTGGACTACAATTAACAATGCAAGAATAGGTTGCATTCTCAGCACTGCCACAAGAGGCGCTACAGTAGATGTTAAACAGTCTTTCAAAAGCTAAAATATATATTTTTAAAATGTATCTTTTTTTTTCTCTCTCTTCTGGTCACCTAGGTTGCATTTATTTGATCAAAAATACAGTAAAAATACTGTGTAGTATTGTAATATATTACAATATAATATTGTGAAATATTATTTTAATTTAAAATACTGTTTTCTACGTGAATATATTTTAAACTGTAATTTATTCCTGTGATACAAAGCTGAATTTTTTTTGTGACACAGAAAATAAAATGAAAGAAAAGAAAAGAAAAGAAAAGAAAAGAAAAGAAAAGAAAAGAAAAGAAAAGAAAAGAAAAGAAAATTTTTATTAAAATAAAATAAAATCAAAACAAAAATAAAATCAAATAAAATATTTTTTTCTTAAAATAAAATAAAATAAAATAAAACCAAAAATAAAATAAAAATGTTTTGCATTGCTTTGTGGTGATGTAGCAATAGCCAAAAATACATTCTATGGGACAAAATTATTATTTTTTTTTTAATGCCAAAAATCATTAGGTTATTAAACAATATTAAACAATATTATTAACAATCTTGTTCCATTAAGATATTTTGTAAATTTCCTACCATAAATATATCAAAACCAAATTTTTGATTAGTAATATGCATTGCTAAGAACCTCATTTGGACAACTTTAAAAAGTTTATTTTCTTAATATTTTGATTATTTTGCACCCTCAGATTCCAGATTTTCAAATAGTTGTATCTCAGCCAAATATCCTATCCTAACAAACCATACATCAATGGAAAGCTTATTTATTCAGCTTTCAGATGATGTAGAAATCTCAAAAAAAAAAAAAAAAAAAAAAAAAAAAAATTGACCATTATGATTGGTTTTGTGGTCCAGGGTCACATATTTAAAAATTATTTAAAAAATGCATCCTTGATGAATTAAAGTATTTAGTTTCCCCAAAAAATCTACTGATCGGAAAAAAAACCTCAAGAGTGAAAGACTTTAGTGTGCTTCCGTCACGATAAAACGGCTATTCTCTTGTGTTGATGCAGTGAGCACTGAATGCTCATGTGAATGTTGTGTGCAACTCACCGTGGTTTTCTGGCACTGGATACTGGAGCTGTTGAAGCGCAGCGCCGTCACGCTGTGCGTCTCGCCCTGGATGCGGAAGATGCACTCGTAGTTCCTCTGGCCGGACTGAGGCTGCGGAAGGTTTCGGGCCGACAGCGTGATGGGCTTCGGGACGCCGACGGGAATGTAGATCTGAGTGGACGGCAGAATCTGAGGACAGTCCTGTGACAGAAAGACGAACATCTGTTATCATCGGCTGACTCAAACACTTCGGGAAAGCGAAATAATTCTTATTAAAACAACAAAACACAGGAAGGACGTCGAACGATCGGTCGTCCAGACCAGCTGACATGTTTGACGTTCGGTTAAACAAGCCTGATGGGGAACATATGGAGCAACATCACGTAAACACATGAAGGAGAAACGAGCTGGACGGTGACATTATCTGGAGGATATCCCAGAATACCTCACTGCTCTCTCTTTCTCTGTGTGTGTGGGTGGGTGTGTTCACTCCAGGAATAAAACATAAATAAAACAAAAAAGTTTTTGAAAAAAAGTCTCTTCTGCTCATCAAGGCTGCAATTATTTCATCAAAAATAAAGCAAAAATTCTGAAATATTATTACAATTTCAAATAGCTGTTCTCTGTGTGAACATCTGGTTAAATGTAATTTATTCCTGTTTAAAAATAAATTTATCATCATCATTACTCCAGTCTTCAGTGTCACATGATCCTTCAGAAATCATTCTAATATGCTGATTTGCTGCTCAATAAACATTTCTGATTACTATCAGTGTTAAAAACAGTTCTGCTGCACAATATTTTTGTGGAAACTGTGATATTTCATTCTTTCAAAAGAATAGCATTTGTTTGAAACAAAAATTGGTTTTGACATTTTAAATGTCTTTACTGTCACTTTTGTTTTAATGGATCCTTGCTGAACAAAAGTAGTAATTTAGTAATTGCTTAAAAACTAACTTAATTTATACATTTATGACTAGTTAATTTATATACTTAAATGTACATCTTTATTTATTTTTTTTTTTTGTTAGTTTATATATAAATTGTATATTGCAAGTATTTAACTAATTATTCAAAAATATATTGCTATGTAATCTCTGGATTGGATTTATAAATATTTTTTAAAAATAATTTTTGTAAATGAACAACATTTATATGATTTTTTTTTTTTTGTTTAAATAAACAACATTTATATGAAATTGCGAATCATTACAAATATTTTGTCACCTTTGTTCAATTTAATGCATCCTTGCTGAATAAAAGTAGTAATTTAGTAATTGCTTATAAATATTACTAATTTCAAATACTGACATTTTTTAATGTATGATATATATAGTAACGTAAAAAAAAATACTAAAAATGGCAGAAACAACTAAAATTTTCAAAAATTTTCATTAAAAATAAAAATATAACTAAAAACAAATAAAAACTGATTTAAAATATTAATAATAATCTCAATGACACTAAAAAAACACTACTTTTTATAAGTAAATTTGAGACTATTTGCAGAAAAAAAATGCTGGATAAGAGTATTATAAATATTTACAATAATTATTTTTAAATCATTTTAACTTTTTTAAATTCTTTATTTTTTAAAAGTTTTTAATTTTTTATTAAATAATTATTTAATAAAATATTTTAGTTTAATAATTAATTTTATAAAAATAGTTGTGTATATATAAATTGTACATTGCATGTAAAATATGAAACTGAAAATCATTACAAATATTTTTACTATCACCTTTGTTCAATGTAATGCATCCTTGCTAAATAAAAGTATTAAGAAATGTTTAATTATAATTAAAAAAAAAAAAAATCTATTGACACCAAAATGTTTGAATTGTAGTGTATATATACACATTTTTATCAAAATAATTATATGGATAATTCACAAAAAATGTATATAAATAAAGTACGCATTTTTAACAGTATATAAAGTAATTTATAAATCTTTTTTAAAATTAAAAATGTTTTTACTGTCAGTTCTGATCAAAGTTTTGAGTTTTGAGTTGTTAATGAATAAAAGTGTCTTCCTCTGTAAAGTGTGTTCTGTATGCATTCAGTAATGCTGCTGAGGATGGAAAAAACAGGAGGACAGAAGATGGGAAGTTGACACTCAACAGTCATAAAAAAGCTCTTATGAAACTATTCATGTATAAACACCATAAAAACAGTTACAGATGAGAATCTGCTTGGAGAACTGAGAGAGAGCAGAGGAAGTAGTTATTTTAATCTGATAAAGAATAAGATCTCATAACCTCTCCCGGAATGACGTCCTGATAAATGAAGCAATGAAATCAGCTGGTAATGCGGTGCGAGGAGCACTTATGAGTCTCACTGAGATCAAGAGGATAAAACCAAAATCACCAGATTCCTTCAGGTGTCTAGACAGCCATTCCTCCTCAAACCGAAGGAAATTCTACTGATGTTATTCTGATTTCATCTGTAAACTCACAGTATTTTAGGTAACAGCACTGGTTTCCTGTCTTTTGCTTATTTAGCGTAAAGAGTGACCACAGCAGCGTCCGGTCAGCCGCCCACACGCCTCTAAACCACAGCTACCTCACAGACGTAAAAGAGCAACGAGATGTTTAGGTGGAGGAAGGATGTTTGCTGAATAATGTTCAAAATGCTCCACAACGATTTTCAGAAACACTACATATTTTTGCACAAGCAAACTTTGAGCTTTGGTCACATTTTGGTCAGTTAAACTGAAGCACCTTCAGTCAAAAAAAACAGTTGTTTAATCAACAAGGCTGCATTAAATTTATCAAAGGTGACAGTAAATACATTTATAATGTTAGAAATTATTTCCATTTCAAATAAATGTATTTAATTATGTTTTCAATTATGCAGCAAATCAGGATATTAGAATTGTTTCTGAAGGATCACGTGACACTAAAAACTGGAGTAATGATTCTGAAAATTCAGCTTTGATCACAGGAATAAATTACATTTACTGTCAACTTTATGGCAGGTCTTCATCAACATTAAACAATATTTAAAATAAATTAACTGCACAGTCAAAATGCACACTGACAACTTTATCTACAAATTTATTTCATCAATATCAATCAGTGTTGTTAATGGTAACTAAAGCTATTAAAATCATTTGAAATAAATCTAAAATAAAATGGAAATATTACATGAAAAATGTAAATAAAATTAGAAATGTTGCCTTAGCAATTAAGGAAAATAAAATAATTTAGAATGAAACTAAAACTCCAATAATAATAAATCAAATAATAAATTAAACCTTAATAGAAACTTTTAAACAACAAAAAAGAATTTCACAAAACAAAATGAGCCAAAAACGTAAAAAATAAAAAATAATAATCATTAAAAAAAAATTAAATACAAAAATGTGTGATGTGCAATGATTAATCATGATTAATCACATCCAAAATAAAAGTTTTTGTTTATATAATACATGTGTTTGTATTGTGTTTGGATGTTCGCTGAATAAAAGTGTTCAAAAATGCTCCACCAGGATTTTCAGAAACACTACATATTTTTGCATAAGCAAACTTTGAGCTTTGGTCACATTTTGGTCAGTTAAACTGAAGCACCTTCAGTCAAATAAAACAGTTGTTTATTCAACAGGAATGCATTAAATTGATCAAAAGTGACAGTAAAGACATTTACAATCTTACAAATTATTTCCATTTCAAATAAATTTATTTAAATTATGTTTTCAATTATGCAGCAAATCAGCATATTCGAATGATTTCTGAAGGATCATGTGACACTAAAAACTGGAGCAATGATTCTGAAAATTCAGCTTTGATCACAGCAATAAATTACATCTACAAAATTATTTTATCAATATAAAGCTATTAAAATCATCTGAAATAAATCTAAAATAAAATCTAAATATTACATGGAAATTTTTTTATAAAATTAGAAATGCTGCCTTAGCAATTAAGGAAATAAAATAATTTATAATGTAACTAAAACTCAAATAATAATAAATCAAATAATAAATTAAACCTTAATAGAAATTTAAATAATAAAACAGAATTTCACAAAACAAAATTACCCAAAAATTTTACTACATTACTACAAAAATGTGTGCTGTGCAATGATTAATTGCAATTAATCTCATCCAAAATAAATGTTTTTGTTTATATAATACATGTGTTTGTACTGTGATTGGATGTTTGCTGAAAATGCTCCACCAGGATTTTTTTTTTTTTCAGAAACTCTAAATATTTTTGCAGGGCTTCTGCAGAAACAAACCATGAGCTTTGGTCGTGTTTTGGTCAGTTGAAGCGCCTTCAATCAAATAAAACAATCATTCATACTATATAAGAGCATATGATACCACTCAAAAGAATGGGGTCACTGGGATTCCTTTAAGAAGAAAATCAATTCTAGACATTTATAATGTTACAAAAGAGTTTGATTTCAAATAAAAGCCGTTCTTTTAAACTTTCTATTCATCAAAGAATCCTAAAAAATAAAATGCGTCATTTTCCACAAAAATATTTATAACTGTTTTCAAATATGCAGCATATTAGAATGATTTCTGAAGAATCGTGTGACACTAAAGCCTGGAGAAAATTCAGCTTTGATCACAGGAATAAATTACATTTTAATATATACTCACATAGAAAAAAGTTTTTTTAAATTGTAAAAATATTTCACAACATTACTGTTTTTACTGTATTGTTATTCAAATAAATGCAGCCCTGGTGATCAGAAAAAGTGTTTTTAAACAATTTTTAACACTGCAGCTAAAGCTTCTCAAAGATTATTGGTTTTACTTTAACTATGTCATACCTGCTCCTAAAATATTATATCTCCCACCGTAAAACATTAATATTTGTTCCGGTAAGCCAGGGCAGAGCACCCACCCTCAAATCCTTCCAGCGGCCCGGAGCACAAGAGCCATAAAATCCACTTTCAACACTGAAGAAAACAGCTTTGTGCAATAAATGGAAAATGAGCCGTAATGCGACTTCAAGAAGCCCATCAGAAAGCCACTGATCATTCTCAAGTCAGTGTGCTGAACTAATTTAAATGTTTAAATTCAATTTATTTAAATTAAATAGCCTCATTTAAATATTCCCGTGTTAAATTGAACGGAAAGCAAACGTCGTTTAGATGTCAGAGCTCTTCAGTATGTGATTACCCATCTAAACTCTCTCTATAGTGACCTCATCAGTCAAGGATCTGTTCCCTAGTGAGCCGCCAGTGCTGTCTACAGAAGGAACTGCTTTCAGAGATGGCATCCCAACTGAAACAGAGCCTCAAAAGTAACTGATATGAAGAACACAAGACTCTACTAACACGCTGGCATGCTGCTAAGCTAAAAACTCGATAATCAAAGCAGTAATGCACAGCATACGCAAAGATTGGGTAAAATTTAATTACTTTCTCATGTCGAATAAAGAAAGTCAACATTTCTCTAGGCTCTGTCTGCTATCTTGGATGAATTTTTGCTGCCTTCAGGATCTCTTGGGAACTTCCAGCCTACAATTTTGGAAACGTGAGTTTGCTTGGCGAAAAAAAAAAAAAAAAATGGAATGGGCAATTCCATATTTAGTCCTCTCTTTTTCAATATCTGACAAAGACAAGAAGCTTTTTAGTGCTAATTCAACCAAATGAACAGCAAAGGGAGAGAATTAGGTGTGTAATTGATGCTTTGAGTATTTTGTTATGATTGTAGTGGCACAGAAAATAAATTAGTAAATGCAGTAATATTCACTGTCAAATTTAAGGTTATTCTTCATCAACAGTAAACCATATTTGAACAAATTAACTGCAGAGTCAAAATAAACAATTACAACCTATTTTATCAGTATCAATCAGTATTGTAATAGTTACATAAAACTATTAAAATCATTTTTGAAAATAAATCTTAAATAAAATATAAATATTATGAAAAACGTAAACGATGATGAATGATAAATTCACAAAACAAAATTGGCAAAAAGTAAACAAATTAAAACTGAAAATACAAAAATCGAACATTATTAAATAATATCATAGTATATAAATATTTTTTTTTAATTAATTTTATTTTTTTTTTTTTTTATGAAAAACTTAAAAATTAGAAATGTTGGCTTGGCAACAAACAACAATAAAATAAGTTCTAAAACTAAAACTGAAATAATAAATTGAAGTTTCATAGAAATAGAAAATAAATCAATAAAAAATGATAAATTCACAAAACAAAATTGGCAACAAGTAAACAAATTAAAACTGAAAATACAAAAATAAAAAGGTAATTCAAAAGATTATTAAATAATATAATAGTATATAACTATTTTTTTAATTAATTTAATAATTTGTTTTTATAAAAAAAAAAACTTAATTTAGAAATGTTGCCTTGGCAACAAACAGAAATAAGTTCTAAAACTAAAACTGAAATAATAAATTGAAGTTTCATAGAAACAGAAAATGAATAAATAAAAAAAAAATGACAAATTCACGAAACAAAATTGGTAAAAAGTAAACTAATTAAAATTGAAAATACAAAAATCGAACATTATTAAATAATATCATAGTATATAAATATTTTTTTTTAATTAATTTTATTTATTTATTTTTTATGAAAAACTTAAAAATTAGAAATGTTGCCTTGGCAACAAACAACAATAAAATAAGTTCTAAAACTAAAACTGAAATAATAAATTGAAGTTTCATAGAATAGAAAATAAATCAATAAAAAATGATAAATTCACAAAACAAAATTGGCAACAAGTAAACAAATTAAAACTGAAAATACAAAAATAAAAAGGTAATTCAAAAGATTATTAAATAATATAATAGTATATAACTATTTTTTTAATTAATTTAATAATTTGTTTTTATAAAAAAAAAAACTTAATTTAGAAATGTTGCCTTGGCAACAAACAGAAATAAGTTCTAAAACTAAAACTGAAATAATAAATTGAAGTTTCATAGAAACAGAAAATGAATAAATAAAAAAAAAATGACAAATTCACGAAACAAAATTGGTAAAAAGTAAACTAATTAAAATTGAAAATAAAAAAAATAAAAATATATATAATTTTAATTAATTTGTAATTTATTTTTTTTATGAAAAATTAAAAATTAGAAATGTTGCCTTGGCAGCAAACAGAACTAAATTAAGTTCTAAAACTAAAACAGAAATGATAAATTAAAGTTTCATAGAAATATCTAAATAAGATAAACATAAAAAACAATTAATTAAAAATATTAATAAATAATATAGTAGTATATTATATGTAGTAATATAAATATTACATGGAAAACTTGAAAGAAAATGAAAATGGCAACTAACTGAAATAAAAATGTTTTAAAAATAAAACAAATAAAAATTTAATTAAAGCTATATGGAAATATTAAAAAAATAATACTAGAAATGACATTAACAAATGAAAGTTACTAAAAGTAAAATTAAAAAAGAAAAATAATTCAAAACATTAATAAATAATATAATAGCATATAAATACACTACAATTACACTAATTCCAACAATTTTCCACAAGTCATGATTCACTAATTGACACATTCAACTTCAAGACTTTCTCATCGGTAATCGTGTTATTCACGTGCACACCTCATAAATACGATCATTCACACCTGAATACGGCATGATTCATGACTCACCGCCGTGCATTCTGGGACTGTCTTTTCAGTGAAGGATACAATGAAACCCCGCTTTAGAATTCAACAGAAACGAGTTATCTTACGAGACAGCACAGAGCTGCTGCCTATCTTTTGGACCTGCCTCTGCATCGGGACGCCAGAGAGGCCTAAAAATACCGTCTAGGTAGGCAGCACAGCAGCGTACGGAGCAGAGCCGAAAAGCAGACACGCTAAAAATAACAAGCTATGCATATAAATAAAATCGACGGAAGAGTGAGAGAACGCACGCTGGTAAGGAGGTGTCGGCCAAGAACAAAGAAAGAGAAAGAGAGAGGGAAGACAGGAGAGGAAGTAATCACTCTGATAAAGTCATTTCTCTGCACCTCCCTCTCTCACTCTCTCTTCTCCTCCTCTGGTTTAATTATTCAAAGTGGATTAGATCTGCGCTTCAGCTGCCCAATGCATCCCAGCGATGAATATTACATAGACAGAGAGAGAGAGAGAGAGGAAAGATAAAACTGGCGGATATGAACTGAGAAGAAAGGAAGAGAGCAGTGAACAAAGCCAAAAACACTGCTTGAATATCAGCATGCTAAAACAGAGAACTGTGGGTAATGAGGTCAAAGGTGATGCCAAAGGCCATGTGACCTGTTTACAAGGTCCCTCTGGAATGCAGATGCTGTAATCAGTGCTGTAGTCATGACGACTGGCGTGTTTCACCATACACATGTGATAAAACTCCCGTAGGAGTGTGTTCACTTCAGTCCGGTCGACTTTAACGGGCTGTCAGTCGTCGTCTAGTTGTTCTCCCGCTCTCAAGAAAAGAGGTCGGCAGATAAGAAAGAATCCTACACGAGGAATATCAGCGCGACGTGACGGGAAGAGTGAAAGAACAGACACCGTAAAAGCAAATCATGCGTTAAAAATGAGGCGCGGACTCTTTTCTGCCGCACCGATTCAGATCTTTTCCGACTCAAAGCCTCCAACAGTCGCCGCCGCTGATGTGTTCTTGCTTTTTTACTTGAATGACGTATGAATGTTCAGCAGAGACCTGCTGAGGTGCGGAAAAGACAAATGCGTGCGCGAAATTAAGTGGGATGAGTCATATTAGGCAGGTACATAAAATCACCGCTAACTTCATTACAAACGTCAACATGATTTATGTTGAACTGCATTAGATTAAAAACAAATGTCTGACCCTCACTGATGTGAGAGACTCACGCGGTTCAAATCAAACACAAACGTCCACTAAAGTAAACTACTGTCACACCTATTTAGATTTCCCATTAGACGTTTATCTAGGATTAGTGTTTCCATCAGGGGGTCAAGGTTCGGCCGGTTAGCCGGGTTCAGTTAAGCCATTTTTCTCCACTGATGTTCACTTACAAATGTCTGTGCATTCTACTATTTAAGATACAGTTCAAGAGTAAGAATTCTGTAAGAAACAAATTCTTTTATTCAGCACGGATGCATTAAATTGATCAAAAGTGACAGTAAAGACATTTCTATTTCAAATAAATGCTGTTCTTTTGAACTTTTTATTCATCAAAGAATTCTAAAAAATAAAATGTATGACAGTTTCAACAAAAATATTTGGCTGTGCAACTGTTTTTTGGTTGATAATAATCATAGATGTTTCTTGAGCAGCAGATCAGCATATTAGAATGATTTCTGAAGGATCATGTGACACTGAAGACGCTGAAAATTCAGTTTTGATAACAGAAATAAATTTCATTTTAACATTTTCAAATAGAAAACAGTTGTTTGAAATTCTAATAATATTATTGTACAATATTACTGTATTTTTGATTTAAATAATGCAGACTTGATGAGCAGAAGAAATAATTGATTATATTACAGTAGACTGTGAAATTAATTTACGCTGGGATTTATTTTAGAAATTATTTTAAAACAATTCGCACTCATAAACATCCATTTCTAGCCAAGTTAAATATTTCAGAGCTAAGCTATAGAAAAAAAAAGTATCTTTGCTAAAGAAAACTGCATGACATACAAATGATGATTTTAAAATTCCTCAAATTTTCTCATGACTGAACATGTAAAATATAATCCAAATATAAATAAAAAGTAATATATATATATATATATATATATATATATATATATATATATATATATATATATATATATATATATATATATATACATAAGTAATATTAAAAAAAAATACTAAAAATGGTAGAGACAACAAAATTACAACAAATTTAATTAAAAAAAATATATAACTAAAAACTGATTTAAATTATTAATAAAAACTACATTAGTATCTCAGTGACACTAAAATAACACTGCTTTTGCATTTTTAAGAGAAATTTTGAAACTATTTGCAGAAAATTGCTGGATGAGAGTATTATAAATATTTACAATAATTATTTTTAAATATTTTTTTTATTAAAAATTTTAATATAAAAAATATTTTAGTTTAATAATTCGTTTTTTAAGGAAATTAATACTTTCATTCATCAAGGATAAATTACATTAATCAAAAGTGACAGTAAAGATTTATAATGTTAAAAAAGATTTCTATTTCTATTCAGTGCTTTTCTTTTGAACTTTCTATTCAAAGAATCCTGAAAAATAAAATGTATCAGGGTTTTCACAAAAATATTGGACAGTACAACTGTTTTCAACACTGAAAATAATCAGAAATGTTTCTTGAGTATATCTGCTAAAGAAAACCGACATTTCCATGACAGCCTACGAATCATGATTTTTAAACTTCCTCATAACAAATTTTCTCACGAAAATAAAAGCCAAATAATAATTTCTTCCTGTTGAGATCATTTTAAAAACATTCATTAAAAAATGTGTTTTTAATAAAACCTCTGCCTGGTGTTGTGGTAAAATATCACATGGGGAAAAAAATATTTTCTTTTAAATAAAAATAATGCAAAATATAGTCTCAAAGCCAGTGATTCATCCTTCATTGGCAGGTAGCAAATATATTTCAGGGAATTATTTATTCTGGCATACCTGCACGAACTCTGACTCAAACTCGGTTTATTAAATGTATAAAAAAAAAAAAAAAATCACACTGGGATCTGCCATCTGATCGGCTGTGGACCTCTCCAGAACCTCATTAGACTCGTACGATGTTCGCATGCTGTCAGCGGACAGTTTGAGGGAAACTACAAGCAAGCGACGGCCGCCCAGCTGGCACAGAAGGACGCGGTTACACACGCCAACGCCTTTCCTTCCCGTGGCCCGCGCTTTATTCTCCACCTCTCCTCATTACGGCTCTTCCCTGCTTCTGTCTCGCTCTCTCTCAGCCAGAGCGTTGGTGAAATACATGGCGTCACATCTATAATGTAATCTCCCACGTTAGTGCCAGAATCTTCTCACTCCCCTCGTTCGCTCACACTTTCTCCCTCGCACACATCTGGAGTCTATTAGAGGAAACGAGCGCGTTTCATCTGCTCTCCTACAGGCTTTTAAAACACAGAATTATGGGAGATTCCCGGCGGACTCGCGCTCAGCCAATGAGCGAGCGGCTCCGTCGACACGATGGCCGGACTCTCTCGTCTTATCTCACTCCCCTTGTTTGCTCCAGTACTACAGATCAAGTTTCTCATGAGTGAAAATCTGAGGACGGACATGCACGAGGAGGAGGAGGAGGAGGAGGCGTGAGCGATCACGCCGGAGAGATAAACACGCTGAACCAGCCGCGATGCATCAGGTTTCCTGTGTCGCTCAGTGAAAGCGAGAACAAATCAATGACATCTCAGCCAATCAGAACATATGTGATGTTTAAACTCAACGTCAAATGCAGTTTGCAACCCATTATAGTCGCATCGTGTGATGTGCGACACTTGTAATGCAATGCACTGAAACTCGATATTAAATGAGGAGAAAATGGGTAGGACTTGATTTTATTCATCAGATTTGACTGGACGAATTGAGAGGAATAGTGTTGCCAAGTCCGTGTAACTGGGCAATTTTAACGCTGTTGCCGCGTGTTGTTTTTCATGTTTGAAGCGACCCCAATAAAGTAATATTTAGCTCATGGAATGCTAATTTAACCAGGAGAAGCCGGCCAAAAAAACGTGTATTTTACCCCTCCAGAAACATGATTTTCACTGGGCGGGTTTGTTGTGAAAACCTGGCAACCCTGGAGAGGAATTCAACATGAAATCCAATTTACATAGTGCAGCATGTTGCAAAGTAAACGGGACTTTTGGGTTATTATAGTTAACTAAAACAAAAACCATTAAAAAAAAAATAATAATAATAATAATAATTAATGTTAACTGAAATATAATTACATTTAAAAATAAATAAATAAATAAACTTTTTCAGCTAGCTGCCAAGGCAACATTTCTCATTTAACTGAAATAAAAATTAATAAAATATGTATAGGCATACGTATATTTAAAAAAACAAAAAACAAAAAAAAAAAAAACGAAGAATGACAGACAACAAAATTACTAAAATTTTAAAATGACTAAAATTAAACTGAAAACAAAGATAAAAATAAACTAATTTAAAATATGAATAAAAATTATAATATTATATTAATTAATTTTTATTAAAAAAAATGCTGGATGAGAGTATCATAAATATTTATAATAATTATTAATTTTTAAAATTATGTTTTTAAAGAAATTAATACTTTTATTCGTCAAGGATACATTAAATTGATCAAAAGTGACAGCAAAGACATTTATAAGGTTACAAAATATTTCTGTTTCAAATCAATGCTGTTTTTTAACTTTCTATTCATAAAAAATCCTGAAAAATAAAATGCATCACAGTTTTACACAAAAATATTGGGCAGCACAACTGTTTTCAAAACTAATAATAATCAGAAATGTTTCTTTAGCAGCAAATCAGCATATTAGAATGATTTCTGAAGGATCATGTGACTCTGAAGACTGGAGTAATGATGCTGAAAATTCAGCTTTGATCAAAGAAATAAATCACATTTTACAATATATTCACAAAGAAATCAGCTATTTTAAATTGTAATACTATTTTACAATTTTTACTGTATTTTTGTTCAAATAAATGCACCCTGGGGAGCAAAAGAGACTTCTTTCAAAAACATACAGATTCCAAGCCTTTAATATTTTGGTAGTGAGCAACAATTTCTGGATGCGTTTCTTACCTCTGACATGTTCACGCGTCCCTCCTGGAAGGAGCAGTCGTTGGCGTTCTGTGTGCACAAGTGTCTGTATTTACACCAGTGACACGGGAACGAGCCGTTCACACAAGACAAGCACCTGGAAAGAAACAGACACAGGTGAGACACACAGAATCACACACATTATAGAGTCAGAAAGAACAGCGCTCCACACACGTCCTTGTGTTTTGACCTCACGTGCTCTCATTCCACCCATGAAAGCGTGTGAAATAATCTCTCATTCCCACACAAAGATCCACTTTATTAGGTGCCTCCGGTTTAAAAAAAAAAAAAGTGAGCGCTGACAAAAGAGAGAAAGAGATCAAAAAGAGACGAGGATTTCCCATTACAACATGACCAGAGTAGATAAGAGAGAAAGAAAGCAGAAATCTGTGTTGAAAAAATAGTGTACTGACTTCTTAGGGAACATTCTAACTAAAACATCCTTTTACATGACTGATTTGGAAAACTACATATAAATGGAAACTCAAAATACTCAAAAGTATTAGTGAAACGGCTCATTTTTAATTAGATTGAAGCATCTCTCACACACACTCTGAAAGCATCTGAGGCCTCTGACTGCAATACAAAGTCATTTGTTTCAATTATTCAGTATTAAGTCCAGCAATTTGTTCACTCAGTGACATTAATTGATGCTTTAGGACAAAGAGCTCTGACCTCATAATGGTTTCAAGCACTGGGTTTAATAGACCAATCAGCTTTTGCGTTGAGAGCAGCCGTCCAATCAGAGTTGAGAAATGATTGCCTAATGAAATCTGGTATCTTAAAGCGAGCAACATTCAAAATGCTTTTAACCTTTCTGAGGATTTATTTGTGCTCAGATAAATCTGAAAATTCTATGCTGAAATACAATATTTATCTAAAAAAACAAAATAAATATTTAAAAATCCACATCACTTATAATATAATTTATATTATTTTTTACATTTAATATAAATATAATGTATAAAGGATCAATAAAAAGTTTACTTTTCTTTAAAATCATTCACACTAGCTTGCTGTCTAATTCATGAGCATTGCGAGTATTTTAACCAGCAGCACTAAAAGATTCTGCTGCATAATTGTTGCATCTCTGAGTCCCATGAGGAAACACAAGCACATGTGGTTGAGTGTGTGCGTTTGTGTGTTTGTGTAGGTAATGATCCCCCATCGAGGCGCCATTTGTCAGTTTGTTAATGCTGCATCTCCAGAGACACATAATCTGCTAATCAGTATGAATAAATCCAGAGGGTGGCCATGATGGAGAACAAATGGATGCAGGTGAAAACACACAACATGTCTGAGATATGCAAGTACACACATAAACAGATGAAGACAGTAAAGACTATCTGTAAATGCCACAATGCAATATTCCTTAGTCAGGGTAGATGAATGAAAACAAGACCATGAGAGACTGGTGTTCATGTTTAACATGATGTATTGTTGTGCACTGGATGTGGATTAAACAATAAAGGAAATTAGTTTTTTCTTGCACTCCAAACAGAACTCTTAAATTGTATGGAAGCTTATTAAATGTGAAAAAGGTAATTGGGACTCTCATAATTCAGACCTTTTCCAGAATTTATTTAGAATTGTAAGAGATAAACTCACAATTGTGAGAAGAAAGCGAATATTATGAGATATATAAAAAAAAAAAAAATAAATAACTAAAATATGAGATTAAAAAAAAAACAATTGTGAGAAAAAAAGTGAAAATTATTATATAAACTCATAATTGTGAGAAAAAAAAACTAAATTATGATAAACAATTGTGAGGAAAAAAATTAAGGACTATGAGATATAAACTCGCAACTGTGAGAAAAAGTGAGAATTATAAGATAAACTCACAACTGTAAGAAAAAAGCAAGAATTATGAGATATAAACTTGCGATTGTTAAAAAAAAGCAAGAATTATGAGATATAAACTTGCGATTGTAAAAAAAAAAAAAAAAAAAAGCGAGAATTATGAGATAAACTCAGAATTTTGAGTAAAAGTGAGAATGAGATATAAACTCCAATTGTGAGAAAAAAGTGAGCATTATGAGAAACTCACAAATGTAAGAAACAAAATATTCTAGCAATATATAAACTAGCAATTGTAGGATACAAGCAAGAATTAGGAGAAAAAGTCTGAATTATAAGAGATAAACTTACAGTTTTGAGAAAAGGTCAGAATTATGAGACTTAAACTTACAAAATTGAGAAAAAAGCAAGAATTTACATATAAACTCACGATTGTAAAAAAAAAAAAAGTGAGAATGAGATATAAACTCATTTGTGACAAAAAGCTAAATTATGAGATACAAACTCACAATTGAGAGAAAAAAAAGCCTGAACTGTGACATAAAAAAAGGCGAATATTATGAGATAAATTCACCACTGTAAGAAACAAAATGAGAATTATGAGATACGAACTTGCAATTGTAGGATAAAAGTGAGAATTAGGAGAAAAAAGTCGAATTACGAGAGATAAACTTACAATTGTGAGAAAAGGTCAGAATTATGAGATATAGACTCAATTACGAGATATAAACTTACAAAACTGTGAAAAAAGCAAGAACGAGATATAAACTTGTGATTGTAAAAAAAAAAAAAAAGAGAGAGAGAGAATTATAAGCTATAAACTCATAAATGTGAGAAAAAAGCAAGAAATATGAGAAACACAGAATTGTGAAAAAAGTCTGAATTGTGAAAAAAAACAAGAATTATGAGATATAAACTCGCAATTGTGAGAAAGCAGTGAGAATTATGAGATAACTCATTATCCAACTGGATAAAAACATTAGGAGAAAAAGTCTGAATTATGGAATACAAACTCACAATTATGAGATATAAATTTACAAAATTGAGAAAAAAAAGCAAGAATTATGAGATATAAACTCACAATTATAAAAAAAAGTGAGAATGAGATAAACTCATTTGTAAAGAAAAGAAATTATGAGATATAAACTCCACTTATGAGAAAAAAACGAGTATTATGAGAAACTCACAACTGTAAGAAACAAAACGAGAATTATGAGATATGAACTCGCAATTGTAGGATAAAAGTGAGAATTAGGAGAAAAAAGTCTGAATTATGAGAGAGAAACTCACAATTATGAGATATAAACTTACAAAATTGAGAAAAAAGCAAGAATTATGAAATATGAACTCACAATTGTAAGAAAAAAAAAAAAAAGTCTGAACTGTGAGATCATGCTTTTCCAAAACATTTCTAGTGGATAATTTCCATAAAAATCTTCAGAAACAGAGCTGTAAAATTTGGAGCCAGAGCCTTAAAACAGTATGACATGTTAAACAGGCTATATATCCATCCATCACTGGTTCATTTTCATTTAGCTCATTTCATAAAATCTCCCGTCTATCCGGACTGAAATTTATTTTGTTCCAGCTTGTAATTCTTTTTCACATTCTCTTTCTCCTCTATGTTTTCCCATCCATTACCAGTTCAATTTAAACTATGCAATCTGGTTCACTTAAAGCAGAGATTTCTTAAAATAAGTGGTAAGAAGATAATAAACGTGACCTTATTTTTCTTCCTGACCCCTGCACCAATCCCGAGAGAGGCTTTAATCCCCGTCCCGTCTGGAGTGGGGGTGATTGAGGGTGTCTCCGCTTTAAGCCCCTCACGCTGAGCTCTCTTCCCCCACAGACGGACGATGATTTCAGGGCGTCCCTGATCAGCGATCAGCATAAACCCCCACACGCGCTGGAGGAGCGGAAATCTAACACTCGCTCTCTCATCGGGACGGTCATTTCCTTCATTCACATTCATTAAGATGCTGGGCTCTTCTAAAGCCTCCTACAAAAAGGACACCGAACACCTCCTATAGCCCTCATCACGGGCAAACTCCATTTGGGTGAATCTCACAAAAAAGCGGCCAGGTCATATTACTCCTCAAAAAGAAAGGAGATAAGAAACGGTATTGAAGCATGCTTTTTTTAAACCATAAAGATTTTTTCGCATTGCGATTGATTATGTTCCTAAAAATTAATCACTTTTTTCCCCAAATTCTCATTATCATAATGCAGATTAAGCTCAATTTTTACAAATTCTCATTATTATGATGCAAAATGTAAATGAGTTTTGTATAATTATTTTTTTTTTAATTATATTTATTTGTAAGAAAGAATGCAATTATTTGTCAAATGACAATACATAATCTTATTTATTAAATTTTATACACTCGTATATAAACACGAACAAATAATACCATTATTTTCAATTATGATTTTCAACTGTCACTATGAAACAGTTTTTTTCAGTTTTTTTTTTTTTTTAAATAATTATATTTATTTTAGTGCTGTCAAATGATTAATCGCAATTAATCGCATCCAAAATAAACGTTTTTGTTTACATTACATATGTGTGTGTACTGTGTATATTTATTATGTACATATAAATATACACACACGCATATATATTTTTATGAAAAATACCTCATGTTTATGTATTAAAAATATTTATATAATATCAATTATATTAATATAAATATATACAATATACATTTACACAAATGCAAATATTTTCTAAATAGATGTGCAAATGTAATATATATGTATTATGTAAACAAAAAAAATATTTTGGATGTGATTAATCATGATTAATCATTTGACAGCACTAATTTATTTTTAACAATGTAATTATTTGTTAAAGGACAATAATAGTAATAATAATAATAATAAAAATTATTAATATATAATAATATATTATTATATATATATATATAACACAAATTATATATATTTAACACAAATAAATGAATATCATTATTTTAATTAATGATTGATGATTTTTTTGTTTACCTTTTTTCTATTTAAATCAGCTAAAAATAAAGGTAGCACAAAAACTATTGCATCATATATTTTGAATGATATACTTTTTTTATAATGAAGAAATAAAATAAAAAAATTAAGGGGAGGAAACTAAATTTGTTAAAATAATGCAAAAAAAAAAAAAGAAATTATAAAGGCTCAAAAACAGCCTTATTTCTTTCTTTTGATTTTAAGATGAAATATGACCTGGAAATATTCTTAAAAGGTTTTGTGAAATTCACACACAATTTCTCTTGCTTTATTTCTTTCTCATCTACACAAAGCTTCAACAATGTCCATAATAACGCTATATTATCCAAAATACAGTCCTCTAAATTGCAGTTGTGCTTTTAGAGATGTGGCCGCACTGAATAAAGAAGCATGTGATTATCCAATTATGATAATACTCATATGTAGTGTGTATTTTTCAAGCACCCAAGCTGGTCTTATCAGAGAAGAGCAGTGTGACCTAGTTTTAAAGCTCACTGCCGATAGTGTGTGTGTGTGTGCGCGCGTGTGTGGGAAGGTATTGTGTATCTGAGATGCTGTTACTCTGAGAGGTGTGTATGTGTGTGTTATATCTCTGGAGACAGCTTTGGGCTCATCTGTCCTGCAATAAGACACTACACAGACCTCCCTAAAGAGTCCGGACCCATCTGGAGCGTCTTAGAAGCACACATGACACACAAATTCATTGAGATGTTCAGCTGGGGGTCCCGCTATCTGCAGGACTCTAACCACAGTGTGTTTTCAAGAGAATAACTGTCAATCAACACGCCACCGGTTGCCATGGCAACAGAAATATGACCCCACCCCCCTGAGCGGTGAGGAGCTTGTGGGTAAAACGAGAAGAGCAGAGATAAAGAGAGAGAGAGCGAGAGACACTCACGATCTGTGGATGCTGCAGTTGTAGAAGGTGAAATCCACACTGGCAAATTTCTGCCCCGTTTCCCTCGATTTCAGATAGAGCTTCACCACATGAGTGTCTCCTTCAGAGGGACAAATAAAAATAAAAAGAGGTTAGTAACGTTTCTGCCTTTTGATGAAGAACAGCAGAACCAGCTGCTATCAAAACACTCATGTTTAAGGAGTATTTCCACTTAACCGTGGTAAAATCACTGAACCCTTGAGTGGCTTGTTGTTTTTATAACACCACAAACAATGTAGTGCATTAGAGTGCTTGTGCATTAATACAGTTTTATGTTTATCTACATCTTCATATCTACATAAAACTGTTTCGAATGTAGCAAATTTTAGATGAATCATACTAAACCTAAACATACGGCTGCTTCCCAATTTACATCCTTCTACAATATGAATGTATTTAAGACAATATAATGTATTTAACATTCATCACCATTTTTTCAACAACTATTTTTAAATATATATATATATATATATATATATATATATATATATATATTATATATTTATTTATTTATTTTATTTTTTTTTTGTTTCTACATTTTCCATTTTAATTTTAGTTAGTTTTAGTCATTTTATTTTGCGTTTTTGCATTTCATTTTTTTGTATAAATATCAATTATTAATATGTCTACTTAGTTTGACACCGATTGTGTTTGCATGTAATCATTAGTATCTAACAAGATTAAAATTTCTTAAAGATACATTGTTTTGATTCATACTTTTAAAGTTTTTTTTCAGTCCATTATTCTTTGCCATTTTTCAACAACTAATTTTAAATGTTTTTTTCTCTATACTTTCCATTGCAATTTTCAATTTTAGTTAAAGTTTCAGCAATTTTGTTTTGTGTTTTTGCATTTAATTATTTTTTTTATAATTTTTTTCAAATATCAATAATTAATATGTCTATATAATTAATACGTTTTATATATATATATATATATATATATATATATATATATTATATATATATATTATATATATATATATATATATATAAATTTTTTTAAATTGTTTTAGTTATTTTGACAACTAAAATTAAAGGCAATATTAGTTGCACACCAGTGTTATGTTAGTATCATTAAAACAACATGGGTTTTTATGTGTATATATATATATATATAATTTTGTTTTGTGTTTTTGTTTTCTTTTTTATAAATATCAACTATTAATGTGTCTATATAGTTTTTATTAATTTTAAAATATTTTAAGTTATTTTAGCACATCAAGTTAAACTAAATGAGAAATGTCTGCTTTTGGCAACTGGCTGACATACGTTTTTAAAAACTTATTTAATTTCAGTTAATGTTTTATAAGTAACAAAAATGTTTCAAACGGTTTTAGTTTAAATTTACTATAATCTTAAGGAACCTTCAGCATATTAATTTTTCAAACTTTGATTTGAGGCTTTTTTTTTTTTTTTTCCATAAAACGTTTGTTT
This sequence comes from Cirrhinus mrigala, assembly GCA_036247105.1. Lineage (NCBI taxonomy): Eukaryota > Metazoa > Chordata > Actinopteri > Cypriniformes > Cyprinidae > Cirrhinus > Cirrhinus mrigala. The sequence continues at coordinate 1,736,473 of CM070012.1, forward strand.
TTGGTGCCGATTCTTATGCTCAGACAATAAGAAGCATGAAACATCAATGGCAAACGGCTTTGATGCAGCATTTCAATTATACAGAAACTACACGGGTCATATTCAGCAATAGAATGTGTATTTTTCAAAACCGTTAATGCAACCAAACATCACAAAAGCCACTCAGTTTCAGTATTTTTCCTTAATGCAACTGGATCTGCATCAGAGCTGCTTCTCAATCCCCAATCCTATTTGGGTCACAATAATCCCTCGAACTACTGTATACAGGACAGATATGATGTGAATTGTAATGTAGCCTATGATCTGAAAACAAAGCACTGACTGAATCTCTGGAACAGACTGATGGTGTTATTATATAACAATCACATACTGATGTTACTCAAGATCTTCAAGACTTCTTCTACAAAGCCTCTAGTGAGCGTTAGCGTGCATGATCTAGCAGCGTGTGTTTACTGACTCTGCTGGCGTGTGATGGGGACGAGCTCTTTAGCTGACGGCGAGAGGCAGTAGATCCGCGATCCGTGTATCGTTCCTTCGGTCTCGGTGTAATCCTCGAAGGAACAGTCCACCCCTGCGGAAAGATCCGGGACGTTGCGGGCCTGGAGGACCAGCTGGCAGATCAATGGAGAAAACAGACAAAGTGAAAAAGCTTGGCCCACGTCCCCATAATTCATCTGCTGCGACGCTGAAGGAGGCTTGTTTTTAAAATACACTCTACACGACATCTGCTGCTCCATATTGCTGCGAGTCTGCTAGCGCTCCATATACCGCACCACTCCTCAACATCTATGGAGAAGTGACAGATATGCAGCGCTGTGCATGTCATATCTGCTCTAATTCACACAAACACACACACACACACACACCTGGACTTCAGCCATGGTGACAGAGATGTTGTTGGGCTGGACCGTCAGCTCCACACACTGATCCACTCTGGAGGCGAATCTCTGGGGCTCGTCTGCTCGCTCACAGCGATCGCGGCGAGAACAACTGAGGACAGAGAGAAAATAAACTTACATTTCTACAAAAGTTCCACCCTTGAGTGACTCAGAGTATTTATAAACTAATATAATCAACAATTGAAGGATTGTGCTCCAGTAAAGTACTTTACGTTGTCATTAAAGCTGCTTATGGGCTAAACATTCATTTTCTCCACAGGGATTTCAGAGACATTCTTTAACAAAGAGTTTCAAGCCATGAACCAAACTGACCAACTCCCTGATGAATCATAAATAAAAATGGAATTTTAAGCAAAACAGCATATGAACCTGACATATCATAAACTTACTGGACAACAGACTACACTTTGTTAACATACTGATTAGAAAATATAAATGTATCATATATATTTTTGTACATATACACTACCGCTCAAAGGTTTGGGATCAGTATGATTTTTAATGGTTTTTAAAGACGTTTCTTATGCTCATCAAGGCTGTGTTCATTTGATCAAAAATACAGAAAGAAATGTAATACTGTGAAATATTATTATGATGTAAAATAATGTTTTTCTATATTAATGTACATTAAAATTTAATTTATATCTGTAAAAAGTCGAATTTTCAGAATCATTACTTCTGTCTTCATTGCAACATGATCCTTCAGAAATCATTCCAATATGCTGATTTATTATCAATGTTGAAAACAGTTGTGCTGCTTAATATTTTTTTGGAACCTATGATACTTTTTTCAGGATTCTTTGATCAATAAAAGGTTAAAAAGAACAGCATTTATTTAAAAAAGAAAGGTTTTCTAACAATAAACACTACTGGTCAAAAGTTTGGGGTCAGTACATTTTCATTCTTTTTTTTTTTTTTTTTTTTTTTTTTTTTTTAAGAAATTAATACTTTTATTCACCAAGGATTTGTTAAATTAATAAAAGGTGATAGCATAGATTTACATTGTTAGAAAAGATTTCTATTTTGAATAAATGCTTTTCTTTTTAACTTGTTATTCATCAAAGAATCCTGAAAAAAAGAATCAAAGGTTCCCATAAAATATCTGGCAGCACTGTTTCCAACACTGATAATTCTAATAATAAATCAGCATATTAGAATGATTTCTAAAGGATCATGTGACACTTAAGACTGAAGTAACAGCTGATGAAAATTCAGCTTTGCATCACAGGAATATATTATATTTTAAAGTATATTAAAATAAAAAACATTATTTTATAATGCAATAACATTTAGCAATATTACTGTTTTTTTCTGTATTGGATTGATCAAATAAATGCAGCCTTGATGAGCATAAGAGACTTCTTTAAAAAACATTACAAGTCTTACTGATCACAAACCTTTGAGCAGTAGTGTATGTAAGTTCAACTTCTCGTTGTTACCTTATGTCAGCTAAGGTTCATTAAATAATATTAATGGAAACAACTTTTGTTTTTTATAATGTATTATTATATGTTAAAAGTAACATTAATAAACTAGGTTTAATAAACATTTATAAAATGTTACCGATCTAAAAAGTAAGAAAAAGAAAGTATAACAATTAAACAACTATACATTTTAATGTTGTGTTATGATGATACATTTTCAGAATATTTTGCATAATTGTCATGAAAAGAAACAAACCTTAATGTTTGAAAAATTTTAATGTTGCGTTACAATGATAAAAAAAATGTGAGAAAAATTAATTTGAGAAAAAACTGCATAATTGTCATGAAAAGTAACAAATCTTAAAGTTTGAAAAATATACATAATGCAGTTATTATAAAATTAAAGTGTGCAATATTTTGTAAGATTATTACAAAATATACATGTAAATATATAAAACAAATAAATATAACTATGTATTAATACAAATTACTATGTTATATAATTATTTTTATTGATTGATTGATTGTAATTTTAGTTCAGGGACCAATTCTCACTATTAACTAGTTGCTTTTTCAGCTTGCATATTACTAGCATATAGGTTGTTTATTAGTACTTATAAAGCACATATTAATGCCTTATTCTGCATGACCATATTCTAGATCTCTTAACTCTTGCAATGCTCTAAGGAAGTGGGCAGTCCGTGTTTTCCTTCTATTATGACTTCTCTGACTGGTGGATCTCTCCAGGATGATGGGGAGTTCAGTTCTTCACTGGAAATTTAAAACTAAACGATGTTGAAATCACATTAACGTCTTCAGACGCATAAAGTCATCACTTCGCGACCTCAGTGTTTGGCCTTACAGTTTATGTTATTGTTAAAAATAATTCTCTCATTGCAGTAAAAATGAATGGGATTTTCAGCATCTGGAAGCTGACTTTTGCGCTCCTCTGGCATTTAATGTGGACGTAACATGGGAAAACTATTTAAAAGGCTTACAAAGCTGCTTCTTTGTGGGTGAAACTGTGGTAAACTTACGCCACAGGACTATTTGCTGCTAATGTTTGCCAGAAGGTTTAGCAGAACATAATATTTTTACACAGGACAGTTGAGGCGTTGATGCTTGTGTTTGCGTTTATATACGGCGCTCTCTGGAACGTGAGCCGAGCGTTTAGACATGAACAGACTTCACAGATCCCTGAAGGGCAAACACAGACATCTAAAGATAAAGCTGATTTCTCAATCTTTAGGGGCTACAACTGAATGTGACTGTTATTGTGGCAGAGAGGATGATGGGAGTCTTTTCTGGCTTTTAATTATTTTTTAACCACAGTTCAGTCTCGGCTGAAATCCTGCTAATGTTCCTCCCGTGAGTGAGATCAGAGGAGCCTCAATGACCCGTTTATGTGAATCATAATGAATATATCTACAATGTCTTTATTCTGCAGCCTGAGGAAGAGTTTGATGAGCTGATGTGCCAAAACACGGTAGATGGTGGTAAACCACACACAAACACACAGACCCTCAGAAAACAAGTCTAGGATGACAAATTTAACTATTTAAAGCCTAGGCATATGAACATATGAAATGATAGTCAATTTGTTTTGTTTTTTTTGTTTTGCTTTTTTATTGAACTTTTAGAGATTTTTTTATTTATTAATTTAATTTAATTTAATTTGTAATTTAATTTAATTTAATTTAACTTAATGTAATGTAATTTTTAATTAATTAATTTATTTATTTTTTGGGGATTTTTATCAGGATTTTATGGCTGATATAGTTTGATATAGTGAGAATATTTTATTCAAAGGCCCAAACTGAGCAAAAAATATGCAATTTAGTGCATATGCTGACATTGATTTGATCAAAAAAGTAAGATGAAATTCTGAGTATAGCAGATATTTACAAAAATTATAAAAACATCAATCATCACTCAATATCTTCAATAATATGTGAAAGCAAGCTTATATTTAAATGATCAAAACATATAATACAATGCAATTCAATGATGTTTGAGAGATGAATAACTAAATGTTTCTCAAAAGCCTGATGATCATATTTGATACTAATTTAAAAAAAATGATGTAAAGTGAAGCTGCTTCAGTCCAGTAAGTGTTTGTTTTGAAATATTACTGACAATGTCAAAGTGATTCTTACATTTACTTCATAAAAATCAGTAAAGATTTGACAGCAAAAAGACACATGAAGCACGAGCTGAAGGTGGACGCTTGTACAATTACACTAAAAGGCCTTTTACTTGATATAAAAAGCATAAACTATCCATCAAACGACAAAAGGCACGGTGTGTGACAGGTTTAAGAGCAAAGTTTGATTACACAGATCATTTTGAGGCCTTAGAAATTTGTCAAATGTGACCCCGGACCACAAAACCAGTCATAAGGGTAAATTTTTTTTAAATTGAGATTTATACATCATCTGAAAGCTGTTTGTTAGGATAGGACAATATTTGGAGATAAAACTATTTGAAAATCTGGAATCTAAGGGTGCAAAAAAATCAAAATATTGAGAAAACTGCCTTTACAGTTGTCCAAATGAAGTTCTAAGTAATGGACAATACAAATCAAAAAACAAATTTTGATATATTTATGGTAGGAAATTTATATCCTAATGATATTTGGCATAAAAGAAAAAAAATAAATAAAAAATCATTTTGACCCATATGTATTTTTGGCTATTGCTACAAATATACCTGTGCTACTTATGACTGGCTTTGTGGTCCAGGGTCACAGATATGCAAATATGATACAGCAGACTTTATAGAGTTTTACTGAACTTATTCACATCTGTCAAATTACATCCAAAGTTGCATCCACTGGTTATAAGAAATGTATGTTATGAAGATATCTGTACATGTGTTGTGTGTGTGAGTTTGCTTACATGTTGTGAAGGACACACCAGCCGCAGTGAGGGTCTCTGGAGCTCAGACATCCAGAGCAGCTGCTGTACTGAGAGCAGCGCTCCACCGGCACACGCGTCACCTGCACAAACACACAGACGGTCAGAGAAACACTGCAGTCATACAGCACATCTGCGGGCAAATCAAGAGACGCTTCAGGCAAGAGACGAGCGCTGGAGTGTGAGAAACACCTTTGCTGCTGACTGCAAGTGTACACGTGTGTGCGGTACAGGTGTGTGTGTGCACATGGAAAGCACAGAATCAGCTTATCACACGCTGCGCCATCTGACAGTTACCACGGAGATCAGCGTTTGATTGACAGGAGCCCTGAAGCCCTCCTGCTGGAAACAGAATAACGTGTGTGTGTGTGTGGAGGAAGAGGAAGCAGAGGAGAGAGATGGAAAGGAAGGAAGGAAAGAGGGAAGGACACAAGAAAGAACAGAAAAAAGGTAAGAATTCTAGAAAAAAATAAGTTCAACAGTAAAGAAAGCGAAATAAAGAAAGATTAAACTATGAAAATACAACAATTAACAAAAACATTTAAATGATGTATGAAAAAAATGTGAAATAATAAAAAAATTAAACTATGAAAATACAAAAACTTACAAAAATATGTGAATGAAAAAGTATGAAATACAATAACAAAGGGTATGAATGAATGGAAGTACAAAGTACAAAAAGCATTTAAAAAAATATATGAACGAAAAGTTCCTAAAAAATTATACAGAAAAGAATACAAAAAAGTATGAAAGTAAGAAATAACTGTAAAAATGTAAAAAATATATATTTAAAAAATGTAATAACTGTTTTAGACGACAAAACAAAATAATAATAATAAAAAAAAATTAAATGAAAAAGAAAAAAAAGTGTGAACAAAGCATCAAACTGAAAGAATGAACGGAAGAAATGAGAAAGAAAATGAACAAATTAAATAATAATAAAAATCTTTATTTTCTATAGTGCCTTTAAATGTTACTTTTCAAAGTGCTTTACATAAATAAAACATCGAAATACACTATATAAAAATCATAAAATAAGCAAAAAAAGAAACATGCATTCAAAACACAAAAATATATATATATAAAATTAATATAAAAATTCAAGGACAAGCTACCCTAAAGAAATGAGTTTTAAGGCGAGATTTAAAAATATTAAGAGATTTCGCTTGCCTTATTTCAATAGGTAGGAAGTTCCATAGTTTTGAACCCAGAAAGAAAAAGCCCCATCACCCTTCGATTTTAAACGGGTTGACGGAATAGATAACAAACCAGTATCAAAAGAGCGAAGGCCACTCCTTAGGGTATATGGAGCCAAAAGCTCTGACAAATATTGGGGTGCCACACCAAAAACCAATTTGTTGAGTCAACTTAAAATAAATTGTAACCTGGCTGCCTTAAAATTTTAAGTTCAGTCAACTCAAAAAAAAGTTTATTTCAACTTGAAATGTTAAGTTATACTAAGTGACAACTTAGATATTTGAGTTGAATCAACAAATTTTAAGGCAGCTGGGTTACTTACCCATCTGTTAAGTTTAACAAACACAAATATCTAAGTTGTTACTTAGCACAACTTAACATTTCAAGTTGAATAAACTTATTTTAGTTGGCTGAACTTAAAATTTTAAGGCAGCAGGGTAACAAATTATTTTAAGCTGACTCAACAAACTGTGTTTTTTTTTTTTTTTTTTTTTTTTTTTTTTTACAGTGCACAGCCTTGAAAGTAAGCAAGCATCAGAATTTTAAAATCAACCGTAAACCTAAAAGGAAGCCAATGCAAAGACTCCAAGACAGGAGTAATATGATCTCTTATCCTTGTTCTAGTTAGGATTCTAGCAGCAGAATTTTGAACGACCTGCAATTTGTTTAGGGTAGCTTTTGATACCCCAGTCAACAAAACATTTCAATAGTCAATTCAGGAAAAAACAAGGGTGTTTATCAACTTCTCAGCAACAAGGAAAAACAGCATTGGATGTAATCTGGCGATATTTTTAAGACGGATGAAAGATGTTTTAACAGTATTCTAAACATGAGGCTCAAATGTTACTTTAGAGTCAAATATCACCCCAAGATTTTTTAATTTCGTCCAAGATTCCATGTTAGAATCATCAACGGTATGTAATATGGCCAAACTAAGGTATGAGAGAAAAACAACTGGCAAACACAAAGTTCATCAGTTCATGTGTGTCGGATGATAATAACTGTATCATGTTACCTCTGAAGGCAAATATAAACTCAGAATGCATGATGGGAAATACCAGCCTATAAATCCACCCTAACAAAACACACACACACACACACACACACACACACACACACAGAGTCAGTCAGGTGTGAGGGGTCGTTCACTGAGGACTATCAGTTTACAGAGTGAGAAACGGTGATGGAGGGATGAAGATGAGCATAGAGGAAGAACAGATGGTGAGGATGATGGGGTCAGATGTGTGTGTGTGTGTGTGTGTTTAGGGCACATGAGCTGCTCTGTGAAACAAGTTGACCATATGCAGCCTGTCAGTGTGTGTGTGTGTGTTGAAAATATCCAGCATGAAAGAACAAAGAAACAAGTAATAAGGCAACACCATTTGACGCAAGTTCAATATTAATTTGTCATTTTAATACATGGTGAAACTCATCATGTAACACACACACGCTCGTGAGCAGCCGCCAGCGCCGTTCATCTGATATTCAGCGTGTTAAACTGCAGCCTGCAGCCAAAATAGACGCAAATAAATTCAAGATAAATGACACACACAAACCACAACACCTGATGATAGTGTGTGTCAAAACACAAACACACACACATTCAAAGAGATGAGGAAAAACTCAAAGCCTCAGGCATCAAATGTCAATCAAATATGTGGCGTGATGATGCTGCACGTGTGTAACATGAACATCAAGCAAACGGGTGATCTCTATATCAACCTTATATCTCAGACAACAGTGCTGCGAAAAGTTACTTTTAAAAGTAACGCATTACAATGTAGGAAAAAAAAGTAACAAATTATGTTATTTAGTTAATTTTTATGGAAAGTAATGCATTAGGTTACTTTTGTGTTACTTTTATAATCTGGGAAGGGCTTGCTTGTTTGCTTTTAATATAAAAAGTTCTATTTTTGGCAAATGTAAAAGCTTTTTCACACCAGAAGCCTCAGGCTGAAGGAAAAATAAATTCATATCTGTAGAGTAGAACGCAGAAGAAGAAAGTTCAACACTCTTCAGCAATAAAAAAAGAAGAATAACATGTTAATTTATCTTGAGTCATTTTTGCTTATTAGTATTAGAATTAATGCATGTTCGCTTTTATTCTACAACTAAAATAACATCTTACCTCCAATTTCTCTCAACATGGGGACGGGACAGCTTTCAATCAATAAATGAGGGGAAAAAAGTAACTGACATTGCTTATTTAAAAAAGTAACTTAAAAGTAAATTAAAAAATAATGCATTACTTTACTAGTTACTTGGGAAAAGTAATCAGATTACATAACTTGCATTACCCCTAACACTGTCAGACAAAAACTCAGTTATCAGGTTATGTGGGAAAATAACTGCGTTAGTGTTTTTACAATCTTTTATAGTCAAAGGTTTTCATAAAATATACAAAATATAATATATATTTGGAAATAGGCCTGAAGAAATACATGCTCTCACACGCACTGCTGTCAAAAAAATGTTAAAACCATTTTAAAAAAGTGCTTTAAAGTGGCAGTGTGATATTTCTGCTTTACTAGCATCACGACACAGAAGCGCATTAAATGACTTTCAAAATGAGTTTAAATTTCACACTCAAACACTACCTCCACCTCTCATTGGCCAGTTAAAATGATAGCCCCGCCCTAAACTCACATGATTGGTTGAGTCAGAAGTAGGCATGTGCAAATGCATGTGTGTGGTTCAGTCAGATCATTTATAATCATTCAAAATATAATATATATTTGAAAATAGGCATGAATAAATACATGCTCACACTGTTGTTCAAAAGTTTTTTTTTTTAAACGCTTATTCTTCAAGGATGCATTGTTCAAAAGTGACAGTAAAGACATTTATGATGTTACAAAATATTCCTATTTCAAATAAATGCTGTTCTTCTGAGCTTTCAATTTATCAAAAAAATGCTGGAAAATATAATGCATCATCAACTGTTTAACAATGATAATAATTAGAAATGTTTCTTGATCAGCAAATCAGCATATTAGAATGATTTCTGAATGATCATGTGACACTGAAGACTGGAGTAATGATGCTGAAAAATCAGCTTTGATGACAGAAATAAATTACATTTTACAATATATTCATATAGAAAACAGTTATTTGAAATTGTAAAAATATTTTACAATATTAATGCCTTTACTGTAATTTTGATCAAACAAATGCAGCCTTGGCGAGCAGAAAACTAAATTTTTTTTTTTTTTTTTTTAAGTGGGAGGAGTATGTTGTTCTGTCACAAAGGAATTAAGTGCATTTCAAATACTTCTAGGTGTCACATCATAAATTTTTAATGATTTGTTTGTTTTTGTAAAATCCTGCATCTTGATTGGTTTAATTGGTCCATTTAAACTAACATTGATCCGGTGTGAAAGCTAAATGTGTCCATCTGGCGCATGAACACACTAGAAGAACCTGGCTTTGTGAATGGCCGCTAATGCAGAAACAAGAGAAAACTTTCTCTCTCTCTTCCATTACTGTCAGTGTGTTGTAGTAAAAACATCTCAACCAATCAAGAGGCTTTTAATACAGACTCTACACACACACACACACACACACACACACACACACACGATCAATACTCAACCACACACATACACACAGCTGAAGTTCTTAATTGCAGTAAGACTGGATGATTCACTCGCTGCTGATATGAAGGATTATAGGCTTAACTTTGCTCCAGATGATCAATGATTTGATTAGACAGAACAAAAAGGTTAAGACTTTAAAACACATGAGCTTAAACACACGCACTCCCGTGCGTCCGTGTGATAACCTCCATCCCAGCGCTTCTTTATTAAACCACAATTCTTTCTTTCAAGACGAATCATCCCTTTAATAGCCCACATTCTACACTTTTAATCTTTTATTTCATTCCCCATTTATAATGTCAGTCAAGGACACCTTTAAGACTTCTGTACGACTCTGATATGATTTGTTAACCTCCACATACCTGCATATTTCACACTGCTGTTTAAACGGAATCTAATATGTAAACGTGGGCGGTCATATGTTAATGAGTTGTGATGTCATTATCATGGTAGCTAGTTGTTTTTGCTGCCTAGTTTAAGCGGTTGTGACTGAGGAAGGAGGTTTGAGTTTTATATATCCGTTTTCATCCAGATGTGTCTCTCATCCGCTTTCATCTGGAGGGTGTCCTATCGCGCGGTGGTTCGCCCGGGGCCGAGCGCAGCGGCCGGGCGAGAGGAGACAGGCTATCAAACACTTTTTAATTAAGTGCTGGAGAACAAGGGGCCAATGCTAAATTACTCTGTCAGGGCTTTAAATGGAGCTCGCGCTTTTGCCGAGCAGCTTCTCAGACTCTCGACCCGCCGTTTTCATTATCCCGTGAAGAATAGTGAAGGAACGGGAAAAATAGAAACTGACAGAACGCAAAGAGACCGGGAATAAAGAATGACTTATTATATTTTGCAAGCCTATTCTTATGGGAGACACCATTATGCTTGCCACTGTTGTCTCAAACACACATGTAAAATGTCAAAATCATTAAAAAAAAAAAGTCCTTTAAAGTGGCAGTATGATATTTCTGTTTTACTAGCATCATCTTAAACACTCCCTCAGTCTCTTATTGGCCAGTTAAACTGACAGCCCCGCCCCAAACTCACATGATTGGTTGAGTCAGAAGTAGGCATGTGCAAATGCACCTGTGTGGCTTTGGTTTTTTAATGGAAAATGAAGAGCATAGCAACACGAATATGTATTAAATCAAAGCAGACTAACATCAAACATCACACTTCATATAATATTATGAGTCTGTGATAATTATTATTGATTATGTGTCCAGCAGTGATGTTTTATCTGGATCCAGGAGAAAATGTTCAACAGCAGATCAATGGAGTCTCACGTGACGTTTAGAGCAGATACACATGCACAGCTGCATTACAGAGGTGTGTGTGTGTGTGTGTGTGTGAATCAATACATTAATGCATCAATAAACAGATCAGATGACTCTGTAATGTACATCATCTCATTGATCTCTCACTGTATGTCCTATATATGTGTGTGAGAGACTAAAATAACTTTACACTCCATAACAAACAAACATGCATGACTCAGAAAATATCTAAAGTACTCCCTCACAAAACTGAGTTGAGGGCAGTGCATGGGTAAAAAAAAGAAAAAAAAAGAAAGTCTAATGTATCTGCTTCATATGTCAAAAAATTGAGCTGTTATTACAGACACCTTGCTATACTATTGCTATAGCCTGTTACGCCTGCTGGCGTGTAGGGCAGCAACAAAGATCATCCACTTCTGCCTGTCTTTGGCCAGCTTTTCAATTTTTTTTTTTTTTCAAGACACCTTATGATCCCATAAATGTCATGATCATGATTCAAAGTGCATGCAGTGCATGATTATATCATAATTGCATAAAGACTGAAACTACATTAAACTAATGAGAATGAGTGAAGCTGTTGTAATATTGAATAGCAGTTTCGTTCTCACTGCACAATGGAAACTCTCTACAAAAGGTGTCGCAGGTTTGCTCATTAACCTTTTGTCTTTGGGTCAATTTGAACAACATTTCTTGAAAATTTGTGATGTTTTTCTGATGTAGCGTCATGAAAATACGAAGTGTTTTGGAAAGGAGGTACACATTTTTGTAACTAAGATTAGAGGTCAAATTGACTCCTACTGGTTTCCATTCAACTTGTCAAACAGCATAACACTTTATAAGAAGTTATTTAACATTAGTTTACGCATTTACTAACATTAACTAACAATGATACATATGTTTAAAAAAAAATATTTACATTATGTTATGTAACATTTGTTTATAAAATACAAGTTCACTATCAGTGCATGTTATCTCAGGTCCATTAAATAATATTAACAACATTAACCCCCCCCCCCCAAAAAAAGACACTTTAACACTAGCATTCTCCTTTTTTTCATTTTCTTTTCCATCTACTTGTTTTCTTTTTATTTATTAGCAAAAATAATAAATAAATAAATAAATAATTTTAGAATTATCAGTGTTGAAAACTGCTTAATATTTTTTCAGAACCTATGATACTTTATTTCCAAGGATTATTTGATGATAAAATGAATAATCAGCATTTATTCAAAATATAAATATTTTCTAACAACATACGTCTTTATCACTTTTTAATCAATTTAACACATCCTTGCTGAATAAAACTGTTAATTTCTTTCAAAGAAAGAAGGAAAGAAAGAAAGAAAAATTACTGATTTTTACAAAAGATTTCTATTTTTATTCTTTTTATTCACCAAAGAAGCCAGAAAAAAAATAGTCACAGGTCCCCAAAAAAAAAAAAAAAAAAATATTAAGCATCAAAACTGTTCCCAACATTGATAATACGTCAGCATATTACAATAATTTCTGAAGGATCATTTGATACTGAAGACTGGAGTAACGATGCTACTCATGATGTAGTAAATTCAGATTTGATCACAAAAATAAATTCTATTTTAATGTATATAATTTAATTTATTAATTTATTTATAAAAAAATAAATAAATTTAATAATGTCACAATATTACTGTTTTTTTTTTTCTGTATTTTTAAATCAAATAAATGCAGCTTTGATAAGCAGAAAACACTTAAAAAAAATTATATATTTATTATTATTTTTTTATTATTATTATTATTATTATTATTATTATTATTATTATTATTATTGTTTTTCACATGAAGTCTGCTTGAGACATGTTCAGGTCAGTGTTGCCAAGTCCATGATTTTCCCGTGGAACTGTGCTATTTTAACACTCTTGCCGCAGGTTGTCTTTCATGTCCGCAGGTTGAAGCGATTCCAAAAACGTGATATTTATCCCCGCCAAAAACAACCCCCCCCTCTAAATGCGATTGGGCTAGTTTTGGGGTAGTTTTGAGTAGCAATTGGGTGGGTTTTGCTGTAAAAACCTGGCAACCCTGGTTCAGGTATAGCTTTTAATGAATAAGAATGCATATTTTCCACAGTAGATCGGTGTGTGCATTGACGAGAAGTGGTTGCATGATGAGCTTTTGCAAACAATCCCAGCTGGATTTTTGCATTGACATTTTCATGGAGATTAGGCACATTTCCCATCAAATTGCAATACCTTATTGAAAACCAGATAATTTTTAGTCAAAACCAGCATTGTGAAATGCATGTGTGAAGTCAGCGTGCCCACCTGTTTGTCGGTGAGCGTGTAGATGAACTGGAGGTCGGGGCTGAACAGCATATCCCGCAGCACCGGACTGCCCTCGCTCACGGGGACGCTCTCGTACAGCAGCGCCGGTCTGGACGGACTCACCGAATTAATCAGAATCTGACAAAACAAAAGCCACAGCAAGACCATTTACATCTCATTAATATCCTATAACACCCGGCCAAACGCTTTCATCATGTGAAAACACAAACATCATTACAGTAATGACATCAGAGCGTCAGGACGACAACAGTGGGCGCTAATCGCCGCGAATATAATCATCTCCGTCTGCGTCTCTCAGGAGAGAATCGGCGAGCGGATGAGAGCGTTTCCATCCTTGCACCGCCGGGATCAAATCCCTCATTCAGCATCAATCTCTCCATACGAATACAAGAGGATTAGATACATTAGCCTCTAATTGAATCATACAATGAAGACTGACGCGTCTATTACATTCATACGGGCTTACTGCACCATTTACACACAACCCACTTATAAACACAACGCTGCACATACAGACTTCAACTAAAAGTCATTCACAAAGGTCATCTGAAATCTCTCCAGGAAATGTCAAAGTATTTCTATTATTAATCATGATTTATTCAAACTGCAAACTCTGTGCAAACGAATCAATTATGACGAGAAAGGGAAAAACAAGAAATCTTAGGTTAAAAATAAACGCTGTTCTTTTGAACTTTCCATTTATCAAAGAATCCTAAAAAAATAAAATGTAACATGGTTTCCATAAAAATATTGTGCAGCGCAACTGTTTTCAACATTGATAATAATCAGAAATGTTTCTTGAGCAGCAAATCAGCATATTAGAATGATTTCTGAAGGATCATGTGACGCTGGAGTAACGATGCTGAAAATTCAGATTTGATCACAGAAATAAATGACATTTTAACAGATACTCACACAGAAATCAGCTATTTGAAATGGTAATAATATATCACAATTTTACTATTTTTCCTGTATTTATGATCAAATAAATGCAGCTTTGGTGAGCAGAAAGAGACTTCAGTTAAAAAACATTTTTAAAAATCTTACCAACTCCAATATTTTTAAAAAGTATATAGCACAGTACGTACCTTTCTGCGAAGAACAGAGCAAACTGAAGTCGTTATTCGCTACAAACGTCTCTATTTGCGATCCAAATTAGAACCACAGCCACACAGATTTGCATCGACACGCGAGTGAATGATGACAGACTTTTCATTGAGATACAGCGAGCATATATGAGTGTATGAATGTAATGAGACCCGGGGGGAGTATTTATTACTTATGTAAATATGATCTGGTAAGGGTAAGGGTGCTGTTCTTGCATGTTGAACACATCCATCACTTCTATTGCTCTCGATAAACATGCACCATTAACTGAGCAACATCTCTGACGGTGACGCGGTAATCGCTCTCCTGCGAACGCGCGCTCCTGCGCTTCGGCTAACAGGATATGAGGATAGAGTATCTGTAATGCACTGAGCCTGTTAATATACCAACATTTCATCTCAAACCACATAAAATCACTTACACACACACTGAGCATACGTGAATGAGCAATACACACATCAAATTGAGTTTTATCGCCATTACAGAGCCAATGCAAGGAAGATATTAAAATAATCCGCCTGGGATCACGCTGCAAAAAAACTGTGCTATTTTAGTATCACTGAGAAAAGGTTGTTTTTATTAATATTTTAAACCAGTTTTTATTTTTATATTTTAAGTTTTCATTTTTATTTTAGCAAAAGTTTTTTTTTTTTTTTTTTACCTTAACATCATCTTTATAGTTTTTTATTCATATATTTAATTCGTTTTTATTTTTATATTTCACATTTTTATTTTCATAAAAGTTTTAGTATTTAATATAAATAATTATATTTTTTATTTTTTTATATTTCGCAACAAATACATTGTAATCCGATGCAAAATTAATGATGCAAAAAAAATGGCATCAAGCCCTGTTAAAAAAAAGTTGCTGAAATGTCTAATCAAAATTCGTGTTTTCATATGGAAGAGCTAGCTTTGAGCGTTTACACGACCACAAAATGTCCCAAAAGCCAGATAAGATAAACCTGTGACATTTATGATTTCAATGCATGTGAATCTGCTGTGTGACATGTTTCATGTGTTTATATGCATGAAGGGAATCTGATGGTTTCCAGATGACGCTCACTTTGACAGACGTGACAGTGATGTATCTGTGCTTACCAGGACTATAGGAAGTCAAATAAACACAAGACAGGACGAGAAACCCACCAGTGTCTGCTGTAGACGTGCAGTCACAAGAACACCAGTTATTATTGTAAACTAAAACTAAAACCTTAAAAAAAAAAAAAAAAAAAAGAATTTCATTGCTTGAAATAAATTCAACAATAACTGAAATAAAATATACAAAATAACCTTATATTATTTTAGGCAGCTGCAATTCTAGTTAAAATAACTAAAACAAATAAACAAAAATTCTCAAAGAAAAAAAAAAAAGTTGTAACTTTATAAGAGCCTTACAGAAAAAAAAAACTTTAACTGAAATGGAAACAGAAAATAAAATTTAATTCAAAACGTTAACAAAAACTATAACAGTATATCAATCATACTAAAATAATGCTGTTAGATGCAGAGGTCAGTGTTATTCCAGCTGGTGTCTTGGTTCAGACTGCAGGTTAAAGTGACTCTGACGACCACACAGGTTATAGATTTTAGGGTTCAAACCACAAGTGCATAAGAGGAGAAGCTGCTCAGTCTGACACTTTTCTTCCAGATGCAGCTCTTTTGTGTCAGTCTGAATCAGGTGAGGTTAACAAAAGTAAATACTGCATGCAACATCATTTATTTCTGACAAGCGCACCTCTAAACGTCAATAAAACGGTGAACTGTGGGTCAGTCTGTTCTTAAATGAGCAACTCTTGGCTATAAAAACAAGCAAATGCACCAGACTTCAGCCTAAAAAGATGACCTATTCTGATGGTTTTAGGACGCATGAGGTCTGATGTTGGTGGGGTGATACTAATTACTGCATTTGTGATCAGCACAGCTGTGATCTTTGAGAAAAGGTTGGATGTCAACGGCTCATGCTGAACATCCTCCATTGGGTTTCCAGTGCTGCTGATTTCACTGATTTTTACTGCTGATGCTGTTTGATGTTTCACAGTGACTGGAAACATCATGTGATTGACTGTAAACATGAGCTGGCTAAATTTAACACACATCTTCAGCTGCACGCCAAATCTAATGAAATATTAATCAGATTAAAAACTACTAAGAAACAAAAACACTCAAACTATCTGAGAATGACAAACAGTCGTAAACACACACAGTGTAAACAATGCAGATATACTGTGGGAAATTCAGTAAACACACCCCCAGCACACACACACCAGACACACACCAGAGACACAAACACCACAAACACAGGAAGAGAGAGAGTTTGTGTGTGCATGTGCATGTGGATGTAAAGACTAGTGCATTATGTGAAAGTGGCGCCAAATACAGTGCAAACTGTTGGTCCACAAATACACATGATTGTGTTTCCTCTTCTATACTTCGTGGAGAAAATTGTTTCCTGAAATGTTTTCTATTACATCTGTCTAAAGCAGCCCTTTACATAAAAAAAAAACAAAACAAAAAAAAAACAAAACAAAATTAAAAGATTTCTTGTTTTGAAAAAATAAAAAATAAAATAAAATAAAATAAAATAAAATAAAATAAAATAAAATAACTAATGCTTAACTTCATAAATCATTTTTATCAATTCTAAAAGTTTCAATAAAATATTTGCCTATGGTATGTGTTCATTTGGCTTGTGTGTGTGTGTGTGTGTGTGTGTGTGTGTGTGTGTGTGCGCGCATGTGCATGTGGATGTAAAAACTAGTGCATTATGTGAAAGCGGCGCCAAATATAGTGGACAAATACACTGCTGGTCCACAAATACACATGATTGTGTTTCCTCTTCTATACTTTGTGGAGAAAACTGTTTCCTGAAATGTTTTCTGTTACATCCGTCTAAAGCAGCCCTTTACATATAAAAAAAAAAAAAAAAAAAAAATTAAAAGATTTCTTGTTTTGAAAACATAAAATAAAATAAAATAAAATAACTAATGCTTAACTTCATAAATCATTTTTATCAATTCTAAAAGTTTAATTAAAATATTTGCCTATGGTATGTGTTCAATTGGCTTGTGTAAGTGTGTGTGTGTGTGTGAGAGAGATCTGGAGTCACTAGAGGACTGGTCTTCCTCAGGGAGAAGCAGGCGATTACCAAACCAACGATGCCTAAAATGAGTGTTTAAGGAAGCCAGACGTAATTAAACGATGACATATTCCACTTCCTGTCCCCTGAAATTACTGCAGTCCACCCACACACGTCCACCCAACATCTGAAAGAATCTGAGACGCTTTAAGAGCCAAAAACAAAGCTGCCCAAGTTAGAAATCAGTCCAGTCTGTTCCTCTTTAATTCAACGCGAGAAAAAAAAACAAAAAAAAAAAAAAAAAGAGAGAGTGAGACAAAAAAAAAAAAAATCTTCACTGTTTAAACATAAAAGTGATTAATCGTTAATATGAATAAAAATTATAATACACACGCTCTGACGCTCAAAATTTTGGGATCAGTAACACTTGTAATATATTTTTTAGGACGTCTCTTATGCTCATCAAGGCTGCATTTATTTGTTCAAAAATACAGGAAAAAACAACAGTAATATTGCTAAGTGTTATTACAATACAAAATAATGTTTTTTTTTTTATTTTTTATTGTAATATACTTTAAGATATAATTTATTCCTGTGATCCAAAGCTAAATTGCCTTCAGCGGTTACTCCAGTCTTAAGTGTCACATTATATTTATTTAATTATTTATTTATTTATTTTTAATATTTTATTTATTTATTTTTATTTTATTTTTATTTTATTCTTTTTTTTTTTTCAGGATTCTTTGATGAATAACAAGTTAGAAAATACAGCATTTATCCAAAATATACATCTTTTCTAACAATGTATATCTATGCTAGCACTTTATTAATTTAACACATCCTTGGTGAACAAAAAAATGAATTTCTTTAAAAAAAAAAAGAAAAAAAAAAAAAAAGAAAGAATAAAAATGTACTGACCCTAAACTTTTGAACAGTAGTGTAAAATTGTTGGAAAACCTTTCTATTATAACCTTTTTACATAAGTATCACAGGTTCCAAAAAAATATTAAGCAGCACAACTGTTTCCAACATTGATAATAAATCAGCATATTATACATTATATATACACAAGTTATCTCATATAAGTTAATGATCTGTTAATTATATATATATTTATAAGTAAATAAATAAAATACACTATGAATAAATACAAATAACAAATAAAATGTATTACATTTTTTATTAAATTATTTAAGAGATTTTTTATTATTTTATTTTTATTTAATAAAAAGTAATAAATTAAGTACTTTTTAAAATATTATTACCTTTAATGTAATCTAATCAAATTGAATAATTAAAAAAAAAAAAAAGTTTAAAAAATTGAATCTAAATAAGTAGTGAATTCACAGTCAAACTGCTGTAAAGGAAACAGCCGTCTCTAACACTGTGAGTGTACAGTAACATGTGGAGTAACAGCACACACACACACACACACACACACTCAGGCTCAGCTGTGGCATGTGGCGGCGATGTGCTGACAGCTGGGTGGTCGCCAGGCAACCAGGTGGGAAACAGATGCTGCAGCTGCGGTCTGGCCTGTTGCCACGGTAACAGCGGGGGCATCGACCCCTGGACGCGGCGAGTGTGTCGAAAGGGAATCCGGTGAACAGCGACTGAACTCACAGCCAGTGTTTAGAGGTTCATCAGAGCGACCGCAAGCCAACGTCAGCGCCGCCAATTAAGAGTGAAGTGTGTATCGATCCGTGTGTGTGTGTGTGTGTGTGTGTAAGTGAGAGTAATTAACAGAGCTCCAGGGGTGTCTGGAAGGAAGTTCTAGGGGTCAAACAGGAAGTGAACAACATTTCAATGAGGGCTGAGAGGTTCATTCGCTCTGTGTCTCATGGCTGCATTTATCAAATTACACTAATTAGATGAAATATAAAAATATATTCAGCTGCCAACAGACATCAGATCTGAGCCACATTCACTCCCTGATCTATAACATGTAAACAAACTTGGTTAGTACTGTCATTTTGACCACCTCAGTGTTTTGAAATCTTGCTAAAAATAACACATTTAATTAATATAGTTCTACAGTATGACAATCACATTTTCAAATAATACAATTTTAATAAGATTAAAATAAAATTATTTTAATAAGATCAATTACATGAATAAGGCAATGGATTAATCCATAATTAATGAATCAATCTTGTGCTCTCCTTAAAAAAAGTGCAAACTGATTGTAAACAAAGTTTAATAGACTATAAAATAATAGCAGAGACACAATAATGATAACCAAATTAATTTCAGATATTTTCATTATTGATTTTGTGGATATCATCCAAAAAAAACATGGTATTACATCTGATGCCATCACGACTACTCATTTCTGTAAGGGAGGTGGCGTGTATAAACTGCTCTTCCTTAAGGAACTGATCGAAACAATAGAAATGAATCATGGGAACTTCATGTTCTGGGAAAGGAGTGTCTACCAGGGAAAACCACGGCCACATAAAACATCTTTAAATGTGTGGCAGAGATCTGTTTAAAGGATTCAGATGCCAGAACAGCCTATTTCTCATACACACACACACACACACACACACACACACAAGAGGACAGGAAGGAACAGCAGTGGCTCATAATATACAGGAAGATGTTAATTCACTTCCACAGGTGTTCAGCACATTTCCTCTTTCAGCATTCCTCAAATCTCTGCGCCGCCTGCTCCGCCATCACAAACCAACACAAATACATCAAAACATTTAACCCTCATGCTCATCATCAATAAAAATAAAGAAATAAAAAAAAATAAATAATAAAAATAAAATGATTAATCAAACAAAACTGATTAAAGAGGTATTAAAGTAAAACTAAATATTGGCCCTGATTGTCAAATCATACAAATGGAGCTATTTGCCCTGTATAAAATAAAATAAAATAAAATAAAATAAAATAAAATAAAATAAAATAAAATAAAATAAAATAAAATAAAATAAAAAAAAAAAAAAAAAAACAAAACAAAACAAAACAAAACAAAGCAAAGCAAAGCAAAGCAAAGCAAAGCAAAACAAAACAAAAAAAATAAAATAAAAAATATATTTTTTAATTAAATAAAATTTATTAAAGAGCTAAGTAAAACTAAATATTGGCCCTGATTGTCAAATCATACAAATGGAGCTATTTGCTCTGTATAAAATAAAATAAAATAAAATAGCATAAAATAAAATAAAATAAAATAAAATAAAATAAAATAAAATAAAATAATATATATATATTTCTTAATTAAATGAAATTTATTAAAGAGCTAGGGAAAAATAAATATTGGCTCTGATTGTCAAATCATACAAATGGAGCTGTTTGCTCTGTATAAAATAAAATAAAATAGTATAAAATAAAATAAAATAAAATAAAAAAATAAAATAAAACAGTATAAAATACAATAAAATAAAATAAAATATATATTTTTTAATTAAATGAAATTTATTAAAGAGCTAAGTAAAACTAAATATTGGCCCTGATTGTCAAATCATACAAATGGATCTATTTGCCCTGTATAAAATAAAATAGTATAAAATAAAATAAAACAAAAATAAATAAAAAAAATAATAAAATAAAACAAAACAAAACAAAACAAAAAACAAAACAAAGCAAAACAAAACATAAAATAAAATAAAAAATATATTTTTTAATTAAATAAAATTTATTAAAGAGCTAAGTAAAACTAAATATTGGCCCTGATTGTCAAATCATACAAATGGAGCTATTTGCTCTGTATAAAATAAAATAAAATAAAATAAAATAAATGTTTAATTAAATAAAATTGATTAAAGAGCTATTAAAAGTAAAACTAAATATTGGCCTTGACTGGCAAATCATACATATGGAGCCATTTGCTCTGTATAAAATTAATTAACATTAAAATTAAAATTAAATTTACCTATATCATATGTCATACCTATAGTGAGGGGCCATTTGCTCCCTACATAAGCAGCATTTTAAACCATCAGAGATGTGCTCCTGAATCAATAGTGACATTGGGAATCAATAGAGTCAAATCTCTCATGTGCTTCACATGTGTGTCGTTCATGGGCTTCTATCTCAGTTAAGATGCTGTCCGTGTAGGGAACATGCAGTGATCTCTCTCACATCACACTGTCTTTGAGATGCTACTAATGATCATGTGATCAATGATCAAGTAATGTGTGTGTTTGGGGACAGGTGTGTGTGTGTGTGTGTGTGTGTGTGTGTGTGTGTGTTTGTCTACTCCAACAGGTTGCTACGGTAACCCCTCCTGAAGCGTTAAGCGCTGATCGCTGCAGAACAATGCAGATGAACAGATCAATCAAAATGATTAGCTGGAGTACAGCAGAAGATCACAGCTAATACACGCCACAATTACACAGCAGAAACGCCGGGACTGACAGAGCAATTACTGACCAAAACACACACACACACACACACACACCACAGATAGATAGTGTGTTTGCATTAAACCTTGTTCTTAAACACACACACAAACAGTACTGACTAATCAGACAGTATTTTGAGAGCACTGCATTGGTAACAGGCAGATACAGTAAATATGATACAATGCAGACACAGAGTGTTATTGTGTCCTCTGGGGATTCATAGCGTTTTCCTAATAAGACATCCGTCTCCTGGCAACAGCTTCTATTAGCTAATTAACAGCCTAAATGAGGACATGCTTATTTTTGGCATCAGCACACATGCAAAAGATTAAAAGGATGGTTCACCCCAAAAACGAAATCTTGTCATCCTTTGCTCATCCTCATGTTAATCCAAACCTGCTTGATTTTCCTCTACAGAACACAAAATCAGTCGTTCAGGCCGCTTTTCTGCATTTAATGAAAGGATACGGTGACCAGGGGCTGTTATGCTCCAGATAAAACTAATAAAAAAATCAGAACAGCAGTACAGAAGTCTTGCTTCCAGTGAATAATAATTAAATTGTGTGTAGTTTCTCACATAGAGCATCATAGGACTGGAATATAATGCAGCTGAGTCACATAAACAACTTATGAAGCTTCAATGTTGATTTTTTTTTTTTTTTTGGTCATTTTTGAAGCTTGACAAAGCAACTTCTCCTTTTGGGCTCCACAGAAAAGAAAGACAGACTTTCAGGTTGGGAACAACATGAGAATGAGCACTTATAAACCAGCTGTTTTCAACAAAAGAGAAGCTTTAAGGGCAAGAGCAAAAATATTAGTATTGTAATTTCACAATTTTACTGTAAAATAAACATTATTATTATTATTTTTATTATTATTTTTAATCAAATTTTAATTTTAATTCTTTGATTTTATTATTTTTGCTTTTATTACTTTTATTTCTTATGCATTTGCTGCTAATATTGTAATTTTACAATGTTACTGTAAAATAAACATAGCATTATTTTATATATATATATATATATATTATATATATATATATATATATATATATATATATATATATATATATATATACACACACACTACCGTTCAAAAGCTTGGGGTCAGTACATTTTTATTGTTTCTTTTTTTTTTTTTTAAAGAAATTATTACTTTTATTCACCAAGGATGTATTAAGTTAACAATTAAAAGTTTATTAAAAGTTAATAATAAATAATTTTCATTGTTATAAAATATTTATATTTTGAATAAACACTACTTTTTAAACTTGTTATTCATGAAAGAATCCTGAAAAAAAAAATTACAGGTTCCAAAAAATATTTGGCAGCACAACTGTTGATATTATCCAACATTGATCATTCTAATAATAAATCCGCATATTAGAATGATTTCTGAAGGATCATGTGACACTTAAGACTGGAGTAACAGCTGATAAAAATTCAGCTTTTCATCACAGGAATAAATTCTATTTTAAAGTATTTTAAAATAAAAAACATTTTCAAATAAATGCAGCCTTGATGAGCATAAGAGACTACTTTAAAGACTATTACAAGTCTTACTGACCCCAAACTTTTGAACGGTAGTGTGTATATATATATATATATATTCATTTTTTTAATTTTTATTCTTTGCTTTAATCACTTTTATTTCTTGTGCATCTGCTGCAATTAATTTATAATTATTTTAAATGCTTTTTATGTTAAGCACTTTTACCTTGCCTATTAAATAGATAGAACAATTTTCTACAATAGCAATTTTGCAATAAGTAATATTAAGGGCAAGACCTAAAATATTAGTATTGTAATTTTACCATTTTACTGTAAACACATAGCATTATTATTATTATTATTATTATTATTATTATTATAGATTTTTTAATATTTTAGTTTTTAAATCAATTTTTAATTTTTTATTCTTAGCTTTTATTATTTTTTGTGTTCATTACTTTTATTTCTTATGCATTTGCTGCAATTAATTTATGATTATTTAAATGCTTTTTATGTTACATACTTCTACCTTGCCTATGAAATAGATTTTCTACAATAGTAATATTGCAATATGTAATATTACTACATAAAATAGTATTGTAATAATTGGTGATAAAAACACTTACTAAAAACATTTAATATTTATCTGTTTACCTGCATCTTATGTGGCCATTAACCAACATCACAACAAATATGAATATGGTTAAAATAGGTAAATATGTATAAACAACCTCAGAAGATTCTTCAAGTAAATATGTTAACTCAGAGTTTCTGCTGATAAAAAGGTTTGGGAATCCATGCATTAAAACATACGTAATCACGTTGCATGTGTTTGAGCATGTGCAGATTGACAGCAGATGGTTGTATGTATGAACTCCATCTCTCTCTCTCTCTCTCACACACACACTCCAGCAGAGCAGATGACCTGTCTCACTTCATTATACAGAGACAATACAGACACACACAGAGAGGCGTCTTCATTTAGCTGCCTTGAGATGTCTGTTAGCGTGTTCTAGCAGTTCGTCTCTCACACGGTTCCCTACATTCGCTCTCAGTGCTCCTCTGGGAGGGAAACACTCAGACAGGAGTGTGAATCCGGCACAAGAGGACGAGGTCTCTCTCTCTTCGGGGTGTTTACAGGCCCTCTCAACCCTGTTTGCTTTATGAACAACAGAAATGCTCATTTTCCACCATCTCTCAGTAGTTTAGTCTGCTGCTGAACTCTGATCGATGTTTGCTCCTCTCCTGAGACACACGAGGCATCAGGAAAGCATTGGTCCCGACGGACAGATGTAAAAGACATGAAAAACATTCGCAGGAGGCAAATTTAATGTCTCTAAACTCAACCAAACATATGCATTAGAAAGACAACTAATGGAAATAAAACTGAAAATGCAATATGGCTTAGTATGTTTATCAAATTACATTCTGTGTGTTTCAGAGTGAAGCGCAGCACTGTGTTTATTTACACATTAGCAGCTCATGATCCAATGTTTACAGCATCTCAAAGCTTATTATTATTATATGCTACAATGTTCCAATTTCTTTTATTATTATATTTGAAGAGTTTATTTGAAAAAAACAGATTTTTTTTTTTTTTTTCATTTTCAAAAATCATGTTTTTTATTATGTTATTGTGCTTTATTGTGTTACTTAGCTGTTATTTTTAGTTAATCAAAATAACCCAACTGCAGTTTGATAGAGATTAATTGCACGAGATGAAAGCACAATGAAAAAACATGATTTTTGAAAATTGGGAAAGTTTGATCTGTTTTTGCAAATGAACTCATTTATTTCTATTTTTCAGTCAAAAATTACAATAATAATATTACAACAGAAATACTTGTTTTGCTAAATACTTTTAATAATAACCACATTAAAATAATATTATTTAAAAATATTTATTATTATTATTGCTGTTATTATGTTTTATTTTCTTATTATATATTTTTTTTATTTTACAGTGAAATTAATTTTACAACAGAAATATTTATTTCGCTTAATATTTTTATTAAAATATTTTATGACTATTATTATTGTCATGATCATCATAGTAAAGTAAAATAAAAATAAAATAAAATAAATAATTTTAGTCATATAATGAACTTAATTTATTTCTATTTTTCAGTCAAAAATTACAATTATTATTATTATTATTATTATTATTATCATCTTCAATAGTAAAAAAATAAAATAAAATAAAATAAAATAAAATAAAATAAAATGGTAAAGTCATTGAGATATAACAAACATTTTGTCCAAATTGCACAACCCTACAAACAAACAGCAATTCTGTATTAAAAAAACGTCTTTTTACTAGTGGTGTTTGTTAAATGTGGCATCAAGCGTCTAAAAACACTAGCTGATTTCATTCAGCTTCATTTACATATTCATTGGTCTCTACATGTGGCCTCGTCACTCAGCCGAGCATGATTTGATTTTATCCATCAGGAATTGATTGGAAGGTTAAAATGTCTCTGCACATTATTCTTCAGTATAAATAAAGCAAAAATTGTGAATTAAAAAAGCAAATAGGGTCAGTTTTGATTCCATATCGACATGATGAGGTCATGTGACTGCTATTTGACATGATTATCATGGCATTCATTGTGCTGTAGTGTGCTTCATGTTTCACAGAGCCGGTGATTGTAATAATCACACACGTGTTCGCCGCCGCCGAGGGGTTTGACCTCGTCTGATGGAGGGCCACAAACTATTACAAGCCTTTTCTGCTAAGAGCAGAGCAATTGAAAATCCATTCATCCAACACACACACACACACACACACACACACACACACACACACACACACACACACACACACACACACACAGACAGAGCTTCCATCTGCAGTTATTGGCCCACTAAACAGCACAATGCACACACACTATCATGAGAGCCACAGTAATTATGACAGAAGTCAAGAGTGTGTTTGAGGGATCTGTCTTAACTGCACACTCTCACACAGTGTTTGAACTATTACTGTGTGGACAAGAGCTTGTAAAATTTCCTCAAAATGTCTTGTTTTTCCTCAGGTTTTGGGATAACATGCGGAAAAATAAATAATTTTTATGCGACTAACCAGTGTTATTCCCGTACTATATACTATTATAGTATTTATTATAAAACGGATAGTTCCGGTCCTTGATTCTGATTGGTTGAGCCACATTCAAAGCTGTTGTAAATTACTCTACAAACATACACCTTTGTTTATGTTTGTGCGTTGCTCGGCAACCACTTTGCAACCACAACTGTTTCCGAGGAACTACATTGTTTGGCGGAAGAATAATGTTTTTATTAATAACATTACATTTATTTGCTATGTGGAATAACCGTTTTATAAAAGCAATAAGCCCCATGAAGCTGTGGTTTACAGTGAATTTATAACGCTTCTTGTCATGCCTAACAATGCCTTTAGCTGTTATAAATTCACTGCAAACCACGGCTTCTTGGGGTTTACTGCGTTAACACTTTGAATTAGATTTTAATATTAACAGTTTTCTTTTAAATTTTAGTTTACATTTTCGTAATTTTAAATGCTTTTGTCATTTTATTTAATTCCAGTTTAGTTTTTTAAATTTTAGTATGTCATTTTTTTTTTTTTTTTTTTTAATTTTAATCATATTTATATTTTATTTAAGATTTATTTCAATTAACAAACATGTCACAACTTTAAAAAGGTAAAGTTTTGGTAACGAAAAATAATAATAAAAATAATTTTTGTCACCGTTTTATAGTATTGACAAATAAATCACAAGTTTTTGGTCAAATTGTGAAGCCCTACAAGTAAAGCAAGCAAATCTGCAGCCTAGCCATAAAATAAAATAAAATAAAATAAAATAAAATAAAATAAAATAAAATAAAATAAAATAAAATAAAATAAAATAAAATAAAATAAAATAAAATAAAATAAAATAAAATAAAATAAAATAAAATAAAATAAAATAAAATAAAATAAAATAAAATAAAATAAAATAAAATAAAATAAAATAAAATAAAATAAAATAAAATAAAATAAAATAAAATAATTATTTACATTCATAATCACAATTTATATCAGAAAACTTGCCATTAGATTATTTGGTCAAATCATGCAGCTTAATACATCCGTGGTTTAGTATATACAAAAATGCTTTTCTATTTAGCTTGCATTTATTTTTATTTCAGTTTTAGCTTTTTAAGTTTAATTTTAGCATTTCGTAAATTTTAGCTTTTTCTCATTTTTGTTTGTTTAATTATATTTAGATTTTATTTGTAACTCTGCTTTATTTCATTTAACAAACAGGATTTTTTGTTTGTTTGTTTTTGATAGTTTTAAGTTAAGTTTTGGTTACCAATACCAACACTGGACTATATTCAGATGGGACTAGTTTTCTCTGAGGTGTTGAGGCATCACATCCAAAACATAAACATCCTTGTTTTTCCTCACCCAACTGCTGTAAAAACTACAAAGAAAGCAAATTACTGTTCTTCTCCATTCCTCTGAGAAACACAATCCAACCCAGATAACAACGATTGTGATTGCGGCACTGCATATTTCTCCTCAACACTGCATTCATTTACACCTTCATTGAATACTGTAACAAGCTATATTTCTCAAGATGCACTTGCAAACTTTTCTTTTAGACTAAAACTTCTGTGTAAACGTGAGTGAAATTAGTCATAGTGCACATCCCTATTTTCCACGCTCCTCTTTTTCTATGGGTTACTCCTCAAACAAGGTGAGATGAACAATCAAGCCCAAATGACACACACACACACACACACACACACAGTAAATCCTCTTTTATCCCTGACTGAACTCGTTCTCGGGTGGCCTTGACCGCTGCGCTCCGTCAGATGGCTCTTTTGGCCCTGATGTACGGCTCCGTTGGGCTGCCAGCGCAGACACGGCTCTCTAATCAAACTATGGATTTAACATTCAGTCAGTGGCAGCGAACGAACACTCAGAGCACATCCATCGCCAGCAGAGCCTCCAGAATCACGGCAGAAAAATGAGCCCCACGTACAATGTTTGAGCACGCCGAGCGCGCTTATACAGTCCTTCACGTGATGTACTGCGCTCTCGAACACAGAGAGACACTCAGTCACTCACGTCAATAGACTACATGAGTGTGCTTCATCTGAACGAGCAACTCAACATCCTCAGCACTTTACAAAACTCATCATTCTGACCCTAAAATAACATTTCATGAGCCGCGTTTGGAGCTCAGGAGCACATCAGCTGACTTCATATATTAACACACATGTAGAGAACATCAGAGATTTGGGTCAGCACACAACCACACAGCAACACTAAAAACACTTATACACCTTTATTGCATGGCAACAAACTAACAGTCCACAATGCCATAGCAACCACACAGCAAAAGACTAACAATTATACACCTTAACCGCATAGCAACAAACCACCATGTATACATCTTAACTGCATAGCAACAAACCAACAACAGTCCACAATGACTTAGCAACCACACAGCAACTCACTAAAAAAAAAAAAAAAAAAAAAAAAAAACTTGTATACCTTATCCACTTAGCAACAAATTAACAACTGTCCACAACACCCTAGCAACCACATAGAAAAACACTAAAACATTTTACACCGTAACTGCATAGCAACAAATTAACAACTGTCCACAACACCCTAGCAACCACATAGAAAAACACTAAAAAAAGCACTTATACACTTTATCCACATAGCAACAAATTAAATCCCACCAATCAACAATACCCTAGAAACCACACAGCAACACACTAACAAACACTTTTACACATTAACTGCATAGCAACAAACTAACAACCATCCACAACACCCTAGCAACCACATAAACACACAAAATAACTACACCTTCACTGTAAAAAACAATTTGGGTCAACCTAAAATAATTTGTAACCTGGCTGCGATTAAATTTTGAGTTCAGTCAACTCAAAAAAAGTTTATTCAACTTGAAATGTTAAATTATACTAAGTGACAACTTAGATATTTGAGTTAAATCAACTTCAAATTTTAAGGCAGCTGGGTTACTTACCCATCTGTTAAGTTTAACAAACACAAATATCTAAGTTGTTACTTAGTACAACTTAACATTTCAAGTTGAATAAACTTATTTTAGTTGACTGAACAAATTGTGTTTTTTATTTTTTACAGTGCTGGCAACTGCATTGCAACAAACAAATCTATTTTATCTATTAAACTTTGGATGTTTTAGTGCCAATTTTACCTCTTAAGAGTCAAATGTTGTGTGTAACGTTTATTAATTGTGGTAAAAGCGCAGTAAGGCACATCCTCTGTAATATGTGAGAACCACCCAGGCATCATTCAGAAATATAAAGGCTGGGCTGTAATCCTGTGACTGTGGTTCCGGTTTCAGATGCAGATATTGATTGGTCTGAGGTGGAGCTCAGTAACACACACACTCACGCATTAATATTTAATTAAGGTTAATCCTGAAACATAAACCTCTCGCTAGGCGAGACACATTCATTATGATTACAGTCAGTGAGGTGAGGCGTTCCAGGATTGCAGGTACGGCACAGCGCTCGCTTTTCACCACGCATGTTCACCATCACACGCACTTCACGTGAAGAGCAGCTCAGGTTCAGCTCTCAGTTTAATAAGCTTTTGCGTTCAGATAGAACTGAGCGTGACTGCGGCGCTAGCGGCCCCACGAGACACACACACACACACACAGTAAAAAACAAAGCTGGCGAGGGTCTAATAAAGCAGGACATGCTTTGCTGCTGCGGCATTTTCCCACTAAACCCCAATTTCCACACACACACACACACGCAGCTAATTAACTAGCTGGTAAAGCTGCAGTCGCTGCACTTCTGTAGCCTTACACACATCACCAGCTTCATTCTGACACTATTACAATAACACACACACCTCAGAGAAACACCTTGACACACAAACACTGATTAAAATGTCAGAAGAGCTGGCAAAATCTTCACATGCAGTGTGTGCGTGTTATTGAGGCAAGTGTGTTTCTTTGTGTGCATTGGTGTGTGTGTGTGTAAGATGTGATTTCATTTCACCTGAAGAGACTGAAGTCAACTGAAGATCCCCTGAAGTTACCATAGAAACAAAATGATGAGAAAGAGTGGCTTGTTTAGGATGGACAAATGTGCACAGGTGCATCTTACTAGACAAAACAAAGTATATGAGGAGAGGTTTAGAATCTAAATGTCACGGATGAACCTTTGGCTTTACGCAAAGAACACAAAGTTAAATGTTATAGCGCTGCAGGAAAAAAGACGCTATATTTTAAAGGAGAAGTTCACTTCCAGAACAAAAATTTACAGGGAATGTACTCACCCCGTTTTCATCCAAGATGTTCATGCCTTTCTTTCTTCATTCGTGAAGAAATTATGTTTTTTGAGGAAAACATTTCAGGAATCATCTCCATATAGTGGATTTTAATGGTCCATAATGCAGTTTCAATGCAGCTTCAAAGGGCTCTTGTTACAGACAAGGAAGAAGGGGGTTTTACCTAGTGAAACAATCAGTCATTTTCTTAAAAAAAAAGAAAAAAAAAAAAAACTTAAATAAATAAATAAAAATAAATTATATGCTTTTTAACCTCAAATGCTCATCTTGATCTAGCTCTGTGTGAACTGTGTGTATTCCTGTTTATGACAGTTCAGGTATGTCAAAAAATTCCCATCTCATTTTCTCCTTCAACTTTAAAATCGTCCTACATCACTGTTTTACCTTATTTTTTATAGGGCGTTTGACCTTTTCATGTTCACTTTGTAAACACTGGGTCGGTAATTCCACAGTGATGTAGGATGATTTTAAAGGTGAAGGAGAAAATGAGATGGGAGTTTTTTTTTTTTTTTTGACAAACCCTTACTGTACTGACTCGGATTACAAAGAGTATGCATGCGCATCACAGAGCTAGACAAGACAAGCATTTGAGGTTAAAAAGTAAATCAATTTTTATTGTTTTTAGAAAATGACCGATTGTTTCAATAGATAAGACCCTTATTCCTCGACTTGGATCGTTTAGAGTCCTTTGAAGCTGCATTTAAACTGCATTTTGGACATTCTAACTTGCGGGCGCCATTGAAGTCCACTATATGAAGATAATTCCTGAAATGTTTTCCTCAAAAAACAATTTCTTTATGAGAAAGAAAGGCATGAACATCCTGGATGACAATGGGGTGAGTACATTATCTATCATTTTTGGCTTTGGAAGTGAACTTCTCCTTTAAAAGTAAAACAGGGACTACGTAATCAGCTGGCCATTATTTCAAACAAAACCCTAATTAAAATCATCTTTTCCTCATCCTGACTGTACATTATTACCATTTACTAGATTGATATGAATGAATAAAGCAGTTTCATGCATGTGCATCCAGCTGCACAATGTTTGCATGGTAAAATGTCACGATTCAGAGTCAAGTTACAGGGGGGTAAAAACAACTTCAGAAAGATGGCAGCATCATCATGTTATTTTTACACAGAGACTGGTAATTCTATTAATCAAATCTGTTGACTTTTGCAATCTGTGTTGCATTATGTGCCAATGGTGACCATTCAAAAATTGTTGAATGCTGAACAGTTGAAACATTTTTTTGAATGGTGACCATTCAAAAAATGCAATTGTTTTGATGGATACAATTTTAACTTCAACATTATTTCTTCTTCAGACATTGCTTTTTAAAATAAAATAAGTATTAGCTGCATACAAAGTGACCAACATTTGGTTTTCGACCACTGAATATAAGTAATATTCAACAATCTGGACATGAAGCCTAAGATTCCAAAAGAAAAGTTTATTAACTAGAATCTAAAATCATTAGATTTAGATCGCAATGTCTTTAACACTTCTTGAGTTATAGGCACGTGCACTTTAGAAAGAATATTTATGGCACTCAGGCTATGTTCAATGCAGTTGTCTTGACAGAAGGAAATTATTTAAAAGAAATGAAGTATCATATTTTTTCAAACTGACTCGCATTTGGTTTTTGACCACTGAAAAGATGTACATTTTAACGATTTACTCCTGTAGCCATGTTGAAATTTTAATATCTCTGGAACTGAATCTCAAAGTGCATTAAAACTGAAGATGCCAAAGGGAAAGTTTGTTAAGACCCAGTATCTAAAAGGACATTAAGATATCTTTAATACTTCCTGAGTTACAGGCATGCAAACTTTGGGAGAAAAAAAAAACAAAAAAAAAAAAACTGCTGTTTCCCCATTTTTGAATGGTTACCATTTGCACATAGTGCAAAAAAGATTGCTAAAGTCAACAGATTTTACTAACAGAACTACCCATCTTTGTGTAAAAATAATATACAGATGCTGCCATCTTTCTAAAGTAATTTTTACCCCCCTCCAACTTGGCTCTGAATCTCAGGTGAAAATTGCCATTTTGACCCCCCTTTACAAAATAGTGGATTACTCAGTAAATATTCATCCATGACATTTAATATTTTGGCTTTCATCACCATACATGTCTTTTTTCATCTTTTATACATCTTTTTTCAGAAAATTCTAGCAAAATCAAACATTTGAGCCTCTGGCTGAGTTGACACTGAATAAATTATAATTTATTATTTATTAAATGCAGGTTTTTGTGAGTTGATGAAAAATAGAATAATTATTCAAAAGTAAAAACTAAAATAAATTTTAAAGTAAAAAAAAAGTCCATTCTAAAGCCTTGTTAAAAAAAAAAAAAAAAAAAAAAAAAAAAAAAAGAACAAAACATTTGATTTGTTTACCTGTATGTCACATGATCATTAATCAACATCAGAGAACTATAAACACACAAATGTTTGTTGAAAAGCTAGTAATTAATTAAAATCACAAAAATGTAATGTAAAACAAAAATTAAAAAAAGAAGCATACAAAAATCCAAATAAAAAGAATTAAATAAATATTTGCTTTGTTTACCTGCATGCCATGTCACTATTAACCAACACCAGAGAACTGTGAATATGAAAATGTGTTAATTACTGACAAATGTAAATCCCAGTAGGGACTTCAAAGGAGACTGATTGACAATAACGTTCAGGAAACTCTGATTTTTGTGCATGAAATCATGCGACGTGAACCAGTGCAAAGGGGCGGGGGGAGAAAACTATAGTACAATTATAAAAAAAAAATAAAAAAAAAAGTAGGCCAACTTGCGCCTAAAACATAAATTATTACAAGGACGAACTAAAATTTCTTTATAATAAAGTAACTGATGAATAAATCAAAATAAGAGCAGGAACATAGATTAAGAAAGCTAAAAAAGTCAGTTTTGATTTTACACTGGCTTTACACGCCATGCGTGAATAAACCTTCATTTACAAAACATCTCACTGCTGATCATGTGACCTGCTCCGACAGGAAGTCACACATACTGGTGCTATTGTTAGATTTCTCGAACCTACAGCACAAAAAACACTTCAAGTGTCACCCAAGTATACCTCTTTGAGTGTGTGTGAGATGTAAAAGCTCTCAGAGGCCGTCCGTCCGAGCAGCATGTCATGAATATTTCAGCACATCTGAAAAGATGACAAGCTTTCTCTCTCCATAACTCACCCGTCCTGTCCTGTCTCACTCCCTGACCACAGACAGAAAAACTGAATATATTTAAAGGTCAACGAGAAAAGAGTGTGTGTGGTTAGTCTGACTTTCACCCTATTTGATTCCAGGCCTGAAACAACAACACACAAACACACACTCACAGATAGACAGACAGATGTGTCTTTGTGCTCGTCCTCATGTCTGAGAGTGTGTGTTTGTGTGTGTGTGTGAGGTGATGAACACTGGGCTCTTTGTGAGATGGTCTCCAGGCATCCGAGTGTATGTTTAGGACATGACCGTGGGAACGTTCAAACGGGAGCATCCAGTGGCATATGATCACCATGTGACAGTTGTGCACACATTTACACACACAGAGACAGAGACAGCCGTCTACAGCTGTGGTGACACTGCACACAGGCTTTAAAAAGACTGGGCATGTAAAGCAGTAGACGACAAAACTGCAGCACGCGCTTATAATAAACAGAACTTTATCGTGCATTGGGATGGACGCTTCGCTATTTTTATAGTTGCAGTTCTTGGTGCAAACGAGCCTTTAGATTAAATACACGGACTTAAAGTATTGAGTGTCTATGAACTACTTGTGCGTGCGTGTCAATCAGCCATCATGAACACCATCAGCGCTGGCGCAGAGACGCTACCGTGAATGAAAAGAAACGGAGCATTAACGGAGATGATCTTCTCATTCATTCTTCTGCATGAGATCCTCTTAAAGCTCCTCTAGTTCATGGAGACTGTAATTGAATTTACATCCTACATCATGAAACATAATCGTCAGAGCACAATGAACCTGACAGCTGTCAGAGATCCAATACTGCAGTAATTGTACTTCATTACTACACTTAAGTATTATTTTGGTGAACTTGCACTTACGATACTCAGTCAATATTGAAACTGAATACTCTTAGTCATTCATTGTCAAGAGGAGGGATAAAAACCATACTATTTCTCTTCCGAAAGACTTCCAAAGAACAAAGTGCTTCCATCACAGGTCATCATGGTTCAAATCTTTCCACTTTTACAATATTCGGCTAAGAAGCCAGTCAAACCACACTGACATTTGAACTGTTCTGACATCATATTAGAATTTAAAACATCAGTTTCAGTAAAACCTGTAATTGGTCCGGTTCTCTTCTGCTCTCCAAGGCAAAAATACAGTAAAAATTGTAAAATATTTTTACAAATTAAAATAGCTGTTTTCCATTTGAATGCATTTTAAAATTTAATTTATTTCTGTGATCAAAGCTGAATTTTCAGCATCATTACTCCAGTCTTCAGTGTCACATGATCCTTCTAAAGTATCATTCTAATATGCTGATTTGCTGCTCAGGAAACATTTCTGATCATTATCAATGTTGAAAACAGTTGTGCTGCCAAATATTTTTGTGGAAACAACGACACATTGTATTTTTCAGGATTCAAAAGCATACATTGGAAAAAGAAATCTTTTGTAATAATATAAATGTCTTAATTGTCACTTTTGACCAATTTAAAGTATCCTTGATGAATGAAAGTATTCATTTCTTTCTAAAAAAAGAAAAAATTAAATTTAAATAAAAATTTGTTTACCGACTCCAAACTTTAGAATGTATAACAAATAAAAACAACCACCCAATATACATCATCCACAAAAAACGCAAAATAAGACAAACAGATGCTGATTGTCATAACGTACACATTGCCATCTGTGATAATCCATCACTGCCTAATCTACACTGATGAATCAGAGTAATATAATCAATAATCATTCAAAGACTAACATGTCAGAGTGGATCTGTGTGTTCATGACGGAGCGTGTCTGTATGTGTATGTGTGTGTTCTCAGCCAGATCTCACGCTGAGACACTAATTACAGACGTGTAGAGCTCAGCAAAACACACGCAAGATCCAGCAGCGCTGCTATGTGCACACGCGTGTGTGTAATTAACCTCCGCAGCTCCAATCACAGCCAACTCTTTGAACTGCATGTAAGAGGAGCGATAATACCAAATTCCTCTGTGTGCTTTGATCCAAACCCGTAACTACAACCCGGTGTATTCCCAGAACGCATGATTCATCCATCTTTTATTATAACTGTCTGTTTTATTAAGTCAAGTGTCACTATTTCTACTGTGCAGTCATTTCAATTTGATGCATTTTACATTTACATTGATGCATTTGGCGGATGCTTTTATGCGGTTGATGCATTCCCTGGGAATTGACGCCATGACCTTGGCGTTGCCAGCAGCATGCTATAGTGTTTGAGCTACAGCTGAACAAAATTTCTCCTGTCTGATGATATTAAAAAAAAAAAAAAAATGTGGTTGGGGTTGGATTATAAATCTTAATCTCTCCTAAAAAAAAAAAAAAAAACATGTTTTGAGGAATCAAACAACTTTAATATTAAGCATTAATGCATTTAATGTATTCTGACTACTTTTTAGATTACTTTTTATCTAACTTGTATTAAACTTGCCATTAAAATGTACCATATTGATATAAAAAAGCAAAGAGAAAGAAAATATATTCAAGTTATATTCAAGTCAACATCATAAAATGCATTAAAAAAAAAAAATTACATTAAACCGAAGTTTCCCAACCTGGGCCTAATGGGCTTAGCTGCAGTGGGTTTGAGAGTTGATTTAAAAAAAAAAAAAAAACTATTAATTATTTTTATTTATTTATTTATTTATTTTTTTTTTTAAATGTCAACACTTGAACAATAAAAAAAATAAAATTATATATATATATATATATATATATATATATATATATATATATATATATATATATATATATATATATATATATATATATATATTTTTTTTTTTTTTTTTTTTTTTTTTTTTTTTTTTATTATTATATATATTTCCATAATTTGTAATACATACTTGATTTTTGGAATCTGTTTATGCAATACAGACATGATGTAATGTACAGTTGAGGTCAAAAGTTTACATCCCCCTTTCAGAATCTGCAAAATGTTCATTTACCAAAATAAGAGGGATCATACAAAATGCATGTTATTGTTTACTCAGTACTAAGCTAAATAAGATATTTCATATAAAAGACGATTACATATAGTCCACAAGAGAAAATAACAGATGAATCTATAAAAATGACCCCTTTCAAAAGTTTACATACACTTGATTCTTAACACTGAGTTGTTACCTGAATGATCCACAGCTGTTTTTTGAACAGTTAAACTGCCTATTTAGATAAAATAATTAACATTTTGCAGATTCTGAAAGGGGGTGTAAACTTTTGATCTCAACTGTACATATAAAATCAGCTTTAATGCACATTAAAATAACAAAAGCAGAATAATGTCAATAGTTTTAATGACAAAAAGAAGTATTCAAAATGTGTTATTTAACTTACAATCAGTTTTTTTCTGCTGATTAAAAATTCAAGACATCTTCACCATACAAACGGTTGTCGAAAGCATCATATTATAACATAGAAACATATGTGTGAAACTGTGATGTGCTTTCAAAACAGACAGTATTTTTGAAATCAGCACCCCAAAATTAGTTCAGCAAACTTGATGCAGCGCAATGCAATAGAAAACACCCCTAATAACAATGATTTAAACTGTGTACAAGCATACAATTACCACCACTGACTATTTACTGAAAACTGTTATTAGAAAGAGTGAGCGAGACAGAAAAAGGCGAGAGAGGGAGAGATCCAGTGTCTCTATAAACTGTCATCTGTTGAGGTCATGGAGGTCAACAGGTCAGTGGGTCAGTAGATCAATCTTGAGCTTACAGGAAGTTTAACATCTAAAAACAGCAAAGCTTAAATCACCCCTCATGATTAGAGCCTGATGACACATTACGCATCAGAATCAATGTTTATATTCATTTTGCTTTATGTTTGACACTAAATTCAGGGTGTGTGGTAAAAAAGGACAAACAAACACCTGCTATTGACACTCAAGACCAGAAAAGCTCAACGGAGGAATCCGCTCACAGACGCCGCGGCCGTATGTATGGAGCCATAATTAACAACATTATTACACAGAGAGAGGGGGGCTGGATGACTTTACTTTGAGTTCAGACCACAGTGTGTGTGTGTGTGTGTGTTGGGCCCAGTTGGCTCGTCCATCTGTTGTTGATTTGACCAGACTGAATCGTCTATCGCGGTAAACCCAGACGGAAGGAGCTCAAGACGGGTTCCTCGTGCCCAGACGTGCCCTCTGCTGCGACGCTCCAGATCAGCAGGATTAGTCCGGGTTCAACACCGCCAGACACACGCCACCATCAACCATCTAAAACACTCTTAAACAGGCATGACACAAAGCCGTTTATGCCGTCAAGTAACTTGCCAGTTTTCACTAAAGGTGAAAAAGCAATCACAGCAATTAATTTTCCAAAAATTGACGTGGAAATTTCAGTCGTGTGGAGCTACAGAATGGTCTGTGTGTAAAGAATCTCTCAAGAATTAATATGGAAGAAATTGCTTTTAGTATCTTGTCGCTTTGTGGTGTTGTACCTGGTTAGAACTCGTGTAAGAGCTGGTTGACTCCTTGGTACTAACTAATTAACTAACTCTTATTTCAAAACAGTATGCTGGATGTATTGCAAGATATGCAACAAATTTGAGTTGCTTTCTGAAGGTAACTTATTCTAAAACAAGCAGCTAAGAGTATGTATGGGAGCAGCGGTCAACCACTATAGGGTTTTTAATGGCCGATATAAAGCTGATATATCGGGCATCAATATATGATATGGTATATATGATATCACACAATTTAATTTAAAGATTGACAGTCACTGCAATTAAATTAATATTTCTTTCATATAATATTTACTAAAATTAAATCGATTAAACAAATAAAAATTTACAACAAAAATTATTTAAACTTGATACATGAGAATTTTTTTTTTTTTGTATTTCTAACTTCTTTTATTCTAACTTAAGATTTCTTGATTCAAAATAAAAGTCCTGCCTACAACCCTTGTCTGATTCAAGGGAAAAAAATAAAAATAAAAAAATAAAAAAAATTAATCGCCAAATAAAAATGTAAACCACTTATTATTAATACACTGCAGACACTGGAATCTGTATATTGAATATGTGATGCTTCCAGTTATTTTAGCTGTACAAAATTAGCCTGTTTATAGCCGATATATGATATCACACTATTTAATTTAAACATTAGCAGTCACTGCAATTAAATGTATATTTTCCTTTACATAATATTGACTAACATTAAAAAATTAAAATAAATCATTTTAAATAATTCTAACTTATAACTTTGTGATTCAAAATAAAAGTGCTTACAACACTTGTCTGATTAGAAAAAAAAATACAAATAAAATAAAATAAAATAAAAAAATAAATAAAATAAAATAAAATGCCAATTATCAGCTGATATATTAGTCAGCCACTTATTTTTAATGCAGGATCAGACACTGGCACCTGTATACTGAATATGTGATGCTTCCAGTTATTTTAGCTGTACAAAATTAGCCTGTTTATGGCCGATATATGATATCACACTATTTAATTTAAAGATTAGCAGCCAGTTACTGCAATTAAATGTATATTTCTTTTACATAATATTGACTAAAATGAAAAGAAATCATTTTAAATAATTCTAACTTATAACTTAAAACTTTAAAATAAAAGTCCTGCTTACAACACTTGTCTGATTAGGAAAAAAAAACGAAATAAAATATAAATAAATAAAATGCCAAAATAAAAATGCCAATTACTGGCCGATATATCAGTCAACCACTTATTAATGCACAAGTAAACAGTGGCATCGTTATCTTAAATGTGTGATGTTTCCAGTTATTTTAGCTGTACAAAATTAGCCTGTTTATGGACGATTATAAATAAACAAACAAACAAACAAACATGCCAA
This sequence comes from Cirrhinus mrigala, assembly GCA_036247105.1. NCBI lineage: Eukaryota > Metazoa > Chordata > Actinopteri > Cypriniformes > Cyprinidae > Cirrhinus > Cirrhinus mrigala. The sequence goes on from CM070012.1 coordinate 1,776,511, forward strand.
TTATTGGCCAATATATCAGTCAACCACTTGTTAATGCACAAGCAAACACTGACATTTTTATCTTAAATGTGTGATGTTTAGGGCTGTCAAACAATTAATCGCGATTAATCGCATACAAAATAAAAGTTTGACTTAACCTAATATATGTGTGTGTCCTGCGTGTAATTATTATGTATATATAAATCCAAACACATTAATGTATATATTTAAGAAATATTTACAAGTATACATATTTATTATGATTTTTATATAATTTATATTATATATAAATACAAATATTTTGTACATAATAATATATTTCTCTTAAATATATACATTAATTTGTGTGTATTTATATATACATAATAATTACATAAAGTACACACACATATATTAGGCAAACTCAAACTTTTATTGTGCGTATGACAGCCCTAGTGATGTTTCCAGTTATTTTAGGCATACAAAATTAGCCTGTCTGTGGCCGATTATACATACATACATAACATACATACAAATTATCAGCCGATATATCAGTCAACCAGTTGTTAATGCACATTTAATCTTAAATGTGTGATGCTTCCAGTTATTTTAGCTGTACAAAAGTAGTCTGTTGTGCTGCTTGATACTGCAGATTGGTATAACATTGTTTTGATTTATTATCGTAATCATAAGCACTCGTTTGTACTGCAAATAGTGTTATGATTTACTGCACTTTATTCTTAGTTATTCAGCACTGAATGAATCAGAAGTCTGGCACATTCACAGTAAATGTCTTACTTCTGCTTTGAAAACTAAGGTGCATAAGGGAACATGAAAACATGCAAATTACATATCAACAACAGTGGCTGACGCCCAAAATCTGAAATCCAAATCCAATTCAACCAAACTCAATGCTGCACTGATTTTGGCTCACAACAAAAGCTTAAATGTGAAAAGGCGAATCGAAAACAACAAAAGTGAAAGATTATTTGTGTAACTGAAGACACGCTGCAGTGTGAGAAAAGCACTTCTGTGACTGACTCTCATACGTAACATTAAGCTGCTGGATATTTCATTCATATCTTCAGTCCGCCTCTCAGGGATGGACGGAGTCTGTCCTCCATTTCACATCTCAGTGAATCCATCATGTGATGCTCCAGTAAGTCCTTCCGCTCCTGCGAGCCTCCAACACACACACACACACACACACACACACACACACTTACACACTTACACACTTACACACTTACACACTTACACACTTACACAAGACACGGTGAAAGCACCTCATTCTGAGCTCATCATGCGCACACCCACCTGATGCATGCTGCACATTTCACACCTCAAAACCACAAAAATGAGCCACGGTACCAAAATACCTCTAGAATACTTGAGCCATTGCACACAGGTCCTCTAGCATCTAAAACACTTGATAAATCTCTCAAACTCCAGCTGTTACTCAAAAAGACTTACAAATGATGATATAGAGGAGAAATACCAGCCAATATTTTGCATCATCGTCTGATAATACAGCACTCACTATTATTATAATCACAGATAAATCGGTTTATCGCTACGCGGGAACATGAATGCATGGGGGTCTGAAAACCACTTCCGACAGTGCAACAACGCAAATGTCTTGCAATGTCATAATGAAAACCATGAACTATAAGCAATGAAAACCACAATGCAACGCCTAAATCATCTCCAAATGTCTGCTGTAGTCATCTAAACCATTTAATATCTACTTACAGTCCCAAGCATGACTGGATCTCATCAGCATTCATCACTGCAGAATGACATGCTTTAGTTTAAGGCAACATTAAAACAGCATTTGCCATTGTTAACTTTAGCCAACAGCTCACGCCTATGCGATATCAGATGAGAAGAAATGTTTTTAGAAGCAGAGCAATTTGATGAATCATGACTCAATGACTCTTACCTTCTTCATACGGCCGTTGCGTGTTCCTGCGAAAACCACTGTGTTCCCGCGGTAATCGTAAGCAGACACAGAAGTCATTCCGTCGTCCTTGTCTATGAAGAGCGGGATGCCCTCGATAGTGCTGGTGCCCCCTAGAGGCTGGTTAAAATCCTGCCCGCAGAAATTATCGTCGATCTGGAGAGGCTGAAACAGACAAATGGAGGGAGAGTTAGAAAAAGGGACTCCACCTAAAGGTCAGTGGCTGGGTAAGGCAGACTGTCAGGGTGGGTTTTCCTAAAAACAATATCAGCGGAAGTCACACACACACACACACGATGTGTTTTATGTAAGATGTTACATGTTTTATGGGGACATTCCATAGGCATAATGGTTTTTATACTGTACAAACTGTATTTTCTAATCGCCCTACACCTAAACCTAGCCCTCACAGGAGACTGCGCACACTTTTACTTTTTCAAAAAAACTCAATCTGCATGATTTCTAAGCCTGTTTCCTCATGGAGACCTAAAAAAAAAAAAAAAATGTCCCCACAAGGTCAAAATTTACTGGTATTACTATGCTTTTTATTTGGTCCCCGTAACGTGATAAATACAAGGTACGAACACACACACACACAAAGCGGTAAGGTTATTTATCACATGGATGACGAAACGGAAAACCAAGGTCACTGTATTGCAGGAAACCCTGGAAAGGCGACGTGAGGATGTGAAAATCAGACAGCGGGAAAAGGCTCTAATAAACATTTACAATACTTACAAAACTAATTTACTGTTTTTATTTTTATTTTTTTTTAATTTTCCAACAGATCGGCATTTTAAAGTTTCTGTGATGTATAGACTAGCGTTCAACAGTTTGTGATCAGTGAGACTTTTTAAAAGTTTTTGAAATCATTTATTTTGCTCACAAAGACATTTACTTGATCAAAAATACAGTAAAATTGTGAAATATTATTGCAATTAAAAATGGCTGTTTTCTGTGTAAATAGATGTTAAAATGTAATTTATTCATGTGATCAAAGCCAAATTTTCAGCATCATTACCCCAGTCTACAGTGTCACATGAGTCTTCAGAAATCATTCTAATATGCTGATTTGCTGCTCAAGAAACATTGAAACAAGAAACATGTTGAAAACAGTTGTGCTGCACAATATTTTTGTGGAAGATTGTGCTACATTTTGTTTTTTAGGATTCACAAATGAATAGAAAGTTCAAAAGAACAGCATTTATTTGAAACAGAATTTCGTTTGTAACATTATAAATGTCTTTACTGTCACTTTTGATCAATTTAATGCATTATTGATGAATATTAAAGGTGTTAATTTTTCAAAAAATTAAACATTTGAACATCTGAAGTGTAGATGTGTTGACTTTTTTCTATAAATGATCACCATTGCATGTATTCGTCAATTGTATGCATGCATACTAAGTATTTTGGAAAAGATGACATTAGTAGAATATTGTGTTTGGAAAGAATCACTCATCCCATAACACAAATCAAGGAACTGAATCATTTAAGATGACTTTATATGACTACTTTTTAAAAATTCCACTGAAAAACATTTAATTTAAGGCACCAACTTTATAAGTAATTTCAACTTAAATTATATTAAAATGAAAAATCAAGTTGAATATCATAAATTTAAAAAAAAAAAAAAAAAACATTTGAAATTGCTCAACATACAGTTGAGGTCAAAAGTTTACATACACCTTGCAGAATCTGCAAAATGTTAATTATTTTACCGAAATAAGAGGGATCATACAAACACAATGCATTAAGAGCCAGGGGGTGAAAACTTTCTGAGTTTGAATTTGAGTATAAGGGTAAATTTAACTTAAAAAAAAAATGGTTTTCAAAAATCATACAGTCATTGTTGGAAAGGGTTCAAATACACAAAAATGCTGGAAAACCAAAGAATTTGTGGGACCTGAAAGATTTTTCTGAAGAACAGCATCATTCCGGTAACAATACAGTACTAAGAATCAAGTGTATGTAAACTTTTGAACCGGCTCATTTCTTTTGTGGACTACATGTAAACGTCTTTTATGTGAAATATCTTATTCAGGTCTAAATCATTATCGATATACACAGAGATTCTGAATGGATTGTTTACTTCCAGAATCCTGTTCTCTTCTATTGCCAGTGAACAGGAAGTTCCTCGCTGATGGAATCTGTGCCCACAGAACTCCAGTAATAGAACAGAACCTGAATGGCATCCATTCACAAAATTCCACTCATTATTCACCACATATTTTGAAAGAAGTTTGAACAAACATTGCTTAAAGTTAAGAAATTTTTTAAAGGGCAAAATATTTTTGGCTAACTTGCCACTGTATCTTGGAAAGAAAACTGATGTGAGCTTAAAAGGTAAAAATGATTCAAACTAAATGTTGTGAAATTTTCGTTTAGGGTTAGAGTTTAGGTTAGTCTTCACTATATATATATATACTATATATATATATATATATATATATATATATATATATATATATAACATCAGTCTGTGGTATGTGCTCATTCAAAAGGCTAAGTAAACGTGTGTGTCCTCTAAAGCCGCCCAGGCACACATCAATAACCTTTCTTTCTTTTTCTCTTCACCTCCCCTTTTCTCTCTTTGTTTTTCTTTCTGTCTTAATCCATCCAGAAGAGTCTCTAGCTCACAGCAGGAAGAAAGGAAAGAGAAGAAAAGAAAGAGGAAGGAGTCAGCCGGGCATCAATTCACTTAGCAAACTCGCTTTCTCTCCTCTGAGCTAAAAACCCGATGTCAAGCAGAAAGACACTCGCACACACTCTGAATGCTCGGCTGGGGGATTTATCGCTTTGAAAACATCAAATGTAATTTAATTCAACATCTTTATGCCATCATGAGCTGAGCTTATTTAAATATCAGTCTTGTGTAGTCAGACTTTTAACTATTAGCATAAAAGAAATCCCCGTGAACGGCTGTACAGAAAACATAGCAGAAACTTGTATTGGAGAGATTCTTTTTTTCAAGCGTGATGCAATGAATTATGGAATTGAGCTCTTTTAAGTTTAGTCTTATGTTTTTAAAAGAAGTCTCTTCTGCTCACTGTGACTGCATTTATTTGATCAAAAATACAGTAAAAATGGTCAAATTGTGAAATATTATTACAATTTAAAAGAGCTGTTTTCTATGTGAATATGTGTTAAAATGTAATTTATTTCTGTGATCAAAACTGAATTTTCAACATCATTACTCCAGTCTTCAGTGTCACATGATCCTTCAGAAATCATTCTAATATTGCTGCTCAAGAAACATTTCTGATTATTACCAGTGTTGAAAACAGTTGTGCTGCCCAATATTTTTGTGGAAACTGATTTAGTTGTATTTTTCAGAATTTACAAGTGAATAGAAAGTTCAAAACAACAGCTTTTAATAATCTTTTCTAAGATTATAAATGCCTTTATAAATAAACAAAAAAAATAATATATATATATATATATATATATATATATATTTTTTTTTTTTTTTTTTTTTTAATTTATTTAATATTTATATTTTATATATAAATAAATACATTTATAATATTTTTTTTTATTATTTTTTTTTTTTTTAATTTATTTATTTCATCAAGGGTGCACTAAATTGATCAGAAGTGTACATCTTACAAAACCCTAACTTTATAAGGTCATGAGCACCTATGATGCTGCATTTTCGCATTTAGGATCAGAGCTCTAGTCCCTCTGCTATTTCACACTCGATTGATGGCTGATGTGATGCCGTATTCACTCAATCCTCATGGGTCACACAGGCAAGATGAGCATTACATTCACTCAAAAGTGTGTGCGCTAAAGTAATTACATTCTCTCTCACACACAAACACGCATTCACACTTTACTAGTGAGGTGAAAACTAATACAGGACTAAACAGGTTGCAGAGGGACATACCAATACACACACACACAAATATAACACAACAATAGACGTGCATACGTGTTTGTGTGAGAGAGTGTGGGTGTGTGTGTGATCTTTCAGACTGCTGATTATGTGTCTGCCCAGGGCAGAGGCGAAACCAAACGTACCACATTCCATAGGGAGAGTGAGACAGAGAGAGCCATGTGACTGTATAAACTATGTTTAGATTTCATGCGTTAAACGAGTTATATTAAACATGCTGCCTGATCTCAACAGCGTGAATCATTCGAGCAGCACCAGATTTTCAGCATTCTGTGCTGATGAGACTTAAAAGGCTCATTTATGTCGCTGTGAGTAAGAACAGGTTACAGGTGCCGTGCTTCTGTTAGACACACGGCATGTAATAGGTTAATTAGCGGTATAGTTAATCTCTGACGTCAAGCAGCACGCCAACTAAATTTAACAAAGATAATCAAAAGGAAGAGCTCAAAACCCAGAAAGTGTGATCATTTGCTCACTATTACGTCAGACTCATTTGAAATTTATCTTCAGATCGATAAATGACAATTTTCCTTTTTTAATGGAAACTAATCCTTTCATATGCGTTATGTGTCAATATGTTTGTGCTGTGGTTTTAAAAACCTTAAGCAAATTTGAATCTGATGAAAATTCCAAAAAATTAAAAGAACATTTGTTTGGAAGCAATTTTTTAAACATGATTTACATTTTCCACCACGGACTGTGCCAAAGATAAGCAGGCACTTTGATTTCCATTTAGATGGCAAAAATAAAAACTTTCTTTAACAGTTATTTAAAACTAGCATAGCCTCTCAAAAGAACCTTAACAGGCTTTTTGAAATTGAAAAACTAGCATAACATACCTATATGCAGATTGATGCACTTCAACGAAACATGAATATTTGGACTCAGAGGGTGAAACTCACTCTGCATTCAACCATTGAAGGTTGAAGAAGTTTTGCTGAGCTGTTTTATATAGCAGTTGTGACCCTGGACCACAAAACCAGTCTCAAGTAGCAGAGGTATATTTGTAGCAATAGCCAACAATACATTGTATGGGTCAAAATTATCGATTGTTGTTCTTTTATGCCAAAAATCATTAGGATATCAAGTGAAGATCATGTTCCATGAAGATATTTTGTAAATCTCCCACCGTAAATATATCAAAACTTAACTTTTGATTAGTGATATGCATTGCTAAAAACTTTATTTGGACAACTTTAAAGGTGATTTTCTCAATGTTTTGATTTTTTCCACCCTCAGATTTTCAAATAGTTGCATCTCAGCCAAATATTGTCCTATCCTAAAAATAAAAATAAAAAAAAAACACATTAATGGAAAGCTTATTTATTCATTTATATTTCTTCATACCCTTATGAGTGGTTTTGTGGTTCAGGGTCACAATTTAAGAACTGTTACTGCTACATTTATTCATAAAATAAGCCTCCATTTATAAACAGCAAAGTAATTGCCTACGAATCGCTTAGTGGCACGACTAGTCAACAATACTGTAGAATTTTAGGACTTAAATTTGGGATCAGTTCCAAAAAGTCAGAAGATAACCAGGATTAAAAATGGCCATAAGCAAGGATTTAAAAAGACATTATTAGATATTTTAACTCTACGAAACAAAAAAAGTGGACGATATGTTGTCGTTAAAGTATTTAGACGTCGCACATTCAGCCACTCAATATCTGTTTAGCTTCACAAAATGTCTTTCATTCTCCATTATTCCACTGGCTTGGAGCTCTACCGACAGACTTTGAATATAAAGAAAGAGAAAAGATCAAACCGATTTGGAATGAGTCAGAAAAATAAAAATGGGGATCTTAATCTCTGAGTGCTTGGTTAAATGAAAGCCATTCTTTGCCACTGAAAGCCCCAAGAAAGACAGAGCGAGTGAGACGAACAGAGACGAATGAGGAGAGAGAGATTAAGAGCGAGCGAACGAGAGGACGAAAAGCAAGCCCTGGTCCCAGCGGACTCTGATGGCAGAGAAGATGGGATCAAGCCTCGCTAAACGAATTAGAAAGCATGAGCGAGAGAGCAACTCATGAAATTTACTCAACTCCCCTAATGATGTTCCTGTCTGACTGAATAATGGAAGCACTTGGGAGAAAGACAACGAGAGAGAATGGATGCAAAAGGAAACAGGAGGTGGGTGACAGGAAGAGTGCTTGTGATATTTATATTCTACAACAATTTAATCACGTTAGACCATTAGACACAAGGTAATAGTCTAGGTCTTCAGGTTCTTATCCAGGGCCGTCCTTAAATACTCATGTAGAGGAGTTTACTAGGCCACTTCTTAACGTTCCCAGCTGAATGACCCTAGTCTGATCTACAACTTCTCCACTTATATTTAATCACAATCACCCTTTGCACTAAGATAATGGAGGTTGAACTCTGGCAGGGAACATTACCAAAGCACACCCATTCATCCAACCCAACAAATCAATCGTCGTAGCCATGCAGTGTGTCTTAATGGCCTGCCATCAGCTGGTGGACTTACCGAGTTGATGCATGGTAGCTCCTTGTTGAGCAGCCAGGGCAAAGACAGCTTGCCCTCTCCTCTATAGCACGACTGAATCCTTTCCTTGATCTTCTCCTTTATTCTCGTCAGCGTGAACAGGCAGAGTGCCGACTCTTTTGGGGGTTTGGCCCGGTTCTTTTGCCCTTGGGAGAAGACCGTAAACAATATGTCCTCATGCTCGGACACTCCCAAGGAGTTTGCGAGTTGCCTTCCGGGTTTGGCCAAGTAGGCGTCTTGGATCAGTCGATACTCGACGCCGTCTTTGGTGCATCCGATTGGGAACTCCACGTAGGAGTAGAACCTTGGATCGTCGATACAGAGTCGGACGATCTTAGAGGTGAAGAACTGTTCCCCACTGGCGTCAGGAGAAGTCAGTTGGGTATCCAACTGCAAGGTCAAGTAGTAGACGAACTGTTCACTGCTAAAGCTGTAGATGTAGTAGATGTCAAACGTCGGGAATTTGGACAGCGTATCCGAAGGGATCTTCAACTGAGAGGAGACGAACTCGTCCTGGTGGACAAAGCTGAACATGTCGGCATCCTCCTCGTTGGCCATCAACTTACGGCTCGAAAGAGTTGGGAAGTACTCTGATTTTCCATCGATGGGAGTTCCAATGAAAAGCTTGCTGATGTGGCCTTCGGAGATGATCACCCCGGACATGGTTCCCGACTCGACGACGCTGGAGAGGTAGTGTTCCTTACGGTGGTGCGGCTCGCCGAGCTTGAAAAGATCATCCAGGCGCAGAAACTGACAGATTCCTTGCGAGGTGCTTCCGCAAGCGATGAGTCGGTTTTGGGGATAGTCTATAAGCAGCAGCTTGTTCACATTACTGTTTGGGGCAAGGTCGTGAGGGCATGACTGTACACTTGGAGGTGGATAACACTTCTCGTTGTCCACTACGGGACCCGTCATATGACTCCTCAACTTGGTCAAGTTGCTAGAAAGCTTGTAGATCCAGTTTACCGCACCAACGTAGACATCCCCCGTCTTGTTATGGATGGCTAAATGCGTTAGACCCCAGTCAGTAGGCGTGAAGGACCTAAATGGCTCTGAGGCTCCTTCAGAAAGGTGAGGGGATATGCAAACAGTCAGCAGCCCAAGCAGCACTACAATCCTTGGGCTAATAAAGCATTGCGGCCCCTGCTGAGGCCACATATCTGCGCTGGTCCTCGCAAGCGAAGGATGTGGCGGTCCACGCTACGTCTTCAATCGGGGACTTTTAAATGAACTCAACGAGCAAGCACGGGCTTTATTGTTTCAACGCTTCCTTGCCTTCTTGCACAACAGTCATCCACTTCAGCATCCACCTCAATTCCTCGTCCGGGGCTCCTGCAGGGCAAAAAACACATTATGAGTGCAAATGGAACATATCCGACTCATTATGCATCATTTCTCAAAGTCAAACAGTGAGGAAAGAGAGTCAAGACAATATTTTTCATTTTGCCACAAATCATTTGGAATCGTGTGGTCAAATGAGGTGAACCGTGTCAAGTTTTAATTACTGAGACTGATAGCTCTGGGGGTGAAGATGGATTGGAGACGCACTGTATGCAAACTCTTCACTAAGCAACACCGCAGCTATAGAGTTGGTCCTGCTTCAATACGGGCGTGAGACATCCATCATCACAAAGCGTCTGACAGCAGCTTTGTGTAGATGAAGTATGCAAGCACATAACAGTGCACCTTTAAAAGAGCCCTGAAAACAAGCAAGTCTAAAGCAATTCTTTGAGGTCTGAAATGCCTGAAGTTGTTCTGAACTTTACAAGGGCAAGAAAATTATATTGTGGCGTTTCATGTCAACTTGAAATGATTTATACATTTTGTTCTTTTCTAATTCACAGCTCTGAGAACACAGATTGCAGTATAAAGCCAGGAAGAGTTACACAACAATGCATCGCGACAATTCATTTATAGCTCCAAGGCCAAATTTGAGGACAATGCCATTTGAAGTCAGCAGATCAACAAACCTAGAAGTGATATTACAGTGAACAGAACTCAAAAGGGCAGCCTTGAAACTTTACCCTATGTTACTCCAGAGGAACTACACCTACTTAATTGTTAGAAAAACCAATTTTGATTGTGCTGATGATGGAGAATAAATTCAAACAAACAATTTTCAGTTCACCTTCACCATTTCCACTAGGGAAGAAATGGGAGTCGGAAGTACAAAAACAGGAAAATCTCAGCGACGGGAGAGAGCCGGAGGCAAGCGAAAACTGTGAAAGATAAAGGAAATAAAAAGGGCAGATAGAGCGGAGGGAAAAATAGGAAGAATGTTTTCCTTTCTCTCTCCTTTTCTTTGCCCATTTCTTATCTCCATTGCTTTTTTCCTGTGCGGGTGATTGAGGGCCTTCTTATCTGTCCATCATTCCCCAAGGACGGGATGATGGGAAGTGGCGTCATTCCGCAGAGCTCCAGAAACGCGCAAAAACGGACTCGGAAAAGGGAAAGTATTCCTCTGTCTACCAGCAGAGGACCAACCAACTAAAATGATTTCATTTGAAGATGAGCTCCTAGAAATTTTGAATTATTCTGTTATTTTTCCAAACAAGTAGTAAGTAAAACACACACACACACACACACACACACACACACACACACACACACACACACACACACACATATATGTGTGACCCTGGACCACAAAACCAGTCATAAGGGTCAATTATCTGAGATTTATGTATGAATAAGCTTTCCACTGATGTATGGTTTGTTAGGATAGGACAATATTTGGCTGAGATACAACTATTTGAATATCTGGAATCTGAGGGTGCAAAAAAAAAAAAAAAAAAGAAAAGAAAAATCGCCTTTAAAGTTGTCCAAATGAAGTTCTTAGCAATGCATATTACTAATCAAAAATTACATTTTGATATATTTACATCAGGAAATATCTTCATGGAACAAAATATCTACTGCCCACACTGTATATGTGACCCTGGACCACAAAACCTGTCATAAGTAGCACGGATATATTTGTAGCCATAGCCAACAATAAATTATATGGGTCAAAATAATCAATTTTTCTTTTATGCCAAAAATCACTAGGATATTAAGTAAAGATCATGCTCCATTAAGATATTTTGTAAATTTCCTACCGTAAATATATCAAAACGTAATTTTTGATTAGTGATATGCATTGCTAAGAACTTAATTTGGACAATTTTAAAGGTAATTTTCTCAATTTTTTTTGCACCCTCAGATTTCAGATTTTCAAACAGTTGTATATCTCGGCCAAATCCTAACAAACCATACATCAATGGAAGGTTTATTTATTCAGCTTTAAGATGACGTATAAATCTTTTTACAAAGTTTTGATATATTTACAGTAATAAAATTAACAAAATGGAACATGATCTTTACTTAATATCCTAAAGATTTTTGGCATAAAAGAAAAATCATTTTGACCCACACAATGTATTTTTGGCTATTAAGACTAAGGTTTTGTGGTCCAGGGTCACATATATGGAAATACATTCAAGTATGGTAACCCATGCCATGGTGGTACTGTGGTATTCTTGAAGTACTACAAAATTTTGTAACCATTCAGTACCGTGCCATAACCATCACTTTACTATGGTACTGCTACAGTAAGGCAAGTCATAAGTTATATTTTGCGTCTGTTTGGTTATTATGTGTAATGTTTGTGTGTATGAGCGTAAAAAAACAGAAAGAGGCAGAAACCTATACAAGATTCCCAAACCTCATTTGTGACCCTGGACCACAAAACCAGTCATAAGGGTCAATTTTTCAAAATAGAGCTTTATACATAATCTGAAAGCTGAATAAATAAGCTTTTCGTTGATGTATTGATGTATTTTCGTTTGTTATGATAGGACAACATTTGGCTGAGATACAACTATTTGAACATCTGGAATCTGAGGGTGCAAAAAAATCTAAATATTGTGAAAATCACCTTTAAAGTTGTCCAAATGAAGCTCTTACTAATGCGTATTACTAATCAAAAAGTTTTGATATATTTACAGTAGGAATTTTACAAAATATCTTCATGAAACATGATCTTTACTTATGATTTCCTAATGATTTTTGGCATAAAAGAAAAATCAATAATTTTGACCCATACAATGTATTTTTGGCTATTGCTACAAATATACCTCAACGACTTAAGACTGGTTTTGTGGTCCAGGGTCACATTTGTCTTAATTTGAGCAGATTGGTCACGACAGAGTTGACTGTAAATATCAAACCAAAGTGCATCTGTGCTACAGCTATCTGGCAACGGAACGGTTAAAACAGTCGACACACAAGTAGCGAGTTTAGAGATATGAGCGAACACGAGAACGGAAACGAACGAATGCGAAAATATAAATGAAAGAATGTCTCCTGAAACGCCTCAGAAAGGATTGACAACTGAAGAGAATTATCAATCTCATCAAGAGATAAAAGAAATTCTTGTCTAACTTCCCCGAAGGCTTTCTTTCATCTTGTGTTCTCATCTTCCACTTTTAGATTCGCCAATTTCCCATGAGTACCTGCACTTCAGACGATCAGTAACTGCTTAAATGACACCAATCAATGAATCCGCAAGCGTCAAACGAACAGCCGCTGAATGTATATGTGCCCGCGCAAGCTTCCATTATCATAGATGTTGTTATTTATGTCACGGATCTCAGTCTAGCTCAAGATTATCACTGGCATCAGTTTCTACCTGCGTTAAATGAGCCGCTCGCACACGTCCTACCTGAAAACCGCAGACTATTGTGCAAACACATTACAGACACAGAACCTTTATTTACTGACACATCTACCACAAGCTTTATTTATGTATAAGCACCCAATAACTAATACATGTTTATTAAAGACTATATACTTAACAACCGCAGCATCAACAAGAAAATGCAAAGAGCATTCTTCATTTTCTTTAAGCAAAAAATGCTTTGGGCAAGAAACGATCCTGACAGGTTTCGTGAGATTCACCCTTAGAAACCGCCACACACCAACCAAACAAGTGCTGGAGTACATTTCAGCATAAGGAACATGAGACACAGTTAATATGGAAGTCAATTCATTCTCCATTTTTTCCCACAGCTGCCCGAGGACACGCTATTCTGCGAGTCGTCTCACAGTCCCTCTGCTTTAGAAAACAGAGCATAAATTCACGTACACACACCGCGGACAGACCTCTAAACCCGTCTCCTCAGATAATGGCGAGTGGTGGCAGGCGGCCGGCTGATTTATTACTTGTGGCATATCAATTACAGCACTCGCCTCTCAGATGGAGCGTGAATACACACACTGAATACACTCCGAAACAGACGTGTATAAAACGCACACAAAAAGCAATATACTCATAAACCAGTAGCCTCAGATGGGGGGGGGGGGCACAAACAGAAACTTTACACTCACAATGGCAAACTGGTATACTATTTGAAAAAAGAAAGTGCTATACAATATGCATACTCAAATTATGTGCTATATTTGAACAACTGCACTACACACTACACTCAATCCCACAATGCAATGTGCTCAACATCTTGAAAAGCGGTAGAAAGTTTACAGTGAATTTAAAGAAACTTTCCGAAAAGTTTCTGAAAGTTTCTAAACATTTACCAAAAATGTTCCACCCCTTTGCAACCCTACTTTCCACACTGTATATGTGACCCTGGACCACAAAACCAGTCTTAAGTAGCACGGGTATATCTGTTGCAATAGCAAAAAATACATCGCATGGGTCAAAATTATCGACTTTTCTTTTATGCCAAAAATCATTAGGATATTAAGTAAAGATCACGTTCCATGAAGACATTTTGTACATTTTTGATTAGTAATATATGCATTGCTAAGAACTTCATTTGGACAACTTTTTTGATTTTTTTGCATCCTCACATTCCAGATTATATCTCAACCAAATATTGACCTGTTCTAACAATACAAAAAACAATTGACACTTATGACTGATTTTGTGGTCCAGGGTCACACATAATAAACAAATGATTTCTCAAAGGTGTAAATAAAATAAAACAAAGATTATTGGAGTATTTTCACTTTCAATGTGTATTTTCACATTTAATTCAATGTGTGTGCAGTTTGTTTGTAATTGTGAAACTTCTAAAGCAAAAATAGTTTCTACACCATTTTTTTACAGCACATTTGCAGTGCAACAAACATTGACTTTAACTTTTAATTGCCAAAACACACTTTTATAGTTCATTTGAACTGAAAGGCATTTTGAAGTAATATATAGTTTAAAAGGTTTATTGCTGCATACAAAACACTATTTAATATTAGGTTTTCGGTATATAATTACCTTTAAGTGACGTTTCTGATTTTCAAACTGCTATTTTAAACAGGACAGGAAGGAAAACACTAATGTGCACAGGAAGTGGCCGGTCAGCATTGACACAGTCATTTCACAGCTCATTATCTCACTAATTAAACTAAATAAGCTGCAGACAAACGAACTGCATGCAAAACTGAACATGCGCGTTTATCCAGCAGTACACAAATACATGAAGAAACAGTGTTTACATCCAATGTGCATGGAGGGTGTGAATGTATCCATGCACATGATAATCCATGAACTAATGACCTGTATGCATAACATTTACAGAACATTTCCCCCTAAAATACCACAGTTACTACTGTAAAACAATCATAAGTGTCAATATGAACATGTTTTTACTGTATAATACCTGTAGTAACCAGTACTTTGGCAAAAAACAGAAGTAAAGCAGGGGGATAAACAGATGTTGTTTACACTCGACCCCCGTTTACCCCTCTTTACCCCCTATGGAGCTGTAAAATCCCCCATCACACACCCTCATCTCCAGCCCTGCCCCCGTATGCTGCTCTAAGCTTCCTGAAACCTGTCTCTAACCACCAGCATGTTTAGTTCACTGCACTCATCTGCAAACATTAGACATCTACCACACATTTAGAATAAAAGTCTCCATTCACACTCAACCATAAAACCATTATATTATCCCGTTATTTGATCTAAACATCTTTGAATAAGACAGAAACCACCCAACAACCATATAGAACGCCATAGCAACCAAACAAAACACTGTTGCAACAAAATAGCAACATTCTGTGATTGCGTGAAAAAATGCAAATGCAAAAATGTAAATTGAGATACATTTGGCAGAGAATCTGTCTTCTGATTTTAGCCACAAAAGCACCTTTTTCTTCTATAATTAAGCAAATCAGCTTTTCCTGGACCATTCATTTATCCCATAAGGATTTAAAAAAAAAAAAAAAAAAGTCTATAACAGAGTTATAAACCATAAACAAAGTCAACAAGGTGAATCACATCACAAACTTCGCAAAGAAAAAAAAGGATACAAAAAAACAGATACAAAACTGTTAACAAAGGCTTTAGTGAGTGAAAGAACTACAATCCCATGAAGCACTGCAAATGACTGTCAAATTAAAATTGGTAAAAAAAAAATAAATAAATAAATAAATAAATAAATAAATAAACAAACAATAAATGTTTGAGTATTTTATCAATTATCTATAAAAATAATAATGGCTTTGTTTTCATATATTTAGCCTATACAGTATATTCCATGCGTTGCAAGATATGCATAGATGTATACAAAAATGTAAGTAGTTTGAGAGAACAGGACTTTTATTATGTCTTTTGCAGTGCTTTAAGGGAGTGGAAGAGGCTGAAGTGTTTCTGGCATGATTTGCTTGTCACAATTATCTGAATGGTAGAGATTTAGTTTGCATAATTATGTGTTATGATGTATTTTTAACCAGAAATTTGCCTGTCACACAATTATTTCCAAAAAAAAAAGAAAAAAAAAAAAAAAAATTGTTTAAAAATGTGGGCTGATGATTCAACAAAAGCTTATATCATTGTTTAACAACGTCATAGCTCGCAGTAGGTCTGTTTTGAACGGTTATCATGATAACTCATTTCCCTTGGAAGAAAACAAACAGTATTTTTCACTTCTAACTGCTGTGCTAAACTTTAACCTCAGACTGTTTCGAAAGCATGAAAGCGTGAGTGTTTGTTGAACATCCCTCAGCCTTTATTTAATATTCTGACTTCATGCCAGTCCTTCACATCACAGAGTGATTCGTCCAGGAGTGTCAACCGAAAGCATTTAGGGATGTTCTCTCATTAAAATCATCCATGAAACAGAAAACCAGAACGTTTTGTCTCAGATTACTTCACAACAGACCAAGATGACCAAAAATCTTCCATTACATCACCTAGCTATTGGGATTACGAGACCGTTACCCAGAATCCCCCGCACCGATGACTTGTGAGGGCTCGGCCTGTTAACATTCCAGAGGAAAACCGAAGAAAACGAGCGAAGCAGCAACTGTGAACTCTCTGTCTGTCTGTCCTTCTCTTTCCTGTTTCCTACTTGGCCGCGACACAAGCTCAGTGAAGCGTAAGATGTGGTGCAGAATCTACAGCTGTGAGTGGGTTTGAAAGATAAAAACACAAGATAAAATTGCACAAGTTCTTTAAATCAAACAACTTCGTCACCTTCCACAACAGCAGAATGAGATGTGTGATCTATGATTAGAGACACATCTGAGCAGTCAATCTCACAATCACAGCTTGATGTGTTTAATACAAAAGCGTGAACATTTGCGTGCATGCATATGCATGACACACAGACGGAATGAATGATAAACTAGTAAAGCAGGCTAAATGCTGCATTCGCTCGTCCGTCTCTCTATGAGCTGCACAGATCAGCCGCTATTATTACATCATATCCATCGCCATGTTTTTGCAATGAGTGATTATGGTGCACTTTCAATTCCAGTCACCTGGTGTTATGCAAATACGAAAACAAAGTGAATTTTAGAAACGGATGGACTGTTTTTACGGTGCAGTAGTACATTACATGCGCTCTCCAAATGAAATCAGACACATGAAGAACAGATGGACATCTCTGGAGTCTGCATGTGCAATGACTAAACAACTATAAAACAAGGCTTTAAATACAACCATACTATAAAAACTATTTAACTATAAAAAAAAAAACAAAAAGAAACAATGCATAGTGCACTAGTTTGCACTTCACTGCAATATTAGCTTACAAAGCCTTAAAATAATATATATTACACACACATATTTTTACTTTTTTCTGTTATTTTTTTGTTTAAATTACATTTGTAAGCCTAAAACACATGCGATGCGATTGATCGCAATTAATCGATTTGACTGTATTGTACGAAATATATTACAGTTGTATATACACCCACACACCCACACACCCACACACACACACACTGAATTCATTTTATTTTCTCTGTTTTTGTTTTCTGTCTCTTTCTTGATTACGTTTCAGGCTGTACGTCTCTCAGCATTAGAGGTGTTTAAAACAGTCGAAGAGTGAAATTTTCCATCCCATTTGTTTTCTTGCTGTCTTAACTGTCGTTTTGTGACCTTTACAGACAGATAATTCTATTCTGTCCTGCGTCTCATTTGCTGTGGATTCGTGCACGAGTGTGTGTGTGTGTGTGTGTGTTGACACGATTACTGTGAGCTAATGAATGAGTGTGTGAGCGCTCTGGACTCCCTCCTCTCTGTTTAGCATTCTCATTATCAGAAAGGCTACATTTGCATCTTAAATACAAATTAAACTGTTGCAAATTGAATTGCAGATTTGTGCCACTGCACACAGAAAGAGAGAGAGAGATGGTAAGTGTGTGTTCTGTATAAGACAGGTGCTGATTGCAACTTCAGAGAAAGGTGGTGATGTCACACAATTAGACGCTTAAAACTGTAATTGAGGAAAATGAAGATTGAGAAGTTTAAAGACATTAAATTGCTGTCATTATGAACACACCTGAATTCACACAGCTGTAGTTCTCTTGAAGAACAGCGTATGAAAATGTACTGTAGTATTAAAAGGGTTTTTAGTTCACCCCCAAAGAAAAAGAAATCCTGTCATTTACTCACACTCATGTTGTTCCAGTATGAATTCATTTCTTTTGTTGAACACAAAAAAAAAGATATTTTGAAGAGTGGGTAACCAAACACTTGATGGTACCCATTGACTTCCATAGAATGAAAAGAAACACTATAAAAGTCAATGGGTTTACCAACATTCTTCAAAACATCATCTTTTGTGTTCAACAGAAAAAAGAAATACAGGTTTGGAACAAAATGAGTGTAAGTAAATGACAAAAAAAAAAAAAAAAAAAAAGTCATTTTTGGGTGAACTGTCCCTTTAAGACGATGCAAAACGTAAATTTTTGGAACATTTCTGCATTTTGGACAATGCAATTTCATTCATGACTGGAACGCAATGTGCAGGACATGCTTAGATCTGACGGTTTACTTAAATAGTGCCGTTTACAATAGCGGCGTGACGGCAAGACCGCGAGAATGAGTGTTTGTATCTTGCAGATACATGAGGTTTCAAACGAACTTTAACCTGCACCTCAGCAAGAGACAAAAGTAGCATCTGCAATAAACTGTGGAAAGTGACTTAACCAGACAGACCAGCTCAACTTCTTCACCACTAAAAAACACACACACTCACCTTGAGTCTGAGCGGTTTTTATTTGCATGCATGACATGAGTGTGTGGTTTTAACCTCTCAAACCTCAACATTTACATAAAAGACAGGTAACATGTGTAAATAAACAGGGCTTGGGGATATACTGAGGATAAAAAAAAAAAAAGATACAGTTGTGCAGATTTTACTCGTTTGCAACTTTAACACTGTTTTTTCAAACCACACGCCACTCAATTTAAACCACAGGTTGGTTATACAAACTACTAACAAAAATTCACTGATTACATTAAAGCAACTGTATGCAACATTATTTTTAAATATATACAACTGTAAAGACAATTTATATAATTTTAGACAATGAATATCTCAAATCAGAGTGTTGTTATTAAAGTTGTTAAATGCTTTTATTCAGTAAAAATGCATTAAATTGGTCAAAAAAGGTTTCTATTTCTAATAAATGCTGTTTTTTTTTTGTTTTCTTTACTTTCTATTGATCTGTTAATCATGAAAAATAAAGCGTATTGTGGTTTCCACAAAAATATTTGGCAGCACAACTGTTTTCAACATTGATAATAATCAGAAATGTTTCTTGAGCAGAAAATCAGCATATTAGAATGATTTCTGAAGGATCATGTGACACTGAAGACTGGAGTAATGATGCTGAAAATTCAGCTTTAATCACAAGAATAAATTAAATGTTACTATATATTCACATAGAAAAGAGCTGTTTTAAATTGTAAAATGTTTAATCATTTTTACTACATATTTTTTTAAAACAAACGCAACTTTGGTGAGCAGAAAAAAAACATCTTTCGAAAACACACCTTTAACATAACACAATGCATTTCTATTTCCAGTGGAATAAAGCCATAAATCAGTCATGATTTTATCCAAAAATCTATTTCTTGACTCTTTATTTGATCACAATGCCAAGAGTTCAGAATTAAAGACATATTTCCAGTGATAACTGGATGTCACACACTGATTTAGGTAGTATACAATACACAATGTGCAGTATGTAGTCAGCTAACAGTCGATAACCTCTACTGACAAGTGCTCGACTTCAGCTCAATAAACGTCTTAACTAGTCTCCAAAACACACTGTATTACTCCATTTCAGACAAAACAAATCTCATCTCGCTAAGAGGACAATCAAATAAATGCTTTAGCACTAAGAAAGAAATTCACCTCAAATCTGCTAACACACAAACACAACATAAAATGACATTCAACTTATTTAACCTCCATAATGCGATGTATTTTCAGGGGGAAATAATGTAGAGCCAGACTTGATTTCATCCGTCAAAATTTGATTGGATCATACATATATTTTCAGTTAACACAATTCTCCACCCACATCGCCTTGGCTGCGCACACAGAGTAGACATTTCTGCATGTTTTTTTTCAGGATTTTGCATTTTGATAACCCATCTTTTCATCTCCCCTGATATCATTCAATCAGACACAGTCATGCTGTAGTTTATAGCGTCTTATCCTTGCATAAGCACAGACAGACAGAAAGCGTCCCGGCGTGACGCGTGTGCACGGGACGCTCTCGGTGTCTCCTGCAATCAGCTGTCTGACTCTGGCACAATCAAGACGCTGATTTCTCATCAAAACCTCCAGCGGTGAAATCAAGCCGGTTGTGGTGTGATTGGCTGCACCCTGCGATCATAAAAAAAACTCATGCAACTAATACAAAGAAACTGTATATGCTCACGAGAGATGTGCAGCTGTAGAAAACCCTATAAAGCCTACTGTATCATATTTAATACGCAAAGACCTCTGGATCACAAAACCATGCAGTCTTAAGTAGCACAGGTATATTTGTAGCAGTAGCCAAAAATACATTGTATGGGTCAAAACTGTCAATTTTTCTTTTATACCAAAAATCATTAGGATATTGAGTAAAGATCATGTTCCATGAAGACATTTCGTAAATTTCCTACTATAAATGTCAAAACTTAATTTTTGATTATTAATATGCATTGCTAAGATCTTCATTTGGACAACTTTAAAGACGATTTCCTCAATATTTTGATTTTTTTGCATCCTCAGATTCCAGATTATCAAGTAGTTGTATCTTGGCCAAATATTGTCCTATCATAACAAACCATACATCAAAAGAAAGCTTTTTTTATTCAGCTTATGACTGGTTTTGTGGTCTGGGTTCAAAAATGTGAGGCTTTTGAGGAGCATTTATTTGTTCATTACTCAATCATTGTATTGCATTGCATTATATGATTCGATCATAAAACTAAGCATTTAAATCTCATCTTACTAGGACATATTATTGGAAATATCAGGTGACAACTGATATTTATATCCTTTTAAGTAAGTATCTGCTATACTTTTATAAAAATCTCACTGATTTACATCACAAGCATTAAAATTTAATCTGCACCAAACTGCACATTTTTGCTCAGTTTGAGTCTCTGGATAAAACTGAGCTGTTATTTCCTCCATATTCTCATTTTATTAGACTATATGAGCCATAAAATCATGATGGATCAAATATGATACTTAAAATACATAAGAGCAAACTTTTTGCAAAGAGGTTTTTATGACTATTATTTCATATGTCAGGCTTTACAGGGTTAAAGTTACTGCACATTCAAGCTGTTTCCTCATAAACAGAGGCCTTTTCAGGAGTCAGTGTACATAAATGAGTCCTCTGGGAAACAAAGTTGTGTTTACAAGGTAGACAACTTCAATGACGCTTCCAAGGAACAACGACCCACTATAAACTAGCTCTTCACATTCTCCATCCCTTGGTCCTCGTTCCTGTTTATCATCTCTGCTGCGTTGAGAAACACTCTGGTTTTGTTTGGTTAAACTCCGTTATCTCCGAACACTGGTGCTCTGATACGAGCGGAGCCAAATGCTCAAAGCGCACTGTTGAAAAACACATGAGTCCTGCCAACATCTATATCTCGCACAGATCCTGAGCTCAACACCTCACACATGAGCAGACTGTGACGCATTTGCTGTCGTGTATGTGAGGGCTTTCAGCAATGACACTCAAATTATAATCTGATTCTCTCTGACAGCGTTATTGATTTGTACAGGATAATGTTTGCTGTCAGTTACACTGAAAGGAACAATAGAGCACTGATAGGGAGTATCGAAGATTTGTTTATTTCAAATAAATGCTGTTCTTTTGAAATTTGAGAAAAATGAAAATAAATAAAATAAAAAATAAAAAGGTAGCACAACTGTTTTCAACACTGATAATAATCAGAAATGTTTCTTGAGCAGAAAATCAGCATATTGGAATGATTTATGAAAGATCATGTGACACTGAAGACTGGAGTAATGATGCTGAAAATTCAGCTTTGATCACAGCAATCAATTACATTTGAACAGATATTCACATAGAAAACAGCTATTTTACATTGTAATAATATTTTACATTTTACTGTATTTTTAAATCAAATAAATGCAGCTTTGGTGAAGACTTTTTTTTAATTAAATCTTACAAACTACAAACTTCTGAATTACAGTGCATAAATGCTTTAGTAGTATATAAAAAGATTATTTTTTAAAACAGTAAAAATAGTAGAAAACAGCACCAGCTATGAGTATGAATCCCTTTTATTGACTTGATAAAAACCAAGTAGTTTGGAATGCAATAAGCTGCTTTGGATAAAATCATCTGCCCAAGGTGTAAATAAAAATATAATGTAAATAAGACATAAAATGAATAATTATATCTAAATACAGTGGATTGGAGCCCAAAAAAAATTTTTTTAAAGGTAAAAAAGGTGATTTCTGTGCCAAACAGAACTGCAAAAATAATTGATGTTATCAAAAGCGTTTTCTGAATATTTCCCTGTCTGCAATTGGTCAAGAAACTGGTCCGAACTGACACCATTGGTTCAATCATAAGTTGGCATGTTGTTACCGCAAAAAAGAACAGATGAATGTTTTAAAAATCTACAGATAATTTACTCACCCCCTTGTCATCCAAAATGTTCATGTCGGTCTTCCTTCAGTTATAAAGAAATTATGTTTTTTGAGGAAAACATTTCAGGAATGATCTCCATATAGTGGACTTCAATGGTGCCCACGAGTTTGAACATCCAAAATGCAGTTTAAACTAAAGTATAAAACCCAAACGCTCGTCTTGTCTAGCTCTGTGTGAATTGTGTATTCCTGTTCAATACAGTTAGGGTATGTAGAAAAACTCCCATCTCATTTTCTCCTCCAACTTTGAAATCGTCCTACATCGCTGCAGAAGTACTGACCCAGTGTTTCGTGAACATGCAAAGATCAAACGGCCTTTACCAAAAAAATAAAAAATAAAAGGTAAAACAGCGATGTAAGATGAGTTTGCAGTTGGAGGAGAAAATGAGATGGGACTTTTTCTACATACCCTAACTGTATTGAACCGGAATACATGTGCATCGCAGAGCTAGACAAGACAAGCATTTGTGTGTATATAAAGTATATAAAGTATATAAAGTGTCTCCTTTTTTTTTTTAAAGAAAATAACCAATTGTTTCACTAGATAAGACCCTTCTTCCTCGGCTGGGATCGTTTAGAGCCATTTGAAGCTGCATTTAAACTACATTCTGGAAGTTCAAACTCGTGGGCACCATTGAAATCCATTATATGGAGATCATTCCTGAAATGTTTTTTCCTCAAGAAGCAATTTCTTTATGACTGAAGAAAGAAAGGTATGAACATCTTGGATGACAAAAGGGTGAGTAAATTGTTGTTCTGGAAGTGAACTAATCCTTAATAATAAATAATCAGTTCATTCAGAATCAATAACAAGCTCGTCTCACTCTATGTAAACACCCACAAGAGTGCTGATCAGGACGGCAGCTCGACTAGTTTCCCAGCTCTCCACATGGCCCGTGTTTCTGTGGGTGTGTTTGTGTGTTTGTAGAGCAGCCACCAATGACAGACAGATCTGGCCTGCTTCTTTGTTTCCGTCTGGCTGGCACGACCCGTTCATCCACTCGCCGAGCCAAGCGGCCCGGGAGAATCTCCTGTACGGCTGCTGTACGCCGGTCAAACGCCAGCTAGAAACCCGCCCGAAGAGAGCTGAAGGGTGCAAGAGGGAGTGACCAGGTCATGGTGAGAAAAATATGTACCGTTGTAAACTGGGACGTTCCCACATCTGATCATCCGACCAGACGGATGACATTCCCCGGCCGTGAGAAACACTCGAGGAACGAAACGAGAGAAAACAACTGGGTGGAAAAGCTTCCTGGAGCACTCAATCATTCAATCGCACATTCTTTATAATGTATGAATGAAAGAACGAAATTTGATTACTCATCAATGATTGGGAAGGAAACAATTGGAGAGCACAAAACACAACCGTGACCAATCAAATTGAACTGCAATCATCGTTAATTTTCTACAACACCTACTTCACGAGACCAGTACTGTCATGAATTGCATGTCTAAAGGAGAAAAAGGCTTAAGTGTTTTTTGTTTTTGTTTTGTTTTTTAAATGTAGGCCAACTTCAATTAAAATGCAATTATTAAATTTAAATATTTTATGTTCAACAGCTGCACAAATTATGACAATTAAAATTATAAACATTTAATTAAATATTAAAAATGTAAAAATTAAAAAGAAATTAATACATTTTATTAAATTAAAAATTAAAAAATTAAAATGTTTATTTTTAAAAATATTTGTTTGTAGTATTATTGTGAATGATTCAGTGTTACTCAATCTTTTTTTTTCCAATTTCATTTATTGTAATAACTTTATGCTCCTCCAAATTTTCTGCTGACATAACCAAGCACAACTTCAATAAAAATGCAATAAAATAAAATTTAAATATATTATATTCAACAATTGCATAAATTTTGACAATTACATTATGTATTTAATACAATGACATTCAATTAAAATGATAAAAATGTAATTAAATATTAATATGAAATTCAATTCAATATTAAAAATTGTAAAAAAAAAAAAAAAAAAAAAAAAAAAAAAATTAAAAAGAAATTTATGAAATTAAAATAAATGAAGAATTATATAAATCAGCTAAACGTAAAAATTTAATAACTTTCCGCTCCTCTGAATCAACTTTTCTGCTGACATAACCAAGCACGACTTACAAAATAAAATATTAATAAAATATTAAAATATTAAAATGCAATAATTAAATTTAAATTAAATTTATATTATATTCAACAAATTGACAATTATATTAAGTATTTAATACAATGACACTCAATTAAAATTAAAAAAAAAAAAAATCAATATTAAAAAGAAATTAATGAAATTAAATTAAATTAAAAGTGTGCAAAAAAATAATAAACTTAATAAACTTAATACTTAATAAACTTAATAAATCTGAATAAACTTAACCAAAACTTAGCTGACATAACCAAAGCCGTGTGGGTGGGGAATATAATAACTTTTAATATCACAGCCTTTTAATGACTCAATGAACTCCTAATAAATGTTTTCTATCAGAATAAGGGTGGGATGCAAAATCATTCACATTTTACACATCACACGTGTCTTCCATGTCTATATAATCTACATAAGTCATAATTAAAACATTTAAAATAAAAAAAACTTCTCAACTGTTTAGCCTCAACAAAAACGATGAGCAACTGTCCGCCAACATCCCACTTCTTACAAAAACACAATAACGAACAAATCTCCATGAACTTCTTTGACAAGATGAACAGCCTCTCACACAGCTAAACGGGTTAAGCCCAAATTAACGCCGTTGTTGTAGTTCGACCTCCGCGTTCATTTGCATCAGCCGCTCGCGTGGGATAAACATTCCCCCTTCAGCGTATGTCGCGGGTCGACCCCGAAAGTTAAACGCCGCTGCATTTCACTCGCGGCAAACAATGCGCCGCTGCCTCATCACCACTGACTCCCTGGACCTCTGATGAACACAAAAGCAGCAAAGACAAAGAGTGAGAGAGAGAGAGAATGAGAGGCAGAGAGATGGATGAATGCGGGGCTGCTGAAGGGGTCAGGGGCGGACGGAGGGGCGGCGTGTTCGTGTGGGTGACGCCGCATTCCTGACGGACACTCCACTGTTTCACACATCGCTGAGCAGCACCATGGAAACACACGACAGCATGACGGTACATGTGATGGCGGATGTGTGTGAACCTGTAGAGACTAGAACCCGCTATACAATTTATACCAGGATTTACATAAGTTTTAGAACAATTAGATTTTTTAATGTTTTTCAAAGAAGTCTATTCTGTTTACCAAGGCTGCATTCATTTGATCCAAAATGCAGCAAAAACAATAAAATTGTGAAATATTACAGTTTTCAGTACGAATATGTTAAAATATAATTGATTCCGAATTGAACTGAATTTTCATCATCATTACTCCAGTCTTCAGTGTCACATGATCCTTCAGAAATCATTCTAATATGCTGATTTGCTGTTCAAGAAACATTTCTGATTATTATCAATGTTGAAAACAATTGTGTGTCATTTTTTTTAAGATTCTTTGATGAATAGAAAGTTCTAAGGAACAGCATTTATCTGAAACGAAAAGCTTTCGTAACATTATACACTACTGTTCAAAAGTTTGGGGAAGGTATGATGTTTTTTTTTGTTTTTGTTTTTTTTTCCATTTTTAATTAAAAAAAAACACTTTTATTCATCAGTGATGAAATAAATTCATCAAAAGTGTCAGTAAAGACATTTATAATGTTTCAAAGGCTTTCTATTTTAAATTAATTCTGTTGTTTTGAAATTTCTATTCAAAGAATCCTGAAAAATAAATTGTATCATTGTTTTGACAAAAATATTGTTCTAAATAATAATGTTCTAAAACTTTTGACTGGTAGTGTTGGACAAAAAAAAAAAAAATAAATAAATAAATAAATAAATATATAAATATATAAATATATATATATATATATATATATATATATATATATATATTATATATATATATATATATATATATATATATATATATATATATATAAAATCTACACTTTTTAAAAAGAAGAAAAAGAAAGAAAGAAAGAAAGGAAGAAAGGGTTCTCTCACTGATGCCATAGAAAATAAAAAATAAAATAAAAATAGATAGTTTTTGGAAAAAACTATCAAGAGTTCTTAAAGAGATAGTACACCAAAAAGATGAAAATTCTGTCATTTACAAACACTCATGGCGTTTCAAATCTGAATGAGTTTCTTTCTTCTGTTGAACACAAAGGAAGATATTTTGAAGAATGTTGGTAACCAAACAGTTGATGGTACCCTTTGACTTCCACAGCATGGAAAAAGAAATGTTTGGTTACCAACATTATTCACAATATCTTCTTTTGTGTTCAACAGAAACTTGAGGGATAGTAAACGACAATTTTCATTTTTGGGTGAGTCGTCCCTTTAAAAAACACCTCATTCTTAGCATGTAAAACATTAATAATCTAAAGAAATGTTTAACACTATAAAGAAGCTTTAGCGGAATGTAAAGATCCCACGGAAGTTAAAAGTTCTTCATAGAACCAAAGATGTCAACAAAACCTTTATTTTTAAGAGTGTAACTATAAAATGGATCACAAATGGGCGTATTATGAACATTTGTGACCCTGGACCACAAAACCAGTCATAAGGGTCCATTTTTTTAAAAGTTTAAATTTCTTAGCAATGCATATTAATAATCAAAAATTAAGTTTTGACATATTTACGGTAGGAAATTTACAAAATATCTTCATGGAACATGATATTTACTTAATATCCTAGTGATTTTTGGCATAAAAGAAAAATCGATAAATTTGACCCATACAATGCGTTTTCGGCTATCGCTACAAAAATAACTGTGCTACTTATGACTGGTTTTGTGGTCCACGGTCACATTTAGTTTTGATGTGTCACACTGCACCAGTTTTGCATTGAAGTCAGACTTATTAATTTGCTTAACCTTATCTTTTGGATTATGTCTATCAAGTTCCAAATAAAAAGGAAACTAATCAAATGAGATACAGCCTTTCATTTATAAAGCAGGGAATTGTTCAGATTATCTAAATGTAGGCATTACTGCATCGTTGTTTAATGTGTAAAACATTCTAGAGTTGAATTTCCAACAAAAATAACTATATCTTTATACATACCACAACCATGATCTGAATTTAAAACATTATGGCATAATAAAAGACTTCAGTCAAATGCACGCAAATGCCTGTTTCATCTCACGCCGCTGGAATGTCAGTAATGTGAAATCAGGCTTCTTAAAAGGTGCAGTGAAGTGTGAAACGACAACATTAACTTTACAGATTAATTTACAGATTACACTATCAACACACACAACAGCCTCTCAGACAAGATACGCTCAGTGAAGGATTATAAGAAAAAGCATGAATGTCACAATGCAATCTGAGAGAGCTTTCGTCCTTCGCATACACACAAACACCCTGCTCCAAAACCCTCTCAAGACGGCACTTAAAAGCTTTATAAGTCTGCCATATGCTATAAAGGTAGACAGAATATTTATGCTGCTATCTGAGATAGTTTTGGCCATATTTCTGGGCAGCATCACATGCATCCTTCACAGAGAAGGCAATCCTTCAAAACTCTGTGCCAAGAAAACTTTTACACATACAATTCATTAAATACCAATTAAACAGTTGTGCCAATGTCTACCAATATCTGTGTGTGATTTTATGTCAAGTCTCTCCATGCAATTTAAGTCTGTTGTTTTTTCCATTCCACAGAGCTGTTGCCTATATAATGCATTTTGAATCAGTGGCTTTTGATGTTTCATTTCAGATGCTTCCTATGCAGGCAGTAGACAACTCACTAAGTAGTGGAACAGAGTTAACTAATAAACAAATACAGAGAAAGCATCACATACACAAACACACAGCGCTGCTAAAACAATCTAGAGCCAAAGCACAAAGCTTAATGCACTCATTTGCATGCATATATAATCCTCAGTGCTCCTTTCAGCACTCAGTGTAAAATGCAATGCAGCAATAGTGGAATAGTGTTAATGTTTGATGCAATTTCAGGTTTCAGGCACAAGAAGACAACGATTCCTTGTCAATAACAGAAGCTTAGATGTTCTGCCTAAAATCTCCTATTGTATTTCATGCAAAAAGGAAACAAAATGGAGAATGACTAAACAATGACAGAACTTATGTTTGTGGGTGAGCTACTGCAAAGCGGTGGGGACTGAATTAATTGCATAAAAACAAAAAGAGAATCTGAATATAGCGCTGTCTTGCAAGGCCTGTAATAACACAGCACTAGATATACAACCACTTAGTGCAATCAAACAAGACAAACACAGAGCAGAGAGCACAGACGCATTGACTCATGGGAAGAAAACCGTTTGAGCAATGCCATAACTCAGTGAAGGAAATAAATCTCATTAGTTCTCGCTGGAGCACGTTATAATTAAAACTACGTGTTGCAGTGTGTGTACATGTGTCATTTATAATTGAAACATTTGCATTAAAGAGGCTCTTTGAAATTATGAATGCACCGACTTGTATTAAATTAAACACAGAGTTCGCTGCAGTGCAATATGTGGGCTCGCATTATTTACAAGCCAAGCTTAAGATGCTGAATTATTTAAACGTCTGCGCGGTTAAAACTGCAGGAGGAGAGCGGCGCACAATACAGAGGGAAGAGAAATGTGTGTTTGAGCGAATGCACGCGTGTGTGTGCGCAACACGCGGAGAATGCAATGCCGCAGCGCCGTGTGAAATCGCAGGGGAGAACAGAGCAGCGATTGTGATTCTGACGGTGCTTCTAGCGCAGCGGTTTTCAACTGGTTCTGCTTCAGGACCCTGATTTTTCACCGCACATCAAAAGCATCTTTAACATTCATGTTGTTTTCTGATGATTTTGACCTGGAGGAGATTGTGTTTTTCCCAAAAATGCATTGCATTGGACTAAAACTTACAGACTTCACACTTCCCAAAACAATCTGGATCATTTTTATACAAGCAACTGCTTGTAAAAACTCTCA
The DNA here is from genome assembly GCA_036247105.1 of Cirrhinus mrigala. Taxonomy (NCBI): domain Eukaryota; kingdom Metazoa; phylum Chordata; class Actinopteri; order Cypriniformes; family Cyprinidae; genus Cirrhinus; species Cirrhinus mrigala. Next base: position 1,806,226 of record CM070012.1, read on the forward strand.
TGCCGCCAAATACTAGATTCAATCATTTGTTAGCTTGTTTTCTTTCAATTAGCACGTTTTGTGTTTCTTTCTGGAACTCACTGATCGTAGGCCTCATTGATCTAAGCTAATGCATCACAGTTTTTCAGTGAATATTGCCAAAATAACCAAAAAAATAATGCTTTTTACTCAAAAACGGTGGCGCATAAGCTCAGATCAGTTCCAAAACCTGTGCTCATTGAAAGAAAATGAGTTGACAAAAAGACTGAATCCAAGATTTGTTGATATACACAATTGTTAAACCTGAAATAGGCCAAACAGGAAGGGTTTCATCCCATCCATTATTAAAGAAATACTTTTATTCACCAAAGATGCAATCAATTGGTCAAACGTGTCAGTAAAGACATTTATAATGTTACAAAAGCTTTTAAAATAAATACTGCTCTTCTGAAGTTTCTATTCAAAGAATCCTGAAAAATAAAACGTATCGTTCTGACAAAAATATTCAGCATTACAAGTGTTTTCAACATTATAAGAAAATATATAATAATAAGAAAAGTTTCTTGAGCAGCAAATCAGCAACTTAGAATGATTTCTGAAGGATCATGTGACACTGGAGTAATGATGCTGAAAATTCAGCTTTGACCACAGAAATAAAATACATTTTACAATATATTCACATAGAAAACAGCTATTTTAAGTTGTAAAAATATTTTACAATATTTCTATTTTTGCTGTATTTTTGATCTAATAAATGCAGCCTTGGGGAGGAGAAGTGATAAAAATCAGTTTTGAAGCATTTGACCGGTACTCTATATTAGGCAAAAATGGTAAAAACTCAATACCAACCAAAAAAAAAATATAGTCTACATCCTTAATAATAAAGGTTCCAAAAGGTGCTTTTCACAGTGATGCCATTTAAAAAAAAAAAAAAAAAAAAAATTGCCATTGCCAAAATTATCCAAAAACATCCAAAAACAATGCTTTTCACTCAAAAACGGTGGTGCATAAGCTCAGATCAGTTCCAAAAAGAATTACAAAACCTGTGCTAACTGAAGGACAATGAGTTGACAAAAAGATTAATTGCTGAATTGGACAAATTCATTAAACATGAAATAGGCTGAATACGAATGGTTTCATGCTATCCACAACTACAACCCATAATGAAACCAGATTGAAATTCAGCTCACAATTCACAATTGCAGTCAAAAAAAATGATGCTATTGAAAAAACTGCACTTAAAAGCACTGCACTGTAAAAACAATCAAAAAATACTGAGTAAAAGAGAAAAAACTCCCAGGCCAGTCCTCGCTTTAGCCACTGACTGCATTTAAAGGAAAAACAAATCTCAGATTGGGGCTGGACCACGTCCATTTACCAGAAACACATCCAAACACTGACACACACACACGCATGCACAGGAGATGAGCAATGCGAGGAGCACAGGAGAAAACAACCAGAGGAAAGGGGAGAAAAAGCAGAACGAGTGGGAGTGATGAGAAAAGTCAAGTTGACAAAGAGAGTGAAAAACATGTAGCATCAGCTGTATGGATGCATGACCGTTTCCTATCTGAATCACATACAATTAGCAGGACTCAATAATGACTCACACAGCAGGAAACTCCAGTATACAATACTCTCGGTCCAAACAACACAGAATGCATCACTGCGTCACAAGCTTGTGTCATTTGTCCTGTTCAAACACACTTGAGAGCATAAGACAACGTGCTTCACACAAAGCCATAAAGTCTAGCCATGAGCATCATACAACAAAAGTCCTTTCATGTTTTAAAGCTGAAGTGTGTGAAATTCTCAGTACTTCAATTCCAGCTTAATATACAAAGACAATTTAATGTAAACCATTTGATTCGATTTCACTCAAAAAGCATAAACACTGTGGCGCCATCCTATGTTTGAGACGCCAATCCAGTCTGACGCAGCAACACTGACTCAAGCAATGGAGTGAGTTTGAGGAGAGACTATCTGTTTGAAAACAGTCATTATTTTGCGATTCCATTTAGAAGTCTCTTCGGCTTTAAGTCTCCAACAAAAAACCCCAAATTGCAGCCAGCTCATTGCATGTGCCAGGGATCGCAGATGCTGCAGATGTGCACACTATCAACAACAAGCAAAACAGCAGCAATCAGCCAATGAAACTGCAAAAAAAGCATGAGAGGAGGGTGAAGCAGTGGGAAGCAGGAGCTAAAATACAAACAAACAAATTAACAAACCAAAGTGGCAGCGAGCTGCTTCCCACATCTCGCCAACCACTGTCTCTCAACTGTAATTGTTTCTTTTTTTGTGCAAAACCAACTGCATTTCCAAGTTGTCCGCTGAAATAGTTAAGAATCAACTCTTGAATAGCAAGAGATTGTGCAAGAATGGAATTACAGTCGGAGAGGAGGATGATCTCTGCGTTGACGCACCTACCCCACGATTAGCTGTGCAAACCGTGCACCATAAGTCCACAACATTACAACCAAAACTCCAAGTCTTGAAATGTGCAAAGGGCAGCAAGCTTCTGTATTAAGCAACGGATGTGTTCACATCAACATGCATTCAAGTATAATGGAAAACGGTTTGCTTGCAGGGTGTAACCGCAGCAATTGTTGGCCATTCCTGAGAAACAACTCATCCTAAATAACAGATGTCAGACAGGAGAGAGAGAGAGAAAGAGAGAGAGAACGGAGGCCCTTTGAAGAAGTTAAAAGTGTAGCGGATGAAAATAAAACTGGAAAAAGCTGGATATTAATAATGTATAACTGCCAACTCAAAGTGTTCACATGCCATCCACAGAAAAACCTCATCCCACTGAAAGCTAGTTTTCGTTGCAGAGTTTTACTGAAGGTGATAAAATTTTCAAACTAAAGAAACTTTGAACTGCTTGCTTTTCTTGTTCTGGATCGGATTTTGCTTCGTGACGTTCTTGATTCAAAGTAAAGGCCACTTATCAACAGAATTCAAAAGGTGTAAGGAGTAATTAACAATAACAGACCGAATGCTAGACTGCAAAGCTCAAAATTAATGTTTGTTATGACTGAATTTGTGGAACATTTGTCTGCATTCTGAAGCATGATCTCCAGTATGGCGTGTTAACTAGTGGTTGACCAATATGGGTTGATAATTAGAGAATGAGGCAGCTGATGTCAAATTAAAAGAAAATAGGTATTTGATGCATGTCACAAATACAAATTTTTGCAGTTGGAATATAAACACGCATGCAGGAATTCACAAAAATATTTGAAAACCAAAATTGGCCCTTATCCATTAACAAGTCTAGTGGGTAAAGCTATTAGCCAATGCTGATGATCTCAAAATGGGCAAATATCATCCAATTTATCGGTCTATCACTAGTGAACGTCATTTCATGGGAGGTCAAACTGTGCAGTGAATGCCTGAAGCTTGGACAGAGTTAGCAGGGTCTGTGTGTGATGAAGACCTCTCGCTGTTTGCTCTTTAACAAACAGAGTAACAGCCAGGCGTTTTAAATGCTTTTTAATATCACCACTGGCCTTAGGACACATGTGAGAGAGAGCAAGACAGAGACAGAGTGAGAGTGACGTGAATGAGGAAAAAGAATTTGAATTTTCAAAGACAAAGTCTTGTATTTCCAATTTTCTGAGTTGGTTTCACCATGTTAACAAAACTAAAAAAACAAACACTAAAGTATAAGAAGAAAAAACTTTGTTGCTGTGCAGAGCTCATAATGGCGTCCAAGCCCAGTAATTTAACAGCTCAAGTTTACTTTGATTTGCTTGAGAGCCTTGATATGTCTCAGGAGTCACATCTTCTGATCAGAGACAATGTTTTCATAACTTATAATAGACCACAAGAGACCAATAGATCACTAGGAACCCTAGAGACTTCTTTCAGTCAAGCTTTAAGTCCTGAAACCCTTGCGTTATGGATTGGCAAAGCGGCACACAAGCGTTTACCCAGTTCAGAGTGAGAGACAGAGAGAGAATAGCAGAGGACACAGAGAGAGATTATAAATAGAAGTCAAACAGAGGGTGAGCTATGGGCCACAGAATGCCACAATTATGAGCTCTCATGCTGCAGCCTGGGATGTTGACAACACAAGACGAGCACAAAATATACAAAGAGGACACTCTTGTTGTGGAACACCAGCCACTAACAAACAAGTACCAAAAATACCATGGTACTGCTATGGGTTTTTGGACAAGTAGCTTTGTATTATCCATGTACATACCATCCCTGCTGAAAAAAACAACAGACACCACCACAAAATTTGTAATGGGTTTTACTGGTTATAATGGGACTTGTATTGGTTTTAATGCAAACTGTAATGGACCCTGTTGGTCTCTACTGGTAATTGGTCACCTTCTATTGGTGGCTTGTTAAAACCAATAAATCCTAATGGAATATGCCCCAAAACACACTACAGAAAACCATTTTTAATGGTTTTAATGGTTAAAAGTTGATGGTTCCTAATGGTATTTATAGTGAAAACCATTAGAATTTGCCGTGATGATCAAATGATACCACCACAGTACCATGGTACAGTAAACTGTAATACGTAATAGCAGCAATTTTGCCAAGATCTTATCTCCCTCCCCCACATGATTATTAATCTTTAGTTTGGCCACATTCATTTCACATCTCCACTCATAATAATCCATTACAAAAACAATAGCCTAATTCTCTCCCTTTGTGCCCAATTTACTGCAGCGCTTGTATCCTTCGCTGCGTAATTATTTCCCCTGCTCACGCAATTTATTTCCAATCATTTTTGTCTTACTGAGATAAATTATTTTGGTAAAGGAGCTAATCTTGGCCATTAGTTTTGCTGTGGGTCTGAGTAAAACCAGTCGCGCCAGTGAGGAGGGGAAGCCTGCGCGCATGCGCACATCTGTCGCTCCACAGCAGCACGCGGGCCAGTTCGCATTCCAAACTCCACACATCACAAATGCTCCCGGCGCGAATCTGTATAACGGATTTTTCACGGTAAAAACGCACTTCGTAGGGTCACAGGTCTTTATTCTGAGGTAAAGTTTGCTCCACACTACACCAGGTTCGTATTCTAGACTGCTTGAGGTCTAAGATACCAGGTAATTTTATACGAATTACTTACAAACTTGATAACACGTTTCAGAAGTCTATATTAAACATCTGACAAATCAAAATTATTAGATATGCGTACAACAATAGTGAGGTAACAAAGTCAGCTCAACCGCAATCTAACGGCTAAGTGGTTTGATTGCACAAATATTTACTATATACATCCAGAAGAGGGAGATGGCTTTAACTGGCTGACCCACGGGGCCTTAAGTCGTTTTTTTCACTGGCAAACCGTGAGATTATTCCCGTTAGGGTTGTGTTGGGAGTCTAAACAAACGATTCCCTCACGCCTGAGGAAACACATTCCCAATTTCCATCTGAATGTCCGTCACGCTCCTAACCGTCACGTCGTGATAACAATGGGAAAGACAGGGACCATGAATAGTCGTCTGAGATGTTGAGACCAATCGTTTTACTAGGGTCTATTGCTTAAACCCTTTAGAACCATCAGTAACCAATCCCACCAGTCCATGATCATTAAACAGCCTGTGCGAGCTCAATGGTCATGTAGGGGCAGATGATGCGGTCACGTCTGTCAACTTATTAGAATCCTAGCAAATGGTTTATACAGGATAACATACATGCAGAGCCAATGAAAATCAAGAAAATGAACAGTAGTCTATGTAGGCGCTTACACACACCCACGGACAGGCAGAACCTTCAGATGCACCGCAACAACAGCTTCCATAACCAGTTCTGCTGTTAACGCCCTTTTAACACAACACACCGTGACTAATAATTTATAAATCAATTAGAGCCTATCGATTTTTACCAAAAGCAACATGTGGTCCTCTTAGACGAGGGTGCCCCTGGATGGTAGTTTAAAAATAGCCCCTTTAACAACATATGGTCTTGAGGCAATTTTCAAATCGGAGTGTTCATACACAGCATTCCTGAAACGTCCACGTCTTTATTTACGTCCGAATTGCTCATAACGCCTATGGAATGTCAGTTTCTTATCGTTCTCGGTAAGTTTGACCTAACCCGACCAGAACAATCCCTCACCATGCCGCTTGCTGTTGTTCTTCCCAGGTATCTAAATGCTTTGACACAATGACCCGAGTTTGTTGAACTCTACAACGTGTTTGGAAAGTATACAAACCGGATCGAGTAAACGAAACCTATACGTTTGATACTTTGACGCTGCCAGTCAGCCGAGCGTTCGAGGAAATGTAATCCTAAATAAATTCCCAGCCTTTCATTCCAGGTTACGCTCTTGTACAAAAAACACATTTCCAACTACCAGGTTCCAGTACACTAGATATCTGAGTGTTTACAAAGTCTCTGAACGTGATCAATCCTCAGAATCCAGTTTTCGAAAACAACCGGGTTCTTAAAGTTTCGTACAGAATAATCCGTGGTATTCGGATAGTGTAGAAGCTAAATGCTGGTTTCCACACTTGAACACCACAGCGGTGCTTAAATTACACACTACACGAGTCTCGTCTCGACTCAACACAGCGCTGGGCTACAAGATCCTGCTTTACAAAACTACTGCCGTGAAGATTTCCACTCACATTTCTAAGCATTTTAACGTAGACAGTTCAGGTAGTTCCTTTATGGCACTTACACGTTCGAGTGATCCTTGAATGGCATGTCCTAGTCATAGTTAAATTCCCAAACTCGCTGAAATATCCCGTTCCGTGGCGCGAGTGGAATGCGGCTCGGCGTTCGGAACACGAGCAGCCTCGATCTGAGCAGTGCGAGGACTGACTGCACTGAAAACGATCAATCACGCGCGAGGTGTGCGCCCCGACGCTGCTCCAGAGCGCCACCTCGCGGCGTGTAAAAACACGACAGGAAACTTTTTTCTGAGGTTTAAGTACAGTATATTGGCCAAATGTGACCCTGGACCAAAAAACCAGTCAGATTTATTGATTTTGATTTATTGAGATTTATACATTTTATGAAGGCTAAGTAAATAGGCTTTCCATTGATGTATCGTTTAGAAAAATATCTGGCTGAGATACAACTATTTGAAATCTGAGGGTGCAAAAACAATATTGGGAAAATCGCCTTTAAAGTTGTCAGAATAAAGTTCTTAACAATGCACATCACTAATCAAAAATTAAGTTTTGATATATTTATGGTAGGAAATTTACAAAATATCTTCATGGAACATGAATTTTTGGCATAAAAGAAGAATCAATAATTTTGACCCATTTTTGGTTATTGCTACAAATATACCTGTGCTACTTAAAGGAGAAGTTCGCTCCCAGAAGAAAAATTTACTCACCCCTTGTCATTCAAGATGTTCATGTCTTTCTTTCTTTAGTCGTAAAGAAATTACGTTTTTTGAGGAAAACATTTCTGCATAGTGGCCTTATATGGTGTCCATGAATTTAAACTTCCAAAATACAATTTCAATGCAGCTCCAAAGGGCTGAGGAGGAAGAGTCTTATCTAGTGAAACAAATGGTTATTTTACAAAAAAATGTACAATTTATATACTTTTTATCCGCAAATGCTCGTCTTGTCTATTCTTTGCGCCACGCATGTGAACTCCCATCTCATTTTCTCCTCCAACTTCAAAATCATCCTACATCGCTGTTTTACCTTTTTTTGTAAAGGATGTTTGATCTTCTTTACACATTCACTTTGTAAACACTGGGTCGGTACTTCTGCAGCTATGTAGGACAATTTTGAAGTTGGGAAATAAAATGAGATGGGAGTTTTTCGACATACCCTAACTGTCTTGACCTGGATTACACAGAGTTCGCATGCGCGTCACATAGAATAGACAAGACGAGCATTTGAGGTTAAAAAGTATAGAAATTGTACATTTTTTTAGAAAATAAACAGGTTTCGCTAGATAAGACCTTCTTCCTTGGCTGGGATTGTTTAGAGCCCTTTGAAGCTGCATTGAAACTATTTTGGAAGTTCAAACTTGCAGGCACCATAGACGTCCACTATATGGTTTTGTTTTCCTCAAGAAACATAATTTCTTCACGACTAAAGAGAAAGAAAGACACGAACATCTTGAATGACAAGGGGGTGAGTAATTACCTGTAAATTTTTGCTCTGTAAGTGAACTTCTCCTTTAAGAGGTTTTGTGGTCCAGGGTCACAAATCAGTTTGGACTTTGGAGGAATTTATTGTAAAGAATCAATTTCAACATTAAAACAGTATACAGTGTAGTACAACAAATACACAATGCTGAAACAATATAGCACAACGGTTGTACAATTACTGTAAGTTAGATTTCTCAAAAAACTCAGAACCTTAACAGTTTTTTGTTTTCAAATAAAGATACACAAATCATTACAGGCCAGCAATCAATCTAATCCCTTTGTATTATCAGTGGCATGAAACCACAGGAAACTCACTTGTGCTGAAAGCATTAACATAAAACATCTCGGAAATTAGTCCTATAGCAATAATGCGATGGAGTTAAGTACAGACTGGTGTGTTGGTGTGAGCATGTGATTACTTGAATACAGAACAAAAGCTCTCTCAGGCCACAGAGTCAATTGATCCACTGGTGGCGACATCACTTACACTCACGCACGCCGACTCCACAGACTCTCAAACCTCCGAATGCAAGCAGACATGTAAATATAAGTATTTGTCAATATAAATAATTCACACAAAATAAACAAAACATTAAACTACAAAAGGCTGGAGCTGCAACAAAGGCAGATCTCGATAGAGACTCTGATATTGCATTTCATATGATTAATGTCTTTCTTTCATGTCTTTTCTCGCCAAACCACATCAAAGTGTTTGCACTGGCCAGGAAAAGGAAATCGCTTGATGACATATCTTAGTATGCAGGTCAGATCTGGACAGCAGCTGGCTCTCGGTTAATTGTGCTCATATTGGATAATCACTTAATAAAACAACATTAATATACTGCGTGAATGTATTTATTCAGGTCACTTGATAAATGACGACGAGTGCAACTCAATCACACCGGTAAGTTGTTTTGTAATATAATTTACCTCAGCACATGCACTCACTGACTGGTCATCACCCAATAAAGTGCTCACCCTCTGTTCTTCTGAATCCTGTTAGTGGCACAGCCACATGGCAAGGATTGGCAACCCTGCTGGGATGGGATTAGAGAAGCTATTAAAACACACACACACACACACAAACCAGACCATGTTAGTACAACCATCCACCACATTCCACTACTTAAAGACTGCAGCCATAAGAAGATTAACAACTCTGTTTTTGCACAGGTGTCATACAGACATCCACACACCACCGGAGGCACAAGCATCATTTAGCTGGAATGGCCGATTTTGTCCCCACCACTCTATGAAATAGCTCAAGGCAGGGATAAATCTAATTCAGAGGAAGCATCTTCAGTTCTTCTAGTGTTTGTTAGAGAGAGTGGTCATCCAGCACTGGAATTGCTTTTAATGTTTTGCTGAGTGGTCGTTGCAGACAGCAATAGCAGTGTGTTTTCTCACACTGCTCTAAGATGTACACTACTAAATAGGCTTATATTGCTTTATATAGATTTGTTTTGTCTGCTCAAAGTACAAAATGCAAAATCAAGATATACATACACTCACATATGGAGCAATTTTAGATAATTAAAATGTAAAAAGTTACAACACCCTGGATTGCAACCTGAAACCACTCATATTCAAAGCAACAAAAACATTCCCACTTGACCAACCAGTCATACTGGACTTTTAACTGCTGATCCATGTTTTTATCCACTGATCTACACTCTTAAAAATAAAGGTTATTTATGTAAGGGAAAAAGCACAGCTAGCTGACGTGGAACTACCTGTGCATTAAGTACGGAATAATTGTTGATGGGCCATTGAAGTCTTAGAAAATAATGTTTACTGTATTTATTTGTTTAGCCTGTGTCGTTGTGGGTTTTGGTTATTTTGCTGTTTTAGGCTGTAAGGATATTTGAAATGACTGAAATCATGTAGTGAAGTGATATAGATATGAACACAAAATTTGTTGAGTCAGCTTAAAAAAAATTGTTACCCTGCTGCTTAAAATTAAAATAATAAGTTCAGTCAACTCAAATAAGTTTAGTCAACTTGAAATGTTAAGTTGTACTAAGTGACAAATTAGATATTTAAGTTGACTAAACAAAAAAATTTGGTTTGTTAAACTTAAAAGCTGGGCTTGTTACCCAACTGCCTTAAAATTTTAAGTTGAATGAACTCAAATATCTAAGTTGTCACTTAGTACAACTTAACATTTCAAGTTGACTAAACTTTTTTGAGATGACTGAACTTAAAATTTTAAGGCAGCTGGGTAACAAATTATTTTAAGTTGACTCAACAAACAGTTTTTTACAGTGTACTGCGGTCAAGAGCTGCCTGGAACTACGTTCGCCGTGCGTTTCCCTGAAAAATAATGCACATCTTAGAATGTTCATCAGCCAATCAGATTCGAGCATTCAATGGCCCCTCTAGTATAAACTGTTTTAATGCATACCTGCCAGCCAATCAGAATCAAGTATTCAGACAGACCATGGTATAATGGCTTCTAATGTTCCATGAAGAACCTTTAGAACTGTTGAAGAACTTTTCTCTGAATGGTTATTTGGTAACCAAAAACAGTTCTTCCATGGCATCACTGCGAAAATCCCCTTTTAAAACTTTTATTTTTAGAGTGTACAAAGTTCCGGGACTGACAGATGTTGGAAAGAAGTAATTAAGACACTTTGTTTACTATTTGAATTAGCTGACAAGAATAATTGTTCCCCTAAAATTGCTGTTTAAATAAATTTTGGATATTTCTAAGCCAAATCTTAATTACATTTCAGCTTGCAAATGACTAATCTACTGAACTGATCTGTTTGTTGTTGAAACAGTACAAGTTCATATGAAATTATGTGTGCAAAATCTAATTAATCAGAATGTCTGTGCACCAAACTTTCTCCACCATCTTTTGAAACAAAGTGACGCTCTTTTCACCTGTTTTGCACACACCTGTTTCTTGTGATTTCACCTGTTAAATACTTTGCATACTGTATGTCTCTTATGCACCGTGAAGTCATGTATGGAGACACTACAATATGAAGCCTTCTTTTCTGGTCTGAGGGTAGCTGCGCTTGCGTTCTTGGTTTCAGATTACATTCTGCCTCTTGTCTCAGTGGAATTTGAATTTACTATTTTGGCTTTGACCTTGGACACTTAAATGTTTACGATCTTTGCATTATGGCTGGAGTTGAGCTTGTTAAAGAGTCCAAGGCACTTGTTTGACCGTGTAATTGTCTTATACCTCATAAAAGAACTTATAAAGTTTCCCACATCCATACACACACAGCTCTTGCTGAATGTTGGCTGAGACATTTAAACCTCAGTCACTGAATGTAAATCTATGATGGCTTCCTTTGAGACTATGTAATCACATCTAATTCCATCAGCTCAGCTGAGGAGACAACATCCTCCACTCAAGTTACAGAGCTTTTGATAGCAGCTACAGCTGCTCATATAAAGTTCATCATAAGTCTATTTTTGGAGTCATAGTGTGAGGTTTTGTTTCAAACTCTTGTATTCTTGAGGAACACATCTGGGTCAGAGTCTTATACGTTTTGAATCTTGGAAGAAGAATGATTTTCGCTAAACCTTTTCCTTTAAACAGCTGCTTTTTTGAAACTGCTGTTGTGTCCCATGACACTCTTTTTTTTTTTTCCAAGCAGATGATGGGTTTTCCCATTGAGCTTTGGTTTTTCCTGACCACTGTATCGCTGCGTAAGACCACAGTTCTTGTTACTTCCATAAACCCACAGTGAAACAATTATAGCGTTTGAGAAACATCATGAATTCATCTTAATTGAATGAATCAGTCCTCATTATTGAATACTTAATTTAATTCCTCTTTTAGTACACCCGACCATGACAGCAGAGCAGAAGACGACTGATGCTTTGAAACAAATGAACATTTCTGAGCTTTTCTCCTCAGATGCCGTCTCATTTTCACTGATTAAAAGATCTTTCTCAGATTTCAAGGCCAATTAAAAACAGCTATGTGGAAGTTATGTGAAAGGAAAAGGCTTTTCAAACCACAGCTGATGATTCACTTAGATATTTTTCTATAGTCTGGTGCTTATAATTTTATGTGCAATCAAATCCTGTTCAGACTAGTCCATTGACAATTGATGGCAATGAGCAGCTCATACTGAAGGCTGAAAAAAAATGTACATGTTGTTAAAGCAGATCTGAAAGCAGGAACAGCCTGATCATGACAATAACCATTCCCAAACCCAAGCTTTCATGAGTCTTATAAAATGTGTACTTGCATAATTGGATACTGATACTGTACCAAGCAAAGTGGAAGTTTGGGGTTTCAATAATGGCCACACATGTTTAAGAACGTGATTTGTAAATTACACAATGTTGAAATTCAAAAACCTACAGTCAAATCCGGTCCATATACAGAGACTTATTTCATAAATCAAATCAGGAGGTCAAATCCTACAGATGAACATTTAAAAAGAAGATAATGAGTTAGAAAGCTAAGTTTTAAAAAACCTAAGATGACCTCTATCTTCTATAAAGATGGTCTTCAATAAAGCATGACCCTGATCTCAACTTAACTGAGTGAAATATAACCCTTTACCTTTTAGCAGTATTTTTGGTGAAACCACAAAGCCAGAATCGTTTTCATTTAGGATATGACCATTTGAACTTGCAGGTCAGACTTTGATGGATGTGTTTTAGGATCAGATCTCTGAGGAGCTGCACTCTGTAAATGTGAATGCTAAACAGAAAACAAAGATATTTTGATGTTTGTAGTTGCTCTGGGATCAGTTCGACATGCTGAATATTGCTTAGCATCTTCAGCTCATATGGTGAAAAGTGTGCAAAGTATTTATGAGTGTCTGTGACCCTGGACATTATTTCTGCTGCTTGTCAAGAAGGTTCCAAATGTACAGTAGCAGTTGAAAGTTTTTATTATGACTACACACAATTCCATAGAAGAACCTTTTTTTGTCTAAATGGTTCCATAAAGAACCTTTAACATCTGAAGAGCTTTTCTGTTTCACCAAAGGTTATTTGTGGTGAAAGAAGGTTCTTCAGATTATAAAAAGGTAAGAAAGAAATGGTTCTCTAAAGAACCTTTGACTGAATGGTTCTTTGTGGAAACAAAAATGGTTCTTCTATGGCATCGCTGTGAAGAACCTTTTAAAGAACCTTTATTTTTAAGAGTGTATGTTTCCTATTTTAGAATAAAACTAAAATCATTAAGCTTATAAAAAATGTCTTTGCCACCCTTTTCTTGCAGCTTTGCAAAATCTGCTGCGCTGTAGTTGTTTGTTTGTGTGAACTTGATGTCTTTTTACCACACAAATCCACAGATGTTTAGCACCATGAGAATGAGCACACAGCTGGGACTTAAAAAAAAACTGACGGAACGTCATGTAGCTCATCAGTTTGAAGACATTATTTGGCTTCTGATCAAATTTGTGACATATTTGTGACATATTTCTGTGATATTATTTGATATTAGCTATTTTCCACTTCCGTCTGTTATAGTACTGTCATCATTTTCAGATTTAATGAGCCTTATGACACATAAAGCAACACACACAAAACACACATTTTTCTAGGCTAACATTAGATTAAGTGGCCATGTAAAGTTGCTACTACTCATTATTTCAGATGAAAAGCCATATTTGAGCATTTGGATGTCCTGCCTGATGTACTATATTACCACATGGGCACTGAGTGGGCATTCAAGAATTTTGAATGACTAGGTTGAGTGAGAGATTCAATGACTCAACTAATTCTTTACAGAATGAATAAGTATTTTGAACAAACTGGCTGAATGAATGAAACAAACTGACTCACTTATCAAGTCGCCACCTAATGGAATAACTATATAACTTGCAGAAAGTAAAATAAACAGTGTCCTAGTGCTGTATGAACAGTGTATAAACAGACCTATCAACTTTGAAACAAGAGGAACACCTCCCCAGCTCCTATTTAATTTGCTGTTGATGTCAAAGATTGTGAGTCCAATCAAACTCTACAGTATTTGTGACTTTTGCATGATAAATGATTTTGGTACTGTGTTGGTCGCCACTTCAATGTTCAATTTAAAATGTAGATTCTGAAGCAAAACAAGTCAAGAAACACTTGACTACAGCAAGTGTTCACCCACCATTATTCACAAAATAAAGCTAATTTATTAAATGTAATCATACACAATACTTGTTAAAAGTTTGAAAAGCATTATGATTTGGAAATGTTTTTAATGGAGTCTCTTCTGCTCACTGAGACTGCATTTATTTGATCAAAAATACAGTAAAAACAGTAAAATTTTGAAATATTATTACAACTTAGAATAACTATTTTCTATTTGAATAGATTTTAAAATGTAATTTACTCCTGTGATGTAAAGCTGAATTTTCAGCATCATTACTCCTGTCTTTGGTGTTACATGATTGTCACGTGACAACTGTTTTCAACATTTATAATAATCAGAAATGTTTTTTGAGCAGCAAATCTGCGTATTAGAATGATTTCTAAAAGATCATGTGACACTGAAGACTGATGTAAAGATGCTGAACATTTAGCTTTGCATCACAGATAAGAATTACATTTAACATATATTCACATAGATAACAGTTATTTGAAATTGTAATAATATTTCACAATTTTACTGTTTTTGCCGTATTTTTGAGCACATAAATGCAGCCTTTTTGAGCAGAAGAGACTTCATTAAAACATTTTAAAATTGTAATGCTTCCAAACTTGTGACAAATTCTGTATACGTTTCAAATACACTGCATTTCAAAGTTCTGAATGATGAATGCTTTGGTTGCTCATTAACACTTATCGCCTGCTAGCCAAGACATCACATCCAGTGACTCATGACATCACTTCGGTCTTCTCCAAACACACACACTCGCTCCTCCACAAACAAACCATCAGAGCCATTCATCTCTGTCATATAACAGTGACAGAAATACAATCCAGAGAGGAGCACAGAACAGCATCACACACATTTAACACCAATCAGTCACTGTCTGTGCGCTTTTAATGATCTTCCATACCTCACAGCCGCTCCTCAGAGGAGTATTTCAGGATGAGGTGGGTGATTTCCTCGCAGGCCGCTTATCCAGCGAGATGAGCTTTACCTGGGGTTCAGAGCTGAGAACGGCATCTGTTTACACCTGGAGGTGTGGATCTGATCCTCCAATAACTGTCTAAAGCCTTAGAAGCATAGCAGAGAACTGGTTTCTGTGTTTAACAGTCCTGAGGCGGTTTAATCAGGACTACGAAAGAGCCAGATGAACGCAAACACACCGAGGCCTGAGGTGAAATGCTCAAATACTGCTGGAATATAGGTAAACTCTCCAATGCAAACATATACTATCGCATGTATTTGTGTATTGTTATCTTACACCAGGCGCTCACACACACAGCTGGGAGTCTCAGGTAAACCTGTTTTCCACGCTTCTCATCTCCTCACAGCTCTTCATGTGAAATGACACTCAATCTCCAATGGTGCCCTCAGGCCACCGTACGGCTACAGGAAGTGTTTTCACCTACGTGTGCAACATCACAAGTTTCTTTTCTTCAGCTATAATTGATGTATTTCTGTTTCTTTGTGTTTTGCTGATTTGTCAAGAAACAGTGTACAAACCTTACTTTTTAGAGCTTTTAAACCATGAACAATAAGTAGCACGGGTATATTCGTAGCAATAGCCAACAATGCATTGTATGGGTTAAAATGATCAATTTTTCTTTTATGCCAAAAATCATTGAGATATTTTGAAGATATTTTGTAAATTTCCTACCTTAATATATCAAAACCTAATTTTTGATTAGTAATATGCATCGCTAAGAACTTCATTTTGGCAAATTTAAAAGCAATTTTTTTTTTTTTTTTTTTTTTTTTTGCACCCTTTTTGCACATCAGCTTTCAGATGATCTCAATTAAAAATCAAGACTGTTATGACCCTGGTCTAGTGTCACATTTACTTTAAGTCTTGTTTTCTAAAAAAAAAAAAAAAAGTTTTTGCTTAAAACAAGGGAAAAAAAAAATCTGCCAATGGTGTCAGAAAAATAAAATTCAAAGTTTATTTTTCTGACCCTATTGGCAGATTTGTTTTTAGCATAAACTCACTTAATTTTGATACATTTTTTCAGAACACTAGTCTCAATATCTTCTGTAATTTTTCTTCTTAAATAAATGTATCTTAAATTAAAAGATATGTATGTATACTGGAAAGCAATACAAAAAATTATATATATATATATACAGTACTGTGCAAAAGTCTTAGGCCACTAGTATTTTCACCAACAAAAAAATGGTTTTAAGTCAGTTATTTCTATGTTTTGCTGTAGTGTGTCAGTAGGAAATATTAGTTTACATTTCTAAACATTCATTTTGCCATTAATTGTAATAATCCAGTGAGATTTTTGTTTGCACAAGGAGTCTGACAACAGCCAGTGCTCCACACAGAGATCTGATCTCACCATCATCCAGTCTGTCTGGAATGACATGAAGAAACAGAACAAACTGAGACAGACTAAATCCAGAAGAACTGTGGCAACATCTCCAAGATGCTTGTTGTCAGACTCCTTGTGCAAACAAAAATCTCACTGGATTATTACAATTAATGGCAAAATGAATGTTTAGAAATGTAAACTGATATTTCCTACTGACACACTACAGCAAAAGATAGAAATAACTGACTTAAAACCATTTTTTTTGTTGGTGAAAATACTAGTGGCCTAAGACTTTTGCACAGTACTGTATATATATATGCATGCACTGTTTCTGAGAGTGAGTTCCATGAAGATATTTTGTAATTTCCTATCGTAAATATGTCAATACTTAATTTTTGATTAGTAATATGCATTGCTATGAATTTCATTTGGGCAACTTTAAAGATGATTTTCTCAATATTTTGATTTTTTGCACCCGCAGATTTCATTTTTTCAAATAGTTGTATCTCAGCCAAATATTGTCCTATCCTAACAAACCATATATCAATGGAAAGTTCATTTATTTATGATGTATAAACAACATATTTAAAAAAAAAAGAATTGGCTGTTTTTGGGTCACAAATATCCACATATCCACAAATATGCACAGTATTTCGGCCTGTACTGATTTAGCATGCTTTATTTTTCTATCGTGTGCATGCTTCCTCTCCTTCCCAGGATTTCTAAGTTGCCAAAAATGTCTGTGTTTTGGCTTTGGTTTCCTATTGTTTTTATACTTGCTAAAGGTAATGCCTGAAAAGTGACCAATAGCGTGAAGGAATTTTACATAATCAACCAATCATGGTGTGTGAAAAAGGTCAAAGCAATGCAAATGCAAGTACATATAATGTATGAGGACTCTAGAGAGACCATCAATATCAAAACAAAGCCAAAACCTGGTCATTTAGAAATCCCAGGCACGACACATCCAGGAAAAAAGGGCACATGTGTGTATGGAAAACCACTGGATTAATGGTTTTCCTGTATCAGTCAAATAACAATCCTGAAAAATCCCATAGACTTTCATTAACGGAATGTTCTGGGTTCTTTTTAATGGACAGGAAGGACTGGAGTTCAAGACCTCAATTGATTAGTGACATCACAGTAAACTATCGTTGACCTTTGACCTTATTGTCTGCAGCCTTTGAATAATTGCCAGCATTTGTAAAGAGCATTTAACCTCATTTGTATTTGTGGTGAGTGAAAGACACAAACACTATAAAGCACACGATGCCAGTTCACAGTTGTCAGTTCACTTTCCGTGAACCCCGCCCACAAGCCTCAATCTGATAGGCTCGTTGGTACAAACATTTACATTTATGCATACAGCAGATGTTGCATGGTGAAGAACAAGAACAAAAGCAAATTGTAAAAGCAATGCAAAATGGAAAGAGAGTCTGCATGACTATTTTATGTTTCAATTTAATAGCCATGATACATACATACATAAATTTGTTAATTAAATTCCTTTATTTATTATTAGTTCATATCTGAAATAATAGAAATCAGAATAATCTAAATAAAATTTTGCACTATGTAATATAGTTTTTATCCAAACTGCAGGCTCCCAGGTGAAAAAAGTGCACTTCTTTAATATATTTAAAGCGCTCAATTTTCACGTACTAATTTCAGATCATCTCAACTGTGCTGTTTTGGGACACCATGAATATGAATTAAAATATTTTTAATATTCTATCTCTGTATTTGTCACTTCACTTGTAGTACACTTGAACCCATCTTTCATACACAAGTACTCTCAAGTATACTACAAGTGGTAACTAAATGCATTTTTTAAATACAGAGATAGTATGTTAAAAGCACTTTTTGGTTCATACTCATGGTATCCAAAAATAGCACACTTGAGATGATCTTAAGTTTTTCTAAAGAAGTACTAAAGAATAATTTTTAGTGCATGAAAATAGAGCACTTCACATTATGAAAGTGCACTTTTTCTTTACCTGGGTTGTTAAACATGTGCATCACAGATTTGTAAAGTATTTTTCCTGCATTAAACAGCTTTGATTATGGCTCATTCAATCAGAAATTCCATTTTATAATCATAGTTTTAGTTCACTTGATTGAAATGGTTTATTTTAAGGCACTTTGAAATGAATAATGGTGTTTGTTGTGCATTCATGTTTCTGTGATCTCTTGCCACTGATTGTGAGGAGAATTTAACAGCTGCTGCATATATTTAAAACACGTGCATTTCTAAATTTTGATTAATTCGAATGGCGTTTTACTTCTAAAACTACGTTGCTCTTTCTCGCACCTGTTATTTGTCCTCATCTTGAGTAGAAACGAATGCATTTTAATGCTCCTTTTTGCATCTTTGTTTGAGCAATACTTTACAGTTTATATGAAGTAAACGGTTAGTAAGATAATGACAGGCTGGCTGTAATCATCATAATAAGATAATGTTTGTTGGCATCAGGGCATGTTGCGGTTTGGCATCTGTATTATTATCTGGCAAAGTGTGATTAACCTGAATATTTCCTGCAGATTACAGTTCAGCGAAACTCAAACTGTGTTTTCCAGTAGTGCATCAGCTCAACCATTCACCATCAAATACTCGTTACTGCAACAAGTCGGAGCCAATTATTTGACATTATACTAAAGCGAGTAAACAGCGTCATAATGAGCGCAGAACACGGAGCTCAATGGAAATGACGGCGGAGAGGCTTTATTTTCGTGAATATGCTTCCGCGAGTGTTAAATGAGCTGTGAAATGAGATTCCATCACACACACAGCATTAAAAAAAGTGTTAAAGTGTTTAAAAGGAAGACTGAAAGAAAGTAAAAAGCCAATCTCGCTTTCAGGAGGAAATCTGGATCATTACATTGACTTTTGGAAGCCATCAGAGGAATTTGATTTTCTAATGGTGTAATGGTGAGCGAGTGCTTATAAATGCAAATACAGGACACACACACACACACACACACCAACCCTTCCGAGTCTGACAGATGCTTATTGAGAGATTTACAGACGCTCATTTGTCGCAGTGTGTGTTTGTGGATCTGCAACAGCTCAGTTTTTGCATTTTCTCATGGTTTGAAGGCATTTTGCACCTGCTGTGGAGAAACTTTCATTCAACTCATTTGCATTTGTTCACTTTGCGTCTGTTTCTGAGCTTCGGGCTGTGAATGAAGTTTTACCCTCAGAGGGAACAGCTCATTCTCTGCTCGTGACATATGCAAAGTACAATACATTAGAATAAAATTCCATAGTGAATGAAATTAAAACTTTCCAAAATGACAATTTCACTTGTAATACTGAGAGTCATACAGTAAAAGCTCTGCCCACGTGATATTTTAGATGAGGTAAAGGTGTGTGGTATATGTCACTTCCCGTTTGTTGCGGTTGCACGCTTAGAGTTTGAGCTCCGTCGAGTTAATTTCTTATTGTCTGTTTTTCAATTCAAAATCAATTTTATACACAATCATTCTTGTTTCTTATAACGTGTGAATATACCCCCTATTGTATTCTACAACTAAAACATCCGGATTGCTTTGTTATCACTAGTTTTGTTTTGATTTCCGGAGTCGCTAGCTTATAGCCCGTTAGCAGCACCAACGTGGTTGCCGCTAATCCTGCTTGCATTGTTTACACACTGCTTACACACATTTCCATTGTTTACTCACTGTTACTTGCTTTAATGGCGAATTTGTGTCCACCTTTGAGTGCAGGTGAGGACACGTTCGAGCTGCACTCGTTGCAGCTCGAGCTGGAGGCCGTGGAGAAGCAGATCCAGGAGCTGTTGGTGCGGCAGACGGAGCTGAGAGAGCGGAGGGCCGCTCTGGAATCCTCCCGGGTGAGTATACAGCGTGATACTAACACTCTGACCGCCTCTACTCCGTGTGCTTCTCTGCCCAGGTCCCGTGCACCCTGGACGCGATCTTCCCAGATGTCCTTCACTCCGGCGCCGGGACACCACGGACCCTGGGTGCAGCAGCAGCGGAAGACGCGAGCCAGGCCCCGGCCGAGGACCTCGCCCCCTCCGCCGCCTCCGGTCTTCGAGATCTCCACCCGGAACCGCTTCGCTCCCCTCCGCGAGACGGAACGCGACGCTGTGATCGTCGGAGACTCCATTGTCCGGTACGTACGTGCTACTTTAGCTAAAGGTAAAGTCCACACCCACTGTTTTCCTGGTGCTCGCGTTCTCGATGTTTCTGCGCAGATACCCGCGATCCTGAAGGACGGCGAGAGCGTCGGCGCGATCGTTCTGCACGCGGGGGTGAACGACACCAGGCTGCGGCAGACGGAGGTTCTGAAGAGGGACTTCAGCAGCCTGATCGAGACGGTTCGCAGCACGTCGCCCGCGACGAGGATCATCGTGTCAGGACCACTTCCCACGTATCGACGTGGGCACGAAAGGTTCAGTAGACTTCTTGCTCTAAATGAATGGTTATTGACATGGTGTAAAGAACAGAAACTGCTCTTTGTTAATAATTGGAATCTTTTCTGGGAGCGTCCTAGGCTTTTCCGTGCTGATGGCCTGCACCCCAGCAGAGTCGGAGCGGAGCTGCTGTCGGACAACATCTCCAGGACGCTACGCTCCATTTGACTAGTGAGTACATTCTTATATGATTGCTACGATGGCTTTTGTTCTGAACGCTTAAATGATAGTAGTAGCACTGTCCAATCTATAAAGACTGTGTCTGTTCCTCGAATAGTGAGGTCAAAACGTAAATTTAATGTAGGATCTAGAAAAAATCTGATCGTAATTAAACCAGAAAAAAGCAAAATACACGAACAGAAACCATTTTTAAAGCTTGGGCTCCTAAACATTGGATCACTTGCACCCAAAGCAGTTATTGTGAATGAAATGATCACAGATAATAGTTTTGATGTACTCTGCTTAACTGAAACCTGGCTAAAACCTAATGATTATATTAGTCTAAATGAGTCTACTCCACCAAACTACTACTATAAGCATGAGCCCCGTCAGAGTGGTCGTGGTGGTGGTGTTGCAACAATATATAGTGATATTTTCAATGTTACTCAGAAAGCAGGATACAGGTTTAATTCATTTGAAATACTTTTGCTTAATGTTTCTC
Organism: Cirrhinus mrigala; assembly: GCA_036247105.1. NCBI lineage: Eukaryota > Metazoa > Chordata > Actinopteri > Cypriniformes > Cyprinidae > Cirrhinus > Cirrhinus mrigala. The sequence goes on from CM070012.1 coordinate 1,827,767, forward strand.
TGCCAGATATGCAAAAGAAATCTCTCCTATCTCTTGTTTTAGCTACTGTGTATAGACCGCCAGGGCCATATACAGATTTCCTAAAAGAATTTGCAGAATTCCTTTCGGAACTATTGGTTAATTTTGATAAAGTGCTAATTGTCGGAGATTTTAACATTCACGTTGATAATACAAATGATGCGTTAGGACTTGCGTTTACTGACCTAATAAACTCTTTTGGAGTTAAGCAAAATGTCACTGGGCCCACTCATCGTTTTAATCATACGCTAGATTTAATTATATCGCATGGAATTGATCTTACTGATATAGATATCGTACCTCAAAGTGATGATGTTTCTGACCATTTCCTTGTATCGTGCATGCTGCGTATCACTGATATTAACTGTAGGGCTCCGCGTTATCGTCTTGGCAGAACTATTGTTCCAGCCACCAAAGATAGATTCACAAATAACCTGCCTGATTTATCTCAACTGCTCTGTGTACCCCTTAATACACAGGATCTAGACAAAATGACTAGCAATATGGGCACCATCTTCTCCGATACGTTAGAAGCTGTTGCCCCCATCAAATTGAAAAAAGTTAGAGAAAAACGTATTGCACCATGGTACAATAGTAATAACCAATCCCTCAAAAAAGAAACTCGCAATCTTGAGCGCAAATGGAGAAAAACTAACTTGGAAGTTTTTAGAATTGCATGGAAAAACTGTATGTCCAGATACAGACAGGCTTTAAAAGCTGCTAGGGCTGAGCATTTCCGCGAACTCATAGAAAATAACCAAAACAATCCAAGGTTTTTATTTAGCACTGTGGCTAGATTAACAAATAACCAGACGCCACCTGATCTAAATATTCCTTTACAGTTTAATAGCAATGACTTTATGAATTTCTTCACTGATAAAATAGATAACATCAGAAATACAATAACCAATGTAGATTATACTGCATCTAATATGTCAACTTCTTTCGTCGCACCCAAAGAAAAACTGCAGTACTTTACCGCTATAGGACAGGAAGAGTTAAATAAACTCATCACTGTGTCTAAACCAACAACATGCCCATTAGATCCCGTACCCACTAAATTACTAAAAGAATTGTTACCTGTGGCAGAAGAACCGCTTCTCAATATTATCAACTCATCGTTATCTTTAGGTCACGTCCCTAAACCATTCAAGCTGGCGGTTATTAAGCCTCTTATTAAGAAACCACAGCTAGACCCTAGTGAACTGGCAAATTATAGACCCATTTCTAATCTTCCATTTATGTCTAAAATTTTAGAGAAAGTTATATGTGCTCAACTGTGCTCATTCTTGCAAAAAAATGATATCTATGAAGAATTTCAGTCAGGCTTCAGGCCCCATCACAGCACAGAAACTGCACTTGTTAAAATCACTAATGACTTGCTTCTTGCGTCAGACCAAGGCTGCATCTCACTGCTAGTTTTACTTGATCTTAGTGCTGCGTTTGACACTATAGATCATGACATACTAATAGATCGACTACAAAATTATGCAGGTATCCAAGGGCAGGCTTTAAAATGGTTTAGATCCTACCTGTCTGATCGCTACCACTTTGTTTATTTAAATGGGGAGTCATCTCAGTTATCACCAGTGAAGTATGGAGTGCCACAAGGATCTGTTCTAGGTCCTCTACTATTTTCAATATACATGCTGCCCCTTGGTAATATTATTAGAAAACACGGGATTAATTTCCATTGTTATGCTGATGATACTCAACTATATATCTCAACAAGACCAGATGAAACTTCTGAATTATCAAAGTTAACAGAGTGCGTTAAAAATGTAAAAGATTGGATGACCAACAATTTTCTGCTATTAAATTCAGATAAGACAGAGATATTACTTATTGGACCTAAAAACAATACACAGAATCTTTTGACTTACAATTTACAACTAGACGGATGTACTGTTACTTCCACTACAGTCAAAAGCCTGGGTGTTATATTAGACAGCAACTTGTCTTTTGAAAATCATATTTCTCATGTTACAAAAACAGCATTCTTCCATCTTAGAAACATTGCCAAGCTGCGAAACATGTTACCTGTTTCTGATGCAGAAAAGCTAGTTGACGCATTCATGACCTCTAGACTGGACTATTGTAATGCACTACTAGGTGGTTGTCCTGCATCTTCAATAAACAAGCTACAGATAGTCCAAAATGCAGCTGCTAGAGTCCTTACCAGGTCAAGAAAATATGATCATATTACCCCAATTTTAAAGTCTCTGCACTGGCTGCCTATTAGATTCCGCATCAGCTACAAAATAGCACTTCTTACCTATAAGGCACTTAACGGTTTAGCTCCTGCGTACCTAACTAGTCTTCTACCACGCTACAATCCATCACGCTCCCTAAGGTCACAAAACTCTGGACTGTTGGTAGTACCTAGGATAGCAAAGTCCACTAAAGGAGGTAGAGCTTTTTCACATTTGGCACCCAAACTCTGGAACAGCCTTCCTGATAACGTTCGGGGTTCAGACACACTCTCTCGGTTTAAATCTAGATTAAAGACACATCTTTTTAGCCAAGCATTCAAATAATGCATCTCATAAACTTTTTCTGCAGCTATATCTGATCAAATGTTCATTTTAATCTTTTAGCTCTGGTTTAACAAACCTTCCTTTTCTTAGTTTGAACAGCAGCTACGCTAATTATGTTCCTATTTGTTCTCTGTTTTTGCCATGGGATTGACATCCCATGGTAACTAGGAATTCACAAGCTCCAGTGTGGATCCAGAACACTTAAGAAGAGATGATGCCAACCCCTCAGAGGACTTCAGATGATGCCAACCCTGAAAACATACAGCACTACCGAATTCTGCTACTAATTTATAGTGTTCTTTGTCTGTTTGATTACGTCATTAATTGATCTTTACCACACATCTCTACCATATGTACATCAAGCTACTACTACATATATTGTAAAAATGTCAATTTGGTGTAAAGCTGCTTTGCAACGATATGTATCGTGAAAAGCGCTATACAAATAAATTTGAATTGAATTGAATTGAATTGAATATCTCCAGCTGATTCAAATGTCACATATCACATCTATCAACATGTTTAATCCAAATGGCATTTAAATGCAGATACAGTGCATATAACATCTTCAAGTGAACATCAGTTATTTTTGAAGAAACTGATGCTGTGAACCAATAGTATGTGAAACGGTAATATATTCTCAAATTCATATGTTTGTTGTTTACCTTAATGAATATGTAAAAACATGCTGCACTTTTCTGGCTGATAAAAAAAGTTTGTTTTGTATATTTACATTCCCAGTCTTACTCTATTTTATCCACCTTTGTGGTCCACCAGTCCAATCAAAGGCTGATTCTTAGACTTTTACCTCCAATTACAAACGTTTCTTGCAAAGTAGCTCTAGTTATTAAACATTAAGCATTACATTATATGAATCATGTCACAGTACACCCATATCTTTTGAAAGATAAATCAGGGTTTCCCAAACTGGGGTTGATGAAAAGCTAATAATTAATTATACGATGAAAAATGTAAAATTAATGTAAAATGAAATCAAAATAATACACTTACTAAAAAGATTTCTTTTGTTTACCTGCATGTCATGTGATCATTAACCAATGTTAGAGAACCATGGATATGCAAATGAGCTTATCAATTATTTAAATATTTCTTAAAATCAAACTTAAAATCACGGTTATTAATGTCAGGCAATTATAGTAAACTAAAACTAAAACCATTAAAAAAAAACAATTTTGTCAGTTGAAATAAAATAAAAATAGAATAAAAAACATTAACTGAAACAAAACATACTAAAAACTAACTAAAATAAAATAAAATAACAAATTTTATTGCAACATTTTATGGCAACATTTCTGATTTGCATTTAGTTTAACTTGATGTGCTGAAATAACTAAAATTAAAACTTAAATGAAAGTTACTATAAATTATATAGGCATACATAAATTAATAAATCCCCCACAAAACTAGTAATAAAATTAAATCAATAAAAAACAATAAAACAATAAAAATTGCAAATTAAATATTTTAACTAAGAGGGGGTCGGCTGACCTAATAATTTAGAAATCCATGGAATAATAAGGTAAACTGAACAAAAATCATCACATTGCATAATATTTTTGCCAATTTTTATACTTTTTGCCAAAAAAACTCTAATGTGTGATTTGTGAAATGAACTACCAGTCAAAAGTTTCTGAACAGTAAGATTTTCAGTGTTTTTTAAAGAAGTCTCTTCTGCTCACCAAGCCTGCATTTATGTGATCCAAAGTACAGCAAAAACAGTAAAATTTCGAAATATTTTTACAGTGTGAAAATACTGTTTTGTTTTGTAATATACTGTACATTTTATGTAATTTCTGTGATCAAAGCTGAATTTTCAGCATCTTTCCCTCAGTCTTTAGTGTCACATGATCCTTCAGAAATCATTCTAATATGCTGACAAAAAAAAAAAAAAAACATGTATTATGATTATGATTATTTAAAACAGTTGAGTAAATTTTTTCAGGATTCTTTGAAATTATAGAAATGAATACCTTTATTTTGCAAGGATGCTTTAAATTGATTAAAAGTGATGATAAAGACATTTATTATGAATAAAAATATTTTTATTTCAGATAAAGGCTGTTCTTCTGAACTTTCTATTCATCAGAGAAACCTTAAAAATTCTACTCAGCTGTTTTCAACATAATAATAATAATAATAACAACAACAAATGTTTTTTAAACAATCATAATATTATAATGATTTCTGAAGGATCAGGTGACTGGAGTAATGATGCTAAAAATTCAGCTTTGAAATCACAGGAATAAATTACATTTTAAAAATTATTCAAATAGAAAACAGTTTTTTTAAATTGTAAAAATATTTTACAATTTTACTGTTTTTGCTGTTTGGATCAAATAAATGCAGGCTTGGTGAGCAGAAGAGACTTCTTAAAAAAAAAAAAAAAAAAACATTAAAAAAACGTTTGCCTGGTAGTGTTTTGAGCACAAAACAATTAAAATCTTGTGCATTCTTTCCTGGTAATTCTATCATATTTCTGTCGACACAAATGACAGCATTTGTTAAGAAAAAGCCTAGCCTTTCTTTTATTTGAGCTCGGTGTTTTTGACCCTGAAGGCAGACCATCTTCATATCATATGATATTCTACTCCAAACAAGATAGCAGTTTCATATCCTGGTATTATTTTAATATGTGCTCGGCAAACATAATAAAGCGCCGTCATATGTTCAGTCACACGAGTAAACTGTATTTCGTTCGAATCAGTGTTTAACAGTGTCTTTCTGTGATTCACGATGGGAGATCAATACGGCACATCGAGAACGCCTGATTCCATTTTCCAACCTGTTATCTTCATCCGTCTCCACCAGCGTTACCATGACTACAAGCACACAGCCAGCGTCCTCTCCTGAGCATCCGCTCCTCGTGAACACAGTGAGAGTCTGTGCCAGAGACGCACAGAGAAGCAATGCATGGAAATCAAGTCACACGCCACTCCAACGTTGAGAGATCTGTTATTGATCCCTGAGGAGACAGACACTGATTCCACCTCTTGCATCTATTTCTGAACTTCACGAAACACTCAATTATCACAGAACATACATGTGATATATTTCACAGACTCATATTTATCTCAAAACCAAACCTGTTTGTGCAGCCCAAAAAAAGCAACCAGTGGAGAGAGAAAACAATTGCTCCATTTTTGAACCTGTTAATCTGTAATGCAAAGATGGAAAAGATCTTTATGCCAATTCCTGTAGATCTCTTTTAATATCTCAAATAGCTGAAAGTAAATATTAGTGATTTAAAAATGTATAAAATGCATAAGGCTATACTGAAATATTAGAGATTTATTTGTTCAAAAATGCATAAATGATACTGAAATATTAGTGATTTAAAAATGTATACAAATGCATAAGCTATACTGAAATATTAGAGATGTATTTGTTCAAAAATGCATAAACGATACTGAAATATTAGCGATTTAAAAATGTACAAACTATACTGAAATATGTGATTTAAAAATGCATAAATGATACTGAAATATTAGTGATTTAAAAATGCATAAAAATGCATAAACTATACTGAAATATTAGTAATTGAAAAATGCATTAAATACATGACCTATATTGAAATATTAGATTTATTTTCAAAAATGCATAAACTATACTGAAATATTAGTGATTTAAAAATGCACAAAAATGCATAAGCTATATTAAAATATTAGAGATTTATTTTTAAAAATGCATCCACTATAATGAAATATTGGAGATTTAAAAATGCATAAACGATACTGAAATATTAGTGATTTAAAAATGCATAAACCGTAGTGAAATATTAGTGATTTGTATGTTCAAAAATGCATAAGCTATACTAAATAATAGAAATTTAAAAATGCATAAAATGCATAAGCTATATTGAAATATTGGGATTTATGTTCTAAAATGTATAAACTATACTGAAATATCAGTGATTTAAAAATGCATAAAAATCTGATATATTGAAACATTTAAGACTTGTTAAAAAATGCATCAACTATACTGAAATATTAGTGATTTAAAATGCATAAATGATACTGAAATATTAGCTATTTAAAAATGCATAAACTATAGTGAAATATTAGTGATATGTATGTTCAAAAATGCATAAACTATACTTAAATTTGTGATTTAAAAATGCATAAGCTATATTGAAATATTACATTTATATGTTCAAAAATGCATACTGTAAACTATAATGAGATTAGTGATTAAAAAATGCATAACTATACTGAAATATTAGAGATTTATGTTCAAAAATGCATCAGCTGTACTGAAATACTGGAGATTGAAATGTTCCTTGCAGAAAATGCATTTCCTCAGAACACACAGCAGTGGACAAAGATGCTTTTTGTCTCTATATTGGTGCAGTTCCATCATATTCATCTGTGCGGATCCTCAGAAAACACAGTTTCACACTGATGAACACTCTTCACATTCACTGTTTGGAAAGCTAACAGAGTAATGAGAGACTGAAGAAAGAAACAGATCGCTGAAGAGACTTTATTTGCTCACAGTAAATGAAGATCAGCTCAACAAACCAACACAGTCCTGATACCTCACACACACACACACACACACACACACACACACACACACACACACACAGACACACAGACACACACACACAGACACACACGTCCTCTAATGCTGCTCCTCTTCTTCAGCACCAACCATTATCATCATCTTCATCTTCATCCGTGATTCACCAGCAAGTTCTGCAGAGAACAAACAAATGTCACGTCAACAAGCGCTGATTTCCATAATAAATGTCCTTTATCAATTCAAGCGTTCATCTGTCGTTCACCTTTCCTTTAGGCTTTAGGTTTTTCTACAATTATTCTATAAGCAACACACACTAGTCACAACAGTCAAGCTAACAGAGTAATGAGAGACCGAAGAGAGAAACAGATCACTGAAGAGACTTTATTTGCTCACAGTAGATGAAGATCAGCTCAACAAACCAACACAGTCCTGATACCTCACACACACACACACACACTTTTAGCATATAGAACATTATAGATTCCAAATCTGATTCTGTAAAAATTAATTAATTCATTATTTAATTAATTAATTAAATAATAATAACAATAATAATATATTTATTTTAGGAAGTAAAAAAGTGTGTAGTTTCTTAAAAATAATTTTTAAAGACCAAAACTGATTTTACTTTTTGCCAGCCAGCTGAGAGAAAAAAAACAAAACAAAACAACAACAACAATACAATAATACAACAATACAACTTACTTGAAACAAGCAAACAAACATTATCTAAAATGAAATAAAACCAGACTCAAAATCCTAAATTTATTTTACTTCAGTCAGCTGCCAAGAAAACTTTTCTTTTTCATTTGAACTTGAAGTACTAAAATAATTTAAACTAAAAATAAATAAATAAATTGACAACAAAAATGACAAAAACACACAACTAAACTATTAACATTTTTATTTATATAATAATTTTATTAAAATATATAAATTAATATTTTATATAAAAATTAATGCACATATAAAAATATTAAAAATTAAAATGAAAGCAGAAAACAAAATTAAAAACGAAATTAAAAAACTATAATATATCTCAATAATCCTGGTTAGAGATACATGGTAAATGTTTTATTTTATATACTTATGTTATATCTTATAGTTCTAAATTATACATTCTTAACCTATAGATAATTTAATTACATTTTTCATTATAAATTATTTATTTATGTATTATTTTATTATTTTTATTTATTTGCACATTGAATTTTTAATTTCACTCATAATGCAGTACATATATTTATGATAAAGTAATGCAGTAGACTTAAACCTACACTACATTATATATATATATATATATATATATATATATGTATTTTATTCACTCAGAGAAAAGATGATTTTCACAGTAAAGACAGTTCCTGAGCTCTGAGCTGAAGTTTACCGCTGTCTGTGCTTCAGTCTGGTTGAGATATGACACTGATGCGTGTCATTTTCCTCAGTAGAGATGTTGAAATAAAGCCGCACGTCTTCAATCCTCACGCGCCCTTTGGCCCGACGGCACAAAGAAACGGTCACAGCTGGAAAATGCCGTCCCAATCAAGCCAAAGGAGCGTAAAATGAAGATGCCAGCCTCAGCGGAGCAGCGCCGCGGGCATCAGGAACCACTAACCACCTTCCCTCCTGTCCTCGTCCTGCAGACACTGCTGTAGATTAATGACCCGACCCGCGGCTTCATCAATGAGCAGCATTCACTCACACACACACACACAGACACACACACACGAGTCAAAGCTCACGCCTCACTGAGACCCGCCGCCTCCCGCAGACACCTGCTCTAAACCGGACACTCACTTTATTACTGCTGACGGACCATCATTACTGTCCCGCACAGATAATGGGACTCGCTCACAGGATATTTAGACACAATACAGGAACAAGACACACCGGCTCCAAAAATATTAGACAGAAATGAGTCAACTGAAGACTGGAGTAATGATGCTGAAAATTCAGCTTTTCATCACAGGAATAAATTACATTGTACAATATATTCACACAGAAAAAAAGCTATTTCAAATTGTAATAATATTTCACAATCTTACAGCACTGTAAAAAAAAATAATTAAAAAAAAAACAGTTGCAGCCTTAAATTACGTGGTTTAATTATTTTGATTAAGTTAAGGTAATGAAAAAACATATATTGTCATGACTTAATTTTTGTGTAGTCTATTTTGTATAGTATTTTGGTGAGCAAAATTATATATATATATATATATATATATATATATATATATATATATATATATATATATATATATTGGTAAGAAGATCATTTTTATTTTTAAGTTTTTGGGAAAAAAAAAACAAACAAACTCACTTTATATATGTATATTAAAAAAAAACTCACTTTATACATGTATATGTAACAAATTTTAAAAAAAGATTATATATATATATATATTTTTTTTTTTTTTTTTTTCTTTTTATATATCTATATATCTTATTATATACATCATAAATAAATAAAAATTTATTAGTCAAAAAGTATTAGTCCATAAAATATATAAATAATATTTTTTAAATAAACTATTTATTGCATTGATTTATCGCTTTTCCAACTACACTGTGAAAACAAATTTCATATACAATTACTTATTATTCAGTATTTTTTCCTATTTTCTTTTTCCAAGCAAAACATCTGACAAAAGGACCATTGTTGGGTTTGAAAAGACAAAACAAATCTAGTTTTGGAAAATGAGACAAATACTGTGGTTAAAAGACATGTGTAGAAGAACAGTGAAGTTAGGGAGAAAAAAAAAAAAAGAGACATGGATACAGACACTTGATCTGATGAAACCACATTCAGATATTTAGGAATAAACAATAAGAAAGAGTACAAACAGGAAGTGGCAGACAGGAAGAGGAGGAACAGGCCAGAAAAGAAGTATAGGAAATATCCAGAATGAAGTGTTCATGCCATATTTAGTTTTAGATGTCAGCGGGTTCAATGTGAAAGCCTTACAAATATGAAGGTCAGAGGACGTCTACTGTCTGCTCAGAGATATGAACGTGATACGGTGACCATCGTGGTCAGGAGAACAGATCTGGAGGAAACAATGGCTGTCAGCTTCATCATCTGAATCAATCACACAGACCGTCTTCCAGCTGCAGGACGGCACATGAGAAATGTCAGACGCTTTCATGATCTCAGGATCGTCCTGACACGCGTTTCCTTCATTATCAGCGCTCTTTCAATCACCCGGCGGAGCGAGATCTCTAACGCTGGGAGCGCTTCACGCTGACGGCTCCGTTTCGAGCACTAAACTGAACCTGGATATGAAAACCTTGAAACAGATCACTGTACTGTGATAAATCAGGAGTACCGTGAGATATGAGGTTTAGAATGGTAGAATGTGTTATCATACCACCATACCACATATCATACCATCTTAACCACTGTCAAATAACTGTAAATGCATGAGCTCTTCTGATGAAATGCTTTTATAAAACAGCATCAACAAAAATCTGGTACAAAAACAAATAACTTAATTTGGCCTTTAAATATATGCATTTCCATAAAAGTAGCATGTTTTGTGTTGTAGTTGGGACATTGATAAGATCTGAGCTTTCACTAGTGCATTTCTAGCTGTTTCCTTCTGTCTGGAGTGAAAAGAGTCTCAAGAGTCTCTCTGTGATGTTCTAATCTCTATGGCTCTGTCTTTGGAAGCCCATTTCACATAAAAAAAAAGAAATCCTGCTTTGATAAATTATGACAAAAAAAGTCAAAATTATGAGATACTAAGTCACAATGACACAAATAATAATTATGAAAAAAGTCATAATTATATAAATTCAATAAACATTTGAACTTAAGAGATAAAAAGTCAAAATTATGAGATAAAATTGTGTTTATGTTTAATTCTGTTTTTTTATTTTTTTTCAAAATTTATGATATACTAAGGTCATAATTAGACAAATGTCAAAATGAGAATATAATTACGAAAAAAGTTAAAATTATGAGGTGTAAACTCATAATTATAAAACAATATTTGAAATTATAAAATAAAAATAATTACGAGATAAAAAGTTGAACTTATGAAATGAATCAAAATTATGAGATAATCGGCCAAAATTGAGATAAAGATGTCAAATTTTGATAAAAGTGAAATACTAACTCATAATTATGATAAACAACCCAAATTCATTTATCAATAAAATAAAACACACACACACACACACACACACACACACACACACACACACACACACACACTTTAGACTTCGTCATAATTATGAGATAAAAAGTTATGGTCATGACAGTCAAATTATGACTATCTCATAATTAAAAAATAAAAATTTGAAATAATGAGATTTAAAAGCCATAATTATGACAAAAAGTCAAATTTGAGATACTGTTATATATAACTATGAGATAAGTCATAATGAGATAAATGTCAAAATAATTGACAACTGTTGATAATTACAAGATAAAATATAAAAATTATGAGATAAAAGATCACAAAATTGTGAGATTAAATTTTTTTTTCAAAATTTATTATGAGACACTAAGTAATAATGAGACAAATGTCAACATAAAGTCACAATTATGACAAAAAGTTGATATTTTGAGATGTAAACTCAATTATAAAACAGCATTTGAAACTATAAAATAAAGATAATTGCGAGATAAAAATTTGAATTTATGAAATGAATTAATATTATGAGATAAAAGCCAAAACTGAGATAAAAATATCAAATTTTGATAAAAGTAGGGTACTAAGTCCTAATTATGATAAATGTACGAAATTCATCAATGAGATAAAAAACACAATTACTACCAAGTCATAATTATGAGATAAAAAGTTGAAAATAATGATATAAAAAGCCATTATCATGAAAAATTATGACAATTTATGATCATTTCTGTCATAATTAAAAGACAAAAAGCTGAAATAATGAGATAAACAGCCATAATTGAGATAAAAATCAAATTTGAGATACTATTATATAATTGTGATTTACTAAGTCATAATGAGATAAATGTAAAAATTCTGAGATGAAGAGTTGAAATTATGCTATGAAAAAGATAAAAGATCACAAAATTACGAGATGAAAATGATTTTTATTTATTTATTATGAGATACTAAGTCATAATGAGAGAAATGTTAAAATGAGAAAGTCATAATTATGACAAAAAAATGTATATTTTGAGATGTAAACTCAATTATAAAACAGTATTTGAAATTATAAAATAAAAATAATTGCAAGATAAAAAGTTGGAAATATGAAATGAATCAAAATTGTGAAAATTGTGTCAAAATAATGAGATAAAAGCAATGTTCATGACAAAAAGTTAAATTTGAGATACTTTCATACATGATTATAAGATACTAAGTAATAAGATAAATGTCAAAATAATGAGATAAAAATGTGGAATTATGCTATAAAATATTTGTGAGATAAAAAGTTGCTAATTACGATAAAGTCAAAATTATGAGATAAAAGATCAAAATTATGAGATTAAATTGAGACATGTCATAATTTAAACTTTTTATGTCATTGTAGCTTTTTATATCATGATTTCAACTTATGTCAATTTCAACTCTATTCAACTGTCCTCTCAAATTAAGGAAAAACAGGCTAGAAAAATGATTTTTTTTTTTAAACACTAAAATTACTACAAAGAGACTATATATCATCCCTTAACAGATTATGACAGTGACATGGAGAGGGTCTGTGTTTAGTCACAATGGCTCTGAATGCTCAGCCTTCAGTGTTGAAGAGCTCCAGTAGACGATTCTTTTGAATGTAAATGTCTTTCATTAGCACCGTGTTTCACTTCGGTAGCAGTGTGGCAGTGCGCCTGCTCTAGTTGGCATACGGCCACTGCGCCAGCTTCACACACACACACACACACACACACACACACACACACACACTCAGAAATCATCTCTAATAAAAGCTGTTGTTATCTGTGTGTGTGTGTGTGTGTGTGTGTGTGTGTGTGTGTGTGTGTGAGATGCATGAACAATCCAGTATTAAAATGAGTCTGGTACAAGGTCAGCATATTCACACACACTCATCAGACGAGACACACAGCAGTGGACGCTGCTTCTTATTTCCTGCAGAGAGAATGACTCTGGCATGTTTTAAAATGAGCTAGCTCTTCCTCACACAATGGAGAGAAATATGAATAAAATATCACTATCGGCCAATATTATCATGTTGTTTCATTATCAGCGTGAGTCTGATTAGACTCAAATTGCCAATATCATCAGAGCTGCTTTCTTACATTTCAAACAGTACACTCTTTTTCTATGCGCAGTTAAAAAAAAAAAAGTACTAAACAGTTATCCATCTTTTTAGCAGTACATTACAATTGCTCTAAAATACTTGATTCTGACCTGGTCAATAATAGAATTTACACATCTCCTTATCACAGTGCTGTTATTTTCAACTAACTCTACAACTACTAAAAATCATTTTGGTGATTAAAAATAAAATAAAATAAAGTACAATGCCTTAGAAATGTTTTCTCAGCAACTATTACTAAAATTACTTAAACTATCAATAGGTAACTGAAATAAAGCTGAAAATAAAATATAAATATTAGATGAAAAACTTGGTAACACTTTACAATAAGGTTCATTAGTTAACATTAGTTAACTACATTAATTAACATGAACTAAGAATGAACAATACTTCTACACCCTTTACTAATCTTAGTTCATGTGAATTACAGCATTTACTAATGCATTATTAAAATCACAAGTTGTGTTTGTTAACATTAGTTAATGCACTGTAAACTAACATGAATTAACAATGAACAACTGTATTTTTATTAACTAACATTAACAAAGATTAATGAATAGAGTAATAAATGTTTTGTTCATAGTTTGTTCATGTTAGTTAATACATTTACTAATGTTAACAAATGACACCTTATTGTAAACTGTTACCAAAAACTTAAAGCTAAAAAACTAAAGTTGAAGTACTAAAATTACTAAAACTGAAATAAACAAAAATTAATGCTGTAGAGGTATTCTGTGGAAAAGCACAGAACAAAATGACTAAAACTGAAACTTAAAAAAAAAAAAAAAAAGTCTTGATCACCTTACCACAGTGCTGTTATTTTCAACTAGAACTATTTTAGTGATTTTATTTTTGGTGATTAAAAATAAAATAAAATAAAATAATATAAAATACCTCATAAATGTTTTCTCGGCAACTAAAACTACTAAAACTATTGATAGGTAACTGAAATAAAGCTGAAAATAAAATATTAATATTAGATGAAAAACTAAAGTTGAAGTACTAAAATTACTAAAACTTAAAAAAATGAATGCTGTAGAGGTATTCTGTGCAAAAGCACAGAACAAAATGACTAAAACTGAGACTAAAATAAAAATGTCTTGATTACCACAGTGCTGTTATTTTCAACTAAATCCACAACTATTAAAAATCTTTTTTGGTGATTAAAAATAAAATAAAATAAAATACCTTTGAAATGTTTTCTCAGCAACTAAAACTAAGGTAACTGAAATAAAGCTAAATATAAAATATAAATATTAGATGAAAAACTTAAAGCTAAAACATTAATGTTGAAGCACTAAAATTACTAAAACTGAAATAAAAAAAAGTTAATGCTGTAGAGGTATTCTGTGCAAAAGCACAGAACAAAATGACTAAAATTGAAACTAAAATAAAAATGCCCTGATTTACCACAGTGCTGTTATTTGCTATTAAAATGAAATTGAAACTATTCAAAATGACAAAAACTGAAACTAAAATAAAAAATTCTGGATTGCCTTACCACAGTGCTGTTATTTTCAACTAAAACTACAACTGTTAAACATTTTTGGTGATTAAAAATAAATAAAATAAAATAAAATAAACAAAATAAAATGTTTTCTTGGCAACTAACTGAAATACATAGTACAAGTAAATAAAATACTAGATAAAAAATAGTGTTTATTTTGACTACTTTATGACTGGTTGACTGTACATTGTCTCTTTAATGTTATCTACAGTAATAATAATAATAATAATAATAATAATAATATTTTGCAATACTGTGCATCCCCAATAAAAGCCCTCAGATCCCACACGTACCTTCTTGGAGGTGTTGATGCAGTTCATGTAGTCTTTGGCCAGCTGTGAGCAGTGCAGCGTCTGGTGTCTGTTCAGTTTGTAGCAGCTCAACACCTGCGACTGCAGCTCAGGACAGATGGGACTCACATGATGAGGCCTGACCATTACAGACACACATACAGAGGACTTATAAACACTTACACTGAGTAACAATTAAAGACATTTAGATAAAAATAAATGTATGCCACTCACACTCATTCTGTTGTGAAATCAAAATAAAACTAATACAGGATCAACGGTGTTAAATACCAGCTCAAGAACACAAAAGAAATCACAGGTGCAATGACTGACAGACACAAAACTAAGAACTGAAAAAAAAATTAGTCTTAGTCCTGCCACCTAGTGGCTACAAGAAATATTGCTGTGAAACTTGCAGATGAATTTTTTCTCTCACAGAGAGCATGATGGACCTTCAAAGATGAAATTGGCAATGCTATTGAGTGGACATGTCTATGACTAAACAAAAAAAAAGTTCAAACTTTATCTTAGTATATTAAGACATCTCAATGTAGGTAAGGTAAACTAGGTAACTAAGTAAAATGAAAATTAAAACCATAACAAATAAAAACAAATAACATAAACATTGAAATGAATGAACTGAAGTACAATAAAATATGTAAAAAAAGTAAATATATATATATATATATATATATATATAGAAATAACTTTATTATTTTTTACTTTTTTTTTTTTTTTAGCAATTTGTAATACTACAATAATAAAAAACATTATTTTTTTATTTTAAACAAATCATTTTAGCTAGAAGCCAAGGTGAAGTTTCTCAATTTTATTTATTTTAACTGAATAACTAAATCCAAAATAAAATTAATAAAAATTATATATTATATATAGATATAATTAAAAGAACACAACAGAATTACTAAAAATTTAACTGAAATTAAAATGATTAAAACTTAAATTAGAAAAATTGAATCTACTTAAAAATATAAAAATAATTTATAAAATAAATAATAAAAAAAAAAATAGTATGATACTGAAACAGCACTGTCTCAGTGTTATATCTATACTCACTTAACAGTGGCCTCTGCTTTAACCGCCTCCTGCTTGTACATGTGTAGAGTCTGTTGATAGTATTCAGTATTCTGCAGAAACAGAAACATTCAATCATTCAGAGTTCATTCATGTTCAGCTGCATTCATTCATAAAACACACAGACAGTTCAAATCTTTCTGAAATATTGTATTTGCTTTCCTGCAGATTCTCCGTTTACAATGAGCAAGTCCCAATCAGAAGCATTTTCTGTGCCATTTATCATGCAAATTCATAGGGAATAAAAAAAAAAACAAGATATCATAATTCATTCTTGCTTTGCTTTGGTTCAGTAATGTTTTTTTTCTCTCCATCTCATGCATCTGTTACCTTCTCTAAACCAATCTCACAATGCAATAAACGCTCAAAAATGTGTATGTGGAACTCTCCAGCATCCTCGCAGGTTCAATTAAAGCCACGCCATTATTTTTCTAGCTCTGTCAGCGCATCTCTCAGCCAGCGGACACCGAGCGAGACGTCGTAACGTTTTATTTGGTGAGTTTTATGGGCATTTACACGGCAATTACCACAATTACAAAACACAGCAGTGCGGAACATTACATTCACAGCTTCCCATTCATGAGACACCATCACATCTCACTCAATGCATCTGCCTCAGACAAACTTTTGCCAGCACTTAGATGTTTGTTAGAAAAAATGATCTGCCACTCACATCTGCTAGTATAAAGGACCACAGGATTTGCTTGTTTAATATAAGTTGACATAATATGTAGACAAAAATGAACGCTCACAACACAAAACATGATTACACTGTAAAAAAAAAAAAAAAAAAAACACACAAAAGTCAGCTTAAAATAATTTGTTACCCTGCTGCCTTAAAATTTTAAGTTCCGTCAACTCAAATAAGTTTATTCAGCTTGAAATGTTAAGTTGTACTAAGTAAAAACTTAGATATTTGTGTTTGTTAAACTTAACAGATGGGTAAGTAACCCAGCTGCCTTAAAATTTGAAGTTGATTCAACTCAAATATCTAAGTTGTCACTTAGTATAATTTAACATTTCAAGTTGAATAAACTTTTGAGTTGACTGAACTTAAAATTTTAAGGCAGCCAGGTAACAAATTATTTTAAGTTGACTCAACAAATTGTTTTTTACAGTGTTGTTTTAATTGAAACAAAAATGCAAAACAGTTTATCCAGAAACAGTATTGTCAAAGTTAACTAAAAGTACTGAAACTATTGACAAGAAACTGAAATAAAGCTGAAAATAAAATAAAATATTAGATGGAAAAAAAACATAAAAAAAAACAAAAAAAAAACAAAAACAAAAGCAAAAAACTGAAATAAAAAGAAATAACTAATGCTATTGAGAAGTTCTGTGCTTTTGCAACAAAAAAAAACAAAAACAAAAAACTAAAATTGACACTTAAATGAATACAAAAACTGAAAATGTATATAAAAATGAATTCAAATTAATATAAAATATAGATTATTTAATAGTATATAAATAATACAAAGAAAATGAAAAACTAACAAAAATTGTTACTTTAATTAAAATAAATGTGTATATATGAAAAATAAACATCCTGCAAAATTATTACAATTTCACTGAAAATATATATAAAAAACTGAAAATATATATTTAAAAAATAAATTTTAATTAATTCAAAATGTTAATTATTTAATAGTGTATAACTAATACAAAAAAAATAAATAAATCCTTATGTAACACCTAATAAAAGCGACAAAAATATCCAACAAAATAATTTCAATTTCTCCAAAAATATATTTTTAAAAATCGGAAAATATATTACAAAAAATCTATTCTAATTAATTTTAAATATTAATTATTTAATAGTATATAAATAATACAAAAATAATTTTAAAAATCCTTAAACCTGAACAAAAATTGTTAATTGAATTAAAATAAATGTTAGGTAAAATAAAATGACAAAAACATCCAAAAAATGATTTAAATTTCACTGAAAATTTTATATACGCACACTAATATTTTATATATATATATATATATAAATAAAGGTACAATAAAAAAAAGATGTAAAAGTAAGGGTAAAAATGATCATGAAAAACTAAATTATGACTGTTTCGGTGCAAGAAACCTTGACTGATATTATAAATGGACTTCAGGGAAACAAATCAATATGCAGAAGTGTGAAATAAAGCCCGTTGAGTTTTATCGTTGTAATATCTGCTCGTTTCTTCAGCTCTGAGCTGTTAAATTCAGAAAGACACAAAAACAATACGCTGTAAGTGATTATAATCTATCAGTGTAATTACCATCTCACAGTCTGTATCATCACACAGCTGGAGTAATTAGACTCCGTTATCTTATTAAATCTACAATTACCCGACGCAAGAGGTAGAGAGAAACAAGAGGGACAAAAAAAGCATCACAAATCATCAGTCTGAGAGTCATTATTAACAGAAGTGTCATTTTTAGCTGAGCTATCCTTTAAGGAGTTTGTTCAAATCACTAACAGTGGCAGTAACGATGGTTGCCTTATCAAACACCTCTAATAAGAGATGTGAAGTTTCACAGTTTGCTGCTGCTGAGATCCCATCATTCCTCCTTCAGAGAAGTTAAAGTCTTAATGGGATAAACAGCAAATAAGTAAAGCTGAGATAATGTTGTAGAGATAACGTTCCTCGCCCGTTTTCTCTCGCTATCGCTTCATCTTTTGATTCTCGGCTCGTTCTCTCGTTTTCCACTTCATTAATACCCCATTCTCGCCTCTGTTGAAGCGTTTTCATCTCTGTCTTTCCGCTCTGATCTGTTGTAAAACATCACCTCAGTAAAACTGCACAAGCAGAAGCACCCTCACATATATTGTTTATGTCTCTTTGATGCAATACAGTGACAGCACAGCTGGAGCAGATGTGTCATGTTTGTTCGGGTGGGAACGTGCCATTTAACAAACACATGCATAATCTCTCCTAAATTCATTTAAAGGTGGAACACAGAACAAAACAAATGTTTTGAACATCTTTTACCGTGCTCGTTAAAATTTCAGTGTTGACTTAGAAGTATTTTGTTCATCTTTTTACAAGCTTTTAGCATTAAAAAGATCTTGCAATTCTGACTTTTTTACTCACAATTGTAAATTTATATTTTGCAATACTGACTTTTTTCTTGCAATTGTGTCCTCTTTCTCTAAATTGTGAGATACAAACTTGCAATTGTGAGCTATAAAGTGCAATTCAGAGGAGAAACAAAAAGTTTTTTTTTCTTACAGTTTATATCTCACAATTCTGACTTTATTTCTTAGAACTGTGAGTTTATATCATGCATTTCTGACTTTGTAACTTGCAACTGTGAGTTTCTATCACTTCATTCTAAGAAAAAAGCCAGAATTGTGAGAGAAAAAAAAACAGAATTGTGAAATAAAAGTCACAATAACCTTGTTTTCACATTCAGTGGCAAAAATGGGCTTCCATATAGTTCCACCTCAAAGTAAAAAAAATAATACATTGAGACTTTAATCCCACAATTTTGACTTTTTTCTCTGCAATTGTAAATTTATATTTCACAATTCTGACAATTTTCGCAGAATTTTATTTCTCACACTTGCAATTTTGATTTTTTATTCGAATTCTAAATTTACGTCACAAATCTGTTTTTCTTAAAAAATACAGAATTAAGTAATTGCGACTTTTTATCTCACTTTTTAACTCATTGCAAGTTTATATCTTGCAACAAGTTTATTCTAATTTTGAAGAGACATTGCAAGACTTGCAATTGTGAGAAAAAAGTCAGAATGATAAGAAAAAAATCTGAATTATGAGGTTAAAAAAATAAGAAGAAAAGTTAAGAGATAAAAAAAAAAGGCACAATTACTTTTTTCATGGAAAAAATAAGCTTTTATAGAAATGTCCAGTGAGTGTTGCTAAAAACGCATTCCGTTTTATATGAAACATTAACGTAATTCTGGCAATGTTTTATTGTGCTTGTTGTTGAACATATTGCAGCAATTTGGAAATTGCATGTCCGGTGAGTGCCACTAAAAGGTTAATGCTCTATTGCATTCGAAAATAACATACTGCCTACACTAAACCTGATTGACAAAAGCAAATGAGAGATAAAAACACACTTACTGAAGCAATCATGCAATTTTATCTTGTTTCTACAAGTCTTTGATCTCTTTTGGTTTCACCGGATTCGTACCCGAGCGTTTTGCATCACAAGTGCAATGCTGTACCGGGTGCGCTACTGAGCAAGTTTACTACATCAGAAAAGCCAAACATATGGCTCTGGTTATGTCATGCAAACATCAAAATGTATTAGTTTACAAATCAGGTGCTACGGTAAAAGTGTTTTGAGGCCTTAAGAAAGAAAGTACGCAAAAATAAGTCTTTATTAATCATTAATCTAACTGTGTAATCACAATTTGTGTGAAAATGAATAAATGTTGTTGGTGTTTTATTGCCTCTAGTGTTCAATTCAACTACAAACTGCAGCGAATTGCACTTATGGGAAAAATGATTGTAGAAACAACAAAGAAATTGCTAGTAAATTTCACAATTAATTACAAAGAAACATAACAATGAAGAATAATGAAGGAGATTACACCTGTGTGTCCAGGTAAAGCCTCTAAGATTGGAGCAGATATCAGTCCGAGCTTCATCTGATAACACGAGCAGCTGAGTCTGATTTATTCTTGCAAATGCTTGACGGAGTGAAAAGCACAAACCCTTTTTAAGATGAAGGACGTGAATATTACATTACAGTGTGAAGAGTGAAGATAGACATGCAGAAGAGAAAGTCAGTGGGATCAGGATCTTTGTTCCTCTGTGTGTGTGTGAGATGCCTTTGTGTCACGCTCAGGATTTCTCTCTGAGAGCTTAACCAAAGCGTTTCAGATTAGTGTGTAGGCTGAATCTTAAAAATGTGAGCCGTCATTTAAAGCATCACACACACACAGACTGCAGCGGTATAACGCACACATGACAGACGAGAGCCGATTAAAGGTCTCACCTCAATAGAGCAGGAGACAGAGAAAGAGAAAAGATTCAGGAATGGAGGAGTGTGTGTCTATTTAAGCAGAGCATCACATCCACTGTGTGTGTGTGTGTGTGTGTGTGTGTGTGTATCTAAAGCATTGTGTGTGTGTTTAGCTTCATCAAATGAAATTGCAAAAAAAAAACAACCTGTTTTCAAACAGGTTTTCTTGTACATGGGTTGGACGAACAGATAATCCTGCCCTAAATTTACTGGGCTGTATATATATACACTACCGTTCAAAAGTTTGGGGTCAGTAAGACTTGTGATAGTCTTTAAAGTAGTCTCTTATGGTCATCAAGGCTGCATTTATTTGATTAAAAATATAGAAAAAAAACATAATGTAATATTGCAAAATGTTTCTACAATATAAAATAATGTTTTTTTATTTTAACATACTTTAAAATAGAATTTATTCCTGTGATGAAAAGCTGAATTTTTATCAGCTGTTACTCCAGTCTTAAGTGTGACATGATCCTTCAGAAATCATCCTAATATGCGGATTTATTATTAGAATGATCAGTGTTGGATAATATCAACAGTTGTGCTGCCAAATATTTTTTGGAACCTGTAATTTTTTTTTTCAGGATTCTTTCATGAATAACAAGTTTAAAAAGTACAGTGTTTATTCAAAATATAAATATTTTATAACAATGTAAATTATTTATTATTAACTTTTAATAAACATTTAATTATTAACTTAATACATCCTTGGTGAATAAAAGTATTAATTTCTTAAAAAAAAAAAAAAAAAAAAAGAAAGAAACAATAAAAATGTACTGACCCCAAACTTTTGAACGGTAGTGTATATATATATATGAAGAGTTCAGATGCAAAACCAGCTAAAAGCCATCTCGATCAAAAATGAGATAATGATACTGAGTGAATGCTCTCGACACATATTATACGTCCATCAAATGCTTTTACTTCAAACTCACTAAATTCCAGCCTCAGCCCAATCAGAAGTACCGGTACTTACATAGAAACCTATACAAAGTAGCCAGAAAGAAACGCTCATTTTAAAGAAATACGTCAGATGAATTTAGAGGCTTTTGCATCTGAACTCTTCATATATAATATAATATAACATAACATAATATATGTTTGTTTGTTTGTTTGTATATATATATATACACACACACACATACAGCTGGGCAGATTACTTACAAATTGTAATCCATTACTGATTCCAAATTACATGACAAAAATTGTAGTTACTAACATAATCCATTACATTACACATTTTAGTAATATAATCTGACTACTTTTAGATTACTGTTAAACTAACTTGTTTATCACACTGATTTAAATTGGATAACCTTGTACCATATTAATATAAACATAGAGATAAGTAAGAAAATATATTCCATTAATTGTTACTAGAGACATGAAGTGCGTTAAACATTACATTATGTTCAGGTTTCCCAAACAGGGGTTTATGAAGAAACTGCAGGGGGTTTATAAGTTTTATAAAAAGCTAATAATTAAAATATCATTAAAATGTTAAATCATAAAAATTTTAAATAAAAAAAATAAATCAAAATAAAACATTTACTAATAAAATGAAATATTTTATTTGTTTATCTGCATGTCATGTGACCATAACCAATGTCAGAGAAACATGAACATGCAAATGTGACACTTAATTATTAACATCATTATTTGAAAAAGAAAAATAATTTACTGCTATAGTGTAAATAATATGAAAAAAAAAACTATTTATAACTATTTATTCATTTATATATATTATTTATTTAACAGTGAGGTGAAATATGACCAGACATGTCATTAACTGTCATGAAAATTGTCACTGTGCAAAAAAAATAAAAAATTGTATCTTACTGGTCACAAAAATAGGCTTTCTATAATAATAATGTAATGTAATGTAATTCATCCTTTTTTATTTATTTGCTTTTTTTTTTTTTTATTTAACTTTGCGTTGAAATGACCAGACATATCTTTATTTGTCATGATGTCATGAAAAAAAAAAATAATAATAATACTACTAAATAATCTTAATGCTCATAAAAATAGGCTTTCTATAATATAATATAATATAATATAATATAATATAATATAATATAATATAATATAATATAATATAATATAATATATGTTTATTTGTTTGTTTGTTTATATTTAACTTTGAGATGAAATATGACTAAACATGTTTTTGTGTTTTAAGTAATGAGCTATATTGCATCTTTCTGCTTAATTTATGAGAGTGCTGCAGAGCAGTGTGTTTATTTGGGTGTAATTATTGCTCACACACACAGAGCTAAAGCGTAACTAAGTCTGTTTAGTCTCTGTACAGACACTGTGCTGCACAAACCGCATGAATGATGATCCTACAACCTCAGCTCAACTTCAGCTATAATTAGATAGCTGATCTCAAATACGTTTGAGAAGCTGATGACCCATGGTGTGGTCTACATTTAATTCAACATTTCACTAATTTTATGGCCATATTAACTGAAAGATTACATAATATTTATACTTCGTCACACCACAACAGATTTAAAATGAACTAGTAAAGACAAAAAGGTGATTAAAATACTTCCCAGTTTTCAATTCAACACTTGACATGAACATGAACCCTTACAGTGATATTTAACTTCAAATCTTGATGTTAATCTGAACATGTTAAGCACCATAATCTGTTCAAATCCACGTCTGCTGACCATCATCTCTCGTCTGGTAACACAGAAGGTTTGATCTTTTTATGGTTCATTTTAATTCTTTACTATGTGCACCTTTATTGGGGTGTAGATAAGTTGAAGGTTCAAAGATCACATTCCCATAAGACTTTGTCTTGAACATTTGAACATTTGCAGCCTTTGAACCTACAACTTTTACTAAATTGTACTGATTCAATTTATTCACTGTAAATACAGTTTTCCTGCAGCTCAACAAGGTCACGGGTTTGCTTCCCAGAGAAAGCAAGAATGGATCAAAAAATATAAATGTGTACCTTGAATGCACTGTAAAACGCTTTGGATAAAAGCATCTGGCAAATGCATAAATGTGAATGTAAAATATTATATGATGTGACGTCCTGTTCGCTCTGACAGTTCAATATAAATACAGTTAATTTGAATAAAGTTGTATAATGCTTAAAAATAAACAGCACCAATCTGACTGCTGGACGTCCAAAAATATTTCTGATCAATCAGAGTCCTTTCACAGCGAGTGAACAGATGCTGCAGGCCATCTGATGCTTTTAATCGATTCATTTTTACAGTACTGAATAAATGTACTTTTTTTTTTTTATAGCAATGGGTTTACTATTTATGGCTTATAAGATCATATTTTCACATTTGTTTTTATGTGAAGTAAATAAACTCTTAGTTTCTTAGTTTTTACACTCCTTGTTTCATTCTCATCAAATTCATCTATTTCATTTTTAGTTGTTGTGATGAAACAGTTTGCGTTTTGCTGCACATCAAATAAACACAAGCTCAAACTCTCTCTTTCGCTTTCATTCCTCAGGCTGTTAATAAATGATCTAAAACAACTTTCAAAAGCATAAAATCAGACATTTGGATTCTACCCACAGTTCATCTCTCCGTATCAGTCACACACACACACACACACACACACACATTAAAGTGGCGTATCGCTCATCAGAAGAAGCAGAAAGACACAAGAGCAGTTCAGAGGAAGCCGCATAATCATGACCTCTGTTATCGTGTTTATGCAAACAGATGTATTCTTAAATGCAGACACGCCAACTGTATTTAATATGACAGTGACATATCAAAGAAAACAGACCATCTTCAGCCTGAGGCACTTACAGTAACATCAAAGAGACGAGATGTTTGTAAGAACGTGCCGGTGAAGTGAGCACGTGTCTGTGTTTGTACTTCTAAAAGCCAAATTTAGTAAATATCCTAACAAATACTGTATCATAAAACCTGTTAAAACTGACATGTTTTATTTCTAGCAATGAATAAAGGTTCATATATGGGCCAAATTTAGTTTTCAAATCTAAAAATGCTTTGCGAGGAAGCGTCACGCACCTTCTTCTCCATCAGTTGTAGCTGCTCCTTATAAAACTGTTCCAGATGTTTCAGCTCATATTCTTTCTTCTTCAGCTGTCGGGCCTGAGAGAGACACAGAATAACCTGCTCAACATCATGTGTTTGTTTGCTATTCAACAAAACTCTTGATGGCTTTTAAACATGGCAGATGTTCTGCTGCAGCAGTGAGGAGCAGCACATGATGAAGATCTGATGTCCTCTGATGTACCTGACGGCTGACGGAAACTGCCAGTTTAAGAAGCCATGCACAACAGAAAGAGCGCAGCAGCATGCAAGAGGACAGAAAAACCGTCATATCATCACAAACCTCACTGAATAACGCTGAGAACAGCCATGGAAAAATGAGCTTTCTGCGATGACAAGCACAATAACATGACGTACAATAACACAAAACAAAGTATGATGGGACAGAATGAAAAGACACACTTCAGATGTATGTATAAGATGATACACACTCAATGTGTGTGTGTGTGTGTGTGTGTTTATTCACATAAAAAAAACAGCAATAACACACACACACAATGATAAGTGAAGATTTCATCTGACTAACAGCTTTAAAGTCAACATGAAAAAAGGTTTGATTTTCTGTTTGATGATCTTCATCAAAATGTAATAATTTGTAATGTCACAGTGTTGTTATTGTTAAAAATATGAATAAAGTTCATTTGCAAAAAATTAACAATTTTCAAAAATCATGTTTTTTCATTGTGCATTCCAATTAATCTCAATTAAACTGCAGCTGGGTTAGTTTGATATAAAGTATGAAAAAAAATACAGCTAACTAACACAATATAACACAATAAGACAAGATAAAATAATAAAAAACATGATTTTTGAAAGTGGGGAAAAAAAGAAAAAAAAAAACAGTTATCTGTTTTTGCAAATAAACTCTTCATATTTAAAATAGTTTTCAGTAATTGAAATGAATTTTCATCAGCCATTACTCATCTTCAGCATCACATGATCCTTGAGAAATTATTCTAATACGCTGATTTATCATCAATGTTGGAAACTTAATTTTTATTTTATTTTATTTTATTTTTTATTAGGATTCTTTGATGAATAAAATGTTATAAAGAACAGCATTTACTTAAAATATAAATGTTTTGTAGTCAAAGTTCGGGGTCAGTACATTTTTTCTATCTTTCTTTCTTTGAAAGAAATCAATACTTTTGTTCAGCAAGATGTGCTAAATTGAGCAAAAGTGATAGTAAAGACTTGTATTGTTAAAAAAGATTTCTGTTTTGTATATGTGCTGTTCTTTTGAACTTTTATTGTTCATTTTAAGAATCCTGAAAAAAGTATCAACATTAATAAATCAGTATATTAGAATGATTTCTGAAGGATTATGTGACAGTGAAGACTGGAGTAAATAAACTGGAGAAATGAATCATATTTTAAAGTATATTATTGTTATTGTTAATGCAATACTATTTCATAATGTTTTTTTTTTCTGTTTTTAATAAAATAAATGCAACTTTGATGAGCATGAGATGTCTTTGAACAGATTAACAATTTTTGAACAGCAGTGTATATATACATATAAGATGGAAAAAAAAAAACTTAAACTTAAAGAACAAAAAAAAAACCTAATAAATTAAGTTTAAGTTGAAGGACTAAAACTTAAAAATTAAAGCTATAAATAAATGTAAAAAACATAAAAACAACAAAAGCATATAACAAAATGATTCAAACTTTAACCAAAATTAAAATGAAAACTAAAATAAATAAATAAAATAAAAGCCAAATCAAAACATTACTATAATGTCATATAAAAAATTTATAATTTCTTATTTTAATCCAATCAGTTCATCACATATAAAATCAAGTCATAATGACGTTTTTGTTGATAAATATTGTGTGACTCTAGTAACACAGTTTCGTGTTGACTTTAAATCGATGAAGAGGCTCACTGTGTGTGCTTTCTTATTTACAAACAGCACTAAGGAGCAATGACACATAAAAACTACAATAAAACTGAGATGCATAGCCAACGACTGCTGCTGCTGTTGCTTACCCGAGCACTCAACTCATCTGGCTGAGAAAGGAGAGAAAAATAATGAGGAAATATAACATCTACCCTGAATAAGATCCATCGGCTGTTATATTTATAAATACACAAATGAAATGAAGCCACATCAGGTCTAGGACAGTTTTAAGATGCCTTAATCTGTTTCTATAGGGCTTCATGCATTTCTTACAGTGGTTTGCTGTTCTTTTACACTCGTTTAGTTTAATGAACTGGGGATTAACACTCATCTGTGAGTCTAAATGAGTCTGAACACACATGTATGATCAGTGCTGTTGATAGCAATCAGCTCAGGGAAAAATTAACTGACATAAAAGATTGCAATCGTGAGCTCTGAAAGCTTTACATGCAAAACAGGGTAATTATAATTAACGACAAAACCTGGTTATTATAAATTACACACTGTGTAATTAAACACAAAACGTCGCCTCAAAAAGCAACATTAAATCAAACACTCCTGCTGCCATCTAGTGCTACAAAACACTCATGTAATAAAGCATCCAGCTGGATTTGAAAAAGACACCTCATTTTATGTAATTAACCTAAACTTATCATCATCAAAAAATATCTGAGAAAGCAAAAGAATATATTATATTTACAAATATATATTAATAATATATTTGATTTTGTCAAAATAAAGCTTGTTAAATGCATACTGTATGTCAGAGAAGGACAGACAGCGTCAGGAGAATGAAAGAAGAGAAGCGAGAGAAAGAGTGTGTGTGTGTCTCACCAGGTTGTGTGTTTGGTCTAGCTCCTGGCGTGTCTTTGCTCTCTCTCGCAGCGCCGCTAGGTTCATGTCGTCTCCCGCCATCTCCCTCTCTCTACGGCTGATCCGGGCCAACTCTTCCTGGACCAGAGCCTGCTCACGCTCAAACCTGCAGCCAACACACACACACAAGAACACACACGCACGCGTCAGGTACAGGGACCAGCAGACACTAATTACATGACCATTAAACACCATTAAAAATTAGTCATGTTGAATAAGCCAACTAGCCATCATTCCAGTGAACGCAGGTCATATTTGAGCCGAAAATCAATTTTAATCTCATTTAATCATCATAATCACATTCTCATTACTGTAATGTCAAAAAAAATAATTATATTTTATTTAAACTGACAATTATCCATACATAATGGATGTATTAGATGTAATGCGTTTCAGGGTTATTATCGTCAACTAAAACTATTTAAAATGACAAAAAAACAAAAACGCATAAAAATAATTACTAACAAAAAAAAAGGTCAAAAACAAAAACTGAAAATATAAAAATAAACACCAATTGAAAATATTAATGAAAACTATTATATAAATAATACTTATATACCTACAAAGAGACCTACAAAATGTGCAGTGTTGGGGGTGCTCACAGGACCGGTTTGAAAACCACTGATATAATGCATTAAAGTAGTTTTAATGCATTCATTTTGCCTTGTAATGCACATTATAATGCACTGAATAAACTCATGAGTAATTGTAGCCACAAATATAATACATTAAAACACATCTATTTCATTGTTACACCTTAAGAAAGTATAGCGGATTAAAAAATGACAAACAAACCAAATACTGTAAGGCACTTGTACAACTACGCAACTTTGGTTACAATTATTTCTGAAAAGATAATAATGCATTACAACGTACATCATGAATACCTTTATAATGCATTATAGATAAAGGCTTTAAGTAAAGTGTAACCACACGATTTACTGATTTTTAGAAGAGTTGCAGCAGTTATTATGGCAGAAGATGTCTTAACTACATAAATATATGTAACATACTAACCGTCTTCTGAGCTCCTCCTGTGTCTCTGCTGCAGATGGCCTGGAAGGCCCTGAAATATTAATATAACACAGTCAAATGTGAGATATAAAGTGAGTGTTGCTGAAGACAGAGGCAGATGTTGTCGTACCTGGTTCAGGTTTGGCACTCTCTGGTTTGGGTGATGATGGTTTAGGTGATGATGATAATGGTCCAGACTCCCGCATCCGCTGAAGAACATCACCGGACAGCTGAAAGCACAGATACGCTCACATTAAAATAATATAAACAGAGTTATGATTCACTTTTTAAAGTGCATACCTGGGTATGTACTTAGAAACTACAGGTTCAACGCCCCAAAAAATAAATATATATTTTTAAAAAATGTATAAAAATTATAAAAAATTATATCTATATATATATATATATATATATATATATATAAATATAAATAAATATAAATGCATTATGATAACAACATAACAGCAAAATATAAATATAAAATATTAAAATGAAAATCTAAATATTCCTTTAGGTACAATAATATATATGCTTTTGGCTAGACACCATTTTTAATTGAGTAAAACTCTGACAAATAAAACAAAAAAATAAATAAAAGAAAATAAATACACAGGTCTCTATATAAATAGATTAATTAAAAAACATAACTAAATCAAAACAAAATAAAATGAAACAAAAATAACACAGAGCTCTCGCTGTTCACAGATCAGTCTTATCGCACTGTTTAGTGTCTTTGACCTTGAGTGAGAGCAGATAAAATTACTGTACATGTTTCTATTTCACAGATAATTAGATCCCAGCAAACAAGGATAAACATGAGAGCAACGCTTTAAAATTAGTTAACTTCATCATTATATCACATATGAATCAACAAAATCAGTGAAAGACTAACAGATCAACTGATACTTTCATTTTCTCAGAGCTACTTAAGTTCATAAGAGGACACAGGAACAGTTACAACAGATTTCTGTTGATAAAAGCACAATTACAATAAAATGTCCCATTAAAATCATACAAAGGTACAGTAATATCATGCAGGACATCATTATGGTTCTGTATTTGAAGTACAGATGTTGTGTTGTCTGTGTGTCACCTTAACTCCGTGTAGGACCGTGACATTGTCCTGTTCGTCCAGTCCGTAGGACACAGATCTGCTCCTGCTGTCCGAGGCCCCCATCAGCCCGAAAACACCCCAAATACTCAAATAACAGAAATAAAATCACCCCGATTCACCTCAGGGTCACTGTGTCCCGCTACATGCGGATAAAACCATTAAACATCCTATTACGGTTTAGCACGAGTCACGTGACCGCAAAATGCACAATGGGAAATGTAGTACTATTCCATACACTGACGTCACACGGAGGCCGCGTGAGAAAAAATGTTAAATATTTTATTTGTTATTTTATTTGTTATTTTTTACGGTTCGTTTTAAAGTAGTTTTATTATTATTATTATTATTATTGTTATTATTATTATATTTGAATGAAATGGTCAACAAATAGTAATAATAATATTTCATTTATTTAGCCATTTCTTTTGCTCTTGTTTTAGCACGCAAAATATAATCTTATTTTATATATCTATTCAGATTTTCTGTTTTTATTTCTTACAATTAAATTTTAGTTACATATATCTTTATTTCCTTCACACAGCAATGGTGTTAATTTTCTGCAGTAAAATGAAAAGAAACGGTGACGTGAAATTGATAGCATCAGGTGACACGTCACGTGATGACAGTTTGCGAATGATAAAACATATAAATGAAAACACACGTCACAGAATTGAAACAATTTATTAATCAAGAATGTTCAAATGTATAAGAAACGGTTCTTTTAGTGACTACACGAAAATAATAAAAAAAAGTGTTATTCACATCTGTTGACGTCGAAAGTTCCTGCTCGTGAAAACCGCTTCAACACGTCACTGCAAGTATGTTCCAAAATAAAAGTCCTCGGTCGTCCTTGTGGCTCAAGACAGCGCTGTGGCACATAAGTATCTTTGCTGGACTTCAGCTCAGTGTTCATCTACTTAAAAGTTTATTATTTTCTGCTTTATAACATTTAATCTACTGCTATAGACTAATAAAATAAATACCCTGATCTTTAACAAAGCATTTCAGGGAAGAAAAACAAAATATCTTTGAGATAAGATCAAAAAATGTAATACAGGCAGAGGAAAGCACTGAGTATGAGCAATATGACAATATGCACTGAATTTCAGATTATATTACAACTAATTTACAGTGCCATTTCAGTGTAAAAATTAAAACTCAAAAATTAATTTGACTTAAAATCTCTAAATAGACAGTTTAAATACAAATCATTTTCTCTCCATGCCCAAATCATATTTAAAGCACAAAAGGAAGTAAGCAATAGGAAACAAATGTTTTACTCAGGCCAAATTTAATTGGTGGTTTTTCTCTGTGCACCAAAAAGGTTATGTTGTAATTAACTAGTGGTATTTTATCAAATAAAACAAAGCAGGTCAAATGCTTTCTCCAAGTATGGTCCTTTTTCTTCACTTTCTTCCGCATGGAATGACAAGAGGACAAATCTGACTTGAGTCTATTTTCATTAGAAATCAGAAAGATGGACAAAAGTCAAGATCACAATTTAAACTTTCACTTTAAGAACTGAGCCCAAGTCTAATGACGGCAGGCTAAAAAAAAAAATTCATCAGATAACTAAAATAAATAAAAATCCAAAGAAAATATTTTCAAAACTATGACGTAGCAATGAGAAATAAATGCTTTTACAAATTTCTGGATGAATGTTCGGTCCATATGAAGCAGATGAACAGAGCCAAGGTAGATTTCAGGGTCCTTAAGCTTTCATATTAGCAAGCAAATGAGCCAAATCAGTGCAAAACAACTCTAACGCAGAAGACGAGCATCAAAACATGAGCAGACGTTTCGCTGGTATCAGTAGCACAACTCAGAAACTGGTCTGAAATCATCTAGAGATAAACTAACGGCGATCGATTATGGTTTCGGCAGAAATATATTAGATTATGCACATCACAAAGTCCAATAAACTTGCCTGCAGCACAGATCCGAGTACACAAATGTCAAATTAAGAGCACTGGTGTTATACGAGGAATGTTGGATTCATGGAATACAAATTAAATCGATCTTAAATAACAGCACTGACTGTGAAAACCGTTCCCCAATCAAGGCAGTACATGACAAACTGAAGTCAGATGCACAGCGCGTCAAATGTTCATCTGTGTTGGACAGCACGGTGGATGTCAGCGTTGAAGCGCGTTCGTTCAGGCGTTGAGGGCTCTCCAGCGGTCGCTGTCGATGCTGTTGATGCTGTGTCCTCCGCCGAAAGGTCCCGACACCACGTCGTCCAGGTACGCGCCGGAGCCGTCGATCTGCGTGCTGGAGTACGAGCCGTGATCCAGATCCTTCCGGCCCAGGCCGGAGGCCGAGGTGTTGGGCAGGTGAACGTCCGAGTCTTCTGGCTCATCGATTTGTGACTTGTAGGAGAAGAGGATTTTGGGCTCGGAACTGAAGAGAAATGAAGAGGACGTTTGTTACAACAAAACCCATGTATGAACATAGTATTAAAACAGTTTCATTTTGGACAGGACGTAATACATGCTGTTATCATCACTCAATACATTTTTAAACATTCACTACTGTTCGGAAGTTTGAGGTCAGTAAGATTTTTTTTTTAATTAACACTTATTCATCAAGGATGAATTAAATTGATAAAAAGTGACAAAAGATTTCAAATAAATGCTTTTGAACTTTCTATTCATCTATGAATTTATCAGCTTCCATAAAAATATTGGGCAGCACAACTGTTTTCAACATTGATAACTATCAACAATGTTTCTTGAGCAGCAAATCACCGTATTAGTATGATTTCTGAAGGATCATGGGAAACTTTTTGAAACCCATTTCCGTCACATTCAGAAAAAAAAAGTAAATCATAAATAAGAGATAAAAAGTTTTTAGAAAAAGTCATAATTGTGAAAAAAGAAAATGGAAAAATAGGTCATAAAATTAGGTTATAATCATGACTTTCTTATATCTCATAATTATGACTTAGTATCTCATAATTTCATAGTAATTTCATAGTTATTAAAGCATGTTCTTCATGTGGCAGTCTATGGGTTTTCAAAGACACCGAAAAAAATCTTTGAAAATAATAATGAAATGAAAAAAAAAAGAGATGTGAAAATTATGACATAAAAGTCTATATTCTTAGAAAAAGTCATAATTCTAACAAAAACAGTTGTTTTTCATAATTTTCACTTCTGTCATAATTCTGACTTTTTATTTTAAATATCGGCTTTATGTCAAAATAGCGACTTTTTATACTATGATTATGACCCAGCATCTCATCATTTAAAATTTTCTAGATATACACCAAAGAATTTCTGGTAAATTATGAGTTAAATATACAGAATTATAACATTTAAAAAAGGACAATTATAAGATATCAAAATTATGACATATAATGTCTATATTCTTAAAAAATAAATAAATAAATAAAAAATCATAATTATGGAAAAAAAAAAAAAAAAAAACAATTGTGACAATTTTGACTTTTTGTCATAATTTTCATTTCTGCCATAATTATGACTTTATCATCTCAATAATGGCTTTTTATGTCACAACAGCAACTTTTTACATTATGGTTATGACTCAGGATATCATCATTTCAACTTTTTATCTTAATTATGATTTATCAAAGCATGTTCTTCATATGGCAGTCTATTGGCTTCCATGAATGAACAGAAGAATCTCTGGTAAATTATAATTATGAGCTAATACATAATTATGAGATTTTTTTTTTTAAAGGTCAATGATGAGATATGTCAAAATTATGAAAAAAAGTCTATTTTTAGAAAAATTCAAAATTATTACAAAAAATGACAACTTTTTATTTCAGATTTCTCACCTCTAAAATGATGACTTTCTTATCTCAATATTGGCTTTTTATGTCAAAATAGCAACTTTTTATATTATAATTATGATTTATCAAAGCATGTTCTTCATGTGGCAGTCTATGGGCTTCCACAGACACAGAACAATCTCTGGTAAATCTGGTTAAAAATACATAATTATGAGATTTAAAATAAAGTACAATTATGAGATATGTCTAAATTATGACTAAAAAGTCAATATGACTATCTTAGAGAAAGTCATAAATATTACAAAAACATCTGACAATTTTGACTTTTTATTTCATAATTATTGTTATAATTATGAAATAAATAGAAATGTTATATCATGGACAACATGATTTCTCTTGCTCTTTTAAAAAACTGATGTGTCAGAAACACTCCCACCTCAAAACTTCCCTACCTCACCCAGAATGAGATAATGCATGACTGCTTTTGGTGCCTGGATTAAAAATAAAACCCTACGAAGGTGTAGAATATGGCATTTTAAGGAAGTTGAAAACCACAGCGGCCTATTCATCTGCTCTTTGAATACAGTTACAGTTACTCACTTCCACATGCAGGACTAAAGCATGATAATATGACAGGAATGAGTCTGTCTAGAGGCTGAATTGACTGGCATGTCTGTAATATCCTGTGACTGAATCACAGGTGGATCTACATACCCGAAGAACCCTTTGAGGAACGTCACATAGATCAGAGGAGCAAAGACGGAAAAGTACAGGAATGTGGTGACATCCACACAGCTGCAAACACACACAGGAACAGAAACACAGAAAACAAATTCTGAGACCACATTTATGATCTGGCATCCATTTAAATTTAGACAGAAATCATTTTTATAATTTTGAAAACGGTAAAAGAAATTAATATTATGATATAAAATAAATGAGAAATATTTAAGGTTTTGTAAGCATATATTTTAATATTTATATTATTTTCAAATCACGAGACAAACCAAAGAAATTCTCAAATTCATGTTCACTGCTCAAACTTTTGACTCACATTTTATGCTGATGATATAATTTATATTATATGCATTATAATAATGTAATAAAAACAATTAAATTAGACACTGGACTTTATTTAAACGCTTCTTTTAGTCTAAAGAGCGTGACTTAATGCCAAATATTTGATATAACCTAGATATAAAGGTAACTGATTAGATGTACGAGTATGCAAAATGTTTAAAATTAAACTAGTTTACAAAATGTTCATTTAAAGTATATTTAAAAATGGAAAACTACATTAGAAATCTAACACTAACACATCTGCTAACTGGCTTATTGCACTGCTAATACAATGTCTGACAGTATATGTATATGACAGAAAGAGGTGAATCCTCACCACAAGCCTTCAATGATGTCGGCACAGAGCAGCGCGCTTCCCAAACCCTGGACCAGATTCAGCACGGACAGGATGGCAGCGTACACGTAAAAACTCCTCTTCGCTGCGGCACGAGAACCACAAACACATTCACATCATCCTCTGAATGATTCTTACATTAAAAACACTGAAAACAGAGCATTTACTTACATGGTAACGAGATCCTTTCTCTGATTGGAGTTTTAGGTAGGATGACTATCAGGGAATACACCTAAAACAGATTATAATGCCGAATAAAACTGTAATAATTCATTATATAAGCACCAGATGGTTTTAAAAGAAAGGAGAAGTAATTAATTAGGTACCAGAAAAAAGAAACAGGAACTGGCCAACCAAAAGTGTCGCCCGCCGTGGCCATAGATGTTGAAATCTTTGGCGGAAAGATGTTTGTCTGGAAAACGGATCTCCAGAGTCCCCTGATAGAGCAAGAGATGCTGAATTAAAGCAATAACTCACTCGAAGACTTGACTTACAGTCAATTTACCACAGCTAAATGTGTTTTTTATAGATCACATTAGGGGTGTGCGACATGACGATAAAAACGTCTCCACAATCTGCTTTTGGAGAAATATCGTAGTATCGTGCTACGTCTCAATATACTGTGCAACGCCACATACATTCACATCAGTGTTAAAGGGGAAGTCCACTTCCAGAGCAAAAACTGACAGATAATGTACTCACCCTCTTGTCATCTAAGATGTTCATGTCTTTCTTTCTTCAGTCATAAAGAAATTATGTTTTTTGGAGACAACATTTCAGGGTTTTTTTTTTCTCATATAACGGACTGATATGGTGTTCCGAGTTTGAACTTCCAAACTACAGTTTAAATGTGGCTTCAAACGATCCCAAATGCAGTTGTAAACAATCCCGACCTAGGAAGAAGGGTCTTATCTAGCGAAACAATCAATTATTTTCATAAAAATAACACAATAGTACAATTTATATACTTTTTAATGTCAAACACTCGTCTTGTCTCAGCTTGCCTGAATTGTATTTTTCCAGTTCATGATAGTTCAGGTATGTCGAAAAACTCCCATCTCATGTTCTCCCTCATCTTCAAAATTGATCTATATCGCTGTTTTACCTTTCTTGTTAAGGGTGTTTGATCTTCTTTGCATGTTCCCTTTGCAAAGACTGGGTCGGTACTTCTGCAGTGATGCAGGATGATTCTGAAATGATTTTTGAAGTTGATTTTGAAGTTACTGCCTTGAACCAGAATACACAGAGTTCAGGCAGAGCAACACAAGATAAGCGTTTGAGATTAAAAAGTATTTAAATTGTATTTTTTAATGAAAATAACCGACCATTTTGCTAGATAAGATCCTTCTTCTTTGGCTGGGATTGTTTACAACCGCATTTTGGAAGTTCAAAATTGGGACACCATACCAGTCCATTATATGGAGAAAAATCCTGAAATGTTTCCCTCAAAAAACATAATTTCTTTACGACTGAAGAAAGAAAGACATGAACACCTTGGATGACAAGGGGGTTAGTACATTATATGTACATTTTTATTCTGGACGTGAACTGCTCCTTTAACACTCACAGGACTCTGCGCTTATTCACAATCACAAAAGTACATTATTTGCTTTAAAGCCTTGCTGGTTAAACATTTCATATGCATACTGTTCTAGTGTGCATACACTAAAATTCTTTCAAATAGTGCCTGATTACTGAACTGAGTTATGTATCGCGCCTGATTGCGCTAATACTGTCAAAACACACAGAGGTTTCAATATAAAAACAGTTGCTTATGTCTAAAGTGAAAGTAAATGACTGAGAGAAAAACAGATGCGTGCTGCTCTTAAAGGGACAGCAGACTAATTGTATTAAACATTCTGTACCTGAAAAATAAAGCATTGTTTGTTTTATTGGTATTATGTTTGTAATGTGTATTATATCATATTTGTAATGTGTATCTGTGTTCTTATTTTTTTTAATAACAAAGATAAAATAATGGCAAAGATTTTTATCTTCGCTTACTTTGACCTTAATATCTGCCATTCTTTTTTTGTTTTCTTAAAAGGCTTTGTTTTTAAAAAAGGGAAATTAGTTTGGCTGTACTGCTCAGTCAACTTGTAAAATAGTAGAACCAACATGACAAAGAATCGTGATAAAATCGTGAATCATGATATTTCTGAAAAAAATCGTGATATGATATTTTTGTCATATCGCCCATTGTTTAATGATATATATTCAGCAAT
This sequence comes from Cirrhinus mrigala, assembly GCA_036247105.1. Classification (NCBI taxonomy): domain Eukaryota; kingdom Metazoa; phylum Chordata; class Actinopteri; order Cypriniformes; family Cyprinidae; genus Cirrhinus; species Cirrhinus mrigala. The sequence goes on from CM070012.1 coordinate 1,865,350, forward strand.
TTTCCTGTAATAAATGTATATAAATGTGTAATGAATGGCTGTTGTATAACACACCTGTGTGATGGAGTACGCCAGAGACAGGACCGCCGTAATGGCCAACACACGCTTGATGCTGGACTTGCTCTCCAGATGGCCTGAGCAAATACAATCAACAAACACGTCACTTTAACAGGAAGTGCAGCACACACTGCAAAACCTTTCGTTTCCATGGGCTCTTACTGCACAGTGATGTAATATGTACAGTTACAAAACATGGCATTCACTGTCACTGGTGTTATTGTTAACTTAAACTATTAAAAATCATTTTCATTAATGGAAATAAAGCTAAAAATAAAATAAATTATAAATATTAGATTTAAAAAAAAAACTACAAAAATTCTGAATACTGCTATTGGCTACTAAATGAAACAAAATAAGTTAAATCTGAATTACAAAAACTAAAACTGAAAGAAAAATAAATTAAAGCTAAACAAAAATATATTTTTTTCATTAATGTACATGACAAAAGCACAAGAAATTAAACTAAAATGACAATGGAAAATATAAAAATAAAAGCTAATTCAAAATATTAGTAAATACTGTAATAGATAATACTAAAATAACACAGTCACTTTAAAAAAAGTAGATTTTGATAAGAAACAAAATCACATTTGAGATCCAAAACAAACATAATGCAGGAACGTACCAAAAGCCAGTCCAAGTATGATGACGCTGAGCTCAATAGCCAATAAAAAGAACCTCGTGATTTCCCAAAGCACCTGTAAACACACAGAAATCACTGATGGATTCACATCACAATTACAGCACAATCCTCTCAGTGTGTTTTATTACAGCATCAGCAAACCTAATAGATCTTTAAGTCAACACAAAGTCAGAACAGACTATATTTACTTTCGTAATTCATGTTTCTGCTCTGATTATAAATCATTCAGTTACATTATTGTAGTTACATAAATGTTTGTCTTTATAATCCATCAGCATAATATAATAAAGTCGCTCCATCTGTTTCAGTAAACACACTACTGTGATATATTTTAGTTTTGGGTCGATTGCTTTTGAAAGAAGTCTTTTCTGCTCAACATGGCTGCATTAAATAATACAGTAAAAAACTGTAAAATTATGAAATATTTTTCCAATTTAAAATACCTGCTGTCTATGTGAATATAGAGTAAAATGCAATTTATTTCTGTGATGCAAAGCTGAATTTTAAGCATCATTACTGCAGTCTTCAGTGTCACATGATCCTTCAGAAATCATTCTAATATGCTGATTTGCTGCTCAAGAAACATTTCTATTATTATCAGTTGAAAACAGTTCTGCTGCCCAATATTTTCATGGAAACTGTGATATTTTATTTTCAGGATTCACAGATGAATAAAGTTAAAAAGAACAGCATTTATTTGAAATAGAAATCTTTTGTAACATTGTAAATGCCTTAACTGTCACTTTTAATCAATTTATCGCACAAAAGTTCTCACAGCATAAACATTTTCTGATTGAACATTTACTGCGTGTCAAAATACAACAAATATATAGCAATCTTAATAAATTTAGAAAGGAATACACTAAAATCAAAATATCAAAGCTTAGATAACAGGATAAAAATGTTATAATAAAAGGCATTTATTTTAGAGTCGTGCTTCATGTTTAGAGTCATTTTCTCTAGCTTTTTTGCCTGGCTAATTTCTGACCCTGGATTGATGTACTCTTTCAGCATCCACTGATTTTGTACTGAATGGAGAACATATGAGAAGATTTGAAATGACTAGAAAAGCCTAAAGACATTAAATGTTTTAAACAGTAATATGTTTTCAGAGAAAGACAGAGCAAAAGTGCAGAACAATGTCCACAGAAAAATAAAAAAGCTTTTTGTTGGTGTCATGAAAAGAATAATGGCTCATAAAAACACCAAATAATGTAGCACTTTCAAAATAAGGGTTTTGTTAGTATATAGCACCATAATTCAAGATTCACAGAAGTCACTATAAAGTCCTCATTGAGATGTTTTGTGTGTTTTCACCTTGTCTATGAGTGTGGCAGAGCTGGATGTGCTGACGGTCATGGAGACGATGGCGCGTGTGATTCCTACAGCCGCCACCACAAACACCTGAATGAGAAGAGAAAGAGCCCATTAGAGCAAATCTGAGCAGCACAACACAGCTGTGTGGAGTGACAGTTGTGGACAAACTTCCACACTGCAGTTTCAGGTCACATGGGACGTTCTGCTGCTGCTTACCAGTATGTAAAACGCCACGAATATAGGGCTGGAGGTCAGACGGATCTTAGCGCGAGCAGAAGGAAGCTTCCACATCAGAAAGACGAGGAAAGCCACATTTGGGATGAGCAGCATCAAGTCCCAGTAACGAACCCTGGAGGACAAACAAAGACGAATGGTCACAAACCAGACCAAAACAGAAGCTTTGCTGCTGTGAAAGAGTGTTCATTAAACATGTTTAGATTAAACAGCACAGAAACCAGCCATTTATGACTACAATACTAGACCACACACAAACAAAACACACACAAACGCATCTAAAACAGGAATTTCAACTTTTTATGCTGTGATTCACACAAACACCTCCTGGAAACCAAAATGAAAAGTTTAAGCTGAAGTATTAAACCTACTAAAATGAAAATAGCAATGAAAAATAACACATGCACAAAAAATTACTAGAACTTACAAGTAAATAAAAATAAAGATAAAAATAAATGGCAATACAAAAAATATATATTAAAAAGTTTTTAGCATTTACTGTTTTTTTATACTTCATTATATAATTTAAATATTTACATTTATTCATTTAGCAGACGCTTTTATCCAAAGCGACTTACAAGTGGGGAATACGTCGAGCGATTTGTTAAGAGGCAGAACGACTTAGGAAGTGCTCATAATATCATAAAACAGGCATTGTTAGAAGCTAGCGAGGGAAAAGAGTAGAATATATATATATATTTTTTTAATTTATTTACACTACTGTTTAAAAGTTTGGCGTCAGTAAGATGTTTTAGAGGTCTTTTCTACTCAACAAGGCTGTGTTTATTTGATCAAAAATACAGTAAAAAAAAAATTAAAAATAAGTAAAATTCTGAAATATTTTTACAATTTAAAAAGCTTTCTATGTGAATATATAGTAAAATGTAATTTATTCCTGTGATGCAAAGCTGAATTTTCAGCATCATTTCTCCAGTCTTCGGTGTCACATGATCCTTCAAAAATCATTCTAATATGCTGATTTGCTCATTTTTATTCATATTTTATTGTTTTGTCTCTCTGTAAAAGAGATTTTAGGTTTTAAATTTTAGGTCTGAGGCCAACTAGTTCTCTGTAACATTCATAAAAAAAGATATGTATTACAATGTTCATATATTTATACAAGCCTACATATGCCTATATATTAGCAACACTTGCAGTCAAAAAAAGCTCAATTTTAAGCTTTACTTAAAGAACTCTCTACTTTTTTAAAAACCATACAGAAGCCTCAAATATGTAATGAAACTTTCAAAACTGATAATAATCATAAATGTTTCCTGAGCGGCAAATCAGCATATTAGAATGATTTCTGAAGGATCATGTGACACTGAAGACTGGAGTAATAATGTTGAAAATTCAGTTTTGATCACATAAATAAATTACATTTGAACAGAAATTCACATAGAAAGCAGATATTTAAAATTGTAATAATATTTCACAATTTTTACAGCATTTTACCACAATTTTTGGATCAAGTAAATGCAGCCTTGAGCAGAAAAGGCATCTTTTAGAAACATCTTATTGACACTAAGCTTGAACGGTAGTTTAAAACAACTGTAATGAGATTATTATTTTGTCAAACGACAAGTTTTGTAGGAAATATTGTTCTTTTTTTGTGCAAGTTTGAACATGTTTTCCTCACAACATACAATAGATAACCCAAAACAATAGACCTACTGTTTTCCTTTCTATGTAATTTGCTGATTTATGATTTTAAAAAACAAGGAGAGGAAGTCGTCATGAAAAGCACCAAACATCTGCTGTCTCTGAAGAGCTCTGGACGTCCTCTTCCAGACACGTAAAACTATTCTGAGACATTCACTAACACAAACGTCCTCAAAGGAACAAAAAAACCCAGCTGTCCCAGGAGAACCAGATGTGATATTTTAATAAAATTACAGAGGACAGTCCCGTCTGATAGAGTCTTTACAGCACAGAAACGAAAGCAGAACTGAAAGATCACTTTGTAAAAATCCTCCACCACTAAAATCACATTTCACGCGCCACACACAAGCGCCTACTGTTAGATCCTACACAAGATCATCTGTATCTAAGAAAAACTCTTCAGTATATGAGCTTTGAAATTACATTCAGACATTCAAACATGGCAAAGAGCCCAGATGAAAACTCCAGTCAGTTTCAACACACGGAAATGCAAAATGGAATGCAAAATAAAACAAAACAAAAAAAAATCCTTGACCTGCTAAAAAAAAAAAACAAAACAAAAAAATAAACGGTACAAATTTACACTAACTCCATATATCAGACATGCACGTACCATACAAAGCAACATGATTATGGTTTATTAATGTGAAAGGTCGTACCTGGAGTGTCCAATGTCATCGTACAGGATCTGCAGGCATTTGTGTGGTTTGGTGATGTTGCTCTCATGGTCAGGGTTAAATTCAGAGCCATTGGCCGTAGTGGGAAACACACTGGTATTGGTGTAATGGAGCAACCTTTCCACACCAGTCACAGTCTCCAGCATTCTGGATTAAACCTCTGCAATGCAAACAACTACTTCAGTTTACATTGCTAATTACATATATTGCATACAAGCAACTTACTTGCATGCAAAACACACGTTTTAGGAGTTAATAATAATAATAATTCAGAAGATCAGATTCAATAAAACAATAATAGGATAGTTTAAAATAAAAAGAATAAAAAAATCTAAGTATATTAACATTTAATTTAAGATTTATTTATTAATAAATCTTAATCTTAACTTAAGATTAATTACAACGCACATAATTATTACGATTAAAATGAAAAATGAATAAAATATTACCAAACACTATGATAGTGTATAAATAATAATAAAATAACACAGCCCCACTTCGACAATTTACTGACTGGTTTAAATCAGGTATCACAAACATTTTCAAATCAATTTCATTTGAAAAAATGTTACATTGTGTCAGAGATCGGAATGTTTCGAATGCTTGAAATGTAACAAAGTTTCTCCGATGGAATGTGTGTGTATTTACACATATTTGACGTTACATAACACACTCAGTCTTTGTGACAAAAAACAACACATACTGATCCAAACACAAGCATAAAGCGTCAATGAACTAGAATTTTCCTGTATGTTTACTACACGAATGCGATATGTATATAATTGTAATGTATCGTATGATACAATTCACACACAGCGCACGGATATATCAGCTGATAAACCTCAAAAACACAGCTCACCTTTAACTGCTGAAGATCTCAGATCAGAGCCGGTGTGTTTTAGTATTACCGTGACCATAAGTTATTAGTTGAGGCATAATAACTTTGGTCGGTGTGTCGGCGGTTTGTTGTTTACAGGCGGAATGAAACTGATGCGTCAGTCGCGATTCGCTTGTCAGATAAAAGTCGGCGTGAATGCGTTATCGTATCAAAGATGGCCGCCATCTACGCGACATTTCACAATAAAAGACTCATGGAAACCACTAAATACATATTTATGACACTGGATCACAAAACCAGTCTTAAATAGCACAGGTATATTTGTAGCCTAAGATATTTTGTATGGGTCAAAATGAACGGTTTTTCGATGCCAAAAATCATTAGGATATTAAATAAAGGTCATGCCATAAATATATTTTGTAAATTACCTACCGTAAATATACCAACACTTAATTTTTGATTACTAATGTGCGTTGCCAAGAATTTCATTTGGACATCTATAAAGGCGATTTTCTTAATATTTAGATTTTTTTTCACCCTCAAATTCCAGATTTTGGAATCTTAACAAACCATACATCAGTGGAAAGCTCATTTATTCAGCTTTCAGATGATGTATAAATCTCAGTTTAAAAAAATGGACCCTTATAACCAGTGTTGGGCAAGTTACTTACAAAATGTAATACATTATATATTACTAGTTACTGTTTTTTAAAAGTAATTAGTTACATTACAATATTACTGTCTTTGATATTATAATGCGTTACACTACTTTTAAGTTACTTTTGAGTTACTTTCACCAAAATATCCACAGAAGTATGACTAGGGATTATAAAATAACAAAATGTAGGTTATTAATGCTCATTATACATCCAGTGGAGGGTAATGAGGTAGGTCTATATAGCATAAAATTATAAAATCATATTTAGATAGGCTACCACTATGTAGGTCTACATTAACATTACTTGTAGTTTAGGTTAAACACAGATAAGCACAACATTATTACATTTATAAATAACGCCGGTGAATAAAGTGCAATGTTATAAATAGTGTTGGGGAAAGTTACTTTTAAAAGCAATGCATTACAGTTTTGCGTTACTCCCTGAAAAAGTAGCTAATTACGTTACTTAATTACTTTTTATGAAAAGTAATGTGTTACGTTACTTTTGCGTTACTTTTTTCTAAATCTGGGCGGGTCTTGCCTCTTTGTTTTTAATATAAAACAATTCTAATGTAAAAGCCACCAAAAGTGAAATGAATTCACCTCAGGCTGAAAGAAAAGTACATTTATGCAGGAGGTCACTCTTCAGCTATAAAAAAAAGCACAAATGTTAATCTAAAGTAATTTTTTCTTATTAGTATGGTTGAATTGCATCATTAAAGGTCAGCAGCAAAGACACTGGTTAATAAAATGGGATTAAATACATAAAGGATATTTGTTTTACTTAACATATTTAATTATCACAGGGTTGCGTCATATTCTGAGTTTGCATTTCACTGTTTTTATTCATTTTGAGGAATACTGAATCTGTTTTTAGTGAATGAGATGAATTAATGCATCTTCACATTTAGTCTAGAATACAGTAACATCATGTTTTCTCCCAATTTCCAGACAGGAGACTTGTCAATCAATAATTGGGGAAAAAAGTAATTGGCGTTACTTATTTGAAAAAGTAACTCAGATATTTTCTTAGAAATTCAAATGTAATGCGTTACTTTACTAGTTACTTAAAAAAAGTAATATTATTACGTAACTTGCATTACGTGTAATGTGTTACCCCCAACACTGCTTATAACTGGTTTTGTGGTCCAGGGTCACATTTGTGTACATTTAAATGTTACTTTGATAGCGTATGTTGTACTGTAGCTTAATTTAATTTAATTTTAGTTTATTTTGCACTAATATTTTATTTCATGTGTTGATATTGCTTTGATGTGCACCTGTTGTCTGTTATATTATTTACATTTAAATCTTATTAATAAAATTAATACACATCTATAATTTATCAGTACAAAAATGTCAATAGTTTTTTGTAATTATACTAAAGCACACTCAAATTTAAATTTATATAAAACAAAAAGGACATTTAAGGCTCTTCTAGGTGACACTTCAAAATAAAAGCCTAACCACCCTTCCAAAATCCATGGTAGGCATTCAGGCAACTTTTCAAAATAAAAGTCAAAAATTAAAATAAAATAAACTTCAAGAAGACAACACAATACAAAATTTATACAACAAATAATACGCTATGACAGAATATCTAAAAAAGGGTAGATGCTGTTTATTTAAATTTAGAGAGAAGCAAGAATTAATAAACATGTTCAAATAAAAGCACAGCATTAGAACAGAATTAGAAGTGTATTCTTAAAGTTAAACACATGTCACATGCTCAAATGCAATATCACATCCCTAACACACTGTATTTGATTAAATTAAATACTGCAAACAGAATGCATGTGACAGTCTAGTGCAGAACGATGCATTATAAGTGAGCATTAAAGACGTATTGCATCATAACATCATGACAACAAGGCTAAGTATGAATGAATAAGGTTTAAGACATTTTTTTAGCAACTGGTTGGTTAAAGCAGTGCAGAAACAAGTGATTTTCTCTAGTGGCCACTTCAATCTCCCAGTGAAGTTTGCAGAGTCAAATTAAATATGCTGTTCACCATAACTAAAGTCAACAGAGTAGTAAAGCATTTGTTTGAAACCACTAGTTGACAGTTATGTGCGCTTTGGGCTGACCAGACATCATCCTTACAGCCAGAAACACTGGGTGCATAAAGCTGACTTTAAAAGTGTGCAGATGAGTTTTATCCCCACTCACATCACTAACACTGTAAAATGCTAAAGTGCCACTACTGAAGCTGAGGTGTATCTCCATTCTCTTCAGAGACGGCGTACGTTTAAGCGGCGTGTCCTTTCCTTTCTCGTACGCCCTCAGAAGGTTATCACAGTACATGAGGCACCAGGATCCAGAGCTGCTCTCCAGACCGCTCCCAGAACCAGATCTGGGCAGGTCGCCGTAACACACGGCCAGAACCCAAGGACAACCATCAGCCTGAAAGTTCCAGAGGTGTTCTCCTCGGACGAAGCTCTGGGAGCTCAAAGCCTGGAAGAAACTGGTGAACCTCTGAGAACTGGATGGATACGGCTGTTTGGCTACGCTGAACGACACCGTTTTGAGGTCTTCGGATAAAACCAGGTTGGGATGGATGGTTTCGGGGTCGAACGTCACTTCGGATGGGTTGAGAACGACACGTAGAGCCCGCTGAGCGGATCCGAGTCCGAGGCGGAGTTGGGTATTTTGGTTCTCGATCTTCTCACAGACTTTCTTCAAATTGCTGGATAATTCCAGATCGCTTGAGGAGTCCTGCAGAGGCTCCACGGACAAGCTGGAAAGCTGATTCTCGACATTTCGGACTCCATCGCTTAAAAACGCATCGTCCGTCTCACCCATTAACGTGTTGACTTGAAGTTCAGCTGCTCTCAGTTGCTTCTGGAGGTCTGTCAGCATTTGCATTCTTTTCCCAACAGCATCTTCTCTGGGTTTCAACTCGGCCTCTAGAAGCTTCAACACAGTCACATTGTAGGTCTTCACCAGCTCTGTCATCTCCTCCAATACGCCGCTCACATCTTTCCTCAGATTTTCATGTGTCTCTGAAACCACAGCCTCTCTGGCTGTTTCTTTATTCACCAGATCCTCTGCTAGAGCGAGCTTTTCTTGAAGGCTAGTTATGATGGGATTCAATCTAGACTTTTGTTCATTGGTTTCAGTCTCCACTTTCTCAGAATCTGCTGATGTGCACACATCAGCGTCCTCTGAAGATGGCTGCTCATTGATTATTTTGTCCTCTGCACTGTATTGAACTTCACTGACGCTCTTGGCTTTGTAGTTTTCAACTATCTGTTTTAGTTTGATGTTTCTTGGGAGAGATTCTGGGCTGAGATGTTCCTGTCCACATACTGGGCAGCAAAGTACTTGATCAAATCCTGAATTTTTATCCCTCTCTGGTGTTTCCAGACAAACTAGGCAGAAACTGTGAGCACAGGGAAGGGTGACCGGGTCGAGGAAGAGATGGAGACAGATGGGACAGGTGAGCTCTGACTCCAAAGAGCCGTCAGGAGACCTGTGTGCCATTATGATTGCCTTTTGTAACTGCAATACAGACAGAGAAAAGGATAGTTACATTAATGCTCATTTGGCTTTAATGCAAACAGACAAAATGTCTCCCAATTTTGAGAAAAATGTGGAAAAATAGGGTTCCCTAGAAGCCCATTTTCACCTCACAGGGGGGAAAAACTTGGAGAAGTATAATTAAAAAATTATGAGATGCTAATTGATAATAATGAGTTTAAAAAGTTGACATTTTGTGATAAAAACTCAAATTGCATCACAAATTGTCACTAAGCCACAATTTTGAGATAGAAAGTCAACATTATTAGATAAAAAATCATAATCATCATATTATTACATAAAAGTCAAAATTGGGACATAAAAGGTACAAAAATATGAAATAAAAGTAGAAATTCTGAGATTAAAAAAGTCATAATTATTAGATATAAAGTTAAAATAGTCCTAATTATGGCATAAAAGATCAATCAGTTTTGTTTTTGTCTTAATTATGAGCTTTTCCAAACAATGTCATAATTTATATCATAACATTTTAGCCCAAAACAATTATTTGACCTAAGCACAATTTTCATAATTTTGAAAATGTCATAATTTATGACATGTGAGATGCTGTCATAATTCTGAGATAAAAAGCTGTAATTATGACATAAAAAGTTATAATGACAACACAAAATTATGAGATAAAGTAAATTATAAGATAAAAAACTAAAGTTTTGAGATAAAAAAAAACAATTATCAGAATGTCTAAATTAATAAATTAATAATAAGCCATAATTATGATATTATTTGATTAAGTCAAAATTGTGACATAAAAGGTAAAATTATGACATATAAAGTAGAAATTCAGAGATTTTCTGTCAAAATTATTAGATGAAAAGATTGAATAAGTTATAATTATGACATAAAAGCTCCAAAATATTTTGTCATAATTGTTCTTATGTCATAATTTCTAACCATTTTGACTTTTTATGTCATAATTTATAACATTTTATCTCAAAACAATGATTTTACACCATGCTTGATTTTTTGGTACATCAAATTTTTGAAAACGCCACATAAATAGTCAAAATTGTGAGATGCTAAGTGATAATAATGAGATAAAAAAAAAGAAAAAGTTGTGATTATGGCATAAAAAGTTATATGACAAAACTAAATTATAGGATAATGTCATAATTATAAAATAAAAGTTGAATCTTTTATTATTTTAAATGTCAGAATTATGAGATATAAAACCATAATTATGAGAAAAGTAAAAATTATGAGATAAAAAATTCATAATTATGATACTGAAAGTCATATGACAAAAAAAGCCAAAATATGATTTGAAGTCATAATTATTAGATTTAAGTCAAAATTGTGACAAAAAGTCAAAATCATGACATATTACGTTGAAATTCTGAGATAAAAGACATAATTATTAGATTTAAAAAAGTTATTAATCATGTCACAATTATGACATAAAAGGTCAAAAACTTTGTCATAAAAGTTTTTATGTCATATTTAGAAGTTTTCCCTGACAATTTTAATTTTTTTGCCATATTTTATATCAAAATTTACAACAATGATTTAAAAATAAAAATGGTAAGATGCTAAGCCATAAATATGACAAAAAATAAGATTTTATTAATTTCTAAGTCATAATTATTAAATAAATTGGAACTTATGACATAAAAAGAAATTCCCAGATGAAAAAGTTTAAATTATGATGCCATGATTATGACATAAAAGTCAAAATTGTTATGTCATAATTGTTATTTTATAATTATGAGTTTTTCCTAACAATTTTGACTTTTTATGTTTAATTTTTAGCTGCAAGAAAACGTATTATTTATAAAAAAACAATAACATCTCATTATTATCTGTAAATACTGTATATTATTTGTCATCAGACTGTCAAAACAAAAGCGAGAGGACGCCAACTAGCGGCGAGCAGCGCGTCCTGCAGTCATGAAGCCCGTCTGTGTGTAAACGAGACTCGACTTTGACACCTTCCTCTAACTACTGGCTGCCCAGTGAACCGCTAAGCCACGCCACTCACTTTCACGCCATAAATCTTGCGATTCTGTTCATCTCGTTTAGCAGAACAGCAGAAATCCCTTCAGAATGACGGGGGCGCTTTTAGCTGTTTATGTGCAGCCATTTTCCAACATAAAAATGTGGATGTCTTACCTATAACGCGGAGGAAACTCGACGCAGACGCGTGTCGTACTGTGTGTTTACAGTCATAACTGCAACACAGTATTACGTTTCCATGTGAATCAAGCCAAACGAGACGCAGAAGCTTCCACGCCTGCAGTGATAATCGGGGCAGAGTTTCGTTTTCCTGCCCGTTACCGTTGCACCGCCTACATCGCTCGTGTATTACTATATTACTAGATCGATTCGGGTCATTTATGGGTTCACTCAATGTCACAGTATATCAAACTGTTAGTTTAAGCTTTGTATAATGCACTTACCTACACTTTTCCTCTTGATGACACTTAAATCGAGATTCAGTGCTTCTAATATCGAGGGTGGGATGTTTGCTACGTATAAAACAACAGTTATTGTTCATCTACAGACAGAAAGTGTGCCACTAGAGTTGAAAGAGCAGCAGTGATCTGCATTTACAGCCATACACACCTTTATTTAAACAAACTCTGCTGCTTCCTGATGGAGCTTCACAGCAGCGGATCTATCGCGGCATTTACTCACAAAGAAACAAGTGTGAAGATGATGATGATGATGATGATGTACGTGCAGTTTAGCTGACGAACAAACAGCCGCTACCTAAAACAAACAGCAATTTTTATTTTGATACACACAAGAGAAAAATAAAACGACAACAATCTCTATTAATATTAAAATCTCCTAGTTACAAAACAAACATTATTTTTAAAGATGGGAACCAAAAATCTTACATTTTTAAATATTTTTATTAGATTGTTAAATGTATTTTTTAATAATAATATATAAGCAAAATATTTTCAACATATTTTTTTCCAGTTATTGTCAATATAAAAAAAAAAAAACAACTTTTATCTCAGGTTATCGAGGTTGTCGTATAATTATTTCTTGTTTATATGTTCTTTGAAAAAAAAAATCTGTATTATATATAACAATGCATTTATAACACACACTTTACAATATCTTTAAAATATATTTTGGTCAAAAATAGTTAAATTTGTATTGAATAACACTATCAAATAGATTAATCTGGAAACAGCGAAAATCTTATATTTTTAAATATTATAATTTTTTAAGATATTTTATTAGATTGTTAAATGTATTTTTTAATAATAATATATAAGCTAAATATTTTCAACATATTTTGGCCAGTAATTGTCAATTTTAACTTTTAACTTTTATCTCAGGTTATCTTAGTTGTTGTCATTTTATATTAATTATTTCTTGATTATATGTTCTTAAAAAAAAAACAAATCATATTATATATTGCAATGCATTTGTAACATGCACTTTACAATATATTTAAAATATATTTTGGTAAAAAAAAAAAAAGTGTCAGATGTGTATTTAATAGTGCTGTCAGATCACATCCAAAATAAAAGTGGTTATGTAACGTGCATGTGCTATGTATGCACAAACATACATGTATACAGTAGTCAACATTTGAAGTGGATCAAAACCTTTCATCAAAGTTGTCCTAAATCCTAAACAATACTGTTCTTGTCTTGAACTTTTTTGATCCACTTCAAATGTTGACTACTATACATTTAAGAAATAAATGTAATATATATTTATATATAATATAAATCATGTACAAATATGAATAAATATATTCTTAAATATATAAATGTACATTTATGTATTTATATATACATGTGCACTTATTATGTAAACAAACGTTTATTTTGGATGTGATTAATCATGATTAATCAATCAGACAGCACTAGTATTTAATGAAAAATAACACTAATATGAGTATTTAATATTCAGTATTTAAGTACTGAAGTACTTGAAACACGCTTTTAGTTGATAATTCCCCCTTTACATCACAGCTGCCTGTACTGCACAGAAAGAAGTATAAAACTAACCAGGATTATTTTTTTTTAGCAGAGCTCAGTGTTTGGATGCATCCTGTGTCCTACCTAAAGAATATGCAAGTTTACCATTGTGTCATAGATCATAGCACTTAAAAACAGCATGCCGAAGTTATTTACAAGAAAAACCAAACAATTTTGCAGTGTGAATTCATGCATTCTTTGTAAGGCACTTTTGAACACAACATTAACATTTAATTAATGAACAAGCAAGTGATGCTTACTTGGGAAACACAACTAACTACGTGTCTGAAAGTCCAGGCAAGGCACTTCGTAGTTTTTTTTATTGTTTCAATGTTCTTTTTAAATACAATAAATGAAAGCCAAATACACTGGCTGTGGACTGTTTTTGTTTAAGCTCAATTTAAATGTTCAAAATAAATAAAAATACAGTTCAGCTGTATAAAGTTTATAAAACAAACTCACACTCGTACAGTAACCACTCAAATAAAGCAACTGTAAAAAATAATTGTAAAAAAAAACAAAAACAAATAAAAACCCTAGAAACCATCAAAGGCCAGTTGAAATGAACATGCACTGATGAGAACCTCACACCAGTACTGTAATCACAGTGCACAGGCTTATATGAAGGCACTCTAATGAGTTTTATGGGTTTGTTTGTATCTGTGGAGTCAAAAAAGCTTCGAGCATTTCTGATGAAGAAAGAGATGCTCTGTGTTAGTGTTATACCGTTACCATTGCACATTTATCATATATGTGATTGTGTAGATTGTGCAGGGTTGTGCGCATGCGTTCGTCTCCAGTTTTGATGCTACAGCAGGTTTAGCTGTAAATGCAGAGACACATTCGGCTCATATGAACATTATGGGAAAATGAGAAGAAATGCTGAGAGAGAGGCAGAGCTAAACAGATAATTGATGTGGAGTTGAAGCAGTGGAAGTAGCCATCCAGATGAACGCTGCATCTACATCAGATCAGCGAGATCCAGCGGAGGCAACGGCTCCCTCCAGTATGAGAAATGACTGAACTCGGGACAGTCGAAGGATGTGGTGGGATCTTTACAGATGAAGGGGAAGAAGTGATCCACCAGCTCACTGAGATGAGAGTAGCTGAGAAACAAACACACACAGTCAAAATATTTCTTGAGCAGCAAATCAGCATATTAGAATGATTTCTAAAGGATCATGTGACACTTGGAGTAATGATGCTGAAAATTCAACTTTGATCACAGGAATAAATTACATTAGACACTATATGCACATGGAAACAGCTATTTCATATTGGTTCACAATATTACTGTTTTCCCTATCATTTTAATCAAATAAATGCAACCTTGGTGAGCAGAAGAGACTTCTTTTAAAAACATCAAATAATTATTTCAAAATTTTGACAAACAGTGCACATGTGTGTGAGAGATGTGACTTACGAGGATTTGTTTCCTTTGGTCTTTTCTTGTATGAGTTCTCCTTTGGGGTTTACAGTGAAGATGTGAGTCTCAGGTACACCGACCTCCTTATACGCATACGCATCCTGCAAACAGACACGAAATACAGTCAGGTTTTCCCATAATTAGTGGGAGATGCAGTTATTTGTAATACTGAAGGAATGCTCACGTTAGTTCTGTTGCCGAAGGCGGCGTAGAAAGGCTGTCTGACGTGACTGAACAGATCTTTGATATCAGTGAGACAGGCGATCTTAAACACCTCCGGCTTCTTCTCAATCACTTCCCTGACAAAACACACACACACACACAGACTTACATTAACAGCAGTCTAAGTCTCAGTACAGGCAGTCATGGAGGTGCTGTGAACCACATTAATGATTTGTATGTGCTCACCTGTGAAAGGCTGAGAACAGGCTGCTGGGAGCGAGTAGCACCGGTCCTTTGGGTAAAACCGTTCCTCGATCATTTACCCACTGCAAGTAACCTTTAGTGATGTCTGCCATGCCTATAGCTCGAGCTGAACAATACAGGAACTTGTAACCATTCCTGCAATTAAAGAAAAGTATCATTACTTATTCTTAAATACACTAATGTTCAAATGTTTGGTGTCTGTAAGTTTTTTATATTTTTGAAAGAAGTCTTTTGTGCTCACCCAGTCTGCAATTATTTGATCAAAAATGCAGTAAAAATTATGAAATATTTTTACAATTTAAAATAACTGTTTTCTCTGTGAATATATTGTAAATTATAATTTATTCCTGTGTTCAAAACTGAATTTTCAGCATGATTACTCCAGCCTTCAGTGTCACATGATCCTTCAGAAATCATTCTAATATGCTGATTTGCTACATTTGCCATGATACATTTTATTTTTCAGAATTCTTCAATGAATTGAAAGTTCAAAAGAACAGCTTTTATTTGAAACAGAAATCTTTCGTAACATTATAAATGTCTTTACTGTCACTTTTGATCAATTTAATGCATCCTTGCTGAACTGGTATGTATTAATAGGGCTGTCAATAAATCTAATAGATAAATTAACTTATGCATTTAATAACATATTCAAAAACAGCTAAACAGCCCAGAACAGAATGGTTAAAAGTTTTAAACCTGTTCAAACTCATGGCACAACACTGAATATAAACTACCAAGATGTGAAGCAACAAAGCAAATATGCCTATTTCCATGTTGGACTCTAGCAGCAAATATACAGTAGGTATGCAATTAACTGCAATAAATGTATGTTTTAAAATGATATCGCCTTATTTCCAGTGCATTTCACGACACCTACATTTCATGCCACTTAAAAATGTATCCCTATCTGTCAAAACTAAATAAAAAAAAATTGCACGTGTTTATAGTAAACAAAAAGTGTTTCATTAATCTGAATCTTGTGAATTAAAGCGTGTGTGTTTCTTACTGATGTATTTTGTGATATAGTTTGGCGATGCCATGATGAGTCCAGTCTTTTCCCAGCTGTGGTAAAATGTGACCCAGAGCATCTGACCTGATACCACAAAAAACGTGAACAACTGTCAGCATAATGTCACAGATAGTAACTTAGATTTTTCAAAGATTCAGGGAGACTCACTTAGTGATGGTCCCATCGATGTCTGAGATGATGATTTTGTCGTCGTAGTTCCACAGGTAAATGGTGGCTTCACAGCGGCAGGTGCCCTGATACTGTGTGGTCACACTGAACACAACCGTATTGGCTCCTTCACGCAGATTCAGACTATCCTGCCATAAACACACACATAATATCAGAAATTCATACAGGCCATTGCACTGTTCAGTAAGAAATTTCCACATAGTATCTCAATAATGCAGCCTTTATTTGGGAGCGTTAAGTAATGCAGAAAACTCCTGTAATACAGTAATAAAAATTCATATTAATCTTCATTAATTTTGCATTGTGACAATGGCATTAATCTAATTTTCAATGCAAAACTTCATTATTGTAATGCAAAAAAAAAAAAAAAAAAAAATCTATGGAAGCAGTTTCCATGACAGAATAATACAAAAAAAGCTTAACATTTTAAATTTTAACTCAAAATTCTGACTTTTCCCCACAGTTCTGAGTTTGCATTAGACAATTTAGATTTTTTGTCTAGCAATTCTAAGAAAAAAAGTCAGAATTGTGAGATAACTGCAATTACCTTTTAATCCAGGTGAAAACTTTTGCTCAGAATTGCAAGCGTATATCTCAGAATTATGCATTTATATATATATTGAATTCTAAGTTTCTCTCACAACTATGAGAAAAAAAAAGTCAGAATTCTGAGATATAAACTCAGAAAATATTATTTATCCCAAAAAAACTCATGCACAACTGAACTAATGAAAATTAATTTTATTAAATACTGTTTCATTAAATAAAATTATTTTTTTATTCAATAAATATTAAAGAAATATTCAAGAAATATTATTTCTTATACATTTCTTTTGAGGTAAAATTGAACTAGACATTGAAAAAAAAAAAAACTGTCAACAACATATTTAGTTTAATTTTCACTTCATTTCCAAATTGTAGGACTTCCACTTGCTCGTAACTAAACTCTACGATACACAGATGATGATGTTGATGTGATTCTTACGATCTGTTCAGAGGTCAGTCGGAGGGATTTGCGGTACATCTGACTGATGCACTGCGCTGTGCTCACTGCATCATTGTTCTTCCTCATGGAGACAGAGCCATCCTCATCACTCGAGAGTTCAACAGAACTCCTACACAAAACAAAAACAGCAATTAATGGGTTTACTGGGTCAAAGATCAAATAAGGAATGCACAGTCAATCAACAGCATTGATAATACTGACTTCATCATGTTTAACCAAAGAAAGACTCAGTAAGTCAAAGGTCAAATGCTCTCTGATAAAAAGAGGAAGCCCACATGTACATTCTATTTTCATAACAAGCTTACAAAATGATGCAATGTTATAAAAAGTCTCCGACAGGTTGCATGAGATTTAGTGCAAAGACAACCAAATGCTTTAAGATGTGGTGCACACATGCATTCAGTTTGAAGTATTAATTTTGTTTAGTTCTCTCTTATTTGTCCTGTAGTTTTAGACTTTCTACTGACACCTGCTGGCACGGATGCATCAGGTTTTGCTGTTAACATATGCTGCTTTTGGTTTTTCCTTTGCATCCGTTTTTGTATCATATGACACACATAAACAAGACATTTCCAACACATTTTTGTGCATCGTTGGTCATTTTGTGCTGGTGCATGAGCATGTGAGATAAAATAGTTTTAAACAGATTTGTCAAACGTCCAGAATTATTTCTGTCAACCTTTATAATTATGAAAAAACACTGAGTGCATGATGTTTTGCACGCATGCCAACACGTCTTACTTCAGTGAAGAGGGTCCAGCGATAGCGGCAGATGCTTCAAGCTGATTCCCCTCTGTGCCAGGCTTCTGGCTTCCCTAACATGAGAAAAAATGAATGTGCAGTGAGGCATTAGAGATAGACAGGCACAGTCAGCAGATAGTCTGCTTATCAGTCTCTTAAATGGAAATTGCACAATAGAGTTGCTCATTTCATCACTCAAACATTATTTCTGCACTGTTAGATTAGGTTTCAGAGTTTTTACCACAACATTGTTCATATCTCTCCTCCTCCAGGAGAACCACCAGCGCCCAGACTTTTTTGGCATCTTATCTTTGACAAGTCGATCAATGGTGCTCTACAAGAGAGAGAGAAAAAAACAAGTTTTTATCTCTGAATGATTAGTCACTGAAGCATTAATCAA
This sequence comes from Cirrhinus mrigala, assembly GCA_036247105.1. NCBI lineage: Eukaryota > Metazoa > Chordata > Actinopteri > Cypriniformes > Cyprinidae > Cirrhinus > Cirrhinus mrigala. The sequence continues at coordinate 1,884,121 of CM070012.1, forward strand.
AGATCTCTGACCTCACCTACCTTAGGTAAACTCTTCTGGAAAGCCTGAACTGACAGAATCATTGGAGCTGCCACAGCCCAGTTATAATACCTGAAACAAATTAACCACAAAGCTAAAACAACAGCCATATTATAATATTATCACAGTGCATATGTGATAAAATGACCATTATAAAAAAGATAAACAGGTCTGGCTCTAAAACAAGTAGCACCAGTAAGCGCACCTCATCTTATTGCTTTAATAAATGAATATTACACCTACTAACTTTGAGTTGATGCAGATGACAAGGTTTGGGTCTTCAATAATTCCAGGGTTGTTGACAAAGTCTTGATATTTGACAAGATGCTCCATGAACTTCTCTGCAACAAAGTTTAAAATACAGGAAGAGCCAAAGAAATTAGAGGGGGATTCATAAATGCAGTGTTGGGGAAAGTTGCTTTTAAAAGTAATGCATTACAATATTGAGTTACTCCCTGAAAAAGTAACTAATTCCATTACTTAGTTACTTTTTTATGGAAAGTAATGAGTTACTTTACTTTTGCGTTACTTTTTAAATCAGGGCAGGGCTTGCTTGTTTGTTTTTAATATAAAAAGTTTTATTTTTGGCAAATGTAAAAGCTTTTTCACACCAAAAGCCTCAGGCTTTGAGAAAAGTAAATTCATGTCTGTACAGTAGACCGCAGAAGAAAAAAAATGTCAACTCTTCAGCAAAAAAAAAAAAAAAAGAAAAAGGAAAACAAATGTTAGATTATCTTGAGTAATTTTTGCTTATTAGTATGGTTGAATTGGATCATCGAAGGTCGGCAGCAAAGACATCGGTTAATAAACTGGGATTAAATGCATAAAGGATATTTGTATTATTTGACATTTAATTATTGCAGGTTGGCATCATATTCTGAGTTGAATGTCACTGTTTTTATTTATTTTGAGGAATACTGAATCTGTTTTATGTGAGTGAGATGAATTAATGCATGTTCACATTTAATCTAGAACTAACATTTTACTCCCAATTTCTCTCAACATGGGGACAGGAGAGCTTTTATTCAATAAATGAGTAACTGGCATTACTTATTTGAAAAAAGTAACTCAGATATATTTTCTTGTCAATTAAAGAGTAATGCGTTACTTTACTAGTTACTTGGAAAAAGTAATAATATTACATAACTTGTAATGCGTTACCCCCAACACTGGTCACTGGAGTCAAAAAAGCATATACAGGCAACACAAAATTAATACCCGTGACTTTTGACGAAATATTTAGGTCGTTTTTTTATAGTAAAGTGATCTGTGCAAGAAACTGAACATTGTTTACAACCTGTAATCCAAAGCCTCAGGGGAAAAAAAAGGAAATCTGATTCTTTTCCGCAAACTGGTTCTTCCGGATAGTTTGTTTCAGTTAATTGGTTCAAATACCCTTTTTTTCCTGATTCACCTGTTTGTTTAAACAATCATGCAATGAAGTAACATAAACAATTATATTGTTAAAGCATCCAATAATGATGTGAAACCTGTGTGTTTTACATGTTTAAAGCATATAATGTGAACAAACTAGTCTTCATCAGCTCTGGTCAGAATCTGAACTGTTTCTTCAGTTCAGTGACTGTTGGAGGAACTGGAGCACTGAAGTACGCCGGTATTTTGGCTCATTTTGAGTCAGAGTGACTGTCAGATATCCAAAAGTTAGTTTGGATTGAGTAACTTGCCGCTGCTCGAACCGCAAACAGTTTCAGATGCTACAGTCGAATTTGGTGAACTGGTTCATTCAATTCACTAAAAAGAACCTGTTTAAAAGAATGATTTGTTTGTGAATCGGACATCACTCCGGACTGTTTGTCTGAGGCTCAGGATAACAGGTAATTATGTTGTAAATAATGATCACTTTCTTGCACAGACTGATCATTTCACATCATAAGACCTCAATATATTGTCAGGAGCCACAGGTTTTAGATTTGTGTTGCGTGTATATGCTTTTTTTTTTTTTTTTTTGACTCTCAAGTGCCAGTAGCCATTAACTTGCATTATATGAATCACCAAGGACCACAGTTACAGCTAAAAATCTTCTTTACTGTTCTACTAGAAAAACAGACTCATCCACATCTTGGATGAGTGAAATTAACAGCAATTTTTGGGTGAACTATGCCTTTAAATCATTCTTCTGTCCTCACTGAAAATAAAATGCTGAAAATGATTTGCACATTTCACTGTGGGCGGAGCTACACTGCACAATTAGACAAAAGCAAAAACACAGCAACCAACAGAAATGTTGATGTTGCGACTGTTCAGGACACAAATTCAGATGAGAGTTATTGGTTAGGACACTGTTTGTCTCTTTACCTTTACTGATCTGACTGATGTCTCCTCTCCCACACAGAGACATGGTCACGTCCAGCGTGTCTGTCGTAGAGTCGGACAGATACTCGGTGCCGCTGTCTGCGTTGGTGCTGCCCAGTGACTGAGGCGACAGCTGACCCGAGGGAGGAGACGGATCCGGAGGATGAGTCGAGCTCGATGACTCTGTCTCACTGAAATGATGGAGGGAGGGATTTAAAAAGGGACAGGAGTCAGTGCATTGTTTGGATAATTATAGCCATTCATTCTCAAGTGAGAAATATGCAACCTAATAATGTGAAAATAAAGATGAAAAAATATTTGTGATTAAAAACAACTTTGCATAAATAAATACAAACATATTATTTTATTTTATACAACAAAACATATAAATAATACATTTAAAAACATTTGTATTATTATTATTAATAATAATAATAATATTAACCAAGAGATTTAGCCAATATTATATTTTATTGTATTGTTACTTTTTTTATTAATGAATATTATATTTTTATTGCTATAGTCCTAGAATCATTTAGTTTTTTGTGTCAAAAACATTAACTAAAACAATAAAAAAAGCATTATATTATTTTGCTATTATTATCAATAATAATATTAATGGCAATAATAATATACTCAATAAATACTCCATTTTTATTGCTGCAGTTGAACAATCATTTAGTTATTGTGTCAAAAAGCAGAGATAAAGCAACTAAAATAATAAAACAATTTATTTTTATTATTATTTTGCTATTAATAATAATAATAATAAGTCTCAATTAACTTTACATTTTATTGTTGTAGTTCTACATTCATTCAGTTATTATGTCAAAAAGCAGAGATAAAACAAATCAAACAAAAAACACATTTTATTTTTATTATTATTTTGCTATTAATAATAATAATAATAATAATAATACTCTAAATTCATATTATATTTTATTGTTGTAGTTCTACATTTGTTCAGTTATTATGTCAAAAAGCAGAGATAAATCAAACAAAGAACACATTTTATTTTTATTATTATTTTGCTATTAATAATAACAATAATACTCAATTCATATTATATTTTATTGTTGTAGTTCTACATTTGTTCAGTTATTATGTCAAACAGCAGAGATAAAACAACTAAAACAATAAAACAGTTTTATTTTATTTTTATTATTATTTTGCTATTAATAATAAATATAATATACTCAATTAATATTATATTTTATTGTTGTAGTCCTACATTTATTTAGTTATTGTGTCAAAAAGCAGAGATAAAACAACTAGAAGAATAAAATAGTTTTATTTTATTTGTATTATTATGCTGTTATTATTATTATTAATAATAATATTATTATTAATAGTGTTCAGTTAATATTATTTTTTGCTGCAATCTAACAATCATTTAGTTATTATGTCAAAAATCAGAAAAAACACAATCATCCAAATCATAAAAAAGTTTTTTTTTTTTTTTATTATTTATAACAAAGTGTTATGCATGCAATGAACCTTCTAACCTCTTTGGAAAATAGAGAGCAGCGACTTCAGGGTTAAGACTGGAGAGGTCGTCTAGATAGATGTCAGATGGTCCCAAATGATGACTCCGCTTCACTAGGAAGAGAAACACATACAGATATTCAGCGAACTGAATTAGTGCATTGGAATAAGTACAGATGATGTAATCCACTACCTTTCCTCTTGTCCTGAGAGTCTGTCGCTTTCGAGGACTCAAGAACTGTCGGATCCTCTGATTTGATGATGGACTCCAGAGCTGGTGTCACTCCAGCACCATCAGTGTTCTGATTGGTCAATAAAGTCTCTAATCCCACCCCCTCCTCGGAGTCTCCCACAGAGCTTTGGTGTTTTGGTAAAACTGTGATTGCATCCGCTGAGTTTATCTCCGTTTCTGCTTCTAAAACCCCATTTGATTCAGCCTCACCAAATGTGACGGTTTGGATTTTGGATGCGACCGAGACAGTGTTCTCATGACAGGTTTCCTGACTTTCTACATTAACTACGGTGTGTGAACTATCTGCACTTTTGACAGCATTTGTCCCATTGATTGTGATAGCAGAGCTGGTTATATGATGTATCTGAGTGTCATTGTCTGTGCTGCTAACTGTGTCGCTGGTTAAGTCTTCGGTCTCCTTGTTTTCCAGTGCCTGTGGGAAGGAGTCGTCCACGGACTGAAAGGTCACTACATGCGTTTTGGTGACCTTGATGTCCAGTTGTGTGTTGATTGAAGACGAAACAACTGCTTGAGTATCATCTGATAGAATAGGGCTGGTCGTACCAATCTGAGGTTCTGGTCTCACCACAGTCACTGTCGCCGTGGAGTCAGTGCTGTCCAAGTCAATGGATGCTTGTCGATAGATCGTGCGGAAGTGGGAGTGGTCAGAGGGCGTGATGGGGGAGGGCGGGTCACGCAGCGAATCAGATTCATCCTTCTCCGCCTGACACACCTACACAAACACAGAAAACACTGAGTGAACTGCTTTATGCCTTTACAAGACAGCATCCTAATGATTCTGTTGTCCTCATTTGTAAGTCACTTTGAATAAAAGCTAAATGACTAAATGTAAATGCAATGGAATTGAACCTCATACACTACTGTTCAAAAGGAAGTGATTTTGAGTCTCTTCTGCTCACCAAAGCTGGATTTAGTTGACACAGTAAAACATAAATATTGTGAAATATTATTATAATTTAAAATATGTACTTCCTATTGCAATATTTTGTAAAATTGAATTTATTCATGTGATATAAAGCTGAATTTTCAGCATTATTACTCTAGTCTTCAGTGTCACATGATCCTTCAGAAATCACTCTATTATGCTGATTTGCTGCTTAAGGAAAATTTCTGATTGTTATCAATGTTGAAAACAGGTATATATTTTTGTGGAAAGTGTGGTATATTTTTCCAAGATTCTTTGATGAAAATGACAATATTTATTTTGAAAACAGATGTTTTGTAACATTATAAATATATTTAATGTCAGTTTTGATCACTTTAATGCATCCTTGCTGAATAGAAATATTCATTTACAAAAAAAAAAAAAAAAAAAACTCTAAAACTCCCTAAATTTTATGATGATGTTATTATAGTTAAACTAAAAGCATAAAAAGTTATTTTGAATACTGAAAAAGCTAAAATGTAAAAATGTAAACTTATTTTATTTCAGTTTATTTCAGCAACATTTCTTATTTTCAAACTAAATAAACTAAAACTAACAAATAAAAATTAATAAAAACGATATAGACATATTAAAAAAAAAAAAATAAATAAAATTACAAAAACACACAAAAAAAATAAATTAATGTAAAACAGAAAATATAAAAATAAATTCTAATTCAAAGAAAAACTTTAAGACTATATTATAACTGCACTGTTAATGGTTACTCACAATGTCTATGTTAGCAAGTTACTGAGCACAGAAAACGCCCACAGCTTACACTGAATGAGGAACCCAAGCTATATCTAGAAACCTGAATGCCACAGAAACTTGAGGATTGACTTTTTCCAACCAGACAGTGAGTTCTGCATATTTAATCTTTAAGACTCAAACATTCTTCAGAAAATGTAGTAATCTACTTTCACAGCAGCCTTTGACATACAATGTCTTAAAAAAAAACCCTACGTAGGCAGCTCACTTGGTTTGGGAACATTCTGACTTAATCTGTAATGAAAGCTGAATGCAGCATGGTACCTTGGGAAAAGCGCCCCAGTTCCACTGCATCTGAGGCCCTAAAGACTCCTGCGGCTTACATAACTCTGAATCGCTCTTAGGAGAGGAGGGACGACTGAAGAACACACTACAGACAGAGACAACGCAAGTAAGCAGAGCTTTGCCTTCAGATATCCATAACAAGAACAGAGGTAGATAACATATGGGCTGAACTACATCTTTAAAAATGTACCTCTCATTAACAGAACACTCTCCATCAGAGTGAGGATGAACATCTCTGCACTGAGCTCCAGACGGTTCCTCGTAGGGTTCCTCTGACATCGAGTAGTACACAGACTTACTGTAGAAAGCAAAAACACAAATCATCAGCGCCATTTACGCTATTTAGTTGGGTTCGTATTGAAAAGTCGCTAATAAAGTAATTTATATTCACATAATATTCTCTTGCTAAAAACGTGAACAAGTGTAAACGACTGTCTAAAGGATCGAAGTTTGTCAGGTTCCCAGTTCAGTCAGTCTGCTATTTTATTTCGACCGTTACTCCTAGTCAGAGGTGTCCGTAAATATTTAGTTTATATGTAAAGTTATGTTTCAACTAGATTTAATGGTGAAATGCAAAAATATTTATCAGTGCATAAGATGTAACTTACGCACCGCTGTGCAACAGGCCCTCGTGAGCTAATGCTTTGTTTTGGCCAATTTCAGAAACTTCTAGAAGAGTAAACATACAATAACTTCAGTAAAACCTCTAACCTTGCGGCCAAAAGCGAGTCCTCCTTGAGGAGATCCTGATCTAGACTTTCTTTCTCGTCTGAGGAGGAACTGGCCTCCTCATGCAGATGCATGTCCGAACGCGCCCGTTTCCTGCGGCGTTTTTTGCGGCGGCTGGAGGAGGACGTGACGCTGGAGGGAGATTCGGTCACCTCAGACAATTCTGGAACATCGGTGGGGATCGGAGAGGTGCAGAGATGAGCGGGAACCCGCGTCTAACCCACAGACACAGAGAGAGGATTGTGAAAACCACAGTAGAATATTACATGAGTGATTGGAGAACTCACATCCATCTGGACAGACCTCAAAATCCTCATTCTCCTCCACGAAGAACGCCTCTCCATTATCTCCAAGCTTCATATGCAGGCTCACGGGCTCTCCATTGATCTCAATATCCACCTGTGGAGGGATGAATACAGCAGTTATACGACCTGAACTAGATCAGGATGTCTCAGGCTTGCTGGCTTAGAAATACGAATTCTAAAAATCAACCAATGAACAAGGTAAATAAGATTTTAAGATCATTTGAAATAAAAATGATGCACTGTGTAGATATCCTCAAAGCTTTGTTCATTATTCATGATCTCATTAACATAAGAATACCCACATTTCCATATCAGCATATATTCTGTACACAGAATGAAGTGTGCCTATGAAGTCTCTAATTAAAGATGCAAAAAAGCATGTTTAATTTTAATTCTGAGTAGAAAAGGCCATGAAAAAATTGTGCAAGAGGATTCGACAAACATTATAAGTAAACCTAAAAGCTTCAAAACATAAAAAGCTAGTAAAACTGTATTTTTAAATGAAAATGTACAATAAATTTCCTGTAAAATACAATGTTAAACTGAATTAAGTTCAATTAAGTTAAACAAATTAAATGAATTTCCATTGCGATTAAATGAAAATCAGACCGCCATTAATTATGAATTAAAAATGAATAAGATTTAAACTGTTAAATTAAATTAAGTTTAATTACATTAAACCTAATTAAGCTAAATGAAATGCAACTGCTGTTAAATGAAAATATAACTGAGATTAAATTTAAATTAATTTTAAAAAGTATTTTTTAAATACATTTTATTAACTGAAAAGTAGTCAAGTTTTCATTTAACAGCAATGGCATTTCATTTAACTTATTTAAATTTACTTTAATTTAAACAAATACTTATTATTTTACAGCAAATTTGATAACAGTCCTATTTTAATTTACCAGCAGTGGAATTTTATTTAACTTATTTTAATTTAACTTCAGCTAATTAATTTTTTTATTTTACACAAAATAAAATGTTAAACTGAATTAAGTTCAATTAAGTTAAACAAATTAAATGAATTTCCATTGCGATTAAATGAAAATCAGACCGCCATTAAGTTATTAATTATGAATTAAAAATGAATAAGATTTAAACTGTTAAATTAAATTAAGTTTAATTACATTAAACCTAATTAAGCTAAATGAAATGCAACTGCTGTTAAATGAAAATATAACGGAGATTAAATTTAAATTAATTTTAAAAAGTATTTTTTAAATACTTAAATACTTATATATATATATATATATATATATATATATATATATATATATATATATTTAACTGAACAGAAGTCAAGTTTTCCTTTAACATCAATGGCATTTCATTTAGTTTAAACTTAATTTACCTTATTTAACTTATTTTAATATAACTTTAGTTATTTTTTTTTTATTTTACAAAAAATTTTATAGCAGTCATTTTCATTTAACAGCAATGGAATTTAATTTAATTTAATTTAATTTAACACCAAATTTAATGCAATGCATGTATTCACTGCCTTTAAATTTGCAGTAAAAAAAAAAAAAAAAAAAAAAAAAAAAAACTACCTAAAGTTAAACTTAATTACATTAAAATTCCACTGCAGTTTAATGAAAATATGACTGCCATTCAGTTAAATGAAATGCCACTGCTGTTAAACAAAAACATGACTGTCATTACTGTCTAACAAAATGAAAAAAAAAAAATGATGAAATGAATGAAAAAAAAAAATTCTCATGTTTTTAACTGGGAGTCATTTTGATTCTAACAAAATGTGCTAGCTGTGTTTTTGACACATTTATGAAAATGCTTGCATTTCCTGATAACGATTTCCTGCTAACAAGAAGTTCTACCCATGGTCTACTGTTAAAGGTTGGTTAGTTCTAAGAAAGAGGAACATTCTGTCAGACAAGCACGACAGCTTTAATCAACTGATTCCTCAATCTGAGCAGGACAGATGTTCAGAGCATCATATAACAACCAGCTTGCACTATTAACTAGTAACTGATGCTAGGCAACTTCAGTTTAACAAACGTCCACCTCACCACTTTCTCTTTGGACCGCAGGACTCCAAGTTTCCCGAAGCGCACGTGGAACGGCGAGCACTGGTAGCTTCCATCAGGCTGGCGAACCACGATGACGTCGATGCCGCCGGTGAGCGTGGCCGGATTCAGACCGCGATACAGTTCCTTCACGGTCACAAACACCGTCTCTGCCAGCTGACCCACGTAGTTCATGGTCTGGGACTGAAGAAACAAAGAACACAAATTTGCGATTTAAATCCTAATTTTTTCCTCATGTCTCTCAGATTTCTTAACTGCCTTCGGAGATGTTCCTGAGACTTAAAGTACAACCGTGACCTTTGCACACAGAGCAAAAGTCTGACAGTACGCAACATCTCAACTTTATCATTATGACATGACGACAGATTTGAAGTCAAAGTATGAAACCACGGCCAACATTTGTACAGCTGGATGTGATGTAATATAAATCAGACAGATACATATTACACAAGATTTTTAGGTGTGTTAACCAGCTAGAAATAACCGTGTTTGTTGCTCTTTGGTGTATAACCTGCACTGATGAATCATTCACTGTAAGACCAGCCCAGGAATTAAGGAGAAGGTTAATAGGGTAAAGGATAAGTTAATGTTGACATTAAGAAACACCTGAACGTACTGAAACCTCTCCCTTTTACTACAAGCTCACAGTAGTCTGACATCACGGTTAGAGGATGACATAACTACATTATGCAACATGCTAAACCTTAAAATATTTCTGGCATTAAAAAGTATAAACAATAGCCCTATAAAAAGTTTAAATCAAACTTATGATGTCATTTGTGAAACTCAGTTCAGCGTTTGGATCTGGTTTTACCAAAAGCCGATGCCCATTTAGAGATCAGGGTATCCGATGACTGATATTTGTAAAGAAGATCTATGAAATACAATTTCTTCACAGCAAATAAGACAAATATGAAATTGCTGAAACTACTTTAACACCTTGTGCCACAAACATATTTAGCCTTGTAAAACATGACATATGAAATAAAACTAAATTTAAAATAAGAAATGTAAGTGTTGTCAAGCGATTAATTGTGATTTGCATCCAAAACAAAAGATTTTGTTTACATACTTTGTGTGTATACTATGTATATTTATTAAGTACTTATATATACACACACATGCATGTATATATTTAAGAAAAATTTCATAATGACATAAGGTGTGGATTAGATTAAATGTAACAGGTTTAACAAGTTTTGGTCATGTTGTTTATTTAGAGGCCTTTGCGCATCAAAGGGCTTCACAGGTTTAAAAAGTGCATCATCTATCATTTCTCAAACATACAGACCTACCCAGAGTGACAGAGGATGATGATGATGATGATGATGTCCTTTAAAACCTGGAACCCTCCACCTTTCAGCTGCCATCGAGGAGTAAAAACCTTGTTCATCCTAGAGCTGAGTTAACCACTAACTATCCACAGCTTATTTTATTTACATTCAAGCCCTTATTCTGTGTCTCTCTATGATGGTTGAGTGCAGAACGAACAAAAAAGGTGAAACTGTTGATTTTGAGAGAGACCCAGTACATTCAACTGCTCTCTCTCTCTCACACATACACACACACATCTACACAACACCTGTAACACATCACACACACGTCGTCTGAAAATCACACACACACACACACACACACACACACACTGTGACCTGACTGCACACACAGCATTAAAAACTATTATTCCGTCATTAAACCAGCTAAACATGAAAACAACACACACACACACTGCATGAAAGCCGTGCCAGCAGTTTGTAACAGGCTCAGCCGTTCTTTTCATCTGCTATTGTGTGTGTTTGAGAGAGAGAGACACAGCGAGAGAGCAAACCGGCTGTCTAACTCTGTCGGTCGACGCTCTAAATTTACAGACTGATGTGAATGTTCACGTCGATGAGGCTTCCGTTCAACTTCACATTAATCTTGACGATGACTCAACTCAATACTGATGTACTGATGTCAACGTTGTCCATCACACATGGGTGAGTAAGCAAGATTAAGGCACAGTAACTGTCTGTCAATCATCTTCATGACCTTACTGATCTCTAAATATAACAGAACATGTTTAAAACAAATTTTAAGCAATTAACAAGAGTCCAATGTGTCAAATTGTTTCACTAATACTGAACATTAACTTCAAATGATTTTTTAATGTTTTTAATTTAAGTCAATTAAGAAATGGTCACCAAGGCTGCATTTATTTGATCAAAAATACAGAAAAAAAAAAAGTACAATTGTGAAATATTATTACAACTTAAAATAGCTGTTTTCTATGTGAATATATGTTGATATAGCATTTATTGCTGTAATTAAAGCTGAATTCGTCTTCAGTGTCACATGATCCTTCAGAAATCATTCTAATATGCTGATTTGCTGCTCAAGAAACATTATCAAATTTTTGTGGAAACTGTGATATATATATATTTTTTTTACGATTCTTTGATAAATAGAAGGTTCAAAAGAACAGCATTTAGTTGAAATATAATTGTTCTGTAACAATATAAATGCCTTTACTGTGAATTTAATGCACCCTTGCTGACTGAAAATATAAATTTCTAACCAAACCAAATATGCCATTGATTATCTCATTGTCTCAGATTAAAAAAAAAAAAAACTTCATGGCAAGTTTATCACAAATCAAAGCAAACAAAGCATTCAACAGGAAACCTGCAGCAGGGTCACAGTTGATCAGAACTGATAAAGACTAACCAAAGAATACCTTTTAACATCTAAAATAAACTTCTAAAACAATAGATAGGGGCTACACGAAAAAACAAAGTAGAAATGACAGCACTCTCTGTGAATGAATACATTTTCAGCTAACAATAAACTACACCTCATCATTTACAAACGCTTTTGAATTTGTGCTCATGTTTTCGTCCCTAAGACAAAACCCTACTTTAAATGTTTAACAGGAGGAATCTCAGTTGATTTTGTAACAATCACGTCAACAGTGAAACAAAACTTAACAAATCAATGACTTCCAGATTAAAGAGCTCAATAATGCAAATCTGTGTTTTTTTCCGAATACGTGTCCATTGTGAAGCATCAAAGCCACACAGTTTACAAACAATATTAACAATTTGCCTACAAAACCCTCTTTTTAGGGTTTGTTGAAATTAAAATCGATTTCTTCACTTTATGTTTATATATTGTAAACACTAAACCTTAAAGTCACAATCCAGAGACTCAAACATGTCAGAATGATGCAGTTACACTCTTCAATGCACAAAAACACAACGCAGCTCTTTATAAACACTAAACACTCGTTTCAGCTGACAAAAACTATTAAACAAATACATTTTAACATTAAAATTAACATTAAAAATAATGTGAAATGATGAAGTTAATGCTACTGTTCTTACCTCAAACACAACAGCGATTCATTAAAAACTTCCTGAGCGCTCACGCCCACGTCAGCAAGTCAATCATATGACATCCAATGACAAGCTGGGACTCGCCTCAGGACACGCCCCCTTTCCTTGTGGCTCTGTTGACGTGTGCGTTTGTGTTCAGTTCCTCAAGTTTTAGTACAACACCGCTAGAGGGAGACTACGTAGTCTTTATGTAGTGTTCAGTTTTTTTTTTCAGCATTTATTTTAATATTTATATAACGTATGCTTTATAATGATTATTAATAATATTTCTAAATCTATAAGTAACACAAAATTTAACATGCACTAAATAATCAATCTTTTTTTTATTTTTTTTTGTTAAATTAAAGAACCCATATTCAAAAAACGCTGAGTTTGAAAGAGTGTTGGTAATGACTGCTACCTAAATTACATCCAGTCCATGATTTTTTTTTTTTTTTTAACAACTAGTCCATATAGCAGCTACGTCGTATTGTTTTTTGTTTTGTATATATTGTTTTGGAAAAACATGCTAGCAATTGCTTTTAATTTGGCAAAAAAAAAAAAAAAAAAAAAACTTGACATATAAATAAATAAATAACAAATAAATAATAAGGTCAAATAAATAAATAAATAGTTAAATAAAATAAAAATAAAAATAAAAATTGTGCTTGTGCACAGCTATCATAGCTTTTAGTTTTTAGACACTGTCTAAAGAGACACTTTGGTAACAGTAAACAATTGTATCTTTAATACTGGAAATAAGAGGCCTGTTCCAAGAACAGTAATATAATAACTTTCATAATAATAATAATAACTCTCTCTCTCTTGTCTGGTTTCTGGCTCATGTCACACTTAATGGCCATGGAAGACATTAACTAAAGTGCTGTCGTGCACAAAAGTGAGAGTTATTTAATAACAGAGTCATCTAATAATGTGAGCAGGAACAGATCTCTGTTATGACGATTAATGTTTCAGTAGTAAGAAGAATCACTGTTTATTCAAGATGAGCCAAGGGGTTTTTAAACTATAGGATTAGGGGGAAACTGTGTAAAAATAAATAAATAAATAATTTATTTAATAAAAAAAATAAATATAGATGCAATCTTGATAATACTTGGGGGGGGGGGGTGTAATGTAACTCAACAGAATCGAAATATTTTCCCAAAAATATTTAAAATGGGTATAGTATACCTATTTAAATTAGTATAAACTGGGTCTTTACACATAAAACACATATAGCTTAAATTTTAGGATGGGGTCCCTCGCATCATATTTGGGAGTCTGTGAAATATAAAGGCTTGAAAACGCCCGTACTAAAACATGAGGAAACTCTTCTGTGGTTTTGTGGAATGAACACAAGCGCATCCATCCATCCCTCACACATACACACACACAGATGTGAGGCCAGTTTTCTCTAAATAAGGCAGCTTATCTCTTTTCCTGTCATGTCATGTTGATTCCTCTGGGTATCTCACTCTCTGTGTGTCGTACACAGACACAAGCTCAACATTCCTTGCCCTTATATGGCTAAATCCCTGCTGTGGGCCGGCTCTGTTTGGGAGAACGGATGCCTCTGATTGGCCGAGAGCAAAATGGGAGGGGCGCATTACTCAAGCTGATGCTCTGGAGAAACTTTTGTGTCCCGAAAGTATAACAGACAGTCTTACTTTCCAGCACAAAGACACAGTCCAGCGGACACCACAATCCATCAGCTGCAGCAGAGGTGAGTTGTGATGTGTTATTGTGTTTTGGTTTTATGTCCTATAAAGACTTTCCACAGAAGCTTTGTATGAATTTGGGACAGTGGGGAAAGATCTGGATGGAGATGATGACGTATGTTGGAGTTATGGAGCTAAAACTGATCCAGGATCATCGCTCATACTGCTGAGCAAAGGATCTGGTGGACATTTTGGCTTTGTTAATGCATTTCTGTTATGGGAGTTTGTCCTCCTGAGTTAAGGTTACAATTCAACTTCCATTGCTCAAAGAAACTCTTGAGTTTGTTTTCTTTGCATGTAGCCTGGCTGTAAAGTGCTTCATCTGGAAAAGAGTGTTTGGCCTTTTTGTGCGCCGTTGAGGTCATAAGTCAGAGGTGAGACTCATGACGTAAACATTGGCCAGAGAACACATCCTGAAACAGTAGAAGCAACTCATTCACAGAAATCAAGAAAGCAGCTATAGAGATAGAATGACTTTGTTTTAGGTTTTAATGTAGTCTTCATTCAGAGGAGATGAAACGTTACTGTTGTTAAACAGCACTGATGTTTTAATGAAGCAAAATCACTGGATAGTTTGTTGGTGTCTCTCTGAAAAGAGTCACTGAGGAATTCTGTGTGTTTGCCAATACAGTTTTAAAGACAACAAACAAATGTGGGAGGATGTGACAGTGTTAGGTCATTTATGGATGTTCATAAGAGTTAAAGTTAGAGTACATTAGGATGTTCATTTTGATATTTTACCATCTTTTGAAATGTTGATTTGTGTCATTTAAAAAGGATGGATGTTTTAGAGAAACACAAACCAACCAAAACCATGGAATTCATCAAATCCTTAGATAATACTTACCAATGATGTCTGTGCTCCTGTTTTACCTCCATAATGATGTCATTTCCTTTAAACAAGAACAGGAAAACAGGATAGAAAGTAACACTGGGGACACAGAAAAACAAACGTATCAACAAATAAGCAAAATATAAACCCAAGTTTAACCCAATTTTTCTAATTGAATCAAAATATTGTTTTATTTTTAATAAACATGCATCAACAATTAAAACTATATTTAAAACACCAATTTGATTAGCAATCAAAACAATATTTAAATCCAAGTTTAACCCAATTTGTCCATTTAAAACAAGAGAATATTGTTTTATTTTTAACCCAATGTATCCAAATAAAACCCATAAATATTGTCATTTCCATAGACGTTTATATTCAGTGTTGGGGGTAATGCAAGTTAGGTAATAATATTACTTTTTTCAAGTAACTAGTAAAGTAATGCATTACTTTTGAATTTCCAAGAAAATATCTGAGTTACTTTTTTCCCTATTTATTGATTGACAAGTCTCCTGTCAGGAAATCGGGAGAAAACATGATGTTACTGTATTCTAGACTAAATGTGAACACGCATTAATTCATCTCACTCACGAAAAACAGATTCAGTATTCCTCCAAATGAATAAAAACAGTGAAATGCAAACTCAGAATATGATGCAACCCTGCAATAATTAAATATGTTAAAACAAATGTCCTTTATGTATTTATTCCCTTTTTATTAACCAGTGTCTTTGCGTCTGACCTTCAATGATGCAATTCAACCATACTAATAACCAAGAATTACTTTAGATAAACTAACATTCGTGCTTCATTTTTTTTTATATAGCTGAAGAGTGATCTCCTGCATAAATGTACTTTCAGCCTGAGGTGAATTCATTTCACTTTTGGTGTAAAAGGGCTTTTACATTAGAATTGTTTTATAGTACAAACAAAGAAGCAAGCCCTGACCAGAGTTAAAAAGTAACCTAACTTTTTCAGGGAGTAACTCAAAATTGTAATGCATTAATTTTAAAAGTAACTTTCCCCAACACTGTTTATGTTTTAACCTAATATTTAAACCAAAGATTAACCCAATGTATCAAATCAAAATCCAAGAATGTTGTTCTATTGATATCTAATATATTGCAACATAGACAAATGAGGGCATGGAAACATCCTGCAGCATGACAGGCAACTGATGTCCTGAGGTCCGTCTGTTTCTAAATTCCTGCATTTAATCCTGTGGTGGAGCTGGACATTGTGATCTGGTGATGTGGTCAAACACACACACACACACACACACACACACACACGCACACATGCACTGCCTGAAAATAAGCAGTTGGTTAATCAGTTACATAAATACTGGTCCTACCTCATACTCAAGAAACACACAGAACATGAATAATGCAGTCAGAATGTTTAAAACACAGCATAGTCTAATTTTACTCCAAAATACGGAAGTAAATATTGAAGATTAATTAGACTTTTGCGATATTCATTATAGATAGTTGAGTGCTGCATACAGCTAGGTGTCTTCAAATGTAATATTAACTGAGCAGGACGTTTGCATACGGACCAGGGCAGCTATGGAAGGAATAAACGGATCATTCCCCACATTTGCTTACTTTATTGAGCAGATATTGAGAAACTATGAATACAGAGCAATAAAAAAACACAGATATGAAAATGAGTGTTAGCTGAGTGTGGTCATCCAGATAGACTGAATAACATTAATTACACATTCATAATGGATGATGTATTCATCAATGTTTAATGTGTTTCGAAACAGATGGTTATGAAATGTGTTGACTCAGAAACAGAAACCATCTGTAACATCATCTCTGATGCTCGCGGCTTTGGTGAATCTCCTCTGTTTACAGATATAAAAGGTTTTTCTAGATCAAAGCTGACTAATATCTTTAACTTACAACCATTTTGGAGTTAATCATAAAGTAAACGAAATTCTTGGTCTTAAAGGTACATCTTAAAGTGACTTTCAGTCTGTCTATAAATCCTCGTATTAAACACTTCAATACGGTCCTTCTCTAAATTTGACTGTCTAAAAGTGCTTTCTCTGCACATATCTTCTGTGAACATGTACTGTAATTCTGTACATTAAGACCCGGGTTATTATACCTTCATATGTGGTTATATGCTTACTTTTTTTTGTCCGGTTGTTTTTTTATTATTATTAGTTAGTAACAAAGTTTTTTTTAATGGTTTTAGTAGTTTAAGTTTCAGTTATGATAACTGGCCATGTTTACACTGAACTTTTTTTTAAAACTGTAATTCACACTGAAATCCTGGTTGTGAAAAGACCTATGAGTTTGTGGTTTGATTTAATATAAATGCATTTTTACAGATGAATAATGCAGACTCCACACAACTTTAATGGCTGGTTGGACAGTCATATCATTCACACACTTTCCTGTAACGACAATCGTAGGTTGACGCCCAAATATAGTCATTCAGATAGAAGCACAGAAACACAAAGACAGTACGACGACAACAACATCCATAACTGTTTGATGACTGTATATTTTATAAATGTTGCTGATGGTTTTAATATACTCAACCCAGTGATGGGGGTAACACATTACAAGTTGCATCATTTGAGTTACATAATCAGATTACTTTAAGTAACTAGTAAAGTAACCCATTACTTTTTAAATTTACACTGAAACATCTGTTACATTTTTGAATAAGTAATGCCATGTTTTCCCAATTTATACTCTGACAGCTCTCCTGTTTCCATGTTGAGAGGCTTAATCATTTCACTTTTGGTGTGAAAAGGCCTTTACAGTTGGCAAAAATATAACTTTTAGGTTTTTGTTATTAAAAAAACAAATAAGAAAACCCAGCAAAGTAACATAATGCATAACTTTCCATAAAAAGTAACTACGTAACAGGATTAGTTACTTTTTTTCATGGAGTAAGTCAATATTGTAATTCATTACTTTACAGAATGAATGTCTCCAAACGGCTAATTACAACAAAAAAACAACACACAAGGCAATAAAACTACAGAAGCTATGAAAGAACTAAAATTAAAGATAAGATGTACATTTACACACACATTAACTTCATTAGCTGAGGAATCTTACAGTCGAACAGCTGTGTGAGAATGTGACTGTGCTTTAGTCATTTATAAATGTTCATAAAGAGCTAGTTATCTTACATGTGGACATCAACTTAAAGTTTTATTTTTTAATTTTTTTTAATGTTTTAACGCAACAAAGCTGTTCGGCTTGTTGACGTTTAATGACCCCGACAACCTCTGCAGTCACACTGAGCCACTTGTTATCAATCACCTTTTACAAGTAAAAATCACCAAGGTGTGTTACTGATGGATTTTATGTTGTAGAATAAAACATGAAAATATTTTGAGCTTCTGTTGAACAGACCTTATTTCAGGCATTCAACCAAACACCCAAACCAAAAAAATGTGAAGTTGTTTCCAGGTTTTGGCCTACAAAAATTCCAACCATCTCCACCATCTCCATCCCAAACTGGATTTTGACATTTTCTTAAAGTTTTCTTGACCAAACACATCTACTCTGGACCCTGTAATTTCATAAACATTAATGACATCTGCTCTTTCCAGACCTGAAACGCCGCCAACATGTCCAGCAAGCGAGCAAAGGGAAAGACCACTAAGAAGAGGCCACAGAGAGCCACTTCAAATGTGTTTGCCATGTTTGACCAGTCACAGATTCAGGAGTTCAAGGAGGCTTTCAACATGATCGACCAGAACCGAGACGGATTCATCGATAAAGAGGATCTCCATGACATGCTGGCCTCTTTGGGTGAGTCTGACGGAGAAG
Organism: Cirrhinus mrigala; assembly: GCA_036247105.1. NCBI lineage: Eukaryota > Metazoa > Chordata > Actinopteri > Cypriniformes > Cyprinidae > Cirrhinus > Cirrhinus mrigala. Next base: position 1,902,961 of record CM070012.1, read on the forward strand.
AACCGACATAGTAATAGACTTCTGTATCAAATACTGACCTTCCCTTCTGTGTGTGTGATACCTGTGCTCAGGTAAGAACCCGTCTGATGATTACCTGGAGGGGATGATGAGTGAAGCTCCAGGGCCCATCAACTTCACCATGTTCCTCACCATGTTTGGAGAACGGCTCAACGGAACCGACCCGGAGGACGTCATCAGGAATGCTTTCGCCTGCTTCGATGAGGAAGGATCCGGTAAAATGAATGCTGCCTTATCAAGAATTTGAGCATCATAGACGGTCACATATAGTAAAAAATAGAAAATAAATAGTAATAGCATAATAAATAAAAGAATATATGACTTGATAGAACAAATACATTTTTAAAAATTAATTTAGTCCTGAATTCGTTTTTGTATTAATTCTTCCCTTCATTATTTTCTGTATTTACTTTTAACTTTATTTTTTATTCTTTTAACCTTATTTATTTTAGTTTTTATTAATGTTCTTTTTTTTTATATTTATTTAGTCTTACATGTATTTATTTCCATATTTATTTATGCATTTATTTATTTAAACTTTATTTATTGAATTTTATTTCTGCAGTTTTGGGTCTCCATATTATATGATAAATATAGAAACAAATACATGTGGGAATAAATAAATATAAAGTATAAATTAACGCTTAAATCTAAAAAAAAAAAAAAAAAATAAGTTAATATAACAAATGCAGAATAAATAATAAATAAAATGATTTTTTTTTTCACCTGAATTAATTCAACAAATAAAAAAAACAAAGAGTTTATTTGCAAAAACAGATAACTCAGTTTTTTTTTTTTTTAATTATTCAAAATTTTATTGTGTTTTGTGTTAGTTAACTGTATTTTTAGTTATTTTTTTACCTAATCAAAATAACCCAACTGCAGTTTGATTGAGATTAACTGGAATGCACAATGAAAAAAAAACATGATTTCTGAAAATTGTTCAAAACAGTTATCTGTTTTTGCAAATAAACTCTTCAAATATAGAAATGGTTTCTGCACACTAAACAAACACCAGCAAATGTCTCAGTATTCAGAGGTAGTTCACATTTCAGACCTGCTTGATCTATTTGTTAAACAAAAACTCTTGTCGCTGTATGCTTTATTCTTGTCTGCACAGGTTTCATTCATGAAGACCACCTGCGAGAGCTGCTGACCACCATGGGAGATCGTTTCACAGATGAAGAGGTGGACGAGCTCTTCAGAGAGGCTCCCATTGACAAAAAGGGCAACTTCAACTATGGCGAGTTCACCCGGATTCTCAAACACGGAGCCAAAGACAAAGACGACATGTAGACGATCAGAGAGCACCAGTCGCAGCTGCGCATTAGCATCTATAAGTGAAGACAAACAGCATTTCATGTCAAATATTTGATCTATAAAAGAAGTATTTTTCTCTAAATACGTTTTATATGACCAGATTACACTGCTAACAATCTGTGCAATGTGTATTGTGTGTTTTTATAGGGGTGTGCAGTATGTTTAGAAGGTTAAAGTAATGTACTCTTTAGATGCGGCTGGACGTCTTGAGCTCTCTGAAGCTGTGGAACTCAGAAATGAAACTATTACATTGAAAATGCCATACACTCGTAGAAATAGTCACTTTTACATGTGCATTTATAAGGATTATCAGTATCTTTCTCTTACTGAGCGATATTATCAGATATCAAAAACATCTGAAGTCATTAGTGGAAGTAAAACTATTTCTGGAGCTCATCTCCAATTTTCAAGCTGCACATTCGCCTGAAAACTCTTTGAAGCAAACTTTGGGATATGGTGATTTTTCAGTGGTACTGCAACTTGTATTTTCCAAACCCTGTGAACATCTGGCTTATAAAACATGTATTTACATGCGGCAGCTCTCAGACATGAAGTCATCCATCATATGAATGTGACGCATTTTATACTGAAATAAAGGTCTCAAGTGAATTCTCCAAATCATTTCTGTGCATGCTGAAATCAGCAGTGCTAATTTCTGGACATTTTGCTCCTAATGGGTGAAAATCTGTAAAATAAAGCATTTCTATTACTTCATTAATTCAAATATAGGAAAAATGAAGCTTTATTTCTCTGTAATGCTTGTACAAAAAGGACACCAAATAAAATCTTAAGGCAGATATTGCACAGACTAGTCCAAAGGTTTTCTAAGGAAGCAGGTAAGGCACAAATGCCAGTTTTACTGTCCTCAGTTATACATACACGCATGATCTTTAAAAAAAAAAAAAAAAAAAAAAAAATCCATGTATTTGGTCGTACAGGAGAGAGCTACGCATATTTGATGTATATACATACACGTTAAAAGCAGGTCTACGCCAGACAAAAACCTGAATGATATATTTACATGTTTCACATTGTCATCAAGAAGACCATTTTTGCAATAAGAACATCAATAATACACTTCCAGGAATATTAATATTGGTCTTTTTGAACAGGTGAAAAAATAGAGTATATTATATGAAAAATATAATTTTACTTCCAGTACCCATCACTGTTCCAGTAACTAACCGAATAATCACAGTGGTTTTGAAGTGTTAGTTAATTAGATCTGTTATACAGTTTGTGATGCTACATGACAGTTACTTTCGCATAATCAGCTCAAACATGGCTTTAAAAAAAAAAAAAAAAAAAAAAAAAAAGCACCTTATAGATATTTAGTTAAAAACTCCCTTTGTGATGTCAGAAAAGGAAATTAAAATGACTCAAACCCAAGAAGGAAAAGTCAAACAAAAACTACGATAAACAAACCTGAGACGCACTGAAAAACAATGAGAAGAAACATGTACAGTACTACAGAACTGACCTTTACCCAGCATGATAAAATCTAATCAGAATTATGGCACGTTTTTGAGAGAATAAGTTGAAATAATGTGAACCGCATCATAAGAATACTAAAAGGTTACAATCATTACTTTAAAGACTAATCTGACTACCTGTACACGTTCTCAGTTTCATGGAAACTACAAGCATAAAAATCACACATGCATCTAGATCCTCTAGTGTACAAAAAGAGAAAGAGACTGAGTAGGAAAGCATTTTCTCTGTTTCTAAATGTTAGTTCTCTAGATACATTCACAGATCATGAGTGAGAAAGAAGCACTTCAGTTCGTCTCAAAAAGGTACAAACAGACTTCAAATTCCTCTTGGAAATGCATGACGCTTCTTTAGCGTTAAAAAACACTGTCAGGCTCACACTCACTAAAACATCCACATGATGTCTCTTTCTACACTGAGATATGCAAAACAATTATTAACGGAGATCATCGACTTCACCCAACAATACTGTCAGAACAGTAATCATTCCAGCAAAAATAAAGCTACAGCCCTACGATCACGTTACATGAGAACTGAAGAAAATCAATGCCGGCTCCGTCTTTGAGACGACCTCTCTCCTGCTTCTCAGACAGACACGAGACGTGAGGGATGAGCTCTGCAGTACGATCAATTTCCTGATGAGCCACCACTGCACAGACACACGTCATGCCATAGAGAGAGTGCTCGGATCTTATTCTGAGACTGGATAGACGGTCCTGACATAACGACGACTAGGTGAAATTACAGACTATAAAGTGCAAGAAATATGACAAAAATCATACTACCGGGAATGACTTTCAAAGCTGAGACTGTAGAAGTAGAGGCTTCACCAGCAGTGGCTTTCAGGCAAAAATCAGAGCACATTTGGTTTCTAAATGTTGATATTTAAACACTGCATGCTGGTCTTTGCATTCACACATAAGTAAAGCATGCTATGACACCTAGATGTCTAACCCTAGTGGATATACTGATGCAAACAGGCAAAAGCAACTACATGTGGAGCTTCTTTCGAAAACAAAGCAAGGCCACTTCGATTACAAATGTTTAAATGAAAATCTCTTGGCTGCAAACCTGAGTTGCACAGGCTTTGAGTTTGCTGGTGTTTGCACATGGTAATATTTCCGTCTGAAAGGACCTCCACCTGGTCTAGAAGATCCTGGAATCTGAAAAGCTGGATTATTTCTGAAGAGCATTTTATGCATGCCCATAAACTTCATGTAGTTAAAAAAGGTAAAAGGTTTTGGTTTTTAAAATGTCTTAGAAATACATTGTGGAAGCTTCACTCCTGAATCCCCTGTAGTGAATATCAGAGATGAGGCTCTCTGGGTACCAAGCAACATCCATACGGTATCCATGACAATGTTCTGGGGAGGCAGGTTTACATCTGCTCCAGAGTCTTCCAACAAAAACAAGCGAACAAATGAAGTCTAAAGTGAGTTGGTCTCCTTGAGATTTTAGTTAACTGCTTCCGTAACCGTGTTATGTGTGTACTGTGAAACCCACGTGTGTGGTACCACATTTGCGGGTTGCCGGACGCTCCACATGCCAGAAGATGCAAAGCTTCCAGATTCCGCATCGGAGACACCGGCTGTGCTCAGATCGACAGGAAGGCCTGGAAGAGTGTGGCTCATGACAGGAACTGATACTGGTAAAACTCCATTCTCCACCAAGCTCGGTGCAGCATCGGATTCATCCCTTGAAGGAGTCCCTGGATTGCCATTCTGGATGAGCGCTCTTGGACTTTCATTTGCAGGTCCGTTTGGTTGCTGTTGCGTTGTTTGTTCTTTCTGCTGGCTGACCTCTTGCTCCGCCGCCCGCTGCAGGGCCGCGTCCACCAGAAGTTTCAGATCGCTGAAATCTTGAGGGCAAAGCTCCGGTGGGGTAGGCGGAGGAGTGTTGAACAGGACCCCAGTCGGGCTCACCGCTCCCAGGGTTGGGACAGAGGTAGAAGCGAACGGGATGGTCGTCAGGTGATGGTCTACAGTTAGGCCTTCCCGTCTCAGCAGACCTCGTGTGTCCAGCTGCATCAGAGCCTGAACACTGCCGTCTTGGTTTCCTGATGACGGCAAGCAACCGGCTCCAGCCAAAATTGCTGTTGCAGTGTTACCCAAAAGCCTTAAGTCCAATGTGGGGGCGGGGCAGATGACAGAGGGGCGGGCTGAGGAGGCGGGGCATTCCGGGGAGGCGGATCTGTCTGGTTTGCTGGTGCGTCTTGACATGGTAAACTGAGTGGGGTCTTTGCCGTCTTTCCTGAGCAGGTCCGGCAGGAGCCTCCGGCGGGCGTTTATGAACCAGTTACAGATCTACGAACAACATTAAAGATGTTATAGTTTCAGAAACTTAAAATGCCACATGATGGATCACATTACTTAACATTTATCTAAATACATACAGTATACTTGTGCAGCGAGATTATATACTACATAGCAAATCTAAACTGCTTGATTGCTTACATAGTCACAAAATATAAATTATACTGGCCTGTAATGAAGACAAGTAAAGGGCAATTTTCAAACTTCAGTATAAATAAGTTCAGTTTAAACTTAAAATAGATTTGCGGCAATTTTGCCTTTTGTAGCCAATAAATACATTAGAACTAACTAGAAACAGACTATAGAAACTGTAATTTAGTTTCCATGAGCATTTAAGAGTTTAATTCCCAAGATTTTTCCACAGCTGCAATTCCCACTTGAAATTTCCTGATATTTCAGAAAGAAACGGCATTATTTAACGGCAAATGTGACATTATTATATGCGAGTAGGCTTTATAGTGTTCACTACGGAAAATCATAAATCACTGTTTTCTCATTTAAAAAAAAAAAAAAAATACACAACTTTAGTGCCATTAATTGTTTAACATTAAACTGCTATACCGATTGTGTCCTCCAAAAAAAAAACAAACAAAAAAAAAAAAAACACAGTTTAAAGCAGGTTTTGTATTGGTGATACTGTTCTTAATTTTCTAGGTAGAGGCTCAAAAAGACAAAAGGAAAAAAGATGCATTTTTTGAATCCTGACGTGCTGCCCCCTGTTGGTGCGGCAGTGAACACTGCATGCTGTGTCAGACAGACAGCTGGCTCTAATGGAGACCAGAGGAAATATGCAGCACAGGCCTCGGCGCCCGCATTCCTGCGCTCTGACAACACCGCAGCTCTCGGTCAAGGACAAAACACAGCGCAGACTGTGTGGGAAAGTCTTAGTCTTTGAAGATTTCAGCCAAATGTAAAAATAAAGGGTGGATAAAAGATACAAAAAAGAAAGTACTAGAAAGAGAACACTGCTTAAACAAAACTTGATGACGAGCAAGACTTTTGACTCTGGTCCACTTTGTAGCCAAATCTAGCAAAAACATGCTCACTTAGACATAAAAGACAACTGACATTCATAACCATATTAACAGGCTTATGTATTATATTCTGAAGCCATCTAATAGCTGTAAGTATGCAAGTATAAATATTATGATACTTTAATAGTAATTTTGCCTTCTTTCAAGCTTAAACTTAGGTTTCATCCATTACAGGGAAATATTCATTTGAAACATGAAGGCAATTAAAGGACAATTTTCAAAGTTAAGTCTAAATAAGTTTAAATTTAGAATACTTTTACGATAATTTGGCCTTCTTTTGAGCTTGAAAACTTCATTTTCATTGTAATTGTAAAGAGTTTTAAAATTGAAGTCAGTAAGATTTATAATATGATAATTTTGCATTTTGAGCTTAAACACTTAAGTTTCACAGTAATTGCATGGAAAATATTGTACTAGATTGAAACTTGAAGGCAAGTAATTGACATTTTTCACATTTTCTTCAAAATGTCTAAAGATAAAAAATATGCTAATTTTGCCTTAAGAGCTGGAAAACTTCGTTACATACCAGCACAATAATTTAGATGCAATTAAAATGAAACTGAAGGCAAGTAAAAGAATTTTTCATTTTAAGTCTATATAAGATTACATTTATGATATTTATAATTATTTTGCATTTTAGTTTGAAAATGTTAGTTTCATTGTAATTGCATGTAAAACATCATACTTGAATGCAGGTAAAGATTAATGCAAGTAAACATTGCTCACATTTAGGTCTACATTTATGAAACTTAAATGCTTTAAAGTTGTTGTTTTAATGTAACTGCATGAAACACTGCATCCAGCAGTTTAGGTTGAATGATCCTGTTATGTCTCACCTGTGACACAGACAGATGCGTCTGTCCAGACAGGCTCAGTTTCTCCTGCTCTGATGGATAAGCGTTGAAGCGATGCTCGTACAGCCAGTCCCTCAGAACCTGAACGGATTCTTTGGGGAGGTTTCCACGGCGACGGCGTTTGGCGGAAGACCCGCTTCTTCTGCCGCTGGTGGACAGGTTGAGAGGGTAACTGTCGTCTTCACACGGGTCGCTGTCTGACATGGCCGAAAACTCAGTGTCTCCATTCAGGTCCTCATCAAAAACTAAAATGACAACAGAACTATCAGTCTCAAAACAGTGTACATGACAAAGAAATGAAAGTGATTTAGGCCACGTCGTAAAAAGTTTACAATGCCCTTAAATACCAGAAATGCTACAAATGTGTATACTATGCAGAGTATGCACATTTTCTGCATGCATAATTATACATTTGGCAAAATGTGCAGAACTGCATGCAATACTGCATCCTACAATCAATGCAGTTGAAATGGCAAATAAGCTCTTATCTTACAACCGAACTGTCTCGGTCAGTCTTTTAAAAGTGTCCCACAGATAAATCTGCCTGACTGCACTCCATTTACACATCAAAACCCCATTGACTCTGAACTGCTCCTCCATTCACACCTTCACCATGACAGTGTCTCTTCACCCCCATCCCGACGCTCACAAACCAGAGGGAAATGAAGCTTATCTAGTGCTCTACTGAGCTTTACAGGTGGTCCAAACAAGCGTTTTGAATTTACAATGAACATTATCATTAAGATAATCATTATCACCAGATAAGGCAGACAGTATAATTCATGCAGTTGAATCCAGTCTGAATACGGCCATTAACATTGCAACCATAACCATACCTGAAGGGAATATGCTTTTTCAATTGCCCGTTCTAAAACATTTACCTTTGAATATTTGATCTCTTACTTGTCTCTGAATAATATTAAATTCCACTGAAATTAAACATTTTTAACGTAAGGCCCTTAAACGCAAAACTAAAGTCAAGGCCTGTTTAGACAAGGCCATTAAACTCTGGACAAGCGCTTTAACTATTACATTTGTTTTAATGTTAAATTAAATTCTACAAAAACACAACAAAAGAGCTTTTAATTCATTGCACATAATAGTTTCCCTTTAAGTTACAACAATTTTTGTTAAGAGCATAACTGCATTTTTTTGACAGTGATAATACCAAGTTTCCACTATTTTACTTAGGTAACAGTCACAGTACTGGTCTAAATACAGCATTTCCAGCAGAAACTGCAGTCAGCATGGTTACAGGAAAAGCACACTCATTTCTGTGAGATGGTTAAACTCAGAGAGACGCGTGAATCAGACACACTTCAGCAGCTCAGGGTTTCTTTCTCCTGCTGAAACCTGAAGCCTTAAAGAGCAGCTAAAAATGTGGGAGTTCCTGAAACCCACTTTAACAAAGCAGATTGTGTGTGCGCGCGTGTGTGTGTGTCCTCCGGACATTCATGCCTCTGTCTGCAACATATATCCCCGTCTCACGTATCATTCGTAGCAGTATGAAATTGTCTTAACTGTCTTTGACCAATAAAAACTTGTGTTTTTTGAGGCGGTGGATGAACAATCCAACATAGAGCTGCATTACAGATTACATAAAACGAGAAATTGACAAATGTAAAACTACTTAAAGTGGAATAAAATATTGGGGAAATCAGTTCTTCTGAATTTCATGTGATTATTTTCCCAATTACACAACTATCAATTAACGCAACGATTATCTAACATAAAATCAGTGCAACTAAATGATCGAATGTCATTTCCCCCTTCCTTATCTTCATATTGCCCGTTGATTGAAACTCATAAAAAGTATATCTGCAGTTCCAAACAAACACGAGGGCCACGTACAAACAAAAACTAACAATCAAATGATCGAGTAACCTTCGCATCTTCACCGTCATTTACTGCAACTTTCTCATTTTTCGAAACTAAATACAAACGCGATCAAACAAAAGTCTGTTTGCAGACGGGAATAAACAAACGGGGCCGCAGACGCGCGAAAAAAAGCGATTCACCAAACAAACAAACGCGCGCTGACGTCATCACATCACAATGATACAATGTAACAAACGCGTGAGAGTCAATAAAGCTGCAAAGATTCGCTCTCTGACGCCGAGGGCCCTTCAGAAATGAGTCTCAACACATAAAAAGCAAACGCGTTGATCAGCTGCTTTATGAAAGGCCAGAATCAGAAGCACATCTGCGTTTCACGCGTTCAGACTGAAAATCACGCCACGCTCACAGACGTGCAGATGGACAGCGTGTGGAAGCACAAATCACACCATTCAAACACACTGCGTTCACGAGTCACGCACACCATCCCACATCTGTAAACGATTCTCACCTCTTTTGTTGGGCTTCATCCTGGATGCTGGAAAAACAACAAAATACACAAAATGTTGGAAGTTGCTGATGTGCGAACGCGGGTCCTCGTCAAACGGAGAGTGTGTTCCTCACACACACACACACACACGCAGCTGCGCAGAGTCAGATCAGAGGAGAAGCTCCAATAATTAATGAATCTGCTCATTAGTCATTAGTGTGCCATGAGGGAAATGATCGTGTTGACAAACATCCGTTTACCTGCAGCTCTACTGCTCCAGCAAACTCACTCACTCTCTCTCTCTCTCCCTCTTTCTCCCTGTGTCCGTCCCTCAATGACAGGCTCTAGGTCCCTCCTCCACACTCCAGGGGCCAATAAGGGCCCCACATCTGTGTGTCATCACTCTTTCATTCAAAATTCACAATTCAAACACTTGTGGGAGTTTATTTTAAGAGCTGCATTTTAGATTTGCGGTTCATGTTTGGAAACTCCTTTCAGTCTTGCAGGCTTTTAAATAAGTGATCTGATTTTGTACGATACTAGAGTGGCGTTTTCAAATTCGAATAGCATTTAAACTTTTTATTTATTTATTTATTTATTTATTATGTGAATTTCTATGTATGTTGCACGTGGTATTTTAACAAATAAATTGTTTATGCAGATTTTTTGTTTGTAAATCTTATTTTGCATTGCATTATCTTCTAACATACTGCAATATCTGATGCTATTTGCATTAGGCACTTGATTTGTACACATATTTATTATTAATACCACTTTAATGTATCATTTTTGCATGTATTTATTTATTGTATATTTACTGTGATTTCATAATTAAGAAAATACATTTTCATAATATAAATAACGTGGATTTTTCATAAAAAATGTTTTAATATGTGAAGAGTTCAGATGCAAAACCAGCTAAAAGCCATCTCGGTCAAAAATGAGATAATGATACTGAGTGAATGTTTCTGACACACAGTATACATCCATCAAATACTTTTACTTCAAACTCCCTAAATTCCAGCCTCAGCCCAATCAGAAGTACCAGTACTTACATAGAAACCTATACAAAGTAGCCAGAAAGAAATGCTAATTTTGAAGAAATACGCCAGAATTGAATTTAGAGGCTTTTGCATCTGAACTCTTTATATATATATATATATATATATATATTTAACTTTTTTATCAACTATATAATTGTCTCTAAAACATTAGTACTAAATAGTACTTCATCTAAATTAATTTATAATGTAATTTATAATTATTTGATTTATTTATTTGAATTTCTATGTATGTTGCACGTGGTATTTTAACAAATAATTTGTTTATAAATCTTTTTTTTGTTTGTAAATCTTATTTTGCATTGCATTATCTTCTTACGTACCACATCTGATGCTATTTGCATTAGGCACTTAATATGTACACATGCATTTTATTGTATATTTACTGTCTTTTATTATTAATAAAATCTAAATATGTTCATAACATAAAACATTTTTCATAAAAAAGAAAATTTTATACTGTAATTTGCAGTTATTTTATTTATTTTTTTCAATTATTTTATGAAATTGGTTAAAATAAAAAAAATATATATATATTTATGACTGTTTCTATTTTTCTTATTCTTCTTCCTTCCTTTTCATTCGGTATTATATTAACTGTAGGAGAATATTTAATTATTTATTATTTAATTAATTTGTCATAATATTTAAATTCATATTTAATCTTTATATTTAAATCTTAAGTCTTTTTATTAGGGCTGTCAAATGATTAATCACGATTAATCACATCCAAAATAAACATTTGTGTTTATATAATGTGTGAGTACTGTGTATATTTAGAAAAATATCTTATATGTATATATAAAACATTTATATGTATATATAATTTAAAATATAAATATATACACATACATATTTTTTAAATATATACATATATGTGCATGTATTTATATATACATGATAAATATACACAGTACTCACATATATTATGTAAACACAAACTTTCATTTTGGATGTGATTAATTGCAATTAATCATTTGACAGCCCTACTTTCTATCCAACATAAATAAGGCAGACTATTTGAGTTCATAAATAGGCACTCCGTAAAAATAATCTGTGCTCCCTACTTAGAATATAAATATGGGCTGGTTAGAGAAATTGTTCATAATAAGTGAATTTCAGTGTTTGTGTGAGTGTGAACTGATATAACTTGTATATCTCACACCTGTTGAACCTAAAAGTTCTAAAGTTTAAATATATTCATGTCATACAGACCATAACAAGACATGCAACATTATGTTTCTGAACAACAAAATGTTTCTCAATCACAAAATTGTACCTTTGCCAACAGCGTCTGAACATTAAGGCCCGTTGCATTTTCCTAAATGCAGTTTTTGTAGGAAATGGTTGAGTGTTTGTTTGCATACAGATCAGATTTGTGATGTATTTTCTCAATGCCTGTGGGAAATCTCACTCTTTCATATGCAGGAATGTGCAGTTCACAGTTGCAGAGAACAACAATTCCTCCAAACTCTGAAAAGAACTGCTCATATTTCACTTCTGCAGCTACAGCTTTCCTAACCACCGAGTGTGTTTGACATCCTGACCTGAAAATGTTCCATGCCAACGCCGAGAAAAAATAAAGAGTCAGAAACTGCATTTGAACTTAACTCAGATTTACTGTATTTCTTACTAAACAAAAGACCCTGACATACACAGCCTAAACTTCATATAGCATCAGACATATTGAACAAATCCTAGTCAGTAAAATATGTGCTTGTTTCATAAAATATTGATTATCAATCTTTATAATAATAATAATAATCTTAATTCTTGTTGCTACAAACTCTTGCATTTAGATGATTTATTGTTTGACGACTCCCCAAAAAACTAGTAAAACAGCTGAAGAAAGAGAGAGAGCGTCACGTCAGGTCGACGCGGAGAGCATCTCGGCCCGCATAAGAGAGGGTTCGTGGGTCGTAACCTGACCGCCGCTGCGTTACACCACTGCTTAGTAACCGGTGTATAAAAGAGTTTATCTAGTATCCAAGCAGCATGAACAGAGAGGCGCAGAACACAAATCCCTGTGTTGCAAATGAAACGCATCTGCTGTTCCAGATCCAGGTGTGCTGAGGAGATAAACGCTGTTTCTGAAGCACACGCTCTCTGCGATCCACGAGAGGGCCGCGTTTGTGCCGTCGTCCTCAGGGAAGCCCACAAGCACGATCGAGATCACATGTGAACGTATACGATCGGGAAATGAATTGTGAAAATCAATTTCACAACACCAAAACGTTAGACAGTGAAAACACAGGTTGTCGGGTGGACGATATAAAGACATTCAACTGATACAATGATGCTTTCATAGAAAAAGACTGAGGCAATAAAAATGAATGACCATAACATTTAAAAATCAGAACTTTAAGTATTTTTGAACACATTGGTGTTGGTTGATTTGTCTGTATTTCTCAGTGTGCTTAAAACATTCGACCTGCAGGAGCGTCTGTTTCCATCTGAGACACTTTAGTATGTCAAACTACAAGCATAAAACGTACTGAAGCCTACTGAATCCCTGAACAGACATGCTGTTGTGTAAATACAGATAATGCTGACAGTAGCTTCTGATCACCACTTGAAGATTCAAAACTCAAATGCTAGGCCTTTGGTGAACAACTGCTCATGAAAATAAAAAAAAAAATTAATACAAAAATAAAATAAAATATTAGACGGAAATGGTACCCACCTTTTTTATTTTATTTTATTTATTTTATTTTATTTTCTTAAAATGCTAATTTTAACATTCTTTTTCAGTTTTAATATTGTTTTTAGGTTTCAGATCCATTACTGCAACTCATCTGGAAATCCCATTTTTTCTAATGCATTTTTTTCCAAACAGTTTTTCCTACCAAATTACTGCAGTGCATTTTTAACAAATTTAAATAAATTAAATTATTTTAAAATAAATTAAAGGCAGTAACTATCATGGTGTATAAACACCATAAAATATAGAATATATCGGAATTGTTATCATTTCAATTCTGTTTATACATAATGGTCGAATTTTTGTGCTGATCTCTGCAGTTTTCATCGGAGAAACAGCACCAAAGGCTGGTAAAACATTAATAAATCAGATTTTCCATAGGAGAAGAGTGACGTGTGTTAGTGGGTCAATTTAATGAGCCTTGAGTTAACTAAACACAGGATATGAGTATTCAAATCCTCTGATCCATCATTCTGGGTTTATCTGTGGCTGTCAGACGTTCGCAGGGCTGAATATAAGAGGACTGTCAGACATTCAGCAGGCGTCAACGACCCGACCGACACCAAATGGAGCGGACGACTGGGAGAGGCTGAAAACTTAAGAAATGCAATTCACACCATCAGCGGACGGACGACAAACAATAGCAGCCAATCACTGAGCTGTTAGTGGAGCGGCAGTTTGGGCCGATTTGGAGGACATTTGTCACTGAATGCAGAGCTGCTATAGTTCATGAGTTCATGACAATGTATGTGATGAAAAATAATGTATAATGCTAGAAAAGTTTGGAATCAGTAAGATTTTTTTTTTTTTAAAAGAAATGAAAACTATTATTCAGTAAGGATGCATAAATTGATCAAAAGTAACAGTAAAGATTTTTATAATGTTACAGTGTTATCAGTTCTAAAAAATGCTGTTCTTTTGAACGTTCTATACATCTGTGAATCCTGAAAAATAAAATGTATCAAGGTTTCCACAAAAATATTGGGCAGCCCAAGTGTTTTCAACATAACATAATAATCAGAAATGTTTCTTGAGCAGCAAATCAGCATGTTCAAACAGTTTTGCGGATTTGAGCTGCTTTAACACTGTTGCCACGGGTTGTTTTTCAAGTCCGTGGTTTTAATAGCCCTAATTTACCAGAGGAACCCAGACAAAAAATTGTGTATTTTACACTCCGGAACGCGATTTTTTGGAGGACTCCCCTCGAAACGCAATTGGGGTAGTTTTGAGAAGTAATTGGGCAGGTTTTGCTGTGAAAACCTGGCAACCCTGTATTAAAATGATTTCTGAAGGATCATGTGACACTGAAGACTGGAGTAATGATGCTGAAAATTCAGCTTTGACTCCCAGGAATAAATTACATTTCAACAGATATTCACATAGAAAATAGTTATTTTGAATTGCAATAATATTTCACATTTTTACAGTTTTTACTGTATTTTTGATCCCATAAATGCAGCCTTGGTGAGCAGAAGAGACTTTCAGAAACATAAATCTAAACCGACCCCAAACGAAAGAAGTAGTGTGTGTGGAAAGAGTTATGAAACATGCAGTAAGTTTGTATTGGACAAAATTAGAAGTCAGATGAAGTATATAAGGGATGAAATAATGAAAATGCATTAATATTAGAACATGTAGGTATGCAGATTTAATAATTTGCTGCTTTATCAAATACTTTTAAAACAAACGTTTGCATAAAGATGTTTTCAGCCTTTTTATAACAGCTCAAAATCCAAATTGAGTAGTTGTAGATCTCATATGGACTGTATTTGTGAATTTAGTTGTGAAAGTCTGTCATTTTCATAAGGGTTTACAAAATCCCTGATCAGCAGTTACAGAAAAGTCAACTTTATCTAGTCAAACCGGTCATATCTGATACTATATTTAAACTAACAGGAGAAAAACGGGAGTACAAGTACAGATTTGTGCATGATAAAAATGGAGTGAAGAATCATATTTAGTTTTATCACACCATCAAACTGAGCATAAAGCATCTACGATATGTGTTTAAGGGAGCGCTGATTAAATCGTGATATTATAATCTTTGATATTGCTACAAGGGTCGAAAAGTTACCCACAATAATGATCCACAGGCACTTCATTCGATAAAACACCAAGTTAGGTTGCTTTCCTTAAAGCAAAGGAGAAAAAACAAGGACTATTAGGATTGAAAACCTGTTTAGACTCATGACAACTCGACAACCGTGAGACTTCAGGACCTGAGATGGAGACACAGCTTTCGTTTGATAAACTACAATGCATGACTTGTAAACATCAAAACATGGAAAACGGAAGAGCGCCACCTGCCTGACCTGAAACACACGACGTCTGTTTATCAACCAGCAGCTGGCCTGACGTTCACAGCCGGCTGGAGAAAAGCGTTTCTGTCGCTTCCATCAAACCGTTAATAAAAGACGAGGAGCATCTCGTGAAGGAAGAGAGGAAGAAAAACAGAAACCGAAGCGTGTAACAGGAAGACGTGGATTGGACGGCAGACGTGCGTGTGTGTGTGTGTGTGTGTTTCTACATTAGAGGACTTCTTATCCAAAATATTAGAACATTTAAAACAATCTGATAGAATTTAGGACAATAATCATTATCAATAGCAGTCTTATCATACCAATAATAATATTATTAATTGCAACTAGTAAGATTCGTCGTGAGGTTTTCCTTGGCAGTCCCAAAAAAAGTGTTCTGTTCGCACTGCGTCGTTTCCGTCCCCCTCTCTCACCTCGGTTTATTAAACGTCGCCGTCAAAAGACAAAAGCAGCTTTTCGTTTTGTGTGTGACGCCGGAGCCCTTGCGCTTGTTTCGTGTGCATCTTGTCCGTCTCCTCAGAGCCGCGTCTGGGCCTCGGGCACGTAGATCTCGATGCTGTCGGCGCTCTCGGTGGCCGAGTTCTGCTTGACGGACTGAGCTCTCTTGGCCGCCATGAGCCGCTTGCGAGCCTCCTGTCTCTGTTTGTCCACCGTGTCGTTGCTCTTCTCTCGGCCCAGGACGGGTTTACTCTTTCCGGGCTTCTTGGGCACCGGAGGAGCCTGTTTCTGGTTCTCCTGAACGTCACACAACCGGAAAGATCAGAGATGGAGAAACACAAATCATAAGAAACACACTCTTAATGCATTTATGTTTTGGACTTAGTGTTGTTATTGTTCACTGAAACTAAAACTATTCGCAATCATTTTTGGAAGCTGAAATAAATATGGCCAACCAATTTATAACATTTATAATGTTGCAAAAGATTTCTATTTCAAATAAATGCTCTTCTTTTGAACTTTCTTTTCATTAAAGAATCTTGCAAACAATGCATCATAATTTCTACTAAAATATTAAGCAGCAAAAACTGTTTTTAAAATTGATAAAAAAAAAGAACTTCTATTAATAACTAAGTAACATCAATAAATGACAATAATTAGGCAGAACGTTGTTGCTAATGATGCTGAAAATTCAGCTTTGCATCACAGGAATAAATTACATTTTACAATATATTAAAACAGAAATCCTTTTTTCAAATAATATCTCACAATATGAAGTTTTTTAATGCATTTTTAGTCAGATAAATGCAGCCTTGGTGAGCAGCATAGACTTATTTCAAAAACATTAAAATATCTTTATTATTATAACCTTTGACTGGTAGTGTAAATTAAAGCTAAATAAATAAAAAGGTAAAAGCAAAGAAAAATAACTACGTAAACTAAAATAAAAATAATTCCAGAATATAAACAAATACTATAACTGTATATAAAAAAAATACTAAAATAACGCTGTAATAAACAAAAATGACAAAAGCACAGAATTTTTTTTTACTGAAACTTAAACTAAAATAAAAATTGAAAATCTAAAAATAAAAGCTAATTCCAGAATATTAACAAATACTATAATAGTACATAAATAATACTAAAATAACATTGAAATAAACAAATAAATAAATAAAAATGACAAAAGCACAGAAAAAAATACTGACTCTTAAACTAAAATAAAAATTGAAAATATAAAAATAAAGCTAATTCCAGAATATTAACAAATACTATAACAGTATATTAATAATACTAAAATAACACTATAATAAATAAATAAATAAAAATGACAAAAGCACAGATCAAAATACTGAAAATTAAACTAAAATAAAAATTGAAAATATAAAAACAAAAGCTAACTCCAGAATATTTACAAATACTATAACAGTATATAACTAATACTAAAATAACACGGTAATAAATAAATAAATAAATAAAAATGACAAGAGCATATAAAAAAAATTACTGAAACTTAAACTAAACTAAAAACTGAAAATATAAAAATAAAAGCTAATTCCAGAATATTAACAAATAATATAACAGTGTATATCTAATACTAAAATAACACGGTAATAAATAAATAAATAAATAAAAATGACAAGAGCATATAAAAAAAATTACTGAAACTTAAACTAAACTAAAAACTGAAAATATAAAAATAAAAGCTAATTCCAGAATATTAACAAATAATATAACAGTGTATATCTAATACTAAAATAACACGGTAATAAATAAATAAATAAATAAATAAATAAATATGACAAAAGCATAGAAAAAAAAAATTACTGAACCTTAAACTAAAATAAAAAATGAAAATATAAAAAATTAAAGCTAATTCCAGAATATTAACAAATACTATAACAGTATATAAATGGCACTAAAATAACACTTCTCTGAGTATGTCTGTCTATATTTACAGCTTGCAAATGACAATATGACATCCACATGGCATCTATGGCATTTATTTCAATTGCTAATAATGTTTTATTAGTTGTGTTTGTACCTGCTTCTCAGGCGAGTTTCCTTCCAGTTTCCAGTCGTTTGATTTGAGATGATAAAGCTCGTCAAACTTGAGGCTGATGTCTTCTATTGACAGCTGCAGAAGATCCCAAAACCCGGCCAGATCTTGAGCCGTGGGTCTCGGGTTTGCGTTCACATTCTGAACATGCAGCAAAAAATATATACATATAATATGAAACAGCACATCACACACGTACTTCTTCAGCTGTCCACAAGAGGGCGACACATCTCAAGATACGTAATTCTGTTGCTCATAAATGTGTCTCTTGCCATTTTCTGATTCTGAGAAACTTTTGTCAGAATAGACGCTGTATTTGACGAACACAAACAGACCAAAATAAGGAACTTTCAAAGAGCCTCATTAAAGATATTTTGAACCCAAACAGAATGAATCTGTATATATTGTTTGTAAAATCATTCTAACATAAACTGTTGCACTGAATTGAAAATAAGATCAGTTTTACGAATAATGTACACAAATTTATTCTGCTCAGTATGTTGTGCACTTCTGTCTCAGTAAATGAAACACTG
Source organism: Cirrhinus mrigala (assembly GCA_036247105.1). NCBI lineage: Eukaryota > Metazoa > Chordata > Actinopteri > Cypriniformes > Cyprinidae > Cirrhinus > Cirrhinus mrigala. The sequence continues at coordinate 1,921,426 of CM070012.1, forward strand.
AAAATAAATCATTTTGTCCACTGGAAGCGTGTGCTAAGACATAAATAATGTTTCACTGACTGAATAAACAATACAAAAGCATTCTGTGCTTGAACGGCTGTGATCCACCTACCAGGTTTTGTTCACACAGGCCTCTGAACTGCTGGAACTTCTGGGACATGAGGAGCTGAGCGCTGCCCACCGCGCTACGCACCTTCCCCAAAACTACACCCAGACGGAGAGGAAGACAGAGAGAGACAGCAGAGATCTGTAAGTGTTTGGCAGAAAGACCTGTGGAAAACTAATGAACTAAAGCAGCCGTAAATAATAGACAAACAGAGACTGCGAAAAATGGTAGAAACGGTAGAGCTGCTCAGAACACATGCAATTAACCTAATTAATGAGGCACTCTGTTTCATTCATTAGGAGAAATCAAAGCCTGTGTGACACTTTAAAAGGTCTAACTAATGAACTTGCTAATGAAATCACAAAAACACTTCAAATCACCGACCTCAAAACACACTACAGCAGTGTTACTCTAGTATAATTACTATTATAGTATTTGTTAATATTTTGAATGAGCTCTTATTTCTATATTTTCAGTTTTTAGTTACTTTGTTATGCATTTTAGCCATTTTCAGTTGTCCTGTCTTTTTAATATTTCTAATTTTCTATTTATTTATATTAATTATAGTACTTCAGCTTAAACATATATTTCAGTAACACGTCTATATTTTTAAAGCTTGTGATTTTAAATTTTCATCTAATATGTAGCATATTCAGTTTCATTTCAAATTTAATTTAAGTTTTATTCAATTTGTTATGTGCTTGTCATATATATATATATATATATATATATATATATATAGCTTCATTTTACTTTTTATTTCAGTTTTAGTAATTAGATGACTTCAACTTTATTTCTACACTTCTAAGTTTTAGTTAAAGCTTGTTTTTTATATTTTACATTTAATATTTGCCATTTGTATTAGATTTAAAAATATATACATTTCTATTTAGCTTTATTTTATTTTTATTTCAGTTTTAGTAATTGTATTGTATGTGTATATTTATTTCTATTTCTATTAATTATAGTACTTTAACTTAAACCTTCAGTAACAGTTCTAAGTGTAAGTTTTTTGTTTAAGTTAAGCTTGTTTTTTCATCTAATATTTTACATATTCAGTTTTACTTTTACTTTGTTTTATTCAATTTGTTATGTGCTAAATTTTTTTTTAGATTTCAAAAAACATATATGTATTTCTATTAATTATAGTACTTCAACTTAAACCTATATTTCAGTAACACTTCTAAGGTTTTTAAGTTTTTTAAACTTGTTTTTTTTTTTAAATTTTCATCTAATATTTAGCATATTCAGTTTAATTTTAATTTTATTTTATTTTTTTATTAGATTTACATTATATGTTTCTATTTAGCTTTATTTTATTTTTTATTTCAGTTTTATTAATTATATTACTTCAACTTAAACATAATTTCAGTTATTTTCCAAGGCATCCTTTCTAATTTCTGTTTATGTTTTCAAAGTTTAAGTTCTTCATCTAATATTTAGTATTTTAATATACTATAATATTTAATATAATAGTTTTAGGTAAAGTTGTAGTCATTTTGCTATATGCTCTTGTCATTTTATTCTTTTTTTTTTTTTTTTTTTTTTTTTTTTTTTACATTATTTAATAATTTATTCAGTTGCCAAAGCAACATTTTTAATTTTGTTTAGTTTTTTCATCTAATATATTTAATTTCATTTAATTTCATTTTATTTAAGCTTTACTTCAGTTACAAAAAACTATTTTTAAATATATTTAATTAATAATAACAACAACACTGTACAACTACAACTACATATGGTCTTAATTAAAATCAAAAAAGTTTTTAAATGAAGCAAATATAATCACCTCACTATAAAACAATAGGATGGGAATATATGGATACGTCTGTGTCAGTGTGTGTGATTATGTGTGTATCTTAACTGTTTTGTCAGGCGTTAACACACTAATCAGATTAGATTAGTGCACTTCATCAAAATAAACACCCTTCTATTTGGCACACAGAGACAAACACATCACATACATATGTGAGACCAATTGTGTTCTTTAGATTTTGGAGGGCGACACTATGATCTCAAGTCCACTAGAACACACTAAGGAGCACACACACGGTCTTACCCTCTTCTGAGAGCTGGTGCTCTTTGGTCTCTTTCTCCATCTGACTGCACCAGCCCTCCATTCGTCCCGTCTCGGCCTGCAGGAGTTTCAGGAACCAGTGACCATCCCGCCGGCACGCCGTCGCGCCCATGGTGGCCGTCAGCGGCTGGGCGGGGCCTCCGTTCCCCGTCCCGTTCCCGCTCTCCAGCCAGGGGTCGGGCGGCGGGAGGGAGGACGGGTCGAGGGCCGGATCCAGACTCTCGGAGAAGGACGACGAGCTGCTCTGCGTGGTCGAGCGATTGGTCAGGATCTGTCGGGAGGGGCCGCTGGTCGTCACCGCGACGTCGTTGTCATGGTTACCGTTGTCGAGGGAGAGCTGGGGAGGCGAGTCCACCGATTGGCTGGCGCTGTTGACCATGACTTTCTTCTCGGTGTGTTTGGAGTTGGACGGGAACGTCAGCGACGTGAGCGAGAGATCTTGCGTGTCGGAGTCCGTCTCTTGCCGAGAGGCCATACTACTGGAGCGGCTGAAACTAACACACATGTTTACAGAGAGATGGGAGTCAAATGAGGTCAGTTAAGAATCATATCAATTACGCGTCCAACTCCAGACATACTAAACTACACGCAACCTCCCATTAGATTCTGTTTAATGCTGCACTAAACAGCAAAAACTAGGCCATAATGAGCTGAAGCATGAAAATATATGCCCCGTCGAGCGACTACGGCTTGGCTCGGGATTCTGGCGTCTTCACAAGGCAGTAATGTTGGCATGAACTGCATTTAGATCTGTGTTTGACATCACATACAATTAGACTAAATTAAAGATGGTGTTTAATCAAGCGGGATAGAGCATTATTTTAAAAGAAGCTGAGTCGATTATGTCATGTTTTCCTGGCTACGCTAAGAATGGCACTTAAAGACATTAAGGAAAGAATTTATTAATATAAAAAATGTTAAACTTGACAAACAAGTATTTAAAATTTTTTCATTAATGCTTTTGATAATTTAGAGAAATGTAACAACAGAAAAATAATTTAAATTCACTTATAAAAATGTAATTTTATTTTCAAAATCATTTAATCATTTAAAAGTTCTGACATTTTTTTAATGTTTCACATACGTTAAAATGTATAAAATTAAAATAATTTTAAAATACTTAATTTTATTATACAGTAAAATCACTAATATTGTGAAATGTTATTACAATTTAAAATAACTGTTCTCTATTAGTCAATTGTGTAACGTTTTCAGTCTACACTAAGAATTGCGCTTAAAAAATTAAGGAATTAATTAATTCATACAATTTTTTTAAAACTTACATAAATATTTAAAATTATTTAATTAATGCATTTAATTAATGCATTTTAATTTAGTGAAATGTAACAATAGAAAAATAATTCAAAATTCAATTATAAAAATGTTTTAATATTTTTCAAAATCATTTAATCGTTCAAAAGTTCTGAGATTTTTTTTTTTACATGTTTAAAATGCATAAAAACATTTTAATTAAACTAAAATAATTGTAAAATACTTGATTTTTTTATACTGTAAAATCAGTAATATTGTAAAAATGTTATTACAATTTAAAATAACTGTTCTCTATTAGTCAATTATATAATATGTTTTCAGTCTACACTGAGAATGGCACTTTAAAAATTAAGGAATTAATTAATTTATTAATATAAAAAATGTTAAACTTGACAAATAAATATTTAAAATTATTTAATTAATGCTTTCGATAATTTAGTGAAATGTAACAACAGAAAAATAATTTAAAATGCAATTATAAAAATGTTATTTTAATATTGTTCAAAACCGTTAAATCGTTCAAAAGTTCTGAGAATTTTTTTATGTTTAAAATACATTAAAATATGTAAAATTATTTTTAAATGCTTAATATTTTTATACAGTAAAATCAGTAATATTGTGACATTTTATTACAATTTAAAATAACTGTTCTCTTTTAGTTAATTATGTCATGTTTTCAGTCTACACTAAGAATGGCACTTAAAAAATGAAACTAATTAATATACAAATTTTTTAAACTTGACAAATAAATATTTAAAATTATTTAATTAATCCATTTGATAATTTAGTGAAATGTAACAATAGAAAAATCATTTAAAATGCTATATTATAACAATGTTATTTTAATATTGTTCAAAATCGTTTAACCGTTCAAAAGTTCTGAGATTTTTTTAAAAGCTTAAAATACACTAACATTTTTTAAATTAAATTAAAATTGCATAATACAAAATAATAGAATTTAAATGAACTGTTTTCTATTAGAATATATTTTAAAATTTGATTTATTTCTGTATATCTGTAAAAGCTGCTTATCAATGTTTTGTCGCAACCAAGATGCATTTCTTCAAGATTTTTTGATAAATAGCAAGAGAACGGCATTTATTTGAAATGAAACACTTTGCGTAATTATATTAGAATTTATTTAAATGTCCTTACAGTCACTTTTGGTCAATTTAATGCTTCCTTGGTAAATAAAAGTATTATTTTCTTTATTGATAAATCTTCTAAAAAGAATATAGAAAAACTGAATAAGGAAAAATACTTCCAGAACTAAGCCAAGGCAGCTGAGAAAGCGGCCGTTTACTCTCGAGTTCCGTTTCTGAGACTTTACAAGGTTTATTATACAGTGAGCAAGAAACAGGAAGTGAAACAAACTCACGTCCAGCCGTCCTCCACTTGAACTCCGATCGACTGGAATCTGGCCAATGGCGGTGTCTCAACTTTAGCTTGGATTTCCTGAATACAGTCGACCTACAAAGAGTGGTTAAATATCACTAACATTCAATGATTAAAATCCACTCACATTGAAGTGTGTGAGACGGAGCTCAACAAACTCACTTGAATCCCAATGGAGGAGAGTTTCCGTCGCGGGACGGGGTCCACAGGGTGTTCGTCCGCAGCGAGCGCTTCCCCCTTCACCTGCTCATTATGGGACTCTCGGAGCGGGTTGGGAGAGATCACCACGGCCGCCGGGATCTGGGGCTCACGGGGTGGCGCTACAGGAAGCTGGGGTCGCGTGCCTTTGGCTAGACTGTTGGCCCGCGTGCTGTCGAGGCTGTCGGAGGAGTTGCTGCGTCCTGATTGGCTGTTGACCTCGCTCTTGCGGTCGTGGTGGTCGGGGTAGCAGTCCTGCGCCGACTCGGTGCTGCTCTGCACGGTGACGGAGATGAAAGGTTTGGAGGTGGTGCGAGGGGGAACAGGAGGCGGAGCCACCTTCTTACAGGTGGTCATACATGTGGAGACTGCAGACACGGAGAGAAAGAAGACATTAGAGTGATGACATTCATGGCAAGACATTTGACACGTCCCTCAAACTTAGCACGCAAGTAGGGCTGGGCGATAAATCGATAACGATAATTATCGCGTGGTATAAATTTCCTCAATAAATGATAACAAGAGTTCGCTTAATGTTCGATATAATGTTAATGCGGCAAAGGCGCACAAGTCTCGATCAGGTGATCACTAAACAGTGCTGTGAGATCCAGTGTCAAGCACTTGAATTCAGTGAAGAACACAAATGACTTATTTATTTCTTTATTTTTTAGATGATACAGTGCTGACAAACAGGAGAGACGCTGTGTGCAATGATACACTCAGAAGGTTTTTAATCTACAAATTGCCATCCTTTACTATATATTTACTGTAGTAGAACTAACTGCACCATGGTATTGTGTCAGAAATGTGGGTATTCATGTTGAATTTTATTATTATTAATGTAGACATGTATTAAAGGATTAGTTCACTTCCAGAACAAAAATGTACAGATAATGTCCTCACCCTCTTGTCATCCAAGAGGTTCATGTCTTTCTTTCTTCAGTTGTAAAGAAATTGTTTTTTGAGGAAAACATTTTAGGATTTCTCTTCGTATAGTGGACTTCAATGGTGCCTGCAAGTTTGAATGTCCAAAATGCAGTTTAAATGCAGCTTCAAAGGGCTCTAAACGATCCCAGACCAGGAATAAGGGTCTTATCTAGCGAAACGATCGGCTATTTTTCTTTTCTAATTACAAGTTATATACTTTTTAACCTCAAACGCTTGTCTCGTCTAGCTCTGTGTGAACTCTGACAGTTAGGGTACGTCTAAAAACTCCCATCTCATTTTCTCCTCCAACTTCAAAATCATCCTACATCGTCCTACAGTTTACAAAGTGAACATGCAAAAATCAAAACAGATCAAACACCCTTTTCAAAAAAAAAAAAAAAGAGGTAAAAACAGCAATGCAGGACGATTTTGAAGTTGGAGGAGAAAATGAGATGGGAGCTTTTGGACGTACCCTAACTGTCATGACCAAAAAAAACACAGAGCTAGACAAGATGAGTGTTTGAGGTTAAAAAGTATATAAATTGTATTTTTTTTTTTAGAAAATAACCAATCGTTTTGCTAGATAAGACCCTTCTTCCTCGGCTGGGATCGTTTAGAGCCTTTTAAAGCTGCATTTAAACTGCACGGTGGAAGTTCAAACTCACAGGTCCATAACATGGGCAGAAATCCTGAAATGTTTTCCTCAAAAAACATGATTTCTTTATGACTGAAGAAAGAAGACATGAACATCTTGGATGACAAGGGGGTGAGTACATTATCTGTAAATTTTTGTTCTGAAAGTGAACTGATCCTTTAAATGTATTGAAGGATGTGTAATGGAATATAATTACAGTATTTTTTGTGATTAAGCTATAGCGTTTATGCATTTATACTAAATGTATTTAGACTACTGTTTTTCATACATATGCTTCTATGGAAGACTAATGGTTAATTAAAACAACAACAACAACAACAACAACAACCCTCAAACAGTCAGAATAATTACATTTCACCATATAAAAATGAGGTTGCTACTATTTTTACCGATATTACTGATTTTGATAATAAACATAAATCTACATCTGCATCTTAACTACTATAAAATGTGTATTTCTAAGAAACAAACAAACAAAAAAAATATTATTAATAATATTATAAGGCAACATAAACCTGTTTCTTGATTTGAAACAATATTAATCAGAACATGTAAAACTAAGAAATAACTTTTTTCTTATTATGTTGATTTTTTTTTTTGTGATGACATACACCAAAAATTACTGGAAACGTGTAAAGAATTCAAAAACATGAAGTGTTTGTCATGTTCTGACCTTAAAGAATAGTTTAAAACCACAATTAACTGTCTTTTTTTTACAACTTACACACTGAAGCAAAAATCTGCCTTTAAACTTGAAAGCAATTTGACATTTGTCATGATAATTATTGATATCGACTGATATGAAAAGACATCAAATCACTTCGGTGGTGGATGCACACATACAAACACACACAGACAGACACACACACACACACACACACACGTTTGTTTTTGTGAATTGTGGGGACTTTCCATAGACTTCTATAGTTTTTATACTGACCAAAAGATACTATTTATCCCCTCACCCAACCCTAACCCTAAACCTACCCCTTACAGAAAACCTGTTTGCATTGTTTCAGATAAACATCATTTACTATTTTAAATCATTTTTTTACATTGTGGGGACTGCAGGCCATATTTTTCCGTATTTTTTTTTTTTTTACAATATTTTTCCCATAATCTATATCCACAGCCCTGTTTTACATAATAATAACTAAATGATCATTCCATAACACAATCAATACAAAGCATACATAATGAATATATTCCTTTTATACATCTTAATATATCTTAAAAACAACAACAACAATAGCATATATAAATAATTATATATAAATAATAATTTTTAAATATTATTTGAAATGATATAATTGACTAATAACTACGAATTTAAAATTTGCTTTACTAAAAGTTCACAAATTCACTCTCTCTCTCTCTCTCTATATATATATATTTATTTTATTATTATTTTTTTTTAAATAATGTTGATGTCTTTCTATCTAAATGGTAACAAATTTATTTTGATACTACATTTGTTGCTTCAATGAAAACTTGGTTCAACAGTTACTCACTAGCCCAATTAATAGTAATTTACAGATTACAAATATATTTAAATTCATAAATTCAAATTCATAGTCAGAGTACATATATTCATAAAAATGAATATTAAAGCTGACTCAAACACACAAACCTGCAAAGGTCAAGATCGATGAGCAAAATCAAAAGCTGCTGTCTTTTTTTTGACAATAATGATATTATTAATTCTATACTATAATTACAGCACTAATTCTCAGCTGTAGTCTGGTCTCATCTTCATAGCTCTCAGCATGTACATGTGTCTGTGTGTGTGTGTTTTGCCCGTGTTTATGATGCCAGTGACTCTGACGTCAACACAGCCTGCGACCTTTCTTTCCAACAACACAGTTGTTTTTCCAGCCCTGCAGTGGCCCCAAAATGTATCTGGACTCCAAAGGCACAAAGAAATATCTGAATGTCACTGCATTAAATAACAAATCATCAGTCGGATTATCAGTTGATTTAAAGAAAGACGCACAAACACAGTATAATATCTGACATTAGGACCCTGCAGCATTTGGGTCGCCACATGAGAGCTGACCTCATTCATTTATTTGTTCACACAGCTGATTGTATTAGCCCTTTTAAGGGGTTACTAGATTTAAATCAGAAGCAACTTACAAATAAGTTACGAAAGAGCCAACAATATTCGTAATATACAATGCTTGGTTTATCAGACAACTAGATTAGGAAGCAGGCTAGAGAAGAGAAGAAATGCAGAGAAAAAAAAAAAATATTTTGCCCAATATAACCCCAGTGTGTGTGTGTCTCAGTATGAGTTCACAGCGGCACTCGGGTGGAGCTGGCAGACGGAAATGATGGCAAACATAACAAGCCCACAGGAATCCCGCGAGTGTGTTGTAAATCTGGGCGTCAGAGCCGTATGCGCGTTTCATACTCAAACATAATACAAACTACATGCTGGGCAGAAAGAAACTGTGGGTTCCTAAATAATGTCAAGATCATAACCAAACAAACAAGACACAAAAAGAAAGAAGAAAGCATTATATTCACAAAAATATTCTCTAAACACATTTAGTGCAGCTGCACATGTTAAATGAGCTCTCATGACAGCTTTTAAGCCCAGCGCAAACTCTCAAAGACATTCAGCAAACATACAGACATAAGCTGGTCTACATTAGTGCTTTCATGTTTAAACTCTCCCTGAAGTGAGAAGTCAGCATCAGTTCGTGAATGTATAAAAGGAAAGACAGTTGGCTAGTCGACTGCTTAGGTCAGCTTGTTTATTTAGTGTGTTAAAGCGGATAACATTTAGAGATGCAACTTGCCGTTTCTAGAAATGATTCATCAGGGAAAGTACTTCCAAAGAAACGTTAATCAAAGTAACACACTCTCTAAAACTAATTTCCTCTTCTGTTTGTTACTTAGGCCTAGTGGGTTAATGGCCCATTTAACCAATTGGCAAATATTAACATAGATGTTGCTTCATAAAGCAATAAGCCCCAAGAAGCCGTGGTTTACAGTGAATTTATAACAGCTAAGCGGCATTGTTAAACCCCCTTAGCTGTTATAAATTCACTGTAAACCACAACTTCACGGTGCTTATTGCTTTTATAAAATGGTTATTCCATATACGTAGTAAGTGTTCACAAAATAAAACAGAGCAAATAAAGTGTAATGATATTAATACAAACATTATTCTTCTGCCAAACAATGTAGTTCATCAGAAATAGTTGTGGCTGCAACAAATTGGTTACCGAGCAACACACAAACATAAATGTATGTTTGTAGAGTAATTTACAACAGCTTAGAACACGACTCAACCAATCAGAATCAAGGACCGGAACTATACGTTTTATAATGTGCATTCTATCTGCCTCGTGAATTATTTCCAAATTGAACTAATTTCAAATAATATCTCACTAAATTTCCTGATTCACTCTGAACTGACACAAATTACAGAAATAAAATGGGTTGCAATTAGCTGCATTGGAAAAAATTGTTAAATGCTATTGCTGCATCCCAATTCGCCTACTTACATTATGCCCTGAAAGCATGCACTCTTTTTGTGTAGAATAGTAGTCAAATTGTGACACAATACTTTGTCATAATTGCATCTTTAGAGAACCGCTCTGTCGCATAGCTATATACATCCCATCACCATTTAAACTGCCACATTAGATGTTGATTATTATTATTACATGGCTCTGTGGAATACTCAATTCTGACTGGTCAGTCACCACATTCCAAGTTATGTTATTCTCTGATAACAACCAGTAAAAACTAATAACACAGCCTCATCCTGGTAACTGCAAGTCTGCACTGTTTCGCATTTTTTTCTTCGCGGAAGTTTTGCATTTGGTTGGCTAGTAAAATATTAAAACTCAATTCAATATTATGTGTACAATTATTTAATTATGACTCGCTCTCTCATTTCATACAAGCACAGCCAGCTGCTGCCTTATTGCGAAGATTGTTTTGTACACTGTAATGGATTATAACATAAACAAACTGGTAAGATTTTGAAACATTTTAATCTTAATATCTTTTATCGCCATAATTATTTATGTGGTGAAATGTTGTGTAATAAGTGTTATGACTGCACCATATCCCTTAGATGTCCATCCAGTTTAACCTTGCCACTTGCTAACAACTGCTTTCTTCACGAAAATATTTAACTTACATCAATGTTTCTTGTCTAATTTACTTTTGTGGCAAGCAGCTGTGTAATAAGCTGAATAGTGTACATCCAGCCAGTTGTTATCACAAAATAAAGCCCTTCAGTCTTATCCCTTATCTTAACCTTTATCTAAACCTCTCTACTTAAATGGTTTTGCAATTCTGCCATATTTGTAGTTTTTAACACTTTTTATTTGTGTTTGTAGTTCTAATTGAATCTAACTGACACACTAATTTTGAATACTATTTAGGGTGAACAGTGTGTAAATCAGGATGCGGCATATACAGTTGCAGTCAAAAGTTTACATACACCTTGCAGAATCTGCAAAATGTTCACGGTGTGTGTGTGTTTGATCACTTCTCACTACTGTGTGTGTGCTCTTGGATGGGTTAAATGCAGAGCACTAATTCCGAGTATGGGTCACCATACTTGGCCACACGTCACGTCCTTTCCTTTCCTTTCCTTAATTATTTTACTAAAATAAGAGGGATCATACAAAATTCATGTTATTTTTTATTTAGCACTGACCTGAATATTTCACATAAAAGACGTTTACATATAGTCCACAAGAGAAAATAATAGTTGAATTTATAAAAATGACCCTGTTTAGAAGTTTACATACACTTTTTTTTTTTTTTTTTTTTTTAGTGATAGTGGTTTATGAGTACCTTGTTTGTGCTGAACAGTTAAGCTGCCTGCTGTTTTTCAGAAAAATCCTTCAGGTCCCACAAATTCTCCACAAATTCTGTTCAAAAGTTTTCACCCCCAGCTCTTAAAGGAACACTCCACTTTTTTTTTTGAAATAGGCTCATTTTCCAACTCCCCTACAGTTATACAGATGTGTTTTACCGTTTTTGAATCCATTCAGCCGATCGCCGGGTCTGGTGGTAGCACTTTTAGCATAGCTTAGCATAAATCATTGAATGACTGTTACGCCGGAATGAGAGTATAGTTCCTAGCCATATCGGCGTATAAAATCACAACTTTTCATTTTCCACCAGTCTTAGTACACAATGCAACTACAGAAGAGTCAAGTTTTAAATAGGAAAAAATATCGAAACTCTTTAGTCATTTTATAGTGAGATGCTAATGGTCTAATTTATGCTAAGCTATGCTAAAAGTGCTACCGTCAGACCCGGCGATCGGCTGAATGGATTCAAAAACGGTAAAACACATCTGTATAACTCTAGGGGAGTTGGAAAATGAACCTATTTTCAGAAAAAGTTCCTTTAATACATTGTGTTTCCTTCTGAAGTAGCGTTTGAATCTTCTGTAATAGTTGCATATGAGTCCCTCAGTTGTCCTCAGTGTAAAAAGATGGATCTCAAGATCATATAGTCATTGTTGGAAAGGATTCAAATACAGTAAAATGCTGAAAAACCAAGAAATTGGTGGGACCTGGGGGATTTTTCTAAACAACAGCAGGCAGTTTAACTGTTCAGGACAAACAAGGGACTCATGAACAACTAATACTAAACACACACAAAAAAAGCTTTTTAAAAAACATTTTTATACATTCAATTATTTTCTCTTGTGGGCTATATGTAAACATCTTTTATGTGAAATATCTTATTCTGGTCAGTGTTAAATAACGTGCATTTTGTATGATCCCTCTTATGTTGATAAAATAATTAACATTTTTAATGATTCTGAAAGGTGTATGTAAAGTTTTGACTTCAATTGTATGTTCAGCACCATTTGTTAACATGGAACACCAGAAGATAATATATCAGCTGGAGAGCAAGAAGCAAATGACAGACGTGCTTTCTAAACCTACATATTATCATGCTATTTATTAATCGTCAAGTGGAAAGATCTTCTGCAAACATTTGTTTGTTTGTGATTAAGGTCGGAATGTAACATGGCTAGTAAAGGTCACAAACAAATATCTGTTTGCCTGCCTTAATATCTAAGAACTCGATTCCTCAAACTTATACTTGATATCTGGTCTCTAAAGATCTCTGCCATCCACCTGTCATCAATTCCTACATTTTGGCTTTGAAGGTTAAATTTGCTTTTCAGCCTGTAGAGACACCTTGAAACCCACCAAAGTGTTCATTCACACTTCTAAAACTCTCTTTATAGAGTTGACTTTACATATGAAATAGTGAAATAGTGAAGTGGCTGTGACATTAGCTGAGTCAACACTGGTGTGGTGTGTGTGAGCGATCCAGTGACTAATGATGACTTTATTATTCAGGTGTGGCCATGATCGCAATAATCCCATGTTCTCTTTAGCATTCACATCCGCGCTTTCGCAGAATGTCTGAAAGAACAGTTCAGAAAGGTTTAGTTCGCTGGAATTCAACAGTAAGTGAGCCATTATAAAATCGGCATTAGGATGCAGCTGGTTTATTTTGGAGCAGCTGCTGTAATGTCTGTGTCAGCATCCTAGATGGCCTGTGGAAAGACTCTCTACGCCTCTGCATAAATCATTCATTAGGCTAGAACTCCCAGTTTTCTGAAGAGCAAAGGCCTGCTTGCGCAAATGAAACGCATTGCGAATGAAATGAGACATTTACTGAGCCATGAGGGAATGTTAATAACTCACTGAACAACTCTAAAGCTGAGAGGGTCTTGTTAATGACCGCTTCTTTGTGCTAAACTCAATTCAAAACCTTATTCTAGAAGCGAAGAACTACTTTCCTTAAGTACCTTAAGTAGAAATCACTTTAAACTTCGGATGGAAAGCTGTCTGTGTTTTCAACTGAGATATGCAGACTGATCCCATTAGACATTACTAATTCCTCTTATGTAGGGCCCTATGTTTTCCGCAATGCAGAAAACTACAAGGCAGAATGTCATGGAATTTGGCAAATTTGGATTAATAAATCAAAAGCAGGTCAGTTCACATAAATCAGATATAGCGTAATGAGCTAGTGTCTGTGAATATTAAGCTGTAAAAAGACTTTTAAATATGAATCCTGCATGTTCTGTGTGTCTGTGTGTGAATGAACGGCAGCGTTTTCAGCGTCTGAACACAAGGACATCGTCTCTTTTACTTTTCATTAACTGCTGTTAAACTGTAGAAATTTCATTATTTCAAGACATGTTTTTATTTATTAAATTTTAATGTAACCATTAAAATGGAGTTAAAAAAACCCTCATTAAAAAATAAAAAAAAAAAAAAAAAAAAAAAAATATATATATATATATATATATATATATATATATATAAATTTGTAATTTCTAAAATATTTTTTATTATTTTTTATTTTTATAAATTATATTAAAATTTGGGAAAGACAAAAAACTGATTTAATAGGGCCCTACTCTTATGCTGCATCATGTCAAAAATTCAGAGTAATAAAATATCTTTATCCCCTGGTTTCAATTAATGGACAATGAATGTGAAAATGTTGCATGACACAATAACTGTGAATCAGAACATATGTGACCACAAAACCAGCCATAATGGTAAATTTTTCGAAATTGAGCTTTATACATCATCTGAAAGCTGAATAAATAAACTTGTTAGGATAGGACAATATTTGGCTACAACTATTTTAAAATCTGGAAACTGAGGGTGCAAAAAAAAAAAAAAGAAAAAAAATCTAAATACTGAGAAAAATCGCCTTTAAAGTTGTCCAAATGAAGTTCTTAGCAATGAATATTACTAATCACAAATTAAGTTTTTATATATTTATGGTAGGAAATTTACAAAATATCTTTATAAAACAATATCTTTGATTACTTCTTTTAAAAGTAATTAAATTACTGTTCTGATTACTTTATTTCAAAAGTATTTAGTTACATTACTTTTTTCTGTATACCCACGAAATTTACTTGAAATAGTAAGTTTGTGTGTTGCCAGCATCCCAGCATAAACGCTCCCAATAAAATATTTGTTATTAAAGCAGCAGCATTCACAAACCACTGTTATTTTTACTAAAAGCAATAGGCTGCTGCGTGCATGTTGCAGAATGCCCGGCATTTCAAGCAGTGAGTGGATTCTCTGATTGTCCATTGCATTCCAGAAATCAACATTGTTTAACGCTGCAAACACGTGTTATAAATACAAAACTCTACCAATGCCTATGCGTGTTAATTGTTTTTGTTTTATATAGTTGTTCTTGCTGCTTTTGTGCGATACATGAATAGCAATTCATTTGTTCTAGATCTTTTATGTTTAGATATTTCTATTTTGCGGGAGTCCCGCAAATTATTTTATTCTGTCACATCCCGCACATAGCATCTCTGCCCGCCCGCACCCGCACTCGCCCATCAAGCGCGGGACGAGACTTGATGGGCGAGTGCGGGTGCGGGGCTGCGGGTGCGCGGCTGCGGGCGTGCAGAGACTCATGTGAAGACAATGGTAGTTGATGCGTTGCTCTCCGCACCCGGTACATTTTTAAGAATTTTAATGTGCCGTGCTGCCCTTTCAGGTGTTTAAAAATGGATATGGAGTTTTTCACGGTTGAAACGGTTTTCTTCCCCTCTGACAACGCACAATAATGTTCTTTCCTTTGACAGAAATAAACTCAAAATAATGATCGTATTTCCAGCTACAGAACGCTTACTTTCCTCTCCCCATGCTGACTTTGTTTTCATTGGGAGAATCTGCCTCACAGGCGCTTACCAGTCAAAGTAGATCTCAGGTATAGAGGACGTCGCATGTGCTAGCCAAAACCCTTTTTACAATCTAGATGATAAAACACATTCTGTCGGGAATGATGTAACGCAGCGGTAACGCATGCTTGTAACTATACTCTAATTACTCATTTGGAAATTATAACGCGTTTAATTACTCCGTTACTAAAAAAAGAATCAAATTACAGTAACGCATTACAAAGTAATGCTTTACTGCCCAACACTGTTCATGAGTAGCTGATCTGTTGTAGAGGTAGATGTAGATTAAATGCATCATAAAGCTTCACTTTTTACTCACTGTTGCTTCCTTGAACCTTCATTATTTCAAGGCATGTTTTTTATTAATAAAATTTAATGTAACCATTAAAATGGAGTTAAAAAAAAGATTTTTGTTAAATTATATATACATTTTTATATAATTTATATATGTAATTTTTTATTTTTTTTATTTTTTTTTTATTTTTATAAATTATATTAAAATTTGGAAAAGACAAAAAACTGATTTATGCTGCATCATATCAAAAATTCAGAGTAATAATAAATCTTTATCCCCCGGTTTCACAGAAAATGCTTAAGCCTAGTCCTAGACTAAAATGCAAATCTGATCTGTTTCAACTGAAAGAAACTTGCACTGACTGATCTTAAAATATATATTAGCGCCTTTGTTTTGTCTCAAGATGTGCACTAGTAGTGTTTTTTTTTAAGGCAAGTTTATAAAAATGACTTAAATGCCTTAATTGAACTATGGCCTAATCCTGGCTTAGCTAAGCCCTGTCTATGAAACTGGGCCTATGTCAAACTTGACATATCAAAAATTATAAATGTTTTAAGAAAAAAAATCTCTTTCTTTCTCTCTCTCTCACTCTAAAATAGAATTATTTTTTTGCTTTAAGACATCATTATCATGATAATTACGCACACCTGTTTTCTTCAGGTTTTTGCGAATGCATAAAAATGTGTATTAATGAGTGATTAAGTGTTCTACTGTCACCAACAAAGCCACACATGACTCATTTTAGTGTTATGATGAACACTGTCATAGAAACAAGGCTGAGGATGTGAACAGCTCATATTAGTCATCTCGTAATTACATAAATTCTGTCAAAGTGAAGGCAGTGTGAATCTGATAGCGCCAGCATCAGTATGTGATTCAGAAGGTGCTGCTTACTGTTGCATAGCGCCAGAAGACAAAACACCACTGTGACATCATCACTCGAACATTCTGCTCATGTCTGTGACATTCATGCAGCAAAATTCCTGTCAGTCACATTCCAAGTCTAGACGGAGCCTATTGTTGGAGAGGTCGTGTTTGGGACAGTCATGTGACATCATAAGCAGGTATTTTGGTTTTGATGTCAGGGTTTTCACTATATTATTTTACTAGCGTGTCTCACCAACTCTTGCTTGAGTTTGCATGAATTTTCGCATGATTTTGTTGTTGTTGTTCATGTTATTCATGTTCATGGATCGTGACCTTTCCAATGTCAAATGTATTGTGGTAATGAGCAACCACTGCTAATATAGCTACTTGGCACTAATAACTTTTATATCCGCAGAGCTTCTAATCTGAGGTTTGTTCAATGCAATCTTTAAACGCTGATGTCGGTAAGATCACTTCTTAGTAGCCGTCAATTATTTTCTTTTAAGTATACTGTACAATGAAACTAAATCAAACATAGTCTCTATAAAAAGGAATAAACATTTTGATCTGTAATGCATAATGACATCTGTTCCAAAAAACAATCTTTCAAATTTAAGCTCATTATGTTTTCTGAACATAATATTCTAGATGCTTTTCCTTGTCCTTGCAATTCATTTGGAACAATCCTGACTAATAATATGGCAAACAAAAACAAATTCTGTACGACAGAAATAAGAAGCTTTACACAGAGTTAGCGCAAGTGATGTAAAAATGCACAAATGACAATCAGGGTCATTGTTTTAGTTGCTTACTCAAGCGGAATGAACCTTCGATGGAATATGAGCTCCAAATCGGAGAAACGCTGTGACCAACGCTGCTGGAATCTGTAAGGATTGGGTCATTATGTGGATTTGGCCTTCAGTGTGGGAAATGAACAAAATATGGAAACTTTCCCATGGCAAATAAAAACCATGAGAAGTTTTAACGCAAGATGTTATTTGGCATAATGCATCTTAAAACAGATGTGAAATGGCAAATTGGACAATGAATGTGAAAATGTTGCGTGACACAATAACTGCCAATCAGAACATGTGAGACCCTGGACCACAAAACCAGACATAAGGGTCAGTTTTTCAAAATTGAGATTTATATATCATCTGAAAGCTGAATAAAAAAAGCTTGTTAGGATTTGGCCAAAATACAACTATTTGAAAATCTGGAATGTGAGGGTGCAAAAAAAAAAAAATTGAGAAAATCACCTTTAAAGTTGTCCAGTTCTTAGTAATGAATATTACTTATCAAAAATTAAGTTTTGATATATTTACGGTAGGAAATTCACAAAATATCTTAATGGAACATGATCTTTACTTAATATCCTAATGATTTTTGGCATAAAAGAAAAATCGATAATTTTGATCCATACAATGTATTTTTGGCTATTGCTACAAATATACCTGTGCTACTTATGACTGATTTTGTGGTCCAGGGTCACAAAAATTCAGTTCATAAGTAAATGATATGTCGTAGAGGTAGACGTAGATTAAATGCATCATAAAGCTTCAATTTTTACTCACTGTTGCTTCCTTGAACCTGTTTCTGAGACTTTTTCAGCTATACTACATAAACAAAAACACCTTTAAGTGCGTGTTAAGTTTAGACAGATAAAGGGTGTCAGCACCATCCTGACAAAATACATCAGCACTCTCACACATAACATCTGTTCTGCCCAAATAACACACATTAATGTGCTAAAATACGCCACATTTTTTGTACAACAGGAATGAGGAACACTGTTGGTCTCTACTGCTATCATATACACAATGAACCTCGAGGGAAAAAAGGAGCAATGCACACATACATCCATCTGATAATATGAGGAAACAAAATACAGGCCAGTGAAAGATATATGGTAGAAACTGTCAACACATTTGTCAAAATCTCTTTCAACAAACCACAGTGAGAAAGATTTAACTTCCTCGCCTCACAATAAACATCTAGACCATTCTAGTCTTCAAATCTTGAACAGATAGAGCCTTCCAAGTTAATATGTGACTCTGGACCACAAAACCAGTCTTAAGTAGCATTGATATATTTGTAGCAATAGCCAACAATACATTGTATGAGTCAAATTATTGATTTTTCTCTGTTTTTTTATTATGCCAAAAATCATTGTAAATTTCCTACCATAAATATATCAAAACATAATATTTTTGATCGCTAAGAACTTAAAATTTAGACAACTTTAAATACAATTTTTTCCAATATTTAGATTTTTTTTGCACCCTCAGATTCCAGATTTTCAAATAGTTGTATCTCGGACAAATATTGTCCTATCCTAACACACCATACATCAATAGAAAGCCTATTTATTCATCTTTCAGATGTTGTATTTTCAGGCTCACATATGTGGAATGGCCAAAACTTTGTAGTGTGTACGAATCATAATCAGCAATTTTCTGGTTAGATTTCATTAAGTTTGTTAAGCTGCAACATATTGAAGACTTGGCTTGATAAATGCAATAGCTTACACAATAAATTCATTTATTCCCATAATCCAGGGTCAAAGATTTGGAGTAGTCAAATGACAATTACAACAGAAACCGCCTTCATCCAGCTTTCTGTGGTCTAAAACTCTTGCATAGGATTTTTCATTAAGCGTTTAGAGAGTGATAACTTCCTTGAGGTTACCAGTAACTGAAGCAAGAATGAGCAGATGGAGATCTCAAACCTTCCGACCACAGAAATCTCACATTTAGTTTGCCGTTTTACATTCTAGGCCATGGGTGTGTTAGTTATTTCACTAATTCTGGGTGTGATGAAGGTTGTATAACTAATAAAAGCGCTAATTACAGGCCTTTCTTCTGCTGACGCTTAGTTTATTGCGCTGACGGTTCATCTGTGTGTGTGTTCCTCACCTCAGAAACAGCTTTAAAACCTAGTTGACTGTGAAATACTAACCAGATACTTTACCTAAAAGAGTATAAGATCTATTAAACACAAAAGAAGAACCAAATAGTTGCTGGTAGCCATTGACTGTATTTTTTTCCCCATACTATGTACAAACAGCTGTTCGTAGCAAAGTGTCTTCTTTTGTGTTTAGCAGACGAAAGAAACTGAACACAACTTTAGGGTGAGTAAATGAAAATTTTCAGGTAAAATACCCCTTTGAAAGCTTAGTTTGCGAAAAAAAAAAAAAAAGTTTTAAGGTTCTTTTATGGTGTTTTTTTGTACAAAGTCTGTGTGAAAGGCTGTGTGAAGATTCTTTCCCTTTCGTAAGGCACAGAAAATAGCAGCATATGGATTTAGAAGGTCATGAGGCTTAGTAAATAAGGACAGAATTTTCATTCCGCGGTAAACTACTTCTTAAAATGAGCTTATTTTCCTCCCAGCGTTTCTTGAGACACTTTCCAAGAAAGCAGCATCACTTGCTGCGTCAGCTACTTCTGAACGCTGTTGATGCTTAAAGGCTGTAAAACCCCAAAGAGAAGAACTATAGCAACAGCAGCCATGTAAACAAAGCCTCTCGATTGCCATGAGAGGAGATCATATCTACGTATTATCCTTCTTGTACTATCCGCCGTTTTGAAGTCAGATGAAGCAGCAGGGAATGTGCTTTTGTGCTTGAAGTCAACAATAAGGTCGGGATTTCATTTCACGCTGACTTTTACACAAAGATTAACACCTGAAATTGCAGCAGAAATCGTATCTAGAGAAACCATAATATGACTTATGGCGAATATGACATTAATGCTGCATAAGGCTCTCCAGCAAAAGAGCTTTGAGTTTAGATGGAGAAACCGTTAAATAATTGAGCAGATCCGTGAAAAACTTACCCGTAAGTGCAGAGGAAAACTCTTGGAAGCTGAATGCAAAAAGGCCCATGGGATTCTCACCCTTTTCTATTGATTTCCACGAATGGAAGGTTTTGTATTTCAAAACATGGACCTGATTCAGTGCCACAACATGTCAAGTTCATGCACTGAAAGATGTAGGCGAAACATGCTCTATGCAGGTCAATCACTTTGAAAGAACAAGGTGCATTGTTTCATTGTTTCAGAACAAACATCCTGGGAGTTGGCCGACTATTTATCCAATCCACTGGACTGACAAAACTCACTCTAAAAGTCTTTTGTCGCTTAACACAGCATTTCCGGAAGCACAATACAAAACTTTATACAATAGCCAGACATGAAGAGAGTGCTCTTAGAGTTTAGATGCCCATTACTCTACACAGAAAACATCTGAAAGAAATATACGAGTGCATAAAACAACACAATCACCTCCATCAGACTTTATCTATAATACACAAACTATAATTTTCTCTAAGGCCTGTTATCAGAGCTGCTTTACCCAGCAGATGAATGAACCCTTTCAGAACCATGCACAGCAATTAAATGCAAAATGACACCTTTAACTAGAGCGATGTGTGTAATGTAAAACCTCTTTATGCTGTAATCATAAATACAGTGAATGCTCCTGTCTGACAGGGCGGTCAAGTTCAACTGCTCTACAGAAGTCAGCAGCTCTCTTAAGTCCCATTACAGATGATACTTCCCTTGGAAACTGACATGACAACTGTTTTGGGATCATTGCACTGCATTTATAGGGTGTGTGTGAGAATGAGGGTGTATGAATATGTGTCATACATAATTTGTACTTGATTAAAAAAAAAGAAAAAAAAAAAGAAAGAAGAATAGAAAGAAAGAAACATGAATATAATAATAATTCTGCATAATAACACAAATAATTATTGTAAAACATTATGGATCATAAAATAAAATATTATGACTAATTTACTAAATTATCAAACACACGGAGAAATATAATCGCTAAACATGAAATAGCTTTTAAAAAGACGATTGCCATCTTAAAGAACACAGATCTAAAGCAAGATCCACACATGTGTGAATGTGTGAGTGTTAAAATGATAAACGTACGTTAATATCGGTCCGCATCACATGAACAGAAGTACCTGGTTCTCACCTGCTCTTGCGCTGGAAATGATGCTCAACTCGTCGCTGTTTCGCTCATATACTGAGATTTATATTAACGCAACATCATCACCATCATCATAAGAGCGTCCACGTCGCGGAAAGAAAGAACCGTGTGGAAACGCCTTCGTGACATGCAGCAGAGTATTGTTGAAGGAAACAACGCGTCGGAAATCATTATTGGACAAGCGAGCTGTCAGTCATTGTTTTGTGCGCAAGCGATTGGACAAAAGGCCGAAAGATCCGTCCCACTTAAATGTGTGACGCAAATACTAGGGCCCTCCCCCTTCTGAGGATAGTAGTGAATGAAATGGTGAGTGGGCGGGTCTCTCTTTCACCTCTCTAGCGCTCTCTGATGTAGTTTAAGTATGCAGAAGTTTGCAAAGAAAAATACTACTATTTTGTCACATTAAAATAAAATAAAATAAAATACATTTTTACATATAATTGTGCATAATAAATAAAAATTCTTAAAAATCAAGTAACACGTGATAATTGGAAAGTATATGTCCAAGAGGTCATACAGTGCCTCTTGCAAAAATAAATAAATACATAAAAATAAAATTAAATATTTTTTACAAATAATTGTGCAGAATAAATTAAAAATAAATTAAAAATAAACAAACAAAAAAAAAAAATATATAAATATATATATATATATATATATATATATATATATATATATATATATATATATATATATATATATATATATATATATATAATTCTGCAGAATAAATTAAAAATAAACAAAGGAAATTTTTTGTCTAAGAGGTGATACAGTGCCTCTTGCAAAAATAAATAAATAAATAAAAATGAAATAAAATCAAGATGTTTTTTACATGTAATTGTGCAGAATTAATAAAATAAAATAAAATAAAATAAAATTCAAGCAACACACAATAACTAGAAATTACGTATGTCCAAGAGGTGATACAGTGCCTCTTGCAAAAAAAAAAATAAATAAAAAAAATAAATAAATAAATAAAATAAAAAAATAAATGAATAAATAAATAGTTAAATAAAATAAAATAAGTATATTTTATATATAATTTTATATATAATTGTGCAAAAAATTGTGTTAAAAATAAACGAAAAAATCTTAAAAATCAAGCAACACACAATAATTAGAAATTATATATTTCCAAGAGGTGATACAGTACTTTGTGCAAAAAAAAAATAAAAATAAAAATAAAATAAATATATATATTTTTTTACATATAATTGTGCAGAATAAATTAAAAATATACAAAACAATTCTTAAAAATCAAGCAACACACAATAATTAGAAATTATATATGTCCAAGAGGTGATACAGTGCCTCTTGCAATAAATAAATAAGTAAATAAATCTCTGTTTAATGTAATAAACCAGAAAATAAACAAATATTAAAAAAAACTTTCTATATCACCAACAAACATCAGCACTATGGAATATCAAAACTATCAAAAGGGAGATTCTGTCACCACATCACAAAAGTCCACAACACAGGGAAGACCAGGCTAGTTGTCACATGGTTTTATGCTTCATATTTGTTTTTTGACAGTTAACTTGCCTGAAAACTAAAACAATGGCAAGTTCCATTATGACAAATTACACTATAGAGTGGGACAACCATGAGCTGCTGTCGGGGCAAGTTGTCACAAAAGGTTTGCGTTTAGTGTTTCCTTTATTCTGGGCAACAGCAATGGAAATGTTTAAACATTTTTTAGAAATACAGAAATATTGACTTGATTGAAAATTAGTTCCCAACACATAAATAAAGGGCATGTTTATAATTAAAATAAAAATGTATAAAATAGAGACTTTTGAATGACTTTCTCCAAATCAAACTTCATTACACTTCAGTTTATTTTGTGTTTTTAGATCAACAGCATGACTCTTTTATTTTTATTTTAACCATTTAGAGAAAATACACTTTTGACTGATGTTTTCATATCAATCTTATTTTGTGTTATTAGATTAACAGCTTGACTTTTTCTAACAGGACTCCAGTGAGCAACACCATCAATTCTTGAAATTAATTTCTTTTTTTTTAATGTGCTAACAGAAACACAGCAGAGATGTTTTATTCTCTTTAGTTTCTGAGCATTGGTCAGGCTGTATCTGCCGGTCATGTGACGTCTGTACTCACCGGTGCTGTTGCTGTAGGTGCGTACGGTCGTTGTCGTCGTGGGCGGCGGTGAATCAGAATCCATTGATGCTGTGTCGTCGTCTTGGGAACAGCCTGCCTGAATGGCACGAAGGTAACTATGGCTACGGGAGCGGAAGCATGTGGGCATGGGCATGTCGGGAGGCTCGCTGCATCGGGAGTGAGGATGCATGTCATCCAGCTCGTCTCCATAATGCTGGCTCAACTCCATGTCTCGCACCTGCTGAATGAAAAGGAACAGTGATGGGTACATGGCTACATTCAGAATTACATTACTGAACACTGCTCTTATATATACTCTGGCTGCCAAAAGTTCAGAATAACTGAGATGTTTGAATGTTTATTTGATCAAAGACACAGTAAAAATTCTGAAATATTTTTAGAATTTAAAATAGCAGCTTTCTATGTGAATTTCTGCTAAAATGTAATTTATTTTTGTAATCAAACCTGACTTTTCAGCATCATTACTCTTCAGTGTCACATGATCCTTCAGAAATCATTCTAATATGCCGATTTGCTGCTAAGATGTAGAAATGCACGGTCGAAATTGACAGGTGACATCAAGCTATTGTATTTGGTTATGTGTGTGTGTGTTTGAAAACCTCATCAGACCAGAGCATTTGTGTCAGTTTAATCACTAGTTAGTCTTTAAGCTGATTAATTTCGTTAAGCTTTGTGAGCTGTGATGGATCATGTGTAAAATCTGAAAGGTCACAAATGACACACTCATAAATCAGCCCATTTCTTATGTTATTTAACATAAAGAGTGTCTTTATATTCAGTCCAAATTATGCATCTTCATCCTCATCTGTCGGCTGTGCCCTATAATGAGCTCAAAGGTCATGAGGGCGTCTGACCTGACTGATGCAGCTGCCGCGTCCCAGCGTGCTGCAGCCCTGACTGAAGTCATCGTCATCCCAGTTTGGGAACGGAGAACTGCCTCCGATGCAGTCCAGGTTATCCAGACTGCGATTCCCAGAGAACTCTCGCAGAGAAGGAAGACAGCTGAGGACAGGAAGGGGACAGGGGTCACAAAGAGAAGAAGAGAAGAGGCAGGAGATGAGAGAAAGGCCAAAAGCAGCTCAAGCGCTCTATAGACTACTACAGGGGTTTTCAAACCGGGGCCACAAGGGGAGTGCTGGGGGGTCAGTGGAAATGATTAGAGAAAAAGTGTAAAAAATAAAAAATAAATGTAAGTAAATAGAATGAAACATTCAATTAACTGAATAGATTAATTTAGTATAAATGCATGATTTAAAAAAATAAGATGAAAATAAATAAATAATTAAAAGTAGATTGAATAAATTACTAAAATATAGATTAAATAATAAATATAAAAAAAGTAAACAATTTAAGGAAAATAAAAATAAAATTAAATAAATAAAAATCAATAAAAAAGAAAACAGTATGAAAATAAATAATAAAAAAGATTAAAATATTTTTAATTATAAAGATATATTAACAAGAAAAAAAGTTTTTTAAAAAATATGAAAATAAATAAATAAAAGTAGATTGAAAAATTGAATAAAATATAGATTAAATTAATAATATAAAAAAGGGTACACAATTTAAAGAAAAATAAAAAAAATTAAATCAATTAAATCAATTAAAGAGAAAACTGTGTAAAAATAAATAATAAAAAAGATTAAAATATTTTAAATATAAATATACAAACACAAGGTTAAATATATATAAAATAAAATCAGATTTAAATAAACAAATAAGATAAAATGGAATTTAATTAAATAAATAAACAGAAATTTGTTTTAAATGAATGAATGAATGAATGAATAAATAAATAATTAGTAGAAAAAAAAATATGATTATGACATTCTTTTTGGGGGGTCCCTCGTATGAGGATGATGATATTCGGGGCTCAGTGGCTTCTAAAAGATTGAAAACCCCTGGTCTACTACACAAAAAGCAAATGGAAATGGTAAAGCTGCAACAAAACTACTGAAGAAACATTTACTTATTAGGAAATGTTTTATCTTTCCCTTTTTTTTTAATGAATCCATCCATCTTTTCATCATCTATCCATCTGTCATAGTTGATATGTGTCATTAGTTTGGTGATCACAGGATATCTGAAAATTGCTGCTCTAAAATAACACCACAGTTTCCTCAAATAGTTTGACTATCCAATCAGACTAAAGCAGCTCAGCTAATGACCAATCAGCAAAGTACCGTTTACATTCAGCGTCCAATCAGAGCTCTTACAGCAGTTAGGGTGAGCATTACAAGCGCTGAGGAGGCTTTCTCTCTGGTGCAATACAAACATCAGATCTGTGCTGTATGGAGAAAACCACCTCAGACTAAACATCTCAGAGTAGGAGAACTGTTTCATGGCCAATGATAAACCAATTTTCAGTCAGCACTCCTAATTTGAGAGGAGTTCAGGAAAGCAGTGCTGGTGCGACGACTCCTTTGTGCGGTCAGTGAGGAGCTGCGGCCGGTCGGACAGACGGTCGGTCTCCTCACTGCACTGACCTGACAGAGCGTCCGATCTGCTGCAGGGTGGTGATGCTGTGGAGGGGGGACCAGAGAGCCTCCAGATCCCCCTGCAGCATCGAGTAGTCCAGCAGACGGCTGGAGAGAAGGCAGGGTTACAGGGTGAGACGGGGGTGGGGAACAGGGAGGAGCTCACAGTGCAGAAAGAGGGAGGTGCTTAAAACAGAAGAGGCGGGGCTTCAAACCAACAAGTTTGAGTCGTTAAAGAAGGGAAACTTATAAAAGTTAAAAAAAAACACAAGGCTATGCTCAGAACAGCATACTGCTTTTACTATTCCAGCACAAAGTATACTGTGTAGTACATACCCAGTACATTTTCTGAATTACCATTTGTTTGAACTGGCAAGATATTTTATATCACAAAATTTAATTATTTAATATTTGGATGTATTGTCACGTGACAACAATATTTTATTGTGCTGTTTAATTAAATTTTTTAAGTTTAATAAAAAATGTCAATGTTTCATTTACTATTAATAAAAACTATGTATTCCGCACTGTAAGCAATGTAAGCAATTAGCTAGTATGCCATTGCAAACATAGTCTAAACAATCAGGGTTAGGAGAGGAAGGTTTTAGGGTCAATCTGAAGAAAACATGTTCAGGCCATATTTCTTCACACAGCCGAAAGAATAATATAAGAAACTGCACAAAAAAACATTAAGCCTATTTGCAGGGTGGTTCAGTGTTTTATTATTGTTAACTAAAACTTCGACTAAAACTATTACAAATTGTTTTGATATAAACTAAACTAAAATAAAATAAAAACCAAAAATGTAAAATATGAGAAAAATGAAATATTGACTGAAATATTAACTGAAATAAAAAAAAAAAAATTAAAAACAAATTAAAAATTAAAACTAAAGCACATAAGTAATTAAAACCTGAACTATAATTACAATAAAAATGAAAATGCATATATGTGACCTTGGACCACAAAACCAGTCATAAGGGTCAATTTTTAAAAGAAAACTTTATAAAAGAGAGATTTATAAAAATGTGAAAACTGAATAAATAAGCTTTTCATTGATGTATGGTTTGTTAAGATAGCACAATATTTGGTCGAGATACAACTATTTGAAAATAAGGAATCTGAGGGTGCAAAAAATTCAAAATACTGAGAAAATCGCTTTTAAAGTTGTCCAAATAAAGTTCTTAACAATGCATACTACTAATCAAAAATTAGGTTTTATTTACAGTAGAAATTTTACAAAATATCTTCATGGAATATGATCTTTACATAATATCCTAATGATTTTTGGCATGAAAAGTCAATAATTTTGACCCATACAATGTATTTTTGGCTATTGCTACAAATATACCCCAGCGACTTAAGACTGGTTTTGTGGTCCAGGGTCACATATATAAATGAATACTGTAGTAGTAGTAGTATATATATATATATATATATATATATATATATATATATATTACAGATATTTTGTTTTACTAAAATAACACTGCACTGTAATAAACGAATGAGATTCATCCTGTTCAGACACATTATTTGTTTTATTTAAATCAGTGTAAATGAAAGGCAGGACAACAAATACAGCAAATACTTCACAATTTATACTAAACATCATTATTGTTTGAATGAGACTTCACTAATGATGTCAGATTTAATTTAGAACCACATTTAAAAAGTTAACAAACTGAATGCAAAAACAACTCATGCATTTTTGTGTAGAACACAATCTGATCTGCATCAAAAACCTGTGAAAAAAACATCACAGTTGGTTTACACTTCACAAATTTCCACAAATTGGTCAAAATAGCAAATTTTCAAATAGTCTTCTTTACATGTGAACCACAGAAAGGTTGTGCGAGGCTCAGCGTATGCAGGAGAGAGAGACCAGCTGTGCTTAATCTAGCAGATGAACGAGCACAGCTGGACTCTGATGCATGTATGAGAGAAATCAACACCGATAAACTCATCCTGATCCAAAAGGCATGAAATAACGGAGCTCACACCTCAGACGGGGTCTCTGGCGTCGTGACAGACCACCAGTGTGTGTTTCTGTGTTTGTACTCTAATATATCTACAGCCTTCTGCACTGAAACGGCTCACTGGGGTTTTGCATACAGTGTTTTGGTTTAATAATGAACAGAAACGGAATATGTGCTGTGCATGTATTAATCGTATATTTTGTTCACTTACTTTCTTGAGGGGAACTGGTCACTTAGTGATTGCTGTGTTGCACGTAAGTAGCTCTGCCTCCGTGCGGCGGTTTTCGGTGAGGGTTTGGGACTCCCGTCGGAGTCATCGCTATCCTCAAGGTCGCCCATAGCTTTGACGTAACTGCCGCTACGCATCCGTCTACAGGGGATCTCGCCCATGGGCCCGCTTCTGCCCAGAGTCCCCATCCAGTCGCCGGTGGAGGGCATCTGAAAAAACATCAGAGGACACCGTCAGACACTGTAGATGCACATTCACGAACCTTCTGATATACAGACTACAAGCTTAGAAATAGGTTACAAAATTAGGTTTTCATACCAATACACTTAAAAAAAATTATTTTTAAAAGAAAATTCAAAAAAAAGTTGAAACATTTTTTTTTTTTACAGTGATGCCATGGAAGAACCATTTTTAGTTTAGTTAAGACCCAAAGAAACTTTCAGTGAAACATCAGTGACATCAGAACATTTAAAAAATCTAAAAAGCCTTTTTCCACTATAAAAAAAACTTCTGAATACTTCTGACAACAGAAAATGTAAGAGTGTAAGAGCATTGATAAGTTACTTTCAACATAGCATGAATAACCCTAAAAGCTTGATTATTTCTGCAGCAATTTTTTTTTATGAAAGTGTAGTGTAGTGATATATATCTATACTATGCAACATATGTTGCCTTAATCAAAAATGGAACATTGATTGATTTCCATAATTTTGGCAGACAACAAATATTGTATTTACCTGTTTAAGTAAACACTGCTAATAGGGATTAGAAATGAAAATGGAGACAAATACATTTTAAACCGTCCATGTGAAAAAAATCTGGGAAGAGACGTGAGGATTTAACATGAAAATCGAGAGATTCTTGCATCCATTGAATTATTTATGGGATAAACTGTAAATGAAATTGGTAGAGTAGACCACAGATGCGAAGAATATGTTATCATTCTTCATATCGTTACAGTGGGACAAACAAAGGAAAATTGAAAATAATCAGGATGAAAATTACTTTTATAATTTTCCACTCATCCTGCAATGACTTCTAGCATGTTTCCCACAACAATGTTTGATGTTTAAGTTTTACGTGGTGTGAGAAAGTGACAGAAATTTGATTTGAATATGATTTCAAACCACATATGAATGTAGCTTGAAATGTATTTGCAAAAATTGTTCTGAACGTGATTTCTTTGCCATTTACACTTGCTAAATATGACTGGTTAACAATCAGATTTTAATGGATTTGGACAGTCTAAACAAGGCTTAAAGGACTTCAAATGAAATCAAAGAATTAACTGGCATGCAGAGCTGGGTATTAACTCATTACATGTAATCTGGATTACGTAATCAGATTCCAAAAATCAAGTACACATAATTAGAGCATATTACGTTTTATAAAACGGATAGTTTCGGTCCTTGATTCTGATTGGTTGAGCTGCATTCTAAGCTGTTGTAAATTATTCTACAAACATACACCTTTGTTTACTTCTGTGTGTTGCTTGGCAACCACTTTGTTGCAACCACAACTGTTTCTGAGGAACTACATTGTTTGGTGGAAGAATACTGTTTTTATTTGATTACATATTATTGATATGAATGGCTGTAAAAATCAATGTCTTTATCATATCCAGTGACCTCCAGTAACCTGGTTCTTACACTAAGACCCATTGTAGAAATAATGTAATATTTAATGCATTTTTTGATGCTGATATGAAAATTGAATATATTTTTTTCTCTTTGCTTTTTTATATTAATATGGTAAGTTTAAAATAAATTAGATTAAAAAGTAATCTAAAAAGTAGTCAGAATACATGTCCTAAAATGAGAAACCTAGATTATATTACTAACTACAGTTTTTATCATGTAATCTGTAATCAGTAATGGACTACAGTTTGTAAGTAATCCACCCAGCTCTGCTAATGTGATGTAATTTTCAACAAATCAAGCCAAAACTGAGCTAATTTGGGGCTCATTTTGGGTATCTGAAACTGCTTTCCAAAGCAGTTTTGTAAATTAAATTGGGAGAGCAGAGCACAAATTGACTTTTTTCATACTGTTACAGTGGAATAAACAAAGATAAAAATTAAAATAATTAGGAGGAAAATACTGCAGCAGACTTAAAAGAGCTCTTGCCATAGATATTCTTGTTATACCATGTAATTTTACATTTGTGACCCTGGACCACAAAGCCAGTCATAAGCTGCACAGGTATATTAGTAGCAATAGCCAAAAATACATTGTATGGGTCAAAATTGTCGATTTTTCTTTTATGCCAAAAATCATTAGGATATTAGATAAAGATCATGTTCCATGAAGATATTTTGTACATTTCCTACTGTAAATATTTCAAAACTTAATTTTTAATTAGTAATATGCATTGCTAAGAACTTTATTTGGACAAAAGGCGATTTTCTCAATATTTACATTTTTATTGCACCCTCAGATTCCAGATTTTCAAATAGTTGCATCTCTTCCAAATATTGTCCTAAGAAACCATACATCAATGGAAAGCCCAATTATTCAGCTTTCAAATGATGTATAGACCTCAATTTCATAAAATTTTTTTGTGGTCCTTAGTCACATTTTAATCCAGGTGTTACAAAAAAAAAAAAAAAAGTAGATAGAACATAAAGGAAAATGCACAGCTCATTCAGTCAAACACTGTGGACTGAAATTAGTTTCAGTCCTTTTAAGTGGAATTTCCCCAAACCGAAAGTGCATCCCATAATTTAAACCTGTGTAAAATCATCAGGAAAAGGGTGGATACACAATAACCGTGTTTTATCCATGCACTCACCCTCCCGCGCACCTGCAGGAAGTGGCAGCCCAGATCCTGTTGGACGGATTTGGACTTCAGCAGGGTGCGATCCAGCGTGGCCGAGCCCTTCTGACACACCTGTCTGGTGGGTCCTAACGTAAGCGTGGACCAGGGTCCCCCTTTACCAAAGTTCCCGTCAAACATCGGTCCTCGGCCTTGTCCGATCCCACCACCACCTCCGCCGCCGCCACCAGGTCCCGGGAGTGCAGGGAGCCCCTGGTGCTTCAGGTCACTGTTACTCTTTGAGGATTTGAGCGTGTGTTCGCTCATGGTGCTGTAGCCCTGCATGAAGTATCTGGACGCCACCTGTCCGTCCGGCCCCGGTCCGGATCCCACCGCTTGCCGACCCAAAGTCATCATGGCCATCGGGTTCCTATAGTTACTTACATCACTGTCCAAATCGTCAGAACTCCAGTATCCGGACATATTGGATCGTGGCCTCCGTTTGGCCGTTGCTTCGCTCTTCGTTCCTCGATCTTTGCTTTTGCTCCGATGGTGTTTGTCATCGCTGCTCGACGATCTGCTGTTGCGGCCGTTCATGTTTCCCTTGATGGCGGAGTTCTCCAGCGACTGGGATTTGGCGAACAGTTTCTGGACGGAGTGAACTAGGTAGCGTATTTTTCCCGGACTGTCCGTGCGCTGCTGTTGCTGCTGTTTGGTCGTCGTCACCGCGGTGCTGCGGTGGAACTGTAACGTGCTGAAGCCGTCCTGTTGCCCTGGCAACTGTTTCTCAAACTGGTCCAGGAGGTTGGGCGGCAACCGGTTCATCTTTCCTGCCCCTAAATGCCAAAAGAGCAGAGGGTCAATTAGGAAAACTCAGAATTCATGAAGCAACATGTGATGCTTCAGTGTGAATCTTATTCACTTAAATTTTAATTAATTTAACCAGGTGCTAACTTCCTTTTGAAAATGAATTTAGCAGTAAAATGTAGAAAAAATTAATTAATCTACAAAGCAGATCCCAGAGCTGCATTTTACCATTATTATTTCAAAGAAAATGCACATAATTTATGCTCTATTTTAAGAAACAAACAAACAAACAAACAAAAAAAACTCTTGAGTGAGACAAAAAATAACCAGAATATGCATTCTGGTCATCTGATTCTTTGTCTTTTATTTTCCACACATCTCTGATGTTTACAGGCCTTGCATCCATTGATATATTTGCTTCATTTCTAACTGCACCTAGCATATTGAGATCAGCACTAATTTTGCAGGTGTTTTTTGCAGTAATTACCCAATTTGAATAACTTGCACACTGAGTGCTAAACAATGTACACAACATCTAAATAAAGAGTGTTAATATATTTTAAATAAGTTACTCATTAACATTTAAGCTTTTTGCTTTTGTCATATTTAAGTAATCACATTAGGATACTTTCAGACATGCTTAAATGCAAAAAGTGGCTAAAACAAACAAATATATATTTAATATATAATATAATTATACATTATTACACCAGAATAAACATACGTGTGCAAATTTCATGCAGGTTGAAGACATGTATAATGTTACAAAATATTTTTTATTTCACATAAATGCTGTTCTTTTTAACTTTCTATTCATTAAAAAAATCAAAAATAAAATGTATCACAGTTCCCACAAAAATATTGGGCAGCACATCAGTTTTCAATATTAATAATAATAAAAAATGTTTCTGAAGAAACAATGATTTCTGAAGGATCATGTGGCACTGAAGACTGGAGTAATGATGCTGAAAATGAACCTTTGATCACAGCAATAAATTACATTTTACAATATATTCACATAGAAATCAGTTTTTTGAAACTGCAATAATATTTCATAATTTTACCACAGTTTTTGAGCAAATAAATGCAACTTTGATGAGCAGAAGTATCTTTTAAAAAAAAAACAACCCCAAAGTTTTAAGTTTTTTTTTTTGTGTTCATTTTAAGCAAACCTCATTAAATTTATGCTTGGAAAAAAGAAACAATTTAGAAAATACGAAAAGTCTTATTTTTTATGCAACTTTGCATTTCTTTTTTTTTTTATATTTAGCTGCATAAAGCTAACTTTTTATAAAAGTTTCTAATTTCTTACCTGATATAGTTGCGGATCCGCTGGTGATCATGGCGGTCCGTCCCACTCCAAGTCCCATTCCCATGGACATAGACGTCCCCAGCGTCCCCGTGCTGATTCCCCCAATGTTGTCGGCTGTGTGCCCAAAGTCGCCCTGGTCGAAGTGTGAGTTGTAGTGGATCCGGGGGAAGGTGCTGCTGGAGGACAGCTGATTGTTGAGGGGCATCAGGCAGTCGGGCGGAAGGCCTCCAGGGCTTGGCGACGGGGAGAAGTGATGTGGGTCCAGGGCTCCGTAATGGTCCATGGCTGCTGGTAGGAGAAATGGGGTGTGAGAGAGAGTGGAGGAGGCAGACGGGGGGTACAGAGGGTCCAGGTGACTGGGAGAACGGGGCGGCTCGCAGTCGGACAGGTGACGGGTGCGCTGGGTGGTGTAGCCTTTCATGGCAGAACGGGGCGACGCCCCCCCACCCTAGATCAGGAACATGAGCCCACCAGGGAGAAACAGAAACCCTGGAGAAAAACAGAAATAGGACAAGACAAAAAGTGCGATTTTAGAATTTATAAATCAAAGAAAGTTCATTAGAGCATGTTTCACAAGAAAATATGGCAACATTTTATAATAAGGTTCCATTTGTTAATATTATTCAACTACATGAACTAACAATCAAAAATACTTCTGAAACATTTATCATGAATCTTAGTTCATGTTAATTTAAACATTACTAATACTTTATTAAAAGTGAAAGTTGTATCTTAAAATTATTTAATGAACCTGAGCTAACATGAACTAAGAATGAACAGCTGTATTTTAACAAACTAACATAAACAAACATGAATAAATACTGTAAAAAACATATTGCACATTGTTAGTTAATTTCGGTTAATGAATTAAAAAAGTTAAATAACGGGAACCTTACTGTAAAGTGTTACCGAAAACACTATGGATGCTTGTTTCCATCGTGGAAAAATACTGAAAAGGTAAATGCAACTTTTTATCTAACAATTCTGACTTTTTCCTTGCAATTCTGACACTTTTTTTGTGTGAAAAATGTCAGTAATACAAGATAGAAATTTGTATTATGAGAAAAAATGTCCGAAATAAGATAAAAAGTCATAATTACCTAAAAATGAAAACAAAAGTTCACCGTTTCTACTTTAAAATTTTGTGTTTAATTAAATGTGTTACTTTTCTTAGTAATATCTGAGTGAAAATACACAACACTGGAAAAAAAAATTAGTATTTTTTGTGTTGTTTTCCAGCAGAAACATCTAAAAACAAACATGCTTAAAAAAAAAAAACAAAAAAAAAAAACTTATTTTCCATTTGAATTAAGTTTGTTTTCTCATCTTACTGGCAGACATTTTTCCTCGTTTTAAGCTTAAACTTACTTAATTTTGATACATTTTTCAAAAAAGTAAATGTATTTTGATTTAAGAATCCTAAAGTTATTAAGTCTTGTTTTCTAAAACATTTATGTCATTTTGCTTCTTCAGTAGATGTGTCTTGATTTCAAAATGTTTAGATACGGGAAATCAGCAAAAATACTGAGGAACAAATACATTTTTGTGCCCTTTTTTGGAAGCATTTGTGGTAGCTTAGTGTTTTTATTCAGCACCATCAGTGATACTGTGCAAACATTACTCATCTTGTATGACAGACTGGCACATATATTTTTAGTCATGAAAATTCACACCCAGATGATAAGTATGATTAACAGAAAGCTGCACAGTTCTTTAACATGACAGAACAAATAGCCTACTCAACAAGCAAAATATGCATTGCATTTTGCCAGTTTCCTATCAGCCATATATTGTGCAAAACACACACGCAAACCCAGATGGTGCTGGAACACAGGCTCCTGTTTCTCAGATCGCTTTTAAATGACTAATAAAGCAAATAAAAAGAACGACTGAACAGCATGTGTTCAGCATTTATTACTGACCCAGAAACCCTCCTACCACCTGTCATATAAACACACACACACACACACACTCACCATGCTTCTATCAATGTGGGACTCTTCTATTGATGACTAATGTTAATGTTAATTAATGTTAATGTTAATGTTAATTATTGGTGAATCTTAGGATTTTTAGGTCATATTTCACTCCAAAATCAAGACGAAAAATATAAGAAAATACATTTTGAATAAAGTGGCTTTGTTTTAGTAAATAAACAAATTTTCATTCAATTTTTTTTTCAGAAAACATTTCCATTTGCTCTCAATTTAATCTCATTGCTGTCTAGAAGTAACACTGGAGATATGTGATTTGAGGCATATGATTTGTGATTTTTCTTTCCTTAAATATCCTCATATTCCAGTAAAAATATGTAAACATCCATAAAATAAGGCAGTTACACATGAAGCAAAACTGTTTTAGACAATAAGACTTCTTTTAAAATAATATATAATTAATAAATTGAAAAATGTCTTACAAAATTTTTTCTTTATTCTTAAAACATCAAAAAAGACAACAACTCAGAAAGTATGGTGTTCACTTATATTTAGTGTTCATTTTGATTGCTATTCTTACTTTAACAATCACAATGATTGTGACACGACAAGTGATACAATTTTTCCGAAACCCGTCTCTCTCTCTCATCCCATGCCAGGATTGTGCTCACAGACGGGCTTCATGGAGGTAAATCGGATTGCACCGCTTGATTGCCCAGACCGTCTGCGCTGCGCGTCACCTGCTTGACGCTCCTGCAAAACCTGCCTTCAGGAGATCAGCTTTGACTTTACAGAGACCAGAATCCTGTCTCTGTCTCTAGATGTGAAAGAGCAGCCAGAGACAGCGACCGGCACAGACGGCAGGAGACACGAGAGAGAGAGAAAGAGAGAGAAAAACAAAGAGTGAAGCGGACAGACGTGACAGTGGAAGCAGAGCCGCCCATCAGCGGGACACACAAACAAAGCAACATGTTTCCTGCGAGAGGAGACGTGATTTCAGCTGAAAAACAACCACAGGAGCCGCAGATGAAGACAGGTGATCGAACAGCAAAGAAAAGGTCATTAAATCTCAGAAGATGACGAAAATAAAAGAACTTAATATGAAATTGTGTACTACTTCATGCAAAACGCACACACTTACACAGCAAAAAATATACCGTTATACATGTCAAAATATCTAAACAAGACAAATATACTCAAAAATGAAGATATTAAGCATTAGTCTGATTGCAGCATGCAATAAAAATTGTTCAAGTTGTAAACAAGATTAAAAATACTTAAGAATGTTTTAGAAAAAAAAACCTGTTTCAGTTTTTCTACTTCCAAAATTTAATGTTTAATTCAATGTTTCAAACGTTATTTAATGTAATTTCTAATGTTTCTTTGCAACTGTGCAATATACTAGCGATTTCTGAGTAAAAATACTTTCTACACCAATTTTTAATCATAAAATAAAAAAGCTTTTAGTTAATTTTGTCATAGATGATACAGACTATTATAAAAGGTAGAATCTCAGACGATTCTTTCCCAAAATAAAATAAAATAAAATAAAATAAAATAAAATAAAATAAAATAAAATAAAATAAAATAAAAACTAATTAATTTTAAGATTATAAAAGTTTTTTATTATAAAAAGATTATTAACTAACTATCAACTACGATTTTTGCCTCAATAAACACACAATTACGGCTTATTAATAGTTTATAGTATGGTAGTTGTTAAGTTTAGATATTAAGAAATCTAGAATATGGTCATGCAGTATGTGCTTTAATAAACAGCCAATATGCTAGTAATAAGCATGCTAATAAGCAGCTAGCTAATAGTGAGAATTAGTCCCTAAGCTAAAGTTTTACCCAATTTTTAAATGACATATAAGCCTGTAGTAAAAATTGTAATACAGTACAACAGAAAGGTATTTAAATAATAATAAATATTATAAATAATAAATAATATTTATTTAATTATAAGATTATCTAAATACCATGATTTATAAACATGTCACAATTTAAATAAAATAATTCTATAGCATTTTATGCATTTGTTTTGCACTGATGAAAGATAGGAAAATAGGAAAAAATGTGCATGAAAATAAGTTTTCCCCAAATTTTTTTTAATGCAAAATATGATTTCCTATTATTTTTCATGTGCATTTGTCTGTGTGTGTTTCTGTTCATGTGTTGTTTATGGTGTCTGTGTTCAGCCTGAGGATCTGCTCCGACTAATAAACATGAATTAGTGTGATGCTGCTGTCAAACACACACCTCTGTTCACCTGAGAATTAAAACAGCATCTACACAGATTGTTAGTGTGAATGTTTAACTCTAGTCTACAGGCCATATTTTTCAGACTTGTTGGTTGAGCGTCACCATCTGCTGTGGAGTGTGAGGTGTGTTTAGCACAGGTGGGCTCTGATACAACACACACACACAGCACAGGTTTAAAAAGCAACTCTGGGTTTTATTAAATATGTAACAGCAAGCCTCTGCTCCTTCTCTCTATCCACCAAAGGATCTGAATGACGGGCCGCTCACTTGTTCTGACAGCAGGGGGTGCCAAGAGGCAAAACATTGTGCTGGAGCACATGAAATAATAATAATAAAAAAAACTCTCCTAGAGGAAGATGCTGAAACTAAAGATGTAAAATAAATTTAAATATCCATTTTCCACATTTAAATACAAATACAGTGACCTCAAAATGTGTTTGGACACTTGAGTTATGTTCAAATGTTCAATATTTCATTAACTGAAACAAAGGATCTGTCTCAAATCCTGAAGGACACTTTTCTTCATCATGTTTGAAATGTCAGTGCATTCGATCAGCTGGTGTTTTGGTGCACAAAGAGCCATTCTTAGATACACCCTGATCACAGGTTGTGAAAATGACCCTCAACACACACGCACACACACGCACACACACACACACACACACACACACACACGCACACACACACACACACAATCATCATCATCTGAAAGCATCAATTTGCCAGAGAAACATCTCAGTCAGACTGAGGAAACCATCTGTTCCCCTCACCGTCACACACACACACACACACACACACACCAAATCTCTCTTACACCTCTTTCTCACTTTCTCTCACTCGCTTTCCCCCAGACTCCATCTATCCATCGATATGAGACAAGAACATAAAGACTCCATCACCACCAAACAAAACACCTGACAGACAGAACAACAGATAGATAGATGGTATAACAATATAACATTTCCTGAGTCCTCATAATTAAAATAACTTTAAATAACATACTAAATGTTTTATTAAAAAATGCCTGTAGTTTTGTGTGAGGGTTACACTGTAAACCCAAATGTTGTCTTTACTTATATGTGACCCTGGACCACAAATCCAATCCAGTAATAAGGGAATTTTTTTTTTTTTTTTTTTTTTAAATTGCGATTTATGAAAGTGGAATAAGTGAGCTTTCCATTGATGTATGGTTTGTTAGGATAGGACAGTATTTGGCTGAGTTACAACTAGGGTTGCAAAGAGGTGAAAAATTTCCAGTAAATTTCCGGAAACTATCCAATAAAATCCTGGAAAGTTTCCAAACTTTCTGGAATGTTTCCAAAATTTACTGGAAATTTTCTACTTTTTTGCAACCCTAGTTACAACCATTTGAAAATCTGGAATCTGAGGGTGCAAAAAAAATCCAAATATTGAGAAAATCCATTTAAAGTTGTCCAAATGAAGTTCTTAGAAATGCATTTCACTAATAAAAACTAATAAAATAAAAACTAATTCATTTTAAGATTATAAAAGTTTTTTATTATAAAAAGATTATTAACTAACTATCAACTACGACTTTTGCCTCAATAAACACGCAATTACAGCTTATTAATAGTTTATAGTACGGTTGTTGTTAAGTTTAGATAGTAAGAAATCCAGAATATGGTCATGCAGAATGTGCTTTAATAAACAGTTGTCCAAATGAAGTTCATAGCAGTGCATTTCACTAATAAAAAAATTAAGTTATGATATACGGTAGGAAAATGGAACATGATATTTATTTAATATCCTAATGATTTTTGGCATAAAAGAAAAATTTATCATTTTGACCCATACAATGTATTTTTGGCTATTGCTACAAATATACCTGTGCTACTTACAACTAGTTTTGTAGTCCAGGGTCACATGTAATTAAGTAATCTTGACTAAATATTACTTAAAATTTGGGCCCATAAATCAAAAACCTAAGTTCATGTAACTTGTTTACCAACAAAATATGTAAACTTAAAATTTCAAGAGTTGCCAACTTAAAATACTAATTTATTAAAACACCTCACTCTGTTGTTTCTTTAATGTGATTGGCTGTGCAAGCAGTTCTGCCTGGCAACAAGAGAAGTAATGCATTGATTGGTAGATAATTACAAAGGGTGGTTCTCTCTTCATTTGTCTGTAAAAAAAAATAAAAATAAAATAAAAAAAGATCTCAGCAACTCCACTTACCAGTTTGACTTCATTTCATACAAAAGATTTTGTTGAGACTTAACAGAGGTTTAAATGTTAATGTTTTTAAAAATTAAAAATGAGTAAAGTATGATGTCACTATGATCACAAAGATCAGTGTTTGCTTTAGTTGGCCTCTCAACCCTTGATATTGGTTATATATTGTTGATTATATAATCATCATGTAGTGGTCTCATCCACCAGTCTCATTAAGAGACTAGCCTACATTAGCTACGTATGTAAGTATTCATGAAATGACAAATTAAGTGAACTTAATGAAGTACAATATGTGACCTGGGACCACAAAACCAGTCATAAGAGTCAATTTTTTTAATATTTATATATGTCGTATTATATATCATCTGAAAGCTGATCATTAATATTTGGTCGAGATACAACTATTTGAAAAACAGGAATCTGAGGGTGCAAAAAATTTAAATATTGAGAAAATCGCCTTTAAAGTTGTCCAAATGAAGTTCTTAGCAATGCATATTACTAATCAAAAATTAAGTTTTGATAGATTTAAGGTAGGAAATTTACAAAATATCTTAATGGAACATGATCTTTACTTAAAATCCTAGCGATTTTTGGCATAAAAGAAAAATCGATAATTTTGACCCATGTATTGTTGGCTATTGCTACAAATATATCCGTGCTACCTACGCCAGGTTTTGTGGTCCAGGGTCACATATGAACAAATCAGGAGCATTAATACAAGAGCATTAAGTTGAGTGAACTTAAACATACAAGTTTTAGGACACCCATTACTCAATTCAAA
Source organism: Cirrhinus mrigala (assembly GCA_036247105.1). Taxonomy (NCBI): domain Eukaryota; kingdom Metazoa; phylum Chordata; class Actinopteri; order Cypriniformes; family Cyprinidae; genus Cirrhinus; species Cirrhinus mrigala. Next base: position 1,961,823 of record CM070012.1, read on the forward strand.
TAAGAGAACAAGTCAACTCAATCAGATGAGTTGCATCAACTTATTAGGGTTTTCAGAGATAGGTTCTGGTGTAGGGTTAGGGTAGGGGATAAAAAATACAGTTTGTAAAATGTGTGTGTGTGTAGAGGATGTGTTGAGCTGAAGGTGGGTGGTATCAGTGTGTGTCCCTGAGAAAGTCTCACAATAACCTTGTCCTAATTACATTGTGCAGTGCTCTTGCCCTATTTCCACAGCTCCAAATATATTCTCTCACACTCTTACACACACACACAAACATTAACACATCAATAATACACAGTTGTATGAGGACGGTCACGCCGCTGCTGTCAGGTAATATAGCGGGACGCGCATCCTAACCAGGCGCAACGCGACACGCTTACAGCTACATCTGCCAAACACTCACAGCCAATCAGATCATACTGGATGTTTCATATACATTTACATCCACAAGTGAGAACAGCACAAGCTGAAGTAATTGGGTGGCCGGAGCAACAGCATTGAAATTAGAAAGCGAGTGACCAATAACCTGTGCTGGTACTCGTTGCGTTCGTGGCTGGTTAAGACAAAAACTCATTAACACAGAGACTTTATCGCTAATCGCATCGCGCCTGGTAAGAACGCGGTGTCAGAAACGGTCAAATGTGTTATTAGCTCATTATCTACTTCAAGTGAAGCGTTTCCTGCATGCGGACTAAATGTGTGCTGGTCTCCTAATAACGAGACAAACTCATTTTGCTTTCTATATTCTGCTGTCTGACATGAGGCTGATCAAGTGTGACCAGGTCTGTGTGAAGAGGCTGAAAAAAACTTTTCCTTTTTTTGGTCTCCACTTCTTCCTCCTTTAATGTTGGAACAAAATGTCAAAATCAGCATGAAATCCTTTAATTACAGCGTGTTTGCTGAGAGCATGAGGCATATCTCTGCATCTGCACCAGAGGGTGTGCGTGTGTGTGTGTGTGTGTTTGCTACAAATACTTAGAATTTAAAGTAGTTCAACTAAATATACTCCTTTGATAAAGTATGTGCACCTACAAGCTACCAACAAAAATACATATGAAGTTATTTGATAATCTTTAATCTGATAATCTCTCTATATGAGATTATCAGATTAAATAATTTTTAAAAAAAAAGAATATTTTTCGGTCAGGTAGGGTGACAGCATGAACTATGCACACAGCATAAAATAAATCAAAATAAACATTTAATTAGGCAGTTATAAAAACAGTATTTTGCGGATATCAATATTAATATTTTTCATGTTTTCTCAGTATTTATTACTACAGTCTATACTATGTTTTAAAACTCAAACTTCTCAACACTAATACACAGAATAATCAGGAAAAATGGGATATTTTAGGTAAACATGCTCTACTCAACACAATAGGCCAAAAAGTGATATAATGTTTTGTCATTTGTTGGAAGAAGCAGCCGAACTATTTGAAAACAACTGACCTATCTACCTACTATCATGCTGAAAATGTTTTAATTACTTAAAATTTCTTGGTGCACAACACTGTGCATAAAAAAGATGACTTTTTACAAACCAGAGTTACGAAAAACACCAAAACGAGGATCACCTTCCTGAGCAACTGAGCAAAAATGCTCATTTATTTCTCAAGTGCTTAATGATGTAATACGATACAAGGTCAAAGCAATTATTTCATTGAGATAATAATGAGCTCTTTCAAAGAGGCCGTGTTTGCATAATGTGCTCGTTGTGGAAATTAATAAGCAGCATCTGAATTTTAAAGTCGAAATTTACAATTTTAATGCAAACGTGTGCTATCAAGCGTACAACATCAGCCGAGGACACGACATTCAGGTGAACACAAAGGACAGAAGATGCTGATCAGTGAAAACTTTTTGTCCAAAGCAGCTCAAAGTTTACTCATAACAATGGTGATGGTATCAGATGGTAATTCTATGGTATTTTGATATGAAATTATGCAACTTAGTTTAAACTCAAGAATAGCATCATATTACCATCATGGTAGTGTCTAAAAAGCACAGTTGTTGATCAAAAGCCATGGTAATACTATGGCACTGTATTGTAAAAAATAATAAGAAACAATATTTCTTTTCCCATTTTCTTTTAGTGTAACTTCAAGTACTAAAATAACCTTAAAAAAAAAAAAAGTATAGTATAGACAAAAAACTGTTAAAATGACAAAAACTACAACAATGTCATTAAAAATGTAAATGAAAATAGAAACAAAAATAAAAATAACACTAGTAAGGTGTGGTGAGTTATTGAAAATATACTTACATTTGTAGGTCATCCTAATTTTGTTCGCCAAAACCAGCAGATAAAATCTCCTGTTGAAACAAAACATGTCATTAGCATATATGCAAAACAAATATCGATATAGACATATTCATGAGATGACTGATATCTAATTTAGAAATAACTGAATTGTTCATCCTGAAAGATGTTTTTCTAAAAACACTAGTGTTGCTGTCATGGGAAGGTTGGATGTTTCATGGATGTGTAAAGTGAATACAATCCCACTGTGCTGAAATCTCTCTCATCAGTCTTTACCTGTTTATCTATGAGCTCACCTTCATGCATTTTTAATGCGACATCACAATGCCTTTAAAGATTCCCGGGTGAAGTTTCATGACCTGACACGCCACGTCTGAGTAATAAGTACATATCTGTGTGCTGAAGATTAGCCTCCAAAACCATCCATATTCATGGGATTATAGTACAAAACAATATTAATAAACATGAAAATCAAATACTCTCACTGAAATGAAATGCTGTGCTACGACTGAGAAATCTACTACATGAGTGACAAAACAAAAAAACAAAAAAAACCGTAATATACTTTCTAAAAAACACTTTTGTGGTTCACATTTAAAAGCCTAAAAGTTTGGGGTCATTTATTCACTAAGGATGTATTAAACTGTTCAATAGTGACAGTGAAGACATAATGTTACAGAAGATTTCTATTTCAAATAAATGCTGTTCTTTTAATCTTTCTATTCATCAAATAATCCTGAAAAATAAAATGAATCACAGTTTCCACAAAAAAAAAAAAAAAAAAAAAAAAAATTGGGAAGCACAACTGTTTTCAACATTGATAATAATGATTAATGTTAAACTCTTGAGCAGCAAATCAGCATATTAGAATGATTTCTGAAGGATCATGTGACACTGAAGACTGAAGTAATGATGCTGAAAGTTCAGCTTTGATCAGAGCAATCAATTACATTTTAACATAAATTCAGATAGAAAACGGTTATTTTGAATTATAATAATATTTCACATTTTTACTGATTTTACTGTATTTTTGATCACATAAATGCAGTCTTGGTGAGCAGAAGAGACTTCTTTCAAAACATTACCATTTTTACACGTTCCAAACAGCCCAGACAAACACAACGAATATAACACATGCACAGAAAGAAATGATTGCTTACAATTTGTTTTCTTGTGATATCTACGTGCGTGTGTGTGTGTTTGCAGTCAGTCTTACTACATTCCTAATTAATCCAATCAATCATCTCACAGACTTAATTATGTCACGGATGCAAAAATGATTACAGGGTCAATGTGATGATAAGACAATCTGAGGCAAGACATCATGCACACAGCTTCCAGCTTGCGTTAATTGCTCTGTTTTTTTCTATTTTTATTTTCTCATCCGCTTTGTTGATTCTTCAGTCTGCTTCATTGAGACTACAACAAGCAGGGATGGAAAGCTTTTTGCTGTTTCTGTGATTTTAGCTCTATAGTTTCTGCAAAATATTGTTTATCATATTGACTACTCTAAAAAATCATGTAGCATTTACTTGAAAATAATTTTCATTCAGAAATTCCTAGTAAATTTCATTAATAATTACAATGAACATAAAATTTTGAAGTAGAAAGTCTGAAATAGTATTTTCTTGTAAAACATACTCTGATTTAGAATTGCATTGATTTATATCTCTTATTTTATACAGACAAAACGCCTTGCACTAAAGAAAAAACCTTTGCATTATTAAAATAAAACATCATTTACATTTTAATGCACCACTTTTCCCCCTAAGGCTGTCTAATAAAGGAGTTCATGTTTTCAGATTTAAGTTTCTAGTACAGTTGGGCTCAAAATATGCTCACAAAACCCTTGAACTGCCCTGCTGTGTGTGGCATGATGGATGATCTCATGTTCACATTACAGAAGGACACGTCTGAACATGAAGCCCCGTGGAGAACATCACAGCCTCCGCTCTGACGTTTTAAGGCCATACAATGGCGGCAAGAAAAATGCTATCTATATTTTAATATTTATTTTTGCATTAAAGTTCTGTGCAACCATCAAGCACTCTAGTATATTTCCACGAACAGCCACAAAATCAATCTTTGAAAGCATCGCACATATTTGCATGTAGTGTAGTAATGCATTTGAATATTTCATGACAGTTGTCACATTTTAAGTCACATCTTGATTTATTAAAGCAGAACCGCAATGTCCTGTTTGTCTGAAAGTGGCAAGAAAAATGCGAGTCCCTTAAAAATAATTTGGGCTTCAGTTGAGTTCACAGACTCGCTTCATTCTGCACGTATTACTCGGCTCCGTCAGGATACGCCGCTTTATTGAACTTGAAATAAACTGCAAACAATCCACGCCTTCAGGCTTTAGATGTTTAATGAGGTGTCAGACTCGCCGACCCTTTCGCGGCTCGGAGCGCCTCTAATTGGTGTTTGAGCTTTTTTGAGATAGCACTTTAATTTCTTTCTTTGAGCAGAATAAATGTAGTATACTGTATCTTCTAACAGTCAATGCAAGCATTTTGTGATCATCTTCAGCTCTGATCAGAAAGTGGATTTCTTTTCACAATGTTTGCATAAGTTTTCAAACGCCTGCTGTGACCCACAACATCTCCTGCTCCTAAATTCATGTGAGACTCTCGCTGACATGAAAACACTTCGGTTTTCTGCTGCATCTCCTCCTGACCTCCTCCCACACCTGTCCTGAATCGGTGCTAAGCTTAAAAGATTTCAGCTTTGAACTTTGACCCCCCACTTATGTCAGATATTGTCAGATTTGGTCAAATTAAACTGCTTTGGAGAAAATAAAACCACCTTTTGCACCCTAATGTTCTAATTACAATGGAACTGACAGCAAATCATCATCTCTAAACCAGCAGATCTCTTGAGTTTTTTGGTTTAACTAGTCCTGTTGGAAGTTGGAAAGGTTTACTCTCCACTCTTGGGTTCTTTCATATGCTTCAGAGCTACATTGAGCCGCTTTGTTTGCGATTAGGAAAGAGAAGCTCACTAACCTCACTGACATCTCAACATGGACAGATGAGGATGTCTTTAAGATCAGCTTTGATTAGTAAGATCAATACCATTAATTACAAAACTCTGCTCTGCATGTTCTTTTTTAACTACATGTTGTCATATGCAAAAACAGTCAGCATTTACACTAAAAATTAATTAATTTGTTCAAGAAGCAATATTTACTCCCACATGCCAACCCACATCTGTATGTATATAAATACAATTAAATTAAATACAATTAAATACAATTATAATTATATAGACAAAAATAAAATAAAATAAAATAAAATAAAATTAAATTAAATTAAACCTACAAAGTATCTTAACTGCAAAAAGTGATTGACCAGTCATTTTATTTTTCAGTACAAATATCTAACCATTCTTAAATCAAGATACGTTTATTTGGAAAGCAAAATATTAAGTTCTGTTAAGTTCAACCCCTCAGAGGACTTCAGATGATACCAACCCTGAAACAACATACAGCACTACTGAATTTTGCTACAAATTTATGGTGTTCTTTGTCTGTTGGATTACGTCATTATTTGATCTTTACCATACATCTCTGCCATATATACATCAACCTGACAGTCACCACTGTAAGCAACTACTAAATATATTGTAAAAACTTTAATTTGGTGTAAAGTTGCTTTGCAACGATATGTTTCGTGAAAAGCGCTATACAAATACATTTTGAATTGAGTTGAATTTTGAATTGTTTGACATCCAACCTTTCTCTCTCATCACATCCAATCAAATATGCAAACTCTGCAGATTCAGTAGCAGTACAGAAAACACCAACATTCCAAATGTTCATTTGGAATCATCGCAGACCCTCAAGAACCATTCAAAGAACTAAATATCGTGAAAATCTAGCATTTTTTAATAGAACATTTTTTAATAAGAACCAGCTCTCAATTCCATCTCTGTGGTTAAAAGATCAAACCACCGTCACCTCCACGTGCAAAAAAACCTGGATGCTCCTAAACGATCAACTGACCTCCATTAAGCACAACCGCCCCTTGCAGTCTCTTCATGACCCAGGATATATTGAGAAACAGACCCTCTTCTGTCTTCTATCCTGGTTAAGGCTCTAGTTATATCACGACTAAATCACAAAGCTGCAGCCCGACTCACATTCACCCTCCAGAATCTCTTTGTTCTGGTCTATAATTTGGCCTCTGGTGATGCAGAGATATCAGCCGAGTCGTTCCTGCCCTGCGGTGCGTTAAAAATCCTGATACCTACAGGACAAGATCAAATAATACAACCCCGCCCGGCTGTGCCGACCCCGTCTGTCTGGCTGTCTTATTTCATCTCTCTCACCCCACAGCTCAAATATCCTGATCAAGGAATGTTGACTTCTACACAGAATTATCAGTTTGCATGCTGGTACTGTATATTATTGTGGTATGACTGGTTTTAGGCTTGGTAAAATTTTCATGCTTTTAAAACAAGTCTCTTCTGCTCACCAAGGTTGAATTTATTTAATTAAAAATAGAGAAAAATCATGAAATATTATTTAAATTTAAAATGACTGTTTTCTATGTAAATCCATGCTAAAATGTAATTTATTCCTGTGATCAAAGCTGAATTTTCAGCATCATTCCTGCAGTCTTCAGTGTCACATGATCCTTCAGAAATCATTCTAATATGCTGCTTTGCTGCATGTAAAGACATTTCTGATTTATATCAATGTATCAATACATTTTTTTCAGGATTATTTAATTAATATATAAAAACAGGGTTATTTTGTAATATTAAAAATGTCTTTACAGTCACTGCAATGCATTAAAAAATCTTATTTACTCATATTATACCAGAAGTCAAAGGTCTTTATACATGAAAATAGCTTCAAAATTACATCTAAGTTTAAGAGTATGTGCTCAAATTTCCCTTGGATGGAGAATAAATGCTATTACAAGTAAAAACAGGAAAAGATCTATTTGCCTTTAAGAGATTCAGCTGTAATCTCATTTAGAATCATGTCAGTCTGTCACAGAAGATTGAGAATACCATAGACAGCCAGGTTTAGATTAATAGTAGTTCTAGCATTTAAGAAAAAACAATCGAACGAAAGAGAGATGAAATGAAGAGCCGAAATGTTGTTGTTGTCTCCCCTGCTGTATCTAAAGGGATTATATGTGATCACTACAAGCTCAGATCAGACTGACTCTGGGTTAAGCTGGAAGACAAAAAACAGTGGAGAATGAATCAGCCTACTGACAGAGACTATTAATGTAAAACTAGTATTAACTCAAAACTGTTTTTAACAGCATATACGACTATTCATCATTTGTAATACCAAGCCAGATGGCTCTTTTCTGAATTCAAAGATGGATAAACATCATCTCTAGTCACTATCCTTACAGCAACCCTTTACAAGAGCCTACTGTATGTATTTAATTTAGTGTATCTTAAACAATGTTTAGTCAGCTTTTTCTTTTTTAAAGACAGCAACTTTTTAATATTCACCTCAAGAAAGTCAGAAAAACCAAAAGATCACATGCACATGTGTTTTCCACAAGTTTGTCTATTCTTAAATCAGTGCATAAACCAAATGGAACTCAGTCTAACACTAAAAACACAACTCTGACTAATAACTGCGTGGACCGACAGCATCCTACAGCGTACATCATATAGGCTATATGTAAGCAGCTGTGAGTTCAGACCTTGGAGATAAACGTCCTGAAGGATCAGCAAACCATACAAACAGAGCGCTGTGTTTTCAGGCCCTACAGAGATTACAGTAGAGTAAAGTGCTGTGCTATCGTAACACTGCATCTGAGCTGATTTAATGCTGTTTAAAAGCCTCTATTGTATACGTGGCTGGCAGAAGAGATATCTGTCATCCTTCCCTCGCGGTCAATTGCATATTATACAGCATCCCAGGAGCCTTTGTTCTTCTCAGCACCTTCGCTCGTGGCATAAACTCACACGAAGACTTCCTAGCAAATAGAGTAAACACAATTACTGCTTCCAAATTATAATTGAAACCAGCAGCACGGTCACAAGTATTTTCAATTATCATAGCCCAAAAGATGTCATAAGGTGCACACGGACACATTTATGACAATTATAGCGATTCCTGTCAGAGCGTGACTCGAAGGTTAAATCGACACAAACTGCAGCCGCTCACACATCAGTAAACAAAGTTGTATAAACAATTAATCTTAATTTGCATGACCAAAAAATTAATTATTATTATCATTATTCGCAGTCAATTCACTTGCCAAAATCATTCCCAGCTTTACATCAGCAACAGAGATCATGTGTTTGATTGCTGTCTCGGCTTAGTTGTAAAGCTTTGTGCACAACGCAATCTGATCAAACAAACAAAACACTGAGTTCTGTTACGATACACAGCTGCTTCCCAGAAAACACAGCTTGTTAGTGGAAATACTACTGTCATGCTACTGAAAAGGTTAAGTTAATGATATCACTGCTTTTTAACCTACATATTTACACTACAGCTCCTCATGAATCAAGTCACGATAGAAGAAATGAGTTTGCCACACATAACGTGGACTGTGAGCCAGACGCCTGAATTCAAGCGTCTAGGAAGATGGATAGTTACTTGTGAGGAAACATGAAAACTGAATGGAAGGGAAGGAAGATAAATGTTCGCAATCAAAAGCGCTCTACGTCGCCACAGAACAGCGGCGTCCCGCACAAGAGCCACATACTGAAAACGAGCTTCGGGAGGTTTTGACATCAGTCTTTTTGACCTCTTTTCCAATACAAATATCTTTTCTTGTACAAAATCCATTCTTAAATCAGCATACACTTACTTGAGAAGCAAAATAGCTAAGGAATTAAGTCTTGTTTTCTGAAAACAAAAAAATAAAAATAAAATAAATAAATAAAACATAAAAATTACTGTGAGTTTATACTTAAAACATGAAAAATATCTGCCAGTAGGCTAAGAAAAAAAATAAGTTTAATTTTTCTGACCCCATCAGTGGATTTTTTCTTGTTTTAAGTATAAACTTGATTTCGATTTTCCAGAAAACAAGACTTTATATTTTATATCATTTTGCTTCTCATGTAAATGTATCCTGATTTTAAAATGTTTCGATATTTTAGTTAAAAACAAGACAAAAATTTTTGCTTAGAGAATTATGTAATCTCCAGTGGAATCAAGTTGGTTATTATAGTTTTTTATATATAAAAAAAAATAAAATAAAAAATAAAATAAAATTGTTACTTGAAATAAATGGTAGCTGAAAAATAAAATAAAATAAAATAGTCAACATTTGTGGATCAAAAACGTTCATCAGCGTTGTCCTAAGACAAGAACAGTTATTGTTTTGGTTTCAGGGCAAATTTGATGAAAGGTTTTGATCCACTTCAAATGTTGACTACTGTATATCAAAAACTTAAACTAATTTTATTTTAGCTAGCTGCCAAACATTTCTTATTTTTATTTAATCTGACTTGATGTACTAAAATAACAAATACTGAAATAAAATTAATAACTATATAGACGTATTTAAAAATAACAAAAACTAATCAAAAAACAACAAAATTACTAAAATTAACATGAAAGAGGAAAATATGAAAATATAATATAATTCAAAATATTAAAAAAATATATATAATAGTACATCAATAAAAATAACACTGGAAAGTTTTTTTTCTTCCTGAAGTGCATTAACAATGTTTCAAGCACCACAAAAACACATAATTTACCATTTCCTGATAATTTCCCACACTTAGTCTAACCTTGAATGAAACTGGCTGTTACTGTACCTTTAAGACTTCACACAGCGTAGCTGTCAGGGTGGGGAAATTTGCTGAATACTGAATAGGTATGCTAATATGCTCATGATTTCATAACCACCTTTTTGGTTCCTGAATTTTTGAGGCTTAGTTTTTATGAGTCTACTGTGAAGAAAAGTATTTTCTCAGAGAATTAGGATTTGGCGACGGCTTCAGCAAGCATGTTGTTTGTGCTATCTGTCCCCACACATGTCCAGATCAATTCCAGTGTATCCCACAGGACATCATTGTTCAGGAGCAGGTCTGCACATGCAGTGCCCCACCAAGACCCTCTGAAAAATAAAATGCAGTGCCTGTATGTCTGACTGCTCACTTTTAAAGGAACAATTCAGGAATAGCACCCAAAAATGACACTTTTTTCATAATTTCTTCCATTAAACACAAAAAAATAACACATAGTTACTTGAGAGGCAACAATGCAGATATTAAGATATGAAGGAAATAGTTCAACCAAAAATAAACATTTTCTGAAAATGTGCTCACCCTCAGGTCATCCAAGATGTAGATGAGTTTGTTTCTTCATCAGATTTGGAGAAATGTGTCATTCCATCACTTGCTCACTAATAAATCCTCAGAATGAGAGTCCAAACAGCTGATAAAAACATCACAATAATCCACAAGTAATCCACACCAGTCCAGTCCATCAGTTAACATCTTGAGAAGCTGTGTGTTTGTAACAAACAAATCCATCAAGACGTTTGGATTACGTTTACGTTATGTTTTTATCAACTGTTTGGACTCTCATTCTGACGGCACCTATTCACTGCAGAGGATCCTTTTTGGCTTAAGTATTTTTTTTTTTTTTTTTTTTTTTTGCTCACAAAAGAGAAATGGTCAAATTTGGAGTGAAGAAGGCCAGGGTGGATATATTTCCACCATCCTGAATGAAAGCAACTAAAATTAATTCATAGTAATTGTTTTAATTTCAAAGAGAAGTTAAGCACTTTAAACAAAGTACCGTAGCCATCAAACAAAGATCAATGCTCCTCTGAAGCTGTGTCAATATTTCATTAAATGGTGACTCTGTTGTTTTTGGCTGACTTCCATCTATCTCTGCCAGCTCTTAATCAGCCAAATTGCCTGTAGTCGTTAGTCGCCGGGTTCCCTTCAGCAGTATTTATGATCTCGTAAATCAGTAATGTTGGAGAGGATTGTGGGCAGAGAAAGATAGGAAAAGACCTTCATCTCTGGTTACATGCCATCAGGAGGAAGGATGTGAGTCTGTCATGTTTAACAGCAGCAATGACTAAGCAGAATAAAGCTCAAGATCAGCGGCTTCTTCCTGCTGCGTGACTCAGTTCTGGTGAGGAGATCTATATACAGAACCACTGCACAATGCAGAAGAGCTGATAACGAGGCTTTCATAATGACAGATTCACAGTTGTTCTACACATGGCATGGAAAATTTGTCTGTCTGCAAACCATGCTCCAGTACAACTGCATGACAGTAGCTTTGCATATTTATCCGTAACAAACAAATACATTTGCAAATGCAAAAGTGAAAATAAAGTGATCTTAGAGACATATACTGAGCATATGGTAAATATTAACCCAACAACCAATTGGGGAAAAAAAAAGAAAAAGAAAAAAAGAAAAAAAAAAAAAAAAAATCACACACTATAGCAACCACCTAGAACACTCTAGTAAGTGTCTAGCAACACCCTAGCAACCACACACAACACCTAAACAACTGGCTAGAAACACCCTAGTAACTGCTTAGCAACAACCTTGCAACTGACTAGCAGCACCCTTGCTATGGCCATAACAATCACACAACAACCAAATAACTGCCTAGAAACAACCTAACAACAACAATGCAACACCTTAGCAACCACCCAGAACATCATAGCAACTGACAAGCAACACCCTACTAAACTCCCTGCCGACCACAAATAAAACCCAAACAATTAGGTAGAAAGCAACTGCCTTGCAATAACAATGAAACATCTTAGCAAGCACCCAGAACACCCTAGTAACTGTCTAGCAACACCCTAGCAACTGCCTAGCAACCACAAACAACACCCAATCAACTATCTAGAAACAACCTAGCGACAACAGTGTAACACCTTAGCAGCCACCCAGAATACCCTAGCAACGACATACAACACCCAAACTAGCCATAAAACACCCTAGCAACTGCCTAGCAACAACAATGCAACACCTTAGCAACCACCCAGAACACCCTAGCAACTGCCTAGCAACACCCTAGCAACCACACACAACACCCAAACAACTGGCTAGAAACACCCTAGCAACTGCCTAGCAACAACAATGCAACACCTTAGCAACCACCCAGAACACCCTAGCAACTGCCTAGCAACATCCTTGCAACACCCTAGCAACCACACACAACACCCAAACAACTGGCAAGAAATACCCTAGCAACTGCCTAGCAACAACAATGTAACACCTTAGCAACCACCCAGAACACCCCAGTAACTGTCTAGCAACTGCCTAGCAACACCCTAGCAACCACACACAACACCCAAACAACTGGCTAGAAACACCCTAGCAACTGCCCAGCAACAACATTGCAACACCTTAGCAATCACCCAGAACATCCTAGCAATTGCCTAACAACACCCTAGCAACCACCCAGAACACACTAGCAACTGCCTAGCAACCACATAATGCAAAGCTTTGCCATTTCCAGCACTCACATTTTCTTCAAAACAAGTATTTTACTCATTTTCCAGTCAAAGTACCAATACTTCTATAAACAAGACACATTTATCTGAGAAGCAAAACTATTAGGATTTGTTTTCATTGATTGTATCTTTAATACAATATGCTAATATTATAACAACTTTTTTTTACTTGTTTACATTTAAAACATGTAAGAATACATGCATATTCACAAAAAAAATCTGTGAAGAAATATCTTACGCAGTGTTGCTACAAGTACACTGATCTAAATTTCAAGATTTTTAGAAATTTTTAAACAAAAAGACAAAACAATTCATTAAGAATCTGATTTGTTTTGTCTTGTTTACAGGTCATGCACAGATTTGTGCATAAACTCCATGTGCAAATGTTTTCATCAATTAGCTTGCACTTAAATTCATTCTAAATTTAGAATTTGATTCAAAATTTGTTTTTATTATTCTTAAATCCGATTGTGACTGCAGAACAAATCTTGAGTGAAAACCTGTTTTGCATGTGATTTATACACATTTATTACTGAATAAATCCCAGAGTAACACTAATAAAAGCCCTTTCATGGTCTAACACACCGCCGAACGTCCTCATGAGGATCTCGAGTGCGTCTAAGACCTGCAGTAAAGCCCACATAAAGTCCCACAACATCTTCAGCCCAGAAGAGCTGAGAGGAGTGAGCATGAAGTGTGCTACAGATGGGTTGTGATGATACAGCATAATGTGAGGGAGTTTTGGACCACTGCTCTGCTCAGCAGATTACTGATGAAAGCACCTTTGCCGTTTTGAATAGTGCATGAATGGAATTAGTGCATTAATCCTGCGCGTCCCCAGGCTCTCACATGCCCTACTTTACCGAAGAGAGCAGCAACCAGCCATTCAGTGCACTTGTTCCCCGAACTATTAGGAACTGTGGGAAAAAATGGCTGTGAGAATTATGGGAATGTTGAAAGAAAAAGACGATCATCCAGATAGAGACTTACTATAGCTTAAGGTTTTATATAGGCCTGTTGAAGTTAAAAAAAGCAATGTGATGACATCTTTACTCTTTATTCCATGCTAAAAATTTAATGTAGCTTTGAGCCTGTCCATATTACAGCTTAAATGAATAGTCCAGGTTCAGTACAAATTAAGCTCAATGGACAACCATTTTAAAAATTATATCCAATTTTACAAGATTGTTGCCTTTCCAACAAAACACCTAAAACCTTTAAAAGAATAGTTCACCCAAAATGTAAATTTGCCAGGCCATCCAAGATGTAGATGAGTCATTCCATCACTTGCTCACCAATGGATCCTCTGCAGTGAATGGGTGCCGTCAGAATGAAAGTCCCAACAGCTGATAAAAGCATCACAATAATCCACACCACTCCAGTCCAGCAGTTAACATCTGGTGAAGCCAAAAGCTGCATGTTTGTAAGAAATAACAATAATTAAGTCATTTTCAACATCAAACCATTGAGTCCTCTGTCCATAATATTGCTTTCTGTAGTAAAAAAGTGATCTTGTCTGAATCAGGAGAGAATTCTGCACAGATATAAACAGCTCTAAACAAATATTTCGTTGTAAAAGCACAACAGGAGATGGACTTTTTCCACTGGAGGAAGCGTTATTATTGATTATAGGCTCATATTTTGGGCGGAAGCAATGGTTTTAAGTTAAAATATCTTACAGAAGCAGCTTTTCACCTCTTAAGGCATTAACTGATGGGCTGGAGTGGTGTAGATTACTTGTGGATTATTGTCATGTTTTTATCAGCTGTTTGGACTTTCATTCTGACGGCACCCATTTACTTCCATTGGTGAGCAAGTGATGGAATGATGAATTTCTCCAAATCTGCTGAAGAAACAAACTTATCTACATCTTGGATTGCCATGAGGGTGAGCACATTTTCAGCAAATTATCAGTTTGTTGTGGTAAATCTGAGGTATATTATTCCTCAATTATAGATCAGATACTAAATGAGTTTCTTATTCAGCTTTCTACTTCCTTTTTCCTAATGTAATCTGTCTGGAGAACGGTGAGGTGAGCGCAGGCAATGCATCATTCTACACTCATCTGGTCTTTATTGTGAGCTCTGTACTCATGAATCAAGTCTCCAGGGTTTTTCTACAATAGTGAGGGATGTAGCCTCAAAAGCTTCCTCTGTCCCACATCTCTGGTGCTACAGCTGCGTTTTGCGGGCGTCCCGCGGGGCGTGAACCAAAATGGGGTCTGAATCGGAGTGTGATTGAGTCTCATTTTGTGTGCAATACAACCAGCACCAAGGCTAGGATTGACTGCAATCTAGTGTGCTGAAATTCAACCTGTGCAGGTCAAAAATATCACCATCCTTGCAGTCAGTCAGTCAAAGCAACATATTTTCTAGAGAACATCTTAAATTAATAGTATGCACTGACATATACATATGTATTTTGGTGTGCAGTGAATAACAAAATTATTAAAGCAGAATTCAGCAAAAAGCACCAATTTACTAAAATATCACATTGTTGAATTTACTCAAATAACAAATAATCAGATTTTTTGGTCATAAATCAGTCATAAATCTATAGGAGCTACAGTATTAAAAAAATCACATCTCACAATTCTGACTTTATCTAACAATTCTGATTTTACAACTTGCAAATTCTGACTTTACTTCTTGCAATTCTGATTTTATTTCTTCAATTCTGACTTTATGTCTCACAATTCTGACTTTATATCCTGCAATTCTGATTTTACATCTTGCAATTCTGACTTTACATCTTGCAATTCTGACTTTAAATCTTGCAATTCTGATTTTCGTCTAATAATTTTGACTTTACATCTTGCAATTCTGATTTTACGTCTTGGAATCCTGCCTTTACATCTTGAAATTCTGACTTTACATCTTGCAATTCTGACTTTACATCTTGCAATTCTGATTTTACATCTAGCAAGTCTGACTTTACATCTTGCAATTCTGACTTTACATCTTGCAATTCTGATTTTACATCTAGTAATTCTGATTTTATTTCTTCAATTCTGACTTTATATCTCACAATTCTGACTTTATATCTTGCAAATTCTGACTTTACATCTTGCAATTCTGATTTTACATCTAGCAAGTCTGACTTTACATCTTGCAATTCTGACTTTACGTCTTGCAAGTCTGACTTTAAATCTTGCAGTTCTGATTTTACATCTAGTAATTTTGACTTTACATCTTGCAATTCTGACTTTACATCTTGCAATTCTGATTTTACATCTAGTAATTCTGACTTTACATCTTGCAATTCTGATTTTACATCTACTAATTCTGACTTTACATCTTGCAATTCTGATTTTACATCTAGCAAGTCTGACTTTACATCTTGCAATTCTGATTTTACATCTAGCAATTTTGACTTTACATCTTGCAATTCTGATTTTACATCTACTAATTCTGACTTTACATCTTGCAATTCTGATTTTACATCTACTAATTCTGACTTTACATCTTGCAATTCTGATTTTACATCTACTAATTCTGACTTTACATCTTGCAATTCTGATTTTACATCTAGTAATTTTGACTTTACATCTTGCAATTCTGATTTTACATCTAGTAATTTTGACTTTACATCTTGCAATTCTGATTTTACATCTACTAATTCTGACTTTACATCTTGCAATTCTGATTTTACATCTTGCAAGTCTGACTTTACATCTTGCAATTCTGACTTTACATCTTGCAATTCTGATTTTACATCTACTAATTCTGACTTTACATCTTGCAATTCTGATTTTACATCTAGCAAGTCTGACTTTACATCTTGCAATTCTGACTTTACATCTTGCAAGTCTGACTTTAAATCTTGCAGTTCTGATTTTACATCTAGTAATTCTGACTTTACATCTTGCAATTCTGACTTTACATCTTGCAATTCTGATTTTACATCTAGTAATTTTGACTTTACATCTTGCAATTCTGACTTTACATCTTGCAATTCTGATTTTACATCTAGTAATTCTGACTTTACATCTTGCAATTCTGATTTTACATCTAGTAATTTTGACTTTGCATCTTGCAATTCTGATTTTACGTCTTGGAATCCTGACTTTACATCTTGAAATTCTGATTTTACATCTTGCAATTCTGACTTTACGTCTCCACTTCTGACTTTAAATCTTGCAATTCTGACTTTACATCTAGCAAGTCTGACTTTATATCTTGCAATTCTGACTTTACATCTTGCAAGTCTGACTTTAAATCTTGCAATTCTGATTTTACATCTAGCAATTCTGACTTTACATCTTGCAATTCTGATTTTACATCTAGTAATTTTGGCTTTACATCTTGCAATTCTGACTTTACGTCTTGCAATTCTGACTTTATATCTTGCAATTCTGACTTTACATCTTGCAAGTCTGACTTTAAATCTTGCAATTCTGATTTTACATCTAGCAATTCTGACTTTACATCTTGCAAGTCTGACTTTAAATCTTGCAATTCTGATTTTACATCTAGTAATTTTGACTTTACATCTCGCAATTCTGACTTGACATCTTGCAATTCTGATTTTACATCTAGTAATTTTGACTTTACATCTTGCAATTCTGACTTTACATCTAGCAAGTCTGACTTTACATCTTGCAATTCTGACTTTACATCTTGCAAGTCTGACTTTAAATCTTGCAGTTCTGATTTTACATCTAGTAATTCTGACTTTACATCTTGCAATTCTGACTTTACATCTTGCAATTCTGATTTTACATCTAGTAATTTTGACTTTACATCTTGCAATTCTGACTTTACATCTTGCAATTCTGATTTTACATCTAGTAATTCTGACTTTACATCTTGCAATTCTGATTTTACATCTAGTAATTTTGACTTTACATCTCGCAATTCTGACTTGACATCTTGCAATTCTGATTTTACATCTAGTAATTTTGACTTTACATCTTGCAATTCTGACTTTACATCTAGCAAGTCTGACTTTACATCTTGCAATTCTGACTTTACATCTTGCAAGTCTGACTTTAAATCTTGCAGTTCTGATTTTACATCTAGTAATTCTGACTTTACATCTTGCAATTCTGACTTTACATCTTGCAATTCTGACTTTACATCTAGTAATTTTGACTTTACATCTTGCAATTCTGACTTTACATCTTGCAATTCTGATTTTACATCTAGTAATTCTGACTTTACATCTTGCAATTCTGATTTTACATCTAGTAATTTTGACTTTGCATCTTGCAATTCTGATTTTACGTCTTGGAATCCTGACTTTACATCTTGAAATTCTGATTTTACATCTTGCAATTCTGACTTTACGTCTCCACTTCTGACTTTAAATCTTGCAATTCTGACTTTACATCTAGCAAGTCTGACTTTATATCTTGCAATTCTGACTTTACATCTTGCAAGTCTGACTTTAAATCTTGCAATTCTGATTTTACATCTAGCAATTCTGACTTTACATCTTGCAATTCTGATTTTACATCTAGTAATTTTGGCTTTACATCTTGCAATTCTGACTTTACGTCTTGCAATTCTGACTTTATATCTTGCAATTCTGACTTTACATCTTGCAAGTCTGACTTTAAATCTTGCAATTCTGATTTTACATCTAGCAATTCTGACTTTACATCTTGCAATTCTGGCTTTACATCTTGCAAGTCTGACTTTAAATCTTGCAATTCTGATTTTACATCTAGTAATTTTGACTTTACATCTTGCAATTCTGACTTTACATCTTGCAATTCTGATTTTACATCTAGTAATTCTGACTTTACATCTTGCAATTCTGATTTTACATCTACTAATTCTGACTTTACATCTTGCAATTCTGATTTTACATCTAGCAAGTCTGACTTTACATCTTGCAATTCTGATTTTACATCTAGCAATTTTGACTTTACATCTTGCAATTCTGATTTTACATCTACTAATTCTGACTTTACATCTTGCAATTCTGATTTTACATCTACTAATTCTGACTTTACATCTTGCAATTCTGATTTTACATCTACTAATTCTGACTTTACATCTTGCAATTCTGATTTTACATCTAGTAATTTTGACTTTACATCTTGCAATTCTGATTTTACATCTAGTAATTTTGACTTTACATCTTGCAATTCTGATTTTACATCTACTAATTCTGACTTTACATCTTGCAATTCTGATTTTACATCTTGCAAGTCTGACTTTACATCTTGCAATTCTGACTTTACATCTTGCAATTCTGATTTTACATCTACTAATTCTGACTTTACATCTTGCAATTCTGATTTTACATCTAGCAAGTCTGACTTTACATCTTGCAATTCTGACTTTACATCTTGCAAGTCTGACTTTAAATCTTGCAGTTCTGATTTTACATCTAGTAATTCTGACTTTACATCTTGCAATTCTGACTTTACATCTTGCAATTCTGATTTTACATCTAGTAATTTTGACTTTACATCTTGCAATTCTGACTTTACATCTTGCAATTCTGATTTTACATCTAGTAATTCTGACTTTACATCTTGCAATTCTGATTTTACATCTAGTAATTTTGACTTTGCATCTTGCAATTCTGATTTTACGTCTTGGAATCCTGACTTTACATCTTGAAATTCTGATTTTACATCTTGCAATTCTGACTTTACGTCTCCACTTCTGACTTTAAATCTTGCAATTCTGACTTTACATCTAGCAAGTCTGACTTTATATCTTGCAATTCTGACTTTACATCTTGCAAGTCTGACTTTAAATCTTGCAATTCTGATTTTACATCTAGCAATTCTGACTTTACATCTTGCAATTCTGATTTTACATCTAGTAATTTTGGCTTTACATCTTGCAATTCTGACTTTACGTCTTGCAATTCTGACTTTATATCTTGCAATTCTGACTTTACATCTTGCAAGTCTGACTTTAAATCTTGCAATTCTGATTTTACATCTAGCAATTCTGACTTTACATCTTGCAATTCTGGCTTTACATCTTGCAAGTCTGACTTTAAATCTTGCAATTCTGATTTTACATCTAGTAATTTTGACTTTACATCTCGCAATTCTGACTTGACATCTTGCAATTCTGATTTTACATCTAGTAATTTTGACTTTACATCTTGCAATTCTGACTTTACATCTAGCAAGTCTGACTTTACATCTTGCAAGTCTGACTTTAAATCTTGCAGTTCTGATTTTACATCTAGTAATTCTGACTTTACATCTTGCAATTCTGACTTTACATCTTGCAATTCTGATTTTACATCTAGTAATTTTGACTTTACATCTTGCAATTCTGACTTTACATCTTGCAATTCTGATTTTACATCTAGTAATTCTGACTTTACATCTTGCAATTCTGATTTTACATCTAGTAATTTTGACTTTACATCTCGCAATTCTGACTTGACATCTTGCAATTCTGATTTTACATCTAGTAATTTTGACTTTACATCTTGCAATTCTGACTTTACATCTAGCAAGTCTGACTTTACATCTTGCAATTCTGACTTTACATCTTGCAAGTCTGACTTTAAATCTTGCAGTTCTGATTTTACATCTAGTAATTCTGACTTTACATCTTGCAATTCTGACTTTACATCTTGCAATTCTGACTTTACATCTAGTAATTTTGACTTTACATCTTGCAATTCTGACTTTACATCTTGCAATTCTGATTTTACATCTAGTAATTCTGACTTTACATCTTGCAATTCTGATTTTACATCTAGTAATTTTGACTTTGCATCTTGCAATTCTGATTTTACGTCTTGGAATCCTGACTTTACATCTTGAAATTCTGATTTTACATCTTGCAATTCTGACTTTACGTCTCCACTTCTGACTTTAAATCTTGCAATTCTGACTTTACATCTAGCAAGTCTGATTTTATATCTTGCAATTCTGACTTTACATCTTGCAAGTCTGACTTTAAATCTTGCAATTCTGATTTTACATCTAGCAATTCTGACTTTAAATCTTGCAATTCTGATTTTACATCTAGCAATTCTGACTTTACATCTTGCAATTCTGATTTTACATCTAGTAATTTTGGCTTTACATCTTGCAATTTTGACTTTACGTCTTGCAATTCTGACTTTATATCTTGCAATTCTGACTTTACATCTTGCAAGTCTGACTTTACATCTTGCAATTCTGATTTTACATCTAGCAATTCTGACTTTACATCTTGCAATTCCGGCTTTACATCTTGCAAGTCTGACTTTAAATCTTGCAATTCTGATTTTACATCCAGTAATTTTGGCTTTACATCTTGCAATTCTGACTTTACATCTTGCAATTCTGATTTTACATCTAGTAATTTTGACTTTACATCTTGCAATTCTGATTTTACGTCTTGCAATTCTGACTTTACATCTTGCAATTCTGATTTTACATCTTGGAATCCTGACTTTATATCTTGCAAATTCTGACTTTACATCTTGCAAGTCTGACTTTAAATCTTGCAATTCTGATTTTACATCTAGCAATTCTGACTTTAAATCTTGCAATTCTGATTTTACATCTTGCAATTCTGACTTTACATCTTGCAATTCTGATTTTACATCTAGTAATTTTGGCTTTACATCTTGCAATTTTGACTTTACGTCTTGCAATTCTGACTTTATATCTTGCAATTCTGACTTTAAATCTTGCAATTCTGATTTTACATCTAGCAATTCTGACTTTACATCTTGCAATTCCGGCTTTACATCTTGCAATTCTGACTTTACATCTAGCAATTCTGACTTTACATCTTGCAATTCTGACTTTACATCTTGCAATTCTGACTTTACATCTTGCAATTCTGATTTTACATCTTGAATCTGACTTTACATCTTGCAATTCTGATTTTACATCTAGTAATTCTGACTTTACATCTTGCAATTTCTGACTTTACATCTTGCAATTCTGATTTTACATCTAGTAATTTTGACTTTACATCTTGCAATTCTGACTTTACATCTTGCAATTCTGATTTTACATCTTGAATTCTGACTTTACATCTTGCAATTCTGACTTTACGTCTTGCAATTCTGACTTTACATCTTGCAATTCTGACTTTACATCTAGCAATTCTGACTTTACATCTTGCAATTCTGACTTTACATCTTGCAATTCTGACTTTACATCTTGCAATTCTGATTTTACATCTAGCAATTCTGACTTTACATCTTGCAATTCTGATTTTACATCTAGTAATTCTGACTTTACATCTTGCAATTCTGATTTTACATCTAGTAATTTTGCTTTCATCTTGCAATTCTGATTTACGTCTTGCAATTCTGACTTTATATCTTGCAATTCTGACTTTACATCTTGCAAGTCTGACTTTAAATCTTGCAATTCTGATTTTACATCTAGCAATTCTGACTTTACATCTTGCAATTCTGGCTTTACATCTTGCAAGTCTGACTTTAAATCTTGCAATTCTGATTTTACATCTAGTAATTTTGACTTTACATCTTGCAATTCTGACTTTACATCTTGCAATTCTGATTTTACATCTAGTAATTCTGACTTTACATCTTGCAATTCTGATTTTACATCTACTAATTCTGACTTTACATCTTGCAATTCTGATTTTACATCTAGCAAGTCTGACTTTACATCTTGCAATTCTGATTTTACATCTAGCAATTTTGACTTTACATCTTGCAATTCTGATTTTACATCTACTAATTCTGACTTTACATCTTGCAATTCTGATTTTACATCTACTAATTCTGACTTTACATCTTGCAATTCTGATTTTACATCTACTAATTCTGACTTTACATCTTGCAATTCTGATTTTACATCTAGTAATTTTGACTTTACATCTTGCAATTCTGATTTTACATCTAGTAATTTTGACTTTACATCTTGCAATTCTGATTTTACATCTACTAATTCTGACTTTACATCTTGCAATTCTGATTTTACATCTTGCAAGTCTGACTTTACATCTTGCAATTCTGACTTTACATCTTGCAATTCTGATTTTACATCTACTAATTCTGACTTTACATCTTGCAATTCTGATTTTACATCTAGCAAGTCTGACTTTACATCTTGCAATTCTGACTTTACATCTTGCAAGTCTGACTTTAAATCTTGCAGTTCTGATTTTACATCTAGTAATTCTGACTTTACATCTTGCAATTCTGACTTTACATCTTGCAATTCTGATTTTACATCTAGTAATTTTGACTTTACATCTTGCAATTCTGACTTTACATCTTGCAATTCTGATTTTACATCTAGTAATTCTGACTTTACATCTTGCAATTCTGATTTTACATCTAGTAATTTTGACTTTGCATCTTGCAATTCTGATTTTACGTCTTGGAATCCTGACTTTACATCTTGAAATTCTGATTTTACATCTTGCAATTCTGACTTTACGTCTCCACTTCTGACTTTAAATCTTGCAATTCTGACTTTACATCTAGCAAGTCTGACTTTATATCTTGCAATTCTGACTTTACATCTTGCAAGTCTGACTTTAAATCTTGCAATTCTGATTTTACATCTAGCAATTCTGACTTTACATCTTGCAATTCTGATTTTACATCTAGTAATTTTGGCTTTACATCTTGCAATTCTGACTTTACGTCTTGCAATTCTGACTTTATATCTTGCAATTCTGACTTTACATCTTGCAAGTCTGACTTTAAATCTTGCAATTCTGATTTTACATCTAGCAATTCTGACTTTACATCTTGCAATTCTGGCTTTACATCTTGCAAGTCTGACTTTAAATCTTGCAATTCTGATTTTACATCTAGTAATTTTGACTTTACATCTCGCAATTCTGACTTGACATCTTGCAATTCTGATTTTACATCTAGTAATTTTGACTTTACATCTTGCAATTCTGACTTTACATCTAGCAAGTCTGACTTTACATCTTGCAAGTCTGACTTTAAATCTTGCAGTTCTGATTTTACATCTAGTAATTCTGACTTTACATCTTGCAATTCTGACTTTACATCTTGCAATTCTGATTTTACATCTAGTAATTTTGACTTTACATCTTGCAATTCTGACTTTACATCTTGCAATTCTGATTTTACATCTAGTAATTCTGACTTTACATCTTGCAATTCTGATTTTACATCTAGTAATTTTGACTTTACATCTCGCAATTCTGACTTGACATCTTGCAATTCTGATTTTACATCTAGTAATTTTGACTTTACATCTTGCAATTCTGACTTTACATCTAGCAAGTCTGACTTTACATCTTGCAATTCTGACTTTACATCTTGCAAGTCTGACTTTAAATCTTGCAGTTCTGATTTTACATCTAGTAATTCTGACTTTACATCTTGCAATTCTGACTTTACATCTTGCAATTCTGACTTTACATCTAGTAATTTTGACTTTACATCTTGCAATTCTGACTTTACATCTTGCAATTCTGATTTTACATCTAGTAATTCTGACTTTACATCTTGCAATTCTGATTTTACATCTAGTAATTTTGACTTTGCATCTTGCAATTCTGATTTTACGTCTTGGAATCCTGACTTTACATCTTGAAATTCTGATTTTACATCTTGCAATTCTGACTTTACGTCTCCACTTCTGACTTTAAATCTTGCAATTCTGACTTTACATCTAGCAAGTCTGATTTTATATCTTGCAATTCTGACTTTACATCTTGCAAGTCTGACTTTAAATCTTGCAATTCTGATTTTACATCTAGCAATTCTGACTTTAAATCTTGCAATTCTGATTTTACATCTAGCAATTCTGACTTTACATCTTGCAATTCTGATTTTACATCTAGTAATTTTGGCTTTACATCTTGCAATTTTGACTTTACGTCTTGCAATTCTGACTTTATATCTTGCAATTCTGACTTTACATCTTGCAAGTCTGACTTTACATCTTGCAATTCTGATTTTACATCTAGCAATTCTGACTTTACATCTTGCAATTCCGGCTTTACATCTTGCAAGTCTGACTTTAAATCTTGCAATTCTGATTTTACATCCAGTAATTTTGGCTTTACATCTTGCAAGTCTGACTTTACATCTTGCAATTCTGATTTTACATCTAGTAATTTTGACTTTACATCTTGCAATTCTGATTTTACGTCTTGCAATTCTGACTTTACATCTTGCAATTCTGATTTTACATCTTGGAATCCTGACTTTATATCTTGCAAATTCTGACTTTACATCTTGCAAGTCTGACTTTAAATCTTGCAATTCTGATTTTACATCTAGCAATTCTGACTTTAAATCTTGCAATTCTGATTTTACATCTTGCAATTCTGACTTTACATCTTGCAATTCTGATTTTACATCTAGTAATTTTGGCTTTACATCTTGCAATTTTGACTTTACGTCTTGCAATTCTGACTTTATATCTTGCAATTCTGACTTTAAATCTTGCAATTCTGATTTTACATCTAGCAATTCTGACTTTACATCTTGCAATTCCGGCTTTACATCTTGCAATTCTGACTTTACATCTAGCAAGTCTGACTTTACATCTTGCAATTCTGACTTTACATCTTGCAAGTCTGACTTTAAATCTTGCAGTTCTGATTTTACATCTAGTAATTCTGACTTTACATCTTGCAATTCTGACTTTACATCTTGCAATTCTGATTTTACATCTAGTAATTTTGACTTTACATCTTGCAATTCTGACTTTACATCTTGCAATTCTGATTTTACATCTAGTAATTCTGACTTTACATCTTGCAATTCTGATTTTACATCTAGTAATTTTGACTTTACATCTCGCAATTCTGACTTGACATCTTGCAATTCTGATTTTACATCTAGTAATTTTGACTTTACATCTTGCAATTCTGACTTTACATCTAGCAAGTCTGACTTTACATCTTGCAATTCTGACTTTACATCTTGCAAGTCTGACTTTAAATCTTGCAGTTCTGATTTTACATCTAGTAATTCTGACTTTACATCTTGCAATTCTGACTTTACATCTTGCAATTCTGACTTTACATCTAGTAATTTTGACTTTACATCTTGCAATTCTGACTTTACATCTTGCAATTCTGATTTTACATCTAGTAATTCTGACTTTACATCTTGCAATTCTGATTTTACATCTAGTAATTTTGACTTTGCATCTTGCAATTCTGATTTTACGTCTTGGAATCCTGACTTTACATCTTGAAATTCTGATTTTACATCTTGCAATTCTGACTTTACGTCTCCACTTCTGACTTTAAATCTTGCAATTCTGACTTTACATCTAGCAAGTCTGACTTTATATCTTGCAATTCTGACTTTACATCTTGCAAGTCTGACTTTAAATCTTGCAATTCTGATTTTACATCTAGCAATTCTGACTTTACATCTTGCAATTCTGATTTTACATCTAGTAATTTTGGCTTTACATCTTGCAATTCTGACTTTACGTCTTGCAATTCTGACTTTATATCTTGCAATTCTGACTTTACATCTTGCAAGTCTGACTTTAAATCTTGCAATTCTGATTTTACATCTAGCAATTCTGACTTTACATCTTGCAATTCTGGCTTTACATCTTGCAAGTCTGACTTTAAATCTTGCAATTCTGATTTTACATCTAGTAATTTTGACTTTACATCTTGCAATTCTGACTTTACATCTTGCAATTCTGATTTTACATCTAGTAATTCTGACTTTACATCTTGCAATTCTGATTTTACATCTACTAATTCTGACTTTACATCTTGCAATTCTGATTTTACATCTAGCAAGTCTGACTTTACATCTTGCAATTCTGATTTTACATCTAGCAATTTTGACTTTACATCTTGCAATTCTGATTTTACATCTACTAATTCTGACTTTACATCTTGCAATTCTGATTTTACATCTACTAATTCTGACTTTACATCTTGCAATTCTGATTTTACATCTACTAATTCTGACTTTACATCTTGCAATTCTGATTTTACATCTAGTAATTTTGACTTTACATCTTGCAATTCTGATTTTACATCTAGTAATTTTGACTTTACATCTTGCAATTCTGATTTTACATCTACTAATTCTGACTTTACATCTTGCAATTCTGATTTTACATCTTGCAAGTCTGACTTTACATCTTGCAATTCTGACTTTACATCTTGCAATTCTGATTTTACATCTACTAATTCTGACTTTACATCTTGCAATTCTGATTTTACATCTAGCAAGTCTGACTTTACATCTTGCAATTCTGACTTTACATCTTGCAAGTCTGACTTTAAATCTTGCAGTTCTGATTTTACATCTAGTAATTCTGACTTTACATCTTGCAATTCTGACTTTACATCTTGCAATTCTGATTTTACATCTAGTAATTTTGACTTTACATCTTGCAATTCTGACTTTACATCTTGCAATTCTGATTTTACATCTAGTAATTCTGACTTTACATCTTGCAATTCTGATTTTACATCTAGTAATTTTGACTTTGCATCTTGCAATTCTGATTTTACGTCTTGGAATCCTGACTTTACATCTTGAAATTCTGATTTTACATCTTGCAATTCTGACTTTACGTCTCCACTTCTGACTTTAAATCTTGCAATTCTGACTTTACATCTAGCAAGTCTGACTTTATATCTTGCAATTCTGACTTTACATCTTGCAAGTCTGACTTTAAATCTTGCAATTCTGATTTTACATCTAGCAATTCTGACTTTACATCTTGCAATTCTGATTTTACATCTAGTAATTTTGGCTTTACATCTTGCAATTCTGACTTTACGTCTTGCAATTCTGACTTTATATCTTGCAATTCTGACTTTACATCTTGCAAGTCTGACTTTAAATCTTGCAATTCTGATTTTACATCTAGCAATTCTGACTTTACATCTTGCAATTCTGGCTTTACATCTTGCAAGTCTGACTTTAAATCTTGCAATTCTGATTTTACATCTAGTAATTTTGACTTTACATCTCGCAATTCTGACTTGACATCTTGCAATTCTGATTTTACATCTAGTAATTTTGACTTTACATCTTGCAATTCTGACTTTACATCTAGCAAGTCTGACTTTACATCTTGCAAGTCTGACTTTAAATCTTGCAGTTCTGATTTTACATCTAGTAATTCTGACTTTACATCTTGCAATTCTGACTTTACATCTTGCAATTCTGATTTTACATCTAGTAATTTTGACTTTACATCTTGCAATTCTGACTTTACATCTTGCAATTCTGATTTTACATCTAGTAATTCTGACTTTACATCTTGCAATTCTGATTTTACATCTAGTAATTTTGACTTTACATCTCGCAATTCTGACTTGACATCTTGCAATTCTGATTTTACATCTAGTAATTTTGACTTTACATCTTGCAATTCTGACTTTACATCTAGCAAGTCTGACTTTACATCTTGCAATTCTGACTTTACATCTTGCAAGTCTGACTTTAAATCTTGCAGTTCTGATTTTACATCTAGTAATTCTGACTTTACATCTTGCAATTCTGACTTTACATCTTGCAATTCTGACTTTACATCTAGTAATTTTGACTTTACATCTTGCAATTCTGACTTTACATCTTGCAATTCTGATTTTACATCTAGTAATTCTGACTTTACATCTTGCAATTCTGATTTTACATCTAGTAATTTTGACTTTGCATCTTGCAATTCTGATTTTACGTCTTGGAATCCTGACTTTACATCTTGAAATTCTGATTTTACATCTTGCAATTCTGACTTTACGTCTCCACTTCTGACTTTAAATCTTGCAATTCTGACTTTACATCTAGCAAGTCTGATTTTATATCTTGCAATTCTGACTTTACATCTTGCAAGTCTGACTTTAAATCTTGCAATTCTGATTTTACATCTAGCAATTCTGACTTTAAATCTTGCAATTCTGATTTTACATCTAGCAATTCTGACTTTACATCTTGCAATTCTGATTTTACATCTAGTAATTTTGGCTTTACATCTTGCAATTCTGACTTTACGTCTTGCAATTCTGACTTTATATCTTGCAATTCTGACTTTACATCTTGCAAGTCTGACTTTACATCTTGCAATTCTGATTTTACATCTAGCAATTCTGACTTTACATCTTGCAATTCCGGCTTTACATCTTGCAAGTCTGACTTTAAATCTTGCAATTCTGATTTTACATCCAGTAATTTTGGCTTTACATCTTGCAATTCTGACTTTACATCTTGCAATTCTGATTTTACATCTAGTAATTTTGACTTTACATCTTGCAATTCTGATTTTACGTCTTGCAATTCTGACTTTACATCTTGCAATTCTGATTTTACATCTTGGAATCCTGACTTTATATCTTGCAAATTCTGACTTTACATCTTGCAAGTCTGACTTTAAATCTTGCAATTCTGATTTTACATCTAGCAATTCTGACTTTAAATCTTGCAATTCTGATTTTACATCTAGCAATTCTGACTTTACATCTTGCAATTCTGATTTTACATCTAGTAATTTTGGCTTTACATCTTGCAATTTTGACTTTACGTCTTGCAATTCTGACTTTATATCTTGCAATTCTGACTTTAAATCTTGCAATTCTGATTTTACATCTAGCAATTCTGACTTTACATCTTGCAATTCCGGCTTTACATCTTGCAATTCTGATTTTACATCTAGTAATTTTGACTTTACATCTTGCAATTCTGATTTTACGTCTTGCAATTCTGACTTTACATCTTGCAATTCTGATTTTACATCTTGGAATCCTGACTTTACATCTTGCAATTCTGATTTTACATCTAGTAATTCTGACTTTACATCTTGCAATTCTGATTTTACATCTAGTAATTTTGACTTTACATCTTGCAATTCTGATTTTACATCTAGTAATTTTGACTTTACATCTTGCAAGTCTGACTTTAAATCTTGCCATTCTGATTTTACATCTAGTAATTCTGACTTTACATCTTGCAATTCTGATTTTACGTCTTGCAATTCTGACTTTACATCTTGCAATTCTGATTTTACATCTAGTAATTTTGACTTTACATCTTGCAATTCTGATTTTACGTCTTGCAATTCTGACTTTACATCTTGCAATTCTGATTTTACATCTAGTAATTTTGACTTTACATCTTGCAATTCTGATTTTACATCTAGTAATTCTGACTTTACATCTTGCAATTCTTATTTTACATCTAGTAATTTTGACTTTGCATCTTGCAATTCTGATTTTACGTCTTGGAATCCTGACTTTACGTCTCCACTTCTGACTTTAAATCTTGCAATTCTGACTTTACATCTAGCAAGTCTGACTTTATATCTTGCAATTCTGACTTTACATCTTGCAAGTCTGACTTTAAATCTTGCAATTCTGATTTTACATCTAGCAATTCTGACTTTAAATCTTGCAATTCTGATTTTACATCTAGCAATTCTGACTTTACATCTTGCAATTCTGATTTTACATCTAGTAATTTTGGCTTTACATCTTGCAATTCTGACTTTACGTCTTGCAATTCTGACTTTACATCTAGCAAGTATGACTTTATATCTTGCAATTCTGACTTTACATCTTGCAAGTCTGACTTTAAATCTTGCAATTCTGATTTTACATCTAGCAATTCTGACTTTACATCTTGCAATTCTGGCTTTACATCTTGCAAGTCTGACTTTAAATCTTGCAATTCTGATTTTACATCTAGTAATTTTGGCTTTACATCTTGCAATTCTGACTTTACATCTTGCAATTCTGATTTTACGTCTTGCAATTCTGACTTTACATCTTGCAATTCTGATTTTACATCTTGGAATCCTGACTTTACATCTTGCAATTCTGATTTTACATCTAGTAATTCTGACTTTACATCTTGCAATTCTGATTTTACATCTAGTAATTTTGACTTTACATCTTGCAATTCTGATTTTACATCTAGTAATTTTGACTTTACATCTTGCAAGTCTGACTTTAAATCTTGCCATTCTGATTTTACATCTAGTAATTCTGACTTTACATCTTGCAATTCTGATTTTACATCTAGTAATTCTGACTTTACATCTTGCAATTCTGATTTTACATCTAGTAATTCTGACTTTACATCTTGCAATTCTGATTTTACGTCTTGCAATTCTGACTTTACATCTTGCCATTCTGATTTTACATCTTGGAATCCTGACTTTACATCTTGCAATTCTGATTTTACATCTAGTAATTCTGACTTTACATCTTGCAATTCTGATTTTACGTCTTGCAATTCTGACTTTACATCTTGCAATTCTGATTTTACATCTAATAATTTTGACTTTACATCTTGCAATTCTGATTTTACATCTAGTAATTTTGACTTTACATCTTGCAATTCTGATTTTACATCTAGTAATTTTGACTTTACATCTTGCAATTCTGATTTTACATCTAGTAATTTTGACTTTACATCTTGCAAGTCTGACTTTAAATCTTGCAATTCTGATTTTACATCTAGTAATTCTGACTTTACATCTTGCAATTCTGATTTTACATCTAGTAATTTTGACTTTACATCTTGCAATTCTGATTTTACGTCTTGCAATTCTGACTTTACATCTCCAATTGTGACTTTATGTCTCACAATTCTGACTTTACATCTCCAATTGTGACTTTATGTCTCACAATTCTGACTTTAAATCTTGCAATTCTGATTTTTCATCTCCAATTCAGACTTCATGTCTCACAATTCTGATTTTACATCTTGCAATTCTGATTTTATGTCTCCAATTCTGACTTCACATCTTGCAATTCTGATTTTACATCTCCAATTCTGACTTTATGTCTCACAATTCTGACTTTATATATTGCAATTCAGATTTTACATCTTGCAATTCTGACTTTACATCTTGCAATTCAGACTTTATGTCTAGCAATTCAGATTTCATGTCTCCAGTTCTGACTTAATAGTTTACAATTCTGATTTTACATCTTGCAATTCAGATGTTATATTTCACAATTCAGACTTTTCGGATTTAGACCAGTTACTGTTACTGACCAGATCCATCCATCGGTTATAATACAGTATAAACACATCAAAGACAACAATGCCAGTGCATTTATTGAGATAAATGAGCAATGTATGCTTGAACATGTTGAGGAATCATGAGACTCATGATGGGCTGCAGCTTGTGCTCTTCACAGTGGGCTTAAACACTGAGCTCTGGAGAGAGCAGACCACATGTCCGCAACTGCTGCCAGCCAATCCACATCCAACTGCTGCTGGAGTTTAACCTACACATGCTGACAGCTGACTCACACGCTTAATGAGGATGGAAGCAGTGCCAGCATGACATTTACATTTGTGCACTTGGCAGGCGCTTTTATTCAGTGCGACTCATGTTCAAGCGTTTTATTGTATCAGTACATACATTCCTCTGGGAATCAAACCCAATGACCTTGAGTTTAAGTTTCTAGCACCATGATCTACTTGTTAAGCTACAGGAACAGCATATGACATGCTGACTGTTACATCACAGAACAAAATTAAGCAGTTATCAATTATCAGCCTTCATTGAGTAAAGGCTTCTTCTGAACCTAGTTCCTCCAAACATGATCTGCCACTGTTGAGGTTCACATATTCAAATACATTTGATCCAATTAGATGTATTTATGCAATAACTAAATAAAAGTCACCACAGCTGATACAGCAATAAGCCAGTCCATGTGCACAATGGCTTAAGGGGAGAAAAAAAAACAAAAACAAAAAAACAAACAAAAACTAAATCTGCAAAGAATTGCCAATATTTTTTTTTCCAATTTTAAAGCAATAAGTCGCATCTGTTCTCATTTAAGTCTGAAGTGCTTGTAAAAAGAAAACTGTTAAAAATAACAGTTATATACCGGGAACATTTTCTCTAATATGGAGGCATTAATATTTAAAAACAAACAAACAAATAATAAACAAACAAACTATAACTGCTCCATCCAGTTATATAAATAAACACAATTAATGCATGCATGCATGCATAAATAAATAAATAAATACACAAATAAATAAATACACAAATGCATAAACGCATAAGAATAATGCATACAAAAATGCATTAATTAATTAACAAATAAACAAATAGTATAAAAATAAAACTAAACAAATATTACAGTTTAGACGGAGGGTGCATCTCTTCTGTTTCTAGTTACAAATAAATAAATGCATACTTGCATAAATGCATGCATGCATAAATAAATAAACAAATATTAAGTTACAGACTTTCGTGTTTATAAATCAGCTTCAATGGTTTAAACTAATGGAAATAGATGGACTAATAACAAAGCAAACGTCTCGCTCACTCAGATATCATCAGCGTCAGTCACGTCTGAACTGAAATGCAGCTGAAATGATGATCTGTGAGTGAGGCGGTTTAGCAGCTCTCAGCTCAGTTTAATCAAAGCTACACCTCTGTGTCTGTGATCATCACGACACCTGCTGTGTTACCCAGCATTTATTGACTCTATGGACTTTTTCCCATGAAGTGGTTTTGTTTTTCAAGTTAACATCTGGCCACCATTGAATTTTCATTTGGATAATCTGGCCCTCAGAGATCTACAGGTAAAACCGCTCATGCGGTTGAGTTCCTTTGATAAATTTATCTGGCCAGCCAAGAGTAAAGAAAGGCCTTCATATCAAATCATGAACATGGTTTAGGTTGTAAAGCAACGAGTCTCATTTGTTCTTCTCACTTGAGTCTACAGTACTTGTAAAAAGTCATAACTGCATACATGAGGGGCATTTTCTTCAATAGGGAGGCATTAATAATAATAATAATAATTAAAAAATCTATATATATTTTTTCAATAACTTCCCCATCCAGTTTTATAAATAAATACGCAAATCAATAAATAAATGCATACATAAATGCATCAATAAATAAACGGATAAATAGCAAATAAATAAATATTTTTTCTCCCTATAACAGCCCCATCCAATTATATAATAATATATCATATATAAACTATTAAAAAAAACTCAAATGCATACATAAATCTATAAATGCATACAAATAATGCATATATAAATGCATAAACAAACAAACAAATAATAAACAGTACAAAAATAAAACTAAACCAATAATAAGTAAAAAGGGAGGCTGCATCTCTTTTGTTTCTAGCTATAAATAAATCACATGCATGCATGCATGAACAAACAAACAAACAAACAAACAAATAAATAAATAAATAAAAGGGAAATCATTAATGAAACAAAAATATAAAATTAAGTTTCATAGGGAGGCTGCATCTCTCTTGTTTCAAGCTATATATAAATTAATGCATAAATGCATTAAGACAGGACTGTTATATTAATATGACAAAGTAGCAGTCCGTCTGCCGTGCTGATAATTGCAGTGATAGATCGCTGGTTCTTTTCATTGAGGACGGTCCATCAAAAGCACCAAGAAAGAGACAGGAGAGAATTCAACATGTTAGACCCTAAAGCCACTGTCACAGAGACATACAGCTGCACTCGCCTCACCGTTAACTGTTATTATAGTTTGATGGACCAAGAGTGTCGGAGCAAAATCTGCGCAATACAAGCTCTCCATTAGTCATTTTACAGCAACAAACAGGCATTACTGTTGTCGAGTTGAGCAATAACACGGATAAGTTGTTGAGAGGCGTGTGTTGAGGATAATGCTGTCATTTCTACAAAGCGCTGAATGAGCCGTGACAAAACGCAAGGAGAAAATCATTTGTCTCAATCCATGCTGGAACATTCAATTCAGCTTTGCTCTATAGCTCTAGACTGACTTTTACAATGTAACTATTATTCTGTGAATTGTAACAATTATCTTGTAAATTGTAGATGCTCTGCATGAAGAGATGCATGAAACGCAAACAACTTTTTCTATTACACAACCATAAAATCTTAAATGCAAATAACTTAAGAGCGCTCCTGTGAAGTTTGTAGTGACTGAAGAGCGTTGCGTGTCGTCTAATTATGCGTGGTTTGCTGGCTGTGGTTGGACCGGGCCGTAATAAAGGTCAAGCAAGTGCTTTGGCAGCACTGACTGATTGACGGGTCACTTAGGGCAGGTTGAGAGGCGCTCTGAGTTTAATGGTGTTGGGATGTGCAGTTGGTGTCTCTGTGGGCTCCACTGATGTGATGTGATGCGCTGCGACTGACTCACTCCGACACCGAGAGCTAAAGGTCAGCTGAGCGGAGGCAGACGCAGCCAACAGTCTGTCAGCACTGTACTCACACAAATCAGGCTTACAGTAGTACAGCCTTTCCTGTATGTATGGTCTTTACACTGTACAATATGACGAAACTGATGAAACCTATGCAATTTATCCATAACTTCAACCAGCAAGCAGATGCACTGAAAAAATTGGTGTAGAAACAATTTTAAATGAGAAATTGCTAGTAAATCAAGTATTTTTTTTAAAAAACATACATCAAAAATCTCAATTACAAATTAAAAAAAAAAAAAAATTCAGTGTGTCCAGCTAGATTGTATTATTTAAAAAAAATAAATGCATGCCTTCAAAACAGTTTTTCACTAAATCAGCTCAAGGAAGAATGATGTTTAATTTTAATACATAAATTAAATACAATTAACTTAAATTAATGAATTATTTTCAATTAAATTAAATTTATTAAATATGAAAAATTTAAATGAATACAATTTTGCATTTTAATGCATGAAAGTTATTTGAAAGGGAATATGAATATTTTATTTTTAATATTTATTTAATTAAAACATTTATTTATTTATTCATTCATTTATTATTATTATTATTATTATTATTATCGCAAAATCATTGCAAACACATTGTGAATATTTTTGGTGCTTCTGTATATTACTGTCATTTTAGTATTTCAGAAACTGCACTCGCCTTGAAAGAAAATAAAAAAAAGATTTTGTTATTGTTTTGGTCAAGTTTGGTCTTCAGACAGCATCGGTCAGGTCGGGTCAGGGAATCTGATTTACAGCTGGTTTGGCTTTAACTTACTGTCTGTTCAGACCTCTAAAATCAGTTGTTCTTGACTCTGTGTATCTATTTCAATCTGTTCTGTACTCTGTCACTGATTCTGTACAATACTGTGTATTGCACAATGCATTGTATATTTACATTTTAAGTACACTGTCTATTATTCAAAAGTTTGAGGTCATAAGGTTTCAGTGTTTATGAAAGAAGTCTCTTCTGCTCACCAAGCCTGCATTTGTTTGATCGAAAATTGTGAAATATTATTATAATTTAAATCAACTGTTTAATATGTGAAAATATGTTGGAATGTAATTTATTCCTGCGATCAAAGCTGCATTTTCAGCAGTCTTCAGTGTCACATGATCCTTCAGAAATCTTTCTAATATGCTGATTTGCTTCTCAAGAAACATTTCTGATTTTTATCAATGTGGAAAACTGTTGTGCTGCCCAATATTTCTGTGGAAACTATTTATTTTTTCAGGATTCACAGAAAGTTCAAAAGAGCAGCGTTTGAAATAGAAATTTGTATTTGTCGCTTTTGATCAGTTTAATGCATTTATGAGTCTAAGAACAGAAACAGTATTGATTCAGAACACTGCATTTGAAATACAAGGTGAAAGTGCAATGTGTCAAGCATATTTGTAC
Organism: Cirrhinus mrigala; assembly: GCA_036247105.1. NCBI lineage: Eukaryota > Metazoa > Chordata > Actinopteri > Cypriniformes > Cyprinidae > Cirrhinus > Cirrhinus mrigala. The sequence goes on from CM070012.1 coordinate 1,997,981, forward strand.
ACAGTCACCTTGTCACATTAAATCAGAAATAATTGGACAGGCGGCTGTTCAGACGTTTCGTGTCAACACGTATGTAGCTGTTCAATCAACGAGTTAACAAAAGATCAACCATTAATTCTAGTTCTACTTGCATTTGACACCTGAAAATGTCTCTCAAGACCCAAAGACGTGTTCCTGCCAGTACAGCGGACTGAGTGAGAACACACTTGTGAGATCAACTTTATGAATGTTGGAAGGCCTATTTGCAATTTCCTATTTGCATGGTAAAAATGTTTAAGAATGCAATATTCAAACTATGAATATTAAAATATGAAATCGGTTATTAAAATACAGTAAAATTGTAAATTTAAGTCACATAAAAGTCATGTTTTAATACTGCTGTACCACCTGCTTCTTGAGAAGCACTGCAATAAGTTACTAAATGTAAAGTATTAACACTACAGACATTTTGTCTAAATTTTTTTTTTTTTTTTTTTTTTTACTATTTACCTTGATATTTATTAATTATTTACATTGTCGTGTGTTCACACAAATGCAAAATGAAACAAAGTGCTCACATTCCTCAAAATCCAAATACCAGAATGGTTTTCTGTGAAATATGATTTTTCTATGATGGAAAAACAAACAAACAAAAAATATAAGATTTCAAGATTAAAGCCATACAATTTTGAGAATAAAGTCAAAAATATAAAACAATAAAGTCAAAAATATCATAGTCATAGCAATATTAATGTCCAATATTTTGAGAATAAAGTCATAGCAATAAAATTTTTGTTTTCAGAGTAGGTGGTGGAATTTTCATATTAATTAACTTTATTCACATGATATTCTAATATTATGATGATCAATCTCATATTGCTACAATTATATTCTCATAATTTTGATTTTATTCTCAAAATAATATGACTTCAATCTCATAATCTTTTTTTTATTCTATGTGGCACTAAAACACGATCATATTTTTCAAAGTTGGTAATTAAAACCATTTGCCGTCACTTGCCGTTTCTTTGTAATTATGTTTGAAATTTACTAGCGTCTTCTGAGTGAAAACTGTTTACAAAATGTTTTCAGTGTATAATGTTAGTACCCTAGTGAAAAATAAATATACTAAAATGTATTAAAAATACATTTATTTAATGCTAACTATACTACAAATACATTTACAACTTATGTACTTAATAAAAAGACCCTGCAATTCTACTTTAGTATACTAAGCTGGTGTATTTAAAGTCTTTTAACCTGGAACTTTCTTGTACTTATGCACGTTAAGTAGTGCAGAAGTCCAACTAAAGATATAATTAAGTATATTTGATTGTGCTAAAGTGGAACTATTGCAAGTATACTTTAGGTACACTTTAAATATTTTGCATTTAAAGACTGATATTATTTAAAGATCATTCAATCCTCATCAGTATTGAAACATATTTTAGGCATAATATTAAGAAATGTGCATTGTGCACAAGTAGTACTCCAAATAAGTTTTAATTGTAATTTTATATCAGTAAGTCTCAAGGCATATGTCAGTAAATACGTTAATAGACTTAAACGATACTTATAAAATAAATGCATTTTAAATCTATTACTTTTTACTAGGGTATACTGGCTAAGATTTATTTTGTCCCCAACATATTTGGGGTGCGATATATATACATCACCCCAAAAACAAAAGGAAGAAAGAAAGAATTATGTTTTGCATACAGAAAATCACAATCAACAGAGTCTCCATCATCTCTATCTGTCTGACTGTGTTCAAGAGCTGGTTAATGTTTGATTTGCAAAGGTAATTAAACAAGATGAGATTCCCGAGCAATTACAGCTCATCAATACAAAGAGCCTGATTAGCAAAAACAAGCAGCACGAGCCACAAACACAAGTATGGATCTGTTTTAGTGCCTTTATCGCTCTCGCTGATTGTTTGATTCTGCAATATTGATTTTAAAATTTAGATAAAGAAAACGAGAGTCAGTAGTACAAGAAAACGGTGGAACGATTCTACTAAATGTCTTGATTTAATGCTTTCTAGAAAATATGGCAGCATTTTCTTGCTCTTTTGAAATAAAAGTACGATACTGTAACATCAACTCAAAACTCCTTCTTTATTTCAAACAGAACATTTATTGAAAATTAAGTAACATTCACATTCGAACCACTCTTATTTTAGCATTGATTATATACTAATATAGTTTTTATTAATATTTTGAATTGGCTTTTATTTTTTTAATTTTCATTTCAATTTTAGCTTTATTTTTTAGAAATGCTGTTATGTGCTTTTGTCATTTTATTATTATTATTATTATTAATATTGCTATTTAGGTTTAATTTATTTTTATTTAAGTTTTAGTTTTCATTTATTTCCAGTAAGTAATTTTAGTTCTTCAGCTTAAACTTACTTCATTTAGTTGCCAAAGAAACAAATTAATTTTTTGTGTATTTTACGTTTTTATCCAATATTTATATTTCATTTTATTTTATCTTCATTCATCTTAGTTTCAGTTCAAGTTAACGATAATAACCCTGATTTCAACTATTATCTCATTAACATATAACCGCCCATATTTACATATTGACACCTAGTTAATATTCATAAACCTTTGTTACTCTTGTCACATGTAAAAAGGCAAAGATACATTTAGAAAATAGAATTCTTAAAGGTGCAGTAGCAAAACTAGCCTCTTTAATTGTAATAGTGGAAAACGAGAGAGAAAAAAATACTACAAAGATGCAGAACATGATGAAAAAAGTCAGTGCTCAGGACAGCAAAACACAAAGCTTCATGTGATAAAACAGATAAATAAATAAAATCTAAAGGCAGCGTCTCGCTTTCACAAGACAGGAATCTAGAGAATCTACTTCAGCATCTGACCTTATTCATAGAAATACAAGAATGAGACGAGAGCACGGAGCTATAAATCCAAAAGAATGCAGGCTTCAATAAGAATCTCAACTCACCATTTGAGCAGTGTTTGTCTAGGCTGGCATTTTCTCTCTCTCTGACATATAAGAGACAGCAACACTTCCTGTTTTAACAGGAAGGACAGGATGTTTGGGAAGCAGCAAAAACACAGGAAGAGCTCTATTCTGGTTTACACTCACAGCAGAGCAGCATCATTTACTCAAAAACATCATGGTCGGGTCTCTGCACTTGTATAAAGTGTGCATGCAGATCTAAATATCAAAGAAATTACATAATTCAAAATGATTAGACTTTTAATTTAGTGACACATTATGCAATGCAAACTTACAATGCTAAAATATTTATGGTCCTTAAGATACCATAAAGGTGAATATGGTAAACATTTTAACTAATAGATATTACCATAATTCCCCATTAAACATGCAAATGAGCGTTATCTAAATAAAATGCACTAATTTGTACACATTTGCAGAATAGAAATCTGAACACTAGATAAAGCCAGGTTCAAAATACCTGTTCATTTTGTTGTCATATTAGTGTTAGAGTAAATATTCAATATTAGAGTTAGAGTAAATATTAAAATATGAACAAATATTGTCAACAGTCAACAATATTGTCAAAAAAAAAATTGCAATGTTTTTAGGCATAAAATGTCAAATAAATAAGATAAATTACATACGAACAAACCTTCTGAAACTTGATAGTAATAAAACTGGTATATGTAAGTGCCGCTGAAGTGGAGGGGGAAAAAAATCAAGACCTTTAAAGATTGAAATTAATTGAAATTATTGAAATTAAAATCTACGGATGCAAATAGATAAAGAAATAAAATAACTTAAACGTGCATTTTGAATGTTTTCTTTCCACCACTCTGAACAATAAGCAAAACACCACCCAAATCTCAAAAATGACTGATGCATAATAATTGTTTTGCCTGTAGTGTCATTTACAGTAAGCAAACTTTTTTTGCTTTTGAAGTTAGGGTGAAATTTAATTCAGCACCACAGTCTCCTGTTATTTTGAACTAATCCAAATGCACGGCGCATTAACTCAATAAACTGTAATCAAATGCAAATGCAAGGGAAAAAAAATTAGTTGCAATTGTTAAATCCATCAAACATCATTCACACTCTCTATTTTTGCTCTCACAATCATCTTTTAGAATGACGTGATCTAGTACTTCAGCCAAGCGCATTTATGTACCATCCAGAGGGCTAAAAGAGTGTTTTGGGGGTTTTGTACTGTAGAATTACTGCCAGGTCAAAGGGGACAGACAAAGCCACATCCCTCTGAGGTTAAAACACACACAGCAGCTTTATACTCTATCGGGACGCACACACTCCTGCTTTTAAAGTGGATAAAGAGGACTGTGTTCTCGTGTGTGTGTGTGCGTATGTGCGTTTCGCCGCAGGTCTCTGGAGTGTGTCCCAGCTGTAGGGATTGAGGGAGCACCATTATGACAGATGTGAACCAAAAGTAGATTCAGCCGAGGCTTTTGAGACTCACATGCACTCAACAAAAACACCCTCCATTATAAATCTCTCTGTATTAGAGCTGGGTTGGGTCGTATGAAGTTTGTAGAAATGCATCAGCCGGTTGTGAAGATGATATTCAGTTTATACTTTGTTAGATTTTTCCATGAAGGCTTTACATTAGTAAAATATGAAGGAATAAACTCTCACTATCTGTGGTCTAATGTTAGTTTTAGTACTTTGGCGTTTTATATTTGATGTTTTTGAAAATTATGAGTAATTTGTTATGAATAATCTGATTTTTTAATAATGATCCAAATAAAATTAAAAAATAATCACTGGAGATGAAACACCTTTATTTTTTTTTTTAAGTATATTATTCACTGGAGTATCCGAGAATAGGCATTACCACATGGTTATGTAATATATAAACCATTTTCCCACTGAATTTCTAGCACAAATCGATATTGTGATACAGTATGAGCCATTACCATGATATAAAATTACCCATATTGTGATATAAGATATCGGCCAAACCACTACCTATAACTTAATTTCATAGCAATACTGCAGGTCTGAAATATCCTGGTAATAGTCTACAGAATATCAGTAGGGTCTATTGTGATGTGACATTGTTGAAATTGCAATACCTAGCTTATAACATTAAATAAAAATATAAACTCCAAAAATATATCTATATATACAATTGACTGCAGATTATGACAGCTGAAATGAACACTAGAGGCAGTAAAACACCAGCAACTTTCATTATACCTTTTGATGCAAAATTATGATTACAGAAGCATATTATCCATTAATTAGGGCTTATTTTCATGCAGTTCCTTGCATAACACTATATTATGACCTCAAAATCCTTTTACCATAGTACATGATTTGTAAACTAACAGATTTTGATGTTTGCATCATGTAATCAACCCCATATATGTGCTTTTCTGACGTAGTAAACTTGCTCAGTAGCACACCTGGTACAACACTGAACAGCACTGAAGCTCAGGTATGAGTGCCGTGAAACACTTTTGATTTTGCTAACACTATCACTTTATAGTTTTGCTATATTATTTTCAAATGAGACAAAGCATGTACCTTTTACTGCCACTCAGTGAACATTTCATATCCAACCAATGCGATTAAACATTTTTATATTGTTTTTATATTGTTTCCAACAAAACTAAACATACTTTTAGTGCATTTGACTGGACATTTAACTTTGAAAGAGTTCCAGAACATTTAAAAAGAGACATAATATTTTGCAGAAATGTTGCCACTATCACATATTTCCTCTTAGTCTGAGTTGCACAACAGAGTTTATTAAAAAAAAAACCCCACAAGACTATTTTTAAACCAGTGAATTAAATGTTTTGATAAATTGCTTAGCTGTTTCATCCATTTATTTAATTTTCATTTCGATCTTGAAGGACACAGACCAAAAGATCAGATTATTCATAAAAAATAAATGAAGTCTGATGTCAGTGCAAAAACAGCTTTATATTATGAAACACCTGAGCTCAAAACAGCAAAACTAATATTATAAAACATATAGTTCAAACTCTGTGTTCAAACTTGGACGTGCCACATTCAAAGAGCTGAAATACACACACCTGTGATCATACATTAAATGAATTTAATGTCCCATATTGCACTGCTGCACATGCTGATCTGTATAAAATCTACTAAGTAAAATCTACTGGTAAGTAATATTATATAGTTTATAACAATTCCACACGTGACAAGGAAGCTGTTTGAGTACATCTGTGTTTATATCAGCTGAGAGAGTACAAACATGAGAAGAGCATTTATATGATTTGCCTCTAATTGAGTATTTGTCCTGACAGTGCACTGACTGGTTTATTGCTTGCTTGCTTGTGTGTGTTGGCAGGGCATGATTTAATAAGGCTTAGTGTGTTGTATTTGTGACATCCACGTCCTCTAAATGACTGCCACAGTGTTGACACGTAAACATCACAGCAGTGGATGCTTTAGTCAAATGAATTCACTCCCTCCAGCTTGACAGATGTCAAACATACAAGATTTTGGACAAAAGCACTGATCTCACTACAGGTTAAAGGAATAATTTACCCAAAAATGAAAATTTGATGAGGATTTACTCACCCTGAAGCTGTACAAGATGCAAATGAGATTGTTTCTTCATCAGATTTGGAGAAATGTAGCATTACATCATTTGCTCACCAATGGATCCTCTGCAGTGAATGGGTGCCATCAGAATGAGAGTCCAAACAGCTGATAAAAAATTTGCAATAATCCACAAGTAATCCACACCACTCCAGTTCATCAATTAATGTCTTATGAAGTGAAAAGCTGCATGTTTATAAGAAACAAATCCATCATTAAGACATTTTTAACTTAAAACTGTTGCTTCTGGCTAAAATACCATCCAGTCCATAATCCATAATAACGCTTCCTCCAGTGAAAAAGTCCATCTCCTGTTGTCTCTCACATCAAAATCCAGCCACATATTTGTTTAGAGCTGTTTTGGGTTGTAAACCGTGCTTGATCTTTGCAGATTTCTCTCCTGATTCAAACCAGACCACTTTATCACTGAAGGAAGCGTAATTGTCTCGGATTTGACTTAAAAATGTCTTGATGATTTGTTTCTTACAAACTTTTCACTTCACAAGTTGTTAATTGATGGACTGGAGTGGTGTGTATAACTTGTGGATTATTATGATGTTTTTATCAGCTGTTTGGACTCTCATTCTGACGGCACCCATTCACTGCAGATGATCTATTGGTGAGCAAATGATGGAATGATTCATTTCTCCAAATCTGATGAAGAAACAAACTCATGTACCTCTTGAATGCCCTGAGGGTGAGTATATTTTCAGTATAATAAAAATTTTTGGTGAACTATTCCTTCAAGTTTTATTTGACTTTAACATGACAACTATGAAAGAAGTCGACAAAGTTGTGCTTTCAGGTAGCTACAATGTCTCGAGAAAGTTATAGATATCCACTAGCTCTACATTCTACATCAAAAATGTAGCATTTATTACTTTCGGGAAAGATTTGCATCACAGATTCTGAACACGTTTACCAATCAATCAAGCTCTATCAATCTTTGGCTATAACGGAGGCCTTGCATCGACGGCAGACAAGGGTGAACTCATATACATATTTATCGAACTGAAAAAGCAAGCAAACAAAACAGCAAATAACAATTTAAGCTTGTAAACAGCTGAACATCTGTGTAGGAGAGCCTTGTATGTTCATCTCTCACACAACACACATCCTGTTCAACCTCCAGCAGAACATGCATATTTATCAATGAGACGTTTACCAGCTAAAGGTCTGTTTGGAGGGCAACAGCAAAGCAGAAACTCTTCAAGGCTTCTATGCTAATGAACATAATGGAAAGAGTGTATTAGCATCTCTAAAACCGTATTCCCATGATTATAAATCAACCTCATTACAGCATCCTGGTTGGCAGTACTATTAGGTCAAACACTCTGAACTATAGCAGCTGTAAAACTAGAAATACATAAGAAAATATCAGTAAAAGGCTTGTAAAGAGATATGATCAAAAACAAGACTGCTTTTTCCCTACAGCATAAAACCTTCGTATTAAGTCAGTCACATGAGAGGTCATGTACATACAAAAGGATTAAAGGCACAGTATTTCAAAAAGCAATTTAATTCTAATTGAGAGAAATAGTCAAGAAACAAAATGAACTGATGACTTTCTGTGTAAGAAACATCAACCAGCAGTAACAAGCTCTCAGCAAACAGGAATACATCACTTATATCTCCAATGCTTGCAAAACAGATTGAAGAAACTGATATTATCCAGATGAAGAAGTGATCATATTAATTCACACCCACCGGACACTTTAAGATCCGAGCGTGACGGTCATGTTGAGTTCAATCTGCTGTTTGCGCTCGAAGTGGAAATGGGCGCAAATTAATGTTTTAATTGAAGTTGTCCAGGCTAATTAGCACATAAATTGAATTTGCTTCAGGAGCCATGAAAACACTGAGAGAGAAAGAGGTGCTGACAGGCCAAAGGATAATAAAAGCAGACATTTTACATACAAATACCAAAGAATAATGAGGGAAAACTCATCTTGCCATTACGCAGCAATCACAGTTTCCTTAATATGTCAAGCATGTAATTCAGTGGAGCATTATGAAATAACACACAGAAATGTCTACTACCTGACAGATACTGAAATGGGTGTCGTCACATACGTGACAGAATCTGACCACGGGATGTTGTAATTTAGTCAATCAGAAGATTTTGAGATGCTCTCCAGCTGTCAGTCATTTTGATGTGTGTATAGGAGCGGAGTTTGGAGAGAGTGGGTGGAGTCTTATTAAACCTTTAATATTGCAATCTATATTGACTCCACTTTAATAAATGTTTCTGCTTCAGTATAATTGATTAGGGCATGTTATAAAGGAAACACTTTCAGCAAACGCCTTCTTATACTCTTTCAGCAAAATGATGACTGATGACTTTTAAGTTTAAAATTAGTGCTGGGCAAAGATTAATCGTGATTAATCGCATCCAAAATAAAAGTTTTTGTGTACATAATATATGTGTGTGTACTGTGTATATTTATAATGTATATATAAAGACACACATATATACAGTATATATTTAGAAAATATTTACATGTGTATATTTATTCATATAATTCATATTATATATAAATATATTTAATATATAAACATAACATTTTTCTTAAATATATAAATTTATATATACATAATAAATACACATATATTATGTAGACAAAAACTTTTATTTTGGATGCGATTAATCACGATTAATCATTGCCCAGCACTAATTTGTAGCTTAATATTCATCAAAGAAGCCTAAAGAAATTGCATTATTTTTTCCACACACACACATATATATATATATATATAGTAAGTTTAATCATTGTAAATTGTTTTTACTGTATTTTTGATCAAATAAATGTGGCCTGAGCATTAGAGACTTCTTTTAAAAACATTAAAACATCATAAATGTAAAGGTTTCATTTATTTAAAAATGAATGTATTTACAAATAGACATTATAAATGCCAATACTGTTACTTTTGATCAGTTTATCTCATCCTTGCTAAATAAAAGTATTAATTTATTTAAAAAAAAATTTAAAGGGGCCATCGGATGCCCATTTTCCACAAGCTGATGTGATTCTTTAGGGTCTTAATGAGAAGTCTATAACATACTTTGGTTAAAATTTCTCAGTGATAGGGTAAAAAACACCCTTTTTACCTTGTCAAAATCAGCCCTGTTCAGAGTGAGCTGTTCTGCTGCATGTTCCTTTAAATGCTAATGAGCTCTGCTCACCCCGCCCCTCTCTTCTGTGAGGTGACAAGCTGCAAGGTAAGAGGGTCATGTCAATCAACCATCGTGGGTGTGGCCTTGGTTGGTGTGATGTCACACCGACAAGAAGCTGAGAATGGCCTGATTTGAAAAAGGGGTGGATTTTTTTTTTTTTTTTATCATTATAGGGTGGATGTGTACACACACTACCAACGCACATTTATGTTCAAATAACATGTAAAAGTGAGTTTTGCATTTGATGACCCCTTTAAACATTTGAATAGTGGTGTACCCTGTTTCAATCAGAAACACATCACATTACAGAAGTTAAATGTTACAGATGCTGTTTCATGTCATCTTTAAGGTTAAACGGAGGTACTTTATCTCTTTCAGGATATTAGTGTCTCTCTGATAGAGCGGAGCTGAGGTGACGTCTTATCTCTCCTCAACAGCTGGACTCAGACTGGCGTTTTATCATCATCCAACAACACAGGAAGAGTCCAAGGCCTTCAAGATTTCAGATATCTGCTTTGTTAGGTTAAGCTTGTATTCAATTAGGAGAACATGAAAGGGGAATGTAAAAGAAACACAGTGTAAGTGTTTTTGTATAACTAAACATCATATGCTGAAAGAAATGAATACAGAGCACCTGCTTGCGGTTTTGTCACAACATTCAGTCAGCATGTACTGTATGTAGGAAGGAAGCGGTTCAAAGCGTCCTGACTGACGCGTCCTACTTGCTGTCCGCGAACACTTAGTGTTTTTTCCTCCTCGCTCCGTCATGTACCCTGCCCGCGGGTTTCTCCGACGCTGCCGTGTCTCTGCGTGACACAAGGATGTTATTTGACATCCCGACTGTCAGCCAGAAAGTGAGTTTTACATGAATGTGGCCCAGCGAATAATTGCCGGTTTATACAAGAATAAATGCACAATTATGTAAACATGCTCTGTAATAAATCTGTCATATTAAGCATTTGAGGCTTCCTTGAAGACTTTTAGGCTATACAAGTGAGAGAGAACGAGAGAGGGAATAAAAGGCTGGGTTTTTAAAGCTTTGGCTGGATTTGTCTCCAATAAGCCTGCAGCAGATTAAAGCATGTTAATGTAATGCTGCTTCCACACACTGGACGCATTCGTGTGTGTTTGATTGACTACAAAAACATGCTGCAGATTTACTGAGAGGCTTCAGGCTAGTGATATTTTGCAGGAATATCACATAATTGGCATTGAAACATCACTAAAGTGCATGCATCACTATTATACAATATAATACATAAAATATGCTTTTAAAGACGTCTTTTATGTTCACTAAGGCTGCATTTATTTGACCAGAAATACAGTAAAAATTGTAAAATTGTGAAATATTTTTACAATTTAAAATAACTCTTTTCTATGTGATTATATTTTAAAATGTAATTTATTTCTGTGATCAAAGCTGCATTTTCAGCATCATTACTCCAGTCTTCAGTGTCACATGATCCTTCAGAAATCATTCTAAAATGCTGATTTGCTGCTTAAGAAACATTTCTGATTATTGTCAGTGTCGAAAACAGTTGTGCTGCCAAATATTTTTTTAAAAAAACCTGATGCACATAATTATTTTTTTTTTAGAATACTTAGATGAGTAGAAAGTTCAGAAGAATGGCATTTATTTAAAACAGATTTTTGGAACAACATACAAGTATTTATTGTCACTTACAATCAATTTAATGCATCCTTGCTGAATAAAAAAGATGAATTTTAACAATAAAGTATTAATTTTGTTTTTAATATTTTAGTATTACATGACTAAATTAGTTACAAAAAATAAAACGGTAAAATAAAATAAAAATAAATTAAATTAAAAAAATTAAAAGATATTTAAAAATTAAATTAAAATTAATGATAACTAATTATATAATCATGATATAATGATCACAATCAAATGCATATCAACATTTGCTAAAAATGCATATTAATATTTGCTAAATTAAGATTCATAGAAAAAAAAATGTAAAGAAATTACATTATTATGGAACTTGAAATAGTGGCTTCAGAATTCTGTTTTGTTTTAACATATCACCAAGAATTAGTCAATCGCTGAACTAGAAGTCAGTATAAGTACATTATTTGTGGTTATATTTGCTGTTTAAACTGTTTTCCAGTTAAAAGTCATTAGACTTTTTTTTCTAAGAAATATTATAACCTATGACTTGAAGATTTAAGAATGTAAAACTAGGTGTTTTTGTGTGTCGAAATATATGTCTGAGCTGCTTCAATGAGTCTCTGTCCATTAGATCACACATTGTTTGCCTGACCTTTACCCGTAAAGGTCAACGTTTCATTAGCTTGTTCGTTTAAGACTTTGAAGGCCGAATCGATCAATGCGCCTCTAAGTGAAGGACAGACGCTCGTTCTAAAATACTCACGCCTGTCAATATCAACAGCGGCTTCTGTCCATCCGCAAATTATTTAGCCAAGCCGAGACAGATTGTTCTGAACAAACTCTTTAGAGAGATTTTTCTGAGAAGGTTGCCAGATTAGATCAATACAAAAAAAATACAAGATCGATGCGAAATCGAGTCCTGCTGAACGCGGTTTGTCTCAGGGAGACCGAATCTCACACATTAGATCGGGAACACTAAGATCTCCTGCACCAAATCACACACTAGTTGTGCTCCACTGAATTCAATTTCTTTCACACGCCGCCTCAGTCGCTCCGTCTCAAATCCAGTCCCGCTGGGAAATGAACCTGTGCAAGGACAAACATAACAACCTCTGACCTCAGAGTCTCTATTCAGCTTCAACCAGCATTAGACACTGATCCGGTCCACATTATTCCCACTTGTGCCAGTGAAGCATTTAGTTTCAGACCCTGAGAGAAAGATGATGACGCTGAGGTCAGGATTACTGCATCTCTGTTCAACCTATTCTCACAGGAGGGAGGAAAAATGTGTCAAATTTACAGGTGTAGGTGTAATGTTTAATAGGTTAACATTACAAAAAAAATCTGTAAAAGTAAATGATGTAAATGCTATCTGTAAAAGCTCCTAGTCTAAAAGATTTTCAATGACTCAAAAGCAAATAAGGACATCTGAGATGATGACAAGGATTTTTGTTGTCTATTTAACTTATTTTGCAGGTAATGCAAATAAATAAAATAAAATAAATAATAAATAAATGAATAAATAAATAAACATCAGAGGAAATTTCCTCTTAACTAATCTCTTTACAACTTGAAATACATTTTTTATATATTTAAAATAAATAAATAAATAAATAAATAAATTGCAGATCCACTTAAATAATCTCTTCACAACTTGCAAATATATTATATATATTTAATTATAAATAAATAAATGCAGAGGAAACATCCTCTTAAATATTTTTTTTTACAACTTGCAAATATATTTTATATATTTAATGTATTTAAAAGTAATAAACAAATAAATAAATAAATAAATAAATTGCAGAGAAAACATCCTGTTAAATAATCTCTTTACAATATGCAAATATAGTTTTTGTATTATTTAATTTATTTAAAAGTAATGTAAATAAATAAATACAACTTGCAAATATATTTAATATATTTAATGTATTTTTTTTTTTAAAAAATATATAAAAATAGCCATTTACTATTTTCAAACATATTTTTCAAGGTCTTTATTATGTTCATCATAAACAAGGTGTATTCAAGTCATTGTATGGACTGCATTTCAATGTTCTTTTTATTATTATTAATCAATCTTTTTTATTATTTAATTATCAAAGCAAAGCTGAAATCATTACTTTATATTTTTGTGGAAAGTGTGATGCACTTTTCATGATTCATTGATGAATAAAAAGCATTTATTTTTTTAAGTTTTTGTATGAATGTAAAAGATTTGTTGTTTATGATGAATTGAATGCATCGTTGTTGAATAAAAGTATCATCCTTAATATTAAAGTATTTAAAAAGTCCTCCTGAACCCAAAATTTTGAATAGTAGTTTTTATAATTTACACCTTAACAATTTTTAATAATTTTAACATCATCTAATTAGCTACAACTAAAAATAAAAATAAAAAAAATAAAAATAAAAGAAAATAAAAGAAAATAAATAAATAAATAAATAAATAAAATCTTAAAAGATTTTATTTAAACAAATGCAATGCAATGCAAAAAAGAAGAAAAAAAAAGAAAAAAAAAAAACATGTATTCATGTCATTGTCTGTATAGGTTGCATTTTTGAATAAACAAACAGATGCAGCAAAAACCATCACATTGTTGACCCAGATACAACTTTGTCTTGATCTTTTATCAAATTACTCCCTGTAACAAATATAGTTGAACATAAAATCCCTTCTGGAATTTATACCATTTCAACTGCATGATTCAGCAGATGCAGATGCAGAAAGCGCTCTTTCCCAATCAGCTTATATCTCCACACATTTATTACTCGACTGAGTCAAATCATGGATCATGTGCCTGTTTAATTGACCAAAACATGAATCATCATTTGACCGGCATTTGATCAGAAACGCCGCTGAGATGAAACAATTTAATTAGGACGGCAGACTTCAGATTGGTATCGTCTGACTTCTGACAAATATCAACCTGTTTAAAGACTGACGGCAAACGCAGACAGCCACTTTGTTAGGCTGGAGAATATCTCTGTGCTTTATGCTTAGGTCAACAGAGCACATTATCAGCCATTATTAATGCATTTACATAATTAAAACAGATCAAAACAATAACGATCACCACAGGATGTTTTGAAATGAGTCTGTAATTGAATGTCAGATCTTTCAAACAAACCAACTGAAGGGTTACGAAAACTGTCTGTGCTTTGATGAGCATTTCTCATAAATGACTAATTAGTGAGGTTCTGCCAGGAAATCGTAAAGAAAAGAGCAATAATACTGCAAAACATCCCAACAGACCATTAAACAACACATCATATCTATGGTCTATTAAGCCACGAGTGAGAAATACAACATGATAAAGGAACAGAAGGACTAAAAAAAAAAACTTGGTGTGGTGTGACTCTAAACACCATAAAACCACATTAGTTTGATCAGTCTCTGAGTGCTAATGTTGTGTAAAAATATCTATAATGCACTTCAGTCAAACACAATCCTATTAGGCCTTTTTTCATTAACATTTACAAGTTAATATAATTATGATTGCTGGATACGTAATCAATGCACAAAGCCTCCACAGACAAATTAACATGCCAATATACTGTACACATTTACGGTTACTGAGATTAGCATCACAGTTACTGTCTTAAACCATAGTTGTATTCCATGCAGGCCTAATATTGCATGTTTTTTCATTCCATTTTAATATTTTATAATGAGTTTTCTAATATATGACATTCCTACACTGCTATATTTTTAATACAACATGCTCCCACTAAGCAGCAAGAAAGGGCCTTATTATACTGTCACAAACAGTTACATATCACTGTCTTTTTCTATTCGTAATAAAATTATTTTGCTTTAATTTTGTGCAAAAATAATTTTGCTTTTTTGCAGACAGGTGCAATCAGTCCAGATAGTCATGCATTGCATTTGTTATTTTAATTTATGCTTTTGTTATATTTAATGTTATAGGCAAATTTCCTAACAGCCCAGCCCTGCATTTTGGAAAAAAAAACAAGAAGAACAAATGTCATTTGTTGTTAATGATTATTAATGACTGTCAAAAGCAAACGTGTCACAAAATGCATTGTGGATTTGAGCAAAACAGACACTATTTTTAGAATCAGCATCTCAAAATGAGTAAGAAACAAATATTGGGTTTTACATTAAGGTTTGATACAGGGGAGCCCAACAAACACAATGAAAAACACAAAATCCCCCGTGCAACTGCTCACACAACACGTTGTTTTTCTCCGAGGCTGATGGTCAGCGTTCCCGTGAAGCCGTTGCAGTAGAAAAGCGCTCAGCCGGGGGAATTCTGTGCTCGGCTTTGTCGTGGCATAGCTCTACTTTTTGCTCCACTTTCTGCTCTAGTTTTGTGATCTCATTCAGGTCTCGTTTGTCCTGTTTGAGCTTCTTTTAGCACGCTGATGTGTCCTCAGGTACATGTCCGACGTCATAAAATCTTTCATTTGTTACCCTCTCAACATACCATTTCAGTTCATTGGAAAGAGCTTCATGTTTACTACAGCCTTCCTAATCACTACAGACACTTATTTCAGCCACAGAATAAAAAAAAAATATATAAAAAGGTAACTGAATTTCTTACAATTCAGAAATTGCAAGTACAAGCTATAAAATGTTACGTTTACATCTTGCAGTTCTGACCTTTTCTTTTTTCCACAAAATTTTTAGTTTACATCTTGTAAATTTGACTTTTTTCAACATTCTGACTTTTTCTTAGAATTTGGAGTTTGCATTTTGACAGTTTTCTCGTCATTTGTAGTAGACTTTTTGTCAGAATTCACAGTTTACATTCTGTAATTCTAACTTTTTCTTGGAATTCGGAGTTTACATCTCATTTTTTTCTTGGAATTTGCAGTTTACATCTATGCAATTGTGACTTTTTGTCAGAATTCACAGTTTACATTCTGTAATTCTAACATTTTCTTGGAATTCGGGGTTTAAATTCTCCCAACTCTGACGTTTCTCTTGGAATTCATGGTTTACTTTCTGACTTTTTTCCTCATAATTTGCAGTTTACCTTTCGTAATTCTAAATTTTTCTTGGAATTTTGGTTACATCTCTGCATTTGTGACTTTTTTCTTGGAATTCAGAGTTTATATCTCACATTTCAGATTTTTTAAAATAAGAATCTGTAGTTTACATTCTGTAATTTTAACTTTTACTTGGAATTCAGAGTTTACATCTCAGAATTCAGATTTTTTTTTCTTTACAGAATTCACTGCTTACATTCTGTAATTCTAACTTTTTCTTGGAATTTAGCGTTTACATCTCACAATTCTGACTTTTTTCTTGGAATTCATAGTTTACATCTAGCAATTCAGATTTTTTAAAATCAGAATTTGTAATTCAAACTTATTCTTGGAATTCAGAGTTTACATCTCGTAATTCAGTTTTTTTTTTTTTTTCTCAGAATTTGTAGTTTACATTCTGTAATTCTAACTTTTTCTGGGAATTCGGAGTTTACATCTCACTATTTACATTTCTTTTCTCTGAATTCACAATATATATATATGAAGTCTGGACTGTGCGATATACAGTAAACTCACAAAAATAAATAAATAAATAAATAAACACATTTAAAAAAAAAGCTACCTTTATTTTTATTTTATGGCAAAATAAATAAGCTTCTACTGATCACTGTTTTGTGCAATAAAATCTAAATCTAAGTAAATAAAGAAAAATAACTTCCCAATTTTGGCAGTAAGATGACAACAGTAACATATGACCTCAACATTTTAAAACTTCACCCGTTATTGGTTGAACTCATTGGAATGAATGCACATTTAAAATGATAAATATGCTGTTACACGCTCACAGAAGCAAATTCAAGTCATGACACTAACAAAACAGCAGCATGCGGGCGGTTCCCGACCTGAATAATCTGCAGTATGAGCTCGACTTCATGCTGAAAAGTCAAATGTCTCGGTACGCGAGACAAAGGAGAGTCTGGGCATGTAATTAATGCTCTGAAAGTCACACCGGATGAAAAGTGTGTGCTAAATGGCAGGTAACTGCAGTCACACGGTCATTTAGCAAACTAAGGTCATTTCGGTAAGAGACGCCGCGTGTTCGTGCTCCTCTCCCAGTGGATGACAGGAGACATATAAACGTGTCAGTGCAGCAGCAAGCTTTTCAATCTCTGCAAACACTGCTGATATCAGGGGAGCAGGTGGCACAAACACACACACACTTCAGACAGTCACTCAATGTCAGTCAGGAAAACAGCTTGAGCTTCTGTTCATGCTGAAAGCTTCACTTCACTTTTGTATTATCATATAGCTTTATTTTCTTTTATTCTAGCTATTTTTAAAACTGTATGTGTGTGTAAATGTCAGTGTGTGCAGTTGAAATGAAACATGTGGGAGCTGACGTGTCCTGTGGTTTGACATGTTATAGTCCATCTAAAGCAGCGTTTCTTTAATTCTTGCATAATTATTCTGTAGCTTGTGTGAGTCCATATTAATGGAGAGACAACATGGAATATTTGTGCTCCTCAAAAGTCATTTTTCACACCGCAGGACCATTTTAAATGGAAAAAAAGGTTAGTGGCCAGATACAGAAACTAAAATACTTTACTTTTACATTCATATTTTAAGCAGAAGTTGTGGATGCTATAATTTTATAAAACGGACACATCAACTACTCATGCATGTAAATATATAATGCTTTAAAACGTATGTCTGAATTTTTTTGATTTTAAGATAAATGATATTCTGTCATCATCTTGCTTATGTCATTTAGATCTTGTAATTTATTTATTTTTTGGAACACATGAGATGATGCAGAATGTTGGAGATTCTAATACAGTGAATGTGGATGTTGATTTAAACTGACAAACTCCAAAAGGACAAAGAAGCATCATAAACAACATCCATATGACTCATATGTTATATTCTATGAAGTCATACGAGAGCTTTGGAAATCTTCCCATTTGTAGTTTTAAAATCTTATTTGCAGTTTTGTTTTTAAAATTGTTGTATCATGGTCAAGACATGAACTAATCATTTTCAAAAAAAAAAAAAAAAATCGATCAGTCTTTTTTGTTGTTGTTGTTGTTCTGGACAGTGTAAATCACAGTTCATGTGTGTTGTATGGAAAATAGTAGCCTGGACATTTTGCTTAATGTCTTTCTTACATCAATACAGAGTCTGAATGACTAGAAAGTGAGTAAAAGAAAGTGATTTTTGGGAGAATTGTTACTTTAATATAAAGTTCAAGATACTTTTGAATGAACTCAGATAACCTGATCTGAGTATTTTCATTCAAACTAAATTGCAAATTGAACTGAATAACTCAAATAATCCATAATGACCTGCTCAGTAGCCTGAAACACAGAGAAACTACAATGACACAGCTGTATATGTTTATAGTCTAAATTAATTCCCTATTGTACCGCAAACCTACATGTAAACGTATGTGTCTGTCTCTCACAGGGTGACCTTGAAATGAACAGAGAAGCCGCGAGCCATCGTCATGGAGACAGGATGCAGCTCAAGCTGAGAGAGAGAGAGAGAGAGAGAGAGAGAGAAAAAGAGAGAGAAAGAGAGAGGAATGGATGGAAAGAGAGAGAAAGGGGGATGGTCAGAGTGACTCAGGCCAGAGATGGTGACAGAGTGAAGGGAATGAGGACAAAACCATGTGATAGAGAGAGACACTACGGGTGAATCTCACCAAACCTGTCAAGAACATGTGCCATGCATATTCCACCCCAAAATCACAAGACAGAAATGGGAAAAAAGAAAATGAAGCCTATTTTTAAAACATTTTTGAGAATAGTTTCATATCAATTAAACACATTATTATGTATAATACTCTCATTCTCATGAATGCAGTGCAAAACAAGAGATACTATAATGTACAGTATTTTAATATTACAAAATGATTTTATGTTTTTGAAAGAAGTCTCTTCTGCTCACCAAGGCTGTGTTTATTTGATCAGAATCATTTGATTACAGTAAAAACAGTAATGTTGTGAAATATAGTTTACAGTTTAAAATAAGTATTTTCTATGTGAATATACTGTAAAATGTAATTTATTCCTGTGATCAAAGCTGAAGTTTCAGCATCATCACTCCAGTCTTCAGTGTCACATGATCCTTCAGGAATCATTCTAATATGCCGATTTGTTGCTCAAGAAACATTTCTGATTATTATCAGTGTTAAAAAGAGTTGCTTCAGATGTTTGTCGAAACAGTGACACATTTTATTTTTAAGGATTCTTTGATGAATAAAAAATTCAAAAGAACAGCATTTATTTGAAAATAGCCATGTTTCGTAAACTCTTAATTTAATGCACTTATTATATTTATATATATATATATATATATATATATATATATATATATATATATATATATATATATGTATTAAATTATTTTCTTTAATTAATTTGAATTAGAAAAAAAAATAAATAAATAAAAAATGATAAATATAAAGTTATATTACTCTAATTTTTTGTATATTATTTGATCTTAGGGTTACATATGGTCTCCTTATGTGACCCTGGACCACAAAACCAGTTATAAGCGTTTATGATCTGAAAGCCGAACAAATAAGCTTTCCATTGTTGTATGGTTTGTTAGGATAGGACAATATTTGGTTGAAATTAAAAAAAAAAAAAAAAAAAAAATCTACATATTGAGAAAATCACCTTTAAAGTTGTCCAAATTAAGTTCTTAGCAATGCATATTACTAATCAAAAATTAAAGGTTTCAAATGTTTATGGTAGGAAATGTTCAAAATATCTCTATGGAACATGATCTTTACTTAATATCCTAACGATTTTTGGCATAAAAGAAAAATCAATAATTTTGACTCATACAGTGTATTTTTGGCTATTGCTACAAATATACTCGTGCTACTTAAGACTGGTTTTGTGGTCCAGGGTCACTTATGTGAATCTCTTTTGCCATGGGCAGTAAGCAGTAATTACAGAGACTGAATGAGAATAAGAATGAGTGTATACACACACACACACACACACAGTCAGGCACAGGAAGTGAGGCGCTGTGATGGGTTTGGCTTCCTCTCTGTCTCTGCTCCATAATCTGTTTTAGATTACTGTAATACAGCTGTCTTCCTCTCACTATCTCTCTCTCTCTCTTTTTCTCTCTTTCCCTCCTGCTCTTCTCGTCTCTGTCTGTTTTACTGGCAGAACAAAGCCGGCCTGTTATAATCTCCTCCTGCCAAGCTGCCATCACATTTAGACAAGACATGAAACTTCTGTTCCATTTTATTCCCCAAGTAATTTGCATTAGCATTTGCATTAATCCAAGCCCTCCATTAGCTCTATCAGTCATAGCAATCACCCTCCAATTAAACCACATAAAAGACATTTTATTAAAATCATTACAGCTGATTGGCTGACATTTCTCTTTTTCTTCATATTTCCATATGTTTCCAGATTTACAGTATTTGCCTTTTAAGAGCTATAATGAAGAGAAGACTACATAAAATCCAGGGGATTGAGAGAAGGGTTCTTGAACTCATAGAAAAGGGGCGGGACTGTGATTGTAAGGACTGGTTAGATTCTGATAGGGGTGGAGCCTGTGGGCTGTCATCAAGGGGTGGGGTCTGAAATTAAAGTGGGTGTGGCATGAGAGAAGAAAGTTGGGCAGGAGGCGGAGGGCAGAGATGAAGGGGCGGGGCCTGATTCATAAATGGGTGGGGCTTGAGAGAGAGCGGTGGAGAATTCACCCACAACACCTGTTATTTTGGCTTTTGGTAAGTTATATGAAGATGAAAAAGAGTGATTGACAGAAAGAGCATGAAAAGATGAATTGAAAACTGATTGAAAACACATTCAGTTGACCAAATGAAAAGCATTTTGGTGAAAAGCAAGAAACTCCCCGTATTACAGCTGTGGCCCATGTCATTCAGAAATGCTCTGTACACACTTTCTCCAGCTCGCGAACGCTTTCAACTCATGAGTCATGTGCTGTAGTGTGCAATTAACCCCTCAGCACAGTCATTCATTTAACAACCGTCATAAACATCATGAAGTCAGACTGTAAATAAACAGTGGTCATGACTCCACGAATCCATCAATCGCTTCTGCAAATCTCATGTTATTAACAGCGCGAC
The DNA here is from genome assembly GCA_036247105.1 of Cirrhinus mrigala. Classification (NCBI taxonomy): domain Eukaryota; kingdom Metazoa; phylum Chordata; class Actinopteri; order Cypriniformes; family Cyprinidae; genus Cirrhinus; species Cirrhinus mrigala. The sequence goes on from CM070012.1 coordinate 2,019,392, forward strand.
ATCATGATTTTCACTTCCATCTGGTCTTAATGGATGTTCAACTGGTTTCAAATCATCTTATTTGTAAATTAACCATCATACTGTATCTAGTGATTTATATTGGCGTGCCTTTACTGACAAAACATTCAGATGCCATGATACATCTTCTCAACCATAAAGCGTGACCTCACAACGTTCCATGTTTTATTCAGCAAGTGATGTCCAGTTATTATTTTGGAAATAAAATCAGTTTGATTTAGTGCAAAAATATCTTCACTTTCGGCAGACAGATCAAATAATGAGTCAAGAAAGAAATTAAAAGTCAAATAGTGACTTAAAAAGGAAGCTCAAATCAAATGCGTTACACTGTGAAAAACAATACAGTAAAAAATGCACTGAGGAAATGCAGTGCAAAAATTTCCACTATTTTAGCCTCATTCATCAAACCAGAAAAGAAAGCTCACCTCAAGCACATTGCATACCGTATTGCATGCAATAAGCAAGGTCATGCAGGTTTTCCACGCATACAGTGAATCTACACACTGTGCACAGTATAGGCTACTGCAAAAATAGTAAGAGTACTGTAGCAGTCTTCAAAAACAGAAATAAGTTTCTTTTGCTATATAATGGCCTGTAGCTTTCATCAGTGTAAAGCAGCACCTTCCATATTCTCTGATCTCTCTCCATCCTCTCAGCTGGGAGCACAAGGATGCGGCACTAATTAACAAGCCTGGTGATTTAGATGCGACCTCAGCCGCCCCTTCAGCTGTGGGTCAGTGAAGGGATCAGATTTGGGTCATCATCATCATAAGTGTGTGACCGTACTGGGGCAGCGACTGCAAAACTGTAGTTTGTCAAGCTGGAACAGCATAGTTTGCTCCACTACAATCTACTGACAAAAATACTCTGAAGCTACTCAAATTATTTGGCATGAAAACAAGTGTTCTTGAGAAATCTCAAATAGGGTGAAAGCATCAAAGCCAAATTACTGATTCATTTTTTGGAATCTGTTCATCCAAACAATTCACTATAATGAATCACTTTCCAAAACATCTCAGTACCAGCAGGGTCTAAGATTCTCATGTTAACCAGTCAAACTCTGAATAAATAAAACCTAAAAAGCAGATCAATTTGCAGTAATGTGAATCTAATACTTTAATTGCTGTTTAATCATTAAAAACACAATCACAGTCAGACACATCTGAACATGAACAAGACTTTACAGAAGACTCAACTTCTAGCAGGACAGAAAAATCACAAAACAGACTTTTGCTCAAGTCTCCTGCTTCTCAGATTTTATTTCTGAGAAAAACACTCCAATAATCTGCTAAATTTCACATTTTCAGATTCCTTTGTAATTATTTGTGAAAATTACTTGCAATTTCTAAGTGAAATTTGTTTAAAAGTAAATCCTACATAATTTGTTTTTTCAGTGTAACTGAAATAAGTTTAGGTTGAAGTACTAAACTGAAATAAAAACTAATTAAAGCTTTATAGAAATATATAAAATGAAGAAAGTACATAACAAAATGACTAAAACTTACACATCAAATTTCAAACCTTCAAGAAACTTAGTAGCAAGTAATGAAATTTCTCTCAGCACACCTGTGTCTAAATATCACATGCAAACTGCATGTTAATCAGACAGACTCTTACTAAGTCAGCAGTTCTTATCCAGAATAAGCTGTTATGCATGTATAGGGAGACGTACAGGGGTCTAAGCACTGTAATATCAATCATTCCACTCACTGCAGGTGCAGAACCTCATCTGTGCTTGGAGAAATATGTTTAAGCTAGTTGACCTGCACTGTAAGTACAGTAAAGCAAGGCATAACTAAGTTGTTCTGTAAGTCTATAAAAAGATTTATGTCTGAGGAGATTTATTGAGCCTACAGGCAGGATTAAAGCAGGATTAAAAGGAAAAGCTGTTAAACCTGCCCCTTTAAGACCCGTAGGAAACATCCCCTTAAACGCGTCTGAGCTGCGTCAGGAGATGACGGGAGAGCTGGATGCGTGTTTTTAACCTCAATGACACGCTGCTGCAGTCATTAGCACAGCAACCGCTGGTTAAACTAAAAAAACTGACACTTCACAGTGGTTTATAAACAGCATTTTTCTGTTCTTTACCTAAATGCGATGTGTTTCACAGTCTCAGTGCGTCATATATTTGGCATTTGTTTACTTTGATGGGAAACAAGACAGTTCAACTGGATTTACTTCTTTTGCCTGTAATAAAAGCTCCAAATTAGAGCAAAAATGGCTGTAACTGAACGTAATATAACACAAAAATAAATTAGAATAGATTTGGGTAACTGAAATAAAATAAAATTAAATAAAAATGTTGAAATAATTTTAAGTTGAAGGACTAAAATTAATAAAACAAAGATAAAAATTAAACATATATAGAAATGTATAAACCCTTAAAGCACATAAAATTACTAAAATTTAAACTAAAATTAAAATGAAAAGTAAAAATCTAAAAATCAAATAATGCTTTAATACTAAATAATGCTAAAATAACACTGCTTGAGTTATTGAGACAAAACGTAGCATCATGACTCACATGTGTTCAATAGTGATATGATTTGTCACCATATGCAAATACTTTTAACACAAAGGTTTTTGCGAGTAAAATTCAAGTGCACACTTATTGAAACCACTTCAGCATGGCATCTTTTATGCTACTATGCTAGGTTTCTTTTATTTATTTTAAACAGACAGTAGTACAAATTACAATTTTTTTCCTCCTACATGTAAAAAAACTAAATATTATATCAAATTAATGTCATATATAGATTATAAAATCTGCAGTACATATATACATACAAGGAATAAATACTTGAAATATATTTAATTTAGTTAACTGATAGACAAGGGAAAAAAACTGTGCAACATGTAACGTAGCCTATATTTGCTGAGTTTCAGTTAAGTTTTGTGACAGAAAGGAAACTCAAATGTCAGAAGGCAACATTCTATTTGTTTTTTGTTTAAGTTGATTTTGCTGGTATGAGGAAAAGTTGAAGTAATCGCACCGGCGCACAAACACAAAACATATCAGTTCCAGGCTTCTAGCATTGCTAACTGGACAGCGCAGTTTGTACTTTATCAAAATAAAACACAGTGAACCAACCATCAGCGTGCCCACCTCACTGTGTCACTGTTAAAACGTGACTGAAGCACAAAGTCTATAATTTACATAATAAATAATAGTTCAGCATTTGGATGCATCGCAAATATGGAAATATTATGGAATATTTGGATTTGTGCCGAATGAGAGAGGTGGATACAAGAGCACAAAGCTCCATTTCGCAAACAGTTGAGTCCGCGGATCTTTAAAGTAATGTTATACTCTTTTGTCAGTGAGAAACGCGTTCATAATCAGCACATGGTCACTGTCTAGTGGTCTTTGTTTTCAAGTGTTTTTCAACTCCTGGCATTCGCTGTTTTTCTGCCAGCGGTTATCAAACAGATTTGCACTACTGCAGGCGCCTTCTGGATTGAGGGTGAATTGCCTGTATTTATTGTAAGGCCTCATGCACCGAACCGAGATGCCCGTACCCTGACGGTTCGGTACGAATACATGTATCGTTACACCTCTCCTAGTAACTGATTTCGAAGCTCTAAGTCTGAAAATGAGGAATGAGATTTGAAAACTACAAGCTAGAAGAGCTTCAGTGGAAAACAACTTCAATTTTGCTTTATTCCTCATAAAAAGCATCATATGAGTTCAAAGGAATATCATGCACATAATATGAACTAGTCCAAAGCCCGGCAGCACCTAGTCACCATTGTTAATGAACAGAAAAAGAGCAGCATGGACATTCTTCAAAATATCGTCTTTTGTGTTCCACTGAAGAAAGAACATCAATCATAAAGTTGAGTTAAGAATAACAGAATTTTCTTGAATTTTCATCATTCAACAAATGATGTGCGCTGCTATTCACATTCATATTATAGCTCTATACTTTTAATGGATGACAACTACTGACCTTAGAAGAAATACTATTTCAGTTTTTTTTAACTGCTAAATTTTACATTTTCAGATTACTTTGTAATTATTTGTGAAAATTACTTGCAATTTCTGAGTGAAATTTGTTTAAAAGTTTTTTTTGTTTGTTTTACCATTGTTACTGAATAGAAAAAGAGCAGCGTGAACATTCTTCAAAATATCTTCTTTTGTGTTCCACTGAAGAAAGAACATCAACCATAAAGTTGAGTTAAGAATAACAGAATTTTTATTTTTGGGTGAACTACCAAAGTCTGAAATCATGAAAAATAGCTGAACACATATTAAAGTTGGGAGAGATGTTCAGCCAAAAAAAAAAAAAAAAAGAAAAAAAAAAAAGAAACAGACATCAACACTGGGAAGGCAAGACATCTTTTTGATGATGAACTCATGTCTTATCAGGAACATGGTTCCTGTAACTGGTTCATACCACTGCAGATTGAGCACAGAATCAGATGTTCCTTTCATCACGTGAAACTGGAAATGATGTTGCAGTGTGACTCTAGTTTCTCTATCCACTGTCCACCTCAGAGACATTAATGAATTAACCTCCCAGATATGCTGCTCCGTCCTCAGGGAGCGAGAAGAGATTTGATCAAGTCAGGTCTATTTCTGTGGCAGGTACCAGGGCCGTGGTGTGTTACAGTGGTCTTTTATCGTTGACTTACAAGTGACAGTTCATTCAGTGGCCATCAGAGTCCTATTGAACATCAGTCTTTCTTTCCTGCCCCTTATATTTCCCCCGTCGTCTCTCTCTCTCCCTTTCAGCCTGACTGCTCTTGTCCTCTTGTCTGTCTCTCTCTCTCTCTCAGTGTCTCTCTCTCTTTTTCAAGTGACAGCTGCGGCAACAACAATTAGGTCAAGCTCCACACTTGGGCCTATTTTAAGCCTCCTCGCTCGCAAAAGACTACAAATGGTCCGATATCTGCGTCTGCTTTCAAATCAAAGCTAATGCAAGACTGAATCACAGCAAACATGAAGTCAGATTTAGAGACTAAATTTTTTTTTACCCTTTTACATAAACAAATATACTGGAGATATCAATTAGAGTCAATTTGCTTTAAGATTAAAATGAAATTGAACCCCATTTAGTTTGTTAGTACATGTTGTCTTACTCAGGAGCTGAAAGAAAAGAAAAAAACAAAAGAAGTCTCTTCTGCTCACCAAGGTTGCATTTATTTGACCAAAAACAGTAAAAATTGTGAAATTTTATTACAACTTCAAATAACTATTCTCTATGTGAATATATTGTAAAATGTAATTTATTCCTGTGATGAAAAGCTGAATTTTCAGCAGTCACTTTTGATACATTTTATGCATCCTTTCTAAAAAATACTTAAAACTAAGTTACTTAAAAAAATAAAATAAAAAATACTGACCACAAACCAGGTGCTATTTTTGATGTTTCTGAATCATATTTAAGTTAACAATTTCACATCAACATGAAACAGAATTCAAAACACATTTTACATCCATTGTGCCGTAAACTGGATATTCAATTTGAAATAAACCAGACTCTGATACCAAAGCTGTTGTTTTGCAGGTTGTTTTAAGGGTTATTACGGATAGAAAGATCATGAAAGCAAACATTTCCTGAGGAATAATGTGTGCTGATGAATCATTCACAACAAGACCAGGAACATGAATTAAGTCAATTTAGGTTTCATATTGATTTTAAAGCCAGAAATCTCTCGACTGCACAAATCAACACACTTCCTCCTCATCTCCTCTTTCTCTCTCACAGACACACACAGAGTGATTCAGAAATATCCCACACCAGATGCTCTCAGACAGTCATTAAGGGTATTACACACAAGCGTGTGGCCCTGCAGGCAAACAGAAAGATCAAACTGGTGTTTGGTGTCCTGGCCCTGTTCCTCTCTCAAGCACAGTTCACTCTGATTCACTCCACATGAATGAATCTGCGCTTCACCCACTCACTCATTTGCACTCGTGGGATTCACTCACGCTTGTGTTTGTGTGTGTGCATGACATGGGTTAAACCACTAGTGTCATTAGCAGTCATCAACTGTTAAAATGCATTAAAAACAAAAACTAATTATATTTAGTTATATATTCCATATAATAAGATGGACATGACTACATATTACACAGGTCAAAACTTCACTGCTGAGAGAGAGAGAAAAAAAAAGTTGCATCAGTATGTGAAACATTTTGTTATTGCATTTAGAAATAAATGTAAAATTCTGCCAAAACTAATCACTCCATAACAAATCCTTTTTTTCATAACAGAACAGGAATGAAAAGATACACATATAAAACAAATGTAAATGAGAGTGGGATTCATTATAAACAACATCTATTATGAAAAGCAAGCCTAAACAAATTTATTTAAAATGCCCCTATTGTGGATTTTTGGAAATGACCTTTCATGCCATTTAAACAAGTTGTTTTTAAAACTAATCTCAAGTTGATGTCATCATGAAACATTAGCATATTGCCCGCCCACTTGTTGCTTGCACAGACCCGGGAAAACTTGAACCTCCCTCCCTTAAACACTGTGGCGGATTCCTGTGGACAGCATCATGTCGAGAAGACGCTGTGCTCTGCACTGTGAGGGTAAATCCGTTAGGGTACAGTTGGGGTATGTCGAAAAACCCCCATCTCATTTTCTCCACCAACTTCACAATCGTCCTACATCACTGCAGAAGTACCAACCCAGTGTTTAACCTGGTGTTTACAAAGTGAACATGCAAGGAGGGTCAAAACCCTTTACAAAAGAAAGGGAAAACAGCGATGTAGGACAATTTTGAAGTTAGAGGACAAAATGAGATGAGAGTTTTTCAACATACCCTAACTGTGTTGAACCGGAGTGCACATGGTACATCGCAGAGCTAGACAAGACGAGCATTTGTGGTTAGAATTTTTTTTTTTTTTTTTTTTTAAGAAAATGAGCAATCATTTCGCTAGATAAGACTCTTATTTCTCTGCTGGGATCATTTAGAGCCCTTAGAAGCTGTAGTGAAACTGCATTTTTAACCTTCAATCTGTTCAGCACCGTTGAAGTCCACTATATGTGACCCTGGACCACAAAACCAGTCATAAGGGTCAATTTTGTGAACCTGAAATTTATACATCACCTGAATGTATGCTTTCCACTGATGTATGGTTTGTTAGGATAGGACAATATTTGGCCGAGATTTAACTATTTGAAAATCTGGAATCTGAGGGTGCAAAAAAATCAAAATATTGAAAAACAAAATCGCCTTTAAAGTTGTCCAAATAAAGTTCATAGCACTGCATATAACTAATCAAAAATTATGTTTTGATATATTTATGCTAAGAAATCCTAATGATTTTTGGTAAAAAAGAAAATTCAATATTTTTTAAACATACATACAATGTAATTTTGGCCATTGCAGCAAATATACCTGTGCTACTTAAGACTGGTTTTGCAATACGTTGATGTACAAACTGCAGTGCTTTATCAATACGTTTCTGCATTGGGCTAATGCATATACCGTGGCTGTTTGGGTGTTTAATGTAATGGTGATGGGTATTCCGTAACATGCGCTGCATGCAGTAGACCAATCACAACAGACTGGGTCATCGGACCAATCACTGCAGATTAGTACCATGCAAAGGAGGGGTTTGGAAAAATGTATTGTTGTAGCAAAACGTTTGGGAGTCGTTAAGCAAATAAGGTACAAATAAATGCATATTATAAAACAATGAAAGTGTTTTTTGACCTGTTGTTGGGGACTCCCAAAACCAAAATATGATCCTTTTATAATCCATAACAGGGCACTTTAATTACCGGCATGTGCTATAAAAATAAAAAAAAAATTCTATCATTCTGCACAAAAATCCAAATGTGTGTGGTTTATGCATGCTTGATATCAACAGTGTTTATGCAACAGATGATAAAAAAGTGACTTGCGTTCTGGAAAATATGGTACTTAGAAATAGACAAAAGATTTTAAAAAATGTTAATCTAATTAATTAAATGATATGTCAATTAATTAATCTAATTAACTGCAAAATAAATTTGACTGAAAATACCCACAAAAGATTATTTAAAGCTATTTTTGTGTTGAATGAGAAAGAATCAAGTAGACATTACAAATTGTAGCTTTAGAAAGAAATATTTTATTTGATTTAACAATTTATTACACATAAACATTTAGGCTGCAATGGCCTAATGTAAACTATGTAACAAAAAAAATCATCACATCTCAGTATTTTTTGTTCATAAAATTAAAGATGTTTTATTATTATTATTATTTTTTTTTTTTTTTACAGAATTTAAATGTTTTGGGGTGGACTATCCCTTTCATGTTATTATTATTATTATTCATTATTTATTCATTTATTTTTTGTATTAACCCTTTAACTGTCACTCCCATTTTTGAACACAGACATAAAAATGCACTATCCAGACTTACATTTTTATAATTCATGAATGAAAACATTTTGTTATATGATTTTGATGTACATTTTCCATGGTAATGCAATGTCTGATAAAATGCCTTTCAAAGGATGAATTTTGACATTTTAAGTTTTGAACTGATATATAATTTCTTATGATATCTAAAGCGTGAAAGGGAAAAAGGAAACGAAAAAAGTCTTTTGTGACAAAGGTCAGAATTATGATGTAGATTTTTTAAGTTGCACTCATATATATTAATATACACTGACATATATTAATCTATTATTTTGTCTACATAATTTGTAACACAAAAATATGGTAAAATATCTATTTATGAGTCCCAGACCTTTCCAACGATGTATAGTTTGTCATGATTAGATTAGGATTTATTTGTAATATGGTGAAGTAGAGTGGACGGTGACAGTTAAAGGGTTAAATGATACTCTAAATAAGAAACTAAATCTGCCAGCAGGTGGCGGTAAACGTCTTTGAGTCATTCACTCATTCGATTTGATTCGTTCAAACTGGTGATCTACTCAGGAATTAAGTAAATGGCTCTCTTCATAAATGGGCCTTTGAATCATTGATTCACACGATTCGTTCAAAACACGAAATTCATTCAGAAACTAAACAGCGCAACAATTCTGCTATGGCTTCAAAGGTAATATGTTCTCTGCAACACTGAGCAAAAGCACATAATAAAGTGTTTAAAATATAACACAATATCAACTTATTATTTAGTGAACTGTTTTATAAAATCACATTTAAGCTTGTGATAGATTGGAACAAAATTAGCACGAGTCACATTGCTCTGGCTGCCCTTGTGATATCGTGTGATACGTGATATACATAAATATGAGACAAAACACATACGGGGGCATTTTTTTTGCACCTATATCTTTAATTTTAGGGCATAACTGCATTTATGGAGTTGTTGCCCTGCATCATATTTGTCAACAATCAACTACATGAAATATAAGATGATGTACAGGTCTGGGGACGGGACCAGTGCGTGCGTTAACTGCTTTAAAATATTTGAATCGTGTTATTTTTCATTACATATTAATTAAGTTAAACTGACAGCCCTAGACAAAAGAAAAAAATTCAACTGAATGCAATACTTTAATATAATAAAGTTCGTCGATAGATGATGACAATCTACAATGACAAATTTAAATTTCAAGGACAATTTAACACATGAATATACATTTTACCCAGTAACACAGCAGAGAAACAATGAAAGTTTTGCTTACTCATTATCTTAAATAATTACGAAGATTTACTCAAACACATCATGATTCCTTAAAGCTCAACACAGTAAATGATTTTCTGTTTGAAGAGGTTTTACAAATTGGCATGAGCGTTGAAAGCACTCGGCAGGTCTGACAGCTCTCATTATTTGTGTTAAAACATGCTGGAAACTTCATGTGCCACATTATAATGTTGTTGCTCATTTACATTTATTAATTTAGCAAGCGCTTTAATCCAAAGTGACTAATGAATAAGGAAAACCACAAGCTACTTACCATGAAAGAGCATACAAATAAGCATATAAATACCCAGCCTTTTTTAAACAAAAAATACAGGTTTTTTCATGATGCTTACAATGGGGCTACAATGACAATGTGGTCTTTTCAGAGAAATGTTCATTGTTGTTTCGCTGATGTCTTTAGTGTTTAACTACACTGAACCGTCCTTGGGGTGATTGTAATAAAAAAAATAAAATCATTATGTTCCAGAAATGTATGGTAAATGCTGCCAAATGAAGAACCATTAAACATTTCTGAGGACATTTTGTCACTCAGTCGTGAACAAACCCAAAGGAAACAAGCATCACATGATACTCTAAATATCAAGAGTTCAAAACAAAGTAAGCATCTCTTACTTATCGCTTCAGGGGATTTGTAATGCTAAGATACTGCAAATCTTCCATACAAATGCTGATGTGGAAAACAAGAGCAGCTGTTGACCTGCTCAGAGACACACGCGTGATGTCTGACCGTCAGATAATCATTACAGCAGCACACAGACATGAATACATTGACCCATGAGCACCTGTGACGCTCAAGAGATTTCAGCTGTTCCAGACAAATGAAAATGGATTATTGCGCCTGATCGTTTCACAGACGGGTCATCTGAGGTGAACAGTTCTCGGGAAACATTCGACATGAACCCATAATGCAGTTTCTTCTACATTCTGTCTCAGATAACACATGACTGCTTCAAATCTGCATGGGTGATACAGCTAAAAAACAAATCAAATCTTAATATGTTTTCCAGTATTTATGCATAAACTTGACAATGACATTGACAATCAGTATACTTCACTCAGCCTAAACCAAACCACTTTTGCATTTCTTCACCTGTGGCCGGAAAGAAGCAAGCAGAATATTCCCTGAAAAGCAAATCTAGTTCATTCACGTTCGGCCACATACAGCAGCGCTCACATCTGCTCCACACTGATGTTAAACTCAATTCATGATGGCACCTGAACTTATGAACTAGAAGCTCATTTCTCCCACTGGGCTTTTCCTTAACCTTGACAGACTGATGGAGACACAGAACTTCTTTAATAAGTTCACAAAATTAGGACATAAACACACACTGACTGTAATAAGTGACCACAGTACATGAACTTAAATACATTAGCACAACAGCAGAAACACATACTGTACCGAAAGAGAGCAGAACAATCAAAATACACATAAAACAGACAGATTATTCACTAAAAAAGTCATAATTATGAGATCAAAGTTGTAGCATTATGAGATTATATTATTTCTTTTTTTCTTTAAATATTTATTTTCAAAATATTTCTCAACTTTAAACACATTTTGTATTGATTGAACTTTGTCCTAGCAATTAAGACTTTATTTTCAAAACGTTGTAACTTTAAAGTCATATAATTGTGAGATTATTCTCAGAATTTTGACTTTATTAATTAATTCCTCAGGTTTTACTTAGTTTATTCTTGTAATCATATTGTTTTACATGGTACAAAAAAAGTAAAAAAATAAAAATAAAAAGATAAGAAACCTTGAACAGTGTTTCATCTTCATTTCCTATCAAAAAAAAAAAAATATATATATATACATATTTTTTTGCAAGAAAGTACTAAGAAATACTAAGAATTAATGGCTGCTAAAAATGCAGCTTTGCATCACAGAAATAAATTATATTTTACAATATATTCACAAATAAAAACATTTATTTAAAATTGTAATAATATTTCACAATTTTTCAGTTTTTACTGAATTTTAATGAAGTAAATGCAGCCTTGGTGAGCAAAAGAGGCTTCTTTCAAAAATATTAAATTCTACTGACCCCAAACTTTTAAATAGATAGTAAATATGGAAGGACAAAAACAAAAAACAAAACAAAAAAAAAAAAAACACTTGCCCCCCTTTGAACAGACTGGTTTTGTACTCGGGTCTTTAAAGTGAAACACCAGCTGTGCTGCACAGCTTGATAAGAAACCTTGAACAGCGTTTCATCTTCATTTCTTATCAAAAAAACAACAGTGTGTCAAGGTCAGAGACCGAGCGCATGGAGATGATATACTACAGTCACATGAGATCTCATCCTATACAGTGTGTTCCCTGACAAGTAAAAAGAGTCAAGCATCCTCATGTTTCTGTGATCAGAATGAGCAATTATAAAAGAAATGTTGCGAAAAAGTTGCTAATTGAAATCAGGTTGCTAATTGATATTATTTTATCAGAAGCTTTTTCACCTAAAGTGACATAAATTACAGCACATTTTGCATACTGCAGATTTCTGCATGAAAGTCAACATGCATCATATTTTTCAGTGAGTAATTTGGTTTAAAATGGTTGTAATTGACAGTACACAGATTTAATTTGTGCTTGAGAATCAGGAGTAGCCTTGATGCAGCGATGCATGTAAAAAAAAAAAAAGCCAAAGCCCTCCAATTGAAGCTGTCCCCAATCTCAGCGTAATTGGCCTGATTTGTCGAGTCGCACGGCGTGAGAAGTGAATGGAAGTCATCAAACTTTAATGTACTGCTTTTAATACGCTCCCGAAGGAGGGCCGAGTCTCTCTGGAATTAGACACCGTGTCCTAGACTCGCCAGCGCACAGACCGGCTGGAACCAGATGATTTTAAAGCACTGCATGCGGTTAGTCAATTACAAGCGAAACGTTCTGTGCGACTCTCGGTACGGAGGCCTGCGGGGTTCAACAGAGACCCGACCTGAAGTAAACAAAACAGAGCGGACGCAAATCAATGGAGCAGCAGTTCACGGACACTTTAAAGGCTCATTTCATGAGAAATCAAATGTTTCCTGATCTCTGAAAGAGTTCATTGTACTGAGAAAACTCACTGTCAGAACTCAAAATGTCCAGTCCGAAAAGTGCAGAAACAGCTCATTTTGACTGATGAATACAATCTATATTGATTCGATGTTCAGAAATGTGAACCATTCAGTCACAGTGAGGTAACAGAGTAAAAACCATTCCTAAACTAGAATTAAAAATAACTAACAACCCTTAACCAGATTACATTCAGCACAGCTATAGTTATGTTCAGTTTGTGACAATTTATTCTACACAAAACCAGCCTAAATGATTCATTCACAAATTGGACTGAATCATTCCAAACAGTTCTATAGCAGATATATTTGACTCACAGTGAGTCAGGATCGATAGTCTAATTCATAATCATCCGATTCTTAACGAGCAGCAAGACTATATGAGTGATATTCAATTCATGAACAACTGATTCTTTTGAGCAGGATCTTTTCAATAAATAACCTGAACTAACAAATCAGACTAAATCAGTCCAAAAATGTCTCCAGTCAACAACTCATATATTTGAATCACAGTGAGTCATGATCGATTGTCCGATATGCAATGAGCTGATTCATAATCAGCAGCAGAGTTATATTAGTGATCTTCAATTTGTGAACAACTGAGTCTTTTAAGTCAGATTTAATAAATGAATCAATTAAACTGTTTCACAAACCCAGCCTGAAAGATTTGTTCACAAATGGACTGAATCAGTCCAAAAAAATGTCTCTAGTCAACAACTCATATATTTGAATCACAGTGAGTCATGATTGATTGTCTGATTTGTAATGAGTTGATTTATAATGAGCAGCACAGTTATATTAGTGATGTTCAATTCAATTCTTTTGAGTCATATTTATTAAATGGATCAATTTAACTGGTTCACAAAACCAGCCTGAATGATTTGTTCACAGATCGGACTGAATCAGTCCACAACTCAGTCTCTTTTAGATATATTTGACTCACAGTGAGTCACGATTGATTGTTCAATTCATAATGAACCAATTTGCGATGAGCGGCATAATTAATTAGTGATAAATAATTTGTAAACAACTCATTCTTTTAAGTCTAATCTTTTTAATGAATCAGCTGAACTGGTTCTCAAAATCAGGCTCAATGACTCATTTACAAATTCAGTGCAAACAGTTCTCGAGTAAACAACTCAGTCTGTTTCAGACATATTTCGCTCACAGTGAGGCATCATCGATTGTCTGATTTCGTCAATTCGTTATGAGCACCATAGCTATATTAGTGATATTCAATTCTTGAATGACTCATTGTTTTGAGTCAGATCTTTTTAATAAATTAAACTAGTTAACAAAAGCAGCCTGAATGTTTTGTTCACAAATTGGACTAATCCGTCTAAAAACGTCTCTAGTTAACAACTCACATATTTGAATAACAGTAAGTCATGATCGTTTGTCCGATTTACAATGAGCTGATTCGCAATGAGCAGCGGAGTTATATTAATGATGTGAAGGACTGATTCTTTTGAGTCATATTTATTAAATGGATCAATTTAACTGGTTCACAAAACCAGCCTGAATGATTTGTTCACAAATTGGACTGAATCAGTCCAGAACTCTCTTTCAGATATATTTGACTCACAGTGAGTCATGATTGATTGTCCAATTCATAATGAGCCAATTTGCAATGAACAGCAGGATTATATTAGTGATGTTAAATTCGTAAACTACTCCTTCTTTAAAAGTCTAATCTTCTAAATCTAATCAATTGAACTGGTTCACAAAATCAGCCTGAATGACTCGTTCACAAATAGGACACTCTGTCCAAACAGTTCTCTAGTCAACAATTTGGTCTCTTTCAGACATATTTGACTCACAGTGAGTCATGATCAGTTGTCTAATTTATGAGCCAATTGGTAATGAGCAGCAGAGTTATATTAGTGATATTCAACTCATGAGTGACTCGACTTTTTTGAATGAGATCTTTTCAAGAGAATCAGTTGAACTGGCTCACAAAAAAGCCTGAATGATTTGTTCACAATCACTCCAAACAATTCTACAGTGAACAACTCTAAATACCGTATTTGACTCACAGGATTCATTTGTTAACAGTTATACTAGTTATATTCAATTTGTGAATGACTCATTCTATTGAGCTGGATCTTTTTTTAATAAAGAAACTGAACTGGTTCACTAGCCTGAATGATTTGTTCACAAAATGGACTGAATCAGTCTAAACAGATCTCTAGTCAACGTTATATTTGATTCATAGTGAGTCAGAACTGATTGTTCGATTTGTAATTAGCAGCACAGCCATGTTAGTGATATTCAATTCATGAATGAATCATTCTTTTGAATCAGATCTTTTCAATGAATCAAAAGAATTGAATCACAAATCCTGTCTCTTGTGTAATTCATAATGAGCCAATTTGTGTCGAGCAGAAAGCATACACTAGTGAAATTTAATTCAGTCCAGTCTGAATGATTTGTTCACAAATCAGACTGAATCAATCCAAGCAGTTCTTTAGTCAACAACTCAATTAAGAGAGTTTGGAGCCAACCTTGGATTTGACTGTACATAAATGAAAAATGTGCAATTAATTCAAACTAGATGTGATATTTATTTATTTTCACAGTCCAATAAAACCACTTATGCAGACATGTATATCCTCTTTCTACTCACTTTTCATCTGCTCGTCTGTCTGATGCTCTTGTATAACCAAAGTCTGGCTGTTCTGACCTCTCTATCTCTGCCTTCTGTTGTCTGTTTCTTTCATTCTGTTCGTTCCTCTCTCCATCCATCCAAGCATGACGACTAAAGAGCGAGCAGCTACAGGAATCAAGCGAAACGGACTATTTATATTGGCAGCGATATCCGGGTAGAAGGCAGAACGTGGTAAATATCTGCGATTGATTTATTAGAGCCACGAGCGCCGCGGAGGCCGTCGCCAATGTGAAGGTCTACCAATAAATCAGTTCACACACATACAGAAGCAAACACACCGAAAGCCCGCCTCGAGATTGAATGCTTATTAAAACGGCACAGGTTTTCACACAAAAACTAATTAAATTTGAATATGAATAGAAAGCTGCTCTTGGTGATATGTGTGCATGAAAAAGAAAAACCTCTTTGGGAAGAAATTGCTCATTTCGAATCCCGTTTCAAACATGTCTGTGATTTGATTTATATCAGTTCATTTGCATTATAATTGAGTAATGCCATGTATTGCTCTTGATTAGGCATTGTACATCTGGCCGAAAGTGGAGCTTCTGCATAATTAAATGAGAATAATAAACAGAGCGAATGTGCAAACCTAAATAACCCAATCAGCTGATTGTGTCTTGCTAATATTTTGCTTCTGACGGTTTATAGGTGGCGTACGGCTCCTCCGTTAAGCGTAAAAGTTAAAAGGGGAAACAAAGGAGCATTAGAATGAAACGAAAAGGATTAGGAAGACAGACAGTTAGGATGGAAAAATGAGAAATAATGTTTCAAAGTTCCCTGTGATTCAGGAACAGCTCTGAACAAAGAGATCCAGTGCGTTTCTTTTGAATCGGACAGAAAGGAGATTAAAAGCGATTCATTAAAAGAGAAAAATTCTGACATTCTCTTCTGTATTTAAAATTGACATAAATGTCAAGAGTAACCATGTTAACTTATTTAATAAAATGTTCCCGATCTAAATGAACATGATTTATCAGTGCATATCATTTCCAAGAACAATCAAACAAAAAAACTAATCTTTCATTCATCAAAACATCATAACATGTTCTGAAATGAATTTCCTTTCCATGTAACATGAAAGGTCATGGTCAAAAATGACAGATTTAAAAAAAAAAAAAAAAAAAAAAATGAAATAGATGTGCTATATTTTAGGTTAATAATGCTTTTTATTTCATATTTTGTATTTTTTAGGGGATTTTAAATTAAATTATATAATATTAATTAATTAAATTATATTTATGCAGTACTTGTAGTAATTTTTTATTAAAGCACAGACTTACATCTGGTCTCTTTTTAAAGAAGACACTTGGTAGATTATTGCTAAAGTTAAAAAAGTGAAAAAAAGGAGAAAAAAAGTTAAAAGTAAAATGTAAAAAAAAAAAAAAAAAAAAAAAATACATTTAAGGTTATCATGAAACATGCAAAAATACAATTTTTTAATATATTTTTTTAATTTTATATTTTCCAAAACATGTTTTAATTTACATCAAAGCAATACATTTAAACAAGTTACGTTCCAAATTTGATGTTGATATCTCAAAAAATGAGCTTTCAGAAAGAAATTTGCTTCCTATTCATTTGTTTTGTATTCACAAGCAAGTTCCAGCACTGTTACTAAATTTTGTACCATTTCTAATGTCATGAAAAACCAAAACGTAAATTTTTTGAGGTCAAAAATAAAAGAGCACCAGATGGTTTATTTTCAACCACCACACCTGTGAAGTCCCTGTCTAATCAATTCCTAAAGGATAAAATGCTGGTATACTTCTTAATACTTTTCACCGAGAAAAAGGTCATATAATGGAGGTGAAATGGTTATGAACACTGTTCCATGGTAACCAGTGATGATTCATGTGGCTCAATCGATTCTGTAGTCAGCTGGGACAATTTTATGTTTGTCATGTTGTTTTCCCAGCACAAATGAAATGATCTTACAGATAAAGCATTTGTTCAGAGCTTCTTCAGCTAGTTTGTAAATGTCTTCTCTGTTTCTCAGATGTGAGCCGCGGTCACGGTCAAACCGCTAAAAATACACCTCCTTCTCTCTCATTCCGTTTTCCTCGTCACGTCTTGTGTCTCCTCGGTTTCATACTGTGTCTTTCTTGCTTGAGGGAGGCGAGCTTGTGAAAGATTCATTTGTAGCTCCAGGGCTCGTGGCACCTTCATCGCTTGTAGTCGCTTTCATACAGGACAATTTTTACAAAGGGAAGATTTTCACTTTAAAGTTAGTGTTAGTGAACACGCTAAGACTTCAGCACTTGAAGACATGAATGTCTGTCGTGTTGAGGAGAGGTGCACGGATCGAACACACAATTTACACCTGCTATACGATAAAACCAAGAAAACCCAAGTAACCACATGGTAACATGATAAAATGATTCGTTATATTGTACGGTTCAGGTAATTACTTTTGGGGGGATATTTTGAAGAAAGTTGGGGTTCAAACAATACCTCAGGGACTCACTACGTATGGGAAATACATACTCCAAAAATATTTAGGTCTACGTTTAAGATTTATGTGTTACTATATGTAATAATCTGTATGTAATTAGTAATCTGCATGCAGTTAATAAGCTTAATGTGATGCATATTCGTCAGTATACGTAAATGAAACAGGTCAGATTTTCTGTTTCAGGGCTAATAAACATTATTTGTTTTAAACACACAACAACCAGGTTGATATATTTATCATCAATAAATCCAGTTTGTTTCAATAAATTTGACTGAAAACTGAATAATGCATGTTCTACAGCTATCCATATTGTTACTATATTCATAGTTTTTAACTGAATACATTTAAATGTTTTTACAGTGAACATAATGAACATATTAAGCTGATTTAAGCAATTTGAAAAAAAATCAATAGTTCATAATAAACTATCCCATTATTTATTTATTTATTCATTTATTTATTTTTTGAGTGCAGAAATCTGACCTGTTTCTTAACTGTTGATTTATGTATGATACATCATAAATACATCATATGAAGTTTATTAGCTTTTTATTTATTTTGCTTTATTTTATTTTTAATTAAATTTTTTTTTTTTTTGAGTGCAGATACAACTGAATGTATATTTTCTTTTGTTCTGCAGAATAAAGAAAGTAAAACAGTGAATAATTTTCATTGTTTTGTGAACTGTTATGAAAATGCACACACACACAAAAAGAGAGAGTTTTGGCTTTCCAATTCACTCTCAGGACGCACTGGAGATGATATCACTCCATCTGAAATAGTACAGAATAAATAGCACTTTTTAAGATTTAGCACAGGAGAGCAGGATATTTGACTCCGCCAAATTTGGTGTTCAGTTTAATTAAATGCCTGAAGTAGTTAGGCTGCATCCCAATTAGCATGCTATTATTGTATGTGCAACCAGGATTAGAGCATCTCAAATCACACTACACTGAAAACAGTACGCCAAATGTGTCCAGATGGCACAATATTTTAGTGGATTATTGAATTATACATCCGTGCATGCTTTTGGGGCTAATATTGTCCAGTTTTATTGTGATTTGGAGGAAATGTGGCAAAAAATGTGATGCCAAACATTGCCAGAGCTGTTTTAAAAAGTGTGAACAAAAAGTGAAATAGAAATTAATTTTAAAGGTAAAGAACTAACGCTTACATGCAATCACAACAGTATGCAACAAGGTGCAATTTTATCACATGGCTACAGTATTCACACTGTCAGTACCTGCTTAGAATTCATTATTTTAGACTGTGGATGTATATGAATAGTGATGCAGTTCAAGTTAATTTATCAAAGCAATTTTGTGTTTAATTAAGCACATATAACACGAATCCTATTAGTATAAAATTAATTTCCCAAAGCCATTACCCAGGACACTCATTCCTAAAACCACATTAACCAGCATTCACGTGCAAATAATAATCTAATATCTATGGATAAATAAATAATACAAACAACTAGAATTGCAAGAAGACATATTGATTCTAAATGATTTATTAATTCTTCTGAATTTTATTATTTGTTTAGCATGAAATTGAATGCATTTCATATGATAAAAAATTATTTTTATTGCTATTTTTAGCAAATAGCTCAACAGGACAGAAACTACAACTCTTATTCAAACAAAGTCAGCAAACTTAAAAAAAATAAAGAAAATAAATAATAATAATAATAATTAAATCTAAAGTGATATTTTAGTCTTGTTTGCTATAACTTGAAGCTAGTTTATTTATATGAAAGTAATGGCTTTTTGCTGTTACATGATTATCCACTTTGCAATCAGGAATCACAAGTTTTCCATACAGTCCTGACCTTCACAGCACCTGATATGAGTTCATAAAGAAAATAAGTGGTATGGTCCGTCTCTGTTGCGCGGCAGCAGCTAATGGGGCTCATTTGGCCGTGACACCTGGTTAAACAGACGCTTTGGTTAAAAGGCACCTTGTGCACATTTCTGTTCATTTTAATCTCCATTGGTAATGAAGGTCTCAGCATGACACAGTATGGAGTCGAGCTGGGTTGAAAATAGAAGATCTTTTTTAAACACATGGCTCGTGGTGGAGCCGTACGGCAGTGATGAATCGGTGCGGCACAATTCGTCTGTGTGCTGAATAGGAGAATCAGACAGACTGACAGAAACCAGAGAAGAAGAGTTGCAGTTTTGTATATCAAACCAATCCAATTTATTTTCACGAGTTCCAATGTAAGTAAATATGACTGATATAAACATGTTGATTTCATGTTTTGCATGTCATTGTTCATGCATTTTTCTATCGTAGCTTAATATTCAGAGTCATCATAAGACAGCAGGACAAATGTCCAAAAAGTGTAACACTGTAATGCTTTCTAAACACTGATCTGCTGCTTTAAGCAGCCTGATACAGCAACATTAGCTCAACCAATCGTGTGAGTTTGGGGGTGGGACTGTCTGTTTGGCCAACCAATGGAAGACATTTGGGAAACATGTTAAGTTACAGTCATCTTGTAATTCCATTTAGGATAAATGACACGCTTCACCTGTAAATACCTGTGAATACAACTAAGCTACAGTGAAAATAAAGTTACTAATGATAAAATAAACTCAATTAAAAGTATGCTATTAATATTATAATAAAGAAAAAAAAAAAATCAAGGACTTCTAAGCTTCCTGTCTGTGCACTGTCAGTATGTGACAATGCCATAAATAAAAAAAAAAAGTAATTTAAAAAAAGTTAAGATATATTTTGCATTTTTATTATTTTTTTTTTTTTAAATCCATACATTTATGAAATAAGTATGATCATGTTTGCAAGAAATTGCTTTTTAATGCAAATGACATTTTACTTTTTGAGTAATACTTGAATTCAATATTTGAGCTACTGCAAAATTACAGTGTGCATAAATTAATGGCAGTACAAACTACTACTATGATATTTAATTAATGTACTATAGTACCGCTCAAAAATGTAAAGGAAATGAATACTTTTATTCATCAAGGACGCAACTTGATGAAAAGTGACAGGAAAGACGTTTATAATGTTACAAAAGATTTATTTTTCAAATTAATGCTGCTCTTTTGAACTTTCTGCTCATCAAAGAATTCTGAAAAATAAAATTGTATCACAGTTTCCTCAAAAATATTTTGCAGCACAACTGTTTTCAACATTGATAATAATCAGCAATGCTTCTTGAGCAGCAAATCAGCATATTAGAATGACTTCTGAATGATCATGTGACACTGAAGACAGTTTTGATCACAGAAATAAATTATGTTCTTCAATATTTTCACACAGAAAACAGCTATTTCAAATTGTAATAATGTTTCACAACATTACAGTCTTTACTGTATTTTTGATCAAATAAATGCAGCCTTGGTGAGCAGAAGAGACTTCTTTCAAAACCATTAAACAAAATCACAGACCTTAAACTCCTGAACAGCATATATGCATCATATATACGTAAATGTAAATGCTCATTTTGTGATTACACACAGCATGATGAAGGTTATGAATATTTGAACAGCAAATATGATTTGTGCATTCAGTGGACTTTATAGTCCATTAATGAACTTGATTACAAATTAACAGGATTATACGGTTATATTTCAGATCACAAACCATGCGGCAGCTGCAGCTGATGCGATAAGAACGACCTCACTGTAAAACAACCGCTGAGCTACTGAACAAATCAGGGCTGTGCTGAAGCGTCAAGAGCAGTAACACAGCCGAGAAACACAGCCGAATCAACTTTTTAAGCTTGCAACTAAATTATGTATTTACCAAACCGAGCCCCTCTCTCTCTCTCTCTCTCTGTCTCTCTCTCTCTCTCTCTCTCTCTTTCTCTCTCTCTACCTTCTTCAAAAGTGTGATTTTTCATTCAGTGCTAATTTGAGAAAGACAAACAGCTCGGGGCTTTCAGGACAGCCTGCTTGACATTTTCACAGCTTCAATTATTCACACTTTTGACAATACAGCCGACAGCCCAAAAGGGTACCGCAGCTAAATGAATAGAGCATGTTATTTTCTCTTTTCTCTCTTTTTTGTCAGTTTCTTTTTCTTTCTTTTTCTGCTCATGTCCTTCTTTCTGTCTATCTAGTATAAATTCCTGCTTGAAGTACGGACTGTATAGAAAGGTCAGAATCACCATATTTCACCATGTGTCAGTACAGTATGCACTTTGAGCACTTTGCCTTCGAGCGCAGCGGCACTATATGACAGGACATGTGCTGTGTTTTTTGAGCTATAAAGCTAACATGAAACAGCCCATTACTTCCATAATGTGATGCATTTGAAGATGCATGCTGCAATAGCAGCCCAAAACAGAGAATAAATAGTTATTAGTAACATTATTTCTGGCCTAAGTGACGTCGGTCGAAAATGAAAGCCATTTCAGGACAGGCAGAATTAAATTCTATTGTGATAACAAATATTACAACAAGGACAAATATTTTTTCTTTGCCATAATATGCAATGAGGAAACTAAAGATGGTATCTGCTAAGGAATTAAAAATAGGGCTATCAAACGATTAATCGCATACAAAATAAAAGTTTGAGTTTGCCTAATATATGTGTGTGTACTTTGTGTAATTATGATGTCTAAATAAATACAAACACATTAATGTATATATTTAAGAAATATTTAGAAGTATATGTATTTATAATAATTTTTATATAATTTATGTTATATATATAAAAAAAATATTTTGTACATAACTAACATATTTCTCTGAAATATATACATGAATTTGTGTGTATTTATATATACATAATAATTACAAACAGTACACACACATATATTAGGCAAACTCAAACTTTTATTTTGTATGCGATTAATCGCGATTAATCGTTTGACAGCCCTAATTAAAAAAATAAAAGTAGGTAAATTTTCTCGCAATTCTGAATTTATATCCCACAATTCTGACATATTTTTTCTTGGAATTGTGCAAGTTATAAACTCACAAGTGAGTGTTTACAGTATATCTCACGATTCTGATTTTTTTCTCAGACCTGTAAGACATAAACTCAGAAAAGTAAGAAAAAAGAATTGTAAGCTAAAATTTTCAATTACCTTTTATCTCAGTACATTTCGCAAACCTGACTTTTCTTAGAATTGTGTTTTTATATCCCACATTTGCAAGTTATAAAGTCATAATTGCGAGTTGACAGTATATTTCGCAGTTTTTCTCAGAGTTGTGAGATATAAACTTAGAATAGCAAGAAAATAGTCAGAACTGGAAGATTTTTATGATTTTTATCTCAAGTCTAGTTATCTAAGTACTTCTTGCAATTCTAACTTTTTTCTTAGAATTTTGTATCTCACATTTGCAGGTTATAAACTCATAATTGCAAGCTGACAGTATTTCTTGCAATTTCTGACTTTTTTTAGTATTGCAAGTTATATCTCATAATTTCTTAAGTTATAAACTAATAACTGCAATTCTTTTCTCAACTGCAAGATATAAACTCAGAATAGCAAGAAAAAAGTCTGAATTGTGAAATAAAAAGTCACAATTACCTTTTAGCACAGTACATCTCGTAATTATTATTTTTTCCTAGAATTGCATGTTTACATATCTCAATTTTAAGTTATAAACTCACAATTGTTAGGTTGCAGTAAATCTCACAACTATGACTTTTTTGCAGAATTGTGAGATTATACATAAATTTATAACTCAAAATTCTGACTTTATTTTTTTCTCAGAGATCATATCTTACAATTGCAAGTTACAAACTCATAATTTTAAGTTTACAGTATATCCCACAGTTTTTAATTGTTTTTTTCCTCAGAATTGCGAAATATAAACTAATGAGAAAAAGTTTGAGAGAATAGTGAGAAAAAAGACTGAATTGTGAGATAAAAAGTTGCAATTACCTTTTAGCTCAGTACATCTCGTAATTATGATTTTTTCCTAGAATTGCATATTTATATATCTCAATTTTAGGTTATAAACTCACAATTGTTAGGTTGCAGTATATCTCACAAGTATGAGTTTTTTTTTTTTTTTTTGCAGAATTGTGAGATTATATACAAGTTTATAATCTCGCACTTTTTTTTCTTCTCAGAATTGCAAGATATATACTAGTGGGAAAAAGTGTGAGAAAATAGTGAGAAAAAAGACTAAACTGTGAGATAAAAAAGTTGCAATTAACTTTTTTTTTTATCCCATGGCAGAAACAAGCCTCCATAGAAATCTCACCAGAAACCGTTTTGATTTTATGTTGACTCTAAGCCAATTTCACCATGACGAAGCGTCTTTTAGTGCTATTGTTCTTCTATATCTAGTTTCTCATCTAAAGATCACTCTATCTCTCTCACAGCACAGCAGGGGTTTGAGAGAAAGATTGTGTCATAAAGAAAACAGAACAGAGTTTCTCCTCGTTTTTGCATCTCTCTCTCCTCCCGATTGATGCAACACAAGGAAATCAGGCAGCTGATCTCCAGAACCAAACGCTCGTCTCTATTTCTGCAGATACTCAATACAAGGAAGTGCATGAATAATGTAGAGGCCAGCGAGGCTGTGCTTCATCAGCGGGCCGCCTCTGTCCAGATAGTGCTATAGACACAATGACACGTCCTTCACTTTTACACACAGCGGCCTTTCATGGCCAATTAGGCCTATTTGTCCTCGCGTATGTAGGTTAGAGCCATCAGAGCTGTGATTTGTTTTATATAAAAATCACTGCTGGGATTTAGAAGGTCATTTGAAATCTGAAATAGCTTGAGGAGTGCGTTTTCTCTGGGGTTTGAATGACACACCAGAGAGAACAGTGACATTTAGGAATTAACGTAGTGAAAGTCTTCTCTGCTGATGGATTTAACGACGTGACGCTTGAAAACAAAAACACAAAGCTGCTTTACTGACGTCTCTGAACTCCGCGGCTCTACTCCAAAATGAACTGAGCTTCCTCAGTGCCTACATAAACAGCTGCCTACTAAGACAACATCAGCTTTTATTCAATTAAACTATTTCCAATTAATTTTTATATTATTTTATTTTGTAATATATACTATTAGTCAATAATTTGGAGCAGTAAGATTTTTTTCTCTCAAATAGATTAATACTTTTCTTCATCAAGGATGCATTAAATTGATTAAAAGTGACAGTAAAAACATCTATAATGTTACAAAAGATGTTTATCTCAAATAAATGCTGTTCTTCTGATGCTTTTGTTCATTAAAAAAAAAAAAAAGAATCCTGAAAAAATAAAATAAATCACAATTTCCACATAAATATATTTAGTAGCACACCTGTTTTCAACATTGATAATATCAGAAATGTTTCTTGAGCAGCAAATCAGCATATTAGAATGATTTCCGAAGGATCATATGACACTGAGGACTGAAGTAATGATGCTGAAAATTCAGCTTTGATCACAACAATACATATAATTACAGTAATTACATTTTCAAATATTTTCAGATAGAAAACAGCTATTTGAAATTGAAATAATATTTCACAATTTTACAGTTTTATTGTATTTTTGGTTGAGTAAATGAAGCCTTGGTGAGCACTTCTTTAAAACATTTGAACAGTTGTATATAAATAACTATATAATATGCAAATAATATTAAACAATGCAGCATTTTAATTTTTGTGCATTTAAAACTCTTGAATTAAGTTTTTCCACTAAAAACACTGCAAACATTTTTAGTTTTTAGCCATAAACAACACTGCAGCAATACTAATTATGTACAGTGTATATAAACTTATTTTGCTATTCTAAAGTGGCCCATGTGAAAAGCTAGCTGATATAAGCTGAAATTGTATTTTTATTTTTCCATTCCTAAAGCAAAGCTCACTGCTGATTGGTGAAGATTCTTTAGTGATGTGCAGCTTTGACTCTCAAGATTTTTTGCCACAACAAGATATCAGTCGCCTCCAATTCGGCTTCTTATTTTTCTTTTTAGCACAAGAGCATATTGAGGTCGCTAAAGCAGTTAGGTGGGGCTTATTCAGGCCAATAAAAAAGCATCCACACACACACACACGCTTACTGAAATAGTGCTGCTAAAGTGAATGTTAATTTGGTGGCATAAAGACACAGCTGGTACTGCGAGACGTGAACATTGTGTCACATTTCAGCAGCGAGCACGCGCAGAAAGAGCTCTCAGCCTGAGCCCTGTTTAAATATGAGTAAGCGCAATTGAAAAGGCTATTGATCTGCCTATGATTAGCAGTCCATTCATGGCCTTTGCTGTGGCTGTTGGCCCTCGCTCCCTTATTGACTTGCCGTGATGGACTGACTTCGGCCCATTCAAGAGAAGCCCGTCAGTGTTTTCACAATGGCAGACTGAGATAACATAGAAACTTCACTGCTGTTTGAGGGCTTTCGATTGATAAGATTGTTTGGGGGTTTCTAATGAAAGCAAGAGCCAATCATCGATGGAAAGCAAAACTTGGAGTCCACAGTAGATTGAGGATATACTTTAAGACAAAGCATTACAAATCTGAGCATTTGGTGTTGACTTTAGATCATGCAACAGATCGTGCTAATCTAATTCATTTCTACATTTATTTGCTCTAGAATACACTGATGCTTCAGCTCTGTTCCAAAATCTAGTGATGTGCCTACATACCCTAGTGAAAAAGAAATATACTGAAATGAATTTAAAATACATTTATTGCATGCCAAGTATACTACAAATATATTTACACATTAAGTACTTAATAAAAATCCCCTGCAATTCTACTTTTAGCATACTAAACTGGTATATTTAAAGTCTGCTAAATCGGAACAAATAATTTTGTACTTAATGGACTTCAATTGTGCAGAAGTAGTGCTGAAGTTCAACTAAAGATATACTTAAGTTTATTTGATTGTGCTAAAGTGGAACTATTGCAAGTATACTTTAGGTACAATATCGTTCTTTAAATGCAAAAGATCATACAATCCTCATCAATATTGACATTAAAACATATTTTAGGCTTAACTATTAAGAAATGTGCATTGTGCACAAGTAGTACTCCAAATAAAGTTTAGTTACAAATTGTATATCAGTAAGTCTTAAGCGATACGTCAATTAAAAAAAAAAAAAAAAAAAACGTTAATGCATTAGGTATCATGAACTAAAAATTAACATTTTTACACCATTTATAAAACTGGGCTTAAACTTTTACATTTATTATTAAATGTTAATTCAGTTTGTTATGGTAATTTAATGCATTAAATAGTTTGAACAAACTTTTTCTAAACAAAACACTAAACAAATTTCTTGTTTCTTTTCATTTGTGCTGTATTTTTTAATAAAAGAAAAGTTTGCTTATTTGAACATTTTACAACCTGCAAGTTTTAGAAAAAAAAAAAAATGTAAAAGAATTGTTTCTTGTTATTTGGTGTTAACTGCTGCATTAATGGATGTTAACATATAGAATCTTATTGTAAAGCATTATCATAAAAACTGTATTGATGTCTAAGGAACCTTATTTTGAGCAAAATCTAATGCAGCATCTAGATGCATTTTGATATATTTATTCTAAATATAAAAATATGATTATTTTAATTAATTAAAATTGACTATATTAATTTATAGTTGTGTGTACAGTTTTCACAGTGTTGCATCATTATCTTCATAACTTCATACCATCACAACTCTATTAAAACTGTGGATCCAGTTTCCCGTTTGCTTCATGTGAGACGCTATTTGTATGACACACATTTGCGCTCCAAATCTGTCACTTATGAGCCTCCATTTCAGTTAGGACGCATGTAGATGGTAGACAGCAGTGCAGTGCACTAGGTTGTAGAAAAGTATTCTAGAATTACACTTTCCATTCACATTTTGAGAATAATCTCATCAGGATACCCAGCTTTTGTCAGTGAAGTTACCAAAAGCAAAGAGAAAATAATAAGAAACATGGATTAGACAATGTGAAGAAAGTTTGTAGACTGGACATGCATTTCCAAAATGTGCATTGGTATACATTGTATATTGTTTATTGTCTAATCTGCTGGATTATTGTCTTTGTACTACATACATTGCACTGCTGATATGTGATATGCAAAATGGCATTTCTATATATTGTTGTCATGCTTGTAACATTAATGTCAAATCAATGCCAGAACCTGTAGAGAAACATAAATTCATTCTTCCATATCTGCGCTGAATGACAATAAATTGAACTTGACCATGCATGAACTTGCAAATGTTTGGGCAAAAGTAACTTAATAGCTAAAAATATAATATAGGTGCAATATTATGCCATCATCATTCAAATTAAAACACCACAGCATGTATAAAATGCACTGAGAAAATGCAGCAAAAGCCAAGATATCTAGGTCTTCTGTGAGTTGCTAAAACAGTGCATGTAAGTGTGGCCAGAGACGAATTGAGCATTTGCCAAGCCATCATCCTGTTATAGAGAGCATCACAGATGACACTTACTGCGCTAGATAAAACTCAACAAATGAGAGCTAACACAACAATCTGAGCAGATCTGTTGTATTTTTGACACTTGTTACGCAACACAGTGTTCAGTTATAAAAATTGACAAACTTAAAGTCACATTTAAAAAAAAAAAAAAAAACACATTTTGCAGAAACTTGAGAGGTGAGAATGAAATAAATGAGGGTCAGATACAAGAAACAAGAATGATGGAGCTGGATGCACAAACAAAACCAAAACTGAGCTCAATCTTAAAATCTGCCCTATTCAACCAGTATCCTAAAGGAGCCTGTGTGACAAGACTAAAAATGCAACTTGTGAGCATATGATCGACTGAAACCATCACCAGCTGCAAGATATTTTCAAACAGCTTAATTCACATCACACAGAATAGCCAGACAGCTGTAGAAGCAAATTCAGCTTTCACAAAAAGGCAGACATTTACAAGAGCTTAATTAGGCTACAAGCTAAAAAAAAAAACAGCCCAAATAATGATTATATTGACCTCCTGAGATGGTTAAACAACATTTCTGACAATATCAAATCTTATTTTTCACCCTGCTCATAGGAAGCAACATGCCAATGTGTAAAACTGCATGTATTTATATTCATACAGCACTTTTTAGCAACACACACATTTCTTTTTGGCATGTACTGAAACTACTCCTGACCTCCTTTGGGAAATGGCCAATTTAGAGGTCAGGAGAGCATCTGAACCCACCCTTCAGCCTCAAACCAGCTTTACAATCAATATCTGTGATTCTCCACCAGATAATGAGAATTAATGTGGTTAGCAGTTCTTTCTGGCATTTAACAGAGCCAAAGACACACTAGAAAGTCAATCAAAATTAGAGCAAAACAATTAGCAAATTGCTGTTACGTTACAAATGCAGTTATCACTCTCAGACTGTTTACGCCTATATGAGATAAGACTGAAAAACAGTGGTCATTACAGAAAATAATTTCCCTTCATTAAGTGCTTATTAGCTCAAATGCATCACCCACACGACTAATTGGCTGTGTCTCAAACCCTAATAAGCGGACTGAATAGTGTTTGCGTTCTGTGAGAGCAGAATTTTTGTACACTAACGCTTACATGCAATACAAAACATTATGTACATGAGCGTTTCGACTTACAAGTGGCTACGATGGCCAAAAATGCAGGCTATGTAGCCAGCTCACTATGTTTTAAGACACAGCCCAAGCCCTCACACTGTTTTTCACGGCTCATCAGACAGAAACACACGGGCACACTTACAAAACAACAGCAAAACACACATGCTGAGACACATCTCAACTCAAACAGCACAAATAGCCTGACAAGCTCTGATGTTCCGTCAATATTTGATTTGAGACTAGAATGTTTATCAGATCGAGGAGTTTTACCTCAGATGTTCGGATGACTGTTCCCGTCGCTCTTGAGAAACATTAAAGTTCCCAGCGCCGCTCTTCGTCTCAATGTGAGCTCAGGTCTGGCGGTGTGTGAGATCAGCACAGGAAACACGCCGCATTTCTCCCTTAAAATCACTTTATCTCCGGCGAACGCGAAAACGAGCCACTCTGGTCTCCATCACTGCGAGATTCATCCGCGAGGAGAGCAACACAAACACTGAGAGGAGAGAAAGAGAGAGATCGGCTTGTGTGTGTGTGTGTGTGTGCGAGAGAGAGAGAGAGAGAGAGAGAGAGAGCGCGTTTGAGATCAGTACCACGGACAGCGACCCCATTCATTCAGCGTAGACGTTTAGCAAGTAAATAAAACATGAGCTAAAAAATACTCGTTATTTTTAATCTTTTAAAATCTTGCTAACAATATACTTTTTAATGGAATAGTAAATTTGTTTTGGTTCTTCAAGGAAGGCAAAATATGTTTTAAAAAATGTTCACACTGCTTTTTTTTCTGTACAACTGATTTGATGATCAATTCCAAACTTAAAAAAAGTTCTGGTATCATAAAATACATAGCTCTGATATCATAAAATACATAGCTCACCTTTTTTAATTAATTTTAGTAGTAGAAGTAATAGTATTAACTGCTGTTGTCGTCCAGGCTGGTACTGTGATATAATCTATTTCACATGAACTCTTTCCTAAATGCAAAAACCAAAAACCAAAAACAAAAAACTATGATTGAAATTAAAATTTCAAATATTATATTTCCTCAAAAGTGTAAAAGAAAAGAAAGAAAATCAATCAATAAATAAGCTTTCTGATGTATGGTTTGCTAGGATAGGAAAATATTTGGCAGAGATATTTGAAAATCTGGAATCTGAGGGTGGGAAGAAAAAAAATCAAAATATTGAGAAAATCACCTTTAAAGTTGTCCAAAATGTTCTTAGCAATGCATATTACTAATCAGAAATTAAGTTTTGGATACATTTATGGTAGAAAATTTACAAAATATCTTCACTGAACATGATCTTTACATAATATCTTAATGATTTTTGGCATAAAAGAAAATAATAATAATTTTGACCCATACAATGTATTTTTGGCTATTGCGACAAATATATGGGTGCTACTTAAAGGAACACTCCACTTTTTTTGCTAATAGCTTAGCATAGATCATTGAAACAGATTAGACCGTTAGATTGAGCAAGATGCTGACGGTCTAATCTGATTCAATGATCTATGCTAAGCTATTAGCAAACAAAAGTGGAGTGTTCCTTTAAGACTGGTTTTGTGGTCCAGGGTCATATTTTTGCATGTCAATCAAATGGTCTTTTCCTGTCTAAGTGGGCGGTTCTGGGTCAGAATAATCTGCAATGTGTTTCAAAGTGCTGATATTCAAAATTCTGACTACATGACACTAACAACCCTATGACAGAAAGAAGAGCACTTTAGCACTTTAATGTTTGTACATGTCAAGCCCGAATTAAACTGTTACGCATGGGACAGAACACTGTGCACACACTCGTTTTGACAGACTCACATTAACATATAATACTTTGTTCTGTATATTTAACAGTCTCTTCTTCAGGTCTAGAGTAGAAAATTACCTGCAGAAGCATGTGATGGATATGCTGAAGTCTTCTGGGAGGAGATGCTGGGAATAATATGTCATCCGTGATCTGAGGAGGTGACTGAAGCGTTTGACTTGTTTGAAGTGATTCGATGAAGTGATGCTTGACACATTTGGATGCATTTATTATATACAGAGTCAACTGGGTTAAAGTAGGTGTCTAAATTAAGTGCACAAACAAATCCGAACAACTATATCAGTTTATTTCTGCGAAGTTTAGATCCTGAAATAATACTGACAATGTGCTTCTTACATGATATTTTTTGAAATGTATTTCCATCATTAAGATGCATGTTAGCTTTTTCTATTGTGCAACACTTTTACTATAATTTAAGAGAGTACGTTTGTGTTGTCTTATAAGGATTGTGTAAATATGCTATAGAAATACATATGCTCTGGTCAAATCAGGAAATGACAAGTTATGCATGAAGTGCTAAAGTTAATTTCATGTTTTTGGGCATCTTTTGAAATGCTAATATTTACAATTGTGTAATTTGATCAAAAAGGATGAATGTTTTAGAGAAACACAAACCAACACCACAAAACATCCAAATTTATCAAATCCATTTAGCATACTTACAGATGCTATTACTGTTGAAACATTTTGATTAGACATCAATTTTATTTAGAAATACAAATACATTTTTTTAAATGCACTGCATTCAAATGATCCAATTAAGGATATTTGGTGTTTACAGAGAGGTTAAAGATTTGTGAGATTTGTGAGACACGCATGTCTGCTCCTCTTCTGTCATCATGAAGGCCCTTGGAGAAGCGTTTAGCCCAGAGCTGCCAATAGGAATCTGTCACTGCAGTCTACAGTAGTTGCTTCGGATTAAAAGTCTGACAAGCGGTACATTTTTGCATACTTATCCTTTAGACTCCCTTCTCTGCAGAAGCTAATGGGATGAAGCGAGATTCAATCCGAACCTTTCCGTTTGATCCCACCTCAAACACATTAAATCCAAACGCCGGCTCTGTCCTGAACCAAACTCTTACCCAAACTGCCCCCAAACTTCCACTCTAGTCTAGATTATCCTAAAGTGACCAGAAACTTCTTGTGTATATGAATGTGTTTATGTAACAGCATAAATTATGCATCTCTTCTTTGGTGACCGATGATGAAGGAGATTATTAGAGTGATGGACACTGAGCTACTGTTCAGATTACATACACTACCATTAATGATAAAGTGATACAGTGAAAACGTAATACTTTTATTCAGCGAGGATGCATTGAAGTCACAGTTTCCACAAAAATCTGAAGCAGAACTGTTTTCAACACTGATAATAATCAGAAACAGCATATTAGAATAATTTCTGAAGGATCATGTAAGCAATAATGCTGAAAATTCGGCTCGGATCATAGCAGTAAGATTTCACAATATTACTGTTTTTACCGTATTTTTTAATTAAATAAATGCAGCCTCTGTGAGCAGAAGAGCTCAAACTGTGAAAACTAATAGCTTGAGGTAAGTAAATGATGATAGAATTTTGATTTGAGTGAACTATTTCTTTAAAGGTTAATGTCAATATCTTTTGTTCTATGTCCAATGATCTCTCTTCTGCTCATGTTTAAACACACACATCAAACAAGCTGAATTGAATATTGAGTGTTTTCCTGGTTAAATCACTGCAGTCAGTGTAAACTGTGCTGTAGCCACAGGCAGAGAGTTGAGCTGCATCTCTCTGTGTGTGTGTGTGTGTGTGTGTGTGTGTGTGTGTGTGTGTGTGTGAGGAAAAGAGTTAGTCAGTAATCAATACAAACACTACCACGCCAATCAATGCATTCAAACAAATAAACAACAACAAATCATTCAGTCCCACATCACTACCTCTAAAACAAAAACAGGCCAATCAAACCAAATTTTTGTGCATTTTTGTTTCTGTTTATTATGCAGACTCCTGTTTATTAAAAAAAATCTTTGCTATGCACCATGAATATTGTCATCTCTTATGACAAATTGCTTGCGATGTTCTTCATTTGCAACTTTTGTTGGATAAAAGCATCTGCTAAATGAATAAATGCAAAAGTCACTTCTTAAAAGGATAGTTCACTCAAAAATGAAACTTCTCTCATCATTTTCTCACCCTCACGCCGTCCCAGATGACTTACTTTTTTAAGATGAACACAAGTGAATATTTAAAAAATGAATTCTCTGTGAGTAATGGAAGTAAAATGAAGTGAGTTACTCCTTTAACCATGGAAAAATCTCTTGAATGCACAGCTTATTGCTTTAATAAAATACATCAACAAGAGACACCAGTGTTCAGTAAACAAATGCACTGCATTTTTTTTTTTTTTTTTTTTTTTTTTTTTAGAATACACTTTTCTGCCAAGTTCTTCATTAGCTTAACCGAAGTCTGTTTACGGTTTCCAAACATCTTCAAGACTTTAATGCATTGTGCATTTATCCACATTAATCAACTGTTCTAAGCATGGATCATCTAATGAATTAATTAGCAAATGTCTCAGAACTACAGATGTTTATTCACAATCTAATGTGCTTTGTGCTATTTGTGGTCAAACTCTTGTGAAAAATAACCATTAAGTAATTCATATCCAACAGACTGCCATCGTCACTCTTTTAAATGTATTTTTAGCTCATCAAATAGAGAGAGATGAGCGGAGATGTCAAAACCACATGAAGAGCTTATGTGACGTGGCATCTGATCGGCAGATGGTTGTGAGACACACGAGAACATCCTTAGATGGGAACAGCTGCCATCCACCAAATTCAGCCCAAATCCGTTTAGAAACAACAGCTAAAATGATCTCAAACAAACTACTCCGGGTGAATGTTTTTAGGATAAAAGATAAAGATGACATGGCCTAACTCCATATAGATTACACTCAGATTGCTCCAACAGGAGAGGAAGAGAGATCGGGCAATGAGCACATGTGCATGTTAGATGCTGTATTAAAACAATATTTTTGGAGCACCACTTTAAAAATGCAACCATAATTGCAGCCATGGGAATAATAAGCACAAAATATGGCTGAATAAAATGACTCAAATGGAACAGTACTGTAATATTCCAGACCCTATTGTGAAGAAAAGAAAAAAACATTATGCAGAATGTATAATTCATCCCCTCAGATTGATGACAATGTTCATAGTGATTCACTTTTCTTGTACACGAGACAAGAAAATACTCTGTGTGTCTATCTCAGGATATCATATTCACTGTAAACCGGATGAACGGCATAACAAAAGACAAACAGTTTCTCGCTGAGTGTTGTTTCTCCATGGGCTGCAGCTGTCAGATCATTCAAGGTAAGCCAGGTCTAAGCATTGTTTAATATTTCAGTTTTTAGTAAAACTGGGAAACATTCTCATCCAGTGCTGTCAGTAAGATGCATTAAACAAAATCATTATCCTAGCTGTCTAAATCATGATGTGAACTACATGCATTTAAACCTATTTCAATGCATTTAAATCTATTTCAGATTAAGCTGCCCATAAATGGCACAGAAAATTGAAACAAACTGTGGTTGGTCACTGTACAGGTCAGTCAGGCAGTTTCATTGAAGTGAGCATTTTTCCAAACTAAACTATTTGGTGGAGACAGTTGTATGAACAATTCCTTATAATAGGTCATTCATTGTCAAGAGTTTCTACATTTCTAGTTTCAACACTATTTGTTCTTCAGACATTCCTCTTTAAAGGAAAGTAGTATGAACCGTATGCAAAATTACCCACATTTAGTTTTTGACCATTGAAAATGTGTACAATTTAATGATATATGCTTTATGCTTGCTTGATTTATGTCACACTGAAATCCCTACAGCTCTGGGAATGGTCACTTTTGCCTCAATAAATTCCAAATTTGCTGCTTATTAGTACTTAGTAAGATAGTTGTTATTGTGCTTTTTTGTGATTGAGTATGTGCTTTATAAATACTAATAAACAGCCAATATGCTATTATATGCATGCTAGTTAATAGTGAGAACTGGTCCCTAAACTAAAGTGTTACTCTGGAAATAAACAATTTGGTCTTAAAAACTAAGATACCAAAAGAATTGTTTGCTAAGAATCTAATAAGATAATAATAAGATATTAAAATATTTTTAATACTTATTTTGAGTTGCAGGCATGTAAACTATGCTTTTTTTCATGTTTTTTTGGAAAAAAAAAATGAGAAAGTTTTTCCCATTTTTGAACGATCACCATTGGCATATAACACAATAAGCAGTGTAAAAAAAAAAAAAAATAAATTAAAAAAAAACATTATGATGATGCTGCCATCTTTCTAAAGTTACTACCCTGCAATCTGGCTCCAATTCTCAGGTGAAAATTGTCATTTTGACCCTCCTCTATCCATGGTATGTAATATTGTTTGCTTTCATCACTATTTATGTTTGTCTTTCTTCAGAAAAAAATCTTAACAAAATACAAAATTTGAGCCAGGGAAATTTCTGAAATGTTATTGATTTGACGTAGAATGACTAATGTTATTGCACTTTAACCCTTTAACTGTCACCCCCATTTCTGAACATAGATGTGAAAGTGCACTATCCAAACTTAAATTGTTATAATTCA
Organism: Cirrhinus mrigala; assembly: GCA_036247105.1. Lineage (NCBI taxonomy): Eukaryota > Metazoa > Chordata > Actinopteri > Cypriniformes > Cyprinidae > Cirrhinus > Cirrhinus mrigala. The sequence goes on from CM070012.1 coordinate 2,055,160, forward strand.
TGAACTAATAAATTTTGTAATATGAATTTGAAGTCCCATTTCCTTGGTAATGTAAGACATTTAAAATGTCTGATTTTAAAATGGCTTTCACAGGAGGAATTTTGAGGTTTTACGCTTTCAGCTGATATATAATTTCTGATGATTTCTAAAACGTGATAGAGAAAAAGGCAGCGAAAAAAGATTTTTTGTGACAAGGTCAGAACTCCTGTTATGATGCAGATTTTTGAGGTGCCCTTTTGTCATAAATTAATCTATTACTGTTCCTACAACATTTGTAACAAAAAGCAGCATTAAAATATCTATTAAGGAGCCTTAGACCTTTACAACGATACACAGTTTGTCATGATTAGAGTAGGATTTATTTGTAATATAGTGAAGTGAACTTCACTAAAGGCATCCCACTGAGGAGACGGGTGACATTTAAAAGGTTAAAAACACTTATAAGGTCAAGATCTAATTCATAACTTATCAAGTCCAGCCAAACAATCTTTGGCATGTAAACTATGCCTAACACTATTCTCCTGCTGCATTTAGGAAATGCACATCTGGTTGAACATTGGCGTTTCATCATATTACTAATGCAGGTGCTTTATGAAAGCAATAAGTCATTTGAAGCTTTGATTTTACCGTGCTTAAGAGCATGCTTTACCTCAAAATCACTGTGCGGCACGTTCTTTCACGGCTTATTGCTCTTTTTAAGATATATTTTTCATTCGATTACTTTTAAGGATGTAATAAAAGTGAAGTTTCGACAGATTTAACACACGCACACACCCGTTTTCACACTAACTTCTTTTGCACATAAAAGAACACTCACAACTTCACAGTTTAATATTGTGCTGTGACATCACAATCATAACTTTACATTGCTTATTTCTTACCAGCTGCTTGTGAGAACGACCAAATCATTCATCTCCTCTTGTTTCACAGTCTGACTATAAATTGCGCTCTCCACACCTCTTCGCGAGCTCTCAGAGGTGCTCTTACAAAGGTCTCTGTGCTTTTCTCATTAATTATCACCTCCAAACATGCACTTTTACAACTTCAAAACACATCTATTCTCAAAGTCGAGATTCACACGCTTGCCAAACGAAAAGGTGTTTAGAAAGAGCTTCCAGTCATTATGAGATGATTTCAGGATCATAACGGAGACGTTATTGGTTTGATTGTTCTTGAGTGATCGTTAAATGACATCATGTCTTTAGATTAATACAGTCCAGACGCTAAACTACATCTGTCAGCAGATGCGTGTGACCTCACGCTGAGACGATAATTAATTATGAGTGAAATGGCTTGTTACTTACAGCATATGGGAAGTGCGGATTTGATTCGCAGAGAAAGGTGTGTGTGGGAGCTGAGTCTAATTACAGCGATGCAGTTGGAAATAAAGACGGAGGAAATCGTCTCAACTCTCTTCCCTCCTTTCAACCGGGGACGTCAGCAGAAACAGAGATCAGGGAAATAAGTGCCAGCTCAGTTCTCTCTTCTTTCTGTTTTTTCATGCACTTGATAAGAAATATCAAGTGTCACCTGCATTATGCAACCTTTGGCCCACTTTGTTATTGTAGCATATTTTAGTTTAGAAGAAGAAGCCGTGCAAGTTTCTGAATCACTGGAGGCACCGAACAGAGATGCAAAAATAATGACTGTTTCCAAACAGGATGTTTTGCCCACCAAAGCTGTATTTATTTGATTCAAAATACAGTAAAAACTGTAAAATTGTGAAATATTATTACAATTTAAAATAACAAATTCCTTTGTGAATATATTGAAGAATGTAATTGATTGCTGCGATCAAACATGAAATTTCACCATTACTCCAGTCTTCAGTGTCACATGATCCTTCAGAAATCATTCTAAGATGCTGATTTGCTGCTTAAGAATAATGTCTGATTATAAATGTTGAAAACAGTTGTCCTGCTGAATATTTTGTGGAAAACCGTGATGCACTGTTTAATTCATAAAAAAAAAAAAAGGCTTTACTGTCAATTAATGTCTTTAAGCAATTTAATGCATCTTTGTCAAATATAAATTTTAAATTCCATTCCAAACCTAAAAAAAAAAAAAAAAGTAGTTAAACAATAGTGTATAAATTAAATATACACTCTTAAAAATAAAGGTGCTTCATGATGCCACAGAAGAACCTTTTTGGCCTAAATGGTTTCATAAAGAACCTTTAACATCTGAAGATCCTTTCTGTTTCACAAAAGGTTCTTTGTGGCAAAAGAAGGTTCTTCAGATCATAAAAAGGGTAAGAAAGAGATGGTTCTTTAAAGAATCTTTTACTGAATGGTTCATTGTGGAACAAATTTTTTTTTAAAGCACTTTTATTTTTAAGAGTGTATTACGCCATCTGGCCCAACATGTTTAGGGCTGATACAGACTTAGTGACTTTAAACATTAGATCAAGATGGAAGAAAGTACTTTAACAAAAACTCAAGCACAACTTTTGAATCAGTATAATGAGTTTTTCTACCTCACTAGACATTGCCAATGCAGGTTGTACATGTGCACTTGTGCGTGTTTATCCAGCACTGCCTGTTTCTACGCTGGATTCTGTGATGTTGGTTTGAACCTACAGAGCTGCTATTTAAAACCCACATCAGCTACACAGAGAGAGAGTTTGCTCAGCCCAAGGCAAACAGCACACACACGACACACGCTTTACACACACATACTCCTTCAAACACACAGAAATCACACTTTGGCATTCTTCCTAAATGGCCACATGTCATTTTTCCATCCACTCATCCGACTTTAGTCGCTCTCAGTCTGTCCGTCTCTCCAACACACACACACACGCACGAGGTACAACAACACAAGCGCTGAAGGAAGCGTCACTCTCGAACCTCTTGTCTGGTTACAGTAAATCCTGTAAATGGCACGACCGTCTGTTTCCTCTCTGACTCTACACATTTAATTGAATGAGAGGGTCGGCCGGCGTTGTTGTCCGCCGCCAAACCGCTGCAGGATTAACTGGGGCATTTTAAAAAGCAGATTACGGGAGGATTTTGGAGCAGATGAGACCTGTTCTGTTCTCTTCATGTTCCATTAACTAATTGTTACGTATTACCTCGCATGCTCCTCTGATCACACCGGCACGTGGTGGACGATGGGAAACAGGAGGGACTTAGAGAGAGAGCGCTGCGTCAAACGCAAACCCCAGCGGAAGAAACTACTGCAGATGGTAAAGATGTGCATTTTCAGAAGAAAATACTAGTGCACAGAGGCTGAAAAAAATAAGAAAGTTTTAAGTCTTAGGTTGTGTGTAAGTGAAATGCTGCATTAGAGAAGCCTCACATGTAGTCGTATTGCTCGGCTGTCAGCGGTGCACAGAAATAACACGCATCTTTTTAGTACAAAGGTCAAAACAGTAGCTGCTTGAAGAAATGTTTAAAATAAATGGCGATGAATCAGGATTTTTCATGCTAATATTAAATATGAGTGAATAATGTTAAAGGAACATTTTTTTAAAACTGGTGCTTCACATTACCATAGCAATTGAGATTTGAGAGCTATAGCAGAGGAAAAAAAAAATTGGCAACCAACAATTTGATTTTTGCAGTTCCTCACATAAAGCATTACATTACTTCAGAAGACTTGGAATACAGAACATGAACTGTATGGACTATGACTGGTTATGTTCGGCTGTGATTGGTTCATAAATCCTGCCTTTTGAGTTTGTGAGTGTTCCATGTTCGCAAATCAGTCTGAATGAACAATATAACGGTGTTAATGGGAAGCAGACTAATAAAAAAGCAAGCAAACAGCTTACACACTTATATACCGCCACTTTGTCAAGTCAAAATCAAACTTCAATTGGCCTGAAAACATGATCTGTGGGGATTTTAGTAAGCAAACAGCTTGTTGAAATTAAAGGTACTTCTCCGCACCTGTGACCACAGCTGAAAATATGTTAATGATGAAAAACAACAGCCGAACATCAGTTCATAAATAAAATATTTAATTGTTTAAAAAAAAAATACATTGTTTAAAAGATTTCTCCACTTCCAAAATAAAAAGTTGCTGATAATTTACTCCCCCCCGATGTCATCCAAGATGTTCATGTCTTTCTTTCTTCAGTCACAAAGTAATTATGCTTTTTGAGAAAAACATTCCAGGATTTTTCTCCATATAGTGGACTTCAATGGGCCTCAATGGATTGAAGGTTAAAAATGCAGTTTAAATGCAGCTTCAAATGGCTCTAAATGATCGCAGCTACGTAATAAGGGTCTTATCTAGTGAAATGATCTGTCATTTTCTAAAAAAAAAAATTACAATTTATATACTTTTTACCTCAAATGCTTGTCTTGTCTAGCTCTGCTTTGCGCATGCCTACTCTGTGCGCTCAAGTTAAAGGAGAAGTCCACTTCCAGAACAACAATTTACAAATAATTTACTCACCCCCTTGTCATCTAAGATGTTCATGTCTTTCTGTCTTCAGTCGTAAAGAAATTATGGTTTTTGAGGAATCAGGAATCAGGAATTTTTCATTCTGGAAGTGGAGTAAAATTGTTACTGCCTTGATTAGTTTGAAATAAATGTAAAATGCTTAAAAAACTAAAAATGCTGAAATTTATACTTGGTTTTAATAAACAGAATAGCCTATTAATTACATTGTTAATGTAAAAATACAGTATAGATTTTTATTCTGGGAGTGTAGGTAATGTTTAATTAACCAAGAAAATGTGACTGGGACATTAATTTATATTTGATTTAAGAAAAAAAAGATAGATAGATAGATAGATAGATAGATAGATAGATAGATAGATAGATAGATAGATAGATAGAATGACAAAGTGATAAAATTATCACTAGAATGACAGACAGACAGAATGACAGAAAAAAACCACAAAATGTCCTTAGGCTATAGGGCATCCCAGCTTATTTTTAACCCAGCACTACCACTGAAACCTTCAACTGTGAAAATCAGGCCAGCAAATCAGACCAGAGCCGACAGAAGAGCCAAAACTGACATGAACCCAGCTCTGAATCACAGGACAGCTTATATTACAGTGTCCTTCATGCACATAATAGATGTTACCATTAATAAGTTAGAACCATAACAACATGCAATTGCGAGCAGCTTCACAATAATGAAGTGCATGTAGTTAGTATTCATTAGCATTTCCTAATGAAAATACTAAATAACATGAACACTAATGGCAAATTTGACTGCAGTTTTATAACAGGGGCCAACACTGCAGGCTCGGTTTAGGATAATTCCCCATTTGGCTCTGAAAAACATTATCCAGCTGGCTGAGTTCCATGTTTAACCAGCTATATTTGTATCCACAAAGTGTGAAAACAAGTTTACCCTTTTACAGAAATATTCTCCTCATCTATTCCTCTTGGAAAGGGAATGCACATTTTGACAGGGTTAAACTCTGAAGAAACATATTTCTGAAAACTCCAACTATGTTACATAATTCACTATGGCATAGAATCTGTATTCAAACAAGTCGTGCATATTATTATGATTACAAGAACTTGAGGGTTAAAGACACCCAAGTATATTTTTAACCACAGCCGCACCGTCAGAATGAGTTTAACTAACCGAAAAATCAGTTAGCAGGACAGTCCACTGCACGCCATCTGGGATATATGTGTCATCTGTTATGCACCATGTACTTCACATACTGTCTCTTCTGGGGGCGCATGAAGAAGAGTTTCCATTGGTGGCTTTCCCTCAATTCAAGTGTGGCCACCCAGAAAGTAATTCAGCTGAGGGAAGGCAGCCAATCACAGCTCTTCTTCTTGCAGTCTCCTAGAGGCACTTGACATATACATGCATTATGAACTGATGCACAGCCTGTTAGCCAAAGCATGTGAAAAGTACTGAATAAGGCACCATGCATAAGGTAGGGGTCTGAAATTCATAAAATGAAGATTTCTTTTTTCTTTTCTAAAAAGCAAGTGCTCAGTAAAAGTAGGTGCATTTAGAAAATGTGGACTGTCAAACTCAGAGACTTGCAAATTCTGGTTTCCAGTTATTTATAAATGTATATTTCCCATAAATCAAATAAATAAATAAATATTTGTTTGATCATTTCTTGGAAAACAAAAAAAAAACAAAAAAAAAGAAAAGAAAACAGAAAAGAAAGAAAAAAATCTAGCATTTTATGTTAATAATCATATGATAGATAATAGTTTTAAGCATGCAGGGGAAAAGCCTTTGGTAAATGTATAAAATAAAATAAAATAAAAAAAATTTTACAGGCAATTGTCACAAACACACACCCTCTCCAGAATCATTTGAGACATTTAACCTAATTTCAGCACTCTGATGAGTGATGATTTTCTACACAAACAGCAGGTCTTTAGAGGACAACACCATCATACGCTCATCCTGAATGTAGTCTGAACATGACCTGTGTAAATACAAGCAAATATATTCAGATTATTTATGAAGTTCACCGCAATCCGAGGGAAATAATTAAGCCTGCCTGGGCATTTTATACTAAAATCAAAGGAATTCAAATTTCCCTTCATTACTTATTCTTACCAGGTTCAGCTGAAGACATCAAGTTATATAAATATTTAAATTAAGCCAATTATCATATGCACAGGCTTTGCATAAGCCAAATAAGTTCACTATTCATGCACTCAGAGCAAAACATCCACTCGGTGAACAAGAGAGAAACCGCAGGCAACACTGAAGTGTACAGTAGGTAAACAAACTGAACTGCTGCAGTGAGCTGATTACTGAATAAAATAATAATTTAAACAGTAAAACCAATAGTAATGATGACTGCAATAACTACAACAAAACTACAAAAAAAAAAAAAGACAAAAAAAAGTAAGTATGAGCAAAAGTGATGCTTGTGTTAGCAAACAAGTAAAAAAAAAAAAAAAAACAGTAGTAAATAGTCTGCCTCTCCTCTCCAAAATACAAGGTGTCATAGCAACAGTGTAGCAGAACATTTTGCAGGGTGTTTGAAATATTTTAACATCTCTGAAAGCACACAACACCACATCAGTTACAGGACATGAAGCAACCCTGACGGCAGTCTTTACAGCAAGTGCAAGCTGAAGACAGGAGAGGAGGAAACTTCAGCCTCAGCTGTTTTTTTTTTTTTTTTTACAAGACAACAAAAGATCAGAGAGCTTCCAATTCAGCATAGAGCAGCACTGGTACACACAGACATGATGACCTACTTAGAGTTTGGGCTCAGAGTAATTCCTCATGCTGGACCTGAACTCAAAATATAGTGGAAAACAAGATAATGCAATTCTAAATGCAAACAGGCTAAGAACTCTTGTTTGTGTGTTAAACATTAGCACTGATCGCTGGGAAAATAATAACCATTAATAATTAGGTTAGTGATTTAAACAAGCTCAAAAACAAAGCCACAGCCATCACCCTAGCAGCTGCATAGCAACACCCTGGAAACCAACCACCATTAACACCCTAGCAACCACAAAACAACACCCTGTCAGCAACCCACAACACTATAGCAAACACACAGCAACACACCTAATATCTCTCAGAACACCTTAACAAGCACCTAACAACATCCTGGTAACCACCCCAGCAACTGCATAGCGACACCCTGGAAAACAACCCCCACTAACACTCTAGCAACCACATAGCAACACCCTGTCAACCACCTACAACACCATAGCAAATGCACAGCAACATGCCTAAAATCTCTCAGAACACCTTAACAAGCACCTAGCAACATGCTGGCAACCACCCTGGCAACTGCATAGCAACACCCTGGAAACCAACCACCATTAACACCCTAGCAAACTAGGGCTGGGCGATATGGCTGAAAACTGTATCACGATATCAGTGTTTCATATCGGTCGATATCGATAATTATTGATATTTTTTATGACCCATTTAAAATAAGGACCAGGAGAAAAATATATTACATTTAAAATATATCAATAAAATATATCACAAACCGTTTACAGTTTCGATTATCTGTAAAGAGTCGCTTCCCCTGTTAGAAGGAAAAAATCAAGTGATTGCGCCGGCGCCGCACGCGCACACACAATCAGCCAAACATATGGGGAAAAAAAAAAAAAAATAAAAAAAAAATAAAAATCACACTGCTTAATCGTTATCAACGTACTGCCGTGATATTATGCCAAACATTTTTTATGTGGATATTGTAATGCGAGAAGTACAAAACCAGGTTTACATAGTAAATAATATTTTAGCATTCAAATACATCTTGAATACAGAGACATTGGATTCGTGTCGTATGAGACCCAATGTTAGTTTCAGTTTAGCTTTAGCCTAAACGGTTTCGTTTTTGCTTGTCCCCTAGCTTCTTATATTTTTCATTCTTGTTCTTTTCTAAATACTGTTAAATTGAAATGATTTTTTGTGGAGTGAGGGGAACTAAAATAGCCTAGCCTATGTTTACAGTGTATTGTAAATATTTCACGACCTGGTGTCTTTCTGAATGTAATAATAAAATGCGACTTAACGTTATAGGCCTACGCGATTTATCTTTTTTCTCTCAAAAATGCAATTTCTTTTTATTTTAACCATCCAGAAAACGTTTTAAAACGTGTATAAGCTTTTTATAACCTGGCTTCTCGACCGTGCTAAGCGGAAGCATGTCTTTGGCTATATGATATGCCACTGCCTCCATTATATCTTTGTACCGTTTAGATTCTTTGTCATAAGGCACTGATGCAGAATACCTCTCCATTGTGGTCTGCTGCTTGTGCGGTGTTGCAGCTACAGATGTTGTTGGTTGAATACGGCTGTGCTCCAAAGGGTGGTACATCAAGTTCGTGGTATTACCAGTCTTGGCAGGGACGACGGTCTTGCATAATTTGCAGACGACACTGGTCTGACTACGGTCAGACTTATAATATCCAAAAAACTGCCATACTGGCGAGCTGACTTTTCCTCTTTTATTTACAATTTCCTCGCTCGCTGCGGCACTCATTTTCTGCTTATGAAGAGGAATCCAGCAGACCAGCACGAGACAACGATATGGCGCAACCAAAATTGATACTGTTACATGATTGGCTGTTAGCGTGTCTCTCCCAACGTTGCTAGGTTACCAGAGAGCGAGTGCCTTTGTTAATGCAACCAAACTTGCTTCGCAACCTCTGTTTTCTTCCCACGAAGAATAAAAAATATCGAACGTTTTATCAAACACATTTTTTATTGATATCGATCACGTGTCTATCGCGATACATATCGTTATCGTTTTATCGCCCAGCCCTATAGCAAACAAATAATAACACCCTGACAGCAACTTACAACACCATAGCTAACGCACAGCTACATACCTAAAATCATTTAGAACACCTTAACAAGCACTGGAGACCCTGGAAACAAACCACAACTAACACCTTAGCAACCACATAACATTGCCCTGTCAGCAACTTACAACACCATAGCTAATGTACAGAAACATACCTAAAATCCCTCAGAACATCTTAACAAGCACTTAGCAACACCCTGGAAACCACCCTGGCAACTGCATAGCAACACCCTGGAAACCAACCACCACTAACACCCTAGCAATCACATAACAACGCATTGTCAGCAACCTACAAAACCACAGAAAACACACATCAACATACCTAAAATCCCTCAGAAAAGCTTAACAAGCACTTAACAACACCCTGGCAACCACCCTAGCAACTGCATAGCAACACCCTGGAAACCAATCACCTTTAACATCCTAGCAACCACATAACACCCTGTCAGCAACCTACAAACCATAGCAAACACACAGAAACATACCTAAAATCCCCAAGAACATATTAACAAGCACTTAGCAACACCCTGGAAACCACCCTGGCAACTGCATAGCAACAACCTGGAGACCAACCACCACTAACACCCTAGCAATCACATAACAGCACTCTGTCAGCAACCTACAACACCACAGAAAACACACATCAACATATCCCTCAGAAAACCTTAACAAGCACTTATCAACACCCTGCCAACAGCTGCATAGCAAAACCCTAGCAACCACATAACAATGCTCTGTCAGCAACCTACAAAACTATAGCAAACACACAGCAACACCTAAAATCCCTTAGAACACCTTACAGAGCACCTAGCAATACCCTGGCAGCCACCCTAGCAACTGCATAGCAGCACCCTGGAAACCAACCACCTAGCAACCTAGCAACCTGGTGACCACCCTCAACAGTGCAGCATTGTGGTGGTGAGTTATGCACAGGCAAACAACAGTCATTTGAATATATAGGAGCTCATTCTGAACCAGACTGGTGTAAATGTCTGCTTGAGAGTATGATGAATACAGCAGTGAAAATGGAAACAGTGTAACAGCTCAACACTTTGTTAATCATTTCCATTATCAGCCTCGTTGCCATAACAATGACCTGTCTGGTCCTTTGATGACTGTATCATTCATCACGATAAGCATCACTACACGACTCCTGAACGCTGAAGGATGCAAACAGGTCACCTCTCTCTCTGCCTATATATCTGCACTGCGGCTTTAAAGAATCACCCAGAGCTCGTGCGTGTGTGCGTGTGTGTGCGCGTGTGTGCTTGAGCTCTCCGACGGCTCTCTGACCCAAATTCAGCTCCTCTTCATCCAGCAGACAGGTGGAGATTGGCCACGCTAGGACTGTGCCGCAGTGTTCCGCATGCCATCTTAAAGCAGCTATATTTATTCTAAGGAGGACACTGTGCTGCTTTTCCTCCCGGAACTTCTGATAAGTTGACGCTGGGCTAAACGGGCCACAGAAACCATCAGGGAGTCTGAATTAGGCTGAGTCACACGCAAAACACACTGGTGTGAACTCTGAGATCTATGACAAAAAACACAATGTTCTACTTTTCTGCTCTTTTTTTCCCTTTCCACTCAAAATATGATCAAATGTTTTCTGCAAAGGTCTTCTGCTACAGAACAAGGCCTCATCTTGATTTTCACACATTATAAATTCAACACCCACATACAAACAAATACAATCACTGTATTCACACACTGCATGTTCATGCACTCCTGTCTGACCGAAGCTTTACATCTCATGTAAATGGATAGAAGTTTTGGGTCACGCTCCATAATGACAGCCAGTGAATGTAGTGTAACATATGGCTCCATCCAGTGCACGACAATGGTACTACAAGTGTAAGTAAGTTACAGTAGTTAAATAGGTAAGTAAATTAATAAATAAATTAATAAAAAGTATTTATTTATTTTGCTCTGGCTATTTGCTCACTTACACTCAGATGCCAAATGGTACTTTTCTCAGTGCTAATCACGATGGACCAATTAGAGTTTGTGATTACTGGACAAAGTATTTTATTTTACTTAATGACACCTGTGCACAGATGACAGCAATTAAAGTTTAATAACTAAAATAAATGAACCAAAACCCAAATAACTGTTTATTTTAATTTGAAAAGAAAGTAAATATGTAAGCAAGCAAGCAAATAGATAAATACATTTATTTCTATAGTTCTCCAGTGATTTATTTATTATTTATTGTAAATAAAATACATATGTTTCTGTGTTAAATAGAATCTCCAACAAAATATTCCAAAGTACATTTCTCCCATGGCTGTTTTAAAAAGGCACAAACCCTAAATCCCATGTTTTTGTTGTAAAACTTTATGCTTGATAAACTATTATCTAACATTAATTTAACATACCACAAGCAGCTAATGGTAAGTGGGTCAATATCACTGTAGGGTGCCTTTTGGTGTCCTGTACATAACTCATTTGTCATGATAACTTAACATAAAAATGACTATGAAAGGGTGTGTTGTATTAGTCTAAGTGTTTATATTTATAACAAAAGCATTACTTGTCCCTTTAGATACATTTTCTAGATTTTGTAAAGCTTTTTATAAGAGGATGCATGTTATTTTGCTATGTCCCATGCTCTGCTCATTAAATTTGAATGAGAGCAGAATATAGTCAAATGTTCTCCTGTTAAAATTTTGTTAAATAAGAGATTACTCAATTTGAGTGTATTGATCATTTGGTAATAAAAACAATATTTTTATTTAATAAAAAAAGAAGAGTTTGTCCATGTCCCTTGAATGGTTGTCCACCCTGTCATAATGGGGAATCCATCACTTTAAGAAAAGGCCGTCCCCTTTAGTGACATCTGGACAGCAGATTTTTTTGTCTCTTCAGTGGCGGGAATTTTAACGGCTGAGGTGAGTAAGTTGGTGACTTTTAAATTGACAAATTTTCTTTGTATGAGTTTGCTTACTTGCATTTCCTAAGCTTAACATGTCCACCCTGTACCATTACAGTATTTTCAAAATATGTACATTTAAATATACCAAATTCTCTTCAACAACCAGACAGTCACAGTTTTTTGTAAGCTATGCTAATTGAAGCTAAAAAAGTCCACCCTTTCGTGTCGGCCACTCATAACATTCATTTGTAGTTAATATTGCTAAAAACTAAAATGAATTGGGGGGTGAGGGGGGTAATCAATGTGACTGAGAATGTAATTATATTATTTATTATTATTATATTTTTTTCAAAGTTGAATAAATGAAGTCATGGTTTGTGTGTTTTGCTTTATGTGTCCAGCCCGTCTTGTGCTGGTCCACCCTGTCGATATTTTAAATTAATATTTTAAATAATAATTCAATCATTTCTGTATAATCCAGTGTGTTCAATAGCTAGGTATGGGGGCAATAACATGCAAACAAAAAAACTGCATCCAAATATCACAGTTTTCTTCAAATAAGAAAAAATGCATGTGCGAATTGTATGAGTTTCTTTAAAAACACATGGATAAAATCTTTTATGTTTTTATAATCTGAAAGCAAACTAATTACCCTGTTTAGGAAAGGGACAATATACCTTTCAGAAAATATCATTTGCATCTTAATATTGCAATGAAAATGTATTTAATAAATGTAATATATATGTCCATGACAGAGTGGAGATATCTTAGGGTTTATGCTTCAAATAATGGCCCATAATTATCTAAAAAAAAACAAAACAAAATGTGTGGGAGCTCAGCTAATATATTTTATAGTAGTTGAGTGTCTACTCATCTATGACATAAAGAGAAAGGAAAATTAAGACCAAAATTGTTGAGTATTGTGAGGCTTGAAAGACACTCTATGGTGATATTGACCCAAGCATATCAAAAATATGCATTCCCCTGTTAAACTGGTCATTTTGGCTGACAACTGGAATCATACAACAATACAATTTGACAATCATTTAAACTGATATTCAATTATAGAAGCCTATTTCTGCCGTAAAAAAAAGGTAACTGTGACGTTTATCTCACAATTAAAACTTTTTTTAATCAATTTTGTTTACATCTCGCAATTTAAGAAAAAAAAATAAAATAAATCTGAATTGTGAGATATATATATTGCAAGATATAAATGCAGGATAGTGAGATATAAACTCAGAATTGCTAGAAAAAAGTCTTTGTGAGATGAAAAGTCAGAATTTTTATTTTTTTTTTTAATGGCACAAACAAAACAGAATTGTAATTTCCATGTAAACTCCAAATTCTGAGAAAAAAAGTCAGAACTGCAAGGAATAAAGTCTGAATTGTGAGGTATAAACTCAAATTTGTAAGATTGTAAGTTGTAATTGTGAGAAAAAAAATTCACAATTTTTTGTTCCATGGCAAAAACAAGCACCCATTTTCAATTAATTTTTATGTTACTGCAGGATTTTTCACCTTATAAATATTTCTTAATATTGTGACCTAAAAGAAACATTAAATGAATATGATTCTGAGAAGTGATAATAACTGCAGGAACTATGGCATTTGGGTTGAAACAATTGCCGCCACAGTAAATGTTCATTTTATATAATTATTGTTATAGTACTTAAATATAACATGTAATTTGTGTAACATGGAAATTGTAAAACAAAGTAAACACTATTTTTTTCCCTTTTCTTTTTTCTTGAAGTAATCCTCTAGTCAGAACTCTCTCTCTCTCTCTCTCTCTCTCGCTCACACACACACACACACACACACACACCTGTTGGCTGCAACAGCACCTGCCATTGTTCTGTCACCTGTCCATCACGTTCACACACATGGAGTTCAACACTGCAGATCACAGTACATGTGGAGTTACACAGAACAACACTACAGTCCAGAGAACTGCTCGGGGTAAGTGCGTTTTTTTTCGTACTTACTTTCTCTATACACATACAAGCAGCACTGAAGTGTGTTTATATAAAAACAGCAGAAATCTGTTCTCAATTGCAGTCAAATGAACAAGTGTGTGTTTCTTAGTTTAGTCTACCAAAATGGTCAAATCTGAAGAGTGTTGATTGAAAACGTCTTCAATGTGATCTTTAATCACTTAAGTGTCCATAATATTTATCAAATTGCAAATACCTCTAATTCTAAACCTGTAATTAGATAAACAACCTATCTGTGCTTCAAACATACTTAAAGATTTAAGCTGTGGCCTTCTATTGATGTGAATGTTGTTCAGGTTTGCTTTGACGGTGAATTATAAGAAGCTTAATTCATGTGACACACAACAGGGGGCGCTGCACAGAATCAAATAAATCCTTCTATTAAATGTACTTTCTTTGTACAGTTTACTAGTGTAGATGCATTTGTAACACATTTAATAGAGTTCAGTATTGATGTCATTTTAATGTAGTCAAAAATGAAAACTAATGTGCCATAGATAATTTAATTACTTTTTTCTCATGTGGGACACATTAGGAAATGTTTAGTGTCTGTCAGCCTCCAAAACCACAAAACAAATACAAAAGGACCACTTTTACAGTGATTTTTTTATTCCTTTTGCCACTTGAAAGACCTTGTTCACCATCTATTGCTGTTGTTCTTAACACTTGAATATACCTGAAAAAATAGTTTTCGGTTGAGTGAAACAGGACATCAGTGTCATATCAAATATAAGATGAACAAATATTAAGTCTTTCTTGCTGAGAGCATAATGAAAGCTCAATAGTCTTTTGAAAGGGAAAGCACGGGTTTATGTAACACAGCTGCAGCTTCACAATAAACCCTGTGATATCAATTCATTCTCACTTAGAGACTGTTGATTTTGGATCCGATCCATTTTGTTTATGTCAGTGCATTAAAAAATGATCTTGCTCCACATCAGGAGCTCGATTTACACTCTGATTGAGGTCTTTTCTTCTCTGACGTATTAATAGAGGACACATAATACACAACCGGGTGGAGAACACTGATGAATAACCATCTCAGAAAGAGCTATTCAGATGATTCATTTAGATGGGTGTATTAATTGTGCAAGAGAATATTACATTAGTTATGAGCAGACCAGAAACAGCTTACAAAATTTAACCAATCTCAGAATGCAGTGCTGTGAACTGTCCAAAATATTGGAAGAAATAAAGAAATCCGATGCATTGTTAATATTCTCCCTCAAGGCTGTACTTACTTGATAAAAAATACAGTAAAATTATGAAATATTATTACAATTCAAAATAACAGTTTTCTATGTGAACATATTTTAAAATGTAATTTATTGCTGTGATCAAAGCTGCATTTTTAGCATCATTACTCCAGTCTGCAGTCACATGATCCATCAGAAATCATTCTAATATGCTGATTTGCTGCTCAAGAAACATTTCTGATTATTAGCAATGTTGAAAACAGCTGTGCTGCCCAATGTTTTTGTTTAAACTGTGATACATTTTATCTTTTGATGAACAGTTCAAAAGAACAACATTTGAAATAGAACTCTTTTGCAACATTATAACAAATGCTGTAAAATAATATAATGCATTAACTAATGCTAACAAGTGAGGCTCTACTGTAAAATGTTAAAGAAAAAAATATGAATATAACTCATCTAATTATGAAAAGTATTAAAAAGTATAGTCCAGTTCAAAACATTAAGTCCATCACTGCTTTGTGCTATTTGTAGAAGTTGCTGCCTATGTAGATTGCTACAAATCGCTCACTTATAAGTTTCTATTTCAGTCGGGATGTGCCCTAAGAAGGCAGCTGCCTATATAAGGCAGCTCATTAGGTTTTGGAGCAGAGCCATAATGTTGAAAACCACCAACATGTGTAAAACAACAATATACTGTATATCCCTGCTGAGCAAGCTATGACTTGTTGTCTTTAACTGCTATAATGACAGAAGCCATGTGGCGGTAACAAAATGAATACGGGTGAAATTTCTGCTTGTTTCAGGAAGGCGAGGTCAAGTTTAATCTCTTGTCCGCTGATAAACGTCTCTGACGGTCTGAGCGCCAGACGTGAAGTCACTGTTATCGGCGGAGCCATGTGGGTTCACGCTCATGTCACGTCTACAGAGTGTGTTTGTACAGGAAGTTTTGTCTGACCGGCTGAAGCCTTCAGAGAACAGAGCCATAATGAGTGTTATCCTGCCTCTGTGGTTGTTACAATAAATCCTAGACAACATACAGACATTTTCAGTGTATAATTCATGTCTACAGGGAGAAAAAGCTCCTGGAGTGCAGTGTGATGTTCATGTGAATCCTTTATGAGTCATTTTTCACAGAGCTGCTGTTCAGGATACAGACTTATAACCCTGACACTGAAAAATATCAATGTGAAATGCTGTTCAAAACACACTTCACTGCCATATTCCGACATATAGTCAAGAAGTAGAACATAAACTGAGTTTATCAATCAGGAACGGTGAAACGTAGGCAATGGATATGGACTGATGAGGTTAGATGAAAAGAAAAGTCATTTCAGAACATGTTATTACGTTTTGATGGAACAACATGCACTGATGAATAATGCCCATTAATATCAGGAACATTTTAATAATGTAGTAAACACCCAGCTTTCAGGGAACGTTGTTAGAACAAGTCCTCAAATTTTATTCAAAAACAATAACATTTTTATAACTTAAAGGAGAACTTCCAGAACAACAATTTACAAATAATTTACTCACCCTGTGGTCATCCAAGATGTTCATGTCTTTCTGTCTTCAGTCGTAAAGAAATTATGGTTTTTGAGGAAAGCATTTCAGGATTTTTCTTCATATAATGGACTTGGTACCCCGATTTTGAACTTCCAAAATGCAGTTTAAATGCAGCTTCAAAGGACTCTAAACAATCCCAGCCGAGGAAGAAGGGTCTTATCTAGCAAAAGATTGGTCATTTTTTTCGAAAAATACAAATTTGTATCTTTTTTAAGCACAAAAGCTTGTGTAGCACAGGCTCTGGGATGCGCGTCCATGACGCTACGAATTAGTGATGGGTCGTTCTTGAACGATTTGTTCATTTTGAACTAATCTTTAATGTGACTAAGGAATAACGAATTGTGTCGGGAAGTGATTTGTTCAGTCGCGCATGCGCAACGTCCTATTAGGTTCTGTACTGAAATTAGTTCACCTGTTTCGAGTCTTCGGGTTTTCCGAATCGTTCGTTCATCTTATGGGACTGTCACGTGATGAACGAACGACTCGAACCCGAAAACTTGTCAGATAAGAGGTGAGGTGAGCTAATCATAGACTAAAGACCCAGGTAAACAATGAATAAATCTTTTCTGTTTCTTATAGCATTATAGTTTTGTCTTGTTTGTAGTGTGATCAACGTTTGTGTAAGCAGTAGATGTGTTAGGCAAGTAAAATGTAACATTTTAATTATATTTTGCTAAAATGAACAAAATTGAAAAAAGATTTGTTCATTTTTCTGAACAAAACTTAAAGGTCTGAGTCGGAAAAATGATCCGTACTACCAATCACTACTACGAATCATGTCTTAGTTCATCGTCTGTGTACTCCAGCTCAAAAAAGTAGAGAATAGCGAAAAACTCCATCTTATTTTCTCCTACAACTTCAGAATCGTCCGACATCGTTGTACCTTTTTGTTCGTAAACAGCATTTGACGTACTTGCACTTTCTTAGTCTTTGCGCGTTCGCTTTGTAAACACTGGATCTGTAGTTCCGCCTACGTTCTGCATGACCTTTTGACGTGATTCAATAGTACGTAGCGTTGTGGACGCGCATCCCAGAGCCTGTGCTACATGAGCTTTTGTGCTTAAAAAGTATACAAATGTTTATTTTCTGGAAAAAAAAAAAAAAAGACAGATTGTTTTGTTAGATAAGACCCTTCTTCCTCGGCTGGGATCGTTTAGAGCCCCTTGAAGCTGCATTTAAACTACATTTTGGAAGTTCAAAATCAGGGCACCAATGAAGTCCATTATATGGAGAAAAATCCTGAAATGCTTTCCTCAAAAACCATAATTTCTTCACAGCTGAAGACAGAAAGACATGAAAGACATCTTGGATGACAAGGGGCTGAGTAAATTATTTGTTAATTGTTGTTCTGGAAGTGGAGTTTTCCTTTAATAGTAATTTTTAGAATATATTTTTGTTAGCTGGTTAAGGTCACTTTTGAGCTTGTGATGACTTTACAGAAGAGATGAGAACATTGGATTGGAGGATGATAATGTCAGATTAATAGAAAAGTTGCTTTGGAAGCACAGCAGGTTATTACATTTCGACTAGGGATGCACATTATTAAAATTCTGGCAGATGCAGTAATTACTTTCACGTTATGGCTGATATTAAAATTCTTTCCTATTTTAGCTAAATAAATTATAAATTGGAACACTACAAACTACAATAAATCATTTTAAAATTGGGCATTACACCATTAAAACCTAAACCATAAAAAGGGATATTCATTTAATTTAACAGTTATATTAAATTACTTGATTTTTCAAAGATTACCTTTGAGTGTGATTATGGAAAAGATAATCCTGAGCAATTAAATATCAGCCAATATATCCGATATCAACTGTTACTAATTTAAGAAAAATCTCTAATATCAGCTGATAACCAATATACAATAGTGCCAACGTATTGTGTATAAATAACAGATTATGAACATTTTCATGAAAACATTATTTTTAGTCTAATGACATGTACTGATGACTCATGCGCAATTAGTAAATGAAAAAGTAAATAGCCAATGTTTGATTTTGTACACAGTGTTAGAGAAGCTTTACATCACCTGTTTTCCAAACCACTCAATATCTCTGTTGGTCAGATGAGTGTGACAGGCTGACGCTGTGTATGAGGTTCATTTTGCACTCAGGTCTGGATGTGATGGTTCAGCATAAGAACAAATGGAGTTAGACAGAGTTGTGTGTGTGTGGCTCTCAGACTAATGACTGATAACACACTCAGTGTAAACACAGCTAATCTCCTCACAAACACAGAGACTCAGCAAAATAGGTGTGTTTGCCTGCAACTTCCAGACATTCACACACTCGTATCTGCTGAGCTTAAAGCAAACACTCAGAAAAGATGTGACAGGAGTGACTGACCTCCTCAGTCTCACAAACACATTCACCACACACTCACTTGTGTGATATTTCACTCAAAAAAAAAAAAAAAAAGGAAACAAGGGTGAAATTTTAATCTTTGGAATAATTATTATTTTAAAAACCCTAAACCGCTGCAGGTTATCATCAGCCAGTGGAGGGCACTGTTTTACATATGTCCTTCATTAAAATCACAGTACTTCCACAGGCATGAATGCAAATTCATATATCAACTTTTTTTTATTGTTGTTGATAATGCTGTGAAAATGCATGTAAGCTTTCTCAGCATGTGTCTGCATGTGGACCGGATTTTCACCCAGATTCACTGCACTCCCTCCTGTTCGTCTCGTGACTAAAAGCCCCTCGTCTCTGATACAGTTTCCCGAAACTTTGTAGAGTTATAATGAGTTTCAGCCGCTCTGCTCTGCATCTGAGATTCATTAAGGCAGAGGAGAATGCAGTCGAGTCTCTCTTTATGAGAGAATCACTAATTTCTGCTGTCTTTTCAGCTGCAGTGTGCTGTAGTTCACACGACACATCCAGCAGCATGACATGACATTTTTCTAATTTTTATTTAATCATTATGCAGTTTTTATGAAGTCAGATACATAGAGTAAAGCTACGTGGGATATTTTTAAAAATGCATCTGCCACACTATTAAAACAAACTGCAAAACAAAGATAAAAGGGTGTATCAAATCTGTCAGGAGTCATATTTCACCTCAAAATCGAAAAGAAAAAAATAAATAAATGAAGCTTATTAGATTACCATTAATTATTAAAAAATGCATTTTGTTCTATTAAAAAATGATAATAATTATTAATACTAAAATAATCACATAATCTTAAATGTAAAGTACATTTTTAAAAGTGTAATAACAAGCATCGCTGCATCATTTTTACTAACATTTACTAACTTTTTATTTACAGTTATTTCAATAATAATAATAATAATAATAATAATATAATACTTTAAAATAATCGTAAAATTCACAAAAAAACAAAAGGTCCTTACATTTCTTTCTTTCTTTTTTTCTTTGTTTTTATTTTCTCTTTGATTTTAGTGAGAAACATGACCCAGAAACTTCATAAACTTTCCCAGGTATATAAAAATTATAGCCTAAAATAGAGATGTTGAAAAACAGACCATTTGTCCATTTGCGTGGACAAGTACACTAATGTCATCTGTCATATTAACCAGACTGTCAACACTCTTCTATAAACAATCCCAAAGCCAGCCATGATAGGCTACTAAAACATACATGCTATGATTTTGATATTTGATCAGAAATAAAGGTAAATGTTTACTAAGAAAAACCCATCTGTAAAATGCATCAAAGTCAAGTATGAACCAAATGTGATTCCTTCAGCAAACTACAACTACTAGCAACTGAACGTTTACATAATAAAACCATATTTGTACTCAAGGATGCACAAAATCAAAGAGTAAACAGCTACTGTAGAGTATCTAAGGTAATTTAGACAGAGCCTCACGGTACATCTGTGCTCTATAAGCATTCCCTTCGGGTGATCGCGTATGACTGTCCAGTTTCTATACAGGCATTCACATTAAACCCACACACACACACACACACACACACAAGTACGAGCGCCCGTACATCTGAACAGTCTGAGCCGCATCTGCAACAATTTAAAATGCCAAATTGAATTAGAGCTGCTCTCCATCCTGTGTGTCTGTGTGTGTGTTTGGACGGTCCAGCCGTTTGTGTTTGTCCTGAATAGTGAATGCATGCATACCTTCACCATTACACAAGGGAATTGTGTTTCTCCTAAATTCACCAGAGAAGAAAAGAGAAACCTACAAGGTATTTTAATGACAGTAAAATGTATTTCCGTCCACATTACGGTCAGCAGCGGTGCAGAAATACACGGTGCATTTGGGTGTGTTTGCCATGATTAGGCCGTCTGGCTCATACTATATTTAAATGGGGTGTGTCTCTCTCTCTCTCTTACACACACACACACACACGCACAAACAGAGACATTATTCAGGTGCTCTGTTTGTCTTCTCCACCCCTGTCCAGTGCACACAAACCCCTGCAAACATCAGCTGAGAGAAGGAGAAACACATCTAGAGCGTATAGTGTGTACGTGAATTTTAGCAGATTAGCAAACAAACAAAAAGAAGAAAAAGTTACAAAAAAGTCACTATAACTACCACTTTCATGATAAATACACTGTCATAATATTAATAATATGGCATTCTCATAAGAATCTTATAGTGCTATGCTGTAAAAATGAGTTTTCAAAGTTTTAAATACACTCTGGAGGACATTTTTATAAGAAAATATTTCAGTCTTTCTACATCAGAGTTTCATGTGTAATTCAGTGCGTTACTTGCCATCTCTTTGTATTCATTTGTAAAATTTACTATCAATTTCTTGCAAAGTCACTTTTTTTCAGTGCATGCAAATAATATGATATGCCAATATCATAAACAGCACCATACTGTAGTGTACAAAACCATACTTTGGTCATTTTTGAAAGGTATTCGTAATTGCAGCTATAGGCCAGAAACAAAGAAATGCAAAATTACAGCAATCAAGAGGAGATATATTCTGTAAATCAGACTAAAATGACTTTCATTTCTAGTTTGAGTACAGTGGTTTCTCCTCACACACACACGCACGCACGCACGCACGCACGCACACAGATGTAAATGGATTTGACAGATGAAGTGAATCATTGTCTGTGACTGAAAGAGATTCTACGAAAAAACCCAGTTCACACATTCATTCATGCACTTCCATTGTCTCGTTATTGAAATTGAGAAGAGACCTCCATTCACCTACAGTCGACCCCACCCTAACACACACATACACACAACCACACATTTGTTTTTCTATCATGATGGGGACTTTCCATTGACTTCCGCCTTTTTTTTTTTTTTTTTTTTTTAACCTAAAACGAACCCTCACACAAACATTCCTGCATTTTACATTTTCACTAAAACAGTTTATCAAGCAGTTTTAACAGACATTTTGCCAAGACATCAAAAAACACACACTGTTGAACTGAAACAAGACTCAACTGACTTGAGCTGAATCATCTTCTGTAGAGCTGTTATAGCTGAAATTAAAGTCATTTCATAATTGATGAACTTTGGAACACTCTTACTATGCAAACCTTCTTTAAAACAATATGTATTGTATAAAGCACTAGATACACCTGCACACTCCAGAAAAGAGGTACAAAAGCTTTCACTGTGGCAGCACTCTTTTAAAAAGTACTAATATGTATAATTAAGGCACTAATATGTACACTTTAGGGACAAATATGTACTTTCAAGGTACTAAATGCATCTTTTAGGTGTGAATAAGGTACAAAGGTGTATCTTTTGAAAGTGTACCATTACATGGACAGCTTTTGTACCTTTGAATGTGCAGTAGTTTATGTTGTTGTTTGGCTGTTTATTCTGCTGTGGTGATTTCAGTGGGTTTATTATGTCGGCGTGACAAGGCCAACATAGTGTTATTGTTCAAACGCTGTATCTATTAGGTACTTCCAGGCAACGCTTTGTCAAGCTGAACTCAAAGTCAAGGTTTACGAAAGGCTGTCTTGATAAATCTTTCTTTTCTAGTCTAGATTAGAGAGAGAATCTTCTTACTTGACATGTCTCAATACACCACCAGAGATCATAAGTGTGTATTTTGATTAGGCTTGCTTGATTAAGCCAACGTACTGTTCTACTGTTTCTCCTTCCGAGACTAAATTTCCTAGTGTTTTCAATCTATAACTACTGGTCTAACTTAGATTGCTATATCTTTTCTAAATTATCTGACTTAGGGTTTTTATAAACTGGACAATCAAAATGATGAAAAACACCATGAGCTTTCATTGAGGGGGTCAAAATTTTGAACAGTAACACTAGGCCATGCCAATTTATGCTACCAATGTGCAAAATCATGCTAACAACATAAGCAATGCTAGCAACATGTCAAAACCCCGATAGTATGTGTACATCATGTAGGCGCCTACTGGACATCTGCATTTGCATCTACAAGACGCTTTTGTAGCGTGTTTGCTCATCTGCAACATGTCTCTAGGACATTTCCTAAAAAGACGTTTAGAAGATGTCTTTAAGATGTTTATGATTTAGAATGCATGTAAAACTGACATTTTAAAGACGTCTATCAGATGCTTGCACACAGCAGATGCTTTCCAGATGAAGCGATCTTTAACAGACCTTTTCCAAACCATGTTAACAACATGCTACAACATACTAAGAATATGTTAAATCACACCAGCAACTTGTTAAAACATGCTAACAATGTTCTAAAACATGCTTGCAACATGGTAAATCATTAAAACATGCTAGTAATGTTAGAAATCATGCTAGCCCTGCTGAAAAAAAAAAACAAAAAAAAAAACAGCTACAACCAGCCTAGGCTGGTTGGCTGGTCTTAGCTGGGTTAAGCTGGAAGTAGCTGGTTTTAGCTGGTCTCCCAGCTTGGCGAGACTGGTTAGGCTGGTTTTAGCTGGTTGTTCCAGCTGGTCTCCCAGCCTGACCAGCTATGACCAGCCTGGCCAGCCAAGGAAGTGGCCAAAACCTCTCTAAAACCAGCCTGCCGACCAGCTAAGACCAGCCTGGATGACCAACTAAAACCAGCCAACCATCTTAGGTTGATTTAAGCTGGGGGGGGGGGGGGGGGTCCCAGCAGGGAGCAACATGTGTTAGCAATGTACTAAAATTTTAGTTCTTCTGAGTAATTAAACATACATTAAAACAAAAGAAGTGGGATGGCTTGAAATCATGAAGTAGGCCTACATGCAGTACAGTGGTCATTCATTCTCTCTGACAAATGCTGATGGATCTCCCGACAAATAGAGCAGTTCCTGTTGCAGTGTTTTGTTTATTTACATGCGAGTCTTTTCCCTAATGGCAATGTCAAAATTGGTCAATGGAAAGGTCATTGTTTCCTTTGGAAAGTATTTTAATGAGCCCTGAAGTCATTTGATCTCCATTCACAGCCCTGTCAGCCACTTGTGCCAAAGAAAGCAACACCGACCGACCAGTTTTTCAGTCTTTCAGCCCATTTGGTTGTAGAAAATTCACATTAATTTCTTCACTGGGATTTCAAGAAGCTTTTTTTAAATAATGACTTTTAATAGCACAGTAAATCACAATTTTTTATGTGAAGCAGAAAATTTGAAAATGTACTACTTGTATTACTACTACTAATACCACTCCTCCAATGAGGCACTGCTAATGATGTACAGTAACTCCTGACTATGAGTGACCACATATATTTTTTTAAGTTATACTTGTAAATAAACTTTAATTCAAGTATGATTAGCAGTGTAATTTTAGTAGTAATTTTATGTAAATATCTAAGTATTTAATATACAAGTATAATATATAAATATATGATTATTAAGAATTTTTCAATTCAGTTTTAGTTATTTTAGTACATTAAGGAAAACTAAATGGAAATCAGAAATGCTGTGTTTTTTATATATTATTTTATTTCAGTTACCGTTTTTTTTTTTTTTTAAAGGTTTTAGTTTTAGTTAAACTAATAATAACCCTGCTGATTGGATTTTTTCTTCTCTTTTTTTTTAAATAAAGTTGAAATCACACAGACTGGCTTCTACAAAATCATATATCATCCTTTAACAGGTTCAGAGCTCAAGCAACACCTGTCATGAAAGATTTATATGCCATTGCTAAAAATCTATTTCTCTACAGAGAAAATAAATAGGACTTTTTACAGCTGGAGGTCGACTTGTTGTTTCTTAATGGCTGAAACTGCCACTGAAACACCACTGACTATGTTCCTTCAGTTCCTTTAGTTGTAACGAGATTCTGACAGACCAGGAAAACACAACTGAGCATGCTCAGATTTAACTTTGGATTACACAGAAGACTGAAATAAGAATGACTGCTTCAAAACTACAAACACAAGACTTAAACATTATATGTGTTAATATACTAGCTGAAATAATAATTTATAGACCTTGTCTGTGCAAAGTTACTCCTCCCACAACTCCATTTATAATAAAGCTATCGTATGATTACCAGAAAGGGATGCAACATAACTAACCAATCTGCTTGCATAACTAACATAACACAAAATGGCAACATAACTAACCAAAACCACTCCACCTACAAGAATTACACCAGTAATGCATAACCAGAAGTCCATCTGCCTAGAAAAGCAGTCCCTGCTCTAAAAGGATGATGTCACTTTAAAGAAAATACATTTTTGTATGGAATATTTAATATAAAAGAACTACATTGCATTTCTTAAAAAAAAAATAAAAATAAATGTCTTCTTCATGCTACACAAACTGCAGATCTTGCTGCATATCCATCTACAAGCTTTACAAGAATATACACAATGATTTCTGCAATCAAACAGAACAATTTTTTTTTTCCATTTCATCTTTCATATCAGAGTAAAGTCTGATCCATAGGCTTTGATTTTGATGCTCTCTGCACATCACAGTTCAAAAGCCTCATTCCTAGAGTCACGTTGATAACGTATGCTCATGAAACACTAAAGGATAAAGCAGAAACAGATGATGGTGATCAGGTTACAGAAGTGTCCGGCTCTGCTGTTTAGTTATTAAAAGAGAGAGAGAGAGAGAGAGAGAGTGAGAGAAATAGAAGAATAAGTGTGTTTAATACAATGAACTCAATATAGAGAATCTGCTTGTAAACCAACCTCGTAAACCAACTAACACTAGTTCAGACCACTTGTTAACATTTCAGGTTGATCTCTCACACATACACACTCATGCACTCAAATCATCCACAGCTGTCTCTAGTCCAGATGTGTTCTTCAGGCTAAAACTGATATCTAACACATTCTTCTGTTAGCTAAATTTTTCCATCTGTAAAAAAAAAAAAAAAAAAAAAAAAAAAAAGGATCAATTTCACATTCCTCTTTTTAGATTTCTTTTTAAATAATATCTGAGGATCACTAAACAAGATATTTTGCAGAATGTCCAAGCTGTTCTTTTCCACACAATGGAAGAGTGAAGGGATGTCCAAGGGTTGTCAAGCATATTTGCATTTTCATGAGTTTTCTGAAGTAACATTGCAGCTATGAGTGAGAACAGAATAAAATTTAAGCGATGAAAATCTCCACTGGTACAGCTCTCAAATCTCATTTATGTTTGCATACACTGGGGGAAAAAAAAAACCTTTAAAATAATCCAATCTTGTTAAAGTAAAAGTAAATTAATAAGTACAAAGAAACAGCAAGTAACACAATGAATTACAAATGAAAAATAAAGATTGAATTAGTTTTTGGTAACACTTTAGTTTAAGGACCAGTTCTCACTATTAACTTACTAACTTTTCATTGCATGCATATTATTAGCATATTGGCCATTTACTTATAGAGCACATATAATAGTGCCTTATTCCAGGGGTTTTCAAAGTGGGGTCCGCGGACCCTTGCGGGTCTGTGACGCAAAGCCAGGGGGTCCGCAAAAAAAATTTGCTATTATAGGCTACCATATTTTCTGGACTACAACTTGTGTTTTTTATCTTCTGAAGTATGCTATGTTTCATTTTCCAAACTGACTTAACGCTTAATGACAAACAAGCAAAACGTAAACACTTAAAAGCGGGCACTTAAAGGTTTTTATAAATATATTTCTAGTGTCTGTATGACAACTAGGCAGTATTGCTGTGTTTTTCTTCATTTCAGGATGATGTTTCACAGAGGCAGAGACGGCAAGCGCATTTTGATTGTGTTCTTTTTTTTACGAAAGTACATTTCACTATTATTTTGAAGATACACAAATATAAAATAGACTGTTTTAAATTATGTCTTACTCTTACCTGAAGGATAAATTTTTTTCCACTTATATAATGAATCCAAGCATTGTAAACTTAACATCGCCGTCTCTTCATCATCAAACTTTAAGACAACTAAACATACAAAAGGTATTTGACGACTCAATTTAAACTGGCCTGTTGTACAGTTGTACAATGTGTGGGTTTTGCCAGTCAGTGTGAGCATCGCGATGCCGTGGTGTTTTTCCAAACACTTTTTTAGCGTATGTGAAGGATGCTGTTTTAAGCAGATATTCGGACACGAGAGAACTTCTTTATATAATAAATAATAGTTTAGCCACCACACCGCATCTAACAATTCACTCATGAAAACGATTCACGAATGAGAGGTTTGCTTTTATTCACTTTAACTAGCTTGTAAACACCTGTGCGCATTTTACTTTCACTTTCAAATTAGCTGCAATTCGACGTCAATTGATTGAATTGACAAAAAATAGTTTGTCGATTTTTCTAACGTTCATTTTATTTAGGCCTATTAGTATTTACATTATAGGAATTATAGTTTTTTTTCCCGCCTGACCTGGTGAAACTTTCTGGAAAATATAGTAAATTTAATTATATTATGCTGTGAAAGGACATATACAATGGGGACCATCTGCACCAATAAAACAATCATATTATGTTCATTATTCCCACCTACATTAAATATTATCCTTAAACACTCTTATAATTATGAGGGGGTCCTTGGAAAATCCTCTCCCCTGTAAGGGGACCCTGGCTCCGAAAAGTTTTGCCTTATTCTGCATGACCATATGGATCCCTTAATCCTACAACATACCTAAGCTTAACAACAAAATAACCTTACTAACTAAGCAGCAAAATAGGAGTTTATTTAAGTAATAGACGTTCGTTAAATGAGAATTGGTCCCCAAACTAAAGTGTGACCGTATTTTATTGTAAATGTATTCCAATAACCTTTCATTTACAACTTAGAAAAATGCTTTTTTTTTTTTTTTTTTTTTACACAGTGTATATTTATAGTGAGTCAAGGCACATCACATCAGGTGATTGCAAGACAACTGTGATGTAACTGAATACTGTATATATTTATAAGAAAGACATTGGTCGGTTCCTCACACAAAGCTGCATGACTTCAGAAAATCTGCAAACCATCAGACTCTTATTGAAATCCAAAGTTCTGTATATATCTCTTGACATGATACCATTCTGTCAGTTGTGGAGCTTGAAAGCACCTGCACATCATTTACTGCCATTATATGTAAACAGCAACGTGAACAACCTGGTAAACATTACTGATGGCAAAAAGAGGACAAACTGATTTGGCCAGAGGATCAGTAAATGATGAGACAAAATCAAAATAACACATTATTATTGGATTACAGCTGATCTCACAGGGATTCACTTAAATTATACTGGGACTGTAAACACAATTTATTATGTCCATGTATTTATATAACTGCGATGATGAAGGGATTACTGCTTTTGTTTTTGAGAAGACATGAGACAAGATGCTTTAGAGAGAAGGAGAAAATGAGTGTGAGTGTGTGTGAGAGGATGAATGACCCTTTAGCAGAAGGTCAGACTCCTGCAGGTCCGGCAGCTTCAGGGTGTTTGCTGGATTGAGGCTCTTGTGTTCAGTGCAACAGTCCAGATGAACATGCAGCCCACAGAAACCACAGGTGTTTCTCACTATCTAAGATTTAACAAGAACAATCAATCCTTCCTCTCTGTGTTCTTCCTGTTTCTCTCAGCATTATTATGATCAGGGCTCAACAATAAGGGCTGCCTGATGGCCCGGGGACTTGAAAGACAATCAAGCCGGTGCTTCGTCAGCACGAAAGTTTATTGAAAGACTTGCCAATTTAAACATTCAAGCAATTTTGATTCATTCATGCCAGTGCGGGAATACCGGATTGAGATTTCTTTTGCTTGAATGGACAAATACACACAAAAAAAAAAAAGTCAAAATGCCCGTCTTGGCAAGTATTCTTGTAAACACAGATGTTACATCTTAAGTGAACTTAAACAATAGTGAAAGAAATCGGATGTGTATCATTATATTAGATCTGTTCATTAGGTCTTAAAGTGACAGCAGCCTAAAACATCATCTGCCATTAATGTTAATCAAACAACACAAGACAAAGAGAAACTAAATCACTTTTGTCATTTAATGATGTTTACATTTATATTTTATTTACGCAGTGAAGACTATGCAGTGATTTGATTATCCAATTTTTGTAAAAACCCTTTTGTTTCATATGCATAATTGTTCTATTGCAATTATTTGTGCTATTGCTTGTAATTAGTTAATCTTTAACAGTGATTAAACTTTATATTAGTTTGGTAAGTCATTTTTGCTGTGGTATCAAAACTGGAATCAAGAATTCTAAAATTTCACTGGTATCTATTATTTTGGTGTCATAACGACCTTATTTATTAGAATACAAGGTTATATGGGTCCACAACAATGAAAACAATTATTATTGAATTTACTTAGAACTAAAAAAAAAATAGTGTTGAGTCCTATTATGCAGTTTTTTCCCTTTCCTAAAACATTATTTTTTTAATAATAACTCCACTTTTGTGGTGTTTGCTTAGTCAGCCATTACAACTAGTATTGCTCAGACACATGGTTAGTGATCTGAACAAACCTCTAAGCATTAACCTTGGGTATGTAACTCATTCTGTATCTGCATATTTCTGTGGACCAAGTAAAAAAAAATGTAGCTCTTTCTTCTTTGTGTTGTCTGTGAACTGTGCCATCTATCTCCAGACATCTGCTTCAGTGTTTTAAACAGGCTTTGATCAGACTATTTCATTTATGAGCATCAGATAAATGTTAAAACATGACAGAGATCTTTCTATCTGCTTTTTTCCCACCAAACCTCCCTCTCTCTTTTTTCTTGACTCATCTGTCCATCAGTCTAATTTCCACACAGGCATTGTTTCTTACGCTTAATCTTTATTCAGTAATCGCTGAGAAACACAAGGACTCTATTATCTACATTCATAGTCTCTGTGTCCTTGATGTTATCCATGTAATGCTCCGGACTAACTGGTAAAACCATAATTCTTTAATCTCTGTGTTTAACGTTTGGCCAGAATCATCTATCATATTCTGTTGTATATGTTCAGTTGGGCGGCGGCTTGTTAAAGTCAACATGAAATCAGAATGGACACTGTTTTCTTAATACACATTTTATTATGCATGATTTATAGATCTGTTTTAATAGTATTTTATCAAAATGTTTCATCACAAACTTGCTCTGCCTCTGAAACAACTTTCAGTTGCTCTTATTTTTCAAACAAAACATCATCATTCAGTCAATTCTCAATGGCAAAAGTAGGGCAGTGCGCCAACATACAGCGCTGTTGCGCTACGGGCGTCCCGTGTTCGAATCCCAACTCGAGGACCTTTCCCGTTCTCGTCCCCTCTCTCTCTTCCACTTCACTTCGTTATAAAAATAAATCTTAAAAAAAAAAAAAAAAATCACATCACTAAACGAATTTGTTGCAAATTTGTTGCATTACTATACACAACGTTTTTGTCTATCCACTCAGAATCGATAACTATGTGTCAGCACAGTCTGAAGACGACTCATGTTAAGTGAAAATCGGAAGAACGATCTACGTTCGAAAAAGTAGGTTTTGAGACCAGATTAATTACAATAGGCTAATGCAATTAAAAATTTGTAACATTTTTGGAGATTTTATTGTTAATGATTAATGAATGGTTCATTACTTTTGACCAATAGGTGGCGCTGTTACCAAACTAATGTGGCGTGGTCAGTGTGAGGTGACAATGGCACATATAAAGTTTGGTGTTAATATGTTAAGTAAAACAAAAACCATGTTGCACATCAACACGAAATCCATAACTTTTTGCCAGCATGGTTGATAATCTGGACCAAATTTGGTGAAAATCAGACCAACGGTCTAGGAGTTGTTTGTAAAAGTTGTTTTTCGACATGAATCAAAATGACAGACAGGAAGTTTGGTTGACTATGGCAAAATTGGTATCGATGTTCTTGGTATGACCTAAAGAATATATTAAAACCAGTTTGATTACAATAGGCTAATACATTCAAATGTTATTAGCATTTTTGGAAATTTCTTTATAACTTTTGGCCACAAGCTGGCCACGAAACTTTTTTAGTACCATCAGGGCATGATGCCAAAGAGACATAGCGAGTTTCGCAACGATACAGCAATGTGTTCATAAAATATGTAATGTAAAACAGCGATATAGGGCAATTTCGAAGTTGAGGGAGAACATGAGATGGGAGTTTTTCGACATACCCTAACTGTCATGAACCAGAACAAAAACAGTCCAGGCAGAGTAAGACAAGACGAGCGTTATTTGTAAATTGTTGTTCTAGAAGTGGACTTACAATTTAACGATTTTGGTGTTCAATCAGTTCAGCATGAGCCAAAGATTTAGAGGAAAAATAATAATAATTTTCCTTCTAGACCTTACAGTTCAAAAGTTAATAGCATATCCATGAGTGAAATTTTGGACAAGTGGTCGCGCTAGAGAGTTTGAGTTAGAGACTCCAAACTTGCTATAGTTAATGTTGAGACTGTCCTCTATCAGTTTGCCAAATTTCATAACTTTCCCGTAAGCGGTTCTATGGGCTGCCGTAGACTCAATCAGAAGAAGAACAATAAAAAATCTAAGGGATACAAGAGGTGCCTTTGCAATTAAACATAAGCAATATAATAGTACATAAATAATATTACAATAACACTTTTTTAAAGTAAATTGCATTATATATAATCTTACAATTCCTCAGTAATCCTTAGTAACTTTAATAACGTCTCACCAACTTTGTTTCTTTTACATTTTTTCAAGAACGACAGAAAGAAAGACAGTTTAAAAATAAACTGTGGTTGGTCACTGTACATGTCAATCAGACGCTCTTTCCCTGTCTAAGTGGGTGGTTCTTTGCCAGCATAAGCTGAAAAGTTGACCACACTTTCATGCCGAGAGTTTGAAGTGTGTGTGTGTGTGTGTGTGTTTAAGTAATGGACATTCCTTCTAAGAAACCATCAGTGTTTTTCATCCGTCAGTCTCCTCCTGAGAGCGTCTGTGAGTAATATTCAGGTGTTTGTGTAACTACACATTCCAAGAGTCTCTCACTCTCTCTCCGTTTCTGCCTCTCCCTCTCTCTGAAGTGTTTAAATGAGAAGAAACTCAACTGTACAAAGGAAATGAAAGAATTTAGGGAGGCTTTAGTGGTCTCTTTGTTTGACCGAGTGTGTGTGTGTGTATGTGTGTGTGTGTGAAGGGAGGTCCTGATTTGCCACTGAGAAAAGTATGAAAAGCCTTCAGGGGGATTTCCTCCGAAAGAAAGACCTCCTCCCTCCTCCTCTTTACTTGCTCTCTCCGTCTATCTCTCTCTCAAGCACTTTACAGTCGAAACAAAACGGCACAGTGAGCCGACGACAGACCGCTTGACACTTTGCATTTCTCAGCAGACGTCGTACTCTTGCACAAACTTGCAATAACCTGCTAAACAATGGCTGTAATCCAACATAGTCCAAATCTACCAGCCGTCCCAAACCAAACACCATGGAAGCACCTCTGGATGTGAGACTACCATGGGAGAGCTGCCATTACCGATCCAGAACTAAACTGGGAATTTTACACTGCTGGAGGCACAGATTTTAGGATGACAACTCAGTAGCAGCAATTCAGTCGTCAAGATGGTAAATAAAACTCGTTCATTTTAGTTTTTACACACACGGTCTGTGTTGTTGTGTCACTGACCTACTGAACTAGTGATGACTTACTGGTGTTGTAGGTGAACATGATTTAGCCCTTAACATGCATTAATGTTTAGCATGGCAATAAGTTAAAAAAAAAAAGAAAAAAAAAGAAAAAGTTTTATCCCTTTTTACACTTTGTTGCTGCAAAAGTTTTCTGGTCTCAACTTCTTGAACATTGTCTCAACTTATGTTACTGCTAAAAATAAACAAGCTGAAGTTTCAACAAGTGTTAAAACACTTTATCACTTTTAAAACTTTAAAAGACTTTAAAAGAATGTACAGTAGCCGAACTTTGTAAAATTGTCTTAAGGTCAGCTTTTGTTTTGCTATTTGTTTGATTCTAGCCTTGGTGTTGTGATTTCACAGTAAGGATAAAACAGATTCATCATTCGCAGTTGTTTATACATGAAAAACCTCCTAGATTTTCAGTGTGGTCTCAAATTTTCTCAGAACTTGACCCACTTTCCAGCTTTATTTCTGTACTGATGGTTTGTTTTGCATCTCTGAATGACTGATGGTGTTTGGCTGAGAGTTGAAGCTTTATGCTGTGTTTTATTTGAGATAGGCAGGTGTGTTAAATCTCTGATACTGGAGTGATTTACATGTTGGCAGGTAGAGGAGAGCAGGTCGAGGTGTGTTTAAGGCCTCAAACCTCCAAAGTTTTGTGGATTCAAACCTTTGGAGTTCATGCCAACTGCAGAGCAGAGCAGGTTCTACACTCCCTAATATCACTTATACTGTATTTATCTGTCATTTCACCAATATGTTCTGACATGTGGTGATTTTCTGATATTTCTGGTTTTTATTCTGCCAAAAGCAACCACTGATGGAGCTGCCTGTGGTCTGTGCTGTCAAATAAAAAGTGTCAGATCCCCATTTACTGCCTTCATAGATAACGCAAAAACATTTCACGACAGACATACAACGAACTCTGAGATTAAGTGATGATATACTACTGACAGATTGGGATCAGTAACATTTTGTGTGTGTGTGTGTTTTAAATGAATATTTTCATGCATTAAATTGTTTAAAAGTGACAGTAAAGACTTTAATAAAGTTACAAAAGATTTCTATTTCAAATCAATGCTGTTCTTTGATTCTATTTCTAAATCCTGAAAAATAAAATGTATCTCGTTTTCCATAAAAATATGAACCAGCACAACTGTTTTCAACATCAGCATATTAGAATGATTTCTGAAGGATCATGTGACACTGAAGACTGTAGTAATGATGCTGAAAATTCAGCTTTGATCACAGGAATAAATTATACATCAACATGTATTCACATAGAAAATAGCTATTTTAAACTGTAATAATATTTCACAATTGTACTTTTTTTTCTGTATTTTTGATCAAATAGATGCAGCCT
Organism: Cirrhinus mrigala; assembly: GCA_036247105.1. Taxonomy (NCBI): domain Eukaryota; kingdom Metazoa; phylum Chordata; class Actinopteri; order Cypriniformes; family Cyprinidae; genus Cirrhinus; species Cirrhinus mrigala. The sequence goes on from CM070012.1 coordinate 2,089,310, forward strand.
TAGTAAGCAGAAGAGACTTGTTTCATAAACATTAAACAATATATTTATTTTCAGTGCTCCCTAAACTTTTGAAGAGTATTACAGTGTTTAACCTCACTGTAAAAATGATTTATTTGCCAGATTTTCAGAGAAAAGACTTAAAGTATACTGCTTAAAGGGGTTATCGGATGCTAAGTTCACTTTTTCATGTTCTTTGAACATTAATGTGTGTTGGCAGTATATGTACAAATCTACCTTATAATGATAAAAATCCATGCAGTGGTTTTTAATTAATCTGTAAAAATAATATCCCCTTTTTCAAATCGAGCCGTTCTCAGATGCCTGTCGGTGTGCCGTCACACCCACAGAGGCCGCTCCCACGATGGTTGATTGACATGGGCTCTCACCTCAGACCAGCTGTCACAGTCCAGTAACTTTCCTTATTTTGATGCCGAAGCAGGGATGCAAGTTAGATTGAGCGATTGAGGTGTTGTATTGCTGGATGTAATAATGAACATAGTGGTCATCATTTACTCCCGTCATCTGAGCCGCTGATGGAGCAGTGGTTTACATTTGTTTGTGAAGGGAATGCGCCTCCCGATCTACATATATCCGTCTATGTTCAGGTGAATCATTCGTGATCCAGCTTCACTTACAGCAGAAGTGAGTATAAGGGTTTTTTTAAGAATCTTTGCGATCGCCTTTCCTTATAACATGGTAGTTAGGAAGTTTAGCGGCTAAATGCGGCTAAAGTAAACAGACTCATCATTCCACAGAGAGAAGAGAGGGGCGGGGCGAGCAGAGCTCATTTGCATTTAAAGGAACAACCCCTTAGAATGAGATGATTTTTGCAGAGCTCATTTTGACAAGGTAAAAAGGGTGTTGTTTTACAAAACCACTGAGAATTTTTAATCAAAGTATATTAGAGACTTTTCATTAAGATCCTAAAGAATCATATCAACTTGTGGAAAATGGAAAAAATTAAGCCCGTCATGATATATTGGCCCAGAAATAATTGCAACAAGTGATTTTATTGTCATTTTAAGACCATTTTATTCCACTGAATATATAATCATAATATAACAACGTAATAATGCAAGAAGGCCTACACACTTTCAAATGACAACTAACTTTTAATTCTTAAGAATATTTAGATCATGGAAATTATCAAAATATTAGATACCTTGAAAAAAAACTTGAATAATTAGTAAATAAACATTTTCTAACAAAAAGTGCAAAGTAACAAGTATATATATATATATATATATATATATATATATATAAAGAAAAATGCACAAAGAACTTGTATGGAGATTTTTCCATCTACAGATTTTTCCCTAACCTTTTTTTCTCTGTAATTAAGGGTGCACACTATTGCTAACAAGACACAATCCCTACTTTTTGTAGAAGCATTTTTTAAAATTTGAAATAGCACCTCATGACTACACCATGTTATGTAGGAGAAGCTGCAAAAGACACAGGCACAAGTGGAATCCAGAAACATGGTGACATTCATTTTAATGTAAAGAAAATGGGAAATATATTGCGTCACCAAAAATGATTGAGGTCATGTACTGTACATATATTGTGCGATAAGTTGATATATTGATTATTGCTACAGGCCTAGCCATAATTTAGTGGTAAAATAAAATTCCCTACTGTAATTTCTCACGCACACACCTTGCTGTGTGTGCATGACAGCTTGCTAATGTGCGACAGTGCATTTTTAAACGTTACAGGAACGCACATGGGTCTGACACCAAATGTAAACACAGATGTGATCATGTGATGTTAGACTTTACAGGTTTCAATATACGTGCACAAGTGTCATGAGATGTTTTGAGCGTTGAGCAGCCCGCTCACCTGCATACTTGTTTTCCTGTGCAGTGGTTAAACTGACCGTTTGACAGCTGCGCTCACTGGAGAAAAACACCATTAGAGCAAACTCCCACATTCATACACATAAACAACAGTCACGCTGTGCTCAGGCCTGTTAGCAGCTCTTACAGACCCTGACAACACAAAACACACACTCTACCACAGAAACACACTCATGCCTTCTGGCATCTACCTGTCACAGCATTAGTGCTAAACACAGACAGTGGTGTTTGTCTGTGACACAGAGTGTGTTACAAAACTGAGTCAACCGCCCTGCTGTCTACTCTCTACATAGACAGCTGCTGTTTAAAACAACAGCATAAATGAAACTGACCATGATAAAGTGAGAATTCAGAACAGTCTGCATAGCCTAAAGCACCTCAGTTGGATAAAGTGATGCTCTAAATGTGCATATTTACAAATAAACTTTTCTATCACTTCTTTGAGCTCACTGTAGTGCATACTGGGATTGGAATACAGTACTAATGATGCTACATTAGGATCTGGCTAAACAAGGTATGTTTTGGAACTGCCTTTACATGAAGAATGTGCCTATGGTGCCCTAAAATACTGCCTATGTAGGGAGCTCACTAAGATTTGTACCAAAGCCCCAGTGTGGTTTTACAGATTTGTTTTGGCGTACTAAATAAGTTAGTGGGATACAGCTGTTGAAACACTGTCGGTAAGATGCCTTAAGGATAGGAAATAAAATAAAAAGGAAATGGAGAAGGTTTTCCTTGTAACTCTGCAAAGTTAACACAGCATTTTACTGAGGGTAACCACCCTGCATCTGACATGTCGTAAAATATATTTTAAGGGCTTTTTATAAACATCAACTGAAGTGTGATGTTTTGTGCATTTTCCCCTTAAAAAATCTGATCTTCTGACCTCGCCGAATTCCTGTCAAGCGCACAAAGAAAAATCGGATGATTTATGTCTGTTTTCGATTAGCATGTTATTCATCATCCAGATGTTCCCAGTCACATGATGTCTCAGCGCCGTACAAAACATCCTGGAAAGAAAGGGATTTTCTGAACGGCACATACACTGGGTTGCCAGATCCTAGTGATTTTAAATCCAGATTTTTGGGTGCATCTGCCAAAACTGGTAGCGTTCTCAGTTCTTCCTTTCACTTTTCCACCTGACGCAATGCTCCAATCATTCTAAAGTTCACTGAACCGTAAGCAATCCATGCATGTGTGCTATAAGAGCTGTGATATCTTCATGGTCTTTCGTGTGTTTTGGGTTGCCAATATTTATTTTGGAAACAAGTCCCAGGACCCTCAATCAAAATCCAATGAAATATGATATCCGGGATCATTTGGAGTCAGTTTTGCGGTCTTGGATCCCAGCGAGAAACCACAGAGCGTTGCTTCATCAGCAGGGCATACTGGGGAGAAAGTCAATAAAATATACGAGCTGTAAAAATAAGTTGGCAGCGTGCAGAGACAGACGTGTTCGCTCGACCTGCAGATGTCAGAGGTGATATACGGCTGTTTAAGGTTTAATATGTTCTGGAAATAAGCGCTCAAGTGCTGCTAGAGTGTCTGAGAGAGATTAATTTATGGATAAACGGATATAGAAGAGGTATTGGAAGGGGGAGGAAAACGGGGAAGACAAAATGAGCAAAGACAAAGCATGAGACAGAAAATCTAGACACTCTACAAAATCTCTGATGCTCAAACTGCATTTGAGCATCACATCACATCTAGGCAAAACTAAAATGCTCCTATAATCACTGAAGCGGTCTACACCGAAACTATTGCATCATTATGCATTTGTATTAATCTCATTAATACCAAATCATTAGCCTATATTTACTAATATCTGCATGCATTAAATGCATGGATTGCAAAGAATGCAAGAAAAGTACAAAGGCAATTTATTCTGGGTTAATGAGAAATGCATTGTGCAGCAGAGACGGGGAACTGATAAAATGTGCATCTTGAATGTAGTGTAACTTGCTTTGGATAAAAGCATCCACCAAATGTATACATGCAAATGCATTTACATTTTGTCTCCAGCCAGTTTCTCATTTTATGCAAACACATAGCAATTCTAACATCCCGAATTGTTGCAGTGTAAAACAATGCATTCAAAGTACTAGAAAAAAGGACTTCAATTTAAAACAAATTAGGATTTTATTTTAAATTCAGGATTTTTTTTAAAATTAGGATTTTCTTTTTACTGCTAAAGTCTAGTCTGTGATAACATGCAGCATTGATGCTTTCAGTTTAGACTGACTTTTTTTTGCTTCCAGACACTGTTATCGTCTTTTTAACATTTTGATTAGTGATTCCATCGCATCTCTTTTTATTAACTAATTTCACTATTGAACGAGAATTACTACTGTAGTTAGACATTGATAATGGAGAAGACACAGAACACTCTTTTTTTGAAATATTTGGCCCTTCAAATTGAACAAAATGCTTTGCATGGACAGAGCAGAACTTTTGTTTGTCTGCAGCGCTTGCATGGATTGCAAAAGATGCAAAGAATGCAAGAAATGTATGAAGGCGATTTATTCTGAGCCAGTAAGAAATTAACTAACATAATAAGTCCCAAGAACGTGCAAAGACACAAATTGTGCATTGCACGAAAGCTGCTAATGTGAAAGCAGTCTTAAAAATCCAAGGTTCCAATTAGATTAAATACTACAGAACCTTTATTCTGACAACCACATTCAGACAAGTGAGTTAATCTAGGAGTTGCGTGTCAGATGTCGTTGATGTTTGTCTGATGAGAGTGGCCAGTGGTGTGAGAAAGCTCCATTGTGCCAAACTCCCTCTGTAAGGAGTTAAAGCACAGTGGCACAGACACAAAGACAACACTGTCCTGAAGAGGGAGGAGTGGAGGAAGAGAGAGAGGAGAGCTGCTGGGAGAGACAGATCACAATTACTGGAATCTGACAGCTGTAATGAGAGACTTTCCAAAGCTTACAGATGATGAAGAATCCCGTTCAGGTTAGATTAGTGTTCATCTCAAGAGTGCACATGGACTTTCTAACTTCAAGCACTTGTACTTTTAACATTTTTGTGTTCTTTGTGCAACCCTGAGGTGATTACAGAGCTTGAAAAGAGGGTTTTAAAGGCCTCTTTTGTCCCATGCCAAATGCACAAGTCGAGACTTATTCTTTGAGCACGGAACTAATGTTTCCAAACACTGTATAACACATAACTGGTACTATTCTGCTAATGCATTTTGTTTATGCATGCGTTTATTTAACTGTGAACACTTTTGGCAATGTGGACTTGAACTCCCATAAACTCAGCTTCTATAAAACGCTTTCTACACTCTCTAGTTTAATTTGTCAACTAATAGAAATTTGATGGCCTTTTTTAATGCAAAATTTCACCACCATGTTATTTCCACTAAAGGCCCCATTTTCACAACCGTGTTAGGCACATATGCCCATGCACAAATAATTATACAACTGTCGTGAAAGCATTCAATCAAAGTTCAATTTTTGTGCCATGGCAGTATGCAACCGGGCATCTGGGTGTATATGGAAGAAGCCCATGTCAATGAAGCACAGCAATTTTTCTTGCCATTTTCAAAAAACACATCTAATTTCTAAATACAGTCTAATCTCAGTAATCTGCATTTGCATGGGAATCCCCATGTCTAAAGTCCATATCTAAATTTGACATTACAGCACTGCCTCTCAGTTGATTAATATGATTTGCAGTCAAAACCAGCATTTTAGCATGCAAAAATTTGCCAACTCATGCATGTGTGAAACCTATAAATGACAACAGTACCTGCACAAAAATGACAAACCTTCTAGGCCCTGTACGTATGACTTTGTATATGTAAACATATTGCAAAGCACTGTGCTTATGATGTACGATTCTTTAAGCAGGAACATAAAATGGCAAAAACAGTCTTGCCAAATCAAATTTCATAGCATGCATCTTTGCACACAATTAAATAATATTTTCACACTTTTTGCATAATTAATAATAAATTACTAGGGAAAGATTGAAAGAAAGGTCGGCCGATTATCGGCCTGGCTGATATTAAACATTTTTATGGTAATCGGTATTGGTCATTTTCAAAACCGATTTGCTGATAATATTTAAAAGCATTTAAAGTTTTTGTCAGAGCCCTTGTTATTCTTAATTTTGACATTCATTTTCATTTTTACACCAGAGATATATATTGGTTCAAAATATCGGTTATCGATCTACTTTATTTGTAATAATCGGTATCGGTATCTGCCTTGAAAAACACATATAGGTCGACCCCCTAATTGAAAAACACAGTAAAAATCACCGACACTGTTGTGACTTTGAGTCAGTAGTAAATTACCGTTGCCTTTGCAAACACCTCTAAGTACAAGGCTGCTGATAAACAGGTTGTTTACTATGCATTTATGAAATCATCTGCAAAAAGATTCAGAATTAATGATAGCTGAGCTGTGGTGTGTTTCAAACATTAGACTGAAGCTACAATTACCTGTTGAGCTATGTGTTGAGTAATTATAGAGACTTGTGTACTGCCAAATGAAAAGATGTTTTAGCAACAGATATTTATGTGTAGATTTAATTGAGAGTTGTCACACTAAAACTGTACTGCTAAAATGATGGTTCTTGCAAGTGAGAAGACAGACAGACATTATTTTATAAGTGCTTTAAAGTGTTTCTACTCGCATAAAAAAGGACCCTCATCTCCAGATATCAAATGAACCTTCAGATGAACTTTCAAAGTTCAGCCAAGGGCTTCGTCTAACGGTGATATTTACAAAAACACAGAGAAATGCAACTGACAGTCTCCTGAATGCAAATACCAGACTGCAGGAACAATGCCAGGCTCCAGATATCCTTCATTTATGATCCTGAGGATTTGTTAAATGAAGTTTGACTTGGACATGTTTGGAAAACCGAGGTGTGGACATGTAACAGGAGAAGTAACGGGGGGTTAAACAGAACGACGGGCCCAGAGCCATGGCGAGACAGTGATCTGCACCATGCAGATGTGTTTACTGAAGAAGAAGAAAGGGAGAGGATGGGAAAGTCAGCCAGAGGACCGAAGAGGTTCCTCATGCACCCGGGACGGACCACCCGGAACGAGACGCGAGCACGGGCCAGACAAACTACTTTGGTTAACGATTAAACAAAAAGCCTATTGTGTCTTTCCAGAGTCGTTCAAAATTATTAATCATTAAACCTATTGTGGAAGGTCCTGTTCAGGATCATAAAACATATACACATCAAAAATAAGCTGAGAGTTCAAAATGTTTATATCACTGGGAATATCAAGCAGGAAACGGTGAGAACTTGACAAAGTCTAGCGCAGATAAACATCAATGTGTGCATGCTTCATAGATGAGTACACGACAAAGCAGACATCTGATGTCTGTATCATACAATGACTCAAACTGCATGGGGATTCTCCAGTAATTCAATAAACTGCAGACTTGGAGGAATCATCATGTCTGTAGCACAAATGGTGTAAAATGAGATACAGCTTTCAGGCATTTGTTCAAGTCACTAAGCTCGAGCATGAGCACTAAATGAAATACACTAAATGAAAACAATTTCTGTTAGCCTAAAAATAAAAACTAACAATACTAACAACTGAACTGAAATACATTTTTACTATTCTAAAACTAACTAAAAAAAACTGGAGCTAGAAAACTAGACTAAACTAAACGGAAAGGAAAAATAAACTTAAATTAGAACTACACTAATACTGGTCCCTGTGTACTGTTATATAATACTGATATATCACTGACACTTTTTTCCCCTAAAAAGGAAAGGTTTTGTTTATGTTTGTTTTTTCCTTAGCAGACATAAACTATCTATATGAGATCACACTGTAATCATCTTATCCAGGAAGCCACTACGTCTGTTGAGCCAAAAGATTAATAGACTAAACAAACAACTAACTATCTTAACACGGCTACAGCATGCATTTCTTTTTATAGTTAATCATTGCGCTAGGCTTCATAAAAATTGTTTTAAACATGCGGTTTAAGAGTTTCAACCTCTAACCGGCAGTAGATGGTTATCCCTTCTTTAACAGGTTTTGTCTGTTTAAGGTTTATAGGGCCCTATGATGACACGGAAAACACGGACAGAGTCGCGGAATCCAGTCATAAAAACGGAATTTACTGAATAACGCAGAATGTCACGGAATTTGTCAAAGTTTGAATGAATTAATCAAAAGTATGTCACTGTACTTAAATCAAACCGCAATATCGACTAGTGTCTGTAAATATTTTGCCGCAAAAATACCATTTAAATGTGAATCCTGCATGTTCTGCATGTCTGTTTTAATGAATGGAGCAGACGAACGGTTTTGTTTACTACACACACTGAAACGGGCGTGATGCTCGCGGTGATTTCAGAATTTGACAGAAATATGTTACTACTATTACTACTACTACTACTACTACTAAAATGAAACAAACATTATTTTTTAGAGTATAATCACACAACATTTCGTCCATGTTTTAATTTTAATAGTAAATTTCCCTTTTTTGCCAAAATTTTTTTTTGCTTAATTTTCAATAATTAAAAAATAAATGAAATTAATGTTTTATGCCTTCGATAACCATAACATTTTAAATACACAACACAGAATTTCTGAGGGTAAAAAAAGAAAACCTTTCATAAGGCTATTTTAAGGATAAATTTGAATAAATTAAGTATGCATTCAAATAATTAGGCATGCTAAAACACAGAATTTGATAACAATAAAACATATGGTGAGAAAAAAGAAAACATTTTATTTATAGGGTCCTAAACATGTCATTTTTGTTAAACCTTTATTAAATTGATGTGAAATCTTATACGTTTCATGATTTTAATTAATTAGACATGGTCTTTGATTAATACAATTTTATTTAACCATTAAAAAGGAGTTGATAAAAAATAAAATGGAAAAAAAAGAATTTGGAAAAAAATAAAACGGATTTCTTAGGGCCCTAGGTTTAAACCAAGGTCATCTAGACTGGAAGAGAACAGATTTCGCTAGTTTTCCAGACAGCATTCCCTGTGCTCTTCCCACATCTGCTTTGTACATTATTCCAAGTCGGACACATGAAACATGAACCCAACATTCTCATTACAGAGGACTGGCTGAGAAATGTGTATGATAAATATTTGGGAGAGCAAATATGAGACAGACACTCAGCTGCAATCCTTCAGATGTGCATGAACGTTGATGTTTCTATATTAAACACACATTCTCGGTACATAAACACTTGCATAGCGATGTTCAGACCATGTGTTTTCTTTGTTCTAGCTCGTTTTACTTGTATGCTAATGACACAAATCTGCTCCGCATGAAGTAAACCATCTCAAATGAGGTGTATCTTGGACAAACTCACACATTCAAGTCCCAGAGACATTATAAGCAGAAGGAGATGGTCGCTAAAGGTAAAATGAATAGTGGAAATTGATATATCTAAATCACCTTTGTTCAACACACATGAACATTAACAAGGTAAACAAACTGCAAGGTGCCATATTTCTTCCATCCATATATGATAGCACTGACTGTCTCTTCCACTTAAAATGCCTTAGGCAAGGAACACACTGCCTTCATATGGTGGACAACGGAATGGAAAATGTGGATTTAATTAGGCCAAAACAGTGAAACTTTGACATGACACAAGCTCCATTGTCTCTTTGCCTGGCTCTGTAACAAGTGAGATTTAGGAGGGGTTGAAATTATGAAAAGGTTTTGCCGCAGGCACTTGGCAACAACCTTATTTTACATCTGTAAACAAAGCATTTAGGCATAATGCACGATAACTGCTGTATCATATATTATGCTATATGTAACCCTGGATATTTTTGTACAAAGAATACAACAACTAACACACAAATAAATCTTTTTCTTTCTCCACCTCAGAATCCTTCCTCTCTGGACTGGTCCATTCAGAGCGCCCTGTCGTCTCTTTTCCCTCCGTTTGAGGCTACCGCTCCTACTGTTCTCAGCCAACTCTTTCGCACCATTGAGGAACGTTACCATGGAGATGCGCTGCAGTGCCTGCTGAACTTCCTTATCCCAGCCAAACATATCCTAGAGAGTGTGCAACAAGCTGCCTGTGTGAGCATAACACGCTAATCACAGCAAAAAAAAAAAAAAAAAAAAAAAAAGACCTTCAGATTTAAAATTCAACAGTGCCGCAGTAAAATCCAACCATCTAAAACATACCAAGTGACTTGTTTTAATTTAATACATTAAGAAAAGATTTGTCCAAAAATTAAACAAGAATTGTATTATTCACTCACCCTCATATCATCACTAACCCGTATGACATGCTTTTTTATGTGAAGCACAGAAGGTTGTCCACAGTCCAAAAGACTGCATGCTATATTCCAAGTCTTCTGAAGCGATAAGATTTGAGAACTAAGGCAAAGAGAAATATGATGTAGGAAATTTCACAATTGCAAAACTGCCATTTCATCTTATATTGTTTGGACAAACTGCTATTCATGCTCAAACATACTTTATACTTCAACTTTACCATTAAGGTTCAGAAGGCTTGGAACATATTTTTGCATGGACTAACATAGGTTTGCATTGACTGCTTTTATGATGCATGACAGGCCATGCTCAGTGCATGGAAAAGGACAGTGTGCATGACATAAGAGTGAGTCAATTACAGTATGTATTTTCATGTTTGGGTGAACTAAGCCTCAAAGGGTAAAGTATGTTAGCATGCACAACGAGATGAAAGCAGTTTCCTGTGCAGACATTTCTTCCATGTGGACTTTTATGGCACAGATCCCACAAGCTACTTATCCTTGTCCACTCAGCACAAGATTGTTTTGTTTTATCTTCAGAAAGAACAAAGGCCTTCCGAGGCAGCTTCTTCTGAAGGGGATTCAAGAATGTTTGCGTGCAAGCCAATAAACGGCATCAAGACCCACGCCATTAAGGATCTTGTGGTCATAAAATCTGTCAATCCAGAATGATCTGCAAGTCAACAAACTAGCTTTGTCCTTTGTTTCTCCCACTAGGCTGCATACTCTGATGTCCTGTTCCGGTGTGAGGGTTGGCCATTGTGCCTGAGAGATCGTGTGGTGATTCAACTCGCCCCCATCAACCCCTTACTGCTCCGACCTGGAGATTTCTACTTGCAGGTGGAACCTTTCGGAGAACAGTCAGCCCGAATCGTCCTCAAAAGCCTTCTTGTGCAGGAAGACCTCCTGGGGCAGGAGAATCTGGTGCTGCAAGCCGGTTCCAGGTTGCTGGAGGGTCCTGCAATTGAGGGGACGCCCATTCCTGAGACATCTTATCCATGCATATTTACAGAGTCTTGGCTAAGGGAAATAAATGAGGGACGTCATGGAAATCCTCTATGTCAGTGTGTGCTTTCCTCTGACCAGGGGGTTGTAAAGGTACCTTGGACAGAAGTTGCCAATCCGGAATTCCTTGACAGGCCCAAATCTAACATTTGGCCTGAAACAAAGACATGCTCAACTCCAACTCTCCGTGTGCAAGACCTCAAAACTGAGATTCCAGAGAACGAGTTGCAGTCACAGGTACCTGTAGGCCTCATACCACTTGAGATGGAAACTAGGATCCTTCCAGCAAATGATGGCATGCCAGTTTCTGTTCAGCTAGTGGAGGGTGGTAGCAGATTGGTGAAGGTTGACCAAGGACATCCAATAAGCAGTTTTGCTGGAAAACCTGTTGGCTGGGTATCTCCTAATACCTGGGACAGCAGGCACAACCGAGAGCTGGAAGGAGAATATGTGGATCTGCTGGATTTCAACAAGGAGAAAGAGACTTTGGTCCTCACCAAAATAGCAATGCCCACAAAACCACTAGCCTTCAAGTTAGTCAGGACAACCCAACCAGCCCCAAAAAGTAATGTTAACCAGTGTGGAGAGGCATGCACACCTTGCATGCAAAACCAAACATCTGAGAGCATGCAAAACGATCCAGAATCCAAATGCAGGTATCGGCATTCTTACATGGCAGCTCTCCGAAACCCTGTGAGTTTTGAGAGAGCAAGTATGCTGCCTTCCCTAGAAGAAACAAGGACAGATATAGTGGAAGGTGAGCCAAGCTGTGAGGGATACGGAGTTGGCCTTAGACTTAAACCTTCAAGTTGTACATTTGGCCAGACACCAAACCAAGCAGACAGAAACCCGATGCAATCCTTTGAGAACTCAGTCCAACAAAAGCAAAGCCCAAAGAACTCAAGTCAGAGCATACCTCATGACCGCAGTTCGAGGGAAAATGCAGAGTCTCTTGACCAACATATGACCCAACAGATCCCTAGCATGGTCCAAGCAAGACAACAACACAAGTCATTCCTCGCTGGGCAACAGGATCTCCATCAGACTGTACTAGGAACTAAGGCATTACCTGACAAAAGAATGCACTGTCTGAACAACTCTTTTAGACAAGATTCATTTCAGATGCGGATTAGCGGCCTGAAGCACACCAAAACCCAACACTTACCCAAAATGGGACTCAGGGCTTTGCCTGACCACAGTGGTCACAGACAAGATGCTAATCTATGTTTGCAGGGTTTCAATCCAATTCGGCACTCACAAAACCAGCTGACACAGGCCTCTGAACAAACACCTCCTCTATTTCAGCCCCAGTGCAGTCAGATCCTGTTCCAAAATGAGAACAGGCCTTTGGATTACAAAGTCCTCTGTGATGACAGACACTGTGGAAGAGGCCTAAATTCACCTGTACAGGTGATCAAAGGTAAAAGCAGGTCTAAATCCCGCTCATCCTCTTCAGTCTCGGAAACAACTAGAGAGTGTCTGCAATCGCACAAGCCAACAAACAGAAGCTGCAGTGATGTCTATCCAGAGATTATTCCCATGTTGCCTGCTATCCAGGGAACAAAACACACAGCCAATTTGGTGTCCCCAAAATTAAACAGACGACAAGAAGCAAGAAAGGGTAAGTTGAACTAGACCTCCACATGTACAAGAGATATCTACTTGTGATTTGTTACAGGCATTTAGAAGGAGCAAATATGAAGAAATATTCTAAGAGTTCTTTTCTGTGGTTTCTTGCTGTGGGTGTCACCTAATTGCATACAGATTTTACCCCACATCTCACTTTGTTGTCAAAAGAACATCTGAAGCAACATGACGTCTGGCCAACATGCCGTTTTTCAGATCTTTATCCTTAAATGAAAAGCATGTTCAAACATGACTGATATGAACAGTTGTTTATACAAAAACAAAACTACTATGAGGCCACGTCAAGTTGCCGCCTGCCATGACACATTTCAACTGATTTACAGACGACCTTGACCCTGGTCATTTGCTGAGGAGAAAATATACCCTTCTGAGAGGTCATCTTAAAAGAGTGCAATGTGACACTGGCCAAAGGTCAGGAGTGTGCACAGCATTCCACAGGGGAATTTCTGCAGTCCTTCATCTGATTTCTTTCTTTAGCAGAACAGAATGAAAGCATTCATGAGGACCGAGAGCAAAGAGCAGGGAACAGAAATAACTACATCCCCCTCCGTTTTATGGGGAAGCTGTTAGATGTATTTGTAAATGGGAAGAAAAGGGCGATAGCTTTAGTTTTTGTTTTTTTTCCAAGATTTTCTAAAGGGGAGATCAACAGCTCCATCTAGCTGTGACACACACCTATTCACTCGTTCAGAAAAAGTCCAGTTGAATTAGGTTTTTAATCCCCATCTTGGTATATTCACCAACGTTGAAAATAAATCTCATTTCCTGTCTTTCTAAGAAGTCTACTCACCTGGAAAAGCTGGAACTCCAGCTGCTAATGGAGTAGAGCTCCAGAAATCAGACGCTGATCAGCTCTTGCCTGGCCAGCCTGAGAATGGAGTTCAGGCAACTTTCCTTTGCCAGGACCCCACAATCAAGAGCCTTCTCCAGCAAGGCATCATCTGTCTTCCAGGTTTGCCTCCTAATTAATTTTTAATTGGGAATTGATGTGTTCTGGTGTAGTGTTTAAAGCTTAGGGCTAGGATTGATCCATGCAAGGCTAATACATAAACAACTGTTCCCTTGAGCAAGAATTGTTCACTCATCAACAGTCTCATCAACAAAAATATAATAAAAAGTCCATACATCTTTTCAAGACACATGATACAGTGGATCTGTTTGAAAAACAGACACAAGAGAACCAAAGGTACCATTATTTAATTTAAAAAAAACAAAAAAAAAACATTAGTGACTAATGACTGAAATTAAGGTTTTCACACAAGACTTTTAGACTTGGAATATAACACACAACCTGTATGGACTAGTATTTTCATGCTTTTTTATTTAACCTTGACGCGCAATGTTGTATGGAAAAGGAGAGTTTGGAAATTCTGCCTAACATCTCATTTCAATTTCAACACAAGCAAACAACATTTCAGAAATAGGGCTGTCAGTTTAACGCGTTAATTAATTTTGTTAGAAAAAAAAAAAAATCACGTGATTAAAATATTTTAACGCTGTTAACACACTGGGCCCGTCCCCAGACATGTACATCATCTTATATTTCATTCAGTTGACTGTGGATAAAATATGATGCAGGGCAAAACTCCATGAATGCAGATATCCCCTAAAATTCATGATTTGACCCTACATGTTTTGTCTCATATTTCTATATATCACACGATATCACACGGGCAGCAAGAGCAATATGCAACACTTCATTTCAGTATGCAACGGTTCAGTTCAATTTATACAACAGTTCATTAAATAAGAGATTGATGTTATATTTTAAACACAAAATTGTGTTTTTGCTCAATTTTGTAGAGAACTTTGAAGCCATAGCAAAATTGTTGCGCATCTCAGAGCAACACAGCAGAGTTTAGTTTCTGAATGTGTTTTGATCGAATCGTGTGAATCAATTGTGTGATTCACAGGCTCATTGATAAAGAGAGCCATTTACTTCATTACTGAATGAATCAGTCGTTTCAACAAATTGAATTGAATGAGCGAATGACTCATAAAGACATTTACCGCCACCTGCTGGCAGATTTAGTTTCTTATTTAGTATCATTTCATTAAAAAATATGATAATAATAAAAACATTTAAGGGATAATTCACCCCAAAAATCTGTTTTGGTTACCATGACTTTCATTATATGAACAAAAAATACTGAGATGTTTCTCAAATTATCTTCTTACATGTTCCATAGTTTATGTTAGGCCGTTGCAGCCTAAATGTTTACTGTATGTGTAATGCATTTTATGTTGAATTAAACATGAAATGAAATAGTTCCTTCTAAAGCTACAATTTGTAATGTCTACTTGATACTTTCTCATTTAACACAAAAATAGTTTTAATTAATCTTTTGTTGGTATTTTCACAATCAAATGTATTTTGTGATTAATTAGATTAATGAATCGACAAATCATTTAATTTTTCATTTTAATCGACTGACAGCTCTATTCAGAATATAAATGAAATGAGGGTTCAAAAGAAAACAGCTTAATGAGTAAACAACGTAACAAAAGTCTTAACTTATAAATGATCTTCTCCTGTGTGTACGACTGTATCATGATTGAATAAATTTGCTTTTTTATTTTGACCAGGGAAATGGTGACCAAATAGGAACACTTATTATTATTATTATTATTATTATTATTATTTACTTACAAAAATTACAAGAAACTATGAGGAAAAACAGCTAATGTTTACATCAAAAATTACATCATGATCACAAAAAAGACAAACAAATACATGAATAATGCATGGCCTTTTCCTTTAAGAACCACATTGCTTCAGTAGGTCTGAACTTGTACGTAAGTTACTTTTGATAAAAGTACATTCTTGCTATTAACTTTTTACATGCACGCACGTTACATATTCTATATTCTAGATAAATCTAAATGCATCTGATGTTGATGACAAATTCTTATGGCAGTAAACAGGAAAAGTTCTGACTTCTTTTGACAATTTCTGAGGCCTGTCAGGTGTATGACTGAACATCCAGAGTTTGTCTACACGAACAATATTAAAGATATCAACAAACTGTTCAGCTTCTCATTAATTTAGCGGCTAGCATGCAGCCATTGCAATCCCAATACAGAAAATACACAACTTTTTTGACTGTCCTGAGTGTTTTCTCCAGACAGTGGTCATTTATCTGCAAATAGCTTGCTTTTATTCATGTCATTTGCTAAAATGACAATTTCTTACGCAACCACACATGCACGCAAAATGTGGTCATTCTGTTATAGTGTTGTTCTTACCTCAGTCTGTTCTCTTACCAAAACCAGGCAGTCGTGACAGAGCTGGCCGGGCTGTGGTTGAGGTTTACGGGGGCAGGAAAGGCTGGGCGTCCTCTCAACTCTCTCCTCAAGAGTTCTGCAGACTGGTACTCTACCTGCACTCCATTCCCAGGTAGCAAAAAGAGACCAATCTGCTCAATCACCACAAGAGGGCAGTAAGAGACAATGTAATTCTGACACGGAGTATCAGGAATCAGTAGATCAAATAAAAAGCAATGTGGAACGGCCTCATTAGCCTGTCAGACATGTTAGCGCCTAAAATGTATTATTTCAAATTCTGAGTTGAATTTAGATTAAAAATATACATCAGAAATGACGGAGCTAACGGTATGAAATTAAATTACACTCTCATCTGTGTAATAGTTTCGCCGACGTCTGTAATAACGCTGTATATCAGTCCGCCCATGCAGGTAAAAGAAACCGGCACTACTTTCTTGCGCTTTCGTTTAATTCAAACGCAATAAATGCTGGACAATTGTTTTGTACAGTAAATTATGTCGGATATTTTTCTTATTTTTCTTACTTATAATAATGTATTTATTTTTTAATTATTAATTATTTATTTGGTGAGTTGCCGTAATAACCGGAATAATGTAAAATCAGCCAGTTTTATGCCAAAATTAACCCAACAGGGTGGTCAGGACGATTTTTTTTTATATATATATTTTATTAAGCGGCATTGTTCTTATTATATACAGTAGCTATTTATGTTTCCTGACTATCAGTAATTGAACTGACGTATATCTAGAATTGTCCATTTACAAGTACTGAAGAATCTAATTTTTTTAAATTGATTCAAATGGCGATTCATTTCAGTCATTTCTGTATTTAAAAATGTGCTGCACATTTTCATTGATTGATGGCTGTTTTAATGGCTGTTAATAGCTTTGACAGTATTGAACTTATGGTTATTTCATTCTTCTGCCAAATATGTCTAATTACTCATAAATATATTTGTTTGTTTGTTTGTTTTCTATTCTAATTAATCCCAGAATCATATATGATGTAAAATAAGATATGTTTTTCCAGGATGGAGGTCAGAGAGCTGGGACTGACCATAGTGATTGACAGCAGGAAGTGCCCTCTGCCCTCTGTGTTTTACAAATCACTGCTCATGGTTCAGGTGAGAATCTGCCTAGAAAACAATCATCACCACCAACATCAATATCTGAACACAACCTTTATCCACGCAATCTAGAAATTAAGTTCTCCTGTAGATGGTAGTCAAGAGTGCAGTTGCATGTTTCACACACTAACCTGTGTTTCTGATGTATGTGTGTGTGTTATACAGGAGCAGGCCCTTCATGCAGTGCACACTATCTTGATGCTTGTTGATAAAGATGCAAATCCTCGACCGGAAAAACATCCTGGTCTACAGGTAATTAACACCCTCATACACACTCGTTGTGCGCCCAGCAATTACACCTTCACAGAAACCTGCAACCCTTTAATTAACACCTATAACGTCTGCTCTCTCTGAGTTCAGATACAGTATACACGCCTTCAGCTCTGGGTGTTGATCTGGGGTTTGTAGACTGATATCATACCTGTTAATGTTACACAGATGTTGGCATTTTATTTTTTCCTTTACACTTTGTTACAAACAGTTTACACTGCAAATAAATGCTGTTCATTTGAACTTTCTATTCATCAAAGAATCCTGAAAAATAAAATGTATGACAGTTTCCACAGAAATACAAAGCAGCACAACTGTTTTCAAAATTGTTAATAATCAGAAATGTTTCTTGAGCAGCAAATCAGCATATTAGAATGAATTCTGAAGGATCATGTGACTCTGAAGGCTGAAGCAATGATGCTGAAAATTCAGCTTTGATCACAGAAATAAATTACATTTCAACATATATTTAAATATAAAATAGTTATTTTAAATAGTAATAATATTTTTCAGTTTTACTGTTTTTACTGTAATGTTGAGCAGAAGAGACTTTTATTTAAACTAAGAAACATTTAAAAAATCATACTTATGCTTGGGTCTCACACACGTGCAGTACAGTATGTTAAAGCGCATGATCATTTCTTTCAGATAGATGTTGTGACATCATTAAAAGCTCTTCATAAGACAGTTGATGGACAGCAGTTGACCTCTGACCTTGGTGGAACCTTCCCGTACAGTCATGAAGACTGGCTACAGTTTCACCAGGTAGGAGAATAGCAGCCACAGAAACACCATATTAGTGCATATGTGTCATTCACAGTTTCCTGTCCTCTCTCTCTCACTACAATCAGTAAAAAAGGAACACAATATAAATGCTGCATCAAATAAGAGCACATTTGGAGTCAGTGATGTTGTCATACTACACTGTAAAATGTAATTAGTTGACTCGGTGTGGAAACCGATTGCCTTAAAAAAAAAGTAAAGTAAAAGTAAAGTGAAATATGAATGGTATGTTGTACTGACAAATGCTTACTTGGTATAGTTTACTTACACAAGAGTTGTAGTAACTAACAAAGAACTGTTGGGGGTACTTGATTCTTTACTTTAGGTTTACTCTTGACTTAGTATAGCTACTCACTGACTCCCAGAGTGCATTGCGACATGAATAAATTATGCAGTTGCTTTGCTTTACTGTTGTTGTTGTTTGTATTTGCCAATTCCATTTGCTGTCTTGTGTCAGTAGTAGCACAACAAAAAACAAACAAAAAGCTAATAAAATGGTTATTGATACAGTTAATAAAAATAAATAAAATTGAGCTGTTACCATTGTTGTGAATCCCGTGCTGAATGTTGAAGCCTGTGTATGACTCACACACATTACCCCAAATATTAAAAAATTGTATCAACCCAAAAAAAAAAAAAAACAGTGAAATTGTAAAAGATCAGTAATCAACATGAAAAATACACAACCTAATGATTTAATTACAATATATTATAACTTTGATTTCATGTTGCATTGCTGCATCAACAGAAAGAAAACTATAGTAATATAAATGAAGTTCTAAGTGCCCAACCAAAAGTAACACTATTCACTTTAATGGTGAGTAAAAAAAAAATAAAAAAAAAAATAAAAACTTTTCAGGAAAATCAACATTCATTTATGAAGTCAGCTTATGTGATGATCTCTCATATATTTTAGTTGTATTGAAAATTCAACATTCAAGATGACTTTGGGAAATGAGTGAATGCAAGTAGTGAAAGAAAGATGTGAGTGAAAAGTCTACTAAAAATTGCCCCATCTCAAAAACTTTCTTTTCTTCTTCTTCTGTTGTCATGTTGCACATTAGCAACATATTAGTACACTGCTGCCTCTGACTGGTTTATTAATGTCATTGGTTTCTTTGTGGATACTTGAATATTTTAAGTAAACATCACTTAAATGCAGTAAGTAAATTATTTTATTTGCCTTGAAAGTAGCTGTAACTTAATAAAACCTAGTAGGTATAGTAACTAAGTAAAGATAACTAATTATATCTAAGTAAGGTAAACTATTGGGTTTTACATTTACTCACTAAACATGTATGATTTGTTTCTGTAGTAAAAACATGTTATTATGAAGTCAGTTCTCGCAAACCATCAGTCAGCAGCTGTTAAAACACTTGTAAACAGGCGCAAGTCAACTTACACAATCAGCCCTGGTGAAGTGGATCAGATTTCTAATTTTTCCCAGCTTTATGTGAATTAATTATAAACAAAATTTCATCTTGATGACTAGCAGCTTTCTTCAGCTGTCTGCTGGCCACATGCTCTTGGTTTGTTCATGTAAATATTTTATTGAACAAATAGCTGAATACTCAGCAGACACCCCTTCGTTCAAAGTATGTAGATGATTATATAAACGTGTGTTTTGCATATGTGTTTTTCAGAAACTTTCTCTTTTTCAACTCGACCTACAAGCAGCATCTTCATTACTGCAGACAGCAATCAGGAGGCTTGATGTTAAAAAAACAAACACTGCAAAGGTTATTTTTTTATTCTGCATGCTAATTTCTGATATTTCCAATAATGCAGTACACTTTTGTATCGTTTTTTAACATTAAAGCTAGAGATGCTGATATTTAAATATGAACCTATACAGTAAGTCAGCAATTATTTTAATATTATATCAGAAAACTAAGAAATGTCTGATATTAAAATTCAATGCAATTTTTTCTAAATAAAACAAATCAATTTACTGCAATCCAATCATTTTACTGTTAGAAAAGAATATAAGAATCAAATGTAATAATATAGAGTATAAAAAAGGAACATTAATTTTGAGATTATGAATAACAGTGTTATTAAATTATTGAATGAAATATTCAGTATGGCCAATATCAATACATAAAAAAATCTCTCAAATAAATTGTTATAGTACAGTTATATTGTGCATCCCTGTTTAAAGGCACACTGGCATGTTTTTATAGTAAAAAAAACTATTAGACATGTCCAATAAATGATTACATAACTTAAAATGAACATAAATGCAGGTAGTACCAAAAAAGATTTCTCCTTATTATGGAGATGATATAATGGCATAAAGATTTGCATGTAAAGAGTAAGCGTTGTGCAAATGTACATAAGACTGTAAGTGTAAATTAAATTTGCATGCACAAGAGAAGCTTTGTGAAGGTGTAAATCGCGTTTCAAGCGTAAGAAAAAAATTATTTGCAGCATTTTACTGTTTCTCGTAAGTGTAATTCATGTATTGTGAAACTGCAGCTTCATGCTTTCGCAAAATAAATACGATCTGCATTCTTCTGACTTCCATTTCTCCGTGCTTACACTTTTGGCACGTTGTTTTCGCAAAAATGCGATCAAAAGCACTGCAAGCCTGTAAACAGTGATTTGCACACGAAAACAACAGTTTAAAGAACTGCAAAACGGATTGACTGCGTATAATCTGTATGTATAAAAAACAAACTGTTGCAAATGTCTAAATCACTTTTTGTGTTTGTAGGGCACAAAGTTGCCGAAATAATCCGATATGTACAGTTCCATCTTTCTTTTATCTGCGCTTTTTTTGATGATACTTAACACTAAAACTGCCACAGGGTATATTTCACTGAATTAGCAGTTGAGATTCATAAATAAAGTCAAAATTAGTAAAAGAAGGCAATTTATGGATGCTGAAGAAGTTAGAAGCACTAAATGCCATTAGTCTGAGTCAGCATCCGATGGCTCATCTGACTGTGATCTGATATTTAGATGTTTTAGCCTAACATTACTCATATTTTTCAAACTTCAGATTTTCATTTTTCATTTATTTCATTTTTGTTTTGCCATTTCTATTGTTTATTGTTCGCTGCGGTGTTGTCATTTAGTCTGCCGTTTCCTAAAAAAAGAAAACTCCGATCTATGGATTAATGAATAAAACATTTTTTTTTTTTGATTACCCAACGTTTATTTGGTGTTGTTCTCTTATTTAAATAATAAATTCTATAAATATAAATTAATAATAAATTAACTAATTAGGTGAAGCACTGCTTGAATTTATCATTGCATCATGCAGTGTGTTGAATCATTATCGCACATTATTGTCTATAGGCTATTTTAGTTATTTAAATAAGTTATCTTATTATATTGATTAATGACATTGAATTATAATATTATACCACCCAAATATGTAGTTACTTGATTTTAATTCACTTTGTCAGTGCATGCATGTTTAGCTTATATTGACTGTTATGAAAAGTGACTGTAGCCTGCATAAACAGCCTTGAACGTAAAACAACAGGACAAAAATATAGTTGATGACTATACATAATTTGTATGACTCTAGACACTTCTTTATGAAAACAGTGGCATAATACAGTGAAATAAAATGCTCTTTAGGCATATCAAAACAGTAGTCATGTGCTTGGGTAAAATTTTTTTAGGTATAGCGACCCCTGGCGGTTCTAGTGTTAAAGATGGCCTAGTATCTGTACTAGCAGCATAACTTATAATAATTTATAATAACATGCATACTTACACCTGTCTACTGATCAGGGACGACTCAATTTTTTTAACTAAAATTTGGTTCAATATAGTGAGTATATATAGTTATTTTTTTTATTTTTTTTTTTCACTTTAACATGTAATTTAAGGAGATTTTACAAAATATTTAAAAAAATTTCAAAGTATACAATTGGGTGTTAATTACAATAAACAGAGACATGGTCTGAAAAATTGTCAAATTCAGATTTATGTATTTACTCTTATAATAAAAAGGTTTTATAAAAAGTATAGCACTCTGATACTATAATGTTGAGCATTGTCACATATCATTTTGACTGTAATGTTCAACATCAGCTATATATTAGGCTGTATTATATGATGTATGCATTTCAATGTAAAGCCAAACCAATCCAATAATGTTAACACCAGGTAGCAATTCAGGATGAACACATGGGAGTCTAGCCTAATGGTACACAACTTATAAAGTATCATGTTTTAATTAAGTTGTTATTTATTTATTTATTTTAATGTATGTGTACATTAAAAGTACAATTCTACCCGGAAGCGAGCGGCAGCGAGAACTAAATGAAGAAAAATGTTTTGGCGTGTGATGTGTTTATTGAACCAATAAGATAAGTGTAAGCGCAGATAAAAGAAAGACGGAGCTGTACATATCAGATTATTTCGGCAACTTTGTCATTTAGACATTTGCAACAGTTTGTTTTTTACACATTCAGATTGGTTCTACGCAGTCAATCCGTTTTGCAGTTCTTTAAACTGTTGTTTACTGTTCACAGGCTTGCAGAGCTTTTGACCGCATTTTTGCGAAAACAACGTGCCAAAAGTGTAAGCGCGGAGAAATGGAAGTCAGAAGAATGCAGATCGTATTTATTTTGTGAAAGCATGAAGCTGCAGTTTCACAATACATGAATTACACTTACGAGAAACAGTAAAATGCTGCAAATAATTTTTTTTCTTACGCTTGAAACGCGATTTACACATACTTAGGCTTACAGTCTTATGTACACTTGCACAGCGCCTACTCTGCACATGCAAATCTTTATGCCATTATATTATCTCCATACCTTTTTCACTCAATTTCCTGCTCATAATAATAATTATGTATTTATTTATTTATTTGTTTAATTATTTATTTATAATGTAATTCAAAAATGACGTTTTAAGCAAATTTAAAATAAAAAAGCTTGTTTATTTCATTTGACCTCCTGAGGAATGTTGCTCCCTAATTAACTAAACCAAATGTTCAGGATGTCCAGTCCTGCATCCAGGAGCAAAGAAGTTCCATGAAGATGGTGCTTGAAGACACACGATTGGTCGCCCTCCAAAGAGAAGGCGGGTCTATACTTGCCCGAATGAGAAAGGAGGAGTCTCGATTTGCTCAGTCTGAAGACTGCAGGTATTTCCCTCAGTATGTTTGAATCTCAGCAGGCTCAAGTTGAGCACATTTGATCATGATTAGAGCTCAGCTGCACCCATAATGTTTGGACAGCTGTTGTGTCCCAGTTAATCCTATTTAGCCAACAGCAAGAGCCTTTATACACACATTGAGCTCCACTGGAGAACCCATATATGATATGAAACACAAACTGGAAAACTATGACCAGTATGTTTCACTAGGCTATAGTACTCAATATTTACCATAAAGAATTAAAAACTGCAAAACATGTCACATTTACAGTACATTAGCATTTTTTGTGCAGGTGCTGAGAACACTGCTTCAATGTGTCTTTTCTGTCTCCTGCAGAGACTCTCTGGAGTCGGTGACGTGTCTGTATAACCAGGTGGAAGAGGCCGTTCACACGCTAGTGATGAAATCCAACCAGTCACTGCAACATCTCGAACATGTTCTTCTCTTGAGAGAAACAGAAGACTCGCTCAACACAGTATGCATTACATCCCATCACTGAATGCGTGTTTGTGACAGATAATAAGCACAGCCCACAGGAAGCGCTTCAGCGCTGAAAATAACACAAGACAAACATTGTGCCTCAGAGAATAATCAACTAGTGTTCGACAGGCAGACAGTCTCAACCTTCATAGAGAAACATAACATCACTGCGCTAAATACAGTGATCGTAATTTCTCAGCTTTGACAAACACAAAGTTTCATGAAAGTCTGGCTAGGTCAGTGCTGGTCTAGATAGTGGATAGACATGCTGTTGTAAGGAGGTCATGAAGAAATGTTGCAGTGCGACAGCATTTGTGGCACAATTTACCATGGAAAATAACTTTGGCTCCAAGTTAAAAAAGAAAATGGTAAGGCACATATAATGAAAGTAGACAGGAAAAAGCAATAAATGTTAAAATGCACAATTCAAACATTTGTCAGTAAGCCTTAAAAATGATGTTAAATCCGACCATAAAGATGATGTAAAGATGGGAAATATGGTGGCATGATCTATCCATAGGAATCTCTTATGCTTAACTAGATACTGTATATTAACTAGATCCACTTCAAAAAATAATTAATAAATATAGCTGCAAGCTGCGATTACAGGCTTCCTAAATCATTTATTAAAAAAAACATTTTTGTCAAATCCAGGTGATTTACCATAGAAATATGTTTTTTTTTTTTTTTTAAATCTAAGACTGTTATATCACCAGCTTTGGTCAGATCTCCCTAAAACTTTGCATGCTTGTTTAGAATCACCTGTCGCATGTGCTCAGTGGGTTTCGTGAAGTTTTGAGTTTTTGTTTAGGCTTTATAGGCTTTTGGGTATATTTGGACAGGCCCCTTTTTTAAAGAACCTCATTGTAGCTTCCCAAAGTGTAAATTTCAACATGTTTTTAATAATTATTGACCTAGAAAATACAGAAAATTGCACTGCAGTGTTTTTTTTCCAGTCTTTATTTTGAGATACGCAAATGTTCTCATAGACACTTGTGGCACCTTGGACCAAGATTGTGCACAGCTTTTTTTCATGTTGATAGGACAAATGGTTGCCTAGTTATAGCCATTGTTATGTTTTGTTCCAATCTTATAGCTCCACCAAGTGGCCTTTCTTTACATTTTTTTCATGTGACCTCAGCTTGAGCCCTTACACAAGTGTGCCGAGTTTGGCGAAGATATCTCATTCCGTTCAGGAGTTATAGGCATTTTACTAAAGGGGCCCTGCCCTCTTCGAACATTTTGGCATCCCTTTGCCACGGTGTCCACGGGTTTGAATCTTTCTGCACTGGTTTGGTTCTGATCGGGCGGAAAACCTAGGATTAGGTACTGCAAACATTGTAAAATACCCGAAAATTTCTGAGGCACGATTAAATCTGAGGCAAGTGTTTTGTCCAGCATGAGCCAAGGATTCCAGTGACATAAGACACTTGAGCCTGACGGTTTAAGAGTTTAGGAGTTAGGAGCAATTTCGTAGTTTCGATAGCTGTAGCACCCCAATCAGGCCGATTGGGGCGAGCCTCAGTCGCTTTGTAGGCGGTATACTGCCATCCCTTCAAATTTCAAGTCTCTACGACTTATGGCTTGATGTGCACAATCAGTTTTACATGGAAATCGCTCATCCGTGACCATTCTAACAATTACAGTAGGGTTTCAGCACTACGTGCTTGAACCTCTAATTCATGTTAGTACTTAAGGAAAAATACAAGCTTCACATTTGTAAACTCTTAAAGTGCATAGTCCCATTTACTTCTGTTTGTAAGTAACCATGATTTGGTGATTTATGGGTAACATTTTATATTAAGGTCTTATTAACATTCGATCATGCATTAAAGCAATAGTTCTCCCAAAAATGAAAGTTTGCTGAAAATTTACTTACCCTTAGGCCATCCTAGGCTTCGTCAGATTTAAAAAATGTAGCATTACATCATTTGCTCACCAATGGATCCTTTGCATTGAATGGGATGAGAGTCCAAACAGCTGATAAAAACATCACAATAATCAACAAGTAATCCACACCACTCCAGTCCATCAGTTGCATGTTTGTCAGAAACAAATCCATAATTAGGACTTAATCAAGACTTTAAACTAAAATATGAGTCCTCGGTTGATAATTTTGCTTTTTCCAGTGAAAAAGTCATCTGGTCTGAATCAGGAGAGAAATATGCACAAATCAAGCACTGTTTACAAGCCAGTCCAAAATAAATATGTGGATGGATTTTGATATGAGAGACAACAGAAGGATTGGGCTTTTTTACTAAAGAAGGCGTTATTGAACTGTGAACTGTTGATGATGTGAACAAACAGAACCTTTGTAAAGTGTTACCATTTTATGTAAACAAAGGGATGAGTGAAAACATTTTTATGTGGTGATTATCACTGTAGCACAGATGTCTTTCAGCAGTATATTGAAATCCTGCAGCTGTCTTCAGTGAGCATAAATACCATAAACGCAGCTCCTTTGATTCTTCTTTACAATTAAATGTTGTTTATGTTGTTCACAGATCCAAAAATGGTGTGATGCAGAGGAGCAGTCATGGCAGAATGACAAAGATGACACTGAGAAAACTCTGTTGAAAATAGAGCAGAGACTACAAGACATGCAGTCTGTTCTTATACAAGCAAAGGTAACAAATCCTTGAGACATTTCCTCAAATATACAGACTAGATGAGTGGTCTGTAATATAAATGCCTGAATGTTATCAGACTTAGATTGTGGATTGAAGATTTATGTGAACTGTTGAGTTTAGGTGAACCAAGAAGTAATAAAAATACCAGACTTTTTCTGATAATAAAAATACTGGAATGTGCAGTCTTAAATAATGATAAGAGGTGGAGTTTTATGAATTTTCAGACAATTGTCTGAGGTGTTGCATAATGTGTGCAAGTTCTTTTTTTTTCTAGGAGAAAAAAGAAAAAGGGATGTCGTTGATAAAGGAAGTGGACAGAAAAAGCAAAGGAACACATTATCCTGAAACTGACGCTTTTCGTTGTAATGCCACCGCTTTCAAAACCAACATGACTGGATTTCTCTTGAAATCTGAGGAACGCAAATCTGAGCTGGAGACGTCTGTCAATCTCTATCGTTTCTGTGAAGAGGTTCGTCAATAAACACAGACAATTACAACTCAGGTCAATAGTTTACATTCCCCTTTCAGAATCATTAGAAATGTTTATTATATTACCAAAATAAGAGGGATCATACAAAATGCATGTTATTGTTTATTTATTACTGACCTGAATAAGATATTTCACATAAAAGATGTTTACATATAGTCCACAAGAGAAAATAATATTTGAATTTATAAAAATGATCCGGTTCAAAAGTTTACATCCCCTTGATTCTTAATACTGTGTTGTTACCTGAAAGATCCACAGCTGTGTTTTTTTGTTTAGTGATAGTTCTTCATGAGTCCCTTGTTTGTCCTGAACAGTTAAACTGCCTGCTGTTCTTCAGAAAAATCCTTCAGGTCCCACAAATTTTTTGGTTTTCCAGCATTTTTGTGTATTTGAACCCTTTCCAACAATGACTGTATGTTTTTGAGATCCATCTTTTCACACTGAGAACAACTGAGGGACTCATATGCAACTATTATAGAAGGTTCAAACACTCACTGATGTTCCAGAAGGAAAAACCATGCATTAAAACTTTTGAACAGAATGAAGATGTGTATTTTTCTTATTTTGCCTAAATATCATATTTTTCCACTTAGTACTGCCCTTCAGAGGCTACAGAAGATAGTTACATGTTTCCCGGAAATTTACCCTGGTCTTCAAATTCAAAAAGTATTCACTCCCCGGCTCTTAATGCATCATTTTTCCTTCTGGAGCATCAGTGAGCGTTTGAACCTTCTGTAATAGTTGCATATGAGTCCCTCAGTTGTCCTCAGTGTGAAAAGATGGATCTCAGAATCATACAGTCATTGTTGGATGCTAGAAAACCAATGAATTTGTGGAGCCTGAAGAATTTTTCTGAAGAAAAGCAGGCAGTTTAACTGTTCAGGACAAACAAGGGACTCATGAACAACTACCACTAAACACAAAAACACAGCTGTGGGTCATTCAGGTAACAACAGAGTATTAAGAATCAGGTGTATGAAAACTTCTAGTCATTTTTACAAATTCAGCTAGTATTTTCTCTTATCTTATTCAGGTCAGTACTAAATAAACAAAAACATGCTTTTTGTATGATCCCTTTTATTTTTTATTAATATTTTATTAAACATTTTTAATGATTGTGAAAGGGGAATGTAAACTTTTGACCTGAACTGTAACTAGCCTCAATTTCGTCAACACAAAACTTCTGCAAACCATTTACTTCTGCAGTGTGATGTATTTCTGTGATGTATTAAGTTATTCAACAAGAGTAAATTACAATAATTACTGGAAGTAAATGCAAATGAATTCTTTTCAGTGAAATGATTCATTGGTCTAAATCAAACTTATTTTGAGATAATATTTTGCATAAATCCAATTATCACAGACACCTGGAAAGCTATAGGAATTATCATTACAAATTAGTCATTACTAAATACATGTGTGTTGGATCAATTTTAATTTCATGTTGATTTTATAGAGTGAAAATAATAGTTTAATCAATTACAGTATAAACAATACCATCACAGTTGGATAGACTGAAAGGACAGCTTACGTTATTCACAAGTGTGAATGACAAAATCATAATGTGAAGATAAAGAGTGGACATGCTTTAAACTAATTAGAATAAGAAGCAGCTGGTTGGTTAATATACCAACCAGTTCTATATTTAGACCACTAGATATATTTTAGATAGACAGATATATATTAGCCTGAAATGATTTTCATCTTTTTTGTTTTCCAGGCCTCATCTCTTGTCAAAGAGTGTATGGAGTATTTAGAACACATAAAGAGCTCAAACGCTCCCATGTGTGCCTGCTTGAGTACACTGAAGTCTTTTGAGGAGCGTTTCAAAGACTTCTCGCCTCAGCACTTTCAGGACAAGAGCTCGGCGCTGCTGGAGAGGCACCCGAACGGGATATGGATGTGGAATGCGGTCTGGGCTCAATGCCGAGACATCAGACAGCGGCTCACCGAGATACTACAGGCCTCTTATACAAATCAAAACCCTCTGGGATCACCAAAAAAGGACAGTGGGGCAGCAAAGCGCGAGGAGGCCCACTTGAAAGGTCCGACCCAGAGCGTAATTACAACTGGCCTTGGAGAAAATGAAGGCGACCCCCAAACAAACCTTGCTGTCGGTCATACTGAGACTCAAAATAGTCCTGCAGGACAAGGTGATAATGAGATGGTGACGCATTTCGACCTTCAGTGTGAGCCTGTGAGGACAGAAACATCAACGTCTTCAAACTCTGACCTGATAATGACCGAAAACACACACAAGGAACTGTGTGTTCAAGGTCCTCAACAGCCGTTCAAGCTCAGAGAGGAAGGGAGAAGTGAACATTTCCACCAAAGCACAAGCAAAGTTTCCACATCCCACAATAGCCCGATGACTAAATTAAGGAAGTGTCGTCGCATATACTCTCACAGCGATAGTGACCTCAGAAAGTCAGGCCGGGTCAGTGAGGTCGACCGTTCGCCACATTATAAAGCCCTGGTTCGCTCCTGTAGTGAGGGCTCTTGTTTACAATCCATAAACTATCAAGTTTCTATTTGCAAAACTGCAGTCAAGCACAAAGTCCAGACATGTGCAGCTTCCTGTCAAGAGAGTGACTCAAGCAGAGCATCATGGGATGGACAGAGCTCTAAGATGTCTCATCAGGACAGCTTCTGTTCTAGCACTTCTGGACTGAGCCAAAGCGACGTCAATGAGAAGTTCAACAGTGACACCAAATCTGACGACCAGACCTTGATTTCACCAGCAACACAATCAAATACTCCAGTCCGAACGCAGGACGAGTTCGTCTGCAGGCCTGACCATGTGTCGGATCACAACAGTACTTTACTGTGAGTCAAACGTAACATATATGCGACCCTGGACCACAAAACCAGTCATAAGTAGCAGAGGTATATTTGTAGCAATAGCCAACAATTCATTGTATCATGGGTCAGAATGATCGATTTTTCTTTAATGCCAAAAATCATTAGGATATTAAGTAAAGATCACGTTCCATGAAGATATTTTGTAAATTTCCTACCGTAAATATATAAAAATTTAATTTTTGATTAGTAATATGCATTGCTAAGAACTTTATTTGGACAATTTTAAAGGCGATTTTCTCAATATTTAAATTCTTTGCACCCTCAGATTCCAGATTTTCAAATAGTTGTATTTTGGCCAAATATTGTCATATCCTAGCAAACCATACATCAATGGAAAGCTCAGTTTCAAAAAATGGGCCCTTATGACTGTTTTTGTGGTCCAGGATCACATACGCCATGCAACATTATTTTAATGAGAGTAAAGAAGAATCAAATGTGAAGATACAAAGCGAGACAATTTCATTTGTTATGATCTTTTGGTTTGCACCCATCAAATTTCAAATAAAAAGAAAATAGTCAACTGAAATGAAGCACTATTAAATTGTACCTTTAATTTTATTAAAAAATATAGTTTCCATTATAATTTCAAAATATAACAATTATAACATGATTATTTAATATAGTATGAATATTATTATAACAAAAATGTTAATATTATAATAAAATATTTAATAAAATCATTTTAAAATATTATCCAAAATTTGTTTTCCATTGCAAATTCAAAATAAAAGAATCATTACCACACAATTATTTAATATAGTTTTAAATATTATTAAAATAAAATAGTTTTAGTATTAAGATAAAACAATATTTAATTAAATATTTTTAATATGATTTTACCAAAAAATATAGTTTCCATTTAATATTAAACAATCATTACCACATGATTATTTAGTATAGTTTAATATTAATAAAACAAAATTGTTTTAATATTGTAATAAAACAATATTTAGTTAAATTGTTTTAATGTGATAAAAAAATGAAAATATAGATCCCATTATACATTCAAAATAAAATAATTATTGCCACATGATTATTTAATATAATTTTAATATTCTTAAAATAAGTTTTAATATTGTAATAAAACAGTGTTTAATAAAATAGTTTTCATATTATATTATCCAGTAATATAGTTCCATTGCAAATTCGAAATAAAATAATTATTACCACATGACTGTTTAATATAGTTTTAATATTATTAAAATAAATAGTTTTAATGTTATAATAAAACATTTCATA
This sequence comes from Cirrhinus mrigala, assembly GCA_036247105.1. Classification (NCBI taxonomy): domain Eukaryota; kingdom Metazoa; phylum Chordata; class Actinopteri; order Cypriniformes; family Cyprinidae; genus Cirrhinus; species Cirrhinus mrigala. Next base: position 2,120,370 of record CM070012.1, read on the forward strand.
AATAGTATTAATATGGTATTATCCAAAAATAGTTTCCATTATTAGTTTTAAACTAAAATAAGCATTACCACATATTAATAAAATAAAATAATTGTGATGTTATAATTGCAATATTATAATAAAAATCTACTTAATACATTTTTTATAGGATATCATTCAAAATATAGTTTCCATTATGAATTCAGTTTTAATATTATGATAAAACAATATTTATTAAAATAGTTTTATTATATTATATATTAGAGAATATTAGTTCCATCACAAATAACTAGATATGCATACATTGCATACAAGCATGTACATGCATTGCTACATTGACTGCTTTGACATGTGAAGGAATTTGACATTAGTTCTGATTTCTGGAAACCATATTTTAGTATATTAGACATATGCTTCTGGGGAAATGTGATATTTTCTTTATATTAAGTCATATTTCAGGGCAGAACATCAATAGGATTCCTAAACATGTCTTAAACTGAATCATATAAATGTGTCCTGGCACTAAAATGTTGTCAGATTATTGAAATATTTACCATATATCTGTTGGTCTGTTATGCCTTTGTAATTGTAAATATTGTCAGTATTGTAGACAAAAACAGCGATAATGTCAGACAACAGCAGTGAGGGATGCATTATGTTGTTGTTGGTGTCCTAACAGTAAACTCCAGCACATCATGGAGGAGCTCCTTCAGACGGAGAGAGAGTATGTGAGAGCGCTGGGATACGTGGTGGAGAACTACATCCCGGAGCTGGAGCGTCCCGACGTGCCTCAGGACCTGCGTGGACAGAGAGGAAGCATCTTTGGGAACCTGGAGAAGCTGCGAGATTTTCACCAGCATCACTTCCTTCAGGAACTGGAGCTGTGTCTGAGGGAGCCCTTCTGCGTTGGACGCTGCTTCTTAAAACACGTGAGCGTTCTGAGCGGGACGTCGGCACACTCGCAGTTTCCAGTTAAAATCGAAAAGAGTTTTACAGCCCGATACCAGAGAACCTTGCAGAGCACCACAAATAAGTTTTCATTTTATAGAAACCCTTTAACGAACCTAGAAACTAATATACACTTATAATAAAAGAACAATAAAACTCAAAAACAAAAGAAGGTCACATTTCACCCGAAAATTATAAGTAAGACATAAATTATATTTTGCATAAAGAAAATTAAGCCTAGATATTTGTAATTTTTATTAACATTTATATTTGTTTGCATTGCAGTGTTTGCATTATTTTTATGACAATTAAGAACACTGTTTGCAAAATGAATGCAAAAAAAAATAATTTTCATAACTGTGCAAAAATATTATTTAAATTGTACTTATCCATCATTGTATTTGTACTGCATCCATCCATCACTGAGAATAATATTACAAATTATTATACACATTTTCACAACTGTAAGGCAAAAAACAAAACAAAACAAAACCCTAATATATTATTTAAATTGCATGAATATTGCATGAATATTACAAGTTCATATGAATATTACATTTCCAAGTAGAATGATTGGAAATGCTTGGCAAAAAAAACTGATATACTATTTAAATTGAAACATGAGTATTACAAAGAATATTAAATAAATAAAAAAGAAAATGCTTGGATGCATTTCAGGGAAAATGTATTTGTTTTCAAATTCCACCCTATTTTTTACAATAATAAAATATCTTTAAACAAGCTGATATATTATTTAAATTGCGTAAATTTTACAGTGAATGTTGTTGAGGCTTTTTTTTGTGCAAAGAAGTGCATCGCACTCATGTAGTATCACAGATACACTTTGAATGCCTTCACAGAAACTTCAAGTCTTCACAGAAAGAAACAAAAAGCATGTACAAAAAAGCCAACTTGTTTTGCACGAGTGATTCTAACACTGTGTCTCTCAAATTCAGAAAGAAAACTTTGGGCTGTACGCATTATACAGCAAGAACAAGCCTCGCTCTGAGAGACTGCTCATCGATCATGGCAGAGAGTTCTTTAAGGTGAGATCTTTCTCCAAATGATCCCAGTTTTATTTCATAAGTCATCCAAAGGTCATATTTTAAGGCAGTCGTATTAGTATTTATAAGAATTTGTATGTATACATGTATACATTGTATACAATGTATACGTTAGTTTACATTTAAACAGACCCTGAAATGTACATTTTTAACAACTATTACATAGCAAAAAACAACTAAAAGTGAAATAAAATATAATATATATACATAATATATATATAAACACTAAAATTAAAAATGTTCTCTTAAAGTACTAAAATTACTCAAATTAATTTAGCTTCACATTGTAAATTAAAGTTAAATAGAAATATTTTTTAAAAAGGAATAAAAATGACAAAAGCAGAACAAAATTATTACAATTCACTTGCATAACGAGACTCACGTTTATCAGTAAATGATGTCATAGAAAGGGATTTTTATTGAGAAATGTATTTATAAATTAATTCCTTTTCATGTCATCGCATTTATTACAAATACCATGAAATCAATCTATGAAATCAATATTCTCTGACCCTCAACAAAAGCATTTGTACGTCTCTAAAGTATTGCGTACATAAAGGATCTCTATCCGGCTCCTTTCTGTTATTACTTGCAAACTAATAGAGAAAAAAAATCCTCTCGGAAAAGATCGCAAAAAGAAGATTATGAAAGTTTATCTGGTAATGCGATATTTCCCACATTTGACAAAAAGTAATGGGCAAACACATGCTCGGCCACGTTGGGAAATGTTGAGGTCATTCTCTTGGAAATCCATCTCCTCAGGATAAAGCTTTCATTCGGCAGAAGTGTGAACGTACTTGAAATGAGGATTTGCAATCTCAACAGAAATAAACCATGGGTGCATTTACAGATGGGACACACCTATAACAAATATTCAGTGTTTAATTTACCAAAAAAAAAAAAGTCATAACAGCATTAATGATGATACATGAAATGTCCTCTTTAGGCAATTTTTTTAATGAGTTTAATCTTTAGCAGCATCTAATGAATCAGTTTAAAGTGTTTTGAGTGTGATGCTTCTGATGCTGTTGTTTATTAATTGTAGCAATATGATGTGAATTGCAGCAAAAGCAGCAGCTGTTGGATGATAAGATGGATCTGTCTTCATATCTGCTGAAGCCCGTGCAGCGCATCAGTAAATACGGCCTGCTGCTGCAGGACATGCTGCGCGAATGTGAGTCCGGAGCGCACAAGGGACACGAGCGGATCGAGATACAGACAGCGCTGGAAATGATCCAGTTTCAGCTCCGCCACGGAAACAACCTGCTCGCCATGGATGATATTCAGGACTGTGATGTGAGCGTTATCGCAAACATTTTTGGTCATTAAAATAAATATTATATTTAAAAAAACGAGAAATGTTGCCTTGGCAAGTAACAGAAAAAAGCTGAAGTACTAAAATTACTCATTTTCAATTTACAAAATTTTAATTACAAATTTTTAAAACATACTACTAATAATAATTAATTATACTATTTAAATGACTAATTAATTTATGTGTAATTTTAAATATTTATTTTTTAAATATACTAATAATAATAATAATAATTAATTATACTAACAGTACTATTTAAGTACTGTGTATTTTTATGTAGCTCGTGCAATAAAAAAAAAGAATTCTCTTTTTGCCATTATTCATTAATCTTTACACTCAGTACCCAAAGAATCAGTTTATAGTTTTTGGAGTGTAATACTTCTGATTCCTTTTTCTCAAAATGTGCTTATTAATTCAAGCAATGTAATGTATAAACTATGAAAAGTTTCCTATATTAAAATAAAGCTGAAATAAAATAAAATATAAATATTAGATAAAAAATAAAGTTAAAATTGAAAAATTTGAATGTTCGGCAGCTAGCTGAAATAAATAAGCTGACGTACTAAAATGATCTATTTTTAATGTACTAATTTTTAAATTACTCATTTTAAAATATTATACTAATTTAAAAATATGAATTACGTTAAGTAAATTAATATGAAATATGAGTTAAATAGAAATATTTATATAATAAGAATAAGAATAATACGGATAACATTACTAAAACTCAAACTAAAATTAAAATAAAATGTGAAAATATATTGTAAAAAATATTAATTGCAATATTAAGAAATGCTGTAGAAATATGTTCATAACACTGGCGTGAGAGAGATGAGATTACAACATCTCAGAAAATCCCAAATCCGTTTTAGTTCACCAAACCAGGCAAATTTCTTCTTCAACCCTGTAATTTACAAAAGCATGTTATGGCAAGCGTCACTATTGCACATACTGAGGATTAGTAATTTTAGATGATGTATTAAACTTCAGTGTGTAAAAAGTTTAGAAAAGAGCTGCTGATGATGTTTACAGTGAACTTTGGAATGAAGGAGGGACCTGAGTCACATCTAGAGAACAGCAATCACATAGAGTTAAAGATCAAACCTTTTGGCCAGTAAAACAAACACTAAAATCCACTAAAAACACCATAGCAACACCCATCATCCTGAACAGGCAAACATCAACATAATTTCTTAAGAAAATGTAGTGTGTACTTTCATAGATCTATTATATGTGTTGTTTTGCATAATAAGGCAAACTCAATGCTGACTGAAATAGAGATATTTTTATAGAATATGGTCAGACATGAGATGTAGGTGAGTTTTGCCCACATCACACACTGGGTGTAATTAGAAAGACAGTGCCTTCATATTTCATGTATTTATTTTCAGAATGCATGCTTTAAAAATAACAGTGAACTAACTAGTACACTCCCTTCAACTGCACATCAGCCCAGTGAGTGCTCATACAGGCGAGTTACTGTACTTTTATGGAATGGGAAACTCTGAAAAATTAAAGGGTTAGACGTGCTCTTCATCTTATATATGACACATTCACAGCGTTTTTTCAAGATCATACTCGGTTCTGTCCGCTCGTCTCGTTGAAAATGATTTGTGTCTTAGGCAGCTTTTCCAAGCAGCTCCCTACGCTTCACTTCCCTTCCCATCCAACTATCTGTCTGAACATCAATGTCCTCCTAAAAACACAACATGAGAGCTGATGATGGATGTGTTTTGATGTACTGTACATATCAAGATAATCTTACACTCTACCAGCCAAAAGTTTGGAATAGTTAAGACTTTATAAATGTTTTTGAAAAAAGTCTCTTCTGCTCACTAAGGCTGCATTTGTTTGATCAAAAATACAATAAAAAAATGTAAAATATTATTACAATTTATAATAACTGTTTAATATGTAAATATATATTAAAATGTAATTTATTTCTATGATCAAAGCTGAATTTTCAGCATCATTACTCCAGTCCTCAGCCCTGGTGAAAACAGATGTGCTGCCCAATATTCTTGTGGAAACTGTCATACATTTTATTTTTTAGGATTCTTTGATAAATAGAAAGTTCAAAAGAACAGCATTTATTTGAAACAGATTTTTTTTTGTAACATTATAAATGTCTTTACTGATGGATTTAATCCATCCTTGATTGATAAAAGTATTGTTTTTTATTTTACCCCAAACTTATGAATTGTAGTGTATCATGGTTTCCACAAAAACTGAAGCATCACAACTGTTTTTAACACTGATAATAATCAAAAATGTTTCTTGAGCAGCAAATCAGCATATTAGAATGACTTCTGAAGGATCAAGTGACACTGAAGACTGGAGTAATGATGCTGAAAATTCAGCTTTGATTGCAGGAATAAATTACTTTTTAACATATATTCACATAGAAATCAGTTACTTTGAATTACAATAATATTTCACATTTTTACAGTTTTTACTGTACTTTTGATTAAATAAATGCAGCCTTGGTGAGCAGAAGAGACTTTTTAAAAAATGATCGTAATTATTCCAAACTTTGACAGGTAGCCATGGTATCATAGGTTTTGAAGATGAACGCAAGTCTCTCGATGCAAACTTGATGACATTTTGATCATTATTAAGACAATGAAAAAAAGCAGTCAATTAGTATAAAAGCATCTACCAAATGTATTAATGTAGGCATTGTTTTTCAGCTGTGTGAGATGTGTTGTTTTCTTCATATGTCTGCAGGTGAATCTGAAGGAACAGGGCCAGCTGATCCGTCAGGACGAGTTCCTGTTGACCTTCAGGAAGAAGAAATGCTACCGTCACATCTTTCTCTTCCAAGATCTCATACTCTTCAGCAAGACACGCAAAACCGACGTTGGAAATGACACGTACATCTACAAACAGTCCTTCAAGGTAAACCACTGCATGATGCATCAGTGAACACGTCAAAATATCAATGAATATTCCCTTTTGCTTTAGCTTTCTGTACTCTCTCAGACCTCAGACATCGGTATGACCCATAATTCCGGGGACAGCGGTCTGTGTTTTGAGATCTGGTTTCGAAGAAGGAAGTCGCAGGACACGTACGTCCTTCAGGCACCGAGTCGAGAAGTGAAGGAGAACTGGACCAGAGACCTGGAGAGGATTCTGTGGGAACAAGCCGTCCATAATCGAGGTAAAATCTGTAACTGTAAAATCGAATTAGTTAGCCTTACTTCAAAAAGAATGCAAACTGATTGAAGTAATGTAAAATAACACTTTTTCAGTTTCAATAAGTTAAATATACTAAGTGTGTATTTCCAAATAACTAATTTATGTTGAGCTAACTAAGCAACTCTTTGGTTACCCACATTATGTTGAAAACAATCAATGATTAACCTGTGATTAGATATTGTCTCTTACTCTCTGGAAATCCACTGAAGAATTGCTGCCTTTTTGGAATTCCAATCCTCTTTAGCTGCAAGTTAAAAACAAATCCCTAACTGAGATTTAACTCGCAAAAGAATTGAAGTTAATCAAGGTTTACTGTAAAGCCATAATTCCATGCAATTATTGCTGCAATCCACTTTTTATCTTCAGTTCTTTGTTTAATTATGAGATTAAAACCATGAAACCTCAGCACCTCATCGGGAGACAGAAATCTGACTGTACTTGAACAGTCTGCTGAAATGTGATTTTGTATGTTGAGGAATGTGGCAAGGAGTGAAAGATGAACAACAGAAACTCACCTCCCATACACAGCTGCATACATTTATTCATCACTTTCACCGCTCGACATGCATTTCCCGATAATAGTCCTCCCATTTGATATGTCCCATGAGTGTTTATCAGCTGTAGTTTTCTTTAGAATTAGTTGCACTATTGTAGGTGTGTGCATTAAAGAACAACTGGAACTTCCTTTGAGTGATTTTGAGTCCTTTCGAGTGCTATTATGCAACACTTACGAGCCAACGTTTATCAGTTCCACTGTATTTCAGACCATTATTTTTTTTGAGCCATCGTCATTCATTTAGAGAATCTCAAAATATCACAGAACTCATCAAATCCATTGATAATACTTACTGATGTTTGTGCTGTCACTTCTTAAAAGATTTTTTTACTTTTTTTTTTTTTTTGAAAAAGTCTCTTTTGCTCACCAAGGCTGCATTTATATGATAAAAAAATACTGTAAAAATAACAATAATGTGACATATTATTAAAATTTAAAACAGCTATCTTACATGTGAATATATTGGAAAATGTAATTTATTTTTGTCATAAAAGATGAATTTTCAGCATCATTTCTCCAGTCTTCAGTGTCACATGCTGTGTTGGGGAAAGTTACTTTTAAAAGTAATGTATTACAATATTGAGTTACTCCCTAAAAAAGTAACTAATTACGTTTACTTTTTATGGAAAGTAATGCGTTACTTTACTTTTGCGTTACTTTTTAAATCTGGGCAGGGCTTGCTTGTTTGTTTTTAGTATAAAAAGTTCTATTTTTGGCAAATGGAAAAGCCTTTTCACACTAAAAGCCTCAGACTTTTAGAAAAGTAAATTCACGTCCACACAGTAGACTGCAGAAGAAAAAAATGTCAACTCTTCAGCAATAAAAAAAAGTCTTGAGTAATTTTTGCTTATTAGTATGGTTGAATTGGATCATCGAAGGTCGGCAGCAAAGACATTGGTTAATAAAATGGAATTAAATGCATAAAGGATATTTGTATTATTTAACATATTTAATTATTGCAGGTTTGTGTCATATTCTGAGTTGAATTTCACTGTTTTTATTAATTTTGAGGAATACTGAATCCTTTTTGTGAGTGAGATGAATTAATGCATGTTCACGTTTATTCTAGAATTAACATCTGACTCCTGATTTCTCTCAACATGGGGACAGGAGAGGTTTTAATCAATAAATGGGGGGGAAAGTAACTGGCGTTACTTATTTGAAAAAAGATGTTTTCTTGTCAATTAAAAAGTAATGCGTTACTTTACTAGTTAATTGGAAAAAGTAATAATATTATACGTTACATGTAATGCGTTACCCCCAACACTGGTCAGAACATTTTGAAAGAACAGCATTTATTTTTTGAGTCAGTTTTGATCCATTTAATGTCCATGCTGAATAAAATAATTAATTTTAAATAAAAATAAAAATTACCCCAAACTTTTGAACATGTTTGTTTGTTTGTTTTATTTATTTATTTATTTAACCTTACCTTAGGGGGTTTGTTGCATCCAGCTGCTAATTTGTTGTTATGATAAACCAACATGATATATATCTTTAAAAATGGTGAGTTTTACATTTTAGCCATATGTAAAATATATGGACCATATATTATTATAACCCCTGTTGTTTGTTTGCTGATCTTCACACAGAGATCCGTATGCAGGAGCGGGTGTTCATGGGAATCGGACACAAACCCTTCATGGATATCCAGCCCAGTGAGATGGCCATCAATGACCGAGCCATCAACTGCACTCCGACAGGACGAGGTGAAACACCTGTCTTAGCTAAACATTAGTATCCCTAGAAGTCAATCTTATTTAACTCTGTATTTTATGATATTGTAGGTGGGATTCCTGTCCTCCGGTTGAATTCTGTCGGCTCGGCCAGCTGTACGTCATCCTCTGGAAGCCATTCATCCTCTTCCTCTGGGTGGGGATCCACGTCTCCTGTGGGTCATCTGATCAGTCCTAACGGAGGAGATGTTGTCCGGTACGTCCACGGGACATCAGGAATCCTGGAGGAAGATGATTTAGACCAGGAGAGCGGAAACCAGAGTACACTGGGTATGTCGTTCTTCACAATATCTATTTAGAAAGTAGTCGGGTTTGCAATTTGTGATCAGTAGAAGTGAAATTTAAAATGTGCCTTATTTCTTAATACGTATTTCTGGTTTTATTTTCAATTATTTATTCAGTTCATGTTATTCCAAATAAATAAAAAGAAAAAAAGAAAAATAAAGAAAAATATCCTCCAATGGGTTGAGAATAATAAACTTGTTTTCCACTTAATCTTGAATTTATTTTTCTGAACCCATTGTTTTAAGCCTAAACTCACTTAAGTTTTTATATATTTTTCAGAAAGCAAAACAAATTAAAGTCAATTTATGTAATTTGGTAAATATATCAATTTGAGTCCTGTCTTGAATTTTTTCTTCTTTTTTTTTGCACTGTAAAAAAAAAACAAAAAAACACAATTTGTTGTGTCAACTTAAAATAATTTGTTACCCTGCTGCCTTAAAATTTTAAAGGGGTCATCGGATGCAAACTTTACTTTTACATGTTGTTTGAACATTAATGTGTGTCGGCAGTGTATGTACAAATCTGCCTTATAATGATAAAAATCCATGCAGTGGTTTTTAATTAATCTGTAAAAATAATATCCCCTTTTTCAAATCGAGCCTTTCTCAGATGCCTGTCAGTGTGGTTTACTTTAACGCTAAATGCGGCTAAAGTAAACAACCTCTCCGAGCACAGCTCGTCACTCCACAGAGAGAAGAGAGGGGCAGGTGAGCAGAGCTCATTTGCATGTAAAGGAACAATCCCTCAGAATAGGATCATTTTTGCAGAGCTCATTTTGACGAGGTAAAAAGGGTGTTGTTTTACACAACCACTGAGAATTTTTAACCAAAGTATATTATAAACTTTTCATTAAGACCCTAAAGAATCATATCAACTTGTGAAAAATGGGCATCCGATGACCCCTTGAAGTTCATTCACCTCAAAAAAGTGTAGTCAACTTGAAATGTTAAGTTGTACTAAGTGACAACTTAGATATTTGGTTTGTTAAACTTAAAAGCTGGGTAAGTTACCCAGTCGCCTTAAATTTTTAAGTTAAATCAACTCAAATATCTGAGTTGTCATTTAGTACAACTTAACATTTCAAGTTGACTAAACTTTTTTGAGTTGACTGAACATAAAATTTTAAGGCAGCTGGGTAACAAATTATTTTAAGTTGACTCAACAAATTGTATTTTACAGTGTGTTTCAAATGTAAATGCATCAGATTATGGAATTAAAATGGGTTGCAAGTTACATTTTTTGTTGACTATAAGTTTTACCACCCAAGTTTTCCGTAGTTTTTAGAATGGTGTGTATATGAATGTCCTGCAAGATTAAAAAAAAAAAAAAAAAAATCAACACTCACATGCACATACTGAGGTATATAAGTATTATATATTGCTAATAGGATGTTTTAATGTGTTGTGTTTCAGTGGAGAGTTCTGTGTCCTCAGGAGAAAGTGTTAGTTGCTTTAGCAGTTCTGGTCAAAGCTGCTCGTCTGTGATTGGTGGAGACTGTGACCACGGCCCATCTGAGGTGCCTGTCATTGGCCTGAAAAAGCCATTTGCCCACAAACACGAATGCAACGTTAAACCCACTAACCCACCAGGCCAAACCAAGGAGCATTCGTGCACTACAGTACGGCCTACAAATTTATCTGTTTTATTATTATTTATGAAAACATTGTGCATTACCATTTTCAACACACCCAAGCAATTAATTATTTTTTGGAATATTCTGCATATTTATATTTTCATTTATTCTTGTTCTTTACAGGTTCAAGGGACAACCATCATAGGAAAGTCAACTGAAGTATAGCTCATCATGTATGTTTATACTGTAATAGCATCATGCATTTTATGTTATCATGCATTTTTTTTTTTACCTATGGAACACTATCAATCCTGTGAAACTCTAAAATAAAGTTTATTTTATTTATTTATTTCAGCGTGAGTGTGTAACAATAGTTCATGGAACTAACTTCTAAATGTTAAACCTGCAAAATCCTTTGTTTGTTTGCTTGTTTTTTTTTACTTGTATTTCTGTTTTTTTTTAATTAGCCTTATTGCACAGATGAAAAAACACAAACAGATGTATAATCTTTTAATAAAATTGCTTTGATAAAATAAACAAGTCTCTGGTGTAAATAAAATACTTTGATTTTCAGTGGAATGATTCTAAATGAATTGCTTTATATACTGTATATAAAAACTCAAATAATTTCATAAACTTTGAATGAAAGTGAACATTATTTATATTTAAGTAAAAACAGTCATATTTGGAGTAGGGATGCTAATAAAGTTGAGCTACACATTGCGAAACAGAAAAACTCCATTGCAAAACATCCCGTGAAAACCACAACAGAAATACTAGGATTGTCCTGTGTAGTCATTTCCTGTCTTTCTGTCTAGCCTTTGAATTTGTCTCAAGATATCACATTTCTTAATAATGGTATTTTGTGCTGTTTTTTGATTCATCAAAATGATGTCACTTTATGCAGAATGATGACATTACAGGACTGGCTTTTGTTAGTTAAAGGGTGACTAAAATAAATAATAATAATAGAATTAACAAACAAACCAAAACAAATCTAACAAGATGGAAAGTGAGGACATAGAAAAGCCTATAAAATAATTACAATTACATAGAGCAGTGGTTCTCAAAGTGTGGTCCAAGTACCACTAGTGGTACTCAGGCTCCCTCTAGTGCTAGAGGAATGTCTAAATTAAATATAAAATAATGTTAAAACACAGTACAATTTAATTTCATCTTTATTATTCTTTATTATTAATATCATTTAATATCAGAATTAATATTATTTTCATTTAATTTTTAGGTGCAACACTGAATCATTATTAACATTTTTTATGTACCTTTTGTAAGCACTGTGCAGTGTTAATGTTCAAACTGTATTTACAATGTTAAAGTGGCTGACAACAATAAATATTCTTATTAGGAATAAAACTGCCTCGCTTTTGAACTGTGCAGAGCTGTGGCTGAATAGTTAGGCCTACTACGCTACTGCACTGTAAAAAATGACTGTGAATTTAAAGGTAAAAATCTGTAAAAATGCTACTGTAAAAACCTGTTAAATGGTTAAAAGTAAAATACCATAAAATTTACAGTGAATAACCATAAATTGACATTTCCAGAATTCCCTGTTACATTTTTTTTTTAATTTTAATTTGAAGGGTTTTTTTTGTTTTGTTTTTTTTGTTGAAATAACTCGTTCTTCTTAGTTTTTTTCTTAGCAGTTTTGTACATTAGGGTTGCATGTTACATCTAATGTTGTTAAATGAATGTTTATTGCATTTTTTCAGTTTGATGTGTGTTACCATGATGGTATTTAGAGTTTGCGTGAATGACACTGTGCACCTTTTATATATGTTGATATTTAAAAGCTGTTTATGATGAGCTTTGGTTCATCGTGTGATTTTTTTTTTTTTTTTTTCTCATCACCACCTGCTTTTGGTGCTTATCAGTGCATTACAAAACAGGTACAAAACAGATTTCAGTACTTCAGTAGGTTGGTATATTAACATTATATCAGTTAATGAAATTACAGTATTTACCTGTAAATTTAAGTGAAAACCTAAAACATAAGACGTTGGTACCGTATTTTTTACGTAAAATTCCAGCAACCACAGCTGCCGTTTTTTTTTTTTTTTTTTTTTTTTTTTTTTTACAGTGTGTATTTTAATGCCGGTCATTATGGTGGTACTTGGAAAACCAAATATTTTCTGAGCTGGTACATGATATAAAAAGTTTGAGAACCACTGACATAGAACATTCCAATCACAGACAGGAAAACACATGAAATTGACCATTTTTATTTGTAGACGTTTTTCACTGTAGCAGCGCCAAGAGATATGACTAAACACTTCCACTCAAAGAAGAATAAATGAAGAATTTATTTGCAAAAACAGATAAATAATCAAATATTATTATTATTTTTTTTTTTTTTTTTTTGTAATTTTTATCATCAAAATAACCCAACTGCAGGTTGATTGAGATTAATTGGAATGCACAATGTACAAAACATGATTTTTAAGTTATTTATTCGGAGTTATTTGTTTTTGCAAATGAACTCTTCAAGTATTTAAATTTCACTTGATTGGTGATTTTGTGATTAAAGATAAAAATAATAGCATTGTATAACTATAAAATAGTGAGGAAAATATTTTATTCAATATAATAAGACTATATTATTCTGTCAAGCAAGTGCAAAGGAGGAGTGAGTAATATATATGTCACTGTCCGTGCGGTCTTTACGTGCGTGTGGGCGTGACGATCTGACAATAAAGACGCTTGTAAGTGTGAGAGCGCACGCGCATTGTGACTGTCACTGACCGAACACACACCGCTGGATCACCGCAACATTACAGCACAGCATTAACATGGGTAAGTGCATTTCAAAATATATTTATCAGTGTTTTCAACCTGAATATACATGAGAGAGTTCTAATGTTTGTTTTGATATTTATCAACATGCATCTATCAGAGTGTCTGCTTTGCATCACGCTATAAAAACTTAAATAGTAGTACTAGTAGTTACTCTATAGATTTATTTCTACTTATTCTGACATTTAAACAACTTTTGAAAGTGTAACCTAAAGTAATGCATATCAATTCTGTCATATTAAATAATATATTTGAACCATTTGTTACCACACGCAGCATATTTAAGTTATCTGATGTTTGCACTGTTTACACTTAGATTTAAATACATGTGTTATGCTAAACTTTTCATGCATTTATTCATTCTTGTCCATGACGGGTCAAACGTACATGTAGGATGAGATGCACAAGCTGTTTACTTGATTATTCACAGTATTTATTGGGCATAAATGTTACATTCATCAGTTTTATTTACTGTAGTTCCTCATCTGCACCTCTGATGAATCTGAGACACTGTTACATTCATTTCAGCATCTCTGCTCTGTGTGAATGGTACATTGTGGTCAGTTATACAGTACGGTGTTATTATATGGCATGTAATGTGTGTCAGGTTTACATAGTGTGTCATAAACGTACTATTTACTGTACTTCCCACAGCTGCATGTGAATGTTCTTTGAAGAGTCTCAGTGAATGAGGTTATGTATGGCATGCAAACATTATGTCTTTGGAGCTACAGACAGCTGTTTACCATGTGCTCCACTAAAAATATTTACTAAGAGTCATAATGTTGAAAATAGTATACCGAAAACAGTGACCAAACCATAAATGGAAAATTACAGCAAAATTTCATGAGGGAGGAAAATCAGAGACTCATTATTTCTCTCACCTGCTTATAAAATCTGCTTCACTTCTTTGTTGTTGTTTTATTCATGTGGTCACTTCCTTCATTGAAATGTGTGACCAGATTGTTTGTGACAGAATACCTGTGCTAGTTTAACCTGGCAGACATACACTCTAAATATCCACAGTCTGAAAGCTAAACAGAGGTGTGTAAGTCAGTGATGAGACACACACACTCTTCTAGAGGCGGCATCTCTTTAGACCAGGATTAAAGCTCTGGTAAAGATTACGACAGAGGGTTTACTGATAGAAAACAGTGAACACCCCACTGCGCACATTCTCCATTAAACACAGACACACACACACACACACACACACACCCTTTCTGGCTGGTCTGAAACTAATTTTCTGACCACAGGGTTGTTCGTTTACAACATAGTAAAGAGAGAAACTCAATCTGCATTCCCATGAGTCTCTAGTAATTTAAAGTCCATTCATCTCCCTACCTTTCTGTTGTTCCAGATAAACAAAGACTCCCCCAAAACTTTCCATGAAATCACATAACCCAGATGTGTGATAAAGAGCATCACAATATTGCATATAATGTATGATAATGATGTCATTTCAGAAATTTCAGAATTTCATTCTGTCTCATTATAGCATTTTTGCTTCCGAAAACACTTTAGGACAAAAATTAAACACTTTTTTTTAATGACAGCCTGAAACCAAAAGACCTAAAATGTTAGTACATTTTAACAAGATCCACATTTTCAGGGTATTATCAAGAGATTATTGAAATCTACAGAATGACAGACATTG
The DNA here is from genome assembly GCA_036247105.1 of Cirrhinus mrigala. Taxonomy (NCBI): domain Eukaryota; kingdom Metazoa; phylum Chordata; class Actinopteri; order Cypriniformes; family Cyprinidae; genus Cirrhinus; species Cirrhinus mrigala. The sequence continues at coordinate 2,135,489 of CM070012.1, forward strand.
ATTAAGACACTAGTCTGAATTTTTTGCGCTCACATTATAATAAATATTATTTACTTTATAATTATTTTATAAATATATTTATTTTATTAATAATAAAATAAAATCTCATTTAAAACATTTAAAAAGCATATGGAAAGAAGAGAAACTCGATATGTTGAGATGGTTTAGAACCGAATTACTGAGTGTCAGTGGTCAATCAGTGACAGACATGTCTCAATGAAGTGTCCTTGAAGACGGCATCTGTTAAACATAAACCACATGGTTCACATGTGCAATGCATTCTTTACATTGCATCTCCTTATTAGACACTCCTATTAGAAACATTCAAGCATCTCAGTCTCAACAGATCTGAAACACACAGAACAGATTGTGCATTTTATGTCATTTTAATACAATAGTTGTTCCTCATTGTGTGTTTTGTGCCACTGAAGAACACTGTGCAATCATATTGTTGCCTTTCTACTTATGTACTTATAAACCGACAGTGTAAACAAACACTTACCGTGACTTCAAAACACAGCAGGTAATATAAGTGAAATTCCTTTCTTTCACTGTGCTTTCCATTTTAGGAGCAAATGCAGTCAAACATCACCTCAGGGAAATATCCTGAAAGTAAACAGATCAAACGGGGAATTTATACTCCAGTGCTATGAATGGCATGCTCTTAAATGATGGTCAAGAGGAGGTCACACTGTTTAGTCTAAATTTTAGAAGAACCTTGGAGTGCCGTGAATAATTGTAGTGCTATATGTTTGCAGGACGAGGCTCACTTTGATCCATTAGTCATTGATTGGATGGTGAAGTGTGTCACTATATGGTTACAAAACCCAAACATTAGGCTACTAACAAAATAACATAATTTGCTCATTTGTAAAGTCATTTGTTTTGTTCCTGAATGGATCTGTGTTTGTGAATAAATTGGCTGAAAGAATAATTCAATGACTCACTCATTAAGACGCCACCTACTGGCGTAGCGATGTAACCTGCAAAAAGAATCACTCTAAAATCTTCACCACACTTACATCAGCACTCTTGAAATGTTGCTTGACCAATCAGATTAAAAAAGCTTTTAGAGTAATTATTACCAAAGCCCCAGTAATTTATCCTGTGTTTATGCAGCTCTGGACATCAGCACCTGGGATCTGGCGTGTCAGTTCAATAACACGGATCACCACACGGAGCTGAACGGCACGGATCGGCTGATCGTACGGAGAGGACAGGCCTTTACCATCAACCTGTACCTGAACTCTGGCTCTTACCAGCCCGGATACACTCAGCTGCACATCACTGCCGAGACAGGTAATGCACGGAAATCTCCGCCTAATACTTCAGTACCCCAGCTAACAGGTTCTGAAAATCTTGGATTATGTTCTGGCAAGTTTCTTTCAAAGCTATTAACAAACATTCTTCCAGTAACAGTAATAGAACGTTCATTCAAAGTTATGATGAACTGTTCTTTCCTGGAATGTTTTAGTTGGCCCTTCATCAGTGTTTTCTAAAGTGTTACTGTTTGGTTCAGATTGTTCAGAGAACATTAGAATGGATGTTTGCAAATAAATAAAAAAGAAATGCTCCCTTCATGTACGCATAACCAAGGAAAAATGGTTTAAAACATATTAAAAACTGGACGTTTTGAATGCTCAGAGAACATTCAGAAACAATGTTTATAACCAAATGGGAATGTTAGTAAAACATTCTGGTAACACTTTACAAGAAGGCTCATTAGTTAACATTACTTAACAACTTTAGTTAACATGAACTAAGAATGAATGATACTTCTACAGCATTTATTAATCTTAGTTCATGTTAATTTCAGCATTTTTTAATGCATTATTAAAATTAAAAGTTGTGTTTGTTAACATTAGTTAATGCCCTGTGAATCAACATGAACAAACAATAAACGACAAACAAATACATTTAGTTGCCATATTTTATGTACTTTATACCCCTGCTGTCTGCAGTATTTATGTCTGCCTGTCAGTCATTTTCCTGATATGTCAGGTTTGCTGACATGTTTTTTGGAGGTGGGTTATGGAAAGAAAGATTGGTTTAAATATTGTGGCTACATGTCACCCAGTTCTGGTAAAATGCCTTAAGTTCTTCCAGAAATAAACATTTCGAAGTAGCCTAAGGTGGTTTTCTCATTTTAGCTGGTTTAGCTGGTCAGCAAGCATGACCATCTGACAAGTACCTTAATCTCCATCTCCATCTCCAAAACAATGAAAACAGACCAGCTCAACAACATAGTGACCAACTAACCAAGTTAGTGTTTTCTTACAGGGGATTAAATTAAATGAAACTATCTGTACATTTGTAAATGAAAAGTGATTATTTTACTATTTTTTGGAATTGTTTTGTGCCTGTGGACTTACTAAATTAACTAAATTTGTAAACATTTTTCTAACTCATTCAGTTCATTCAGAAGATCACCTCTTAACACCTCTTAAAAATAGCTGTGACAGCAATATAAAAATGTTTGATAATAATCGGAATAATCAATTCCAATAATCAAAGTTACTGAATAATCAAATAAATCAAGTTATATATACAATAATTTCAGAAGCTCTGACAATTGTTCCTGTTTCCCAAGGGGGATTAAGTTCATTCTCTCTAAGTAAAGATAAAGAAATGAAACATAATACTCAACAAGTGCAGCTGAGGATGAAGGTTAACAGAGAGAATGTCAGGGCTTTTGTTGATTTTCTATGTTACAGATTCTGTTATTTGTTGGAGCTGGAACATAAGACATTAGTGAACACAAAGGGAGCAGCAGAGTGTAAACGCTAGCGTTCAGACAGGAAAGGCTCTGCTCAGACTCAGATAACACTAATGTTAAGAAAACAAGACGCTTTCGCATGTTTAACGGAATCTGTGGCGAGATATTGCACATGTAAACTCCTTAGAAGTTATCAAAGAGTCAACTATTGGTTTTGGTGAATGTTCAGAAAACACCTCACTGTTTCTCTTTGCCTTAGTGGCATGAGCCAAGCACCACACAGTTTGTTTAGAAAAAGAAAAAGAATAATAATAAGCACAAACATGTCTTTTGCAGACAATTATACCTCCAAACCAGGTACGACAGTGACAAGCAATCTGTCTCTTCGAAAGGGAAGGGAAACCCTGTTTTTAAAAACAGTACGATTCCGCATTGTACTAATACCATTACTTTAAGAATGCATTTTAATAAGAGCCGTATCTCCTGAGTAAAACACTGGGATGAATACATTAAAAGTAGCCTAGGTTAGTACACTTAAATCAAAATGCAATTGAGTAGTGTCTGTGAAGATTAAGCTGCAAAATACCTAAGCTGCATGAATCCTGCATGTTCTGCATGTCTTTGTGTTAGTAAATTACGCAGACTCGCAGTTTTGTTTACTACACACATACTAAAGCACGGATGACGCTCGTGGTGTTTTCAGCCTCTGCCGCCTCAGTATATGAGTACATGAATATAATTTATAGAACTGCTCTGAGTGTCACTTCATGAGCATTTTACCATTTATTTTGCGGAAAAATTATCCTCATATCATATACAAATAGAAACCTAAAGGTCTTCACAGCAACCTTTCAAAAGTTTGGTTTAACTTGACAGTCAGAAATATATTACTTAATGTAATGATAGTACTATAACTAATAATAAAAATATTATTAAAACAATATTTAAGGAATAAAAAAAAAATAGAAAAAAATATTTACCAGGCGTTATTATCAGAAAATTGTAAATACACAACACAGTATTTCTAAAAAAAAGGCTTATGATAAATTCTTTATCATGCATTTCACATGCTTTATTAAGCATTTAACATGCCTTTGATTATTAAAATGTAATGAAACGATTAAAATAGAATCCAGAAAATTAATGGAAAATGCAGATTCACAAAAACAAAACTAAATTTGATAAAAATAATAAAATGTATTTCATAGGGCCTTAAAAAGTATTTCTTATTAAACTTTTAATAAATTGTTGTTACATTGTGCAAGTTTCATGATTTCAATTAATTAGACATGTTTTTTTTATATTATATATATATATATATATTTTTATATTTTATATAATATTTTTTAACGTAACCATTAAAGTAGAGTCTAGAAAATTTTAAATGGAAATTCTGAAATTCTTTGTGTCTTTGTTATATTGTAGTTGTCCTTTAGTTTGTTACTTGCATCTAGGTTTTTATTAATAACAAAGATAAAATAACAAAAAATGACTATATCATGATAAAAATTGTTATTGTGAAATAAAATGATTATATCATGAAATAAGATTTGGCTTTATACTTTTAGCTAATTTACCAATATAGCAAAGATCTCTATATACCTGTAGGCTCGGTAGTTGCTCACCATAATCCTGTGTAATGCCGTTGGCATGTGATTATTATTATTTATTTATTTTTTTATTTAAAGGGGGAATGAAATGCTTTGTTTTAATAATAAAATAACTATGATCTCAATTTGGATAATCTATTTTTTAGTTATTTTACCTGTTCTTTGTTTTTGTCATAGTATCGGTTCAATAGTAGTATCGTGATATTTTAGTCAGGTATTGTTTCCGTCCACATTTTTTAATGCAAATTTTGGGTGTTGCATAAAAAATGTTAGATTGAAACGACAAGATGTGCATAAAATCTTAAAATGCACATGAAAAATGGTCAGTGGGAACCATTGTTCATCAAAAATATAGCAAAATATAGCAAAAGAAAGAACTGCATACAAATTTGGAATGACATGTGGGTGAGTAAACAGAATTTTCCTTTTTGTTTACAGTGGGGGATTTTGTAGTGGGCGGGGCTACCCATCATGACGCGGCAGAAACCAATCAAAATGCCCCGTCACACATCACTTGTCATGATTTGGGAAAAAAATCTCAGAATAAAGAAGACATCAAAGTCAGGACTTTTTTCTTAGACCTAGACAAACTAAAACTTACCCATGATTCAGAACTTCCGTTTATATTGTAGTTCTGACGGGAAGTTTATCTCTTCTGTTTTAGTCACACGCAAGTGCTCTGGAGTGAGTTCACAGGACTGCTTTTCTGGAACACTTCCAAGTTTGAGCACATGGAATTGCAGTGTGTACGTTTGTCCGGTGACCTTTAAATGAGGGGTCAGTGCGAGCTCAAATTCCCAGAGATTCAGAGAATGCCACAGCTGCAAACACATTCCTGAATGCCATTTAAGACTGAAAGAGGGGGATTTTGGTGTGAATATGTAGACATATTCTCATTTAAAACTGCTAATCGTATCTGTGAACATCTGTAAGTCCAGAACAATGTGAACTTTGTGACTAATTACATGAGCTTAGATAAAACAATCCATCCCTATGAAACCTTTTATACTCAATGTGGACAGTCTGTCCCTGCAACAAAGCAGCATTTTTTAAACCAGCAAAATTATAGTGGCTGCATTTTAGAAGATCATCAAATAGATGATTTTATTCCACTGAGTGCATTGCCAGTGCATTCTCAGGTTGCATTATGCATTAAGATTACATGCAGTGTTGCCTAAATTAATATGAATGAATAACATTTACTTTAGAGCAAATGAAGAATTTATTTGCAAAAACAGTTAACTCAATTTTTGTTTAATTTTCAAAAATCTTGTTCTTTATTATATATGTTATGTTATCATGTTTTTCTTGCGTTTTATTGTGTTAGCTGTATTTTTTAGTTATTTTTACTTTGTATCAAAATAACCCAGCTGCAGTTTGATTGAGATTAATTGGAATGCACAATGAAAAAACGTGATTTTTGAACCGTTAACTGTTTTTGCAAATTAACTCTTCAGATGTAGTTGTTCATACTGATGTTCCACAAAAGAAAGATTCTGGTAACACATTACAAAAAGGTTAATTAGTTAACATTAGTTAACATGAACTAAGAATGAACATTACTTGCTACAGCATTTTCTGCAAATTCTGTAATAAATGTATTGTTCATGGTTCCTTCATGTTAGTTAATACATTAACTAATGTTAACAAATGACACCTTATTGTAAAGTGTTACCAAGATTTATAATGCTTTTTTAAACAAGTATCTTATGTTTACCAAGGCTGTATTTATTTGGTCAAAATACATAATTAATTTTACAATTTAAAAGAAGTGTTTTCTGTGAGAATATATAGTAAAATGTAATTTATTTCTGTGATCAAAGCTGAATTTTCAGCATCATTACTCCAGTCTTCAGCGTCATATGATCCTCTGTGACGCTGAATTCTAATATGCTGATTTGCTGCTCAAGAAACATTTCTGATTATTATCTATGTTGAAACAGTTGTTCTGCTTCATATTTTCATATATATATATATATATATATATATATATATATATATATATATTTCTGGATGAATAAAACATTCAAAAGAACAGCATTAATTTGAAATTTGTAACATTATAAATTACTTTACTGTCATTTTTGCTCAATTTAAAGCATCCTAGCTGAATAAAAGTATTAATTTCCTATACATTTTAATGCACAGCTTTACTCTTCTAAGCAATTATTTACAATTTGGAAGTTTTTTGGAAAGAAGGAAAATATGCATATTTTCCCTGAACATTTTCTAGTTGACCCATACAAAAATGTAATCATATTTTGGATAATTTCCACAGAATTGCATTTGAAACTATCCAGACACACACATGAAGCTCATAAAGCTTTGTTTGGTTTTGATTATTGTTGATGATTTTGTTCTGATGGTTTGATAGGCCCTCATCCAGAGGAGCAGTACGGCACCAGGGCCGTGTTCAGCCTCAGCAGTGAGATCGACGACACGCGTTGGAGCGCGGCGGTGAGCAGTCCGCCCGGAGACACCGCTTGTCTTTCTGTCTGCGCCGCCCCCGATGCTCCCATCGGCCGGTACGTCCTGACTCTAGATGGGCGCATCCAGTTTGAGTTCATACTGCTCTTCAATCCCTGGTGCTCAAGTGAGTGAAAACAGATGCGTTTGGGTGTTCCACACATGCACACGCCTTAAGGTTATAGACACGGATATCCTGTTCTTTATACGAACAGATGACAAAGACAGATGAGTAAGATCTCTGCATACTCAACCCATGCTCTGATTTACAGGAGATGCGGTCTACATGGACAGCGAGGAAAAACTGGCCGAGTACGTTCTTGCCCAGGATGGGATCATCTTCAGGGGCGATGCCGAATACCCAGTTCCTATGGCCTGGTATTTTGGACAGGTACCAACAAACAAACCCACGATTACACGTTCACAATCTGGTTGTGCTCAATACGCTGAGCTCACCTCCTGAAAACACAAACAAATGAGCTCTGCTCAAAAGGCAGTGTGAAAAGGCAGTGCCTGCAGAGACAAGAATAAAGGTAAATAACATGAAAAAGAAGAAATAGCTGGTGAGGAACATTTGGTATTTGTGTAAATTCCACAAAGCCTGATGAGAACCTATCCAAATCAGTGCTATTTTAGTATCATTTTTAGCATTTATTAATATTTTGTATTGGTTTTTATTCTTATATTTCTTGTTTTCAATTTAAGTTTAGTTAAAATTTTAGTAATTGTTTTTGTCATTTTATTTATTTATTTTATATATATATATATATATATATATATATATATATATATATATATCAGAATTTTTAATTTTTAAATATCAGTTTTGTTTTAGTAATTTTAGAACTTTTTTTATAACTGAATTTTTTTTTTTTTTTTTTTCATTTTTTTTCATATTTAATTCTGATTTTTTCATTTTTATTTTTCTAATATATCAGATTTTATTAATTTCGATTTCAGTTTTGTTTTAATAATTTTAGTACTTCCACTTAAAATTTCAGAGATTCAGAGACTGGTAAAGATATATATGTTCATATATATATATTCATTTTTATTTTTATATTTAAATTTTAGTAATCTGTTATGCAGATGTTATTTTGTTTTGGTAATTTTAGTACATCAACTTAAACCAAATAAACATTTTGCATGAAATTTTTTTGTAATTTTGAAATAAATTAAGTTTAATAAACCATAAAAATATAAAGCATAAAATACTAATATGTATTAATTTTAATAATTTAACTTTAAATAAGAAAAACGTAAAATTATTTTCTATATGTTATCTTATTTCTGTTTCTTATTTTTTTAACACTTTTTTTCCAGTTTTGTTTTTATAGTTTTAGTTAACAATAACCATACTAATCCAAATCACCTTCAAAATGAAAAGCATGAAGAAAATGAAGCCTGAAGATCATTTTAATATTAATTAACATTAATATTTTTTGCATTATAAATATTTCATAGAGTTCATATTGAGATTTGTTGTTTTTGATGGCAGACTTCTGAGCACAATTTGAGACTATGTTGAAATTGCTTCCTGAACTTTAGTAGAGACACATGTGAGATTACTGATGCAAAACATCTAAGGTTCCAGGAGTTTCAGAAAGTTATCATGTGTTCTCCATTTAATCTGATTGCTTGCTGGATCTCTGATTTTTCGTGCCTAAAGGCATATTGAGGGAAAATACTTCTCATAGATGTTTTAGTAGATTGCAATGTGCAAGAGTGAATTATCTGCATGTTGATTGTGGCTGTGTCGTGTTTGTCCTGTAGTTCGAGGAGGGCATACTGGACGCTTGTTTGAGAATCCTGGACATTAACCCTAAATGCAGAAGGAATCCTGGGAAGGACTGTTCTGGACGCAGAAACGTGATTTATGTCACAAGAGTGTTGAGTGCTATGGTCAGTACTCTAATACACACACACAAAAAACATGAAAAACAGTACATTTTTAATTAAATGGAACTGTTTTCATCAATACTTTGCAGAACTGAATAAAACATATACTACCAATCAAACGTTTGGGGCTATTAGGGTGTTCATATTGAAAGAAATTAATATTTTTATTCAGCAAGGATGCATTAGGTTGATCAAAAGTGACAGTAAAGATATTTATAATGTTACAAAAAGTTTGCTAATTCAAATAAATGCTGTTCTTTTGAACTTTTTATTCATCAAAGTATCTTCAAATGCAAAATGTATCACAGTTCACAGTTTTCAGCATTGATAAAAATACATTTTTCCTGTAGTTATCAGATGTTAGGATGATGTTTTCTCATTCCGTCCACAGATCAACAGCAATGACCGGGATTACGGCGTGCTGGAGGGTTGCTGGAAGGACACGTTTGATGGCGGCGTGAGCCCCATGTCCTGGAGAGGAAGCGTTCAGATCCTAAAAACTTGGGACAAGACTTCCTGTATGCCGGTGCGCTACGGCCAGTGCTGGGTCTTTGCAGCCGTCGCCTGTACAGGTATTAAATGATCCTATTAGATGATGTAGCGCTTCTCATTCATTGGCTGAAAAAGTGGGATCCTTGAAGAAAATTCTCTTAAAAATTCTAGAAGTTTGTAACTAATTTTCATTTTGATCATACTTATTTTAGTTATTTCAATCTGTGCATGCTCTAGAAACAAAACATTGCCATTACTACTGTAGAGGTCTTTGGATATAGTTGTTGACAGTAGACGGTTTTGCTGAATAAACAAAAATCTTACTGAGCACAAACATTTGAATGGTAGCTTATGCAGTTCATGGTCATTTTGTTTGATTCTAGGCACATTCTTGTTACTTTTGCATCATGGATTTGGTTGTGTTTTGCGTCATTGTGCAATCAGTGTGTAAATGCAGACAGATGAAGCAGGTTGTTGTGTTCGTCCTCAGTGTCTCGCGCCCTGGGAATCCCATGCAGGGTGGTCACAAACTACTATTCGGCCCATGATACAAACAGCAACCTTGTAATCGAGCGCTATCTCAATGAGAAAGGAGAAGTAGACACCAGCACCAGAGATATGATATGGTATGAAGAACCACGTCTTTCATCCAAATAACACATGCACAAACACAAAGTGATTGGTCAATCAAAAACTATGCACAAACTACAGAAAACCTTAAAAAGAGCTCCATATTTGGACACTTACAGTATGTAAATGACATTGTTTTGGACATTCAACAGTGTTTTTCTACTGTAGGAACTACCACTGCTGGGTCGAGAGTTGGATGACACGACCCGATCTCCCTCCGGGTTTTGACGGCTGGCAGGCGAGTGACCCGACGCCACAGGAGAAAAGTGAAGGTGTGTACATGGCTCTTTTCTTTCTGACATAGAGCAAATCAAACTTTCTTAAACTTAAAGTGTGTTCACCCAAAAATGAAATTTCTGCTGTGCAAAGTATTTTTTTTCCACAACTACATGTTACTGCATAACTGCAGCCAAAATCCTCTGGAAATGAGCCATATAGGACCTTAAAAAAATTAAATTGGTCAGTTTGGACATGATGTCATTTTGGGATCACCATATCTCTGGGAATTAACTATACATGGCCGTAAAAACGAAGATTACAAAAAAATAATGAGAATCTAAAAGGATATTTGGATATCTTTAGTAATTCTAGAATTAGAGGCATGCAAACTTTGGAAGAATATTTTGGCACTCAGATTGTAAGTATGTACAATGCAATTGTTTTCACATAAGGAAACAAGCTACATTGCTAGTTTCGACATTATTTGTTCTTCAGATATTCCTCTTTAAAAGAAAAAAGTATGAACTGTATGCAAAGTGACCCACATTTGGTTTTTGACCACTGAAAATGTGTGCAATTTAACAATTTACTCCTGTAGCCATATTGAGATGATCTCAGGAAATGAAACTTATAGGGTGTTAAAAATTAAGATACCAAAGGAAAAGTGAGTTGAGAACCAAAATCTAAAAGGATCTTTAATAGTTTTTGAGTTACAGGCATGCAAACTTCGAAACAAAAACACAAGAAGTGCTTTTCTCCCATTTTTGAACAATCACCACTAGCATATAATGCAACAAAGATTGCTAAAATCAACAGATTTTACTAATAGACCTACCAATTTCTGGAAAAATAGAAGACCCTATAGCTTTTATTCATATTTTGCTTTTTTCTACATGCCTGTATAGTTTTTATTAACTTTTATTTCAGTTTTAGTAATTATAGTACATCAAGTTAAAATAAATTAAAATTAAACTTTATTTGAAGTACTGCTTGTGCACAATGCACATTTCTTAATATTAAGCCTAAGATATATTTTAATGTCACTATTGATGAGGATTGTGTGATCTTTAAATGATATCGTCTTTAAATGCAAAATATGCATACTTGCAATAGTTTAGCACAATCAAATATACTTAAGTGTATCTTTAGTTGGACTTCAGCACTACTTCCACTCAATTAAAGTGCATTAGATGCAAAATGAGTTGTTCAATACAGTTGCAAGGTTTTTTTATTAAGTACATAATATGTAAATGTACTTTAGTGTACTTAGCATGCAATAAATGTATTTTAAATACATTTTAGTATATTTATTTTTTCACTAGGGAAAATATTATAATTATAAAATATCTAAACATTTTTTAAATCAAGATACATTTACTTGAAAAGCAGAATGACTTAAAAGATCAAAATTAAGTGAGGTTTTGCTTAAAACAAGAAAAAAAATCTGCCAATGCACTTAAATTAAACAAAATCTTCCAAAATACTTCATTTAAAAGGAAAACAAGACTATTTTTCTTACACTTTTGGCAGACATTTTCAGATATCTTGTTCTAAGCAAAAACAATTTTTTTCAGAAAACAAAACTTAAGTAATTCTGCTTCTGAAGTAAATGTATCTTGATCTATGTTTAGAATGTTTAGATATTTGTACTGGAAAACAAGACAAGAATACTAAGTAAAAATAATTTTTAGCAGTATTTCATCATTTAATTCTTTTTTTTTTAACTAAACGTGAGATGTTTCTGTCCCTCCATTAAAAGTCCAGGTAACCAAATCTTCTAAGAAAAAATCATGAAGGCACCAATGAATCGGCAGTGAAGGCAGATGAATTGAATGGTTTCATCTAAGTCTTGTGATTGCTTTATATGATGAACAGATTTAACTTAAAACAAACTCAAAACAAAACCAAACTAAAATAAAGAAGCTGAGATGTGTCTTTCTGTCTGTCAGGCGTCTTCTGCTGTGGGCCTGTTTCTGTGCGGGCGATAAAAGAGGGAGAGCTCACCCTCAAATACGATGCTCCGTTTGTGTTCGCGGAGGTGAACGCAGACTTAGTGTACACCCTGAAATATAACGATGGGAGCACAAGGAAAATCGTGAATGACCAAAAAGTGGGGCAGAAGATCAGCACCAAGAGCGTAGGCCGAGATGAGAGAGAAGACATCACACACCTCTACAAATATCCTGAAGGTAGGAACATGCAAACAAGTGAACGTCCTTCCTACATTCATGCATATGAAGAGCAGATTGATTTTGCAGTGATCTCTTCCAGGTTCTGTGGAGGAGAGGCAGGTTTTCGAGAAAGCAAACCACCAGAACAAGCTGCTTCTTGAGCAACCGAACTCTGGGCTGCACATCACCATCAAGCTGTCGACGGGCATCAGGAAGGGCTGTGACTTTGACGTGTTTGCAATAGTGAGTAATAACACCGAAGAGAATAAGAAGTGTCGTCTGGTGTTTGCGTCACGTGCCGTGTCGTATAACGGCGTCACCGGCCGTGAATGTGGATTCAAAGACCTGCTGAATGTGGAACTGGCGCCTAGAGGAGGTGAGCGGCTTTGTGTTGATGTGTGATTCAGTTTACAAAGGCAAATGCATCTACTTAAGCAAGGTCCATTTTGTGCACAGATATTTGATAAAAACTCTTTCAGCACCCTTAAGTACTACAGTTTGGTTGCTTCGACCCTAGTATGTAAAACAAGATTGCATGCTAGCAATGCATTGGCCAAGCATTCACACATACATCTGCATATGCATGAAGCATGTTTTTGGCCTTAGTAAAGTCACTGTAATGTACAGCATAAAGGCACAATTATTTTTTTTTTGTTTCTTTTTTTTAATTTGTAGTAATATTTGTAGAAGAAAAAAAAAAAAAAATTTATATATATATACAAACACACACTGTATGTTCATTTACTGTTTAGTTTATTTATTATTATTAATTAAATGTATTTATTATTATTAGCCTACAGTTCTTTTTTTTGTATTTTTTCATTTGTTCTATTTATTATTGGCAGTTTTTTATAGCCAAATACACACACACACACACACACACATATAGTATACTACTATATATGGTAGTAGTTATTATAATAATAATAATAATAATAATAGTTTTTAAATTATTATTAAACATTATAAAATATAATTAAAAGCAAAATATTAAATATAATTAAAATGTATAAAACCATAATATATAATATTTTAGAATGGAAATACAGACACAGACATATATATATATATCAATATAAATTAAATCTAGAATATTAAAATCAACTAAATAAAATATTAAACAGAGTTTATACTAACTTTCCATTTAATATTATTTACTACTAAATTACAATTATTTATTTATTGTTAATTTATTGATCCTTGTTTATTTATTGTTAATCTAATAATTAATTGAATTTATTTATTCATTATTATTAGCCTGCAGTTTTTTTCATGTTTAATTGATTTATTATTGACAGTTGTTTAGAGCCAAACTATATGATATTAAATGATTAAATTATATTTATTATTATATATTATATTTATTACTATATATATGAAGAGTTCAGATGCAAAACCAGCTAAAAGCCATCTCGGTCAAAAATGAGATAATGATACTGAGTGAATGCTCTTGACACATAGTACACATCCATCAAATACTTTTACTTCAGACTCGCTATATTCCAGCCTCAGCCCAATCAGAAGTGCCAGTACTTGCATAGAAACCGATACAAAGTAGCCAGAAAGAAATGCTCATTTTAAAGAAATACGTCAGATGGATTTAGCTGGTTTTGCATCTGAACTCTTCATATATATTTATTAACAATTATTATTAATAGTAATAATAACAATAATTATTGATTTAGATTTGTATTATAAAATGTAATAAAAAATAATTAAAAGTAAAATATAATTACAATTAATAAAACTATAATTTCTAATATTCTAATATATATTTGTATAATATTATATTGTATATGTTTTAGAAAATTATATATACAATATTAAAATCAATTACATACATATATATATATATATATATATATATATGTTTTTTACTTTTTAATTATTTTTTAAATAAATTTATTTTTATTTATTTCAAAATTGTGTAGATGCTTTGTGTTGTGCATGTACTGTAGAAAGTGTCCTCACTCTGTTGTGTGATTGTTCCAGAGAGAAAGGTTCCTCTGAGGCTGAACTACAGTAAATACTGTAATAATCTAACGGAGGACAATCTAATCCGTCTGGGTGCTCTGCTGATCGACTACAGCACAAAGGAAGCCGTCATGGCCATGCGTGATGTCGTGCTGGACGACCCCGAGATCAAAATCAGGGTACGACCACATGATCACAAGCGAACATAACAATGCCAATCGTGTTCATGCTGTCAGATGCATGCTGATGTATGCGTGTCGTTCCAGATTCTGGGAGAACCCAAAGAGAAACGTAAGCTGGCAGCTGAGCTCACCCTACAGAACCCGCTTCCAGAACCCTTACAAGGCTGCTGCTTCACCATCGAGGGTGCAAACCTCACCGGCGGCAGCAGCATCACCGAGAAGTAAGAGCTCAAAAACTGTACTTTTTGGTAGAATAAGAAAGCAGAAACACAAGCGTTCGTTCCTGAATGATTCAACTGTTTAAATGATTCGGTTCAGTCGCAATGGCTTACTTATTAACTATGACTTGCTGCCACCTACTACCAGTTTTAATAATCTTTTTATTATTTAAATAATTTCAAATATCAGTATTCAACGTTTTACATTTAAAATATCAAAACATTATTTGTGCACTTGTAACTGCAGGTTAAATGCATTCATGACTTGCATTAAACAGTGTGTAAGTACATCTAAATGCCACTTTAGTTGTTGCAGCTTCTGTATTTCCTCTGCATTGCAAGACAAATTTTTTTGATACTGATTTAATTTGCTTGGTAACAGCCCAAATGTAAGAATTTGACTCAAAAGATAATGCACACTTTTAGAAAAAATGGCTTTTTAAAGGTTAAAATGGCCATAAAAGGTAAAAATCAATTTAAACGTATTGGAAAAGATTAATTTCTATCAATGTTCCACACAGAATATGAGGAATACCAAAAAATTTAGGAGTCAGCTGTCCATGATAGTCCAGCACAATAACACACTCAGCAAAATATTGTCTAATTATCGTTATCGATAAAATCCCAGAAAATATCGAGATATTATTTTTTGTCAATATTGCACACCCCCAGTAGCATGAAAAAATGCTATATGGAAGCATCAACATGCTACATGGATATAAATTTATACCCATTTTTAAAAATCCATAAAACATAAAACCCATAAAATATCCAGAAACTATCATTAAAACACTTGTAACACTTCAGACTATTATCATCACACTGTTTCTGTTTTAACATTTATCAAAACTCCCCACAGTCCCAGATTTTCTGTGTGGTCTCTAATACCAACTGTACATTAAACAGGCAGGATACACCTCACACTGTTCTTTGCCAGTATCTGTTAGTTTATACTTAAATAAACACTACAGACAAGGACTATGAAAAGAACTGAATCTGTGATTTCTGACGTGTAAATATTTATTCGTTTCAGACTGGAGTCACCCATTGAACCCGGCCAGGAGGCCAAAGTCAAAATCTACTTCACTCCCACTCAGTCCGGCCTGCGCAAACTTGTGGTGGATTTTGACAGCGACAAGCTGGGCCATGTTAGAGGATACAGGAACGTTATCATCGGGAAATGAGACCCTTCTGTGGAGGAGAACGGAATGCAAAACCAACTATTTTTCCATGTACTTTTTTAGTATTCAGAGAGTATTATGTTATCTTTTATATACTGTATTTTGTAAGAATGTGAAAAGCCAAGCTGGGCTCCTGTAGCAGTACGTACTGTACATGCATGCCATGTTTTAAGCACACTACACAGTATGCAGCGATAAATGTTAAGAAATCCTTTCATTTTTAGGGCACCGAGATATACACATTGCATTGTGAGTAATATGCTGTAAAAACAAAAGAATGAAAGTATGGAAGAGAGGGTAATTTGAGAGAGTAACATTTTATATGCAGTTTTCATGTTTTTGCTTTATGTATCTTTATATTCAGCTGTGACTTCTTCATTAAAAAACAATTACGCTATAATTTTGAATGGAGTGTTTTAGTTTGTTTCATTTAAAGAGCAGTTATTGAAAATGTAAAGTGAAAACTGTCATTTTTAAAACTATGCAACAAAATCAACTCTCAAAAGCGTCATCTGTATGTTCACATTAACTATGTGTGAGTGTCCTATGACTTTTTTAGGTGCAAAACACCATGACTGACATCCATAATTTTTTTATCTCATCATTTAATTGCCAGAGGTCCTAAAATTATGATACAGTTGTTTTTTTTTTTCTGTTTAATCATTGTCCAAACCTCCACTTATTTCATTTACTTCAAATGCTGAACAGCACACTCTTATCAACATAAACACTAGCAGATTATTTAAGCACATGACAATTCATTTGCCAACACAGGAAGTGCACAGACAGTGTACAGGAAGCAGTTGATCATAGGCTCATTTCCCAACACTGTTGCTAGAGCACATAAACATTTACATACAACTTTACAGTCTAATCAGACATTTGGAATTGTTTTCTGGCCACATTCACTGTTGTTTCACAACGGGTAATAAATTAATTCATACAATTACAGTAAATTCTTGTGTTTTCTAATGTAAATATGGCAGATGTTCTGCAGATGGATGAGAGTGAACTGTATGTCTTGCGTCCTTGGGCGATGTGTTTAACAGACTTCCTCGCTGTCACTCCCTAGATATTCAACACCTGTGATGGTCTTAGCTGCTGGCAGCTCTGATCTCCTCAAATGAAATTATCTGCTCAGAAGCTATTAGACATAGTTCACCAGACTTGTAATGTCTCTGAACACCATTCAAACATTTACTCCACCAGGGATGTCAGACCGAGTTCCTAAAGGGCCACACAGTCCTGTTCCAACTCTAATTCAACACACCTGAACCAGCTAATCAAAGCCTTCAGGATTACTTGAAAACTAAAAGTAGGTGTGTTGGAGCTAAACTTTTTCTACAAAATGTTTATTATAGTGAAAAAAGGTTCTTTAGATTATTAAAATGTTTTTCACATTTAAGGTTAGCTCACAAATTTTGCATGAAAAAGTCCATTATCCATTGTCAATCCAACTTATTTTTCCCATAAGAGTGAGTGCAGCCATTTGTACATTTCTTGTGTCTCATCCACTTCGAGTTATATTTAGCTGCACAAAAAGCTGGTTTTACTGCTTGATATTGAAAAACTGGTGTGTCTTACCATATTATTTTAATCTATTATTTTAATTATGAACACACTGGTTTGTAGTGCAAACTGTTTTACCGTTTACTGCACTTCGATATTCTTCTCGTTATTTCCCTATGACGAATTATGAACCAGACGTCTAACACATTACCAGAAAACAGCTTACTTCCGCATTGAAAAATAAGGTGGATAGCTTAGACGTGAAACTCTGCTCACACAGATGTCACTCTTAAATTAAAGGCACTATGATTTTGTGTGACAAACTTGAATATGACCGAAATTTGTGTGAGGAAATCGTTGCGCAGTTTCCTATCGGAATTACCATGTTTTGCTCACAAAAATCCGCAGAGCAATGCTAAACGTGAATGAGCTTTAAAGGATTAGTTCACTTCCAGAATAAAAATTTCCTGATAATATACATACCTCCATGTCATCCTAGATGTACATGTCTTTCTTTCTTCAGTTCAGAAGACATTAAGGTTTTTTCTCCATATAGTTGAATGGAGGTTGAATGTTCAAAAGTCATTTTATTAAAAAAAATAAAAATGTAAATACTTTTAACCACAAATGCTCGTCTTGCACTACCTTTGCGATGTGGGACTTCATGCATTGTGTAACCGCACTGAAAAGGTCACGCGCCCTTCATTTTTTGTCTGTGTACTTCAGTTCAGAAAGGTAGGGTGGGGCGAAAAACTTCATCTCACTTTCTCCTTCAACTTCAGAATTGTCTGACATCGTTTTACCTTTTTTTGTAAAGGCCGTTTGACTTTCTTTGCACGATAGGGTGACCAGACGTACCACATCCCGGAGACACGTTTAGCACAGGATTTCTAAATAACCAGGTGTTGCTTGTTTGTGCTGCACCGACTGATCGTTGTTCAACATCAAAGCACCGCAAGAGCTGTGGAGAGTAGAGCAGACGCTCCATGCTTTTGAATCAATTTTGCGGTACTTTGCTGTCATACAATGATCGATCGGCGCAAACAACCAACACCTGGTTAATTTAGAAATCCTGTGCTGAACGTGTCCCCAGGAAGTGGCACGCCTGGTCACCCTATTGCACATTCGCATTGTTAACGCTGGAACAGTACTTCCGCCTACATTACACGTGACCTTTCCAACGTGATTATGTAATGTGTAATATTTTTTTAGAAAATAGCCAATCATTTTGCTAGATAAGACCCTTATTCCTCTTCTGGGATTGTTTAGAGCAGTGGTTCCCAACCACGGTCCTGGAGGGCCCCTAACACTGCACATTTTACATGTGTCCTTTGTCTGACCCATTTCAGGTCTTGGAATCAAAGCCACTAGAAGGCAAACTTGCAACCATTAGCCAAAAAAGAACTGCGAAAGCTTACACTTCCAGTCTGGTAGTACGTGGGAAAGAGACCAGAGGCTGTTTTTTTTTTTTTTTTTTATAGATGTCAGTGGAGGAGAGGCTTTAACTATGCTGAATAAACAGCTTTTTAGAGCAAAAAGGCTTTTCATTTAATGAATCAACTGCTAATCTTTAATATGTTTTACACTAAACAATACTTTTGGATTGAACTATTTTAAGAGTTTACAGCGAAAAAAAAAATGCTTTTTTATAAGAGAAGTCACTGACTTAGTAGGATTCAGCTTACGGCACTTCTCATTCATTCCTATGGTATGCGTAAAAATGGCGACTGAGTGTGGCACAACTCTGACTGAAATTCAGTGACGTCAAGGCTGTAATGTGATTAGTTATTAAGGGACACATTAACCTAATTAGCCATTACGCTTTCTCCAATAGTAATACAGACCCTTTCATCTCCCTGTATAGTAAGACAATCTCTGTTGGAATCTCTACTAATGAGCTGATGATCTGAATCAGGTGTATTTGATTAAGGAAACATGGAAAACATGCAGTGTTGGGGAGCCTCCAAGAACGTGGTTGGGAACCACTGGTGTAGAGTCCTTTGAAGCTGCATTGAAACTGCAGTTTGGACCTTCAACCCGCTGGCCACCACTGAAGTTCACTATATGGAGAAAAATACTGGAATATTTTCTTCAGAAACTTTAATTTCTTTTTGAGTGCTAAAGACATGAACATCTTATTTGACATAGGGGTGAGTAAATTATCAGGAAATTAATATTCTGGAAGTGAACTAATCCTTTAAGTAAAAAGGTTGAGAACTGCACACTTCAAATTTGGTTTTCTATGGCATCGCTGAATAAAAAAAAATAAAATAAATAAAATAAAGGTATTTCATCTGAAAGCACTGAAAGGTCCGCAGAACGACTGCAGACCACAGAAAATGAATCTTTTGTTTTCCATGGTTGTACTCCAAGGACCGGAGGAAGCAGGTTTGTATTGGATAAACATTCCAAAGTGGTTATTTTATTCCACCAGCTGACAGTTAATTTGCATTTATCTTAGATACTTTAAGGTGTCAAAAAATCCTTTAACAGGAAATACATTTTTAATAGACAAAAGTCCTTTTTCACTGACGTAGATTGTGGTTTGTCTGTCTGGGTCTAAAAAGGCAAGATGGTGGTGAGTAATTAATGAATGAATTTTAGCTTCGTGATGAACTATCCTTCACATGATTTTGTCTACCCGAACTTTATTTAGCATGAACAGTGAATACTGACCTCTGTTGGTCACAGGGAGGAATTACCTTAATCCAAAATTAGCGATTTTAAAACGCCTGCTTAACTCCTCCTGAGCAAATTAGTTATATTGCGTTTCGAAACACATTAATTCCCTCAAACACAGCAATAACATGCAAGGCCCAATTTCAATTCACGGCAATGCAACACACACAGACTGGCACACAAATACTGATAGAACCATGCAATTTGGCGTTAATCCAAAAGTGATGAATATTCTCAGAGTTTTCTTGGCCAGTCCGCAAAATGTTAAATTAGTGGTTTCAAATTGGGACGTTGATATTGCTCGTTAACTGCCTTTATGTTAAATTAACAATGCTTTTTGGAAAGGGATCATCACATTATCCTGAGGGTGGCAGTGTTGTATCATGCACATGTTCAGAGGAGCCTAACAGTGACAGACATACTAACTCTGTTAGTAACAGATCTAATGCATAACGCGCACATCACAACACAGACATGGATCATTTTTCTGAACACAATACAATCAATCATGTTTCGAAAACCTTTATCATTATATTTAATAGGTTTATGTGACTTATTTAATTGAAACAAGTGACAATATCTTTAGAAATTCCATAGTTACATAACTGAAGCATCTGCTTTCATATGGAACATTAAAGCAGAACAAAGCAGATATAGAGAAGATGCATCATTAAAATCACTTTAACATCAGAAAACTGCAGTACGTCTGTTCAACATTAATGGAAAAGCCCATTTAGGAATGCAACTCTATTTCAAAGTCTTATAAAACACACACACAAACAGTCATCTACCATCTTGTGCGAAACACATTTTTGTCATGATACAAGCCAAACAAATGCAAGTCACACACAAATAAAACGTGTAGCAGAATAGATCAAGGTAAACATCACTAACATAATACATTACATTCAGTCCTTGTCTGTCCTTCCTTTCTAATGAATAAATTAACTTTTCAGTCTCTGCCCACAGCTAAATTCACCCTTTGTTTCTTCTCTGTCATTAATAATCACCTCTCATTTCCACTGCTGTTTTATTCATTTTATTCTTTTCCTCTCCTTATGGGGGCCAAATGACCATGATTTAAAAAAAAAAAAAAATCAGGAGAGATACAGCCTGAGTAAAAGTGAACTTTTAAATTATTTTGTGTTGACGTCCAACACAATGAAAAAAAAAAGTTTGCTGACTTCCTAGTGGTTTGAAGATTTTAAGACCAGCAAACAGAAATGCTTCCAAATGTGAAATGATATGAGGATGAGTAAATGATGACAGGATTTTCTTTTTTAGGTGAACTATCCCTTTAAATCTACACATCGCTGGTTCCTTTTGATAGAAGAACCACAAATCAGAACAATTTCAGTTTGCAGTAAAACTAATACTAAGACTGATTATGTACACAAATTGTGTCAGGATACAGTTTGTAAAATTGGGACTGTTTTAGTTTTATCGAGACGTCTGATCACCCTGCTTCTCTTCTTGTGTGCAGTTTTGAGTAGAACAATCAGTCTGTTTCCAAATCTCTGCTGTCTGATTGGTGTTTCAATCCTGTTCTTGTCTTGTTCCCCTCGTGGAGCTGATGATGCTCCTCTTTATAAAACTGATGAGCCTCTTGCTGCATCCTCTGCTCTTCTTCTTTCATATCGTGGATCTTCTGATGGTCTTCAGGAATTGCGTTCTCCTCTTCTATCTTCTGGTCAGTGTTGTGGATGGGACTTTGGTGTTCCTGCTGGAAGTCTGGCTGTACCTGCAGATACGCCTGAACTCTGTGCCGCTGAGCTCGGCTTTCACTGAAATCAATGACTCGACACTCGTACGTCCCCTCGTCTGATGGTTTGACGCTAGACAGACGAAGCTTATGTGAGATGTTGCTGCCGACCACTTTTACCACCTTAAAGTAAACACAAAATATGATTATGGAACTGAAACATTTAGCTAAATATTGACAAAGCAAGTCCTTTTAAGCTAATTAAGTTTAGGAATTAAGAAAACCAATTGTGTTTATGTGCACCGTTATGTGCATTATGAAGAAGCATGTTTGGAGCGACATTGAGACAGATTCTCTCACAGAATGAAAAATTAATGAACATACATTAACATACAGACAGTTAAAATAAAAAATTATTAAATTTTTTATAAAATTAATTACACTCTTGTTTGTTGTTGTCAAGGACATGAATAAGAATGAATGAGATTATTAAATTACTGTGCAGAATTAGGTTACTTAAAAGAGAATTTCAGTAAGAAAACAGGAGGAACAAGTATCAGAATGTTCTGATGTGAATGTGTTATGAAACATCTATTTTAGAATAAATAAATAATATAATACATATATAACCCTGATCATTAAGTACATTTTATTGTTGTGGTTGTCAAAATTAAGAGAAAATGCAAAACTCACACTTATTTTAGTCGGTCCTTTTGGTGTGTTTTCCTGTGAAACCACCTGCAGACACACATCAGTATTTAAAACCAGGTAATGAACTTTCATATATTCTGAAAAAGAAAAAAAAACAACAACTAAATGTCATATATATATGAAGAGTTCAGGTGCAAAAGCAGCTAAAAGCCATCTCGGTCAAAAATGAGATAATGATACTGAGTGCTCCTGACACACAGTATACGTCCATCAAACTCTTTTACTTCAAACTCACTAAATTCCAGCCTCAGCCCAATCGGAAGTACCAGTACTTACATAGAAACCTATACAAAGTAGCCAGAAAGAAATACTAATTTTAAAGAAATACGTCAGATGGATTTAGAGGCTTTTGCATCTGAACTCTTCATATATATATATATATATATACACACAGGTGCATCTCAAAAAATTAGAATATCATGAAAAAGTTCATTTTTTTTTATTGTAACTCATTTTAAAAACTGAAACTTTCATATATTTTAGATTCCTTACATGTAAAGTAAAAAATTTCTAATGTTTTTTTTGTTTTAATTTTGCTGATTAGAGCTTAGAGCTCATGAAAGTCAAAAATCCAGTATCTCAAAATATTAGAATGTTTCCTAAGATCAATCAAAAAACGGATTTGCAAAAAGAAAAGTTCAAGTTTTTAAAAGTATGTTCATTTATGCACTCTATACTTGGTCGGCAGCACATATTACAGCAATTTACTTGCTCCTAGCACAAATTACAGCATCAGTGAAGTGTGGCATGGAAGTGATCAGCCTGTGGCACTTCTAAGGCACTATTGAGACTTCAGCTCATCTGTCTATTGTTGGATCGACTGTTTCTCATCTTTCTCTTGAAAATATCCCATAGATTCTCTATGGGGTTCAGGTCAGGCATGTTGGCTGGCTAATCAAGCATAGTAATATCATGGTCATCAAACCACTTGGAAGTGGTTTTTGCACTGTGGGCAGGTGCTAAACTCCTGCTGGAAAAGGAAATCAGCATCTCCATAGAGCTTGTCAGCAAATAGAAGTATAAAGTGCTCCAAAATCTCCTGGTAGACAGCTGCATTGACTTTGCACTTGATAAAACACATCGGACCAACACCAGCAGACATCACAGCACCCCAAATCATCACTGACTTCAGAAACTTCACACTGGACTTCAGGCTGCTTGGATTCTGTGCCTCTCCAGTCTTCCTCCAAACTCTGGGACCATGATTTCAACATGAAATGCAAAATGTACTTTTATCTGAAAAGAGGACTTTGGACTACTGGGCAACAGTCCAGTTCTTTTTCTCCTTAGCTCAGGTATGATGCTTCTGACATTGTTTCTGTTTCAGAAGTGGCTTGGTAGCCCTTTTCCTGAAGATGTCTGAGCATGGTGACTCTTGATGCGCTGACTCTGGCTTCAGTCCACTCCTTGTGAAGCTCTCCCAAGTGTTTGAATTGGCTTTGCTTGACAGTATTCTCAAACTTGCGGTCATCGCTGTTGCTTGTGCACCTTTGCCTACCCAATTTCTTCCTTCCAGTCAACTTTGCATTTAATATGCTTTGATACAGCACTCTGTAAACAGCCACCCCATTCAGTAATGACCTTCTGTGACTTACTCTCTTTGTGGAGGGTGTCAGTGATTGTCTTCTGGACCATTGCCAAGTCAGCAGTCTTCCCCATTAGTGTGGTTTCAAAGAACAAGAGATACCTGGAATTTATACTGTAGGGATCGACATTTAATGAAACTCAAATGTAAATATTCTAATATTTTGAGATACTGGATTTTTGACTTTCATAAGCTGTACACTCTAATCATCAAAACTAAAACAAAAAAACTTTTTAAATATTTTACTTTACATGTAATGAATCTAGAATATATGAAAGTTTTATTTTTTAAAATAAGTTACAATAAAAAATTAACTTTTCCATGATATTCTAATTTTTTGAGATGCACCTGTATACAACATTACTGTATATCTAATTTCTCATTACCTAGTTTCCAGTTTGGAACAACATGGCATATATATACAGCATATATATATATACACATGATTATACTTTTCTCTTTCTTCCAAAACGAACGGCTTCAATACCTACTATGTGTATTTTAAAGAATAGAAGAAGACAGATGAAAACAACTAAATAATGTAATGTAAAAACATCTGAACAAATAAAAAGAGGCTTTCCTGATTGGTTGTCCAAGCTGGTTGCTCCGCCCAGTCTCTGCTGTGTCTGGTGTACCACCACTGGATCTCCAAGGAGACGGAGGAGGAACTAGAACCTCTGAAGGAGCAGGCCATCTCCACATCATCTCCAGCCTGAGAGACCACATCATGAGGAACCTCGGTGAAAAGGGCTGAAGAGAAAGAAAGAAAGAAAGATTAAAATAACACTTGATACTGTCTATCTACATTTCATGGACTACTATTCAGTCTGCTCTTTTATCAGGTCTTGGCTGTGTGAATCTCTTCACACAGATACTTGAGTGTGTGTGTGTGTGTGTGTATGTGTGTGTTTAAAGGTCTGACAGTCCAATACTCAGGAAAACAAATTAATTGCTAAAGGACTGGAGATAATTAAGCAGACACATTTGAGGACAAACAATATAATGAATTCACTGGTATAAAACACACTCACACACACAATCTATGTGTCTGCCAAATGCCTAAAGGCTCAAATGTTCTCCTGAGAAACAGCTTCTGCAAACTAATGTTCTCCATGTCTTCATTCAGTTCTGATATTTATTTCTCATTGAACTATTGTGCAAGGAACCAAATAAAAATAAGTCATTATAAATTGAAAATCTGCTCTTGTAATCATACTTAATGTAAAAAAAAAAAAGTTGATGGTGTTTTACTAGCTCGAGTGCTTCTTTTCAGCTAGAAAACCTGAAATGCAAACTGACTGCAAAAATCCAAGTACAGACAAAAAAGGAATATTATTAAAATAATAATAAAGAAATAATTGACGACAGATGATTGTATTATTTATTTATTTATTAATATTATTATTATTATCATTATTTTAATGAGCCTATAGTCTTGAAAATAAGTTTCAGGGAGTTTTTATAGTGATGTCATGTCGAACGATTTCTGGTTCCCCAAAGAACCTTTCAGTGATCAGGTTTTAAAGGTGCAGTGTGTAATATTGACAGCTAGTGTTTGAAATGGGTACTGCAGTCCACATTCAAAATATTGCTTCTTCCACCCAGAGTTGCCTTGTCTGCTTAACAAAACCAGCCCAGTTGTTTGACAAAGGACAGGGGATTTCGCTTCAACCTGTGGACTAAAAAACAGCCTGTGCCAACAGTATAAAAGTAGCCCAATTTTGCAGGAAAACTGCAGACTTGGCAACACGACTCCAGCCTCCTCCTCCTCAGAATCAATGCTCATCTGGGTTTCCAGATTAAGGACATGCAACAGGAATGAGTGCAACTGACTACGGAAGGCGACAAGTTTTACACAGTAAGCTGATGAGCTAATTCATACACATTTTAATGTGCATCTGGTCATAGAGATTTTTAGATGGAAACCCAGGCTTTTTAGGTCAGGTAGAATCTGCCATCTCTGACTCAGTTTGTTTGCTGGCTTCCATGGCTGTAATATGCTGTTTTTTTCTGCCAGCTGGCAACCCGGGGTGTGGAAATACTATTGAGTAAACTGGCAGTGGGTGGAGTCACACAGACCAAAACAAAAACAGGCATTCCAACACGGAATGCACATCTCAAAGTAGAATAACTGGCTGTAGCATGTAGACTTAGAATGTTTAGTAATATCTGCAAACATTGTATTTTAAAGCCTTAGTTGAGTCAAAAAATTACATACAACACTTTTAAAAGAATTAAATTTCACTATGAAGAACCTTTTGTGGAATGGAAAGATTCCATGGATGTTAAAAGTTCTTAGTTCAGAGATTTCAATTAACAACAAATCAATTCAATTCAGCCTTTATTTTTGGTTTATTTAAAAAATGTGTTTAAGTCCTGTGTGTGGAACCACTGTCTTACATCATGGTTTACAGAAGGCATCTTGCTTGGAAATCCTGTGCTATAAATATTAAGAATAAGGAAAAAATTAAAGCTTTTCATTACATTACAAACCTCAAAGTACCAAAGTAGTGATTCAGTAAGCAGGCTGTGGCACAGACAGTATTCTGAAGCCATACAGCACTAGTACACAAACACACAAGCACTCTTCAGCCAAAATCACAACCAGTAAACAAAAGTCATGCTTAATCTGCATATACACAACAGCTTTCATCCATGCTCTCATCTTCTGTCATTTCTGTCTCCTCCTCTCCAGCCTTTCTCGTTTATATCCGTCTGAATCATGTCAACCTGCTGTAGGGCACTGCTTA
The DNA here is from genome assembly GCA_036247105.1 of Cirrhinus mrigala. Taxonomy (NCBI): domain Eukaryota; kingdom Metazoa; phylum Chordata; class Actinopteri; order Cypriniformes; family Cyprinidae; genus Cirrhinus; species Cirrhinus mrigala. The sequence goes on from CM070012.1 coordinate 2,162,183, forward strand.
TGGAACAAGACTTGCGTATCCCATGGTGCATTGTGCTTATGGCATTGGGCCTACAAAGATTTGATGTTTAAATAACATCAGCACTTTCACATGTCAACCTTTACCAGCTTATCATAGACTTTTCTACAGAATGCTACTACATTCACATTCTTCCATAACATTTAATGTAACAAGCTGCTAAAGAAAAGAGATATACAGTAAAATAATGTCTAATTATATTTCACATTTTCCTAACTGAAATAATACAGCATCCAAAACTTAAACAATTAATAATAATAATAATAATAATAATAATAATAATACACTGACCAAAATTATAAACGCAACACTTGTGTTTTTGCCCCCATTTTTAATGAGCTAAACTCAATAATCTAAGACTTTTTCTATGTACACAAAAGGCCTATTTCTCTCAAATATTGTTCACAAATCTGTCTAAATCTGTGTTAGTGAGCACTTCTCCTTTGCTGAGATAATCCATCCACCTCACAGGTGTGGCATATCAAGATGCTGATTAGACAGCATGATTATTGCACAGGTGTGTCTTAGGCTGGCCACAATAAAAAGTCACTCTAAAACGTGCAGTTTTATCACACAGCACAATGCCACAGATGTCGAAAGTTTTGAGGGAGCGTGCAGTTGGCATGCCGACTGCAGGAGTGTCCACCAGAGCTGTTGCCCGTGAATTGAAAGTTCCTTTCTCTACCATAAGCCGTCTCCAAAGCCATTTCAGAGAATTTGGCAGTACATCCAACCAGCCTCACAACCGCAGACCACGTGTAACCACACCAGCCCAGGACCTCCACATCCAGCATCTTCACCTCCAAGATTGTTTAAGACTAGCCACCCGGACAGCTGCTGCAACATTCGGTTTGCATAACCAAAGAATTTCTGCACAAACTGTCAGAAACCGTCTCAGAAAAGCTCATCTGCATGCTCGTCGTCCTCATCAGGGTCTCGACCTGACTGCGGTTCGTCGTCGTAACCGACTTGAGTGGGCAAATGCTCACATTCGATGGCGTCTGCCACTTTGTAGAGGTGTTCTCTTCACGGATAAATCCCGGTTTTCACTGTACAGGGCAGATGGCAGACAGCGTGTATGGCGTCGTGTGGGTGAGCGGTTTGTTGATGTCAACGTTGTGGATCGAGTGGCCCATGGTGGCGGTGGGGTTATGGTATGGGCAGGTGTATGTTATGGACAACGAACACAGGCCCACTGTTATACCATTCATCCACGATCATCACCTCATGTTGCAGCATGATAATGCACGGCCCCATGTTGCAAGGATCTGTACATAATTCCTGGAAGCTGAAAACATCCCAGTTCTTGCATGGCCAGCATACTCACTGGACATTGAGCACCCATTGAGCATGTTTGGGATGCTCTGGATCGGTGTATACAACAGCATGTTCCAGTTCCTTCCAATATCCAGCAACTTCGCACAGCCATTGAAGAGGAATTCAACAACCTGATCAACTCTATTCGAAGGAGATGTGCTGCACTGTGTGAGGCAAATGGTGGTCACACCAGATACTGACTGGCTTTCGGGGCCCCCCAATACAGTAAAAAAAATGTTAAGAGATATAAACTAAAGTATTAAAAACAACAAAAATATTTTAGTTACCAAGGCTACATTTCTTATTTAATTTTAGTTTGTTTACTTCATTTAGTTTAATTAATGAATTAATTAATAAAAACTATATAAACATTAAAAAAAACCCCAAAAAACCCAATAATGACTATTAATGAAGACAGAGAATATAAAAATAAAAACTGATTTAAAATATTAAAAACTATTGTAGGAAAAAAAAAAAAAAAAAGATGTAATCAGGATTTAGTATGTTTGTCTGCTTAAATAGTTCAGAAATGCATTCCAAGATGTTAGTAGGCTGCTTGAGCTAGAATAGCCACCAAATCGTAAAATATAATTATAGAATAAAGGATATAGGCTAATTTAAAGATTCAATTAATTAGAGAAGTCCTGATGCAAACAAAAGGAACAAAATGAGGCAACTGTAAAACTTCTACCACTTTCCTCTCTTTCTCTCTCTGTCTGTTCGTGGAAAAGCAGACGTCATAAATCACCACATTCAGAATGATGAAGGAAGACATTAATATTCTTACTGTGAAGACAATCTGGTCAAGAACCAGACATTTGATTGCACTAAAAAAAAATATTGTGTCCACTCCTAAAAAGGATGCACAGACATTCAAATCATACTGCTTGAATGCATAATTCACTCAGTTAATATACTTGCTTATAAACAGAAACTGTCAAACTGCCTCTTTCAGCTTTACAGAATTTACACAAAACTCATTTTCTGAAAGCCACTGCAAACAGATGCTAAATTTACAACATTAAACTTTGGTTTCAAATTTGCTCATTAGGACCACTGATAGGCTGACACTAATCATAGCCGTCATCACAATCTTGATTGTTTTTAAAAATGAAGAATAATGACAAATAGAAAAAAGCAAAACGAGTCCAGACTGGGGTTTTAAAAGCCGCTGTAGATGTGCATGTCCGTGCTGCATCAGAGTCACTCTCTCTTTCAGGAAATAAGCACGTAATTGTCTGAATTGCAGGCTTGAAAGAGACTAATGCAATTCAAGCAGAACCAAAGCACTGAGCCGCTCAGACTTCATACACTTCAGAGCAGATTCCTTTTAACCCCAGTAATGGACACTGTGAAACATGCCTCATCTCATCTCCTGACACTGCAAGTCTGCTGTATGCTTTATGTCATGCTGCATATCAGAAACATTTGTGCATTTTGTCTATACCACGTCAGTTTGTGTACTGCACTGGAAACTGTACATTGCATCAACTTTTGTATTGCGTTATACAATATATGTGCAAAGAACTGTTCTGAACCTAAATTCTGATTGGTTGAGCAATTAAGAAACTGTTATAAAATACAAATAAACAGTTGCAGCTTTAATCAACATCATTAACCCCCTCAATAGGCTAATGAACTATGTGGTAGATTTATGTAATTATGTTTTATTAAATTAAATTATGTAATATTTTATTCATATTTTAATTAAGCTATAAATAAAATATATAGCTGAACAAAATTCATGGAAAAAAATATCCTGTTTAATGTATGGAAAAATATTAATAAGCCATTATATTTATTTTTACTGAATTTTAATATCAATAATAATAATTATGGGAGTTATTTTGATTAAATTATCAATTAAATGATTTACATTTTATGAAAACATCAAACAATGGTGGTGAATTTAGTTGATTTCACAAAAATATTTTAAAACAGCAGGTAACACACTGAATCATAGCTTAAAAAAAAAAATCTAAGACTGAAATGTTTTTTTTTTTTTTTTTTTTTCCTCCAATAATCTTTGTTTTGAGCAACTGAGCCAAACTTGGTCTGTACAGTATGTTTCTTACTGAGATTTTATCCAATCAGCTCCACACACCCACACATCATATAAACATCTTTTCCCTTTGCGTCGTGGTAATTACTCCCTGATTTCTGCTCTTTGTTCTGTAATGAGTATGTACACCGTGACCATCTGTTTTCTTTGTTTGGAGAGAGACTGTCTGTGCGTCCTACAGTTCCTCTGGTCATTAATATGCACAGTCTCCATTCGGTTGGCATAAAGGTAATTATCCAGAGTCTAAAATGCTGCACTGTTATTGTCTGAGAGCTGATCAGCCCAGCACTAACACAGACTCCACCATCTCGCTCTTACATCAGTCTGTTTAACATGCTTTGATTGCTGCAGCTGTATATGCTTCATAACACTTATGGATCACCTGTGGCAGCAGTTACAGCTCTCTCCAAGTCATTAAAAACACTGCATGATTGACACTGGGATTTCTGATTGCTCCTTTTATCACTTATTTTAAATGCCATCTAGTCTTGAAGGACACTGTGTGTATATGAATTTCCAATGCACATGAAAAAAAAAAAAAAAATATCTTCTTGCTCTTCTCTGCTGTAACTCATTTCCTATTCTGGCTTTCTAATAAACCTGACATTGTATACTACCAATATTGTTGGCTCAGAGACGAATTGCTTTTGTCCTCTACAGTAAGTTGCTCTGGATAAAAGTGTCTGCTAAATGCATAAATGTAAATGCGTATTTTCTGTATATATGCATCAAAGACTTAAATGACCAACTAGATTTGAAAAATGTGCAAAACAACCAGAAAACTTGAAATTATTGTACATTAAGTATTTTCAACATTTTTGTATTCAGGAAAGCTTTTGTTGGTTTTTCTTTTATCATTTGTGTATTTGTAATTTGTTATGTATACTTGCTTTTATTATATATACTTACATAATGCAGTTTATTATTTTTTGTATTGTATATTATTTTTGTATAGTATTTAGAATTTTTCCTTTACTTTTTACCTTTGAACAGGTATACATACAAATAAAATTATATTCATTTATTTGTTTATGTATGTATGTATGTATGTATTTGTATCTAGCTTATTTAAAGGTAGGTTATTGTTGTTATTCCATCATCATCATAGTGGAAAATACAAGGTAACCCAGTATTAACAAAATGCCACTTGTTGAAATACTAACATATTCTATAAAGATTTCACTGTAAATAACACTGCATGAGCAAAAGGAAAAACAGCATGATGGTAAAGGTAATTTTTCTTTAAAATTAATTATCTTAATGAACAAGAATAGTAAGTAATATACATTTTTTGAGTTTGTTGAGTAAATGATTCAGCGACTCATTCTATAAAGACAGCCACTTGTTTTGTTTCGGAATGAATCACTGTTTTTGAATTAATAAGTTAAATGAATGATTCAACTGACTCATTAACAAATCACTGGCAATCTAATGTAACCTGCAGAAAGAGTTCAAGCGAATCAAGCGAATAATGCAAACTATTGAACTTTATATCAGTACTCCTGAAATGCTGCTCAACCAATGAGATTTAACGTACATCATGTGGTCATGTGACAAAGTAGCATACTAGTGTTTAAAATGTTGCATACTGTCACACATAGGCAGTTTAAAGGGTATACTATGCAGTATGAATATGAAAAAAAAAAAAAAAAAAAAAAAAACGTTTTAAGGGAGTAGTTCACTTCCAGAACAAAAATGTACAGATAATGTACTCACCCCTTTGTCATCCAAGATGTTCATATCTTTCTTTCTTCAGTCGTAAAGAAATTACGTTTTTTTGAGGAAAACATTTCAGGATTTATCTCTATATAATGGACTTCTTTGGTGCCCCTGAGTTTGAACTTCCAAAATGCAGTTTAAATGCAGCTTCAAAGGGCTCTAAATGATCCCAGCCAACGAAGAACGGTCTTATCTAGTAAAACTATCAGTAAAAAATATCTAGTCATAAACTATTATTTAAAAAAAAAAAAAAAAAAAAATACAATTTACACACTTTTTAAATTGTAACCTCAAATGCTCATCTTTTCTAGGTCTGCATGAGCTCTGTTTTTTCTGGTTCAATACAGTTAGAGTATGTCATAAAACTCCCATTTTTTTTGTCCTCCAACTTCAAAATCACCCTACATCGCTGTTTTACCTTTTTTGTAAAGAGTGTTTGACCTTCTTTACATGTTCACTTTGTAATCACTGGGTCGGTACTTCTGCAGCGATGTAGGGCAATTTTGAAGTTGGGGAATAAAATGAGATGGGAGTTTTTTGACATACCCCAACTGTATTGAACCGGAAAAAAAATACACAGGTCACGCAAACCTAGACAAGATGAGCATTTGAGGTTTAAAAGTATTTAAATTGTATTTTTTATTTATTTTTTTTAAATAACTGACAGTTTCGCTAGATAAGACCCTTATTAAGACCCTTATTCCTCGACTGGGATCGTTTAGAGCCCTTTGAAGCTGCATTTAAACCGCATTTTGGAAGTTCAAACTTAGGGGCACCAAAGAAGTATGGAGAGGAATCCTGAAATGTTTTCCTCAAAAACCATAATTTCTTTACAGCTGATCAAGAAAGACATAAACATCTTGGAGGGGTGAGTACATTATCTGTAAATTTTTGTCCTGGAAGCGAACTTCTCCTTTAAGCCCCTTCACTGTTGCATTTGTTGGGTTGGCAGATGAGTTTTCAACCAGGTTCCAGTGTCCTTCTGAATTTCGAAATGTTTTCTTTTCATACTTTGTACATCCAGTTTTTCTATTTTTATGAGGTTTCCAGCAGAGCAGCATTACCACAGCATGATGCGGCCGCCACATGCTACAGTAGCCGGAGGTGTTGCCAGTGCTTTACAAATCATCCTGTATACTTTCGTTGACTGATTTCCCAGAAACCTCGTCTTGAAATGTTCCTTGTTCTTCATGAAGGCGTGTTTCCATGGAAATGCATGAATGTAATTTCATGTGCATAATTGCATGCTGGTGCAATCAAATCAAGTTAATTATGCATTCAATAACTACATTATTTTTTATTAATTCAGTGAAATTAATTACCTTATAACTCTAATATTACAGGCTATACTGTTCTACGTCAAACACATAATTGCTCAATACTGTAACCCAAAGGGTGAATGCTTTTTGTATGTGAATGCTTTATTTCTTGATATATTAAGCAAAATTGTGAGCATAGTTAAAGACTGCAATAAAGTGCCTGTTACGGATCAGTCTGTCAGTGACTTAAGAGGCATCATTTGCAAAACTGGTTAGAACAGTTGTCTAAAAAATGACGATTTTCAAAACTTTGAATCAACTGAACTAATACAGTTTGAAATGATTCCCAAAAGTTTCGAAGCTTCACAAAAGCACCCATCACTAGCTACCAAGGCACCATAACATCATCTTTAACATCATTACATTTCAGATTCAGACATGTCTTGTTGCCTCCCCATCTTTTTACATGGTGACATTTTCAGATAATGAGGCTTTAAAAACCTCATTATTGGTTTGATTGCACCAGTAAATCACATGCAATGTTAGCAGCACAGATCTCTGTACCTGCAGAGATGCAAGCATTACCTACCACAGCGATTCTCTACATGTTTACCCCAAATCACAGAAGTGAGTGTGTGTGTAGAAGAAATAATGAATGAGAAATCAGGAAGTTGTTGACACCAGCATGATATTTGTTCTTTCTCATCTCAACAAAGGGTTGATTGGTTTAATCTCAGCTGGAGGAAGACCTCCATACAGATGAAGACAGACAGCAGAGGTCACACCCAGCTGGACCCCCTGTCTGAACAAAACCCCCTGTAGACATTATTAAACCAGCTCATGCTGACCCGCGACAGAGAAAAATCACAGCTGACGATGAGATGGCATATTCCACGCAGCAAACATGTTTCAAAATACTGGATATACTAACTGCACAATTCTAAAGATGGAAATCAGATCAGCTGTTTATATCCCAATTAATAATATTTAACATTACATCATTATTACTTTTGTATGAGTGCTGCACCAAATTCTGCAATGGAAAACCGACTTTTCCTCCACATGTATTCCAACTGTTTCATCATTTTTCTTTCTTTAATTGAACAAAACATGTTTTTAAAGCTTTAACTGACTTAAATTCAGATTTTTTTTCTCAGAATTCTGAAAAAGTTGTTATAAAAAGTTAACTTAGTTGCAAAAAAAGTCAGAATTGGGAGTTTATTTCACACAGTTCTGAGGAAAAATTAATAATTTTGGACGGAAAACTGCAGCAGTAAGTACCAGCATTTGATGGGTTTTGTGATGTTTTGTTGGCTATACAGTTTCTACACTTCTTTAAGCAGAATAAGAAACTCTTTAGTCCGCCTACACTTCACAAAATCACAAGATATCAACACTAACTTTAACTTTTAATTGACTCCCAGTGGAGAGGGTGCTGGTACTAATCTGCGTTTCAAGGTAACCAATCAATACTCAGCTCATTCACAGCACGTTCGTTTGTATTGATCAAAGATGAACACCTCAAAACCCACAATAATCACAGGGCATATAACATGACAGAAGAACAAAGAAAACAGCCAAACAGGTAAGCCTGAGAGTGGATGCTCTTCTCAAGACAATGACTAGAAAATGACTGTGGAACAATTTCCATGGAAAGAAATTTGAGGAAACGAATGACTGGTTCAAGAAAAAGCTCAAGTAGTACTCTTAAACAATTACTCCACAAATAACTTACCACCATTTTACACTGATTAAAACCGAGAACCATTCCATTAACTAGCAAAAATTCAAAGGCTTTGTTTTTTTCCAATCCCTGAGGATTCCTTCACTTTCATTAAATCTAATCTGTTTGTTTGAGGACTGTAGTCTATACCCAAGATACCAACATTGGTTTCCATGACTAAAGCCTCTGCACAATGTCAAGACATTATATTTGTCAGCGTGGAACAAAGAAAACTTGAATTTTGCGCTGCTCATGCCCATCATGACATCTCAGCATGGTGCTGAACTCAAGCCGCACATCAGACTGCATTAGCATCAGAGGATTTCTGGTGAAGAGCATGAAAAAACCTCTGAATTACCATAACCATCATAGACGACCCGGGTGAAAAAAAGAGTGCACTTCCATAAAGTGCTCGATTTTCACGCACTAAATTTGTACTTAATATACAAAAAATTATTATTCTTAAAATAAACTTAAGTTTATCTTGTACTCAACTGTGCTATTTTGGGACACCATAAATAAGAACTAAAATGTGCTTTTAACATACTATCTCTAAATTTAAAAAATGTATTTAGTTACCCCTTGTAGTACACTTGAACCCATATTTCATACACTAGTACACTCAAGTATACTACAAGTGGTAGCTAAATACATTTTTTAAATACAGAGATAGTATGTTAAAAGCACATTTTAGTTCATACTCATGGTGTCCCAAAAATAGCACAGTTGAGTACGCTTAGATGATCTTAAGTTTATCTTAAGGAGTACTAAAGAATAATTTTTAGAATATTTAGCACAAAATTAGTGTGTGAAATAGAGCACTTTAAGTACATTATGGAAGTGCACTTTTTTCCACCTGGGGATGAGGAGGACACATTCCTCCTTTAGACTAGTGATGATCTTACACTTTATATTTGGTCGGTTTGGTTAAATCCTTGCAGGACTCCAGTTCGGTTCAGGGGACTTAATTCTGTTTATGTCTGCTTAAAGGAATAGATCAAAATTCTCTTACAAAAGTCTGAAAATTTGTAGGTTTTGTTGGTGAAATCTGCATTAATAGAGGCTTCACAGCAAAATCCCCAGTGTTAATTTAACACTCTGAGTGTGGACACATATAAACACTGAAGCAGTGTTAAAGTTAACACTGAAGCAGTGTTGAAGTTAACGAGATAATTAGGTGATTAACGAAGTGATGATTGATCATTATTGAAGACACCTGATGTTAATAAGCAGAATCACCAAAGGAGAAAAGCAAAATTTTTAAGCAACCATAATAGTGGTCAGTGTTTGCATTAGTTAGGCTCTTGACCCTTAAATCATCAATATTAGATCTTGTTTGGCTGCAATTACTGAGTTATTACAGCCAGACAAGCAAAGAGCAAAAGTCAATAAGATGGCATTGACTGTGCTTGACTTAATCATCATATAGTGACTTGAATATTTGACATAGAATTTCCTTACAGATTACAAAAAAAAAAAAAAAAAAAACTGTGAACAAAAGATCAATCAGTTTTGCCATAATCAGACAGATGATGAAAAAAAGTTTATCTTAATTTAGACACAGACATGAAGAATCAGTGTGAGAACCACAACAACGGTGACCATCAAAAAGTGTGTTGTAGCCAATCAGAACTCATCCATGACTCCCATCATGCATTGCGGCATGAATAAATTATGAGAGTTCAGAGTTGATCTGTTTATCTGAATATGCCGTTTGTCACCATTGTTGAAATTCATGGGCTGGTTCCTGATGTCTATGTGTGCCTAGGAATACTTTTTTCTTTTTTTTTAAAACAGGTTGTAAAAAAAATCTTTCCAAAATGTATAGGAAGTGCTGGATCTTCTGTGGATTGTCAAGGCTATTACAATAAGCAAAAAACAACAACAACAAAAAAAACCTAATTTAGAGATTAGACTCTAGGTGATTTACATCAAACAATGAATATGTTAAAACATAATCACCTGGTGACTTGAGCTTTTGGCTTGTCTGGCTGTTTTAACTCAAATACAGCAGCCAAACAAAATCTAGTATTAAAGATTTAAGGGTCAAGAGCCCAACTAATGCAAACATTGACCACTATAATGGTTGCTTAAAAATTTTGGTTTTCTCCTTTGGCGATTCTGCTTATTAACATCAGGTGTCTTCAATAATGATCAATCATCACTTTGTTAATCACCTAATTATCTCATTACCTTCAACACTGCTTCAGTGTTTATATGTGTCCACACTCAGAGTGTTAAATTACCACTGGGGATTTTGCTGTGTTCTTAGTTAAATATAAACCATTTAAAAAAAAAAAAAAAAAAAAAAAAACAATTAGGAAAATGCAAAACAATTCATGAAATATCAAAAAAGTGTACTATATATATATATATATATTATATATATATATATATATTCAATTGTTATCCATATTACAAAATATATGATGATTTTAGATTAGAGAACTAGGCTACGGGTAGATAAAATATGTTTATGTAGGCTAAATAGGATTTTAACTCAATACTTTAAAGTTACAGGGACATACACTTTGTGACAACTTGCCCCGTTCTGTCCTGTAGTCTGATTATATTCACAATATTGTATTTGACTTAATTTGGCTTGCTTTCAAAACACCATAATTTATCATAAACTAATCTTAATCTTATAGGAGTTTATAAGTAACTTTCAAAAATAGAACTTAAGCTAATGGTTTCAAGCTCAAGTGTTCACAAATGTTAAGTTTCACACTTAATAAAATAAGCAAAAGATGGTGAAAACTTACTGAGTTTCCTACCCAGACAGATTTTTGGGTGTTCCGAATCAGTTGCCTATACATTATACAGAAATGCTAAATAGGCAGCTCAATTGAGACACATCCCACCACGCTCAAAGCCCCTCTGCTTGTTTCTGTTCCTCACACCTACCGTTTCCAGAAACGTGATTATCCACTGCCAAATTCGCGCTGATTTGGGCATAAAGTCCCACCGACTGTATAATCCACAGCATCTCTCCAAACGAGCCCATTTCTGCTCTATACATTCATCAGATCCTGCCGGTAAATCGGCACCTGGGCGCTCGTGTCGGTCGGTGTCTGTGTTCCGTCACGCTCCGGAGCGCGCTAATTGCCCGCGCAGCTGTGGCGGAGGAACACACGAGGGAAGGGCGCCTGTGATGCGGTTTTGCTGAACGATCAATTAGGCGGAGCGATATAAGGTAATTCATGAACCGTTTTTGCTCAGAATAAAAAGAAAAGAAACGGTGAAAGTGAAAGTCACTTTACGTGTGTAGTCTTTAAGTTATTGTCCAGAATTATGACCAAGACTTTTCATTTAACAGTGTAGTATGTAGTACAGATGATCAGGTGTCATCATTTGTAAACACAAAACAATGTTATGGTACCTTAAGTCATGTCGGAAAGATCGTATTTATGAGCTGAATGCACATGAACGCAAACACGCAATGTTGTAGCTAACTACAACTCAACTTTCCTCAAGGCAAGCTATGAGCTTTCGTTTTGGGGGCGTGTCAATGAAAAAAAAAATGGCGGATGCGATAGATGCAGTCTGTATTGACAGTAAACTTTCATTTACAGCAAAACTAGATAAGTTGCATGTACAAAATATTAGCAAATTATGTTAGAATATGTAATGATTCAATTTACAGCACCTTCATAAAGTTAATAAAATCATTAAAAAGCAGAAGACTTTATTCATCATTTTGTAATTTAAAAATCTAGCTCTTTTTTTTTCTTTGTAGAAAAGGTACATTGTCGTCTTTGCTTCAATCAAAGTGACTTGAACATACATGACATCATAATTTCACCTTTGCAACTTGTAAATATGACTTCCCAGAAATATTTAAATGCACCATTAGATCCAAGAAAGTCTGACCTATATTATTATTGTTATTATTATTGGAAAGGATGCATAAAATTGTTCTTACCTAACATACCACATTACATATTGCTGTTCATTGCATGTATATACATATACATTGATTACATTGATTAATTTCATTAATAAGATTCATGTGTGCCAGATCACTTTGTTGCTGCTATGATTTCTATAAAAACACTGTAATGCAAACCTCTAGTATTTATCTGAGCAGCATTAAACTGCTTTACTGGTCTTTGCTTCCATTTCTGTGAGCCAGACTGCAGTATTTTATAATCTTTCAGACAGTTCAAGCATATCTAGCAGATTCATAAATATTAAACATAGCTGTAAGGCTGAAAGAAATGGAACCTGTGCTAAAATAGTTGAACAGGCCTCACAAATGTTAATCTGTCCAGTTCTCAAACCAACGCACAGACATCAGGATCAGGTTTGAGCCCAAGGGAGTCTCATCTCTGACTGAACACGTGTGCTTTTGCTATTTCTGACATGGAGAAGATGTTTAACATGTAAAGTGGGTAAGATCACTACTTGCAGGTGTATTGTAAATGCATGTCAAAAATGGTTCAAATGGTGAGATACTGCATTAAAATTTGGCTGCAATTGTGTCTCAGTCTCAAAAATAAATAAATAAAACCCTAGAAATGAAAGGAACTCCTTCTGGAAAAATGAAAAATCATTGTGCATCCTTGGTTCTAATACATAAAATCATTCACACAGTAGTTTTCTGTGTGGCTAAAAGGTTTTCTCAAGTTCCTAGTTGCCTTAAAGGTCACTAGAAAATTGCATGCTGTCTCTCTGAACTTTTCAATCAGCGATGTTTGCTTTTAAAACCTATAGTCTGGTGGATTTAAATGTCTCTCTTGAGATGAAGGGCAAGGCCAGCACTTTAGCAGCTGCTAACGGTGAAGGTGCCATTAAATGCAGTCAAACATCTTCATACCTTCCACACAGTATAATCTGTGGAGAACATGGCTTAGAGTTCAGATAGAGAATACAGATTTTCATAAAGGTGTTTTTTTTTTTTTTTTTTTTTTGACTGGATCCTGAACAGCACTGGATTTCATGCATGACCCAATGTGTGCAGTGTTGGCTGTTTTGAGACTTTATTTTGGCCTCAGTACTTAATTGATCAATAAGATAATTGATTGGCCTTCTAGACAGCCACGCTGTGTTAATGAGTTAGTGATTAAATGGTAAAGAAAAGGTCCAGGAACATGCCGCTGCTCGCGCTAATAGTCCAAAAAAGGAACAACACTGAAACCAAAGGAACAGCATTTTAAACTGTTCAGATGCATGCACAATTTATTTGAAGAAGTCATTGCTATTTTCGCATATGGCTGATGTTTGAAGTTCAAAATTAATTCAAAGCAAAAAAAAAAAAAAAAGTTTAAATGCAAGCTAAACCAGAGGATGTGCAGACCAATTTTGTTCTTTTTGTTTCTCATTACAAAATAAAAAAAAAAATAAAAAATGCAAATTAGGAGAGTTTATGCATGAAGCAATAATAAAAAAAAAACAATAAATGGGAAAAAATACACTGAAGTACATTTGTTTTCCTAAACCTACTGACAGATATTCTCTTGTTTTAATCATAAATTCACTTAATTTTGATACATTTTTTCAGAAAATGCCATAAAAAGTAAAAAATATTAAGCAATATTATTCAGATATTTATATTGGAAAACAAGACAACATTAAGTAAAAATTACATAAATATGTTATGCATATGAAAATTGCACAAATATGTATAACATATAAAATAATATAACACTGCACACCATGCAAATTTAGATTTTGTGTATCGAGACGTGTTCAACCTTACAAGCACAAAACTTTCTACTGGTCTTCCTGGTGTTGTAAAGTACACAAACACACACTAAATGCATGCATTATCTCTGTCTGTGTTTGAGAGCTGCAGCAGATGGGATTTCATTACACTGTTTCATGTTGAATGATGGCAGCTAGAGCCGGTTTACTGGCACACAGTCCTCTTGTCTCTGCTCCTGAAAGCCATGTGTGTCTGTTCAGAAGTGCCAGCTGTGAGATGCCAAGACCCAGAGCACTCACCGTTTACAAACGGGCATTAACAACAGATGCAAATATGACAGAAAGAGAGAGTGAGGTGAAGCCATGCTTGAAATGAACAACTCTGAAGCACTTGCTGCTGTTCTGCAGTTCCAGATTTTAATAAAATTAATATGCTTCCGATCAGTGGTGTAATGTAACGAAGTAATAATACTGCGTTAGAGTACTTAAGTATTTTTTGGGAGTATCTGTACCTTACTCGAGTTTTTATATTTCACTTTTACTCCAATACATTTCCTAATTAAAATGTATACTTTTACTTTTACTTTTACATTTTCCCGAAGCATATTCGTTACTTACTACAAAATAGTCAGAAGTCAGAATAACACTGACTGCAGGAAAGCACGTTTGACGAATCAGCGGTCTGGCGCTTGCAAGTTAGACTCCTAAAAACACCTTTGCTCATGTGCCACCAAGTGCGCGCACAACTGTGAATGATTCATTTTCCACTCAAGTCGAGGATGAGGTGTGCGATATACAGCATATCTTCTGCCATAATATGGTACAGTAAGTGTTGTTGTAAAGATGTGTGAAACGACACTCAAAACTCAAAATTCCAGGCATTCTAAATTGTAGACGGCAAAAATGCTTATATATGCTTTTTATATTTATATAATATAATATAGTTAACTTAATCTATATCACACAGAGTACCGTTTTTCTGCAGTTGTCAGCATGATAACACATTCAGTAATCATTTTATACAAGTTCGGTAAAGCAATAAGTGACATGCAGTGTGATGCGTTATTCAAAATGCAGGTAAAAGACGTGATCAGTACAGGAAAATTCCTTCACATTAGTACAATACATGCCTCATTAATATATAATAATTGCTATTAAAAAAGAAGACTAATATTGAATTAAATTGAGCTGAATTGAGGCTAAAGGTATCTTGTTTTGTGGCTTCTGAGCTTTCCAGCATTGAGAGTGAGACAAACCAACTACAAAACATTACGTGATTCATCTTCGCTATTGTGTATAATGTTTGTGCCTCATTAGAATGCCATTGATGTCTAAGCAGGATTGAGTGAGAGAAAAACAAGATTCGTGAAGTCATGTAAGCACTCTGGAGTCCTGGCATGGATGTTGGGTAATATGTGTGTGTGGGAAGGTCAGTTTTCTATTGGTCTCCTAATGGTGCTGCTTTTATGTGTTCCCTGCCTTCATAACAGCAGCATGTCAGCTGGTATTTCACTGGCACAGTAATTGTCCTTGAGAGGCTGAGAATGGCACATTCTTTTCTATTTCATTACATAAAGGAGCATTTTAGTGCTGCTATTTGCAGCTCAAGTAAAACAAATAACTGGATGGGAAATGCATGCAAGAAGTCTTTGTTTGTTGGCTGTAACAATCAATATGTAACATCCAATAACAAACAATTACAGTACAGAAATAGAATTCAACATCAGAGTTTATGAAACCCAATCTGTTCACATGGATCCAGCATTTTTGATTCAGCGTGAGCTTTCCTCAGGGTGACCTTTCATCTTTTATAGTCAGATAGAAATATGATGGAATTAATAAAAGGAAACACTCACACACCAAACAGACGATAACTGAAACGCTCTCAAGAGAAGAGAGCAAACATTGAATGAAATAATAAAGAGAAAGCCACCACAACAGTCTGTGGCAGTGAAAGCAAACCGGCTTCATTAGCCAGTGTGTTTGGCAGCACTAATGGAGACAAATGACTGCATGTGAAAATGCTGCCAGCAGAGGCCATACAAATAGGGAAATGCTTCATTCTAATGCACATGGAAACAAGTCCAGTCAGTAAACACGAGCTGCTTACAAACACTGGTAAGTGCAGCATCACAGACGACTATCAGAGAATGATAATGTGCCAGACTACAGCAGCTGAGAACAGACCGTATGTCGCTAAAATGAGGAAAAAGCCACAATCTGTATTTGTAATGCCTGTTTTAAAAAACAAGAGAAAGCAGTGTAATGCTCACACTGAGCTGCAACTCTATATCGAAAATAATGTGATTTCTGTAGGTTACCACAATGACTATTTCTTTTAACAATGACCATACATTTTGAAGTAGTTATAAATTTTCATTGTATTCTCTTGCTGTGAGCCTCCGGAGTGACCAGGTCGTAATAACTTGGGTTGTGATATTATTGTCTCCAAATTGTGTTTCAGCCTGGCTAATCGAGGGTTGTCTCTGCAGGGAAATAAACTCTGCTTTAACTGTGCATGGGGTGATGATGGAAAGCAGAACGATGGCTTATTTGACAACTGTGAGACAATATTTGGGTCAATAAAGACGAAGCACTGGACAATGACCCAGTTCTCAGATTAGCTGACAACAATGATGCTGCTTCTTCTCAGGAGAGAACACAGACTGATTTGGAGAATTGGGAGAGTTTCTTATGAAAAACCTGCTGTACAGGTGACATGTGACTTTCAATCAAAAAGGTTTCTTAAACAGACCAAACTCACATTATGAATGTTTGACTGGCTGTGATGCTTGAACAAATAAAGCAATGTTTTGATTTGTACCGAATTGCAACGTTACAGCTTAAAGATCCACTTTTCTATAAAAGTGGGGTTTTGAAGGCTAATTTGACAAAATGTGACAACTTTACAAGTTTTCAAATGTAAAATTAATTAGTGTATGAATAAACAAGGCCTATTGTCCAAAGTGAGTTTTTGTTTTCTTCCAGTTTTGTTTTAAATGACACACAGATAACTTATTCACTGAAGCTCTATTTTTTTCTAATGAATTGCTCCAAGCCAGCAAGTCTAGAAAAACACATGGTATTATAATGGTAATACCCTGGTACTTTTTTTTGTTAGCTTTGTTGTCTATTTTTCCACAGCTCAAGTAACAAAAATTAAACATTCTAATTAAGCCATAAAAACATCATTTCTGGATTTGAACGTTTAAAATTTTTAAAAAACATTGATTATGCAAATGTTAAAGGAACATTCTATTTTAGCATTTCGCAAACATTACGGAAATGTTACTGTTGAATGTTCTCTGGACATTCTAAAACGAGTAGTAACATTTAAAAAATGTTAGACAAAGGTTCAACTAAAGTGTTTCAGAAAACAAACATTCCATGAATAATGCATAAATAACATTTATGTGCAAACTTTTTGAGATAATTTTTAAAGACAAGGTACAACAACCCTGAATGAACGTTCTATTAACTATATTGGAAGAATGTTTGTACATAACTTTGAGAGAACCCTCCCAGAAAGTTAGCCAAAGTTTTGAGAGCATTCCGTGGTATCTGTGCGGTTGCTTTCTGAGTAAAATGTCAGCAACATTTTCAAAATGACATGCATTGTGATCTGTGTGCCGCTGCAAACGTCTGATTTAAATAAGATGCAGCGTAATGAGATGGAGCGGGGAAGGTGATCTTGTTGCCTAATCACAGAGACCGAAATGTTCATGACAGGTTGACTCAGCTTGTGAGAGCCACTCTATAACCCTCCTGTGAATCATCCCATCTTTTAATGTGCATTTCAAACCCACTCAATTATTATAATTCACCATGGCAACAGCTTTAATGAATGTCCTTCATAGAATCAAAGCTAAACAAAAAATGAATCTTGCATGTAACACTCAGGTGTCAAAGGTGCATTATGAAAGGGCCATGCCGTGTCAAAAGCTTCCCTAAATCATATTTTAGACTGGCTCTCAGCTGGTTTTGCCCAGCTGTTTAAGTTCCCTTTTAGAAGTCAATAGGCCTGTTTATTTTTTCTTCGTAGCTAATCATGATTATATGCTTAGCTGCATTTTATTTGCATTTAGCATTTTTTCCTATACTTTTTGCACAATACACTTCCAGTTGGGAACCACTACTATATTGCACTTTGACAGCTTTTTTAAAGTCAAACTAAAATATCTGCATATGCTGTATTGAATTGCATAGCACCAACACAAAATAGAAAATAAAACTGCCTTCAAAAATTAGGTGAACCAGTTCCAAACCTGCAAATTCTCCATAAAGACACTAATCAAAACAGCACATTATATCCAACTGTGTTAGAGAATCTCAGAAAGCCTTTAAAACTATTTCAGTCATGAGTGCACGGATGTAACAGTAACTAAATCCGTTGAGGCAGCCAACACAACGTGGCTGTTTACCGTCACACCAGAGATGATGATGTGCAGAAATGCTAATTTTATTCAGTGTAGGCGCCAAGAGCCACTTCTCTCTGTCTCTCGTCTCTCTAACACTCATAGAGCACTGTTATGCCTTGAATGCCTCTGAATATGGAAAGACATCAGCTTTCGAATCATCCACAGCAAACACAATGTTCTCAGCGAGCTGCCATACAAGCAAGGATTGTATACAGCTGGGAAATAAGACACAGTGCAGTGGTGGCATTATACTTTACACAGGGAGTGAATGAGAGTTAATTTATCAGATGAATACATTTCGGAAAATGTCATTGATTGTGTGTGAGCAGGATTTATTATTATCTTCTTCAAACAGAAAGGGGATTTTCAGTGACTCTTTCTGCAGGTTGCATTGTTACACCAGTATTAGTGAGTCATTTGAATGATTCACTAAACTGATTGATTCAAAAATATTGATTAATTCAGGAGCAAATCAACTGTCATTATGATTATATAATTTAATTATTCACTCATCTGAGTTGTTAAAAAACACAGATTCATTCAGGAATGAAACAAGTGACTATATTTATGAATGAGTCATTGAATCATTATGCACCCAATTCCTAAAAAAAAAAAAAAAAAAAAACTAAACAAGTGACTTCATTTAAAAATACTGATTCTTTCAAGAACAAAACACCCGACTGGATTTATGATATTCACTCAACTGATTGCTCAAAAATGTTGATTCATTCAGGAATTAAACAAGTGTTTATGAATTGTTCATTCAAAGGATTTGCTCAAAAATGCAAATTCATTCTAAAAGTATACAAGTGATTGTCTTTATAAAGGAGTCCTTGATTCATTCACTTAACTGTTTATTCAAAAATGTTGAATCTTTCAGGAACAAAACAGCTGACCGGATTTATGAATGAGTCATTGAACCAATTCATTAAAAATACTAATTCATTCTGAAAACGAGCAAGTGACTGTCTTAATAAGAAGTAATTGTTTCACTTACTCATCTGATTGTTCAAAAACGCTGATTCATTCAGGAATTCAACAAGTACTTCTGAATGAGCCATTGAATTATTCATCCAAAGGAATTGTTCAAAAATGCAAATTCATTCTGAAAGTACAGTATATGAGTGACTGTCTTTATAAAGGAGTCCTTGATTCATTCACTCAACTATTCATTCAAAATATTTTTTTTTTTTTAGGAACAAAACAACTAACTGGATTTATGAATAAGTCATTAAATCATTCATTCAACCAAATCGTTCAAAAGCACAAATTCATTCTGAAACTAAACAAAAGTTGAAAGTAAACAAGTGACTATTTTTATAAAGGAGTAATTGATTCATTTACTCAACTGATTGTTAAAAAATGCTGATTCATTCAGGAATTAAACAGGTATTTATAAATGGTATTTATCTAAAGGACTTGTGCCTAAACAAGCATTTATTCTGAAAGCATACAAATAATGGTCTTTAAATAAGGAATCAGGAATAAGTAATTAAATCATTAATCATAACTGACTCCTTTAAAAACACTGAATCATTCAGGAACTAAACATCACACTGTTGTTTGTTTGAAACTATTTGTCAGGGAAAATAGTAAGTGGTAATGTTGTGTCTTACACAAGTTATTCAGTGTTAACGTTTTGTTTATTGAACTTTTTCATTAAAGCAATACACTTGCAGTTTTCTGATTGTCAGTGTGGCCTCGTGCCTATGGAGAGACCACACCCAAGATAATTTTCAGAAATAAGAGCAACCTTTTTATGTGATATTGCCTATATATGTTACTTTGGTAAGAATATGCTACAATGTTATTTTGTTAATTTATAGATTTCCAATAATCACTGATATGCATGAAATCTAATTACAAATGCACCAGGAAAAACTGTGTGCCTTAAGGTGCGTTCACGCCATATCGGAATTCCTGTAATTCCAACTTGTAAAAAGCGTTCACGTCCTCGTAGAACTCGTAAATACAACTTGTGTACTGGGAGTCTTCTGAGAGCGTTGCCATAGGAAAGCATAATTCCAAGTCTGAAGACGTGAACGGCTCCGAGTAGAACATCACATGTTGTCATCTCGAAATTACGGTAATTACGATATGGCGTGAACGCAGCATAAATCCAATGTTGTTTATCTGTTCTATGCAAATGTAATTAGACAATGCTTCATTTGCATACAGTATTCAAACAACATTTCAGAAAACTTGTAATACAAAAACAATTGCCTGTGATTAATTAATTAGGGAAGAATGGTGATATATCTACTGTTTTTTTTTTTTTTTTTTTTTTTACCCAATTCACTATATAAAATGCAGATATTGCATAGCCTAAACCACTTGGGCTGTAGCAGCAAAAGTAAAAGGCAAAAAGGCAAAAAGGCAAAAAAAAAAAAAAAAAAAAAAAAAAAAAGAAAAAGAAAGAGGAATCAAATAAATTGAAGTAAATATAGAACAGAGCGAAACAAGGCAGACCAAAGGAAACCAATTATTCTGTGTGGTTCAGCCACCCCAGAACCAACTCAATTACATGGAGCGTTTTGTCCCAAGGCTGCCAGAATCTTTCATCATTTGATTCGATAGCGGTGGAAATGCCACCCCGACTCATCCATCTCTCAAATGAAATGAAAACCTTCATCTTTCTCCTCCAGACTTCTTCCAGTCTTAGTTGTTCACTCATCTTGCTGCCATCGCAGCAGACCTTAAAAGGTCAGAAGATGCTCTAGAATTAAAATGAGCGAACATCATACGCTAAAATTCATGTTCTATCTCTTATATTGTAGCTCTGAATATTTAGCAGTGTCATAAAAAAACATTCTCTCCAAGATAGTAAGATCACAAAATTGACAAACAGATTTATTCTACTTAAGAGGAGTCCCTCCAAACCACAGGACCAGATGCAATTTATAATTCTGAGATAACTCTCAAACTGAGATTTTTTTTTCATATCAACTTTTAGCTAATTGGATGTTTAGTATGTTCAAGCGCCTGTGAAATGTAAACGTAATTACTTCATGCACTTTAGCATTTCCATGAAAAGTAACAAGTGTGTGTTTTTTTAATGTACTTGTTGTTTCTGGAGATATGACAGCTTGACAATTAGCCTTCACAGTTTGCTTTGATAATTGCCACTTACATAATATGAGCACTTTTTAATAAGCTGCTGCAAGTAAACATCACAGATCATAAATGTTCTACTGTAATGGCATATTTGTCGCTGACAAATGGACATTTTTTTTAAATATTCATTTTAGGGAAAGTGCCTTTTTATCCACTATTTGCCATATGATTTTTGCATTGTGAAATTTCCAAAAATATATATTTTTTTTCCAAATTAGTTTTTCAGTTAATATGAGGCTTATGCTTAGAAAAATACTATTTGTACAGTTTTGTGATTGCATGGTAGAGTAGATTGTAGAGATCGTCAGTGACAGTGTTTTTGGGAAGCAGTTCTGGTCATTTGACATTGAGCTGCACTAAAAAAAACCTCATGCATTTTAACCAGTTCTCCTTCTTATCCTCCTTTATCCTAGATGTACAGGTCTTGTGTTGAGCAACACACACACACACACACACACGTCTGGCTTCATCAGTGCTGTTAGAGGAGGATTGGATCTCTTATGGGAATGACCATTACTAGGCAAAGGAGGGTTCTTTCTGACCCGTGTGAAACTGTCAGATAGAATTTCAATTAGGCAACACAGAGGACCAACTAAAAGAAAAACCCTCCATGACTACAGGCTGTGAATACACACAGCCCACACCTCAGCTATAATCAGAAAAATAAGATGTCCTTCAAATAGAGTTCAAATATAGTATAACTGACCCTTTGCCGAGAGGTTGATTGACAGGCGATCTGGCCAATCATAAGGCAGAATACAACAAATAAACCAGACAGGAGAGTACACTGACCAACATTATAAACACAACACTTTTGTTTTTGTCCCCATTTTTCATGAGCTGAACTCAATGATCTAAGACTTTTTCTATGTACAGAAAAGGCCTATTTCTCTCACAAATCTGTTCACAAATCTGTCTAAATCTGTTAGTGAGCACTTCTCCTTTGCCGAGATAATCCATCCACCTCACAGGTGGGGCATATCAAGATGCTGATTAGACAGCATGATTATTGCACAGCTGTGTCTTAGGCTGGCCACAATAAAAGGCCACTCTAAAATGTGCAGTTTTATCAGACAGCACAATGACACAGATGTTGCAAGTTTTGAGGGAGCGTGCAATTGGCATGCCGACTGCAGGAATGTCCACCAGGGCTGTTGCCTGTGAACTGAATGTTGTTTTCTCTACCATAAGCCGTCTCCAAAAGCATTTCAGAGAATTTGGCAGTATATCCAACTGGCCTCACAACCACGTGTAACCACACCAGCCCAGGACCTCCACATCCAGCATCTTCACCTCCAACATCGTCTGAGACCAGCCACCTGGACAGCTGCTGCAATAATCGATTTGCATAATAACAGAAGAATTTTTGCACAAACTGTCAGAAACCGTCTTAGGGAAGCTCATCTGCATGCTCGTCGTCCTCATCAGGGTCTCGACCTGACTGCAGTTCGTCATCAGAACTGACTTGAGTGGGCAAATGCTCACATTCGATGCCGTCTGGCACTTTGTAGAGGTGTTCTCTTCACTGATGAAGTCCGGTTTTCACTGTACAGGGCAGATGGCAGACAGCGTGTATGGCGTCGTGTGGGTGAGCGGTTTGCTAATGTCAACGCTGTGGATCGAGTGGCCCATAGTGGCAATGGGGTTATGGTATGGGCAGGCGTATGTTATGGACAATGAACACAGGTGCATTTTATTGATGGTATTTTGAATGCACAGAGATACCATGATGAGATCCTGAGGCCCATTGTTGTGCCATTCATCCATGACCATCACCTCATGTTGCAGCACGTTTATGCACGGCCCCATGTTGCAAGGATCTGTACACAATTCCTGGAAGCTGAAAACATCCCAGTTCTTGCATGGCCAGCATACTCACCGGACATTGAGCACCCATTTAGCATATTTGGGATGCTCTGGATCGGTGTATACGACAGCATGTTCCAGTTCCTGCCAATATCCAGCAACTTCGCACAGCCATTGAAGAGGAATTCAACAACCTGATCAACTCTATGCGAAGGAGATGTGCTGCACTGCGTGAGGCAAATGGTGGTCACACCAGATACTGACTGGTTTTCGGACCCCCCTGGACCCTCCCAATACAGTAAAACTGCACATTTTAGAGTGGCCTTTTATTGTGGCCAGCCTAAGGCACACATGTGCAATAATCATGCTGTCTAATCAGCATCTTGATATGTCACACCTGTGAGGTGGATGGATTATCTCGGCAAAGTAGAAGTGCTCACTAACAGAGATCTAGACAGATTTGTGAACAATATTTGAGAGAAATAGGCCTTTCCTGTACATAGAAAAAGTCTTAGATCTTTGAGCTCAGCTCATGAAAAATGGGGGCAAAAACAAGTGTTGCGTTTATAATTTTGGTCAGTGTAGATTAACGACAGTGGACTTGAAGTTGAAGAATGGTGTGTACTGATGTTTTCGACATGTTTGAATATTATTTTTATTATTTCTCATTTATAGAAAAAAAAAAGGATGAGAGCATGTTACAACTTGTCCTTGTATAGCTTCTACATACCAAATAACACATTTATTTGTGTTGTCTTATTTGATTATAGTGCATAAATGTAATGGTATGAGAAAGTTTGCAGGAAAAAGAAAATCTGTGTGTGTTATAAAGGTAGTGCAGTCCAGGTGCTCTCTAAATGGTTGAAGTGTGCTCCACTTCCAGCAGCGTGAGAGATGAATGTGGTGATTTAGTTCATGGAGTTTAAAATTAGCCATGACATCCATCACTGGCACCTGGAGAGGCGCAGGGCACCGGCCATCCTTCAGCCCGCATAGTGCACTACAGGAGAGCAGCCACAGGGTGGAGCCAGAGGTC
This sequence comes from Cirrhinus mrigala, assembly GCA_036247105.1. Classification (NCBI taxonomy): domain Eukaryota; kingdom Metazoa; phylum Chordata; class Actinopteri; order Cypriniformes; family Cyprinidae; genus Cirrhinus; species Cirrhinus mrigala. The sequence goes on from CM070012.1 coordinate 2,186,301, forward strand.
TGCAACACACAGAGACAGATCTGCATGCATGCATCTGTGTCTCAGTGGTAGTTGCTCGGCTGGTGCATGTGAGCTGGATCCAGCTATCTTTACTGAATGGGCACTAATGGGTCAACAAGAAACTGTTCTATTCAAACTTAAATATATCGCCTTGTGCACTTGCCTGCTGTGTCCTACATTAGTCTCCAGGAGTCATTCAAGTTTGAACGCTTAATTAGCATGAGGTATGTGGTAAAAAATCATAATGCATTTTAACATGAATGCGTTTGATGTTAGATACAGCAAAAGTGACAGGAGTGTGAGAGTCTGCGGATAAATTACTGCATGAATTAAATTACAGCTCAAGTCGGTCTCTCTTTCCTCTGGATTGAAACAATTTCAAGATGAGACTCGCTGCCTGCTGCCTACAAAGACAGCATACTAACTAAAAGCAAAACCTTGCAAGAGAACTCAATGCACCACACAAACATTCTTGTGCACTAGAGACTACAAAAGCCCATTTTTGCCACATAAGAAAAAAGACATGATTTTTAAAATCATAATTATGAGATAATGTCATTTATGAGATAAAAAGCTGAAATTATGTCATAAAAAGTTTATACAGTGAGAAAAATTAAAAGTCATAAAATGACAAAAAGTCTAAATTATAATTAATTAATTAATCAATTAATTAGTTAGTTAATTAATTAATTATAACTATGAGATGTCAAAAATTCTTACAAAAAGTTTAAATTATGACATTAAAGTCAATTGCATTTTAAAATTCATAAATATGACAAACAGTCTAAATGATGAGATGCTAAGTGACATAAATCAAAATTATGAGTCAAAATGAGACAAAAAGTCATGAGATAAATGAGAGAAAAGTCAATTCCCAATTAATTTGAACAGAGCTTGACCATTTTGCAAAGCTAGCAACACAATGCTTTAATAAACATTAAAATACAACGCATTTCACTATTCAGTGATTGGATCTAACATATTTCTTGTTTCATCTCTACCTAATACAGTGCATTCTGTAATTGCTTTTTCCGTAAAGGATACTAGTGCCGGATCAAAATTTGACTAAAAGAAGGTATTTTCTTATTAAGGTTATGTCTGATTTTGTATGCAAAGTGGTACCATATCCAAGGTCATGATTTCAATTCCCAGGCAAGACAAAAATGCACTGTAAGAATAAAACCGTTTGCCGAATATGTAAACGTTAAAATGTTGTCTATGTAGGTATTCTAAATGTGTTAAAGCATGAATGCCTACCTTAAGGCCACAGCTGAAAAATTGTACTTCAGGTTTGTTCTGTTCTGATGTTCTGATGTTTTGATCTTTTATTTTTATTTTTTGGTTGACTGCAGTGTCAGTTGCAGTAAATATAGCACAGAAACATGACAGCATCATTACACGAACATATGCAATGTCTGTGCAAGTGTTCTCATATATTTATATATAGGTTTACATGGAGTATCTGTCATAATGAAATCACAGCAGCATTGGCAATGCATCACATGCACAGCCACGTGAGTTTGAAGGGTGTGAAGATGATAATGAATTGTCAGTTGTGAATGCTGAAGATGTCATTTAGTACTGCCTCATGTCGTGCACAAGCATACACATACTGTTTTGGAGGAGAGCATGCAAAGAGTGGGTTCGTATATGCATGTGTGAGACTTACTGTAAGAGGAGACAAGATGGATAATGCACATACATCTGTATAACAGATATCAAGGTTGCAATAACATTAATTATCTGCTATTTAGAATATTTTACTGAAATGGTTCAAATTTGCCTCTCTATGTCTCTCTGTGCATATCTTCTTCTCTCCTGGTACAAACAGCCACACAGCTCAAAAATCTCAAAAATCATTACACTTTGTATTTTTATAGTTCGTGTTCAGTTTACAGGCTCAGTTTACATGTTCATCACACTTGTTTTACCAGATCGTTATTGACATTATAAACTGTAAGTTTGCTATTGTTATTCTCTGTTAGAGACTGATGCTTTCTAGAGGGTTTGTCAGGCTTGCAGAGACTGGAACACAATAGAGCTGCAGCACTGAACTGTTTCTAGTTATTCCTCGATTAGACAGATCAATAAACGCTGCATCTGCTGTCAGAAGAGAACACAATAACACCAAACACCAGAGAAACACAGAAACAGTCAGCCATGCAACATTTTACACTGCAAAAAAGATGATTTTGACTTGTTTGCCAGTTCCAGATTGTTAAATAAAGATACATTTACTTGAGAAGCGGAATGACATTAGACAATAAGTCTATTTTTATGAAAAAGGTATTAAAATTTTGTTAGTTTTTGCTGTCAATAGAGGGGGGAGGGGGGAATTACCTTTAATAAGAAAATAAATTATTTGTCCCTTTGGCAGATATTTTGTTCTCATCTTAAGCAAAACCTTTTTTGAAAATAAAACAATATCCTATACCATTTGCTTCTTTAGTAAATGCACATTGATTCATTAATGATTAGATACTTGTAATGGAAAACAGTTATTATTTTTTTTTTTGCAGTTTTTTTTTATTTTTTGCAGTTTTTTTTGCAGTTTTTTTTGCCTTAATTTCTGGTATAACATCTGTTTCTGTTTCTCATATAGATTAAGAATGTGAGAGTATTTAAGACTTAAAATAATTTCAAGTTTTGAAAGTTTTAATTTCAATGTCACATGTAACTAACAAACCAAATAAATAAATACATAAAAGTAAAAAAATATTACTAATCTCGGGACAAAAAAGTGCCCATAGTTACAGAAGTGCTGATGTAATTTATGGTCTTTTTTTTTTTTTTTTTTTTTTTTTTAATTAAACTAGCCTCTGAAAAACCTTTATTGCTTTCTGTGTTTAATCACTGTAAATATCACTGCATTATCACTGTAAAAAAAATTGGACTTGATTCACTCTAAAACTGTATATTCAAGATTATTAAGCCTCAAAAAAAGTATTCTTAAAATGTCAATGCATTATGCTTGTTTGCAATCTGTTCACATACATTTTCCAGCAGAGGGCAGACGTACAGCAGGAAAAACATTTCTAATACTGAGTTGTTGAAAAGTGTTGGACACTTATTTTTCACGTTTTAGAAAAAAGCCGACAATATTAGAAGATACTATTAAATAGTACTTCATACTTAGGGTTCACAATCGTTTTTAAAGGTGCTTCACTCTAAGATGCTTGAACTTTGATGGTCTTGAATCCATGGAGGATGATGGGTGGATCCCTTAACACGAAACTAGCATAAATCATCTTGGCACCTGCCAACCTGGGAGTGAAACTGACGGGGACCTTCATGGTTTCTCGAGGCTGGACTGTAACCCTGAAATACAAGGAACAGGACATTTAATATTTAATGTACTATTACAAGCATCACTATTATTGCTGCTCGTATTTAGGGTTAGTGGTTTACACAGAAGTTCAATGGTACTGTATAAAATGAGGCAAATCTGCAATTTAAACACAAATAAACTTACTTTAGAGATTTTGCAATACGTGTACACACAGAAAAAAAAAATAAAAATGTGATTTTAGTGCTTCAGAAATACTGACTATGCTGTGTAACTTTTAATAGACACAGTTGCATAAAACAGATGATGTCAAATCTCCGAAACAACCCCTCCCAATGAGGGGTACACTCCCAATGTGAGGCGTACACATGAATCTGTACGATCTCTTTGACGCCCATCAGAGACTAGTTTTACACAGACTCACTCCTCAGGTATGTCAACTGATTTCATCACAGTAACCATAGTTTCTGCGACAATACAGTCACTACTGTAAAATCAAAATAAGTGAACATGGGATCTATTTTAAACAGTACAGATCTTTCTGTTGTTTTATTTAATTACTTTTTAATGACAGTGATATTAAAAAGGATAATGTGTCTTTACTGTAATAAAAAAGGAGTCACTATGTGTACTTGCATTGATAAATTTGGAAAGGAGTTGTCAGGTGTCAGCATAACAGTGGGAAAAGGGTGTGGATAGCAATGAGTGAAATGAGGGTGCTGTGTGAAATATAATATTGTGTAATATTAAAATGCTCATACAAGCTAATTATGCAGAGATATTTGTAGGTTGATTATTATGAAAAGTATAACACTGACACTTTCTAAACATTATTCTGTTCGTTTGAGCATCCCAGCCGGCTAACTCTATCAACCAATGGTGTGAGTTATGGGCGGAGCTATCTGTTTGACCAATGATCAATGGGGCGTGTGTGGGAAACCTGTTTCAAAACAGTCATTTACCTGCATGGTTATGTTTTGAATTTATTTGGTGATTGCTTGGGAAAAACTGAAATGAAACACTTCATGTACCTTGTTTGAAACCTCTCCTGAAGTCCTGAACAGGCTACAGTCAGTTCGCCGCTCACTGGAGCGCTGAACGGGTTGGTGAAGTTCACTGTGGCCACTTGCTGTGTGTTGATAATCACATTCTCGCTCTGAATCTGAAAGAAAACAGAGTAATTTATAATGCATTATAAAGGTCTCAAGTGTTACTAGAATCACACATAAGATCTATGATTTTGAATTGATGCATGTCTTTTATTAAGTAGATCTTAAAACCAATCTGAAAATAATTTAATTTGGTCACTTATTTGGTTTCATCTTACTAACTGCATTCACAATCCATTGAAGGATGCGACTCTTTTCTCCTTTGGGAACTGCTTGGCATGAAAGTGGCTGACATTTTTAAGCAATCTTATTAAATGCTAACATGGAATGGGTTCACCATATACCTGTATATTGAGGGTAGGGCTGCGGATGTTGAACTCTTCTGTTGCCAGCACTCTCTCCTGAGACTTCACATCCTCAATAACCACAGTCAGGTTAACCAGATAATCCTCCTCAGCCTCCTTCAGCATAAAGTTGTTGAAAGGGATTTCATGTTTTATTGTCACAGCTGGTGGAGGACAAGAAACAGGAATCATGGAGTTGACCAAGCAATTCCTAATGAATCAGTTTGCCACATTTTAGTGGCATTCAAAATCGTGTGATCCAATAATATAGTTTTTTTTTTTACACTGTAAGACTTGGGGGTAGACAAAATGTGTTATGCATACTGGCTGTGTTCAGAATGTATATAAATATTAGCTTTCTCCACAGTGTATACTGCCAATTATTTTTTATGCATTCCATGATAAACATTTTAGACAGTAGTAAGCTACATTTTGGTCACGTTATCCCAACAAAATGCATGTGAGTGACATCTAGCTGTCATCTTAAAGATAAATAAGGTTGTTTTCCAATTTCTATTTTTCTGTAAATATTCTTATGAAAATGAGTAAAAGATTGTGATTACTTCAAGGTCAAGATGGTTGCGTTGCATTGTGAGGGTTTTGGCCAGTTTTGCCAGAAGATAAAAAGTGTACATTTTAAACAAAGTTTATCTGCTAAAAGCAAATATTTTTTCAGTATACGATTGTGTAGAGATGCATCAGTTAAAGGGATAGTTTACCAAAAAAATGAAAATTACCCCATGATTTACAAACCCTCAAGCCATCCAAAGTGTATATGACCTTGTTTTTTTAGATGAGTGCAAATGGAGTTACGTTAAAAAATGTCCTGGCTTTTCCAAGCTTTATGATGGCAGTGAATGGGTGTTGAGAATTTGAAGTCCAATAAAGTGCATCTATCCAACATAAAAGTACTTCAGATGGCTCCATGGGGATAAGAAAGGCTTTCTGAAGTGAATCAATGCATTTGTGTAGGAAAATTATCCATATTTAAAACTTTATAAACAAAAATCTCTAGCTTCCGATGACTGTGGTACACACGTTCACAAGAGAGTACCGTTCCAGCAGATGAGATAAGCGCCGATGAGAAATGATGAATGCAGAAGCGCAGGTGAGAGTGCAAAACAAAGCACAGATCACAAATTATAAGTACTTAACAAGGATTTGTAAAGAAAAATGCCAGAGGATTTCAATAAAAGCCAAGAGGAGACTGTAAACAAAACTTCTACGTCATCCGCTGGAATCCCACTCTCTTGTAAAACTAAAGATTATGGTTTATGAAGTTCTAAATATGGATATTTTTCTTACCCAAATGCATCGATTTGGTTAGAATGCCTTTATTAACCCCCGGAGCCGTGTGGAGTACTTTTCATGATCGATGGGCGCACTTAAATGAACTTCAAAATCTCAACACCCATTCACTTCCATTATAAAGCTTGGAAGAGCCAAAACATCTTTTAAAATAACTCTGACTGCATTCATCTGAAAGAAGAACGTCATATACACCTATGATGCCTTGAGGGTGGGGAAATCATGGGGTAATTTTCATTGTCCCTTTAAGATTTTTTGGGCTATTTAAATCCATCTATTTGAACCTATGCATCCAGTTATGTTTTGTTACCTTGTAAGGCTTTGTGTTTTAAAAGGAAAATAAGGCTGTAAAAAACAAAATGTTACATTTTAAGCTAATTTTAAGTCATTTTTTTCCATTCGCTATAGTTTGCAGGACTCTTACTTTCATTCGGGCCGATTTTCACATCCTCATGAGCCTCCCACAAGGTCTCAGTGGGATTGCGGTTGTACTCCTTGTTCTGAGCGTTGACATGTTTTCTTAGCAGTTTCGGAACAGCGACTGTGTTAGTGATTATGACGTTGAAAGAAATGTTTTCACCAACTACAGGGGCTTTCAGAAGCTGGAGAGAAACTGCAATGCCCTGAGGTGCTGCATGAAAGGACATGCTAAATGAAATGTTTGCATTCAGTCATATTACTCAAACAAACAAAGAAAGAAAAGGAAAAGCAAATTCTAGAGCTTACCCATTCTTCCCGTAGCACCTTCACCACTGCGAGCTGAAAGAGAGTATTTTTTTAAATGCAGATATAAAAAAACAACAATATTCAAATATAAAATTATATATATATATGATATATAATATGATCAAAATTGTACACATAAGTGCAAAGGTTTTATATTCCGCTCTGCTTTGTTTTGTCACTCTTTCTTCCATATATATATATATATATATATATATATATATATTCGTAAAATTATTTATATAAAAGTACTGTCAAAAATGTACACAGGTGTATTTCAGTATACTGTTTTTTACATAACTGTATTTGTCTATTTATTGTTTTTATTCCTCTTGTTAAATGGCATCAATAAAGACAAAGAGCTAACTAAAAATATGAAAAATGTGAAAATATTATTTTAGTTGACATTAACAGTTTGTCACATGTGTTGTTATGTGAAAATGATTCCTCAAATTGTTCAGGAAACCTATTTAGCATTTTTTTTTTTTTTTTCAGATTCTTATACTAGTCAGATGATTTACACATGTCAGCTTACAAAAATAAAAAGCTAGAATGACTTACCAAAATTGCTCATTGCACGCATCATGCTTTCATCTAAAAGTGAAAGAATGAGAATATTGTATGAAACTACTAGTAATTTAACGGTAAGTATTTTTCTGTCTCTCACTCTTTCTCTTACCCATCTCATTTTTGTATTCAGACGTGACGTCCTGCATACGCATGGCTCCTGGGTGTTTGGTGCAGATCAGGGCTCCAACTCTTTTTTTATCAACACTGGTTGATAATACCTTCCCTTCTTTGACGATCATTATACGGACATCCGCATTCACTTCTGCGTAAACGAACGGCACGTCGTATTGCGCATCCACCTTCTGCTGAAAAACGGCTTTAACAGCAGCAGGTCCACAGCGGAAAATTCCTGTGACAGAATATGGATGTTTTAGCTTGATTATCATCAAATCCATTAAAAAATGCTATGTAGGAAGCTCACTAAGTTTTTTAACAATGCCCACAGATAAACTGGCCCACCAGTACAATCCTGCATAAACCAGCCTATATGAAACCGATCTTTCCAGAAAGTCTTCTGCACACGTTAGCCTTGTGAAAATCAATGTAAAGACTGACCTCCGCTCCTCTCTTGTGGTGTGGGGTCAAGAACCTGCCATCCGTCATAACCTTGACCCAGATCAGGCCTCTTCATCCAACTCTCCACCCACACATGGAAGTTCCTGAAAAGGTCAGACACTTTTAACTTACCTTCTGACACATTAAAAAGGCTGAAACAATGAATTGTTTCTTTTTAATGCAATCAGATTATGATTATTTGTATACTGTAGCCTAATGATGGTGCACATGTGTTTACAAAAGCATATGGAAAAACACTAAAGTACTAAAGATACTAAAGAAACTTCTTTGAAAAAAAAAAAAAAAAGAAAGTTTTATTCTACATTAAATTGATCAAAAGTGGCATTTATAATGTTACAAAATATGTCTATTTCAAATAAATGCTGTTTTGTTTTTTTTGTTTTTTTTTTTCTGTTTATCAAAGAATGCTTAAAAAATAAAATGTATCATGATTTCCACAAAATTATTCAGCAGCACAAGTGTTTTCAACATTAATAATCAGAAATGTTTCTTGAGCAGCAACTCAGCATATTAGAATGATTTCTGAAGGATCATGTGACACTGAAGACTGGAGTAATGATGCTGAAAATTCAGCTTTGATCACAGAAATAAATTACATTTTAAAATTCATTCACATAGAAGTCACACAGAAGTTCACAGTTCTTTTAAATTGTAATAATATGTGACCCTGAACCCCAAAACCAGTCTTGAGTCACACAGGTATATTTGTAGCACTAGCCAAAAATACATTGTATGGGTCAAAATGATCGATTTTTCCTTTATGCCAAAAATCATTAGAATATTAAGTAAATATCATGTTACAAGAAGATTTTTTTTGTAAATTTCCTACTGTAAATATATCAAAACTTGATTTTTGATCAGTAATATACATAGCTAAAAACTCCTTTTGGACAACTTTAAAGGTGATTTTCTCAGTATTTAGATTTTTTTCCACCCTCAGATTCCAGATTTTCAAACAGTTGTAACTCCTAACAAACCATACATTAATTAAAAGCTTATTTATTCAGCTTTCAGATGATGTATAAATCTCAGTTTAAAAAACAGGCCCTTATGACAGGTTTTGTGGTCCAGGGTCACATATTTCACCGTATTGTTTTTACTATATTAAATGCTTTTTTGTGTAACTCACCAGATGCTATCCTTGCCGAAGGACAGTTTTTCCCCCATCTCACTGTAATATTCCTCAATCACCATATTATTGTTTGTGTCGTGAGCGGAGTTGAAGTTGGTGATGACGCGAGTGGGAATGCCAAGGGCTCTCATTACTATCACACAAACAAACACATTTGATATTCATCATCAACAGCACCAATGAAATTACCACATTGTCACACACTCCTATGCTCTTTCAACTGCAGATTATTTTTGTTCAATCCATGAAACAAAAAAAGAAACCTCTGAATGTAATGTATGTACAGGATTTGTTCTACCTGTACACATGACGGCAGCAAACACCCAGCACTGTCCGTATTTCACAGGCCTGTATTGTGTTTCTGCCCACTTCCTGAGAATATCTGCACTGCCGTTCCACTTTGAAGGGTTGACGCCATCGCTGTATTCACCTGACCAGTTTCCAGCTACAATCCCTCTATCATCATTAGAGTTCACCTGTTTAGAAAGACGGAGAGACTATATTAATACATGCAGGGAAAAAGAGAGGAAGCAGCAAAGAGAGAATGAGAGCAGATCCTCACCATCGCTGAGATCACACGGCCGATGTACACCGGATTGCTGCGGTTCAGCAGATCTCTACCCATGTCTGCTTGATGTTGAGGACTCAACTGCAGCAATTTCATACAGATATCCAGTATTCCTTTTTCATACTGAAAACACATTTAGGCATGATGGGAGTTAATGTGAAGCCTTTTTTCAGTGATGTGCTGTCAGTCAATGGTCAAACATCTCACCTGATCGAACGCCCATGGTCTGGCGGCAATGTTACCAGGGCTTCCTTTGAACAGCAGACCGAAATCATTCCTCACATATTCATTCCTCAGCTCCTCTGACGGCAGGAACACAGAATCAGCTGCAGAAAAACACAACCGTTTGTTTAATTGGTGATCTTTGTGCAATGACAATAAATGAAAGCAGAAAGTGATTTTTGCAAGCGTATAAAAAACAATGCAATTGAAAACATAATATATATAATTATATAATTAAACTACCATTTAAAAGGTACTAGTATGACAGCATATTAGAATTATTTCTAAAGAATTATGTGACACTGAAGACTGAAGTAATGATGCTGAAAATTCAGCTTTGACCACAAGAATAAATTACATTTTACAGTATATTCACATAGAAAATGGTTATTTGAAATTGTAACAATATTTCGCAATATTACTAATTTTACTGTATTTTTGATCAAATAATTGGACCCTTGGTGAGCAGATGAGACATTAAAACATATTGCTGATCCTAAACTTTTATACCATGTCATATATTTCAGTAGATGCCAATGCGTATATTTTAACTTGGAACTTTGGATCAGAAACAATAATTATTTTATATTCAAATATACAAGTCTTCCAATGTAAATCTTAACATAAGATTATGCATTTTGCTAATTTGAATCCTACAAACATAAATTTTTCTCAAATCATGTGTCTTGTTGGGAAGAGATGCCTGTCTGCTTCAATTAGTTTTCTAAGCTTTTAGACTTACAGACTTGATATATTGAGTGATTTGTACTAGTAAGTGATGCTCTATAGGAACCGCATATTTTTCACTATTAAGCCTACTATTAAGCCATTCAGTTTTGCATGGACACACAGCACTAACCTTGGGACCAGGGGTTGCAGAGGAGCGTGAACTGGCCGAACAGATATGTTCTCACTGTCCAGCGGTTCTCGACTCTCAGCTGGAGCGTGTAGACGCCGACAGAAGCAGATGCAGGGCTGGACAGTGATACCGATAGAGCACGGGGGCCAGTAGGGTTTGAGACGCCCCTCTCCAGAATGGCGCTCCATTTAGTCAGAGAGGGCTGTCCGGACATAGAGACTGGGACCTCCACAGACAGAGGACCTGCAGTGAGGAGAGAAGAGTGGGTTTGGGAATATCTATAAACTTTCAAGACTTATTGTTTCAGATAAACATCATTTAGTATTTTTAATATTTTTTTCCTTCGTGGGGACTGCTGGCCGGTCCCCACAAGACAAAAAATGTCAGGTTTTACTCTCCTTGTGAGGACATTTGGTCCCCATAATGTAGGCAAAACCTAACCCACACACACACACACAAAGATACCTAGAATAATTCGGAAGATAAGTTTTTCCTTCATTGGATCAAATGGCCGCCCTTCATAGCTGATTAGTATTGTAAAGGCCTGTCCTCTCCGCAGAACCAGAGTGCTGGAACTCAGACCGTCGGTGTTGTGGCTAATCTGATTTTGCACCTGTTGCAGGTTGATGCTTTGAAGCTTGAACTCTGTGTAAAAAATGGTCAAATTATTTTTGAGGCAGCTGCAAATGTTTTCCTGTAAAAATATTTCAAATTGCAAATCACAAAAGGCAATAACAAAAATATTTTACAAATATTTCTAAAGGAAAAAAAATTCTTTAAATACTTTTTAAATATAATTTAATTAATTTTCAATCTTTTTTTTAATTAAGAGTGTTATAAATTATCTTTAAAAGCTTTTTTAAAGCAAAAAACAGAGCTTTTATATGTTTAAAGTTAATAACAATCATTTATAATAGCAGAGTAGATAACATAATCTAAATGTTTTAAGAAAAAATTAAATGCAATAAGCTAATAAAAATAACTCAACTTATTGTTTAGTCTTGAAAGTAAAAAAAATTAAACAGCAAATATGTAGAAGCTCACCGTCCATGTTGCGATGCTGTGTTGTGGTTTGCTGTTTGACTCAAATTCTTCGTTTACTGTGCTTTTTATACAGCATCCATCTGCCTCTCCCTTTTAACTAATGTTGCCAGATCACATTCATGTGAAGTCATCAAACGTACAATCAAAAGAACCAACACCTCAAACAATTACGCAATCGCACATACGTGAACGCTGTGTTACAGCAGGTGGATACAGAATGTGCAGGCTCAGACATCTGTCTTCAGTGGAATAAAGGTAAGAAAATTACAGTAACATCATGCTTTCATGATGCTTTCTGCTTTACTGTTCCCTGTAATAGAGAAGACCAGGGTGTGATGAGACCATCAGTGAGTTATAGCACCATCATAACTAATTACAAATGGGAAAATTAATCAAAATTGGGGGGACATCACAATCATACATAACTACTACCTTCATAAGGTTACAGGATGTGATTTACACAAACAATGAAATCCTACAATAGTGAAATATATTTATTAGTAACGCCTTATACATATATGTTAATTAATTAATTAATTAATTAATTAATTCATTCATTCATTCAACAGTTCATTCTGGTCCTTGAATCTGATTGGCTGAGACATTTCACTCTTTGTATTAGTCCACTTGCAGCATTTCTCACAGGGTGCGTCATGGCAGATGCCCAAACTTACTGTAATTTAATAAATAATATAATAATAAAGTAATATCTAATGTTATGTCATGGAGTGTAGATTTAACAGTTTTTTAAAGTAAGAATGTGGTTTAGACTTCAGAACAAAGTTTTTGGCTGAGGGTATTCATAAATGCATATTTTTGTAAAACTTCAGAATCAAAATGATTCAACTTTAATGCTTAATCAGAGTATTAAATGCTAATTTAAATAAAAAAAACCACACAAAGACACAGGAAAATACTACAAATTATTTGTATTTAAAGCAGAATAAATAAAGGCAGTATAACAAAGGTTACAATTACAAATTAAATAATATCATATGTGATTCTGGACCACAAAACCAGTCATAAGGGTCAGTTTTTTTTTTTTTTTTTTTTTTTTTTAATTGAGATTTATACATCAGTTGAATTAATAATGCTTACCATTGATATGATTTGTTAGGATAGGACAATATTTTGACCCATTCGATGCATTCTTGACTATTTCTACAAATATACCCCTGCTCCTTACAACTGTTTTTGTGGTTCGGGGTTACATATTTGTTTATTTTTTGCATTACAGTGTGGAATAATAGTTCTTAAAAAAAAAAAAAAAAAGAAAGAAAGAAAATGTTTTTCTGAAAAAAAAATCCTTAAGCAAAATGAATGTCATTAATGCAATACAATCTTTCTTTTTTTCATAGATTTTGTGTGATTCAGCCCTCAGAGAATACTACTAATGAGTCTTGGAGTGTCACGCATTCATTTACTTTCATTTATTGGTGGTATTTCATTGTTGCATGAGGGCTTTATTACTTTGCATTGAATGGAGTGTGAATGGTCTGCATTTATAAAGCGTGACTTTGCATTTACAGTCATGGAAAGGGCCTGAGATCATTGTGATTACACGCCCTCACTTACAGCAGTAAGAATGAATATATAAAAACCCGTGACAGATATATAACGGATAAGTGATGGAGGGTGTGTGGTGCTAGGTTTCACTCCCTGATAACTCATTTACTCTGCCCATTTTTTGAGCAATTCTGATTATGACACTCTCTTTTAGTAGGAGGATTGTGAAATACTGTATATGACATCAAACAACCTTTGTACATACAGTATTAGGAAAAAATATTAGTGGCATTTACAGTATCAGTGATCCTGAAGTAGAGTTCACAAATCATAAAGAAAGCTGTCCAAAGAAAAGACCTGACTGTAAAGTATAAACATGCACTGCAAAAACACTAAAAAAAAAGTTCTCCTCTTTGAAGTTGCTTGCAGAATTAATTCCAAATGTATCTTTTTTTAATTACAGCGTGGTCCGAAGACTGCTTTATTAAACATTTTACAAGGCCGTATGTTTATTGGAGTGAAAAATCAAGTGTGGATTTGATTCTCAAGTTTAGTTTAGTTTAGTTTATTGATTTATAAAGCAAATTTCAAAACAATAGAAGCTGAAATCAAAATACACGACCACATCCACAAGAAAAGTTAAAACACAAAGAATCAAAGATGATTTAAAGGATTACTCCACTTCCACAATAAAAAGTTCCTAATAATTTACTCACTCCCATCTCATCCGAGATATTCATGTCTTTCTTTCTTCATTTGCAAAGAAATCAAGTTCTTTGAGGAAAACATTTCAGGATTTTTTTTTCCCATATAGTGTATTTTAATGGTGAAACTGCACTAAAAATGCAGTTTCAGTGCAGGGCTCTAAATGATCCCAGTCGGGGAAGAAGGGTCTTATCTAGCAAAACAATCTGTCATTTTCTTTAAAAAAAAAAAATAAATAAATAAAAAATAATATATATATATATATATATATATATATATATATATATATATATATATATATATATATATATATATATGTGGAGGGCAATTTTTAATTTGGCTTGCTAGGGTTGGAGCTAGGACAGTGGATCTCTAGGACCGAAATTGCCTACACCTGGACTAGATGATTATAATGAACTTGAAGCAGTACACAGAGTGAGAAGATCATAAGTATACTGAGGTGCGTGTCCATGCAAAGCTTTAAAAACAAAGAGCCAAATTTTAAAATCAACACCAAACTTAACTGGTAACGACCACAGGTGTAATGTGTAAAGTGGGGTTAAATATAACACCAAGGTTTCTGACACAGAAGAGATGGGACCAAAGTGATTTACAGTGTCAGAGGTCAAAACTGATGTGCCAAGGATGTTTATTTCAGTTTTGTCATTGTTTAGCTGTAAAAACATTAATGTCTGTCCAGCATTTTATGCCATGCAGACAATCAAGCATACTTTACATACAGTATAGGGCTGTGAATCTTTGGGTAGACAGCGAATCGATTCGATTCACGATTCATAGGTTTTCAATTCGATTCAAGAATGATATATAAATATATATGTGTGTGTGTGTGTGTGTGTGTGTGTGTGTGTAGTTTTTACAATCCAAATTACCATGATGCAAAAAGCATGTTTTTACATTTGTTTTTAAAGTATTACTACATCATGGTAGTATACATAATGAGTATCAGTTTGTAAAGAACTTACCTTACTAGCATTAAAAAAAAAAAAAAAAAAAAAAATGGAAATCAAGGATAACTTAAGGCTAAATGTAAACTGTGAGAAGTCATTGCCAAAAAAAAAAAAAAAAAAGGTGAAATGAGGCCTAAGACTTAAAGACATTCAAAAACATCTTTCATTTTTGTTCTTACGTGATGGTTTATCAAAGTTAAGTTAAGTTAAGAAGTGCAAGTACATCTGAGAGTGAATCTCATTTAAAGTACCGCAAATATACTCTGTTACAGTCTAAACAATGTGCAAGAACTCTCTCCCTTTGTCCCCTTCCGCCACCTCCCACTACCTCTTTAACAGCTGACGATTTTGCTAATTACATCACAAACAAAAACTACTTTCAGCTCCACACTCCCAGGAACTCACATCAAACACTTTTCACTGGAGGGATCCAGTCGCAGCTCGCATCAAGTTCAAGTTATTCATCCTTGCCTACAGAACAGCTACACGCACCGCACCTTCCTACCTCCGCTCTCTCTTACAAGTCTACATCCTCTCCTGAAGACTGCAGTTGGTAAGTAAGCAGCACCTTGAGGTCCCATTGCAGAGAGGCTCAAAATCACTCTCAGGGACATTTTCTTTCACCGTTCCTTGCTGGTGGAACAACCTACAAAACTCCATCCGGACAGCCAAATCAAGAAATCTCATCTCTTGCATTAGCATCTGCATCCTCCTAAATAAAAAAAATACAAAATAAAAATAAAAAAAAAACTACCCAGAAAGGTATAAAACATTGTTGAAACAGTCCATGTCACATCTGTGGTTCAACCTGAATTTTATGAAGCTACGAGAATACTTTTTGTGCACAAAGTAAACAAAAATAGCAACTTTCTTTCACAATTTCTTCTCTTCTGTGTCAGATTTGGTTATGTGAATATGAGAGTAAAATGCCACAGTGCATCCAGGTTCACCATCAGAAAGCCAGCTCCTGCATCAGCAGCATCAAACACATGCGTGGTGGTACTTTCATGAACAAGCAGAGAAGACTGACAAGAAAGAGAAGAAATTGTTGAAGAAAGTCATTATTTTTGTTTTCTTTGCGCACAGAAAAGTATTCTCGTAGCTCGCAGTATTCTTGTAGCTTGGTAAATCGTAATTATTAAATAAAAGTAATTTATTTTTAATATTTGCATAGAAAGTCAAAATTCTAACAAAGACAATTATGATATAAAAGTCATAATTGTGACAGAAAGTCACAATTATGAGATACTAATTCATAATTCTAAGTCAAAATTATGAGATATTGTCATAATTTTGAGATAAGTCAAAATTATTAACAAAAATGTTAAATTATGACAGGTGAAATTATTAGAAACTAAGTCATAAAGTCAAAAGCTATTTACAAAAATGTTAAATTACGAGGTGAAAGTCAAAATTATGACATCAAAACTCATAATTATGAAAAAAAGTAAATTATGAGAAGTTAAAAAATATTGCAAGTTTAAAATATGACAAAAGTCATAGTTATGAAAAATTTTGACAAAAAGTCTAAATTATGTAAAAAAAAAAAAAAATGTCATGCTGAGATACTAAGTTTTAACTGAGATAAGATGGAATTATGACAATAAAAGGTTTAAATTGATTAACATTTTAATTACCAAGTCATAATAATAAAATAAAGGTATGACAAAAGTTTAAATTCTGTCATAAAAGTCAAAATTATGAGATAAGTAATTATGAGATAAAAAGTCAAATTTATGAGATACACATCGAAAATATGAGTTCAAAATCACTAAGTATGACATAAAAGACAGGATGGCTCTCCCAGTCTTATTAACTGGGCGAGTTATTAACATATTCAACTTTTGTCAAGACTTTTCACTATTCAGTAATTAGATTTAACATTTTTCTTGGTTTATCTATAATGCTGGATGGATATTTATATTGAACACAATGCTTTGTCAGTTCTGTAGTATCAGTAATAGCTCAAAAACATGACAGCACATTACATGAAGACAACATACACATTGTTTGTGCCTGTGTGGGTGTGTGCTCATATATTTGTATATAACTTTACATGGAAGATCTGTCATGATAAAATCCTGCCAGCATTAACAAAGGATCACACACACAGCCACATGAGTTTAGAGGGTGTGAAGCTGATGACGAAATTGTCCGTTTGTAGCAAATGATCAGATGAAGGATTGGACTGAACAAATTCAATAGTGATTAATGCCACAGGAGTTTTACACAATAACCATACAACCTTCAAATACACTCCTGTTTAGTTTGAATGATCTCTTTATTACTCAACATCATTTAACATCATTGTTTAACTGCAGCAGTGTGTCATTCAGTGACATGCACATGCACCACATACTTAGGGTTGCATGCAAACTGTGGGACTGAATGTGGACATGAAACTTAGACTTAAGCAATAACATTAATTATCTGGCATGTTTAACAATGAAATGATTAGAATTTAGCTCTACATATCTCTGTATTTTAGGAAACATAAGACACTCATGCGTCACTTATGCACCCATCAAACATGATTTATAACAATATATCTTTGTCTCTCCTGGTAGAGATGGCCACAAAGCTCAAAAATCACCATGATTTGCATTTTTATAGTTCATGCTCTGTTTAATCGCATTTGTTGTTCTACCAGTGAGTTTGTTATTCTTTTATGCTTTTCTAGAAAGTTTGTCAGGCCTGCAGAGACTGGAACACAATAAAGCTGCAGCACTGAACTGTTTCTAGTTACTCCACCATTAGACGGATCAATGAATGTTGCATCTGCTGTCAGAGGAGAACACAATAACACCAAACCCCAGAGAAACACAGAGAAGACAACAGTTGTGGAACATTTACACAACACACACAAATTTTCTTACTTAGGATATTTTATTGTTTTCCAGTGCAAAATCAAAACACATTTAATTAAGAAGCAAAATTAGATTAGACAAAAAGTAAAAAAAGTAAAAAAAAAAAATCCATAAAACCTTTCAACATGTCAGTATTTAAAATATTTGCACTCACTGACAGTCTCTGCTGTGAATTATATAACTAGTCGGCCCTCTGCTGGAGAAAGCATGTCAACAGATTGCAAACGAGCATAATACATGGACATGTTAAGAAGAATACTTTATTTTCAGGTTTGTCCCTAAATAACACTGAATCAAGCAAAAAAAATATTTTTTAGTAATTAAAAAGCAATTTCTAAATGTGTTTCAATCACTAGTATAGCACTTCATGAGGGTTTTAAGGTGTTTGACTCTAAGATCCTTGAACGTTGATGGTCGTGAATCCGTGCAGGATGGTAGGAGGATTCGTCAGCATTAAACTAGCAGAAAGCATCTTGGAACCTGCCATCCTGGGAGTAAAATCGACGGGTTTCTTCATTGTTTCTCGAGGCTGGATTGTAACACTGAAATATAAAGCATGGGACATTTATAACAACAACAGGCATGCATCACTTTTACTGTTACAAGCATCACTAATACTGACTTACAAAAGAGTTTCAAGTGTATATAATGGTGCAAATCTGCAGGTTTAGCACACAGCTCACACAGGTTTCTGTGATATGTATACGATTACAGAAGTGCGTCAGAAATGCTGACTAACAGGTGTGTGCTGACACTTTTTATAAACACTGTACCAGTGAAACTGATGTCAAAGATAATCATGTCAAAAATCTCAGAAACAACCACTCCCACTTTACAGATTTAAAACTGTACAGTATGTACTGAACTGTTCGACACCCATCAGACTCACTCATCAGGTATGTGAACTAAATTTATTATGGGCTCTATTTTGGATTTATTAATTGCCTTTTAATGACAGTAATGTATAAAGTGGCTTTATTGTTTTACTATGGATTATTTTCTACTAAAGAAACGTAGGAGACAGTAATGGATTAAACATAATGGAACTGTGTATTATTTTTTTGGATGTTAAAATACTTTCTCTTACACAAGAAAACAATGCAGATACATTTGAAAGCTGATTCTTCTGGAAACTGTGACACTGTGACACTTTGTAAACATTTCGACCAGCCTGACACATTGTATCAACCAATGGTATGCATTTGGGGGTGGGGCTATCTGACCAATGGCAGAAAGGGGAGATGTTATGGCAAACTTGTTCGAAAATTGTCATTTGTCTGAATTCAATTGATGATGCTCAGAAAAGAGCTTTAAAGACTGAAATGACACACTTTACGTACCTCATTTTAGCCTTCTCCTCCAAGAGTCCTGAACCGGATACGGTCAGTTCTCCACTCACTGCAGTGTTGAACGGGTTCATGAAGGTCACTGTGGCAACTTGTGGAGCGTTAATGATGACCGATGACTCATTTTGAATCTGGAAGAAAACAAATTGCTTTAGTTTTTTTTTTACTTTTGAATTTAGTTATGTGTAATGCATTCTAAAGGTATTCATAATGTACATTGTAATGCATTATATATTTTCATAAATAATTGTAACCAAAGGTAAAATGCATAGTATGTGAAGATTCCTTCTTACATATGAAACTGGTTGTTTGTCATGCTTTAATGTGTTATGTTTTCTCAAGGTGTAGCAATGAAGAGATAAGAATTATAACTGTGGTCACAATTATTCATGAGATCATACAATGCATTATAAGTTGCATTAAAAAGCATAATTGATGTAATAAAAATACTTTTAAAATGCATTATAGATAAAGGCTTCAAGTAAATTGTTACCAAAACCTCTCCCACATAATCTCTACTGTTTTAGAGTGATGCATGTTTTTGAGTAGATAATTTAATTTTGAAACGAAATCTTAGTCATTAAACAATATCTTGTTGTTTTGGCCACCATATACCTGTACATTGAGGGTAGGGTTGCGGATGTTGAACTCTTCTGATGCCAGCACTTTCTCCTGAGACTTCACATCCTCAATAACCACAGCCAGGTTAACCAGTAAAACATCCGCAGCCTCCTTCAGCATGTACTCCTTGAAGGAGATCTCATGTTTCGCAGTCACAGCTGGTGGAATACAGTAAACAGGATTCAGTTACATGACCTCGCAATTCCTAATGAATCATTTTGCCACGGTTTTGTGGTTATCATTTGGTCCAGATAGATGATTTTACTTGCAAGCAGAAAAATGTTGTTATGAATACCAGCTGTGTGCAGTGTAATACCACTCTGCCTACTATAAAATAAACAGTATGCAGTATGCATTTCATGATAAATATTTTACAGTAGTATGCTACATCTTGGTCACATAACAATGCACACCAAACCGGTTGAAAATCTATATATATATAAAAAAAAGTGACAATTCAAGATGGTTGAGATGTTAAAGAAATCAAGATACAACTGGGGAGTGGGAGTTTAAAGCTGACTGTCTTCACAAAAGTTTAGATGTTTTTTTTTCCTCCTTCTTGTTTTGCCTCTGTATAGTTCATTTACGGTTATATTTTATTGCTGTATCACAGCAGTTGCAATAGCGCCACCTGTTGTCAGAAATATGCAGATACGTTTTATGTAGTATAGTTTCACAAACTACATCTACTAAATGCAACATTTGTCAGCCTACAATAGATGTTAGCATCAGTTTAGAAGTTATGGATTTAAATCCATTCATCTGAACCCAAAATCGGCAGTCTGTCATTTTCTATTGTTTTATTACCTTATATGGCTTTATTTTTTAAACAGGAAAATTAGTTTCTTAAAAACCAACATTAAAAATAATAATTAAAAATAATAAAACACCTGCAGTTTGTGATTTTTTTTTTTTTTAAGGAATTTTTATGCGTGTTGCAGGACTTACTTTCATTCGGGCCGATCTTCACATCGTCATGAGCCTCCCAGAAGGTTCCAGTGGGATTGCGGTTATACTCCTTGTTCTGAGCGTTGACATGTTTTTTCAGCTGTTTTGGAGCGGCCTCATTGTTAGTGATTACGACGTTGAAAGAAATGTTTTCTCCGACTACAGGGGGTTTTAGAAGCTTGAGAGAAACTGCGACGCCCTTAGAAGCTACAAGAAAAGACATGTTAGATCGTTGCACTTAGTTATATTACTCAAACAAAGAGTAGTGTTAAAGAAAAACAAATGCTAGAACTTACCCTCCCTTGCCACAACATCTTCATCACCTCCAAAACCGTATCTTTCAGTAGCTTAGATGAATAACAAAAAGCAAAAAAACTCATGAAAAATATTTACATAAAAATATTCTCAAAATTTATTTAGCTGGCATTGAGTTCACTGAACAGTTTGTCATATGTGTCTTTTTATGTTAAAATGTTTCTTCTATATGTAAGCAAAACAAAAATTATTGGAGTATGTTTTATAAGAAAATACTATTTTAGTATTACTACCTGTACATTTCACCTTTAATTCAATGTGTTGCTTGTAATTATTTGAGAAATTTACTTAAGGAAAACAGTGTCAGTGTAATCCTACACAGAAAACGTTTCATTTTTTATTTTGTTGATGCTGAAACTAGTCAAATGAATTACACACTTCAGCTTTAAACATTAGAAAGCTAGAATGACTTACCACTAGCGATGTTTAGTCTATGGAATGACATGCCAGCTAAATGTGAAAGAAGGAGATTTTTGTATGAAATAAACAGTATTTTAACAGTACTTTTTTGTTGTTGTTGTTTTAATCACACTTTCTCTTACCCTCTTCATTTTTTTATTCAGCTTTAAACATTTGAAGGATAGAATGACTTAGCGGCAGCGTCTGGTAATTATTTTTTATTTTGTTGATGCTGAAACTAGTCAAATGAATTACACACTTTAGCTTTAAACATTAGAAAGCTAAAATGACTTACCACCAGCACCGCTTGATGCACCAGATGTGCGGTCATCTAAATGTGAAAGAATGAGATTTTTGTTTGAAACTAACAGCATTTTAAATAGTACGTTTTTGTGTTTTTATCACCCTTTCTCTTACCCCTCTCATTTTTGTATTCAGATGTGACGTCCTGCTTACTCGTGGATCCTGGAAGTTTGGTGAGGATCAGGGCTCCAACTCTGCGTTTATCGATTGTTTTTGATAATACCTTCCTATCTCTGACGATCATTTCATGCACATCTGCATTAACTTCTGCGTAAACGAACGGCACGTCGTATTGCGCATCCACCTTCCGCTGATAAACGGCTTTAACAGCAGCAGGACCACAGCGGAACATTCCTGTGACAGAATATTGATGTTTAAGCATGATTATCATTAAAATCCCAGCTCAAAAAATTGCATACTTTGGAGTAAATGAATAGCATGCTATGTAGGCAGCTAAACAAAACTAAACTGGCCCACCAGACCAGTACTAACCAGCATAAACCACCCTAAAGGAAACTGATCTTTGCAGCAAGTTTTTTGACGTGTTAGTCTTGGGAAAATCAATGACTGACCTCCGCTCCTCTCTTGTGGTGTGGCGTCGAGAACCTGCCATCCATCATAACCTTGACCCAGATCAGGCCTCTTCATCCAACTCTCCACCCACACATGGAAGTTCCTGAAAAGGCCAAACACATTTAACTCATGTTCTGACACATTAAAAAGGCTGAAACAATGAACTATTGCTTTCCACCCCAATCATTCAGTTTTTTTGTATACTGTAGCATAAAGATGGTGAAGATGATTTTACTCATAAAATAAAAAGCATAAATAAAACATACCAATTTTTTTTCAGCAAGGATGAATTAAATTGATCAAAAGTGACAGTCGAGGCATTATTTATCAAAGAATCCTGAAAATAATGCATCACGGTTTTCACAAGAATATTCAGCAGCACAACTGTTCAGCATTAATAATCAGAAATGTTTCTTGACCAGCAAATCAGCATATTAGAATCATTTCTGAAGGATCACATGACACTGAAGACTGGAGTAAAGATACTAAAAATTCAGCTTTGATCACAGCAATAAATGACATTTTTCAATATATTCCACTTAGAAAACAGTTATTAGCCAAGCACGGAAGGTTCGAAGGTACCTCTTGTATCTGTTGGATTTTCTATTCATACTTTGATTTCCTTCAGTAAAACGAAAATTGAGTAGGACCATGTAAAAGGTGTGTAGATGTGGATTAGTAATCTGGCCTCTTGGTATAAGGGAGAAAAAAAACTGGCCCTCATCACTATTAAAGTTACCCATCCTGCCATAGACTGTAAAAAAACATGAACGTAGTGTCCATGAAGTCATCCATAGGACTCTGGAGAGCATTTTTGAAGCTCAAAGCAGGCAGCGCCATTATAGCAGCACGTCACCACGCATCATTCCCAAGTAATCAAAAATGGTCAAAGAGACCCCCTCACAGTTATCATGAAGGGCAAAATGAGCTATATAGACCAAAACCACTTTTTGTACCAGGTTGTAAACTGTTTTTTTTTTTTTTTTTTTTTTTTTTTTTGCTGTAAATTTGAGCATTTTAACATGGGGAGTCTATACTGACTCCCTTTTAGAGCCAGTCTCTAGCAGCCAGTTGATGAACTGCAATTTAAGTTACTTCCGTGTTGGTTTCAAGAGAGAGACCGCTTGGTTTATACATAATTTCCATCAGAGTTCAAGATCAGTCCTTTAATCTTCCTACTGGAGCTGCCAGTTTGCCAGTTTAGAGTGATTATTAAACAGCAAGTACAAACGATGCAAAAGCGGCAGTCCTTCCGGTGCACTCAGTGTCGGAATTCACTCACTCGTTTTAATTTACTCCTTGAAGTGGACTATATTAGTGGACTAATGTAGTGAATGAGGATATAGGGGGCGATTTGAGATACAGTCCTAGATACCAATTTTGCCATAGTCAACCAAACTTCCGGTTCGCCATTTTGATTTTTGATGAAAATCTACTTTTTCTAACTCCTCCTAGACCATTCATCCGATTTTCACCAAATTTGACTCAGATCATCTTCAGACCATGCTGGCAGAAAGTTATGGATTTTGTCATAACAAAATTATTTTGTAAAATTATATTGTTTTTGTCACCATTTTGTCATTGTCACCTGGCACTGACCACGCCACATAAATTTTGTAACAGCATAACCTACTGGTTAACAGTGATAAATCTTTCAATCATATTAATAGTGACTGTATTTGCGTTTTCAGCCAGTTTAGTAGGCAGAAAAGGATTCGTACCAAAAATCTTACCAACTTTCGAACACTAATGTTTGTTTTAGCACTATAACTACAGAGACTTTTTAGCGTAACTCACCAGATGCTATCACTGCCGATGGACAGCTTTTTCCCTTTCTCATCATAATATTCCTCAATCACCATATTCCCGTCTGTGTCGTGAGCAGAATTGAAGTTGGTGACGACTCGAGTCGGAATGCCAAGGGCTCTCATTACTATCACACAAACAAACACGTTAAATTTATCAACTGCACCAATTAAATTACCAATGACCCATTAATGTATTTCACCCAACAATAAAAAAAATCTTCTTTTCAACAGCACATGTCACACCTGTACACATGACAGCAGCAAACACCCAGCACTGTCCGTATTTCACAGGACTGAATTGTGTTTCTGCCCACTTCTTGAGAATATCTGCACTGCCGGACCACTTTGAAGGGTTGACACCACCGCTGTATTCACCTGACCAGTTTCCCATTAACACTCCTTTATCATCATTAGAGTTCACCTGTTTAGAAAGACAGAGAGACTGTATTAATACATGGAGAGAGAGAGAGAGAGAGAGAGATCAGAACTGAGAGAATGAGAGCAGATCCTCACCATCGCTGAGATCACACGACCGATGTACACCGGATTGCTGCGGTTCTGCAGATCTTTTCTCATGTCTGCTCGATATTGAGGACTCAACTGCAGCAGTTTCATACAGATATCCAGTATTCCTTTTTCATACTGAAAACACATTTATGCATGACGGGAGTTAATGTGAAGCCGTTTTTCAGTGCTGTGCTGTCAGTCAATGGTCAAACATCTCACCTGATCGAACGACCAGGGTCTGGCGGCGAAATTATAGGAGCTTCCTATGAACAGCACACCGATATCACTCTTGACATATTCAGTCCTCAGATCTTCCGACTGCAGGTACACCGAATCAGCTACAGAAAAACACAATTTATTTTATAGGTGTTTTTTTTATTTAATTTTACTTTTATTCAGCAAGGATGCATTAAACTGATCAAAGGTGACAGTAAAAGGATGCATGATGATACAGAAGATTCTATTTCAAATAATTACTTCTCTTTTGAACTTTCTTTTAAAGGATCATGTGACACTGAAGACTGGAGTAATGATGCTGAAAATTCAGCTTTTGATCACACGAATAAATTACATTTTTAACATATACTGACATATAAAACAGTTATTTTAAATTGTAATATTATTTCACAATATTGCTGTTTTAACAGCATTTTTAATTAAATAAATGAGCAGAAGAGGCTTTTTTCAAACACATGAAAACATACTGCCAATCCCAAACTTTTAAAAGGTAGTGTAGTGTAGGCTTAGATTAGGTATTATTCTCAAAAATAAGTGGTGCTTCTTCAATTACTTTTCTTGATGTAGAGTAATTTGGACTAGCAGTCACACTGCAATATGCTAAAAACTAGTGATGTTACGTTCAACACAGAAGCTCCGAAGCTTGTATCAAAAAAACGACACATTTCATATTGAAGCACTGTATCAGAGCTTGATTCGTTATGAGAAAACCATGTGATCTATGACATCCGAAGCTTTATTCACCTGAAAACCATGTGACTGCTTCAGTATCTGGTTCAAACGAAGTGAACTAAGCTCAATGTCGTCTCCTTTACATTATATTAAATTTTAATGTGTTAGCATTGTTTTACTTTATTTTTTTAATCGTAATTTATATATTGAGCTCAAAAATGAACTTTGCCCACGAAATAACAGTTTAAGGACTGAGGCAGCGTTCAAATATACAAATCATATATTTCATTCATGAATTTATGTTTCAGTTATTTTACTTAGTTTAATGCTAGTACACCAACATAAATGAATGACTTTGACAATGACAATTTATATACAATAAAATAAAACAAAAATAATTTGTAGAACCAGATGTGAAAGCAGTGGCTGTAATGGAACGCAGCACTTTGGAAGGTGTTATTCATTTTTATGACCACTAGATGGCCACAACATGAACCGTTTTGAATAGCTTCGAGTAATGAACCTTTTTCCAATACAATTGTGTTGAAAGCTTCGCTGGTTCAGAACGCTTCAGTTCGCCATCACTACTAAAAACCACTCCGCCTACTTGTATAGAGACGCAGCACTCACCTTGGGACCAGGGGTTGCAGAGGAGCGTGATCTGGCCGACCGAGTGTGTTTTCACACCCAGGCGGGTCTCGACTCGCAACTCGAGTGTGTAGACACCAATAGAAGCAGATGCAGGGCTGGACAATGATACAGATAGTGCACGGGGGGCAGTAGGGCCCAGGCCAGTCGGGCGTGGGAGAGTTGGGCCTGGGACAGTCGGGCGTGGGGCAGTCGGGCCAGGGACAGTCGGGCCTGGGACAGTCGGGCCAGGGACAGTTGGGCGTGGGGCAGTCGGGCCTGGGACAGTAGGGCCTGGGACAGTTGGGCCTGGGGCAGTCGGGCCCGTGGCGCTCCCCTCCAGAACGGCAGTCCATTGAGTCGGAGAGGGTTGTCCAAGCCTGGAGACCGGGACATCCACAATCAACGGACCTGCAGTGAGGAGAAGGAGTGGGTTTAGGAAAATAACACAAAAATGTGACCCTGCACCACAAAACCAGTCTTATGTAGCACAGTTATATTTGTAGCAATAGCCAAAAATACACTGTTTAGGTTAAAAATTATATCAAAATTATATCAAAACTAACAATTTTTGATTAGCAATATGCATTGCTAAGAACATAATTTGGACAACTTTAAAGGCGATATTCTAAATATTTTGATTTTCAAATATTTTGAATCCAAATTTTCAAATAGTTGTATCTCAGCCAAATATTGTCCTATCCTAACAAACCAACAAATCAAAGGAAAGCTTATTTATTCAGCTTTCAGATGATGTAGAAATCTCAATTTAAAAAAAAATGGACCCTTATGACTGGTCCAGGGTCACAAATAGTTTTCTAGACGTAAAATACTATTCATTTTCTCCATAAAGGACCGATCTTATAAGTAACTTTTAATGCATTTAGTTTATACCACGGCTATTCATTAGTTAGGCTATAGTGAACTAACTATGAAGAATCTCATTACTTTAAATAAATGTTAACTGAAATAAATTAAAATGTTTAGTTTAACTTTAAGTACTAAAATGAATTACACTAAAACTAATAAATAAAAAATAGACACATTTACAAAAAAAATAAAATAAAATAAAATAATAATAATAAAAAAGACAAAAACATAAAATTACTTAAGCTAAAACTAAAACTAAAGTGAAAACAGAAAATATAAAAATAAATTTAAATTTAAACAAAAAAATATAATAGTATATCAATGATACTAAAATATCATGCAAACTACTTTTACGATTGCATATATTGTAATAAACATAAAATATATAGTTTGTTTCAGAGTCATTATAATTTTTTGTTAAAGTATTACATATAATTACATCAGTTAGAGTGCTTCATGGGATGAGTTATTCATTTTCCTGTTGTAAAAATATATGGTGAGTTCTCTAGACCTGACTAACAAATGATTACTAATGAATTTCATCATAATAGAGGGAGAGTAATAAGAGGTGAAGTAGGAAGTAGCATTTTTAATTCACACACCCATCACACAAACACACAAACATACCTAAAGTAAATTTGAAGATCATTTTTTCCTTCAGTGGATCGAATGGTCGTCCATCATAGTTGATAGCCACTGTGAAGGGCTGTCCTCTCCGCAGGACCACAGTGGTGGAACTCAGACCTTCGGTCTTGTGGCGGGTCTGGTTTTGCACCTGTTGCAGGCTGATACTACGAACCCTGAACTCTGTAAAAATGAGCAAATGTGATGTTATTTCTCATTATTTTAATAGATAGATAGATAGATAACTAGATAGATAGCAGTTAATAAATAATTTAAATAATTTAAGATTAACTATTATAATTAATTTTCTTAAAATAATAGCATATTAAAATATTCTAAAATCTAAAAAGAGCACATGCAATAGAAAAGAGTAATGCAGTAAGTTCTTTATAAAGCTATAAATAGTAAACTAAATTAAATACTATGTTTTTGTAAAAGGTTTAACAAAATGCCTTGCTGGTAAACAGGTACAAATGATGATAATAAAACATGAAGCTTACCTTCCATGATAAGCGGCTTTGTTGTGGTTTTTGCTGTTTGATTCAGATTCTTCATTTATTGTGCTTTTATACAGCATCCTTCTGCTCCTCCCGTTCCGTTAAAGTTGCCAGACCACATTCACGTGAAGTTATACATGCCAAATTTTACAATCAATAGAACCAACACCTCAAAAAATTACTGGATTGCACATAAGTGAGCAATGTCAGGGGTTTTTTTCAGTGGTGGTTACAGTATGTACAACACAGAATGAGTAATACGCATATATATCTAGACACATATCCGCGTTCAGTGGGATGATGTAAAAGTGAAGCTTTGTCCCTCTGTGCATATAAAAGTCTAAACAAAATCACAGCAACATGATGCTCTTTCCCTGTAATAGTGAACAGTGTGGGGAGTGTTGTGAGTTATAGCATCAGCCGTTAAACAATTACAAATGAGATAATTAGTCAAAATTAGGGGTGACATCACTATAAAACAGGACCTCCACCTTCATAAAGTCATGCATAGTTACCAGATAAGGAAATCTGTGCTCAATTTCATCTGCTATAAACAAACAATGAAATCCTGCAATGCTAAAATGTATTAAAAACATTTTCGTGCCATCATTAAATAAATAAGATAAAATATATGTGCTTGGGGTAGATTTATTTTAGTTCCTTATTAATTAAAAATACATGTCAAAAATTGTAGATAACTATTAGATTTTTAGATATTGTTTTCAGACTACTTTCAGATTACTTTTGACCTTTTAACACAGATTTGAATGGGATTATTGTTATTATGTTACTGTACATACACATTGCTTAACAAATTTATTAGACCACCACCACCCAATGTAAGGTTGGGGTCACAGCGGCCCAAAATAATTTTTTTGTGTTTCTGTAACGGTTAATACACCAGTAAGCTCTTTAGTCACAGTAGTGTGACTAAAGGATATATTGACTGTAACTGGGCATCTGAATTAAAAAAAGTGCTGTGCTAATTTTTTTTTCTGCCTTTCTTGTAAAACAGTAAATCTCTATAAAAAGTATGAAAAATGTAATAGAATCCAATTACAAGTACTTAATTTCTGTAATCTGATTACATGTATTTACAGCACACTATAAACATATAAATAATTTATATAGGTTACTATATACAGTGTGTGTCTGTGTGTGTATTTATATATCTATATCTATATATATATATATTCAAAGAGTTCAGATGCAAATGCCTCTAAATCCATCTGGCGTATTTCTTTAAAATGAGCATTTCTTTCTGGCTACTTTGTATAGGTTTCTATGCAAGTACTGGTACTTCTGATTGGGCTGAGACTGGAATTTAGCGAGTCTGAAGTAAAAGTATTTGATGGACGTATACTGTGTGTCAGGAGCATTCACTATCAGTATCATTATTTAATTTCTGACCAAGATGGCTTTTAGTTGGTTTTGAACTCTTCATATATTTAGCTAAAGTAATATATAAAGCTGAAGTAATGTGACTAATGCAATGCAAGTCTTTCTTTTCTGCTTTTCCGGGGCAAAATATGAGATGCTCTTAACAGGTTTCGATTCACACTCATAGATGACTAATAATATTTCTGATGTTTTTTTTTTTTATTGTGTGTGTGTAAGTGCGTAATTAACCTATATTTAATGCAGGCTGAATAGTCTGGATTTACAAAGCACAACATGGTGAAGCTCAGTCACGGAAATGACTTGAGATCACACACCCTTACTCACACCAGATATCAGACAAATCATGACAGATATAAGAGATCAGCGTGCGGAAGGTGCGGCGGCGTCAGGCCTGGTCTGAGTTTTATGTTGGGTGACACCCATGTCACTCCTGTACTTGCCTGTTCTCAGAATAAATCTAATTATGACACTCTCATTCAGTAGTTGGATTACAAAGCACTGCATTTGATAAATGACAACCTCTGCACTTACTAGGAAAACATTAGTGGTACTTACAGTAACAGTGCTGGTGAAGAAGATTGAAAAAAACTCTTGAACAAACAATGATGTGAAAATGTTAATGAATTTTTTGTTGTAAGTACAGCAGATGTCTGCATGAATAAATTCTAAACACGTATTTATACTTATTATGTGATCTGAAGTAGATGCTAGTATCCGGTAACATCATGAATAGGCACAATATTGTTATCATGGAACTTCACAATAATTATTACTAATTATTCAGATTTTTGAATGCATTTAAAGAATATGTTTCTCATCAAGTGGTAATTTTCAACATTTTTCACATTTTAATCTGGACTACAACATGCCTTTGATATTGTTTGAAAATGTTTTGATTCGTTATTATTTGGTCACACTTTACAATAAGGCTCCATTCTTTAACATTAGTTTACTAGTTAACATAAACTGCCAATGAAAAATTCTTCTAAAGCATTTGTTAATCTTAGCTCATTTCAACATTTCATATGTTATTAAAATCTAAATTTGTATCTGTATTATTAATAGACTTGAGCTTTCAAATATAGGCCTATATTTTAAACAATTATTACATATATACATTCTTACATCAAATTCATACCAACACAACACATGAAAACAATTACTCGTGAACATAATAGCACAAAATTACTTTTATTAATGGACCGGACTTTTTCAATATTGTGATAATACAGTATACCGTGATGAAAGCTTCTGCAAGTATCGCAACATGAAAATTTGATGCCGTCACACGCCTAGCCCGAAGGTGTTTTTACTAAACAAATCTCACAACAGTATTCATGCACATATCTGTAATGGAAAACAAACTAGGTGCGGTTTGATTTCAGCTGCCAATTTTTATCCTGCACACAATAATTTAAGTGATTTAATCTCATTTGCCTAACGAAACGTTCTTGTTTTGGATGCTGAATAGGATTTGCAAGAATATACAAACAGCTCAGACAGTTTATAGGTTGTACAAGGAAATAATCTAGGGACTGTTTGTAAATTTGAGGCCCGTCCCAAATTTAACACACCTTCAGTGCAGGTTTCTGAAATGACTCACTCTTCACAAAGCCCTTTAGCAAAGCCATTGATGCTTTTAAGGAACTAAAGTGGGTCATAAAGGCTTTGTTAAATACTAAATCTACAGTTCTATAGTGTACAAGAGCACTCTTACTCTTGACAAATTAGGCTGCTAAATTTAAATCACACCAAAAAGAGTCTGATGCTCTAGGAAGGAAACAAGTCTTAATGTCCAGTGAATATCAGTATCAATATCAATATGTAGGGTGTTTTTGCTCAAAAACTGTTGAACTGTTTTTTTTTTTTTTCAACTTTGGAAGTAAAATCATGAGGACGTAAGTCCATGCTTTTATAAAAATATATTTTTTTTTCTGTCTTACTGACTTAACAAGCCAATTAACTGGATTTTTTTATATTTCAGATGCTGAGCAGTGAGATGTTCAGTGAAGTAGTGTTCCTGGCATGGAATTTTCCACCACAAAAGAAAATGGTCCAGGAAATATATGAAAATGAGGATGTTCATGATTCAACATCCCAAACTAAAACCTTTAGGTAAAATACTTTTGTACTTTTTCTTTCATTTTTTCATGACTGTTAGTGTAAATTGAAACAAAATTCTTTATGCATTTCAATTGCAGGAAGACCTTACAAACATTTCTGGAGACTTTAAGAAACTGGCTATGAGAAGATATTTGGCAAAGTGACCTATGAACTTGGGCTTGGTTTAAGCGGAGCCCGTTCAAATTGGCTCATGTCTAAAATAAAAATAAAAAGATAAAAAATAAAACACTTAAAAACCTCTAGGAATGATAATATCCACTAGTTAAAACTACAGCAGTTTAATGATGCATCTTGCTATACTTTTTTGTTGTGAAATGTTCCTGTGTTATACACATGCATTTAATTCACTGGATTTGTTGTATAATTGTTGTATAATTGTATAAAAAAAGAAAGAAGTCATAATTAAACTTATTTTATTTTAATATTGGACCTGTAAACTGATTATTTTCAATCAACATTTCTTTCATTTTGTTCTTAAACAATCTGTACAACAGACATTGAATGATACAACATTAACAACACAATTATTTAAAAAAAATAATAATAATAATAACTCACAAGTTAATTAAAATTACAAGTCTTAATTTCTCTGCAATAGCCCATGGGAGGAATATTAAGTGGTTGCACAAAAATTGACTGGTACCTTTTGCAATCACATTTGTGTATCACCAAGTCAACTCTGTGAGAGAAGCCCTATTCGGACAGTAGGAACATATGTAAAAATTTATTTACATGGCACCTCAGTGATAAAACTCATGGATTTGATTTATTCACAGTGGAGAAGCAAGATCATATGAACCCAGGAATGCACTGCTCATATGGCCAGTTTAATAGTTGTCTGCTATAAATTAAATGTCATATGCTTGGATTAAGAATAAATTTTAAATGTAATAATATATTATTTATTTAAATCTCAGGTTCAAAAATAGACCCACTATAGCTGAAGTGGTTTTCTTAAATATTATCTCTCAAAATGATCTGTGTCATGAGAAATGTGAAGATTAGCAGAAATAAGCTGTATGCAACCTCTTATTTACATGAGGTAAATCAATCAATCAAATCTATCATGTTTATTTATACAGCGCTTTTTAACAAAACATGTTGTGTCAAAGCAACGTTACAGTTTTTAATAGGACAATAGTTTGTCAATAATGCAAAAGTTCCATGTTGCAGCAAGGTCAGATTGAAGAGGACTCATCTGGTTCCCGTGGTCTTGTGCCAACGGCCGTCTAGGTGACAAGTTCCTCACTGATGATCTGTCTCTGGGGCTCATCTAGTTGACGTGGTCCCCGCTGACATTTAGGGATGTAGAGGTCGTCTCTAGGTGCTGATCCACCATCTGATCTGGATACGGAGTGGATCTGGTGGCTACAGTGACCTCAGAATAAGAAAGAAACAGACTAATATTAGTGTAGATGCCATTCTTCTTACGATGCAATGAGTACACCAGGTGTTATGGGAAATGTTCCCGGTTCCGGTTGACCTAATTAATGCAGCCTAACCATCCTTTAATGGATTTGAATTATAGTATATGTGTTAATGTGTTATATAGGCCACGTTAAAGAGATGGGTCTTTAATCTAGATTTAAACTGACAGAGTGTGTCTGCCTCCCGAACAGTGTTAGGTAGATTGTTCCAGAGTTTGGGTGCTAAATAAGAAAATGATCTGCCGCCCGCAGTTGATTTTGATATTTTTTAGGTATTTTCAAATTGCCAGAGTTTTGACAACACAGCAGACATGAGGGACTCTAATGACAAAGCTGCTTGGTCTATATTTTTATGTAACTGTAGGCCTATATATACATTTTAAAATTGTATTGCATACCTGTTACTGCCATAATGATGACTCAATTAAAATGTTTAAGTACTTTTCTTTTCTTTTTGTTCTTAACAGCTCCCACCCGCTGTGCTGGAGAAGTTATGAAATATTTTATTGTAGTTAATTTTGAATCGATTTCTTCGGATAGCATTTAAATTACTACACAACATTAGTGTCTAAAAAACAGTAGGTAATTTGGCTGGGAGTTTTTACGAGGGTGGTAGGAGAAAAGCACCAACACTCTGGATTCAGATGGCCCTGTAAATCTTGAAAATCGCTTGCGTCCCCATGATTACCAGTTACCGACTGAATCTAGCTATTATGTGCTTTTATCAGGTGGAACCAAACATACACCATTTTTCATACATCTCCATTTTTGCACCATTTTGGACTCGGCAGCATCAGATCTTCAGTGTTAGCTCCTTTGATTTGTCCAGATTTTGCAACTCCTCCAGGTAACTGAAGAATAAAATAAAAGATCATTCAATCATACAGAAACTGTCTACTGTTTTATAAGTACAATCATATATATATATATATATATATCCTGCCATGTGTCAGGATGAGTGTAGAGAGAAGATGTAGGAAGGAGCCGAGGACAAGGAAATATAACAAACAGGGTTTTAATGATACAATCCAACAAGGGTACAGACAGGAACAGCAGGGGAACACACTCCAACATCACATTAAGATCGGACAGGGACAAAGGAACTGAAACTTATAAAGGGTAGGCTCACACTACAGGATTTTTAGGCCGATTTTGCCCGGATTTTCCCCTCCCGAGAATTGGAGCAAAAATCTTGTGGAGCACCTCGATTGGTCCCGATGTCCGGCACGGATTATCTGGTAATGTGAGACGTTCACAGATCGAATCTTGCACCTCCTGATCTGCTCTCACACAAATCGGGGCTGCCCCGATCATATCAAACATTTTTGATATTCAGGATTTTAAATCGGGATGATCACGGCTTGATTACGTCAGTACTTTCACAACAGCCAGTGCACGACCGCAAAACAGCTGCTGTACGGTCCATTGGATAGTGGAGATGGAGGAAACTGCTTCTTATGTTTTTGTAGTAATACTGCCTGTATAGTATGTTTAAAACATACCACAACCACAAGGAAGGAAAAGAGCAAGGAAAGCTCTGGAGTGAAATCATCTCAGTTTTGAAAATACCAGGTAAGTGCATAAAGCTGCTAGCACCCTAACTAACATTTGTAAACATTAGTTGCTGAAATGACGATCTGTTGCATAAGATCACGTGAGGCGCTCCCTCCATCATGATTATCTTAATAATATCTTGTAGTGTGTGATGCGCCACATTTTTCGAATCTTGTAGTGTGTGCATGTTTAAGATTTCAGGGAGTATAATCTGCAAAGATTCTCCTTATGTGTGCGCTGCAACCAGATTTCATAATCGGATAGGATTTTAAAAATGCTGTAGTGTGAGCCTGGCTTTAGGAGACACAGACAGGTGTGGGTAATTAACCAATGATGACTTAACAAAAAAACAGAGCAGGAAAGACCAAATAAGGGCACAGGAGGGTGAAACCAACAAAATAGTCCACAGGGGTGTGACACCATGAGAGCAGTGCATAGTACACTAAAAATAACAGGAAAAAGGACCTACTGAGTACTCCTGCCCTGAGAGCAGCACATTGTTCAGTAAAAATAACAGTAATATGAACATATTCAGTACTCCTGTCCTGAGAGCAGTGCATAGTACTCTAAAAGTAACAGTAATACGGACCTGTTGAGT
Source organism: Cirrhinus mrigala (assembly GCA_036247105.1). Classification (NCBI taxonomy): domain Eukaryota; kingdom Metazoa; phylum Chordata; class Actinopteri; order Cypriniformes; family Cyprinidae; genus Cirrhinus; species Cirrhinus mrigala. The sequence goes on from CM070012.1 coordinate 2,221,539, forward strand.
ACTCCTGCCCTGAGAGAAGCGCAAAGTACACTAAAAATAACAGTAATACGAACCTGTTCAGTACTCCTGCCCTGAGAGCAGCATATAATTCAGTAAAAATAAGAGCAAAACAGACCTATTAAGTACTCCTGCCCCGAGAGCAGTGTATAATTCAGTTTAGTACTGTTATTTTTACTCCTGCCCTGAAAGCACTGCATAGTTTAGTGAAAATAACAGTAATACAGACCTATCGAGTACCTCTGCCCTGAGGGCAGCGTATAGCTTAGCAGTGCATAGTACACTAAAAATAACAGTGATATGAACCTACTGAGTACTGCTGCTCTGAGAGCAGTGCATAGTTCAGTAAAAATAACAGTAATACAAATATATTCAGTACTCCTGCCCTGAGAGCAGCACATAGTACACTGAAAACAACAGTAATATGTACCTATTGAGTACTCCTGCCCCGAGAGCAGCGCTAATGTTAATGCTAGCGATAACTGACTAATAATATGCCACGAAGATTTGAACAAGTTCTGTTGTCGCTCATATCGGCTTCACAGACAGCGCGGTAGCATTGGAAAAGCATGTTTTACTCAATCTACCCCATAAGCAGTGGTAAATACATACATTATTTTAATACATATAGTGTGTTTAGTTTTTAACATTTTAGTTGACTAACAATAGAACTATACAATATACCAAAACGTATATTGTATAATAATTACATAATTACAAAATTAAGCGATTTTATTTCTGCGCTGTACTCCAAATCTTTAAAACCCATACGACTGCAAGGAACAGACCCAAATTCAAGCCTCAGTTTAACGGCAGGAAAATTCAAGTACTCCAGAGTGCAGTCTGGACGATGGGGCGGGGCGATACATTGGGGCGGGGCGACAGGTACTGCTATTGGTTTATGCTAAAGTAGAGCTTATTGGTGTAAAAAAGTTTGACGTATTTACAGCTTATTGGTTTAGAGAAGTATGAGGCTTTGGGCAGGCTTGGAACGCGAAGTACGAAGAGTGGCGCATTAAGGCCAAAAACCCCCCAAAAAACAGCTGAGATAAAAAGTACCTCTGCGATATTGTTTTTTTTAAGTTCACACGGCAATATAACACAAACAATGGTCAAGTGTACGTACTTTAAATTTCGACTGAACAAATGAATGAATACCAATGAAGCGAATATTTATGGAGTTAGAATTGTTGCATAATTCCAAATAAATACATTATGATCCACAAATAAATGTAAAGCGATTAACAAAAACAAAGCATATTCACAAAATAAATAGAATGAGATCCACAAATAAATCTTAGAGTTCCACAAACATGAATTATATTCACAAATAAAAAAAAATAGAATTGCAAATAAAAAACATAATCACAATTTTTTTTTTTTATTCTACAAAAGCAACTTTGCCCGGCATTTATATGTGAATCGCGTGCTGTGCATTTGTAGATCGCTGCGCGTATTTGTGGATTGCTCTCTGTGCATTTGTGGATCGCAGCGCATATTTGTGGATTGCTCTCTGTGCATTTGTATATGGATTTTGAAACATTTCAAGCGTCAAGACGCACACCGATCCACAAATGGATGGACTCCACCCACCTTCTACTTAAGCCAATCAGATACCGGCCACGTGGGGCTGACCAATCGTTGCATGTTCTCGCTCCAACCAATCACGTTTTGCCTTACAATCAGTGCGGGACCAGCAGTAATTCAGGACAATTAACCAGTCTCTTCAAAATGGACAACCAGGACAGTGGTGCTCATCACAGCATTATTGTAATAATATCTAAAATAAAACAAGTAATGTTATGTGTAATGTAATCAGTGTTTCATGTATCAATGAGTAGATGCGTGTTTTGACCGTGAGTGTGTTTAGCAAACTGGTATCGCGGTGACCGGGAGGGGAGGTCTTCGGTTCACTTAGTTTTGTCTTGGCCACGACATATAAACTCGTGGGAAGGTGATAATATAACGTGGCCACGAGATAATAATTCGTGGGAACGTGATATTACATCGTGGCCACGAGAACGTTTTGTCGAGGTAACGACATACTTATGCCACGACTTCTTATGTTGAGGGAACGACATATTTTTCTCGTGGCCACGAGTTTATTGCATAAACAAACCTGCGTGACCATAGCAACCCAGGATTATCAGAGATGGATTCATTATTATTTTATTTTGAATTAATACATTTTTATATTAATTATTATAGATTATTTCAGAATTTATTTTATTGTTTTATAATATAAATTATTATATTGGACGCAATGTAAACAGCATTCATATTAAGTTTATAATGAATAAACCTTACCTAAAGTAGTCTAAATTACGGTGACCGGGAGGGGACACCTTCGGTTCACTTAAGTTTGTCGTGGCCACGAGATATTAATTCGTGGGAACATCATATGAACTCGTGGGAACGTCATATTATGTCGTGGCCACGAAATCATTTTGTCGAGGTAACGACATCATGTCGAAATACAAAATAAAAGGTTGAAAATATAATTCAACCTTTAAACTGCATTCCAGTAAAAATCCCATTCACGTAACATATGTCGAATATGTCGAGCATTCACAGTATTTACATATAGAACGTTATGTAAAGAGATGGAACATGAACGAAAATAAAATAATAGGCTAATAATAATAATAATAGTAATAATAATAATAATAATAATAATGAAAAAACGATCAGTTAATAGAAGGTTGGATAAAAATATCTTGTAGGCCTATTTTATTTGATGTACTTTATTTATTATTAATATTAATTAATGATAAACTTCTTTCGAATGCATCGCGCACAGACAGCATTCACACAGACAGCATCCCTTGTTGTTAATATAATCATTTAATAATGTATTCATTTCTATAATAATTAATATAATAATTCCTTAATCCAAAATAAAATGGTTATAAATCTATCTCCGATAATCCCGGGTTACTATGGTCAGGCAGGTTTGTTTACACATTAAACTCGTGGCCACCAGAAGCGCATGTCGTTTCCTCAACATAATAAGACGTGGCCACGAGAAATGGATGTCGTTGCCTCATCATAGCATCTCGTGGCCACGACATAAGGATGTCGTTACCTCGACAAAATGATCTCGTGGCCACGACATAATATGACGTTCCCACGAGTTGATATGACGTTCCCACGAATTAATATCTCGTGGCCAAGACAAACTTAAGTGAACCGAAGGTGTCCCCTCCCGGTCACCGTACTAAATAACATAGGCATACAAGAAAACATTTTTACTCATCCCTCAATCGTATTCAAAATATTTGAATATTATTATTAGGCCATTATTATCACCATCATCTTCATCAACATCATTATTATTAGCCTATTATTATATTTTTATATTTTCCCTTCATTTCGATCTTACATAACGTTCTTATTATTCATAATAATAATAATAATAATAATAATAATAATAAGAAGAAGAAGAAGAAGAATATACAAATATTAAATTAAATGTTTGATGTTAGTAAAAATGTTTTAAACAACTCTGATAATCCCAGGTTGCTATGGTCACGCAGGTTTGTTTATGCAATAAACTCGTGGCCACGAGAAATGGATGTCGTTTCATCAACATAGCATCTCGAGGCCACGACAACGTTACCGCGACAAAACGATCTCGTGGCCACGACATAATATGACGTTCCCATGAGTTGATATGTTGTTCCCACGAATTAATATCTCGTGGCCACGACAAACTTAAGTGAACCGAAGGTGTCCCCTCCCGGTCACCGTAATTTAGACTACTTTAGGTAACGTTTATTCATTATAAACTTAATATGAATGCTGTTTACATTGCGTCCAATATAATAATTTATATTATAAAACAAAATAAATTCTGAAATAATCTATAATAATTAATATAATAATTTATTAATTCAAAATAAAATAATAATGAATCCATCTATGATAATCCCGGGTTGCTATGGTCACGCAGGTTTGTTTATGCAATAAACTCGTGGCCACGAGAAAAATATGTCGTTCCCTCAACATAAGAAGTCGTGACATACCTCGACAAAACGTTCTCGTGGCCACGATGTAATATTACGTTCCTACGAATTATTATCTCGTGGCCACGTTATATTATCACCTTCCCACGAGTTTATATGTCGTGGCCACGACAAAACTAAGTGAACCGAAGACCTCCCCTCCCGGTCACCGTAGAATACCAGTTTGCTAAACACACTCACGGTCAAAACACGCATCGACTCATTGATACATGAAACACTGATTACATTACACATAACATTACTTGTTTTATTTTAGATATTATTACAATAATGCTGTGATGAGCACCACTGTCCTGGTCGTCCATTTTGAAGAGACTGGTTAATTGTCCTGAATTACGGCTGGTCCCGCACTGATTGTAAGGCAAAACGTGATTGGTTGGAGGGAGAACATGCAACGATTGGTCAGCCCCACGTGGCCGGTATCTGATTGGCTTAAGTAGAAAGTGGGTGGAGTCCATTCATTTGTGGATCGGTGTGCCTCTTGACGCTTGAAATGTTTCAAAATCCATTTACAAATGCACAGAGAGCAATCCACAAATACGCGCAGCGATCTACAAATGCACAGCACGCAATTCACATATAAATGCCGGGCAAAGTTGTGTTTGTAAAATAAAAAAAATATTTGTGATTATGTTTTTTATTTGCAATTCTATTTTTTTTTTTATTTGTGAATATAATTCATGTTTGTGGAACTTTAAGATTTATTTGTGGATCTCATTCTATTTATTTTGTGAATATGCTTTGTTTTTGTCAATCGCTTTACATTTATTTGTGGATCATAATGTATTTATTTGGAATTATGCAACAATTCTAACTCCATAAGTTCCACTCCTGAGCAGCTCTAACTGAAAACACTCTTTGACTAAATACACTTTTTCTTAAAAGGGCATATCTAAAATTTGCCAAGTTGAACTTAATGTCATTGCAAACCTTCTTAAGATGCGATCTAAAAGTACGATTGCTATCAATATATACACCCAGATATTTAAAATCTGAGATACTTTCCAGCTTTTAGATTTACTGGAAAACATACATACGATAAATTTTCGATAGATTTAGTTGTAAGCAATTATGTTTTAGCCATTCTGTGATCTTTTTACATTGAGTTTGTTAACTGAGCAGCTTGAGCTGCACTGCTAGCATGTACAGAAATTACTGTCATCAGTATACATCTGGCTGTTAGAATTTAGACAAACATTTGGCAAATCAGTTACGTACAGAGAAAATAAAAGTTGGCCCAAGATCGAACCTCGTGGGGACACCTGCTGACAAAGAAACAACACTTGATTGATGATTCTTGACTCTAACCATCGGAGTCCGATGTGTTAAATGTGATTCTACCCATTTAATGGTATATCTACAGAAAAATGAAATACAAGAGAATTCCATGATTAATGGTATCAATGGCATTTTTTTTTAAATCTAAAAAATCCTTTTGAGGCCTAGAGTATGTTCAAACACTTATATCTTTTTGCTGGATATCTTATTCTTGCAAGATGTTTTACAAACAAAGACAATGTTGTCTACATATTAGACTAAGTTATCCATTAAGGTTTCTATAACAATTCACTGTTTGTCATTTCTAAATAAACTGATACATAAAAAAATACATTACCTAAAGGACAGTAATTGTTGTTTTTGTTGCTATGACAAGACTTGTTCTATTAGCAAAATAAGACAATCAGCATTGCATGAACCAACAAATTTATGTTGGCTTAACAAACAGCTAAAAAACTACTGTTGAGAGAACCTAAAAGTCTTACTGCATCAAGTTGCCTTACTTTTTTAAGTTTTCTCAACTATTTATTTTTTACAGTGAACATTAACTTCACTTTTTCTATAAAACAGCAATTGGCTGTATCTGTTGAGTGATTAGTCTCCCAATTTATGCTCTAAGCAGCACTTATAAATTGACCTTGCATATTTTTTGGGGATATTTAAAGATCCTGATTTTGGACAAATGGAGTGAAAGGTTTATTGGTGAGCTTCCTTGCTATCAGCGTCAAACTATGATCTGATAGTCCAGTCAACATATTAAAGGATCTGACAATTCGTTTTGGTCTAGTTTCTCTCGATATTCAAAGTGCAAATAGAGACCAAATTTTTCAAGCATAATACAGAGTTATAGACAATACTACACAATCTATTATAGCCTACATACTAATAACAGCCCAGATATGTTATGTAGCGTAATTTACGCGCATTGGGGAGTCTCTCTGTAAACGCGGGGTATTAAAATTGCCTTTAAAAGCGCGCGCGTTTGACTTTCGGTTTCGTTTTACAAGAATGCATGATTGCCTCAGTCCTCTTAAAATTTCATATGAAAACGGCGGCAGGCTCCTCTCCGTCTTTCAGTGCGTCCTTTAATCCGCAGACCGCGGCGGCGCAGAGCGAGAAACAGAGGACAAGGTGTGTGTTTATCGATGGATTGTTAGAATATCTGCATCTGTGCAGTTCTTTGTCATAAATACAGTTTACAAAATATCATGGGGATGTTTTCGCTGCTTTCACACCTCGTCATACCACAGCTGTTTTCTCCAACTGAATGAAGCCCTTAACACACATGATGAACTCATACTTTATAAAACGTGAAACTGTAACTTTCAATATAATACATATTCCATGCATGTGGCAAAGAGGTTCGCATACTTGAGCTAAAGAAATGCAACTAGAAATGTAATTTATATCCTTACTGGGGGCTGAGCCCCCCTATAATGAAAATCCTGGAATCGCAGTGCGGGGGACACAAACGTTATTTTAAAAAAAGTGACCACAGTGGAAATTACGCCCCGGGGCACAACACTTTTTGAATTTCTCAGTTTGTGTAAACCCACGTGGAGCTCAGAGTATAATTTTTTATCCAATTTCACAATTGTCTAGTACAAATATGTCGCTTTGTTTCATAATTAGTGTATACGTTTTTCGTCATTTACCTCAAAAGGAAGGAAGTGAAATGTGGCAACCTTGTAAGGTGTGCGAGGCACGTTGTAACATGACCATATGACAGCTTAAAATGTCATCTGAACTAATGAAAAAAATTAATAAAAAAATATGCAAGACAGACTAAAATATTTTGTCAAAAAAAAAAAAAAAAAATACAATTATTAACGAATTTTTAAATAAGATAACAGCGTTTTTTAAAAAACTAAAAATAATCTGATTTTGTAGTTTGGAAATGAACACATCGCAACCATGCTTGGGACGGCCCTGATGGCGAAACACATATACTATATAGTATATTTCAAAACAATGTGCGCAAATGAAGAAATACATTCAGACCTTCAGAAAACCCTCCCTTCCTTCCACACGCCCCTCTCATAGAACACCAGACACATAAACGAGCCTAAATACTTTACATTTCTTAAAATAATACTTTCCGAGCATTAAACATTGATTGTCAGTTTTTATTCAACTGTTTCTTGTGGTTTCTCGTTAAAACCCATAGAAGTAAATGGTGTAAATTACATCGCTAATGTCATAAAATATAGTTTAATATAGCGGGGCAGATTGCAACGCAATGTTACAACTTTCCCCATTTGCGCAACTAGTCTTTAAAACCAGTTAGTGTCATCTACTAGATCCAGCGAACCATTAATGAACTATCTAAACTGATAAATAACAGGTTGGAGATTAAAATAGTAGCAGATTTGTCTCATTTTAATGAATACTAAAAACTGAGATGAAAAATTTACTTCAGCCAGAAATTTACTTTTACTGTGGTAAAATAAATATTCAGCGATATCTTCAAAAGGCTTTTGAATTTTGGCGCATTTTTTCTCTATACAGTGTTGCTATGGGAACTAGTAAATACTGTAAATTTGGTTATGCCAGCATACGTGGAAATACTTAAACCACTTGCACTCAAAAAGTGTTGCAGCCTAAACTTAAACTTTATGCAATTCAATTATATACAAATATTCCATTTAGATTACATAGTTTTAATTTAAACAAATCAATTAAACTTAATGTGATTCATTTGCATCAGTCATGCGTGAATGAAACAGGTAAACTATGTAATGCTTCCTAGTGTTATACAAACCCTGCTCAGTGTTCATGTGTTTCCCTACTACACAGTGTTCAAGTAGCATTGACACAGTGTTGGAGTTAAGGAGATAATTATGTGATGATTGACCAATAATGATGAACCTGTGGTTTACAATCAGAATCATCAAAGGAAAGAGAAACATAAGAATCAGTCACAGCCAAAGATAAAATTAACTTAAATAAATGAAGACATTAAATCTCTGATTAAACAACTCATCAAAAAACATTACAGTTTGATTTCTGTCATATCTGCAAAAATTCTTTGAGAACATCTAAACAGAGGTTTAGATGTTTTATTTAAAAAAAAAAAAAAAAAGTTTCATTTGAGCTCACCATCATGGCGATCAGGGTTTACTTTATTTGGGCTCTTGACCCTTCACTTTTTTTAATATTAGATTTTTTTTTTGGTTGCTGTAATTGTGTTTGTAGAGCACATTTGTTATAGCAAAAAAAAAATAATAATTAAAAAGTCTTATTAAATGTCCTTGGTTAATTATTTTTGATGGTGTAATCATCATCCAGTGGCCTGATTCACTGATCTCATTCAGTGGTTTATCTATTAGTTTCATGATATTTACAATAGCTATGAACTGTTACTATTACTATCTTAAAATCTCCAGCTTTACTTGGACACACACAGACATCAAGAATCAGCATATGAATCTCTACAATGGTGTCATTCAAAAGATGCATGCTGGGAGTCATGCGTGAGTTTTGTACTCTGCTGCTACCCAGCATGCAGCTGTTTAATGTCACCATTGTCAAAATTCATATGCTGATTCATGATGTCTGTGTGTGTCTAAGAGATGCCGTAGATTTCAATGTTTAGTGCAAAAGATGAATCTCCATAATAGTTCATACACCTATTGTATAAATACCATAATCAGGCCACTGATTACACCACCAATAATAATTAACCAAGAACACTTAAACAGACTTCTTTTCTTGTCTTTTTTTTTTTTTTTTTGGCTATAATCATAGACCGTAAAAAACATGGATGTAGTGTCCGTGACATCACCCGTAGGTTTTTGAAGAGCATTTTTGAAGCTCTTAGTGGGCGGGAGTCGGCCGTCGCCATCTTGGAATCGCATCACTGCACGTCACTCCCGGATAATCGAAAATGGGCAAAGAGGCGGGACGCGGGTGGAGCTGGTTGCTGAAACCACGCCCACCTAGCGCGACGGTGGTGACAGCAGCGGCAATCCACCTGTCACTCAAGTGGCCACGCCCTAAATTATGCAGAACTTTAAGGCTTAATATAAATTAAACGGATGAGTTATAAAAAAATCACCCCCCTCAAAGTTGACATAAAGGGCAAAATTAGCTATATAGACCAAAACCACTTTTTGTACCAAGCTGTAAACATGTTTTTTTTCTGCTGTAAAGTTGGGCATTTTAACATGGGGAGTCTATGAGATTGACTCCCTTTTGCAGCCAGCCTCTAGATTCTTGTGTTTCTCTTTTCTTTGCTGATTCTGCTTATAAACAACAGGTGTTCATCATTATTGGTCAATCATCACATAATTATCTCCTTAACTCCAACACTCTGTCAATGCTACTTGAACACTGTGTAGTGTGGAAACACATGAACACTGAGCAGGGTTTGTTTAACACTGGGAACTATTACATAAACTTTAGCTGTTTCATTCACGTATGACCGATGCATTTGAATCCCACTAAACATCATTTAACATTGTTTAATTGCAGTAGTGTGTCTGTGTCATTTAGTGACAAGCACCACATACTTAGGGTAGCTTGCAAACTGTGGGACTGAATGTGGACGTGAAACTTAGACTTAAGCAATAACATTAATTATCTGTTATGTATAACACTGAAATGGTTGGAATTTAGCTCTACATATCTCTCCAACATGTTACGTGTTGGTCTCTCTGTGTTTTAGGAAACATAAGACACTCATGCGTCGCTTATGCACCATCAAACATGATTCATAACAATGTATCTTCATCTTTCCTGATTCAGATGGCGACAAAGCTCGAAAATCACCATGATTTTCATTTCTGTAGTTCATGTTCCGTTTAATCACACTTGTTCTTGTACCAGTGAGCTTGACAGTGATATTCTTTGATGCTTTCTAGAGGGTTTGTCAGGCCTGCAGAGATTGGAACAATAAAACCGCAGTGCTCAACTGTTTCCAGTTCCTCCATGGTGTAGTCTCCACCATTAGACCGATCAACAAATGTTGCATCTGCTGCCTGCATTATTGAGCAGGTATTTGTCAGCCTTTTTCTAAATTATTTGTAATGTGTCTAATGTCTTTCAACATGTCAGTATTTGAAATATTTGCACTCACTGACAGTCTCTGCTGTGAATGACATACATGACAGATTGCAAACAAGCATAATGCATGGACATGTTAAGAAGAATACTTGTCCCTACATAGTAAATCAAGCCAAAAATATTTTCAAAGTGACATTAAATCCTAATCTAATCATGACAAACAATATATCGTTGGAAAGGTCAGAGACTCCTAAATATATATTTTACCACTCTTTTGTGTTACAAATTATGTAGGAAAAGTACAAGACAAAAGTGCCCCTCAAAAATCGACATCATAACAGGAGTTCTGACCTTTGTCACAAAAAGACTTTCTTCGTTGCCTTTTTCCCTATCATGCAATAGAAATCATAAGAAACTATTTATCAACTGAAAACTTAAAATCTCAAAATTCATCCTTTGAAAACCATTTTAAAATCAGACCTTGAATTTCCATGGAAATTGTACATCAAAATCATATTACAAAATGTTTTCACTCATGAATTATACAAATTTTACTTTGGAAAGTGCATTTTCATGTCTATGTTCAAGATAGGGAGTGACAGTTAAAGGGTTAAAATAGTAATTAAAAAGCAATTATTTCTAAATTTGTTTCAACCACTAGTGTAGCACTTTGTGAGGGTTTACAATCATTTCTGAAGCTGTTTGACTCTAAGATCTTTGAACGTTGATGGTTGTGAATCCATGCAGGACACTGGGAGGATTCGTCAGCACTAAACTAGCAGAAAGCATCTTGGAACCTGCCATCCTGGGAGTGAAATTGACAGGCTTCTTCATGGTTTCTCGAGGCTGGATTGTAACCCTGAAATATAAAGCAAGGGCCATTTATAACAAAAACAGGCATGCATCACTTTTACTGTTACAAGCATCACTAATACTGTTGCTCACGTTTAGCATTAGTGATTTATAAAAGAGTTTAGAGTGTATATAATGGTGCAAATCTGCAGGTTTAACACACAAAAGAACTCACAAGGGTTTCTGTGATATGTATACGATTACAGAAGTGCATCAAAAATGCTGACTAACAAGTGTGTGCTGATATTTTTTATAGACACTGTAGCAGTGAAACTGATGTCAAAGATAATCATGTCAAAAATCTCAGAAACAACCACTCCTACTTTACAGATTTGCTAAACTGTCTGACACCCATCAGACTCACTCATCAGGTATAGGAACTAAATTTATTATGGGATCTATTTTGACATTAATGACATTAATGTATAATGTGGTTTTATCATTGTAAAAAAAAATGGATTTACTATGGCATTTTCATCCCTATAAAATTATGGTTACCATGGTAAGTTTTAAAACGTTTTTGCACAAGTCAGCCTGACTTGGGAAACCTAAAATAACTTATTTTCTACTAAAGAAAAGTAGGATTAATGGATTAAACATAAGGGTGCTGTGAGTCAATTTTTGAATGTTAAAATACTTTCTCTCATACAAAGAAAAATGATGCAGATACGCTGAAAGTTGATTCTTCTTGAAATTGTACCACTGTGATACTTTGTAAACATTCCGACCAGCCTGACACATTGTATCAACCAATGGTGTGCAGTTGGGGGCGGGGCTATCTGACCAGTAGCAGAAAGGAGAAGTGTTTGGGCAAACCTGTTCTTGTGTGAATTCAATTGATGATACTCAGAAAAGAACTTTAAAGACTGAAATGACACACTTTACGTACCTCATTTTAGCCTTCTCCTCCAAGAGTCCTGAACCGGATACGGTCAGTTCTCCACTCACTGCAGTGTTGAACGGGTTCATGAAGGTCACTGTGGCAACTTGTGGAGCGTTAATGATGACCGATGACTCATTTTGAATCTGGAAGAAACCAAATTGCTTTAGTTCTTTTTTTACTTGTGAATTTAGTTATGCGTAATGCATTCTAAAGGTATTCATAATGTACATTGTAATGCATTATATATTTTCAAAAATAATTACAACCAAAGTTAAAATGCATTATAGTATTTGAAGATTCCTTCTTACATATGAAATTGGTTGTTTGCGTTATGTTTTGTCAAGGTGTAACAATGAAGAGAAAAGTATTATAACTGTGATCACAATTATTCATGAGATCATACAATGCATTCTAAGGTGCATTACAAAGCATAATTGATGTAATAAAAATACTTTCATAATGCAATATACTGTAGATAAAGCCTTCAAGTAAATTTTTTACCAAAACCTCTCTCACATAATCTCCATACAATCCACCATATACCTGTACATTGAGGGTAGGGTTGCGGATGTTGAACTCTTCTGATGCCAGCACTTTCTCCTGGGAATTCACATCCTCAATAACCACAGCCAGGTTAACCAGGAAAACATCCGCAGCCTCCTTCAGCATGTACTCCTTGAAGGAGATCTCATGTTTTGCAGTCACAGCTGGTGGAATACAGTAAACAGGATTTAGTCACATGTCTTCACAATTCCTAATGAATCATTTCACCACGTTTTTGTGGAATCGTAGTCCAGATAGATGATTTTACCTGCAAGTAGAAGAATTTTGGGAAACACTTTACAATAATTAATAACTGTTAACAAGTAACTATGCTATATAATTAGTAATCACAACAGTAACGTCTTAAAACCTATAAATTACTTGTGAAATTGATGTCAAACCCTTACTAATTACTCAAGAGTTACCTTGTCAGCCCTACTAGTAATCTGGACCATTATTGTAAAGTGAAAAACAAGTTAACCCTTCAGTATATTACTCAAACGTTACCTTGGCAGCCCTCAAGAACTACTAGTGATCTGGATCTTTTTTTTTTTTTTTTTAATGAAAGACATGTTAACAAGTTAAACAACTTAATTGCTCACTAATACTCAAGCATTACCTTGTCAGCCCCCAGGAACTACTAGTGACCTGGGGTTTTAAAGTGAAAAACACACTAACCCCTCATTACTGAAGGGTTAAACTTGTTTTTCACTTTGACAAGGTAATGCTTGAGTAATTTGTGAGGGGCTGACATTAATTTCACATGTAATTTATTAAATAATTTAATATATTTTATATCTGACATATGCTGTACTGCTATACATTTCTGAGGCCCTAGTGATATTCTAACCAACCTAACATTGTAATCTGGAAGATGTTGTTTTGTGCTTAACACAATGCAGTCAATGTCTTTATTTAGGATGCAAATTGTTTTCAACAAGAGACCATTATTGTTTATATTCATATCCTAAAGAGAAGTCTTTCCCTGGATACTGTCACTATCTAGGTGTTTTGGAGTCTGAGACATATTAAACTGACACTGAATACAGCTCATAATAGTGAACTAATCCAATCATGGGCTTGTCAGCATCTCTTCATAGTTATTTAAAATTTTAAATGAATTATTATTATTATTATTATTATTATTATTATTATGTGTTTAAGTTTGATATGAACTACTTTTTGGTAAGAGTATAGTAGTCAATAATCTCCATCTGTAGCCAACTTATTTGTGGGCATATAATATTCATAAATTAGTCTCCACAAAAAGCCCATTTGCGGTGCAAGCTTCTGAAAAAGGCATTTTATGACCATGTTAAGAATAAAACAGGACAGTAGTTTACCTTTAGACATGCTACTGTTGTGATTAGTAATTAAGTGGATATTCTTTATTAATTGATCATAATTAGCAATATATTTGCTATTATTTACTGCTTAGTTATTATTGCTTCCATATTAGTTAACAATATTAAGCTCAGTGTTAATGTAGTACTACCTATTACTTCCTGCATAGTTATTTGTTAATAATGGACCATTATTCGGTAACCAAGTGTTACCGAATTTTGTTATGCATACCAGCTGTGTGCAATGTAATACTACTCCGCCTACTATAAAATAAACAGTATGCAGTATGAATTCCATGATAAATATTTCACAGCAGTATGCTGCATCTTGGTCACATGACTAGGGATGTAATGATGCACACCGAACCGGTTGAAAATCAATAAAAAAGTGATAATTCCAGGTGGCTGAGATGTTAAAGGAATCAAGATACAATTGGATGGTGGGAGTTTAAAGGGAGCTGACTATCTGTTTAGATGTTTTATTTTTTCCTTCTCATTTTGCCTCTGTATCATTCATTTTTAGTTGTATTTTACTGTTGTATAACAGCTGTTTCAATAGTGCCACCTGTTGTCAGAAATGTGCAGATATGTTTCATGTAGTATAGTTTCACAAGCTATATCATATCTACTAAATGCAACATTTGTCAGCCTACAATAGATGTTAGCATCAGTTCAGAAGTTAAATCCCTTCATCCGAACCCAAAATCAGCAGTCTGTCATTTGTTTGCTATTATGTTTTGGTTCCTTATATGGCTTTATTTTTTTTTAAAACAGGAAAATTAGTTTCTTAAAAACCAACATTAAATAATTGTAATGTATTTCTGTCATATGGTCCACCCCTACAGCAGGTTGTGATTTTTTTGGTTCTAAGTACATTGTAAACTCATTTCGAGGAATTTTAATGTGCGCTGCAGGACTTACTTTCATTCGGGCCGATCTTCACGTTGTCGTGAGCCTCCCAGAAGGTTCCAGTGGGATTGCGGTTATACTCCTTGTTCTGAGCGTTCACATGTTTTTTCAGCTGTTTTGGAACGGCCTCATTGTTAGTGATTACGATGTTGAAAGAAATGTTTTCTCCGATTACAGGGGCTTTTAGAAGCTGGAGAGAAACTGCAACGGCCTTAAAATCTACAAGAAAAGACATGTTAGATCACTGCACTTAGTTATATTACTCAAACAAAAAGCACTGTTGAGGAAAAACAAATTCCAGAACTTACCCTCAATTGCCACAGCACTACAAATGCGCGCTTCATAACCTTAGATAAATTATAAATAACATCTTTATTCATAAAACTCTTTACATAAAATATTTACATAAAAATATTCTAAAAAATGATTTAGTTGGCATTGAGTTAATTGAACAGTTTGTCATGTGTGTCTTTTCTATGTTAACATGTTTCCTCAAAGTGTTCAAGAAACCTGCACTGTAAAAAATGTTTTTTAAGCAAAACAAAGATTATTGGAGTATATTTTACAGGAAGATGCTATTTCAGTATTACTACCTGTACGTTTCACCTTTAATTCAATGTGTTAATATCCTTGTAATTATTTGAGAAATTTACTGAAGGAAAACAGTGTCAGTGTAATCCTACACAGAAAACTTTTCATTTTTTTCATTTTGGTGATGCTGAAACTAGTCAAATTAATTACACACTTCAGCTTTAAAAATTAGAAAGCTAAAATGACTTACCACCAGCACCGCTTGATGTACAAAGCACCATGCCACCTAAATGTGAAAGAAGGCGATTTTTGTATGAAACTAACAGTATTTTAACTACATTTTATTTCTTTTTTGTCTATTTTTTTTTTTTGAATCACGCTTTCACTTGCTTGGTTTTGTATTCAACTTTAAACATTAGAAAGCTAGAATGACTTACCATCAGCAAAGCTTGATCCACGAAATGGCATGTCAGCTAAATGTAAAAAGGAGATTTTTGTATGAAACTAACAGTATTTTAACAGTACATTTTTTTTTGTCTTTTTTTTTTTTTTTTTAATCACGCTTTCTCTTGCTCAGTTTTGTATTCAACTTTAAACATTAGAAAGCTAGAATGACTTACCATCAGCAAAGCTTGATCCACGAAATGGCATGTCAGCTAAATGTAAAAAGGAGATTTTTGTATGAAACTAACAGTATTTTAACAGTACATTTTTTTTTGTCTATTTTTTTTTTTTTTTAATCACGCTTTCTCTTGCTCAGTTTTGTATTCAACTTTAAACATTAGAAAGCTAGAATGACTTACCAGCAGCATATGATTCATGAAATGGCCTGTCACCTAAATGTGAAAGAAGGAGATTTTTGTATGAAACTAACAGCATTTTAAATAGTACATTTTTGTGTTTTTATCACCCTTTCTCTTACCCCACTCATTTTTGTATTCAGATGTGATGTCCTGCTTACTCATGGATCCTGGAAGTTTGGTGAGGATCAGGGATCCAACTCTGTGTTTATCGATTGTTTTTGATAATACCTTCCTATCTCTGACGATCATTTCATGCACATCTGCATTCACTTCTGCGTAAACGAACGGCACGTCGTATTGCACATCCACCTTCCGCTGATAAATGGCTTTAACAGCAGCAGGACCACAGCGAAACATTCCTGTGACAGAATACTGATGTGTAAGCATGATTATCATTAAAATCCCAGCTCAAAAAATTGCATACTTTGTAGTAAATGAAAAGCATACTATGTAGGCAGCTCACCACAGCTAAACTTGCCCATCAGACCAGTACTAATCAGCATTAACCAGCCTATATGAAACTGATCTTTTCAGCAAGTTTTCAACATGTGTTAGTCTTGGGAAAATCAGTGACTGACCTGTGCTCCTCTCTTGTGGTGTGGCATCAAGAACCTGCCATCCATCATAACCTTGACCCAGATCAGGCCTCTTCATCCAGCTCTCCACCCACACATGGAAGTTCCTGAAAAGGTCAATCACTTTTAACTCATGTTCTGGCACATTAAAAAGGCTAAAACAATGAATTATTGCTTTCCACCACAATCATTCAGGTTTTTCCTATACTGTACCCTAAAGATGGTGAAGATGCTTCTACTCAAGCATAAATAAAACATACTATGGATTTTCTTTTTTTAAGAAGAAGAAGCAACAACCTGGGCTGTATTTGAAATCGCCCCCTATACCCTTAAATAGGGCACTATTTGAGAGAAAGCCTTTTGTAGTGATGTCCGAAACCATAGTGGACATTCTGGTGTGCACTCGTTTAATCCCACAAAGCACCGCAAAAACAAATGTGTACAACCGATGTACACTCAACGGCTAGAGAATACCCATAATGCACTGCGAGAGTCGTGCGCTGAAATTAATGGACCCTTTTCACTAGACCGTGATGACGCGTTTCAACGGTCATCATCATAATAAATCCTTGAACTTTTTCATATTTCTCTTTTTTTTTTAAATGTATGTACGTTTATAACACTATACTTTGTATTACATTACCTTTTCATCAAGTTACAAAAAAACTAGTTAACGCTAATGCGAGGGTGTTTCTAATACTGATATCAGTCTCTCAATTTTTATCCTTTGATTGAAAGTTGTGAAAACACTATCGTGGAGATTTTCTTTTGTTATTTGAGCAAATGGGACTAGTGGAGCTGCCAGTTTGCCTGTTAAAAATCATTAACAAACAGCAAGTATCCAAACTATCCAAAAGCGGCAGTCCTTCCGGTGAACCCATGTCCGAATTCACTCACTCGTTTTCATTCACTCCTTTAAGTGGACTATATTAGTGGGCTAATGTAGAGAATAGTGATCCAGGCGATTTCAGATACAGCCATAGAGACCAATTTTGCCATTGTCAACCGAACTTCCTGTTCGCCATTTTGATTTATGTTGAAAACCTACTTTTTCTAACTCCTCCTAGACCGTTGTTCTGATTTTTTTTCACCAAATTTGACTCATCAATCATCTTCAGACCATGCTGGCAAAGAGTTATGGATTTTGTGTCAATATACAAAATGGTTTTCATTTAACACATCAACAAATTTGCTGGAATCATGCCAAACTGCATCCGAGGCTGAATCTCTGAAAAGCTTTGACATATTGACACCCAACTTTGTATGTACAATTGTCACCTCGCACTTCACACATACATTAACCATTAATAATAAAATGTATAAAAATGCTAATAACTTTTGATTACATTAGCCTATTGTAATTAAACTCAACATATTCCTTGGGTCATGCTGAGATAATAGATGCAAATTTTGCCATAGTCGGTCGAACTTCCTGTTCGCCATTTTGATTTATGTAAAAAACCTACTTTTTCAAACTCGTCCTAGACCCTTCTTCCGATTTTCACCAAAATCAAGTCAGATCATCTTCAGACTGTGCTGACAAAAAGTTATTCATGTCGACAAAAAGGATTTCATGTCGATAGATGAAACCACATTTGTACAGGGCCGCAACAAATGTGAGGTGTGATGCCAAAATGACTCTGAGGCTGTATTTCTGCAAAGCTTTGGCTTATTGACACCAAACTTTGTTTGTGCCATTGTCACCTCACACTGACCACACCACATCAATTTTGTAACAGCAAAACCTACTGGTCAACAGTGCTAAATCTTTCAGTCATATTAATAGTGACTGTATTTGATTTTTCAGCCATTTTGCTAAAGATCATAAATACACCTTTAATTGCTCATTGATGCAGTTGGCCTGATGCTGCCCACCATGCTGGCATGACTTATCTTTGTTCAACACCATCATTCCAGATATCCTACAGATTAAACTGTCACAGCTCTCTGTACCCACCTCCATCTGTCAGTGGATCACCAACTTCCTGACAGACAGACAGCAGCTAGTGAGGCTGGGAAAACTCACATCCGGCACCCGCACCATCAACACTGGAGCTCCCCAGGGCTGCGTTCTCTCCCCACTGCTCTTCTCTCTCTACACAAATGACTGCAACTTCTGAAGTTTGCAGATGACACCACAGTCATTGGTCTCATCCGGGATGGCGACGAATCTGCTTACAGACAGGAGGATGAGCAGCTGTCTCTCTGGTGCAGTCACAACAACCTGGAGCTTAATACGCTCAAAACTGTAGAGATGACAGTGGACTTCCAGAGAAAGCCCCCTGCACTCCCCCCTCTCACCATCATGAACGGCACTGTGGCTGCAGTGGACTCATTCAAGTTCCTAGGAACTAACATCTCCCAGGACCTGAAGTGGGACATTCACATTGACTCCATTGTGAAAAAAAAGCCCAGCAGAAGTTGTACTTTCTTCATCAACTGAAAAAGTTCAATCTACCACAGGCACTGATGACACAGTTTTACTCCGCTGTCATTGAGTCAGTTCTGTGCTCTTCTATAACTGTTTGGTTTGGGGCAGCCAGTAAATCAGATATAAGAGGACTGCAACGGACTGTTAGGACAGCAGAAAGAATCATTAGTGTGCACCTGCCCAACCTTCAGGACTTGTACAGCTCCAGAGTGAAGAAACGGGCAGGAAACATCATCCAAGACCCCTCTCACCCCGGACACAACCTGTTTGCATTTCTCCCCTCAGGCAGACGCTACAGATCCCTGAGCACTAAAACATCTAGACATAAAAACAGCTTTTTCCCAAATGCCATCTCCAGCTTAAACAGATAAACATAAATCATTACCTGGGTTCTACAATTAATTTCTGTATTTCTTTCTCCATTTCTAATTATTGACTCCTTGTGTAGTATTATTATGTAAACTTCTGTAGTATTTTTATGTAAATACACATGCACATCTCTTATTTATAGCTGTATATAGAGGAATAATGCACAAATCTGTACATAAATCTTCTGTTACAGATTCATACATTATTATTTATTCTAAGTTTTTATTTTAATTAAATGTTTTTTCTCTGTTCTCATGTCAGATATGTATGTATGTATGTATGTATGTACCAGGAGCACCTTAAAAAACCACAATAAATTCCTTGTGTGTTTGCACACACTTGGCGAATAAAGCTAATTCTGATTCTGATTGTGCTTGGCCCCTTAATTGCTGCTTGCAGCTATATTGTCAATTTGTAATAATATTTCACCATATTACTGTTTTTACTGTAGTTTTAATCAGCTAAATGCAGCCTTGTTGGGCAGAAAAGGATTCTTATGAAAATTTTTCCAACTTTTGGACATTAATGTAACTGCAGAGGCTTTTTTGCTTTTTAGCTTAACTCACCAGATGCTATCATTGCTGAGAGACAGCTTTTTCCCTTTCTCATCATAATATTCCTCAATCACCATATTCCCGTCTGTGTCATGAGCAGAGTTGAAGTTGGTGACGACTCGAGTCGGAATGCCAAGGGCTCTCATTACTATCACACAAACAAACACATGTGAAATTGATCAGCTGCACCAATTAAATTACCAATGACCCATTAATGGAGTATTTCACCCAACAATAAAAAATCTTCTCTTTCAACCCCACGTGTCCCACCTGTACACATGACAGCAGCAAACACCCAGCACTGTCCGTATTTCACAGGACTGAATTGTGTTTCTGCCCACTTCTTGAGAATATCTGCACTGCCGGTCCACTTTGAAGGGTTGACACCATCGCTGTAGTCACCTGACCAGTTTCCCATTAAAACTCCTTTATCATCATTACAATTCACCTGTTTAGAAAGACAGAGAGACTGTATTAATACATGGAGAGAGAGAGAGAGAGAGAGAGAGAGAGAGAGAGAGCAGAGTGGAGAGAATGAGAGCAGATTCTCACCATCGCTGAGATCACACGGCTGATGTACACTGGATGGCTGCGGTTCAGCAGATCTTTTTTCATGTCTGCTTGATGTTGAGGACTCAACTGCAGCAATTTCATACAAATATCCAGTATTCCTTTTTCATGCTGAAAACACATTTATGCATGAAAGGAGTTAATGTGAAGCCGTTTTTTAGTGCTGTGCTGTCAGTCAACAGTCAAACATCTCACCTGATCGAACAACCAGGGTCTGGAGGTGACATTACAGGAGCTTCCTATGAACAGCACACCGATATCACTCTCGACATATTCAGTCCTCAGATCCTCAGACTGCAGGTACACTGAATCAGCTGCAGAAAAGCACAATTTATTTTATAGGTGTTTTTATTGTATTTTACTTTTATTCAACCATTTATTTTACTAGTACTTTTATTCAGCAAGGATGCATTAAACTGATCAAAGGTGACAGTAAAGGCATGTATGATGATACAAAAGATTTCAAATAATTACTTTTCTTTTGAACTTTCTTCTGAAGGATCATGTGACACTGAAGACTGGAGTAATGTTGCTGAAAATTCAGCTTTAAGTATACTTTTGAGTAGGCCTACTTTAGGCATTATTCTCAAAAAATAAGATGCTTCTTCATTTACTTTTCTAAGCGATCAGACTTGCTTTAGAGTAATTTGGACTAGTAATCACATAGTAACATGCTAAAAACCACTCCAATTTTCAGTCCGGCAACTAACAGGCTACTATCAAGGCATTGAGTTTTGTATGGAGACGCAGCACTCACCTTGGGACCAGGGGTTGCAGAGGAGTGTGATCTGGCCAACCAAGTGTGTCTTCACACCCAGGCGAGTCTCAACTATCAACTGGAGTGTGTAGATGCCGATAGAAGCAGACGCAGGGCTGGACAGTGATACCGATAGCGCACTGGGGGCAGTCGGGCCCGCGGTGCTCTTCTCCACAATGGCGGTCCATTGATTTAGAGAGGGTTGTCTGGGCCTGGAGACCGGGACATCCACAAAAAGCGGACCTGCGGTGAGGAGAGAGCAGTGGGTTTAGGAAAATAACACGAAAATGTGACCCTGCACCCCAAAACCTTATGTACGTCTTACGTAGCACAGTTATATTTGTAGCAATAGCCAAAAATACATTGTATGGGTCAAAATTATCGTTTTTTCTTTTATGCCATGAAAACATATGTAAACATAAAGAGACAAAAATTAGAAAAATAAATTAAGAAATAAATAAATAAGTGGTATGTACAGTTGTGCTATAGATGACAGAATAGAATAGAATAGAATATAATAGAATAGTATAGAAAGAGGTAGAGATGCAGGGATGTGCTAGGATGGGGGTGGTAACTAATAAATAAAAAGTTATTGCACATTATATTGCACAATGGGGGGAACATTTAACTGTTCATAAGGAGAATTGCCTGGCAGAAAAAACTGTTCTTGTGCCTGGTTCTCCTGGTGTTTGGGGCTCTGTAGCGCCAGCCAGATGGTAAAAGTTAAAAGAGATGATGACTTGGATGTGAGGGATCCAGAGTGATTTTCTGAGCTCTTTTCCTCACTCTGGATGAATACAGTTCTTGAAGGGTGGGCAGGGGAGCACCAATAATCCTCTCGGCAGTCCGAACTATTCTCTGTAATCTTCTGATGTCTGATTTTGTAGCTGAGCCAAACCAGACAGTTATTGATGTGCAGAGAACAGAGTCAATGATGGCTGAGTAGAACTGTTTGAGCAGCTCCTGTGGTAGGTTAAACTTTCTTAGCTGGCGAAGGAAGTACAACCTTTGTTGGGCCTTTTTTACAATGGAGTTGATGTGAGTGACCCACTTCAAGTCCTGGGAGATGACAGATCTCAGGAACTTGAATTTCTCCACTACAGCCACAGTGCTGTTCATAATGCTGAGAGGAGTGAGTGCAGGGGGGTTTCTCCAGAAGTCTATGATCATCTCCACTGTTTTGAGCATGTTGAGCTCCAGGTTGTTATGACTGCACCACACAGCCAACTCCTTAACCTCCTGTCTGTAGGCAGACTCTTCAGCATCCTGAATGAGGCAGATGAGTGTGGTGTCGTCTGCAAACCTTTTGACCGTGTTTGCAAAATAAAAAAAAAAACAGGAAAAACTAGCAAAAAACACTAAAACAACTGGAGAGCTAAGCACAGTGGCTGCCATGTGCGGCGCCATCTTGTTACCATCTGCATTGCTAAGAACTTCATTTGGACAAATTTAAAGGCAATTTTCTCAATATTTAGATTATTTTGCACCTTCATATTCCAGATTTTTAAATAGTTGTATCTCAGCCAAATATTGTCCTATCCTAACAAACCAACTGTCACAGCCATCTGCTGGAGTGCCCTTGCCTTCTGGACTATTGTCTTTGTTATTTTGGACTTCAATTCAACATCACCCCTTGCACTTACTAGTTCTCATTTGTTTCCTGCTGTGTGTCATTTAGTCTGATTAGTTTCCTTTAAATACCATTTCTGTTATGTGTTTTCTGATGCTCTGTTTTGTCCCGTTTTGGATTATTCTTTGTTTTTGGATTTTTTTACAATAAATACCGCATTTGGATCTGCTTGTTTGGAGCATTCCGTGACAGAATAAACCAGCCATTTACAGATCCAGCAGCTAGACTGAGCTATTGACTTGTGAACCATGGGCATTCGAATCCTTCCACCTGTTTTGAAGAAGAAGTGGAAAGCTCAGCTTAGGATGTTGGTGGACCTTCGGCAACAGGGGATGAAAGTGGGTGGGACTGGCACAGACTTTTTGGACATTAGCAGTAGGATTGGAACTTTGTAATTCTGAGCTCAGCAAGATTTTTAATGATTGCTTAGACAACCCCTTGCCTCCTCAGGAGATGGAGGGGCTTAAGACTCTCGACTTTTGGAGTTTCATTGATCATCTCTGTTACCTCAGTTTGGTAACATCATGTTGGTCTGAGTCCATTGCAGTGCCCCCGGAGATGTCTGAGCCCACTCCAGTGGATAGCGAATTTTCACTGTCTCAGTCTTTCAAACGAAGGTCGAGAAGAAGGGCAGCAAGGTCCACTCAGGTTCTCCTGGAGCCCACTCCAGTCTTTGAATCTGCGCCAGAACCCAATACAGTCTATGATTCTGACCCAACTCCGGTGGTCCTGGAGAACCCGACTCTGGGGGTCTCAAGTCTGGTGGTCCTGGAGGACACGATGCTGGGGGTCTCAAGTCTGGTGGTCCTGGAGGACCTGATTCTGTGGGTCTCAAGTCCAGTGGCCTGGAGGACACGATGCTGGAGGTCTCAAGTCTGGTGGTCCTGGAGGACCTGATTCTGTGGGTCTCAAGTCCAGTGGCCTGGAGGACACGATGCTGGAGGTCTCATTTCCAGTGGTCCTGGAGGACCCAACTCTGGTGGTCTCAGAAGTCATCACAGAGCTACCCAATTTCGCTGCTGCTGTAATCAAGAAGGCCGTCTTTGCCTTTAACCTCTACACTGTTCTATAGGCATGGGCCGCTTTAGAGTTCACTCCACAGTCCACTCCAGTCCAGGAGTCTTAAGAGTCCGCTCCAGAACGTGCTCCAGTTCAGGAGCGTTCAGAGTCCACTCCAGAGTCCACTCCAGTGCAGGAGTTCTCAGAGTCCACTCCAGAGCCCGCTCCAGTCCAGGAGTTGTCAGAATCCACTCCAGAGTCTGCTCCAGACCAGGAGTTCTCAGAGTCCACTCCAGAGCCCGCTCCAGACCAGGAGTTCTCAGAGTCCACTCCAGATCCCGCTCTAGTCCAGGAGCATTCAGTGCCTGCTCCAGAATCCGAGTTTGCTCCAGTGGCGGTTTTGGCTGCAGAGTCTCCCGAGGCGGCAACATCTGCTTCAGCTCATCTTTGGGCGGTGGTGCCCACTCCTGAACTTTCACTCTGCTCGGTAAAGGTCAAGGAGACTGTTGCTGAACTGTCTGTCTTCCTGGTAACAGTCAAGGACACCACTGCTGAGCTGCCTGCTTGTCCTATTGCAGCTGCCAGCAGGCTTTTATTAAACTCTCTGTGCTCTTCTTTGCAGTCCTGCCTGAGCCACTAGTGGATTTATCCATCCTGTCTGCTCTGCTGAAGTGGACGTCAGCTCCTTCTTTGCTGCCTGCCAAGCTCCTGGCTTTGTCCTGTTTTTAATTATTCTTTGTTTTTGGATTTTTTTTTTTTTTTTTACAATAAATGCTGCATTTGGATCTGCTTGTTTGGAGCATTCCGTGACAGAAACAAACCGATGGAAAGCTTATTTATTCAGCTTTCAGATGATGTATAAATCTCAATTTTTAAAAAATGGACCCTTATGACTGGTTTTGTGGTCCAGGGTCACAAATAGGTTTCTGGACGTAAAATACTATTCATTTTCTCCGTAAAGGACCAATTTTATAGGTAACTTTTAACGTATTTAGTTTATACCACGGCTATTCATTAGTTAGGCTTTGGTGAACTAACCATAAAGAATCTTGTTACTTTAAATAAATGTTAACTGAAATAAAATAAAATTTTAAAGTTTAACTTTAAGTACTAAAATTATTTACACTACAATTAATAAATAAAAAATAGACACGTTTACAAAAAAATATAAAATAAAATAAAATAATAATCATAATGACAAAACACAATAAAATTACTTGTGCTAAAATTAAAGTGAAAACAGAAAATATAAATGATAGTAAAAAAAATCATGAAAGCTACTTTTACAATTGCAAATATTGAAATAAAATGTATTGTTTGTTTCATCTTTGAATTTTTTATAGTCATCATCATCATTTTTAGTTAACGTATTGCAAATAATTACATCAGTTACAGTGCTTCATGGGATGAGTTGTTTATATGTTGGATGAGTTCTCTGGACCTGATTAACAAATGATTACGGGTGAATTCCATCATAACAGAGGAAGAGTGATAAGAGGTGAAGTAGGAAGCAGCATTTTTAATTCACACACCCATCACACAAACACACAGACATACCTATAGTAATTTTGAAGATCATGTTTTCCTTCAGTGGATCGAATGGTCGTCCATCATAGTTGATAGCCACTGTGAAGGGCTGTCCTCTCCGCAGAACCACAGTGGTGGAACTCAGACCTTCGGTCTTGTGGCTGGTCTGGTTTTGCACCTGTTGCAGGCTGATACTACGAACCCTGAACTCTGTAAAAATGAGCAAATGTGATGTTATTTCTCAGAGTACATGCAATAGAAAAGATTAATGCAATAAGCTTTTTAAAAAGCTATAAATATCAAAATAAATTAAACATTATGTTTTTGTAAAACAAAATGCCTTGCTAGTAAACCGGTACAAATGATTATAATAAAAAACATGAAGCTTACCATCCATGATATGCAGCTTTGTTGTAGTTTTTGGTGTTTGATTCAGATTCTTTATTTACTGTGCTTTTATACAGCATCTGTATGGGCAGGAGCCCCTCCTGTTCCACTGAGGTTGCCAGACCAAATTCACGTCAAGTTAAACATGCCAGATTTTACAATCACTAAAACCAACACCTCAAACAATTAGTCAGTTGCACATACGCGGGTGGTGTGTGGTTTTTTTCAGTGGGTGGATACAGTGTGTACAGCACAGAATGAATAATTTGCATATACTGCATATAACAGTATCTGCGTTCTGTGGGAAAACGTTAAGTGCACAGCTTTGTCCCTCTGTGCATATATAAAAGAAAACAAAATCACAGCAGCATTGAGGAGTGCTGTGACTATCAGTGAGGTATAGCATCAGCAGTTACACAATTACATTTACACTACATTACTTTTAGACATTTAGCACTTTTATCCAAAGCAACTTACAAAAAAGGTCAATGGAAGCAATCAAAATCAACAAAAGAACAATAACATGCAAGTGCTATTACAAGTCTCAGTTAGCCTAATGCAGTACACATAGCAGTTTTTTTTTTTAAATATATATATAATAAATAAAAAGAAAACAGATAGAATAAAAAAAGAAAAAGCAAGCTAGTGTTAGGCCTTCTATTATTGTTTTTTTGTTAATTCTATAATAAAGAATTTTTTTTTTTTTTTTTTTTTTTTAAGAAAACAAGTAGTAAATAAATGAGTATAAGTATAAAAGGGCATTTTTTTTTAATAAAGAATAGAAATAGAATAGAGAGTGCTAGAGTTAGAGGGTCAAATAAAGATGGAAGAGATGTGTTTTAGCTGTGTAACAGTAAATGATCCACTGGAGCCGAGCTGAAGGAAATGAACCCAAGTGCAGCTTTATTGTAAACCAAATGTGATATCCAGACAAACAATAATCCAAATGATGACCAGTGGTGATCCTGGGCCTTGAAGCAGAGGCAGGTCTGGATCATGGAGCAATGGCAGACAGTGAAACAATGGCGGTCCTGGGCCGTGGAGCAGTGGCAGACAATGGAACAATGGAGGACCTGAGCCGTGGAACTGTGGCAGGTCGTGAAGCAGTGAAGGACCTGGGCCATGAAGCAGTGGCAGACTGTGGTACCATGGTGGACCTGGGCCATGGAACAGAGGCAGACAGTGGAGCAGTGAAGGACCTGGGCCATGGAACAGAGGCAGGCAGTGGAGCAGTGACGGCGCAGGCAGAGCAGGGAGCCGTGGTGGCGCAGGCAGGGCAAAAACATGGGCAGTGAGTTCATAAATGGCCTTCATGGCCATGACAGGACAGGCAGAGAGTCCATGGGGAAACGCCGCCCCTTTAGGAGGTTCTGCAGCCCGAGCTGCCACCTCTGGGGGCACTGGCACAGACCCGTGGACAAACGAGGCCTCTGACGTAGACTCGTGGCCCTTGGAACACAGTGTGCAGCCCACACACTCAAAATGGTGACCGTGCAGTGGACAGGGAAAGACATGCCGGGCCGGTGACCCCAGGGATGCCAGCTGCACGCACTGACATCAGTGGTGGGTCCATTAAACTAGCAATCAGTCCCTTTAGTCCTTTAAGTCTTGGCTTGACGCATGGAGATCCACTGTGACTTGGCTTGACTCATGGAGAACAGCTGTAACTTGACTTGATTCAAGAACTACAGCTGTAACTTGACTTGATTCAGAAGTAACAGCTTTAACTTGACGTGGCTCAGGCGTAGTAGCCATCTTGGCCGGGGACTCAGATAAGGGTGGCCATCTTGTGAAGAGGCTCGGGGATGGCAGCCATCTTGTGAACAGGCTAGGGGATGGCGGCCATCTTGTGGACTGGCTCTGGGATGGCGGCCATCTTGTGGACTGGCTCTGGGATGGCGGCAATCTTGTGGACTGGCTCTGGGATGGCGGCCATTCTGTGGACTGGCTCTGGGATGGCGGCCATCTTGTGGACTGGCTCTGGGATGGCGGCCATCTTGTGAACTGGCTCTGGAGTGGCAGGCTTGATGTGAGCAGGCCCTGGAGTGGCAGGTGTGACGTGAGCATGGCTTGGAGCGGTAGACGTGGTGTGAACGGGCCTTGGGGTGGCAGACGTGGCGTGAGCGGGCCTTGGCTTGGCAGATGCGACGTGAGCGGGCCTTGGAGCGGCAGACATGATGTGAGCAGACTTTGGTGTAGAAAACATGATGTGAGCAGGCTGTGGCTTGGCAGATGTGACGTGAGCAGGTTGTGGTATGGTGGTTACTGCAGGATTGCGGGGTCCCTCGTCCACAATCCCAACAGTAAAAGGTGAGCCACTTAACCGTAGTGCAAAGTCTATGTATTTTTCAAGAGTCCAGTGTGGGGTATTGCATGGCATCAAACATGAAATGTCCTTACGTAAACCAAAAACGGAAAATGTCCTTAAGAAATGTATTATTGAAGTCTACCTGATAGCACAGTTCACAATAGTCCTCCACAGATTCCTCTATGGGATGATTCCCTTGGCGTAGTCCAACAAGACGTTCTGCTGGGTTTATGGTTGGTCGTGTATTCTGTAACAGTAAACGATCCACTGGAGGCGAGTTGAAGGAAATGAACCCAAGTGCAGCTTTATTGTAAACCAAATGTGATATCCAGACAAACAATAATCCAAATGATGACTTGATTGAAACAGACTTGACTTGGCATGAATGGAAATGGCATGAACATAAACAAAGACTCACCAACAGCAGGAACAATATTACATTAATACACGACAAGAGACAATGGCAACATGAGGGCTATATATACCAAACAGAGATGGTCATATGACAAGAACAAACGAATGAGCAAACAGACTAGAACAACCAATGAGAACATGAACCATTGAACAAGGGAACCAATAGCAGGAGTACATGAGGGCAAGGGAAGCAAGACACAGACAGCATGAAATCAAACTACAAAATAAAAGACATGAAAACAAGAACATGAACCAAAACAACCCCACGTTACAAGCTGATTCTTGAAGATGGCTAAGGACTCAGCTGTTCGGATTGACAGAAGGATTTGTTGGTTAACCGTGTCAAAAGCAGTGGACAGATCCAGCAAGATAAGTACTGAAGATTTGGAATCCGTCTTTGCCAGTCTTAGGGGTTCAACAACTGAGAGCAAGGCAGTCTCAGTTGAATGTCCAATTCTGAAACCAGACTGGTTGCTGTCCAGGAGGTTGTTCTGTGTGAGAAAGGCAGAGACTTGATTGAACACAGCTTGTTCAAGTGTTTTTGCAATGACAGGAAGAAGAAAAACTGGTCTGTACACTGTTAGATATTTCAAAGGGTTTTTACAGTAACTAACTGGCAACACTGTACAGTAGCAAACTGTATTTAATTTACAGTTGCAAACTGTACTGTTCTACAGTAAAATACTATTTAAAAAGTCAATTTTATCAGTATACTACTGTAATTCATTCATTTTAATATAGATTTCAGTAGATTTTATTTTATTAATTATTATTTTTTTTAATTCATTTAAATTTATTTTATTTTTACTCTACATAGGTACTACTTGCATTCAATTAAAACAGGCACAATAATTACAAAATATCAGATTCTTTATTTAAAACGATGCATGTAAACACTTAAAAATAAAGTCTTCCACTGCTAGAACAGTGCATCTTTACCATTTATTCTGTTTTAGGATGCTTTGCAGTGCATTATGTTGTATCCTGGACTTATCCTCACAAAGAATCTATAGGCAACAGAAACATAATGGGGGAAAATACATGCAGCCAAAGAATACACAGCCATCTGCCAAACCCAGGTGCTGCTCCAAAACGTGGCCACCACCTTTGCTCACCATCCACTTTGTTATTGACAGGAATGTCTTCTCTGAAAAACAAGAAGTAGAAATGGCACACTTTTAAAAGGAAAACACCATACAAAAAACACAAACTTCTCAAAACCATAGTTGTTCTCTTACCATGAACTATCAGTCCCAGGGTGGTTGGCATGCTCATGTCTTTCTTGATGCTTCATATTGCAGTTGCCTAAAACACAAACACAAAAAATGCAGTAAATCTCAAATTCCATGAAAAATGATAACAAGCTAATTCTAAAACTAGAAAGGCAGCTAACAGTCAGCCATTTAACTTGTTTAACCTAGCTAATATACAATTTTATTTTCTCAATAGGCTACTGGCCAACATTAACTACTTAAACTTGAACAAAATTTCACATTAGTTAACCTAATGTTGATATAAGATAAGCGTTACTCGTTAAAAATAATTTTAATTCAGTAACTTAATTCAATAAGCTGACAAAAGTGGAAATGACAGGGCAGTTTATCATAGTAAGGTTTGTAACCGCCGTGTTGACAGGTAAATATTACCAGGTTAAACTGGTGTGCAAGAATCAGACAAACACTTAGACAAATGTACATATATTTTTACCTTACTTGCTGGCCTTAATCTCTCGTAAGTTGCATCGACTCGCGGGTTCATCCCCGGGAAAACGCTGCAGCGCTGCCCTGCTGCTTCAGCGTCTTCCTCGGACACGAGTGGCGCAGCGCAGCGTGACTCGACAAAAGACAATATAGAACCCATTATATATACTATATACAGTAGATGCGGACAGCAAAGTGATGCCCCGGTATATTTCTGACTTACAGATGTACTCCAAGCGCTTGCTGTGTCAGACATGAAGGACAAATGGAATTTCCAATCATTACAAGTGATGCAACACATCCAGTGTAGTCAGTCCCAAGTGTTGCGACATTGTAGACACGGTGTAGGGCAAATCGTGTCAATCCAAATATAATAAATGAGGAAAATAAAACAACCTCAATAGAACGACGCCAGTGAGGCCCTTACAGCAAACACAGTAGTATACAGCAATTTTAAAAAATACAGTAAGTCTCTGTATGTGGGGTCTGATGTCACAGAAAATTCCTATGATGCAATTACAGTTATTTACTGCAAAGGGAATTTGCAGTATTATACTGGCTGATATACAGTTAATAACTGTAGAAATTACATAAATGTCTAACAGTGTAGTTCTCTAATAGAGATTGGTTAAGGGTGGGTTTCTTAAGTAGAAGGGTTATACGTGCTTGTTTAAATGCAGAGGGAAAAACACCTGTGTGAAGGGATGTGTTAATGTTGTGAGTGAGTGCAGGTACAACTGCAGGTTCAATAGCTTGAAGGAGATGAGATGGAATAGGATCAAGCAGACAAGTAGTAGGATGATTAGAAAGGATGAGTTTGGAGACTTCTGCTTCAGAGAGTAAAGAGAAGGATGTGAATGAGTGTATGTTTGCTGATAAGATGTGCTTGGCAGACTGTGGTATGGAAAATTGTGCACTGATGGTTTTGATTTTATTAATGAAGAAAGTGGTGAAGTCGTCAGCTGTTAAAGTTGATGAAGGAGGAAGAGGAGGAGGACAAAGGAGGGAGGAAAATGTTTTAAAAAGCATGCGAGAGTTAGACGAATTTCTAATTTTGTTATGATAGCATGTCCTTTTAGCAGTGGAGACATTATCAGAGAAGGAAGAGAGGAGTGACTAATACATGTTGAGGTCAATCGGATTTTTTGATTTGTGCCATAACCTTTCAGCAGCCCTGAGCTTAGAACGATGTTCGCGGAGAACATCAGGCAGCCAAGGGGCAGAAGAGGTGGTACGGGCTGGCCTGGAAGACAGGGGGCAGACAGTGTCTAACAAGTAGCACTGTTAGCATCAAGTGATGAGAACTGGAAGCGAAGAGGAAACCATAGTAGATAGCTGGGAGGGTGACATGTGGAGGGGTATGTGTTGTGTCAGGAACCATGTTGAGGTTGAGAGTGAGGAGGAAGTGATCCGATGTGTGCAGTGAAGTAACCAGCACATGATCAGAGGAGCAGTGTCGTGTGTAAATAAGGTCCAATTGGTTGCCTGATTTGTGAGTAGCTGTAACACTCTCTTGAGACCAAAGGAGGCAACCAGAGTGTGGTAGTCTGCAGCCTGAGGTTTATCTAGGTGAATGTTGAAGTCTCCAAGCAAAACTAGATGAGTACCATCCTCAGGAAAGGAGGTTGAGAGTAGCATATCTAAGTCATCCAAGAAGTTACCTTGTGGTCCTGGGGGGAAATAAAAAACTACAAGATGGATTTTAAAAGGGTGGGTAATGGTGCCTGAATGTGATTCAAAGGAGCTGTTAATTCCCAGAGAAGGTAAAGGAAAACATTTTCAATGATTAGAGATAAGTAGACCAGTACCTCCACCTCTGGCAAGGCCGCATTAACCACTGGACTAGGCGGGGCTGAAGCCCCGGGGCCCGAGCAAGGAGGGGGCCCGTGATTGGCTGTGGAGTAGATTGACTGGCCATCGGTAGAAGACCCAGCACATCCCCCACATATTAGCGCTATCAGGAGCTTTTCCATAAATTCCGTGCATTACCATTAGAGATTAAAACTTCACGTTTGAATTTGGTTTACAAATCCAATGTATTTATTCTATATTTTACTTCTGGATGACCTGTGCACGTATCTCAGGTGATCACTGCGCCTAATGTCCGCATTCACCTCTCATCACTTCGTTCTGGCATTATCTGGAAATGGTACGCAATAGAATTGATCTTCGATAAGTAAAAATGCCAGGTTTTCTAAAAACAAAGGGGGCTCTCTGAAAAAAATGAGGAGAGGGGAAAACACGAGTTAGTCAAATCCCTATCTAGGTTATTTTACTAAAGCTGATGATGGTGTGAAAGTTGTGGAATACCAAGTGGACCGGGCACATGGAACAGATAAAAACACAGCGTCATCGTTCACACAGATTTAAGTTTAGTTTGATTATAAACTTGCTGGATATATAGCCTATTGCTTTTTTTGTTTGAACAACGTATATTCGCTTATGTGTTGAGAGGTAACCTGGTTGAAATATGTAAATTCTTTGGGCGTCATGATGTAGGCTAAACCTTTTATCTAAATGCATATTAAGCGTTGTTGTTTAAAACAAATTTATCTGTTCAAGGACATTAAGCAGCAAGGCAGAATTAATTTTGGCAAATGAACACGTTAAGATGATTTCAGCCTGATACGCACAGAGCCTGACTAAACTTGAGTTCTTTTTACGCCTTGCACTTAAACGTTCAAATACACATAGTTACGTGCCAAAATGGCTGTCACCTCATCACCGCAGTCATTTGTGTTTTAAAAATTAACGTGGTGTAAGGTAAAGCATGTGTAGGCTATGTGAGATCTTGTCATTATATGATGAGATTTTAAAAGGATAGTTCACCCAAAAATAAAAAAAATATTTTCATCATGTACCCTGAAGTTATTCTAAACCTGTATGAATTTCTTTGTTCACCTCAACATTTCTGGTCCCCACTGACTCCAATAGTGTTTTTTTTTTTCATACTATGAAGGGGGGTCCAGCAACTGTTTGTTTACCAGTATTGTTTCAGCTATATTTTTTTGCGTTCAACAGCAGAAGGAAACTCATACAGGTTTAAAACAACATAATTTGTGTAAACTGTTTCTCTAAAGCAGCCTAGATGCTGTTACCATTTGTGTCAAACATTAGAAAGAAATCACTCACTGTCCTTGACTAAATCAATGAATTACATTTTTTTTTTCGTTCTATTGTAAGTCGTGACTGTTTACTTGTCTTCAGTAAGCTTGTTTTTATTAGGCTATTTTTATTATTATTTTTATATTATTTTTTTTTAAATTATGAAATTTTAATGCAAAAAAAATTGATAGGATAAAAATCTGATTTAAAGACACACACACACACACACACACACATACATTATTTATATATATATATATATATCATTATTGTTCCCAATCCACCAGATACTGGAGGAGCCCTCCCCAGTGCCTGGTAACAGCGTGTAGCAAGTGTGTGTGAGCTTGGTTCCAGATATTTTCACTTCTTTGAAGCAAGTGGTTGACAGATAGTACCTCTGTGGGTTCTCCTGACCATGGGAAAAGCGGTGGTTGGAAGCCCATTACACACTGAAAGGGAGTGCGCCCGGTAGAGGGTTTCTGAAGAGAGTTCTGCGCATATTCGGCCCACATGAGATAACGACTCCAGTCAGTCTGGTACTGTTGGTAGTACGATCTCAGAAACTGGTTATTTCCTGATTTAGGCGTTCTGTTTGACCATTGGATTGCGGGTGATATCCTGAAGTGAGCTAATGTTGATGTTGAGCTTTTGAAAGAACGATATCTTCCGGGATGCCATCTCAAAAGCTGTAGGTAGTTTGGGGAGAGGAATAAGACAACAGGCCTTGGAAAAACGTCTATGACGGTGAGTATTGTGGTGTTGCCATCAGATTTGGGGAGATCTGTGATAAAGTCTATGGCCAGATGGGACCAAGGTTGGTGAGGAACTGGCAATGGATGCAGTAAGCCGGATGGCAGTTGTCTGGGGCACTTGCTTGTGTTATAGGTGCCACCAGAAGCTGTTCTGTAGAATATGGAGGGTGGCAGCAACTCCTGAGTGACCAGAGCTGAGTGAAGAGTGGACATGTTGGATGACTTTCTTGCAGGGCTCCTGGGGGACGAACGTCCTGTCTGGGGGCATTTGGGAGGGGAGGGTTCCTGTGAATTGGCCTGGGCCAGTTCTGTCATGATGTCCCATTGAACTGGGGCCACGATTTTGGGAGAAGGGACACCTCAGGCTCATTGGGGCTTAAGCCGTCATGTTGGCGTGAGAGAGCGTCTGCCTTAGAACTGCCTTAGAACAGTTCTTAGAACCAGGTCGATACGTGGCGGTGAACTCAAACCGAGTGAAAAAGAGTGCCCATCGGGCCTGTCTGGGGTTAAGTCTCTTGGCAGATCGTAAGTACTCTAAGTTCTTGTGGTCGGTGAGAATAACAAACAGGTGTTTGGAGCCCTCAAGCCAGTGATGCCACTGGCTTGAGGGCACAGGGGTAGAGCTTGGGAGGAGATCCATGACGTTGCGAGAGAATGGCTCCAATGCCAGTGTTTGCAGTGTCAACCTCAACTATGAACGGACGTTCAGAATCTGGTTGATGGAGAATTGGAGCAGATGTGAACCGTGATTTGAGTTCTGTGAAAGCCTCCAGAGCTGCGGTGGTCCATCTAAGATGAGAAGAATTTCTTTTGGTCATGGAAGTGAGAGGGGCCACCACCGAACTGAAGTTCCTGATAAAACGTCAATAGAAATTCGCGATCCCAAGAATCATTGTAATTCTTTGAGGGTTGCCGGTTGTGGCAAGTCAAGAACAGCTTTGACCTTTACTTTGTCCATAGCGACTCCCTCGTGACTGATGATGTAGCCAAGGAATGACGTGATGGTCTGATGGAATATGCACTTCTCTGCTTTGGCATATAACTTGTAATTAATGAGTTGTTGTAACACTGTTCTCATATGTTGCACATGCTCTTCGTACGAACTAGAATAGATAAGGATATCGTCGATGTAGATTATAACCCAGCGATCTAGCATGTCCCGAAAGACATCATTGATAAAAGATTGAAACACCGAAGGACTATTAGCTAGCCCGAAGGGAATAACCAAATATTCATAGTGTCCAGTGCTGGTAAAGAAGTCCGCCTTTCACTCATCTCCTTTCTTGATGCGAATGAGGTTATAGGCACTGCGAAGGTCTAATTTGGTAAAGTACTTGGCCTTGCAGAGTTGTTCTAAAGCTGCTGGTACTAGTGGCAGTGGATATCGGAACTTCACTGTCACGTCATTTAGACCCCGGTAATCGATGCAGGGACGCAGACCGCCGTCCTTTTTCTTAACAAAGAAATAGCCAGCTGAAGCTGGTGATGTGGGTGGCCTGATGAACCCCTTCGACAGCTTCTCATTGATGTAGTACTTCATGGCGTACTTCAAGGGAAGATACGGCCCTTGATTGGTATGCGCCTGGTAACAGTTTGATGGAGCAGTCGCTGAAATGATGAGGTGGCAGTTCCGAAGCCCCGGATTTGCTGAAGGCCACGGCAAGATCGGAATATTCTGAGGGAAGGTTTTGAGAATGAGCAGGTTCATCCTTCAGAGTTACTGCCTGGACAGTGATTGAAGTGCTATCGGAGAGACACTTGGGTGGCTAAGAGAATGGTCCGACCCACTGAATGATCCGACCCTCTTTCCAGGAGACGAGTGGGTTATGTTGGCGTAACCAGGGAAGTCCGACGATGATTGGATTGTGAGGTGAGGTGATGACGTAGAATCGAGTGTTCTCAGTGTGAAGGGTTCCAGTTTGTAAGTGTAAGTCCATGGTAGTGTACAGGACCCTTACTGCACCCTTCCTTCATCTAGTGCCTCCACTGCCAAATGAAAGGATGTGATGTGTGCGAGTACGGTGACCCATACTGGCGAGGATGGTGACCCATACTCGGAATTTGTGCTCTGCATTTAACCGCTCCAGGAACTGAGTTTAACAGACCGGAGTTTGACACCCATCCAAGTGCACATACACAGTAGTGAGCAGTGAACAAACACACACACAGCCATATTGCCATCGCTGCGGCGCCTGGGGAGCCTTGATCAGTGCTCGGTGCCTTGCTCAAGGGTCTCACCTCAGTCGTGGTATACACTCCTGGTTATTCACTCTCCCCACCTTCAGTCGGACCTGGGACTCGAACCCGAGTGAGAATGAATCAGATTATCCACCTGAATAGTGAGTTTGATGAATTGGTCCAGTGTTCTCCTCTCGTCCAGCATGCCAGCTCTAATTGAAGCTCTAAGCTGAGCACTTTGCGAAAAAGCCGTTTAAGTGTGCTCTCCACCCAGTCAGTTTGTGCGGCTAGAGTGCGAAATGTTAAAGCATAGCCATATAACTGGGTCAGAGCTGCTGGATAGTGTGTTGGCAAAGTCTTCTGTAGCAGCCCATCAGCAGAGTGAGGATCCATCTGCAGTTTTATTATAATCGTGGTCGTACATGCAATCACCAGCAAACACAACAATATGGACAAGGCAAATCAGAATCCAAAAACATGCATACGGTCAGGGCAGACGGCAATCATTCAATAAACAGTCCAGAGTAATCCACATGAAAACAAACACAGAGAAAATGCTCAGAAATCTTCACCTAGGCAAAACAAGACTTCGCAACCCGGAAGAGACTGAGAGCAGCTTAAGTAGCCGCCTAATGCAGGTCAGGTGCAAGTGCTATCAGTACCAGGTATGTGAGTGGGATTTATAGTCCAAAATGGTGGTTAGTATTCAGGAGAGGGGTCCCTCTGGCGGCGAGCGAGAGGAACAGCGGGAGTCTCATTTGTGACAGAAATCTACTTTGTTTACTGCAGATGGGCAATTCCAGAGAACAATAGAAAAAGAAAGTAGTGTGTTAGCAGACATAGGCAAAATGCGCAGGTTGTTAGGATTGTGCTGCCTACAGTGTGTGATGTATAATTTGCGAGAGAATACAAAGAATATAATTCTAAGATTGTTAATTTATTGTGACCTAGATTTTTTTAAATATCCATTTCTTTTACAGATATATTATACAAATACCCACAATAATTACAAATGAGAATACAGCTGCAAGCAGAAACTACGGGGCCAAGCACTACAGAGGCTAAATGAGGAGCTAAGCATGGCATGGAGCATCAGACCAACTGCAGCAATAAGTAATTAAAACTCATTTTAAGATGATTTTAGTCCAAATGGCTGAAAAATTCTAAATACAGCCACTATCACTTTTGACCACAAGGATTACGATTTGCCTTGTCCATATTGTTGTGTTTGCTGGTAATTGACCCTGCATGAATGACCATGATTATAATAAAACTGCAGATGGATCCTCACTCTGCTGATGCGTCATTAAAGAAGACTTCGCCAACACACGATCCAGCAGCTCTGACCCGGTAATCCACAAAATTATCCACTCAAGCTAATCAACTCGCCATTCATCAACACCAGCTGGCATAACTGATGTCATTGACGGAGACCATTGAAAAGTTAAGAGCAAAAAAAAAGCCATTTTTCATATCTTCTGACCAGTAGGTGGCACTGCGCCGAAACATTGCAGGTAGACTCAGGTCATGCTTGTTACAGCACACACATCAAGTTTGGTCTCAATACGCAGAATCGTTACGGAGATATAGCCTCACATCCATTTTTGCATGCTGTTCATCAAATTTGTGTGCACGTTATTCGAAAACGGTTTGACTAATCAACTTGAATTCCATAACTTTTTGCCAGCATGATCTGATGATGATCTGCGCCAATTTTGGTGAAAAGCAGACAAACCGTCTAGGATGAGTTCGAAAAATAGGTTTTTTCAACAATTAAAAATAGCAAAAAAACCCTAAACCTTATGATTTTTAAATTTTGGTGTTCATTCATGAATCAGAGGAAAAAAGAATTTTGCTTCTGTGCCTTATGGTTCAAAAGTTATTAGCATAAACAACGGTGAAATTTTGAACAAGTGGTGCTGCACAAGTTAGAGACTCCAGATTTGCTGTGATTAATGCTGAGAGTGCCAAATCAGTGTGCCAACTTTCACAACTTTCCCACAAGCGGTTCTATGGGCTGCCATAGACTTCCAGAGCGGAAGAAGAAAAAGAAAAAAAAAAAAAAATGCTAACGGATACAATAGGTGCCATCGCACCTTCGGTGCTTGGCCCCTAAATATAATTAGTTACCCCTAGTCATCCCTAATATTTTTAATATTTTGGCAAAATTAGGGGTGACATCATTATAATACAGGACCTCCATCTTCATAAAGTCACATTTAGCAAATCTGTGCTCAATTTCATCTGCTACAAACAAACAGGTCTGGCCTGGTGTGAGTTTCATGTTGGGTTCCACCCAGGCCACTCCTGTACCCTGCCTATTTTAAGAAGAATTCTAATTACTTACATTCAGTAGTAGAATTACAAAACACTGCGTTTGACATATGACATCATCTGCACCAGTTTTATATATCAAAATTATTGGCATGCTTTGTAGATATGAACAAAGCCTGTGAAAATAAATCTGCACTGTTAATCATTCTGATCTTTTAATAAAATAAAATAAAATAAAATAAAATATTTAAAAAATCACAAGACCCTAATCTTTCATTAAAGTAAAATGGAAGGGATGGAAAATCTCATTATGAATTGTTTTTCTCTAATACCCACTGGCCACAATTAATGGCACCTTTTATTCAATACTTTTTGCAACCGCCATTTGACAATTTAACAGCTATGAGTCTGTCCTATAATGCCTGATAAATTTGGAGAACACCTGACAAGAGATCAGAGGCCATTCCTTCATACAGAATCAGATTCCCAGCTCCATGATAAACTCTCTCCTCTTCAGTTTTCTATAGAGTTCAGGTCAGGGAACTGGGACGACCATGGCAGAATCTTCGTTTTGTGCTCAGTGACACATTTTTGTGTTAATCCAACCATGGCCGATTATAAGGCTTTCTGACCCCAAGACTCGACTATTTTCTGCAGTTTTCAGCTGTGATCCTTGGAGAGTCTTTTGCCATTTAAACTATCTTCATCACGCTGCATTTAGACAATACAGACACAGACAATATACTGTAGACAGATTTGTAACATTTCCTGTTGATTGGAACTCTTTAATTATTGTCCTAATGGAAATAAAAATGTTCAATGCTTTAGCTCTTTTCTTCATGAATTTATTGACTTTCTATTTTGTGCTATTTTCTTGACTTAATAGTTTCCGAAGCTCAACAATTTGTTGCTGCACATCAGAACTATATTCTTTGTTTGTTTGTTTGTTTTTCTCATTGTAATGGATGATAACAGGGAATTTGAACTTTGTTCCTTCATATTTATATTTCTGTGAAACAGGAAACATTTGATCATATTTTATCTATATTTTTTATCATATTTTTAACTCTCTCTCTCTCTCTCTCTCTCTCTCTCTCTCTCACACACTCTCTAAAACAGCTGCTTCATAGATAATATAACAAATCAAATAAAAATGTTGCAAAACTGATAACAAGAATTTGTTGCAAAGATATTTCCAGGCATTCATTTCTTTTATCTGACACCTGATGTGAGCCGTTTACTTTGCTTGCTTTAAACAGTTTTCTCTTGTTCAATAATGTGTTTTTGTTGTTGTTGTTTTATTGCAGTCTTTTTTCCATTGCTGTTGTTTTTCTTGGATTTGCTTCTCAGTTCCATACTTAGCAGTTAGGCTGCTAAACTGAAATCACACCAAAAGAGTCTGATGCTTTAGAAAGGAAACAAACAAGTCTTAATGTCAACTCAATATCAATGACGGAACAGCTGTCAAAAACAAAATACTTCACTGAAAAGTCCGGTTTTGGGAATGTTGGGTGTTTTTGCTCAAGAACTGTTGAAACTGATTTTTTTTTTTTTTTTTGAAACCTTGCAAGTAAAGGACATAAGTCCATGCTTTTTATAAAAATATTTTTTTTTTTCTGTCTTACTGACTTAACAAGCCAATTAATGGTAATCTTTGTTTTATTTAACAGCCATGTTGGTTCTCAACTTAATATAGCTCTACCAGGAAAATACAGTGTTTCTGATTTTTTTTTTTTTTTATTTATTTATTTTCAGGTTTATTTGACAGGGACAATGCACATCAATAATACATAAATGTACAATGTGCCAGAATGAGCCAGAAGGCTATTTTGCATCTGCAGTCTTTGGACTGATGGTAAAAGTGTCACTCTAAAAATATAAAACAATTAATTAAAACATAATAAATACATACTTCAAAATACATATAGAATTTACACCATTCCTAAAAATTTTACATCCACTTAAAAATTATACTATACCTAGAACCAACAGATCAATACCATTTCACTCAAACACATGCACCATTCAACTCTCAGACAAAATAACCAACGTATCACTAATCCATAA
The DNA here is from genome assembly GCA_036247105.1 of Cirrhinus mrigala. Lineage (NCBI taxonomy): Eukaryota > Metazoa > Chordata > Actinopteri > Cypriniformes > Cyprinidae > Cirrhinus > Cirrhinus mrigala. The sequence continues at coordinate 2,262,304 of CM070012.1, forward strand.
TATTCATATATGCAGGCAAAAACAATGTAAGCATACATACAAGCAGTGTTGGGGAGTAACTAGTTACATGTAACGGAATTACGTAATTTAATTACAAAATAAATGTGATTGTAATTAGTTACAGTTACTGAGAAAAAAATGTGTAATTAAATTACAGTTACTTTTGAAAATGTTAATGATTACAAAGGGGGTTACACACACACCCACATTCAGATTTAACTGACTTCTTTCATGAACTGCATTGACTGCTCTAAAATGAGACACAAGTGTTTCAGGAGTTTAGGACACGGAATAGGACACATCCTTATTCGATAACTGTTTTATTTCCTATTTTGGTTTATGCATATACTTTATTTTTTAAGATTGTTTTTTTTTTTCCAAGGCATTGTTAGATGCCAGTGTTTCCTGTCATAACTATGCAAACATTTGATTTCAAAACCAATATCATAGCTATTAAACTATTTCTTGTTATGATTTCAAATCCGCATTTAACCTCAGAATGATCTCAAAGTAAATAAGAGGTGTTAAGTCTGAATTTGTGGTGGCTGTGCTTTAAATTAAATTATTACACGGCTCTGTGGAATGCTTGATTCTGATTGGTCAGTCATGACATTCCAAGGTATGTTATTCCCTGATAACAACTGGTAAAAGCTAATAACACAGACTCATCCGGGCAACTTAAGTCACCGCTATACTTGATACTTTTTCTTGGTAGAAGCTTTGCGTTTGGTTAGCTAATAAAATATTAAAACTCAATTTATTATTATGTGTACAATTTCTTAATTCTCTCATCCTGGTATCGAGGACTCGCTCTATTGTTTCATACAAACGCAGCTGCTGCCATTTTGTTTTGTACACTCTAATGGATTGTAAGAGAACTACCAAACTAGTATTGTAAATACTAGTACTAAATTATGTGCTGAAATGTTGTGTAATTAAAGTGGTACGACTGCAACGTATCCCTTAAATGTCAGTCTAGTTTGAACTTGCCACTTGCTAGCAACTGATTTCTTCATGGAAGCTGTGCGTTCAAATATTTCAACCCAGCTCAGTGTTTCGTGTTCTAATTATTTCTTTTTGTGGTAAACAGCTGTGTAATAAGTTGGATAATGTACATCCAGCCAGCTGTTATCGCAAAATAAAGATGTATGTTATCCCTTACTTATTATAATCTTAATTCAAGTGATAAAGGATTTTGAAAGTCTGACAGTGTTGAGTGTTATGTAAGGTTAATTCTGCCTGGTTTAAAATGTTTCAAAATGATTAACAGTTGAAATTATTAGAAATTTAGAAAAGAAATCAAATGTAATAAGTTACATTACTTTAAGTAATTAAAAAGTTACACTACTTATTACATTTTAAATAGAGTAACTTGTAATATGTAACCTATTACATTTCCAAAGTAACCTTCCCAACACTGCATACAAGTAACAGTAGCATTAATCATTCAATCAGTACTCAACCAAACAACCTCATGTATGTAGCATAGAAATCTCAAGCAAAACAGACAAGACAAGAAGGCAATAGAATTTAGAAATGAATGTTGACAATACTGACTCTCAATTAACCACTTCTTTAAGTGAAACTTACAAGCAGTATAGGTAATAAATTTTGTAATGTAAGTTGGGATGGAGTTCCACTCCTGAGCAGCTCTAACTGAAAACGCTATTTGACTAAATACACTTTTTCTTAAAAGGGCATATCTAAAATTTGCCAAGTTGAACTTAATGTCATTGCAAACCTTCTTAAGATGCGATCTAAAAGTACGATTGCTATCAATATATACACCCAGATATTTAAAATCTGAGATGACTTTCCAGCTTTTAGATTTACTGGAAAACATACATACGATAAATTTTCGATAGATTTAGTTGTAAGCAATTATGTTTTAGCCATTCTGTGATCTTTTTACATTGAGTTTGTGAACTGAGCAGCTTGAGCTGCACTGCTAGCATGTACAGAAATTACTGTCATCAGTATACATCTGGCTGTTAGAATTTAGACAAACGTTTGGCCAATCAGTTACGTACAGAGAAAATAAAAGTGGGCCCAAGATCGAACCTCGTGGGGACACCTGCTGACAAAGAAACAACACTTGATTGATGATTCTTGACTCTAACCATCGGAGTCCGATGTGTTAAATGTGATTCTACCCATTTAATGGTATATCTACAGAAAAATTAAATACAAGAGAATTCCATGATTAATGGTATCGAAGGCATTTATTTAAATCTAAAATGCTCTGCATATTTTCCAGTTTACGTACCATTCTGAGTCTCAAATACTAAAAAAAGTATTTTTTACATTTTTTCTTGATACAACATAAAAACCATTGTCAGACCAACAAAATTGCCTGAAATGTTGTCCCAACTAGTCAAAGAATTTCATATTGTTGAAATGTTAAGGCTTTGTAAGTAGGCTTGCAAAGGGGTGGAAAATTTCTGATAAATTTCCGAAAATGTCCCAAAAATCCCAGGAAGATTCCAAAAAAGCCCGGAAAGTTTCCGAAATTTACTGGAAATTTTCCACCTTTTTGCAACCCTATTTGTGAGTTCCCAGCATGCATTGCAGCATGAATAAATTATGCAATTACTGTTATTTGTTGCACTGTGATGTAAAGAACTCATCTTTTGTTGATTGCAACCATACTTGAGGTTTGTTTGTCTAGAGGCCTGTTTGAACATACTCTAGGCCTTTTGAGGCCTAGAGTATGTTCAAACACTTATATCTTTTTGCTGGATATCTTATTCTTGCAAGATGTTTTACAAACAAAGACAATGTTGTCTACATATTAGACTAAGTTATCCATTAAGGTTTCTATAACAATTCACTGTTTGTCATTTCTAAATAAACAAAAAACTGATACATAAAAAAATACATTACCTAAAGGACAGTAATTGTTGTTTTTGTTGCTATGACAAGACTTGTTCTATTAGCAAAATAAGACAATCAGCATTGCATGAACAAACAAATTTATGTTGGCTTAACAAACAGCTAAAAAACTACTGTTGAGAGAACCCAAAAGTCTTACTGCATCAAGTTGCCTTACTTTTTTTAAGTTTTCTCAACTATTTATTTTTTACAGTGAACATTAACTTTTTCTATAAAACAGCAATTGGCTGTATCTGTTGAGTGATTAGTATGGAAACCTACTTAGTATAGTGTTTAAGTGATTTATCATTTGTTCTGCAACTAATTTTTCACCACCTTGGAAACTACGGGCAAGATGCTAACAGGTCTATAGTTGCTATTTTCAACTGACTCCAAATAGACCTAGTGTTGCCTCCTGCTTTTTCTATTATATTCAGAAAGAATTAGCTTTAGCGCATTTTTTCTCTATACAGTGTTGCTATGGCAACTAGTAAATACTGTAAATTTGGTTATGCCAGCATACCTGGAAATACTTAAACCACTTGCACTCAAAAAGTGTTGCAGTCTAAACTTAAACTTTATGCAATTCAATTATATACAAATATTCCATTTAGATTACATAGTTTTAATTTAAACAAATCAATTAAACTTAATGTGATTCATTTGCATCAGTCATGCGTGAATGAAACAGGTAAACTATGTAATGCTTCCTAGTGTTATACAAACCCTGCTCAGTGTTCATGTGTTTCCCTACTACACAGTGTTCAAGTAGCATTGACACAGTGTTGGAGTTAAGGAGATAATTATGTGATGATTGACCAATAATGATGAACCTGTTGTTTGCAATCAGAATCATCAAAGGAAAAAGAAACATAAGAATCAGTCACAGCCAAAGATAAAATTAACTTAAATAAATGAAGATATTAAATCTCTGATTAAACAACTCATCAAAAAACATTACAGTTTGATTTCTGTCATATCTGCAAAAATTCTTTGAGAACATCTAAACAGAGGTTTAGATGTTTTATTTAAAAAAAAAAAAAAAAAAGTTTCATTTGAGCTCACCATCATGGCGATCAGGGTTTACTTTATTTGGGCTCTTGACCCTTCACTTTTTTTAATATTAGATTTTTATTTGGTTGCTGTAATTGTGTTTGTAGAGCACATTTGTTATAGCAAAAGATTAAATAAATAAATAAAAAGTCTTATTAAATGTCCTTGGTTAATTATTTTTGATGGTGTAATCATCATCCAGTGGCCTGATTCACTGATCTCATTCAGTGGTTTATCTATTAGTTTCATGATATTTACAATAGCTATGAACTGTTACTATTACTATCTTAAAATCTCCAGCTTTACTTGGACACACACAGACATCAAGAATCAGCATATGAATCTCTACAATGGTGTCATTCAAAAGATGCATGCTGGGAGTCATGCGTGAGTTTTGTACTCTGCTGCTACCCAGCATGCAGTTGTTTTATGTCACCATTGTCAAAATTCATATGCTGATTCTTGATGTCTGTGTGTGTCTAAGAGATGCCGTAGATTTCAATGTTTAGTGCAAAAGATGAATCTCCATAATAGTTCATACACCTATTGTATAAATACCATAATCAGGCCACTGATTACACCACCAATAATAATTAACCAAGAACACTTAAACAGACTTATTTTCTTCTCTTTTTTTTTTTTTTTGGCTATAATCATAGACTGTAAAAAACATGGACGTAGTGTCCGTGACATCACGCGTAGGTTTCTGAAGAGCATTTTTGAAGCTCTTAGTGGGCGGGAGTCGGCCGTCGCCATCTTGGAATCGCATCACTGCACGTCACTCCCGGATAATCGAAAATGGGCAAAGAGGCGGGACGCGGGTGGAGCTGGTTGCTGAAACCACGCCCACCTAGCGCAACGGTGGTGACAGTAGCGGCAATCCACCTGTCACTCCAGTGGCCACGCCCTAAATTATGCAGAACTTTAAGGCTTAATATAAATTAAACGGTTGAGTTATAAAAAAATCACCCCCCTCAAAGTTGACATAAAGGGCAAAATTAGCTATATAGACCAAAACCACTTTTTGTACCAGGCTGTAAACATGTTTTTTTTCTGCCATAAAGTTGGGCATTTTAACATGGGGAGTCTATGAGACTGACTCCCTTTTGCAGCCAGCCTGTTACGTTCCCATTTAGATTTCTAGGGGCAAAGAGGAACGTAACAGTTGGGGGCTCGTCTAAAGCTATTCCTCCTTTAATTCACATTTAAGGAATTTGGTGGAATTTTGTTTATAGGCCATTTGTAGTTTGCATACCGTGTGCTTTGCTGACTGTTTTCATTTTTGGGGGGTGGGTGGGTGGGGGGGGGGGATTTCGGTAAGAATGGAATTTGATTTGACTGCTTTCACTTTGGCCCCTTCTATTGAAGTTTTAAATAAGTGCAAAAAGAAGGACTTATTATTGATAGCTGACTTCTTTAAAATTGATGTTTCTAAAGAAGCTGCTAAGCGGGTAATTCGAAAAGAGCTACTTTGTGAGCTAGTTAAAACAGGAATCCTGCCTGCAGATTCAGAAGAGGTTTTGGAGCATATTGGGACTGCGGAAGAAGCCGTTTCTGCAGATCTACCTCCCAGTATTAATCCTGCCAGTCCACGCTTTGACCCGGTACTCGCTCTTAGATTTAAAGAGTTAGAGCTTGAGCTCAAAAAGCAAGAATATGAATTACAGGTTGTTCATCTTCGTACTGTAGAAATTGAGGCTGAAAGAGACATCAAGTTACGCTCTATGGAGCTGGAGTCTTTACGCCAAAAACCTGTGCCTGCACAACGTTCTCGTGTTCCTTCCTCCCCTGTTGGTACGCATGCTGTTTCTCCTCCAGAGAGTCGAGAATCCATAAATGTTAAGTTTCCCTCCACATTTGATGTTACGAAGCACATAAAGCTTGTACCGCCATTTAGAGAAACGGAAGTTGATTCCTATTTTGTTGCATTTGAACGCATAGCAGGTAAACTGGGGTGGCCAAAAGACTTGTGGGGTCTAGTGTGTTCTGCCTTGCCAGTGGAGCAGTGTTTAGACTACAATGTGGTTAAAGCAGCTGTTCTTCGAGCGTATGAATTAGTGCCCGAAGCCTATCGACAGCGCTATTGGAACTTAATGAAAACAGTCAACCAAACATTTGTTGAATTTGCTCAGGAGAAGAAGAATCTTTTTGAGAAGTGGTGTGTTTCCAGTAAAATTACAAGCTTTGAACAGTTGCGGGAGCTGATTTTACTGGAAGAATTTAAAAATTGTCTACCTGAGAATGTTGTGGTCCATCTTAATGATCAGAAGGTTAGGACACTTTCTGAGGCGGCAGTAATCTCTGATGAGTTTATGCACACCCATAAAACTGTTTTCTCAGTAAACCATGCATTTCAGAATCTACCAACCACTGAGAATGGTGGGAATGAAGGTTTTAAAGGGGGAAAGTTAGAAAGAGGTCATAAGTCAGTTTTAAACCGAAATGGGGAAAAACGTGTGTGTTTCTATTGTCTTGACCCTGGTCATATGATAGCCAAATGCATGGCATGGAGGCATGATAACAGTGCTAAGGTGAAGAGCGTTGCTTTGGTGCAGTCTGGTTCCACCTCTACAGGTCCATTGCTAACTGGCCCTAGTGATTACAAACCTTTCATATTCTCTGGAACCGTTTCGCTCTTTCCTGACTCTCTCCCTCACAGTGTCTTGATGTTAAGAGACACGGGAGCTGCCCAGTCATTGATTCTTGACAGTCAACTCCTGTTTTCAGAAGAATCCTTTATAGGTACAAGTGTCTTTGTTCGAGGTGTTGGACAAAGCTGTGTGGAAGTACCTTTACACTCTGTATGGTTAACTTCTGAACTAGTTTCAGGTCCTGTCAAGATTTGGGTTTGCTCTGAGCTGCCTGTGAACGGTATCAGTGTAATTTTGGGGAATGACCTGGCAGGTAGCAAGGTGTTCTCTTCTCTGGCCATGGTGGGTAACCCTGACATGTGTGCTCCAGCAACTTTGGTTACCTGCTCCTCCACTACAGTTCCTGCTGATCATGTCCTTGGTTCTCAAGCCAAGAAACAGATGGACATTTCTGACCTTTCAGATTCCGTTACTCCTTTGTTTGAGTCTCCTGAGTGCGAAGTCTTGACTAAACCAAAGATGGATACTCCCATTGTCCCTGTTGTGCTTCAGGTGGAAGACAATCTCATGATGGTTGGGAGGGACCAAGTGGCCGCTGCACAGTTTTCTGAGACCGATTTGCCATCTGTCTACTGTGTGCAAGTGTTGAAAATAACACTCCTGTACTTACTGCTTCCAGCTTTATTCTGCCTTTTTCTTGTTGAAGTGAACATAGTTGGGGTGGGTGCACTATTGTTATATGAGCATGTCACTGGTGTAGATCATCTAGTTGACCACTCTATTTTTGCACTATCCCAGCCACCTATTAGTAGATCCACATTCAAAATGTGTGCAGAAATGTCATTGGACATTTCCCAGACTCAGCTCTGTGATGGAAAGATTTTTTGTTTGTTTGTGTAATTCTGTTGAACACTGGTGCAAACTAATAAGTTTGAATCTTGGTTGCTCCATTGCCTTGGTGGCAAGTGACCCTTGAGACTTGAAGTGGAACGTGATCGTTGTTTTCTCGACTTGCCTTGATTACAAAATACAGTGGTATTTGTAACTTATGGGTGGGGGTGTTACGTCCCAGGACGTATAAATTTGTGTTTTACTATCGTGTATGTCATTCATGGTGTGCTGCCAGTGGGGCCCCAATGGCCTTCTGGGAGTTGTAGTTTTTGTTGTATGTTTTGTCCTATTTCCTGTGCTCCTCCCTGTCCTAATCTAGGTGATTGGACCTACCAGCTGCTCCTTATCAGTATCAACAGGAACCAGTATTTAAGAAGATCAAGAGAGTGAGCCAGTGAGAGGGTTCTTCTCCCAAGAGCATGTGTGTGTTGCAATGTTGCCAGTCCCAGAGTGTTGCTCTTGTTAGTGTGTTGTGTGTTTTAAGTTTAATATTAGTGTTATGACTGTAGTGTGCAGTTCTATGCATTAAGCTTAAATTTAAAACCAAAGTTAAATGTGATTTGGCTGCAGTGCACAGCTGTGAGTTGTATGCCTTTCTTACTGAGTGCTGAAGCAGTAGGGAGTTGGGTGCTATTTTCTTTTGCCCTCATTTTTTCCTGTTTTTGCTAGTTAGGAAGTAAGGTAAGAATTCTGTTGTTTATTTATATTTTGTTTACAGGTTAGCTAGATTTCCTTTTGGCAGGTAGCAACCTTTTGTTTGTTATTTTGGCTCTACCTGCTCCTGAAGAAATGCTCCTTTTATGTTAAAATTGTTTCCTTGAATCTTTTTTGCACTATATATTGTTATTTTGTTTATTGTAAATAAATTTACTTTCATCTTACTCAGTGTATTGAGTGCTGGGACTGAGATCGGTTCAACGTTTATCTCTCTGTCGTTTCAAACTTTCAATCCATAATGTTACTTCCCCTTTGCCCCTAGAAATCTAAATGGGAACGTAACAGCTACCCTTAGTTCTGATTTCATAATTTCATAAAAATATATCACTGCTTACATTAGATTTAACTGCAACCTTTAGGGCCATATCCCGTTTTTTTAATTCAATTTAAGATGTTTATGTTCATCCAAAGAAATGGTGTTCTTATTCTTTAAATTCAAATTCATCAATTAAGCTCATCAGTTTATCTCTAAATCTTTTGCTGTCTTCTTTTAGTGACTTTCCTAAAAGCACAGTCTCCCAATTAATGCTCTAAGCAGCACTTATAAATTGACCTTGCATATTTTTGGGGGATATTTAAAGATCCTGATTTTGGACAAATGGAGTAAAAGGTTTATTGATGAGCTTCCTTGTTATCAGCGTCAAACTATGATCTGATAGTCCAGTCAACATATTAAAGGATTTCACAATTCGTTTTGGTCTAGTTTCTCTCGATATTCAAAGTGCAAATAGAGACCAAATTTTTCAAGCATAATACAGAGTTATAGACAATACTACACAATCTATTATAGCCTACATACTAATAACAGCCCAGATATTTTATGTAGCGTAATTTACGCGCATTGGGGAGTCGCTCTGTAAACGCGGGGTATTAAAATTGCGTTTGAAAGCGCGCGCGTTTGACTTTCGGTTTCGTTTTACAAGAATGCATGATTGCCTCAGTCCTCTTTAAATTTCATATGAAAACGGCGGCAGACTCCTCTCCGTCTTTCAGTGCGTCCTTTAATCCGCAGACCGCGGCGGCGCAGAGCGAGAAACAGAGGACAAGGTGTGTGTTTATCGATGGATTGTTAGAATATCTGCATCTGTGCAGTTCTTTGTCATAAATACAGTTTACAAAATATCATGGGGATGTTTTCGCTGCTTTCACACCTCGTCATACCACAGCTGTTTTCTCCAACTGAATGAAGCCCTTAACACACATGATGAACTCATACTTTATAAAACGTGAAACTGTAACTTTCAATATAATACATATTACATGCATGTGGCAAAGAGGTTCGCATACTTGAGCTAAAGAAATGCAACTAGAAATGTAATTTATATCCTCACTGGGGGCTGAGCCCCCCTACAATGAAAATCCTGGAATCGCAGTGCGGGGGACACAAACGTTATTTAAAAAAAGTGACCACAGTGGAAATTACGCCCCGGGGCACAACACTTTTTAAATTTCTCAGTTTGTGTAAACCCACGTTGAGCTCAGAGTATAATTTTTTATCCAATTTCACAATTGTCTAGTACAAATATGCCGCTTTGTTTCATAATTAGTGTATACGTTTTTCGTCATTTACCTCAAAAGGAAGGAAGTGAAATGTGGCAACCTTGTAAGGTGTGCGGGGCACGTTGTAACATGACCATATGACAGCTTAAAATGTCATCTGAACTAATGAAAAAAATATGCAAGACAGACTAAAATATTTTGTCAATAAAATACAATTATTAACGATTTTTAAATAAGATAATAGCGTTTTTTTAAAAAACTAAAAATAATCTAATTTTGTAGTTTGAAAATGAACACATCGCAACCATGCTTGGGACGGCCCTGATGGCGAAACACAGCTATATAGTATATTTCAAAACAATGTGCGCAAATGAAGAAATACATTCAGACCTTCAGAAAACCCTCCCTTCCTTCCACACGCCCCTCTCATAGAACACCAGACACATAAACGAGCCTAAATACTTTACATTTCTTAAAATAATACTTTCCGAGCATTAAACATTGATTGTCAGTTTTTATTCAACTGTTTCTTGTGGTTTCTCATTAAAACCCATAGAAGTAAATGGTGTAAATTACATCGCTAATGTCATAAAATATAGTTTAATATAGCGGGGCAGATTGCAACGCAGTGTTACAACTTTCCCCAATTGCGCAACTAGTCTTTAAAACCAGTTAGTGTCATCTACTAGATCCAGCGAACCATTAATGAACTATCTAAACTGATAAATAACAGGTTGGAGATTAAAGTAGTAGCAGATTTGTCTTATTTTAATGAATACTAAAAACTGAGATGAAAAATTTACTTCAGCCAGAAATTTACTTTTACTGTGGTAAAATAAATATTCAGCGATATCTTCAAAAGGCTTTTGAATTTTGGCGCATTTTTTCTCTATACAGTGTTGCTATGGGAACTAGTAAATACTGTAAATTTGGTTATGCCAGCATACGTGGAAATACTTAAACCACTTGCACTCAAAAAGTGTTGCAGCCTAAACTTAAACTTTATGCAATTCAATTATATACAAATATTCCATTTAGATTACATAGTTTTAATTTAAACAAATCAATTAAACTTAATGTGATTCATTTGCATCAGTCATGCGTGAATGAAACAGGTAAACTATGTAATGCTTCCTAGTGTTATACAAACCCTGCTCAGTGTTCATGTGTTTCCCTACTACACAGTGTTCAAGTAGCATTGACACAGTGTTGGAGTTAAGGAGATAATTATGTGATGATTGACCAATAATGATGAACCTGTGGTTTACAATCAGAATCATCAAAGGAAAGAGAAACATAAGAATCAGTCACAGCCAAAGATAAAATTAACTTAAATAAATGAAGACATTAAATCTCTGATTAAACAACTCATCAAAAAACATTACAGTTTGATTTCTGTCATATCTGCAAAAATTCTTTGAGAACATCTAAACAGAGGTTTAGATGTTTTATTTAAAAAAAAAAAAAGTTTCATTTGAGCTCACCATCATGGCGATCAGGGTTTACTTTATTTGGGCTCTTGACCCTTCACTTTTTTTAATATTAGATTTTTTTTTGGTTGCTGTAATTGTGTTTGTAGAGCACATTTGTTATAGCAAAAAAAATAAATAAATAATTAAAAAGTCTTATTAAATGTCCTTGGTTAATTATTTTTGATGGTGTAATCATCATCCAGTGGCCTGATTCACTGATCTCATTCAGTGGTTTATCTATTAGTTTCATGATATTTACAATAGCTGTGAACTGTTACTATTACTATCTTAAAATCTCCAGCTTTACTTGGACACACACAGACATCAAGAATCAGCATATGAATCTCTACAATGGTGTCATTCAAAAGATGCATGCTGGGAGTCATGCGTGAGTTTTGTACTCTGCTGCTACCCAGCATGCAGTTGTTTAATGTCACCATTGTCAAAATTCATATGCTGATTCTTGATGTCTGTGTGTGTCTAAGAGATGCCGTAGGTTTCAATGTTTAGTGCAAAAGATGAATCTCCATAATAGTTCATACACCTATTGTATAAATACCATAATCAGGCCACTGATTACACCACCAATAATAATTAACCAAGAACACTTAAACAGACTTATTTTCTTGTCTTTTTTTTTTTTTTTTTGGCTATAATCATAGACTGTAAAAAACATGGATGTAGTGTCCGTGACATCACGCGTAGGTTTCTGAAGAGCATTTTTGAAGCTCTTAGTGGGCGGGAGTCGGCCGTCGCCATCTTGGAATCGCATCACTGCACGTCACTCCCGGATAATCGAAAATGGGCAAAGAGGCGGGACGCGGGTGGAGCTGGTTGCTGAAACCACGCCCACCTAGCGCGACGGTGGTGACAGCAGCGGCAATTCACTTGTCACTCAAGTGGCCACGCCCTAAATTATGCAGAACTTTAAGGCTTAATATAAATTAAACGGATGAGTTATAAAAAAATCACCCCCCTCAAAGTTGACATAAAGGGCAAAATTAGCTATATAGACCAAAACCACTTTTTGTACCAGGTTGTAAACATGTTTTTTTTCTGCCGTAAAGTTGGGCATTTTAACATGGGGAGTCTATGAGACTGACTCCCTTTTGCAGCCAGCCTGTTACGTTCCCATTTAGATTTCTAGGGGCAAAGAGGAACGTAACAGTTGGGGGCTCGTCTAAAGCTATTCCTCCTTTAATTCACATTTAAGGAATTTGGTGGAATTTTGTTTATAGGCCATTTGTAGTTTGCATACCGTGTGCTTTGCTGACTGTTTTCATTTTTGGGGGGTGGGTGGGTGGGGGGGGGGATTTCGGTAAGAATGGAATTTGATTTGACTGCTTTCACTTTGGCCCCTTCTATTGAAGTTTTAAATAAGTGCAAAAAGAAGGACTTATTATTGATAGCTGACTTCTTTAAAATTGATGTTTCTAAAGAAGCTGCTAAGCGGGTAATTCGAAAAGAGCTACTTTGTGAGCTAGTTAAAACAGGAATCCTGCCTGCAGATTCAGAAGAGGTTTTGGAGCATATTGGGACTGCGGAAGAAGCCGTTTCTGCAGATCTACCTCCCAGTATTAATCCTGCCAGTCCACGCTTTGACCCGGTACTCGCTCTTAGATTTAAAGAGTTAGAGCTTGAGCTCAAAAAGCAAGAATATGAATTACAGGTTGTTCATCTTCGTACTGTAGAAACTGAGGCTGAAAGAGACATCAAGTTACGCTCTATGGAGCTGGAGTCTTTACGCCAAAAACCTGTGCCTGCACAACGTTCTCGTGTTCCTTCCTCCCCTGTTGGTACGCATGCTGTTTCTCCTCCAGAGAGTCGAGAATCCATAAATGTTAAGTTTCCCTCCACATTTGATGTTACGAAGCACATAAAGCTTGTACCGCCATTTAGAGAAACGGAAGTTGATTCCTATTTTGTTGCATTTGAACGCATAGCAGGTAAACTGGGGTGGCCAAAAGACTTGTGGGGTCTACTTCTGCAGTGTAACTTATCTGGCAGGGCACAGCAAGTGTGTTCTGCCTTGCCAGTGGAGCAGTGTTTAGACTACAATGTGGTTAAAGCAGCTGTTCTTCGAGCGTATGAATTAGTGCCCGAAGCCTATCGACAGCGCTATTGGAACTTAATGAAAACAGTCAACCAAACATTTGTTGAATTTGCTCAGGAGAAGAACAGTTGCGGGAGCTGATTTTACTGGAAGAATTTAAAAATTGTCTACCTGAGACATATGAACACTGAGCAGGGTTTGTTTAACACTGGGAACTATTACATAAACTTTACCTGTTTCATTCACGTATGACCGATGCATTTGAATCCCACTAAACATCATTTAACATTGTTTAATTGCAGTAGTGTGTCTGTGTCATTTAGTGACAAGCACCACATACTTAGGGTAGCTTGCAAACTGTGGGACTGAATGTGGACGTGAAACTTAGACTTAAGCAATAACATTAATTATCTGTTATGTATAACACCGAAATGGTTTGAATTTAGCTCTACATGTCTCTCCAACACATTACGTGTTGGTCTCTCTGTGTTTTAGGAAACATAAGACACTCATGCGTCGCTTATGCACCATCAAACATGATTCATAACAATGTATCTTCATCTTTCCTGATTCAGATGGCGACAAAGCTCAAAAATCACCATGATTTGCATTTCTGTAGTTCATGTTCCGTTTAATTACACTTGTTCTTGTACCAGTGAGCTTGATAGTGATATTCTTTGATGCTTTCTAGAGGGTTTGTCAGGCCTGCAGAGATTGGAACAATAAAACCGCAGTGCTCAACTGTTTCCAGTTACTCCATGGTGTAGTCTCCACCATTAGACCGATCAACAAATGTTGCATCTGCTGCCTGCATTATTGAGCAGGTATTTGTCAGCCTTTTTCTAAATTATTTGTAATGTGTCTAATGTCTTTCAACATGTCAGTATTTGAAATATTTGCACTCACTGACAGTCTCTGCTATGAATGACGTAATTAGTCTGCCCTCTGCTGGAGAAAGCATGTGAACAGATTGCAAACAAGCATAATGCATGGACATGTTAAGAAGAATACTTGTCCCTACATAGTAAATCAAGCCAAAAATATTTTCAAAGTGACATTAAATCCTAATCTAATCATGACAAACTATATATCGTTGGAAAGGTCCGAGACTCCTAAATATATATTTTACCACTCTTTTGTGTTACAAATTATGTAGGAAAAGTACAAGACAAAAGTGCCCCTCAAAAATCGACATCATAACAGGAGTTCTGACCTTTGTCACAAAAAGACTTTCTTCGTTGCCTTTTTCCCTATCATGCAATAGAAATCATAAGAAACTATTTATCAGCTGAAAACTTAAAATCTCAAAATTCATCCTTTGAAAACCATTTTAAAATCAGACCTTGAATTTCCATGGAAATTGTACATCAAAATCATATTACAAAATGTTTTCACTCATGAATTATACAAATTTTACTTTGGAAAGTGATAGGGAGTGACAGTTAAAGGGTTAAAATAGTAATTAAAAAGCAATTATTTCTAAATTTGTTTCAACCACTAGTGTAGCACTTTGTGAGGGTTTACAATCATTTCTGAAGCTGTTTGACTCTAAGATCTTTGAACGTTGATGGTTGTGAATCCATGCAGGACACTGGGAGGATTCGTCAGCACTAAACTAGCAGAAAGCATCTTGGAACCTGCCATCCTGGGAGTGAAATTGACAGGCTTCTTCATGGTTTCTCGAGGCTGGATTGTAACCCTGAAATATAAAGCAAGGGCCATTTATAACAAAAACAGGCATGCATCACTTTTACTGTTACAAGCATCACTAATACTGCTGCTCACGTTTAGCATTAGTGATTTATAAAAGAGTTTAGAGTGTATATAATGGTGCAAATCTGCAGGTTTAACACACAAAAGAACTCACAAGGGTTTCTGTGATATGTATACGATTACAGAAGTGCGTCAAAAATGCTGACTAACAAGTGTGTGCTGACATTTTTTATAGACACTGTAGCAGTGAAACTGATGTCAAAGATAATCATGTCAAAAATCTCAGAAACAACCACTCCCACTTTACAGATTTGCTAAACTGTCTGACACCCATCAGACTCACTCATCAGGTATGGGAACTAAATTTATTATGGGATCTATTTTGACATTAATGACATTAATGTATAATGTGGTTTTATCATTGTAAAAAAAAAATGGATTTACTATGGCATTTTCATCCCTATAAAATTATGGTTACCATGGTAAGTTTTAAAACGTTTTTGCAGAAGTCAGCCTGACTTGGGAAACCTAAAATAACTTATTTTCTACTAAAGAAAAGTAGGATTAATGGATTAAACATAAGGGTGCTGTGAGTCAATTTTTGAATGTTAAAATACTTTCTCTCATACAAAGAAAAATGATGCAGATACGCTGAAAGTTGATTCTTCTTGAAATTGTACCACTGTGATACTTTGTAAACATTCCGACCAGCCTGACACATTGTATCAACCAATGGTGTGCAGTTGGGGGCGGGGCTATCTGACCAGTAGCAGAAAGGAGAAGTGTTTGGGCAAACCTGTTCTTGTGTGAATTCAATTGATGATACTCAGAAAAGAACTTTAAAGACTGAAATGACACACTTTACGTACCTCATTTTAGCCTTCTCCTCCAAGAGTCCTGAACCGGATACGGTCAGTTCTCCACTCACTGCAGTGTTGAACGGGTTCATGAAGGTCACTGTGGCAACTTGTGGAGCGTTAATGATGACCGATGACTCATTTTGAATCTGGAAGAAACCAAATTGCTTTAGTTCTTTTTTTACTTGTGAATTTAGTTATGCGTAATGCATTCTAAAGGTATTCATAATGTACATTGTAATGCATTATATATTTTCGAAAATAATTACAACCAAAGTTAAAATGCATTATAGTATTTGAAGATTCCTTCTTACATATGAAATTGGTTGTTTGCGTTATGTTTTGTCAAGGTGTAATAATGAAGAGAAAAGTATTATAACTGTGATCACAATTATTCATGAGATCATACAATGCATTCTAAGGTGCATTACAAAGCATAATTGATGTAATAAAAATACTTTCATAATGCATTATACTGTAGATAAAGCCTTCAAGTAAATTTTTACCAAAACCTCTCTCACATAATCTCCATACAATCCACCATATACCTGTACATTGAGGGTAGGGTTGCGGATGTTGAACTCTTCTGATGCCAGCACTTTCTCCTGGGAATTCACATCCTCAATAACCACAGCCAGGTTAACCAGGAAAACATCCGCAGCCTCCTTCAGCATGTACTCCTTGAAGGAGATCTCATGTTTTGCAGTCACAGCTGGTGGAATACAGTAAACAGGATTTAGTCACATGTCTTCACAATTCCTAATGAATCATTTCACCACGTTTTTGTGGAATCGTAGTCCAGATAGATGATTTTACCTGCAAGTAGAAGAATTTTGGGAAACACTTTACAATAATTAATAACTGTTAACAAGTAACTATGCTATATAATTAGTAATCACAACAGTAACGTCTTAAAACCTATAAATTACTTGTGAAATTGATGTCAAACCCTTGCTTATTACTCAAGAGTTACCTTGTCAGCCCTACTAGTAATCTGGACCATTATTGTAAAGTGAAAAACAAGTTAACCCTTCAGTATATTACTCAAGCGTTACCTTGTCAGCCCTCAAGAACTACTAGTGATCTGGATCTTTTTTTTTTTTTTTTTTAATGAAAGACATGTTAACAAGTTAAACAACTTAACTGCTCACTAATACTCAAGCATTACCTTGTCAGCCCCCAGGAACTACTAGTGGAACTACTACAGCCCATGTGAGGTGCAAGCTTCTGAAAAAGGCATTTTATGACCATGTTAAGAATAAATAGGACAGTAGTTTACCTTTAGACATGTTACTGTTGTGATTAGTAATTAAGTGGATATTCTTTATTAATTGATCATAATTAGCAAGTAGTTCTCAATGAGAATATTTTAGTTTAGTAGTTTTAGTAATTACTGAATACCTAACAAAAAAGGAAAAAGGAGGAAAGGACGTGACGTGTGGCCAAGTATGGTGACCCATACTCAGAATTTGTGCTCTGCATTTAACCCATCCAAGTGCGCGCACACACAGTAGTGAGAAGTGATCAAACACGCGTGCACACACACACAGTAGTGAGAAGTGATCAAACACGCGCACACACACACACACCCGGGGCAATTGCTCACCTCGGGGAGCAATTGGGGGAACGGTGCCTTGCTCAAGGGACTCACCTCAGTCGTGGTATTGAGGGTGGAGAGAGTGCTGGTTATTCACTCCCTCCACCTTCAATCCCTGCCAGACCTGGGACTCGAACCCGCAACCTTTCGATTACAAGCCCGCCTCCCCAACCATTAGGCCACGGCTGCCCCTAGGAACTACTTTTGTCCTATATTTGCTATTATTTACTGCTTAGTTATTATTGCTTCCATATTAGTTAACAATATTAAGCTCAGTGTTAATGTAGTACTACCTATTACTTCCTGCATAGTTATTTGTTAATAATGGACCATTATTCAGTAACCAAGTGTTACCGAATTTTGTTATGCATACCAGCTGTGTGCAATGTAATACTACTCCGCCTACTATAAAATAAACAGTATGCAGTATGAATTCCATGATAAATATTTCACAGCAGTATGCTGCATCTTGGTCATATGACTAGAGATGTAACGATGCACACCGAACCGGCTGAAAATCGATAAATCGAAATGTGACAATTCAAGATGGTTGAGATGTGAAAGGAATCAAGATACAACTGGGGGTGGGAGTTTGAAGGGAGCTGACTGTCTGTTTAGATGTTTTATTTTTTCCTTCTCATTTTGCCTCATTCGTTTAAAGTTGTACTTTATTGCTGTATCACAGCTGTTCCAATAGCACTACCTGTTGTCAGAAATGTGCAGATATGTTTCATGTAGTATAGTTTCACAAGCTATATCATATTTACGAAAAGCAACATTTGTCAGCCTACAATAGATGTTAGCATCAGTTCAGAAGTTAAATCCCTTCATCTGAACCCAAAATCAGCAGTCTGTCATTTGTTTGCTATTATGTTTTGGTTCCTGATATGGCTTTATTTTTTTTTTTAAACAGGAAAATTAGTTTCTTAAAAACCAACATTAAATAATTGTAATGTATTTCTGTCATATGGTCCACCCCTACAGCAGGTTGTGATTTTTTTGGTTCTAAGTACATTGTAAACTCATTTCGAGGAATCTTTATATGTGCTGCAGGACTTACTTTCATTCGGGCCGATCTTCACGTTGTCATGAGCCTCCCAGAAGGTTCCAGTGGGATTGCGGTTATACTCCTTGTTCTGAGCGTTCACATGTTTTTTCAGCTGTTTTGGAGCGGCCTCATTGTTAGTGATTACGACATTGAAAGAAATGTTTTCTCCGATTACAGGGGCTTTTAGAAGCTGGAGAGAAACTGCAACGGCCTTAAAATCTACAAGAAAAGACATGTTAGATCACTGCACTTAGTTATATTACTCAAACAAAAAGCACTGTTGAGGAAAAACAAATTCCAGAACTTACCCTCAATTGCCACAGCACTACAAATGCGCGCTTCATAACCTTAGATAAATTATAAATAACATCTTTATTCATAAAACTCTTTACATAAAATATTTACATAAAAATATTCTAAAAAATGTTTTTTAAGCAAAACAAAGATTATTGGAGTATATTTTACAAGAAGATGCTATTTCCGGTTTACTACCTGTACCATTATAAACATTATTAAACATTATAAAGCTAAAATGACTTACCACCAGCACCGCTTGATGTACAAAGCACCATGCCACCTAAATGTGAAAGAAGGCGATTTTTGTATGAAACTAACAGTATTTTAACTACATTTTTTGTCTTTTTTGTCTTTTTTTTTTTTAATCACGCTTTCACTTGCTTGGTTTTGTATTCAACTTTAAACATTAGAAAGCTAGAATGACTTACCATCAGCAAAGCTTGATCCACGAAATGGCATGTCAGCTAAATGTAAAAGAAGGAGATTTTTGTATGAAACTAACAGTATTTTAACAGTACATTTTTTTTTTGTCTTTTTTTTTTTAATCACGCTTTCTCTTGCCCGGTTTTGTATTAAATTTTTAAAATTAGAAGGCTAGAATGACTTACCAGCAGCTCTTGATGCACAAAACGGCATGCCACCTAAATGTGAAAGGAGGAGATTTTTGTATGAAACTAACAGTATTTTAACAAAATTTTTTTACTTTTTTGTCTTTTTTTTTTTTTTTTTTTTAATCACGCTTTCACTTGCTTGGTTTTGTATTCAACTTTAAACATTAGAAAGCTAGAATGACTTACCAGCAGCATATGATTCATGAAATGGCCTGTCACCTAAATGTGAAAGAAGGAGATTTTTGTATGAAACTAACAGCATTTTAAATGGTACATTTTTGTGTTTTTATCACCCTTTCTCTTACCCCACTCATTTTTGTATTCAGATGTGATGTCCTGCTTACTCATGGATCCTGGAAGTTTGGTGAGGATCAGGGATCCAACTCTGTGTTTGTCGATTTTTTTTGATAATACCTTCCTATCTCTGACGATCATTTTATGCACATCCGCATTAACTTCTGCGTAAACGAACGGCACGTCGTATTGCACATCCACCTTCCGCTGATAAATGGCTTTAACAGCAGCAGGACCACAGCGGAACATTCCTGTGACAGAATACTGATGTGTAAGCATGATTATCATTAAAATCCCAGCTCAAAAAATTGCATACTTTGTAGCAAATGAAAAACATGCTATGTAGGCAGCTCACCACAACTAAACTGGCCCACCAGACCAGTACTAACCAGCATAAACCAGCCTATATGAAACTGATCTTTTCAGCAAGTTTTCAACATGTGTTAGCATTGGAAAAATCAGTGACTGACCTGTGCTCCTCTCTTGTGGTGTGGCATCAAGAACCTGCCATCCATCATAACCTTGACCCAGATCAGGCCTCTTCATCCAGCTCTCCACCCACACATGGAAGTTCCTGAAAAGGCCAATCACTTTTAACTCATGTTCTGGCACATTAAAAAGGCTGAAACAATGAACTATTGCTTTCCACCACAATCATTCAGGTTTTTCCTATACTGTACCCTAAAGATGGTGAAGATGCTTCTACTCAAGCATAAATAAAACATACTATGGATTTTCTTTTTTTAAGAAGAAGAAGCAACAACCTGGGCTGTATTCGAAATCGCCCCCTATACCCTTAAATAGAGCACTATTTGAGAGAAAGCCTTTTGTAGTGATCTCCGAAACCATAGTGGACATTCTGGTGTGCACTCGTTCAATCCCACAATGCACCGCAAAAACAAATGTGTACAACTCAACGGCTAGAGAATACCCATAATGCACTGCGAGAGTCGTGCGCTGAAATTAATGGACCCTTTTCACTAGACTGTGATGACGCATTTCAACGGTCATCATCATAATAAATCCTTGAACTTTTTCATATTTCTATTTTATATAAAATGTATGTACATTTATATTGTTAACGCTAATGCGAGGGTGTTTCTAAAGCTGATATCAGTTTCTCTCAATTTTTATCTTTTGATTGAAAGTTGTGAAAACACTATCGTGGAGATTTTCTTTTGTTATTTGAGCAAATGGGACTAGTGGAGCTGCCAGTTTTGCTGTTGGAAATCATTAACAAACAGCAAGTATTCAAACTATGCAAAAGCGGCAGTCCTTCCGGTGCACTCAGTGTCCGAATTCACTCACTCGTTTTCATTCACTCCTTTAAGTGGACTATATTAGTGGACTAATGTAGAGAATAGTGATCCAGGTGATTTTAGATACAGCCATAGAGACCAGTTTTGCCATTGTCAACCGAACTTCCCGTTCGCCATTTTGATTTTTTGTTGAAAACCTACTTTTTCTAACTCCTCCTAGACCGTTGTTCTGATTTTTTTCACCAAATTTGACTCAGATCATCTTCAGACCATGCTGGCAAAGAGTTATGGATTTTGTGTCAATATACAAAATGGTTTTCATTTAACACATCAACAAATTTGCTGGAATCATGCCAAACTGCATCCGAGGCTGAATCTCTGAAAAGCTTTGATATATTGACACCCAACTTTGTATGTACAATTGTCACCTCACACTTCACACATACATTAACCGTTAATAATAAAATGTACAAAAATGCTAATAACTTTTGATGTCATTAGCCTATTGTAATTAAACGGGTCTCAACATATTCTTTGGGTCATGCAGAGATCATAGATACAAATTTTGCTGTAGTCGGTTGAACTTCCTGTTCGCCATTTTGATTTATGTAGAAAACCTACTTTTTCAAACTCATCCTAGACCATCCTTCCGATTTTCACCAAAATCAAGTCAGATTATCTTCAGATCATATTTGCCGAAACCATATTTGTACAGGGCCACAACAAATGTGAGGTGTGATGCCAAAATGACTCTGAAGCTGTATTTCTGCAAAGCTTTGACTTATTGACACCAAACTTTATTTGTGCCATTGTCACCTCACACTGACCACACCACATCAATTTTGTAACAGCAAAACCTACTGGTCGACAGTGCTAAATCTTTCAGTCATATTAATTGTGACTATATTTGATTTTTCAACCATTTTGCATAAAATCATAAATACACCTTTAATTGCTCATTGATGCAGCTGGCCTGATGCTGCTCGCCATGTTGGCATGACTTATCTTTCCTTCTTTGTGCTTGGCCCCTTAATTGCTGCTTGCAGCTATATTTTAAATTTGTAATAATATTTCACCATATTACTGTTTTTACTGTAGTTTTGTTTGAACAGAAAGGGCTTCTTACCAAAAATCTTACCAACTTTTGAACATTAATGTAACTGCAGAGGCTTTTTCGCTTTTTAGCGTAACTCACCAGATGCTATCATTGCTGAGGGACAGCTTTTTCCCTTTCTCATCATAATATTCCTCAATCACCATATTCCCGTCACTGTCATGAGCAGAGTCGAAGTTGGTGACGACTCGAGTTGGAATGCCAAGGGCTCTCATTACTATCACACAAACAAACACATGTGAAATTGATCAGCTGCACCAATTAAATTACCAATGACCCATTAATGTATTTCACCCAAAAATAAAAAATCTTCTTTTCAACCCCACGTGTCCCACCTGTACACATGACAGCAGCAAACACCCAGCACTGTCCGTATTTCACAGGACTGAATTGTGTTTCTGCCCACTGCTTGAGAATATCTGCACTGCCGTTCCACATCGAGGGGCTGACGCCATCGCTGTAGTCACCTGACCATTTTCCCATTAACACTCCTTTATCATCATTACAATTCACCTGTTTAGAAAGCCAGAGAGACTGTATTAAAACATGGAGAGAGAGAGAGAGAGAGCAGAGTGGAGAGAATGAGAGCAGATTCTCACCATCGCTGAGATCACACGGCTGATGTACACTGGATGGCTGCGGTTCTGCAGATCTTTTTTCATGTCTGCTTGATGTTGAGGACTCAACTGCAGCAATTTCATACAAATATCCAGTATTCCTTTTTCATACTGAAAACACATTTATGCATGACGGGAGTTAATGTGAAGCCGTTTTTTAGTGCTGTGCTGTCAGTCAACAGTCAAACATCTCACCTGATCGAACGACCAGGGTCTGGAGGTGACATTACAGGAGCTTCCTATGAACAGCACACCGATATCACTCTTGACATATTCAGTCCTCAGATCCTCAGACTGCATGTACACTGAATCAGCTGCAGAAAATTGCAGAAAATTATTTTATAGGCGTTTTTATTGTATTTTACTTTTATTCAACCATTTAGTACTTTTATTCAGCAAGGATGCATTAAACTGATCAAAGGTGACAGTAAAAGGATGTATGATGATACAAAAGATTCTATTTCAAATAATTACTTCTCTTTTGAACTTTCTTCTGAAGGATCATGTCACACTGAAGACTGGAGTAATTATGCTGAAAATTCAGCTTTAATTATACTTTTGAGTAGGCCTACTTTAGGCATTATTCTCAAAAAATAAGAGGTGCTTCTTCATTTACTTTTCTAAGCGATCAGACTTGCTTTAGAGTAATTTAGACTAGCAATCACATAGTAACATGCTAAAAACCACTCCAATTTTCAGTCCGGCAACTAACAGCCTACTATCAAGGCACTGAGTTTTGTATGGAGACGCAGCACTCACCTTGGGACCAGGGGTTGCAGAGGAGTGTGATCTGGCCAACCAAGTGTGTCTTCACACCCAGGCGGGTCTCAACTCTCAACTGGAGTGTGTAGATGCCGACAGAAGCAGACGCAGGGCTGGACAGTGATACCGATAGCGCACAGGGGGCAGTCAGGCCTGCGGTGCTCTTCTCCACAACGGCGGTCCATTGATTCAGAGAGGGTTGTCTGGGCCTGGAGACCGGGACATCCACAAAAAGCGGACCTGTGGTGAGGAGAGAGCAGTGGGTTTAGGAAAATAACATAAAAATATGACCCTGCACCCTAAATCCAGTCTTATGTAGCACAGTTATATTTGTAGCAATAGCCAAAAATACATTGTATAGGTTAAAATTAGCGTTTTTTCTTTTATGCCAAAAATCATTAGAATATTAAGTAAAGATCATGTTCCATGAAGATATTTTGTAAATTTCCTACCGTAAATATATCAAAACTTAATTTTTGAATAGTAATATCAGAATCAGAATCAGAAAGACTTTTATTGCCAAGTACGCTTGCGCATAGTGGGAATTTGTTTTAGTGTCATTAGCTTCCAGTACACAGAGACAGCAACAACATACAGACAATAAACATAAGATGAGAATAAAATACACATATGTAAATATAAATAAACAAAACCTAGAAAAATAAGATGAGAATAAAATACACATATGTAAATATAAATAGACAAAAATTAGAAAAATAAATTAAGAAATAAATAAATAAGTGGTATGTACAGTTGTGCTATGGATGACAGAATAGAATAGAAAGAGGTAGAGATGCAAGGATGTGCTAGGATGGGGGTGGTAACTAATAAATAAAAAGTTATTGCACATTATATTGCACAATGGGGGGAACATTTAACTGTTCATAAGGAGAATTGCCTGGTGGAAAAAACTGTTCTTGTGCCTGGTTGTCCTGGTGTTTGGGGCTCTGTAGCGCCAGCCAGATGGTAAAAGTTAAAGAGATGATGACTTGGATGTAAGGGATCCAGAGTGACTTCTGAGCTCTTTTCCTCACTCTGGATGAATACAGTTCTTGAAGGGTGGGCAGGGGAGCACCAATAATCCTCTCGGCAGTCCGAACTATTCTCTGTAATCTTCTGATGTCTGATTTTGTAGCTGAGCCAAACCAGACAGTTATTGATGTGCAGAGAACAGACTCGATGATTGCTGAGTAGAACTGTTTGAGCAGCTTCTGGCGAAGGAAGTACAACCTTTGTTGTGCCTTTTTTACAATGGAGTTGATGTGAGTGACCCACTTCAAGTCCTGGGAGATGACAGATCCCAGGAACTTGAATGTCTCCACTATAGTCACAGTGCTGTTCATGATGCTGAGAGGGGTGAGTGCAGGGGGGTTTCTCCAGAAGTCTATGATCATCTCCACTGTTTTGAGCGTGTTGAGCTCCAGGTTGTTATGACTGCACCACACAGCCAACTCTTTAACCTCCTGTCTGTAGGCAGACTCTTCAGCATCCTGAATGAGGCCGATGAGTGTGGTGTCGTCTGCAAACCTTTTGACCGTGTTTGCAAAAGAAAAAAAAAACAGGAAAAACTAGCAAAAACACTAAAACAACTGGAGAGCTAAGCACAGTGGCTGCCATGTGCAGCGCCATCTTGTTACCATCTGCATTGCTAAGAACTTCATTTGGACAAATTTAAAGGCAATTTTCTCAATATTTAGATTGTTTTGCACCTTCATATTCCAGATTTTTAAATAGTTGTATCTCAGCCAAATATTGTCCTATCCTAACAAACCAACCGTCACAGCCATCTGCTGGAGTGCCCTTGCCAGCCATCAGAGGGCACTCTTCTGGACTGTTGTCTTTGTTGTTTTGGACTTCAATTCAACATCACCCCTTGCACTTACTAGTTCTCATTTGTTTCCAGCTGTGTGTCATTTAGTCTGATTAGTTTCCTTTAAATACCATTTCTGTTATGTGTTTTCTGATGCTCTGTTTTGTCCCGTTTTGGATTATTCTTTGTTTTTGGATTTTTTTACAATAAATACTGCATTTGGATCTGCTTGTTTGGAGTATTCCGTGACAGAATAAACCAGCCATTTACAGATCCAGCAGCTAGACTGAGCTATTGACTTGTGAACCATGGGTATTCGAATCCTTCCACCTGTTTTGAAGAAGGAGTGGAAAGCTCAGCTTAGGATGTTGGTAGATCTTCAGCAACAGGGGATGAAAGTGGGTGGACTGGCACAGGCTTTTTGGACATTAGCAGTAGGATTGGAACTTTGTAATTCTGAGCTCAGCAAGATTTTTAATGATTGCTTAGACAACCCCTTGCCTCCACAGGAGATGGAGGGGCTTAAGACTCTTGACTTTTGGAGTTTCATTGATTATCTCTGTTACCACAATTTGGTAACATCATGTCGGTCTGAGTCCATTGCAGTGCCCCCGGAGATGTCTGAGCCCACTCTAGTGGATAGTGAATTTTCACTGTCTCAGACTCGCAAACGAAGATCGAGAAGAAGGGCAGCAAGGTCCGCTCAAGTTCTCCCGGAGCCCGCTCCAGTCCTTGAATCTGCTCCAGAACCCAATACAGTCTATGAGTCTGACCCAGCTCTGGTGGTCCTGGAGAACCCGACTCTGGGGGTCTCAAGTCTGGTGGTCCTGGAGGACCTGACTCTGTGGGTCTTAAGTCAAATGGCCTGGAGGACATGATGCTGGAGGTCTCAAGTCCGGTGGTCCTGGAGGACCCAACTCTGGTGGTCTCAGAAGTCATTACAGAGCTGCCCAATTTCGCTGCTGCTGTAATCAAGAAGGCACTCTTTGCCTTTAACCTCTACACTGTTCTATAGGCATGGACCACTTTAGAGTTCACTCCACAGTCCACTCCAGTCCAGAAGTCTTAAGAGTCCGCTCCAGAACCTGCTCCAGTCCAGGAGCGTTCAGAGTCCACTCCAGAGCCCGCTCCAGTCCAGGAGTTGTCAGAGTCCACTCCAGAGCCTGCTCCAGTCCAGGAGTTGCCAGAATCCACTCCAGAGCCCGCTCCAGACCAGGAGTTCTCAGAGTCCACTCCAGAGCCCACTCCAGAGCCCACTCCAGTCCAGGAGTTCTCAGAGTCCACTCCAGATCCCGCTCTAGTGCAGGAGCATTCAGAGCCTGCTCCAGAATGCCTGCCAAGCTCCTGGCTCCGCCCTGGTTGCCCGCTAGGGTTGCTGTTCGGCCAGAGCCTCGCTGGTCTGTCCCTCCGGTCCTGCCCTGGCTATCAGTCGGGTCCTGTCGGGTTCGGGCAAAGATCTTCAGCTCTACTTCAGTTCCCATCACCCCTTGCACTTACTAGTTCTCATTTGTTTCCAGCTGTGTGTCATTTAGTCTGATTAGTTCACTTTAAATACCATGTTCTGTACGTCTTTGGTTGCTGGTTTATTTTCTGTTATGTGTTTTCTGATGCTCTGTTTTGTTCTGTTTTGGATTATTCTTTGTTTTTGGATTTTTTTTTACAATAAATGCTGCATTTGGATCTGCTTGTTTGGAGCATTCCGTGACAGAAACAAACCAATGGAAAGCTTATTTATTCAGTTTTCAGATGATGTATAAATCTCAATTTTTAAAAAATAGACCCTTATGACTGGTTTTGTGGTCCAGGGTCACATATAGGTTTCTGGATGTAAAATACTATTCATTTTCTCCGTAAAGGACCGATTTTATAGGTAACTTTTAACATATTTAAATGTTAACTGTAATAAAATAAAATTTTAAAGTTTAACTTTAAGTACTAAAATTATTTACACTACAACTAATAAATAAAAAATAGACACGTTTACAAAATAATAATAATAATAATAATAATAATAATAATAATAATAATAATGACAAAAACAGAATAAAATTACTTAAAGTGAAAACAAAATATAAATGATAGTAAAAAATCATGAAAGCTACTTTTACAATTGCAAATATTGGAATAAAATGTATTGTTTGTTTCATCTTTAAATTTTTTATAGTCATCATCATCATTTTTAGTTAACGTATTTTAAATAATTACATCAGTTACAGTGCTTCATGGGATGAGTTGTTTATATGTTGGATGAGTTCTCTGGACCTGATTAACAAATGATTACTGATGAATTTCATCATAACAGAGGGAGAGTGATAAGAGGTGAAGCAGGAAGCAGCATTTCTAATTCACACACCCATCACTCAAACACACAAACATACCTATAGTAATTCTGAAGATCATGTTTTCCTTCAGTGGATCGAATGGTCGTCCATCATAGTTGATAGCCACTGTGAAGGGCTGTCCTCTCCGCAGAACCACAGTGGTGGAACTCAGACCTTCGGTCTTGTGGCGGGTCTGGTTTTGGACCTGTTGCAGGCTGATACTACGAACCCTGAACTCTGTAAAAATGAGCAAATGTGATGTTATTTCTCAGAGTACATGCAATAGAAAAGATTAATGGAATAAGTTTTTTAAAAAGCTATAAATATCAAAATAAATTAAATATTATGTTTTTGTAAAACAAAATGCCTTGCTAGTAAACCGGTACAAATGATGATAATAAAAACATGAAGCTTACCATCCATGATATGCAGCTTTGTTGTAGTTTTTGGTGTTTGATTCAGATTCTTCATTTGCTGTGCTTTTATACAGCATCTGTATGGGCAGGAGCCCCTCCTGTTCCACTGAAGTTGCCAGACCAAATTCACGTCAAGTTAAACATGCCAGATTTTACAATCACTAAAACCAAAACCTCAAACAATTAGTCACTTGCACATACGCGGGTGGTGTGTGGTTTTTTTCAGTGGGTGGATACAGTGTGTACAGCACAGAATGAATAATTTGCATATACTGCATATAACAGTATCCGCGTTCTGTGGGAAAATGTAAAAGGGCACAGCTTTGTCCCTCTGTGCATATATAAAGGTTTAAACAAAATCACAGCAGCATTGAGGAGTGCTGTGACTATCAGTGAGGTATAGCATCAGCAGTTACACAATTAAATTTACATTACATTACTTTTAGACATTTAGCACTTTTATCCAAAGCAACTTACAAAAAAAGGTCAATGGAAGCAATCAAAATCAACAAAAGAACAATAATATGTAAGTGCTATTACAAGTCTCAGTTAGCCTAATGCAGTACACATAGCAGGTTTTTAAAAAAATAATATAATAAATAAAAAGAAAACAGATAGAATAAAAAAAGAAAACGCAAGCTAGTGTTAGGCTTCTATCATTGTTTTTTGTTAATTCTATAATAAAGAAAGAGAAAAAATAGAATACAAACAGAACAGAGAAGCTAGTGTTAGTTGTTTTTTTTTTTTTTAATAAAACAAGTAGTAAGTAAATGAGTATAAGTATAAAAGGGCAATTTTTTTTTTTTTTTTTATAAAGAATAGAAATTGAATAGAGAGTGTTAGAGTTAGAGGGTCAAATAAAGATGGAAGAGATGTGTTTTAGCTGATTCTTGAAGATGGCTAAGGACTCAGCTGTTCGGATTGACAGAAGGATTTGTTGGTTAACCGTGTCAAAAGCAGCGGACAGATCCAGCAAGATAAGTACTGAAGATTTGGAATCCGTCTTTGCCAGTCTTAGGGGTTCAACAACTGAGAGCAAGGCAGTCTCAGTTGAATGTCCAATTCTGAAACCAGACTGTCTCAGTCTGCTGTCCAGGAGGTTGTTCTGTGTGAGAAAGGCAGAGACTTGATTGAACACAGCTTGTTCAAGTGTTTTTGCAATGACAGGAAGAAGAAAAACCGGTCTGTACACTGTTAGATATTTCAAAGGGTTTTTACAGTAACTAACTGGCAACACTGTACAGTAGCAAACTGTATTTAATTTACAGTTGCAAACTGTACTGTTTTACAGTAAAATACTATTTAAAAAGTCAATTTTATCAGTATACTACTGTAATTCATTCATTTTAATATAGATTTCAGTAGATTTTATTTTATTAATTATTATTTTTTTAATTCATTTAAATTTATTTTATTTTTTACTCTACATAGGTACTACTTGCATTCAATTAAAACAGGCACAATAATTACAAAATATCAGATTCTTTATTTAAAGCAATGCATGTAAACACTTAAAAATAAAGTTTTCCACTGCTGGAACAGTGCATCTTTACCATTTATCCTGTTTTAGGACGCTTTGCAGTGCATTATGTTGTATCCTGGACTTATCCTCACAAAGAATCTATAGGCAACAGAAACATAATGGGGAAAAATACATGCAGCCAAAGAATACATAGCCATCTGCCAAACCCAGGTGCTGCTCCAAAACGTGGCCACCACCTTTGCTCACCATCCACTTTGTTAGTGACAGGAATGTCTTCTCTGAAAAACAAGAAGCAGAAATGGCACACTTTTAAAAGGAAAACACCATACAAAAAACACAAACTTCTCAAAACCATAGTTGTTCTCTTACCATGAACTATCAGTCCCAGGGTGGTTGGCATGCTCATGTCTTTCCTGATGCTTCATATTGTAGTTGCCTTTAAAACACAAACACAAAATCTTAAATTCCATGAAAAATGATAACAAGCTAATTCTAAAACTAAAAAGGCAGCTAACAGTTAGCCATATAACTTGTTTAACCTAGCTAATATACAATTTTATTTTCTCAATAGGCTACTGGCCAACATTAACTACTAACACCCGAACAAAATTTCACATTAGTTAACCTAATGTTAATATAAGATAAGTGTTACTCGTTAAAAATAATTTTAATTCAGTAACTTAATTCAATAAGCTGACAAAAGTGGAAATGACAGCGCAGTTATCATAGTAAGGTCTGTAACCGCCATGCTGACAGGTAAATATTACCAGGTTAAACTGGTGTGCAAAAATCAGACAAATGCTTAGACAAATGTACATATATTTTTACCTTACTTGCTGGCCTTAATCTCTCGTAAGTTGCATCGACTCGCGGGTTCATCCCCCGGAAAACGCCGCGGCACTGCCCTGCTGCTTCAGCGTCTTCCTCGGACACGAGTGGTGCGGCGCAGCGCGACTCGACAAAAGACAATATAGAACCCATTATATATACTATATACAGTAGATGCGGACAGGAAAGTGATGCCCCGGTATATTTCTGACTTACAGATGTACTCCAAGCGCTTGCTGTGTCAGACATGAAGGACAAATGGAATTTCCAATCATTACAAGTGATGCAACACATCCAGTGTAGTCAGTCCCAAGTGTTGTGACATTGTAGACACGGTGTAGGGCAAATTGTGTCAATCCAAATATAATAAATGAGGAAAATAAAACAACCTCAATAGAACAACGCCAGTGAGGCCCTTACAGCAAACACAGTAGTATACAGCAATTTTAAAAAATGCAGTAAGTCTCTGTATGTGGGGTCTGATGTCACAGAAAATGTACAACTGCAGGTTCAATAGCTTGAAGGAGATGAGATCGAATAGGCTCAAGCAGACAAGTAGTAGGATGATTAGAAAGGATGAGTTTGGAAACTTCTGCTCAGAGAGTAAAGAGAAGGATGTGAACGAGTGTATGTTTGCTGATAAGATGTGCTTGGCAGACTGTGGTATGGAAAATTGTGCACTGATGGTTTTGATTTTATTAATGAAGAAAGTGGCGAAGTCGTCAGCTGTTAAAGTTGATGAAGGAGGAAGAGGAGGAGGACAAAGGAGGGAGAAAAATGTTTTAAAAAGCATGCGAGAGTTAGACGAAATTCTAATTTTGTTATGATAGCATGTCCTTTTAGCAGTGGAGACATTAGCTGAGAAGGAAGAGAGGAGTGACTGATACATGTTGAGGTCAATCGGATTTTTTGATTTGCGGCATAACCTTTCAGCAGCCCTGAGCTTAGAACGATGTTCGCGGAGAACATCAGGCAGCCAAGGGGCAGAAGAGGTGGTACGGGCTGGCCTGGAAGACAGGGGGCAGACAGTGTCTAACAGTAGCACTGTTAGCATCAAGCGATGAGAACTGGAAGCGAAGTGGAAACCATAGTAGATAGCTGGGAGGGTGACATGTGGAGGGGTATGTGTTGTGTCAGGAACCATGTTGAGGTTGAGAGTGAGTAGGAAGTGATCCAATGTGTGCAGTGAAGTAACCAGCACATGATCAGTGGAGCAGTGTCGTGTGTAAATAAGGTCCAATTGGTTGCCTGATTTGTGAGTAGCTCTTGAGACCAAAGGAGGCAACCAGAGTGTGGTAGTCTGCAGCCTGAGGTTTATCTAGGTGAATGTTGAAGTCTCCAAGCAAAACTAGATGAGTACCATCCTCAGGAAAGGAGGTTGAGAGTAGCATATCTAAGTCATCCAAGAAGTTACCTTGTGGTCCTGGGGGGCAATAAACAACTACAAGATGGATTTTAAAAGGGTGGGTAATAGTGCCTGAATGTGATTCAAAGGAGCTGTTAATTCCCAGAGAAGGTAAAGGAAAACATTTTCAATCATTAGTGATAAGTAGACCAGTACTTCCACCTCTGGTGTGGAGGTGTGGGAAAATGAGGAATGATTGGAAAGTGCTGCAGGTGTAGCAGTGTCCTTTGGTTTAATCCAGGCCTCTGGCAGATGACGCCGGGGTCTTCCACGTGGACGAGGGGCCTGTCTGTCCAGGTGTGTCCTATGAAATTCATTCATGAGTGAGGGGTCGAGGATGTCTTCAGCATTGAGGATCGCTCCTCTGGTCTGTACCCTCCCAATCCACCAGATACTGGAGGAGCCCTCCCCAGTGCCTGGTAAGCCTCCTCGCTGTCCACCAAGATGGGTGGGGGGCCTAGGTCACTTGCCTGCTCCTCCTCCTCCGCTCTCGGACCACCAGCCTGTTTTGAGGAGAGAAACATGAAATGTGGGAGAAATGCAATAATTAGAGGGCAATGCCAAATGAAAGGAAACTGGTGTAATTTGTTTGATAATTTGGAAGGGACCCACGTACCTGGGACTGAGTTTCTTGCCTAGGAGTCTGAGGTGAAGATCTCGGGTGGATAACCTGGGGCACTTGCTTGTGTTATAGGTGCCACCAGAAGCTGTTCTGTAGAATATGGAGGGTGGCAGCAACTCCTGAGTGACCAGAGCTGAGTGAAGAGTGGACATGTTGGATGACTTTCTTGCAGGGCTCCTGGGGGACGAACGTCCTGTCTGGGGGCATTTGGGAGGGGAGGGTTCCTGTGAATTGGCCTGGGCCAGTTCTGTCATGATGTCCCATTGAACTGGGGCCACGATTCTGGGAGAAGGGACACCTCAGGCGCATTGGGGCTTAAGCCGTCATGTTGGTGTTAGAGAGCGTCTGCCTTAGAACTGTTCTTAGAACCAGGTCAATACGTGGCGGTGAACTCAAACCGAGTGAAAAAGAGTGCCCATCAGGCTTGTCTGGGGTTAAGTCTCTTGGCAGATCGTAAGTACTCTAAGTTTTTGTGGTCGGTGAGAATAACAAACAGGTGTTCAGAGCCCTCAAGCCAGTGACGCCACTCCACTATTGCGGTTTCCCACACCATAGTTTTGCTCGGCTGAACTGAGCTTGCGGGGAAAAAAAGCACAGGGATAGAGCTTGGGAGGAGGTCCATGACGTTGCGAGAGAATGGCTCCAATGCCGGTGTTTGCGGTGTCTACCTCAACTATGAACAGATGTTCAGAATCTGGATGATGGAGAATTGGAGCAGATGTGAACCGTGATTTGAGTTCTGTGAAAGCCTCCAGAGCTGCAGTGGTCCATCTAAGATGAGAAGAATTTCTTTTGGTCATGGAAGTGAGAGGGGCCACCACCGAACTGCAGTTCCTGATAAAATGTCAATAGAAATTCGCGATCCCAAGAATCATTGTAATTCTTTGAGGGTTGCCGGTTGTGGCAAGTCAAGAACAGCTTTGACCTTTACTTTGTCCATAGCGACTCCCTCGTGACTGATGATGTAGCCCAGGAATGACATGATGGTCTGATGGAATATGCACTTCTCTGCTTTGGCGTATAACTTGTGGTCAATGAGTTGTTGTAACACTGTTCTCATATGTTGGGCATGCTCTGCGTACGAACTAGAATAGATAAGGATATCGTCGATGTAGATTATAACCCAGCGATCTAGCATGTCCCGAAAGACATCATTGATAAAAGATTGAAACCCCGAAGGACTATTAGCTAGCCCGAAGGGAATAACCAAATATTCATAGTGTCCAGTGCTGGTAGAGAGGGCCGCCTTTTACTCATCTCCTTTCTTGATGCGAATGAGGTTATAGGCAGTGCGAAGGTCTAATTTGGTAAAGTACTTGGCCTTGCAGAGTTGTTCTAAAGCTGCTGGTACTAGTGGCAGTGGATATCGGAACTTCACTGTCATGTCATTTAGACCCCGGTAATCGATGCAGGGACGCAGACCGCCGTCCTTTTCTTAACGAAGAAATAGCCAGCCGAAGCTGGTGATGTGGGTGGCCTGATGAACCCCTTCGACAGCTCCTCATTGATGTAGTACTTCATGGCGTCGGACTCAGGTTGAGATAAAGGGAAGATACGGCCCTTGATTGGTACTGCGCCTGGTAACAGTTCGATGGAGCAGTCGCTGAAGTGATGAGGTGGTAGTTCCGAAGCCCCGGATTTGCTGAAGGCCACGGCAAGATCAGAATATTCTGAGGGAAGGTTTTGAGAATGAGCAGGTTCATCCTTCAGAGTTACTGCCTGGACAGTGATTGAAGTGCTAGCGGAGGGACACTTGGTTTGGTAAGAGAATGGTCCAACCCACTGAATGATCCGACCCTCCTTCCAGGAGACGAGTGGGTTATGTTGGCGTAACCAGGGAAGTCTGACTATGATTGGATTGTGAGGTGAGGTGATGATGTAGAATCGAGTGTTCTCAGTGTGAAGGGTTCCAGTTCGTAAGTGTAAGTCCATGGTAGTGTACAGGACCCTTACTGTAACCTTCCTTCATCTAGCACCTCCACTGCCAAATGAAAGGATGTGATGTGTGGCGAGTATGGTGACCCATAAATGCTCTGCATTTAACCCCTCCAGGAACTGAGTTTAACAGACCGGAGTTTGACACCCATCCAAGTGCACACACACAGTAGTGAGTAGTGAACAAGCACACACACACACAGCCACACACATGCTATCGCTGCGGCGCCCGGGGAGCCTTGCTCAGTGCTCGGTGCCTAGCTCAAGGGTCTCACCTCAGTCGTGGTATACACTCCTGGTTATTCACTCTTCCCACCTTCAATCGGACCTGGGACTCGAACCCGAGTGAGAATGAATCAGATTATCCACCTGAATAGTGAGTTTGATGAATTGGTCCAGTGTTCTCCTCTCGTCCCGGCATGCCAGCTCTAATTGAAGCTCTAAGCTGAACACTTCACGAAAAAGCAGTTTAAGTGTGCTCTCCACCCAGTCAGTTTGTGCGGCTAGAGTGCGAAATGTTAAAGCATAGTCATATAACTGGGTCAGAGCTGCTGGATAGTGTGTTGGCAAAGTCTTCTGTAGCAGCCCATCAGCAGAGTGAGGATCCATCTGCAGTTTTATTATAATCGTGGTCGTACATGCAATCACCAGCAAACACAACAATATGGACAAGGCAAATCATAATCCAAAAACATGCATACGGTCAGGGCAGACGGCAATCATTCAATAAACAGTCAACGAGAGAATAAAGTCCAAGGGCAGGCAGAAAAGGTTCACAAGGGGAATAAACAGTCCAGAGTAATCCACGTGAAGACAAACACGGAGAAAATGCTCAGAAATCTTCACCTAGGCAAAACAAGACTTCGCAACCCGGAAGAGACTGAGAGCAGCTTAAGTAGACGCCTAATGCAGGTCAGGTGCAAGCGCAATCAGTACCAGGTACGTGAGTGTGATTTGTAGTCCAAAACGGTGGTTAGTATTCAGGAGAGGGGTCCCTCTGGCGGCGAGCGAGAGGAACAGCGGGAGTCTCATTTGTGACAGAAATCTGCTTTGTTTACTGCAGACTGGCAATCCCAGAGACCAATAGAAAAAGAAAGTAGTGTGTTAGCAGACATAGGCAAAATGCGCAGGTTGTTAGGATTGTGCTGCCTACAGTGTGTGATGCATAATTTGCGAGAGAATACAAAGAATATAATTCTAAGATTGTTAATTTATTTTGACCTAGATTTTTTTAAATATCCATTTCTTTTACAGATATATTATACAAATACCCACAATAATTACAAATGAGAATACAGCTGCAAGCAGAAACTACGGGGCCAAGCACTACAGAGGCTAAATGAGGAGCTAAGCATGGCATGGAGTATCAGACCAACTGCAGCAATAAGTAATTAAAACTCATTTTAAGATGATTTTAGTCCAAATGGCTGAAAAATTCTAAATACAGCCACTATCACTTTTGACCACAAGGATTACGATTTGCCTTGTCCATTGACCCTGCATGTACGACCATGATTATAATAAAACTGCAGATGGATCCTCACTCTGCTGACGCGTCACTACAGCTGGCACAACTGATGTCATTGACAGAGGAGCTCGTCAAGACGCTACAGAATTTACAACTGCCACCTTCGGCCCCGACGCTCACCCAGCCGAGCATAAACATCAGTGCTGCACCACAAACTTTTTGAGTACTGTCAGGGCATGGTGCCGAAGACACATACCGAGTTTTGTAAAGATACGGCAATGCGTTTGTTAAAATCTAGCATTTTTTGACAAAATTCAAAATGGCTGAACCCCCAAAATGGCTGACATGGGAAAATTGGGTATGGTTTGACTCAGCATGATGCACCGAATCTAAAGAGACCAGTTTTGAGACCATTTTTGGCAAAACCATTGAAAAGTTATGAGCAAAAAAAAAAACGTTTTTCATATCTTCTGACCAGTAGGTGGCACTGCGCCGAAACATTGCAGGTAGACTCAGGTCATGCTTGTTATAGCACACACATCAAGTTTGGTCTCAATACGCAGAATCGTTACGGAGATATAGCCTCACATCCATTTTTGCATGCTGTTCGTCAAATTCGTATGCACGTTATTCGAAAACAGTTTGACTAATCAACTTGAACTTTTTGCCAGCATGGTCTGATGATGATCTGAGCCAATTTTGGTGAAAAGCAGACAAACCGTCTAGGATGAGTTCGAAAAATAGGTTTTTTCAACAATTAAAAATAGCAAAAAAACCCTAAACCTTATGATTTTTAAATTTTGGTGTTCATTCATGAATCAGAGGAAAAAAGAATTTTGCTTCTGTGCCTTATGGTTCAAAAGTTATTAGCATAAACAACGGTGAAATTTTGAACAAGTGGTGCTGCACAAGTTAGAGACTCCAGATTTGCTGTGATTAATGCTGAGAGTGCCAAATCAGTGTGCCAACTTTCACAACTTTCCCACAAGCGGTTCTATGGGCTGCCATAGACCTTCAGAGCGGAAGAAGAAAAAGAAAAAAAAAAAAAACGCTAACGGATGCAATAGGTGCCATCGCACCTTCGGTGCTTGGCCCCTAAATATAATTAGTTACCCCTAGTCACCCCTAATATTTTTAATATTTTGGCAAAATTAGGGGTGACATCATTATAATACAGGACCTCCATCTTCATAAAGTCACATTTATCAAATCTGTGCTCAATTTCATCTGCTATAAACAAACAGGTCTGGCCTGGTGTGAGTTTCATGTTGGGTTCCACCCAGGCCACTCCTGTACCCAGCCTATTTTCAGAAGAATTTTAATTACTTACATTCAGTAGTAGAATTACAAAACATTGCGTTTGACATATGACATCATCTGCACTCTGAACAATGACTTACCTGTAAAAAAAAAAAACTTGCGAAAAGGTGAATGAATTTTTTTGCAAGTACAGCAGATGTCTGCATGAATAAATTCTAAACATGTATTTATACTTATCATGTGATCTGAAGTAGACATATGCTAGTATTCTGTAACACTATAATATCATAAACAGGCACGATATTGTTATCATGGGCACTTCAAAATAATTATTTATTACAAATTATTTGGATTTTTGAATGCATTTAAAGAATATGTTTTCCATCAACTGGTTATTTTCAAAACTTTTTACAGTTTAATCTGGACTACAACATGCCCTTGATATTGTTTGAATGTTCTGATTCTTTATTATTCAGTCACACTTTACAATAACATCCTTTATTTAACATTAGTTTGTTAGTTAACATAAACTGCCAATAAAAAATTATTTTAGGGCCGGTTTCCCGGACAGAGATTAAATCCAATCCTAGACTAAAATGGCCCTTTAAACCAGACTAAAATAAATCTGCTTTCTCTGTCATGGTTTTAAATAGTCTTAGACTTTGTCTAGACCAGAATTTAATGGGCTGATTTGCTGGAGGAAGACTAGAGCTACTTCAGGACTAAACTGAGGCTTAAATTAAACCTACAAGGAGGCAGGTTTAACTTCAGATTATGTGTTTCCAGTTTTATATATCAAAATTATTGGCATGCTTTGTAGATATGAACAAAGCCTGTGAAAATAAATCTGCACTGTTATTCATTTTGATCTTTTAATAAAATAAAATAAAATAAAATAAAATAAAATAAAATAAAATAAAATATTTAAAAAATCACAAGACCCTAATCTTTCATTAAAGTAAAATGGAAGGGATGGAAATTTTCATTATGAATTGTTTTTCTCTAATACCCACTGGCCACAATTAATGGCACCTTTTATTCAATACTTTTTCCAACCGCCATTTGACAATTTAACAGCTATGAGTCTGTCCTATAATGCCTGATGAGTTTGGAGAACACCTGACAAGAGATCAGAGGCCATTCCTTCATACAGAATCAGATTCCCAGCTCCATGATAAACTCTCTCCTCTTCAGTTTTCTATAGGGTTCAGGTCAGGGAACTGGGACGACCGTGGCAGAACCTTCGTTTTGTGCTCAGTGACACATTTTTGTGTTGATCCAACCATGGCCAATTATAAGGCTTTCTGACCCCAAGACTCAACTATTTTCTGCAATTTTCAGCTGTGATCCTTGGAGAGTCTTTTGCCATCTTCATCACGCTGCATTTAGACAATACAAACACAGACAATATACTGTAGACAGATTTGTAATATTTCCTGTTGATTGGAACTCTTTAATTATTGTCCTAATGGAAATAAAAATGTTCAATGCTTTTGCTCTTTTCTTCATGAATTTATTGACTTTCTATTTTGTGCTATTTTCTTGACTTAATAGTTTCCGAAGCTCAACAATCTGTTGCTGCACATCAGAACTATATTCTTTGTTTGTTTGTTTGTTTTTCTCATTGTGATGAATGATAACAGGGAATTTGAACTTTGTTCCTTCATATTTATATTTCTGTGAAACAGGAAACCTTTGATCAAACCAGATCTCTCTCTCTCTCTCTCTCTCTCTCTCTCTCTCTCTCTCTCTCTCTCTCTAAAACAGCTGCTTCATAGATAATATAACAAATTATAAAAATAAAAATGTTGCAAAACTGATAACAAGAATTTGTTGCAAAGATATTTCTAGGCATTCATTTCTTTTATCTGACACCTGATGTGAGCCGTTTACTTTGCTTGCTTTAAACAGTTTTCTCTTGTTCAATAATGTGTTTTTGTTGTTGTTGTTTTATTGCAGTCTTTTTCCCACTGCTGTTGTTTTTCTTGGATTTGCTTCTCAGTTCCATACTTAGCAGTTAGGCTGCTAAACTGAAATCACACCAAAAGAGTCTGATGCTTTAGGAAGGAAACAAACAAGTCTTAATGTCAAGTGAATATCAATGACAGAACAACTGTCAAAAACAAAATACTTCACTGAAAAGTCTGGTTTTGGGAATATGTAGGGTGTTTTTGCTCAAGAACTGTTGAAACTGATTTTTATTTATTTATTTATTTATTTATTTATTTATTTATTAAACCTTGCAAGTAAAGGACATAAGTCCATGCTTTTTATAAAAATATTGTTTTTTTTTTTCAGTCTTACTGACTTAACAAGCCAATTAATGGTAATCTTTGTTTTATTTAAAATATGTTGGTTCTCAACTAAATGTAGCTCTACCAGGAAAATACAGTGTTTCTGATTTTTTTTTAATTTTTTTTATTGTTATTTATTTATTTATTTTCAGGTTTATTTGACAGGGACAATGCACATCAATAATACATAAATGTACAATGTGCCAGAATGAGCCAGAAGGCTATTTTGCATCTGCAGTCTTTGGACTGATGGTAAAAGTGTCACTCTAAAAATATAAAACAATTAATTAATACATAATAAATACATACTTCAAAATACATATAGAATTTACACCATTACTAAAAAATTTACATCCACTTAAAAATTATACTATACCTAGAACCAACAGATCAATACCATTTCACTCAAACACATGCACAATCCAACTCTCAGACAAAATAACCAACGTATCACTAATCCATAATATTCATATATGCAGGCAAAAACAATGTAAGCATACATACAAGCAGTGTTGGGGAGTAACTAGTTACATGTAACGGAATTACGTAATTTAATTACAAAATAAATGTGATTGTAATTAGTTACAGTTACTGAGAAAAAAATGTGTAATTAAATTACAGTTACTTTTGAAAATGTTAATGATTACAAAGGGGGTTACACACACACCCACATTCAGATTTAACTGACTTCTTTCATGAACTGCATTGACTGCTCTAAAATGAGACACAAGTGTTTCAGGAGTTTAGGACACGGAATAGGACACATCCTCATTTGATAACCGTTTTATTTCCTATTTTGGTTTATGCATATACTTTATTTTTTAAGATT
The DNA here is from genome assembly GCA_036247105.1 of Cirrhinus mrigala. Classification (NCBI taxonomy): domain Eukaryota; kingdom Metazoa; phylum Chordata; class Actinopteri; order Cypriniformes; family Cyprinidae; genus Cirrhinus; species Cirrhinus mrigala. The sequence continues at coordinate 2,302,292 of CM070012.1, forward strand.
AATTGTTTTTTGTTTTTTTCCAAGGCATTGTAAGATGGCAGTGTTTCCTGTCATAACTATGCAAACATTTGATTTCAAAACCAGCATCATAGATATTAAACTATTTCTTGTTATGATTTCAAATCCGCATTTAACCTCAGAATGATCTCAAAGTAAATAAGAGGTGTTAAGTCTGAATTTGTGGTGGCTGTGCTTTAAATTAAATTATTACACGGCTCTGTGGAATGCTTGATTCTGATTGGTCAGTCATGACATTTCAAGGTATGTTATTCCCTGATAACAACTGGTAAAAGCTAATAACACAGACTCATCCGGGCAACTTAAGTCGCCGCTATACTTGATACTTTTTCTTGGTAGAAGCTTTGCGTTTGGTTAGCTAATAAAATATTAAAACTCAATTTATTATTATGTGTACAATTTCTTAATTCTCTCATCCTGGTCTCGAGGACCCGCTCTATTGTTTCATATAAACACAGCTGCCATTTTGTTTTGTACACTCTAATGGATTGTAAGATAACTACCAAACTAGTATTGTAAATACTAGTACTAAATTATGTGCTGAAATGTTGTGTAATTAAAGTGGTACGACTGCAACGTATCCCTTAAATGTCAGTCTAGTTTGAACTTGCCACTTGCTAGCAACTGATTTCTTCATGGAAGCTGTGCGTTCAAATATTTCAACCCAGCTCAGTGTTTCGTGTTCTAATTATTTCTTTTTGTGGTAAACAGCTGTGTAATAAGTTGGATAATGTACATCCAGCCAGCTGTTATCGCAAAATAAAGATGTATGTTATCCCTTACTTATTATAATCTTAATTCAAGTGATAAAGGATTTTGAAAGTCTGACAGTGTTGAGTGTTATGTAAGGTTAATTCTGCCTGGTTTAAATGTTTCAAAATGATTAACAGTTGAAATTATTAGAAATTTAGAAAAGAAATCAAATGTAATAAGTTACACTACTTTAAGTAATTAAAAAGTTACACTACTTATTACATTTTAAATAGAGTAACTTGTAACTTGTATTCAGACCCCCTTAAATGTTTCACTCTTTGTTATATTGCAGCCATTTGCTAAAATCATTTAAGTTGCTTTTTTTTTTTCTCATTAATGTACACACAGCACCCCATATTGACAGAAAAACACAGAATTGTTGACATTTTTGCAGATTTATTAAAAAAGAAAAACTGATATATCACATGGTCCTAAGTATTCAGACCCTTTGATGTGACACTCATATATTTAACTCAGGTGTTGTCCATTTCTTCTGATCATCCTTGAGATGGTTCTACACCTTAATTTGAGTCCAGCTGTGTTTGATTATACTGATTGGACTTGATTAGGAAAGCCACACACCTGTCTATATAAGACCTTACAGCTCACAGTGCATGTCAGAGCAAATGAGAATCATGAGGTCAAAGGAGCTGCCTGAAGAGCTCAGAGACAAAATTGTGGCAAGGCACAGATCTGGCCAAGGTTACAAAAAAATTTCTGCTGCACTTAAGGTTCCTAAGAGCACAGTGGCCTCGATAATCCTTAAATGGAAGACGTTTGGGAGGACCAGAACCCTTCCTAGAGCTGAGCTATCGGGGGAGAAGAGCCTTGGTGAGAGAGGTAAAGAAGAACCCAAAGATCACTGTGGCTGAGCTCCAGAGATGCAGTCGGGAGATGGGAGAAAGTTGTAGAAAGTCAACCATCACTGCAGCCCTCCACCAGTCAGGGCTTTATGGCAGAGTGGGCCGACGGAAGCCTCACCTCAGTGCAAGACACATGAAAGCCCGCATGGAGTTTGTTAAAAAACACCTGAAGGACTCCAAGATGGTGAGAAATAAGATTCTTTGGTCTGATGAGACCAAGATAGAACTTTTTGGCCTTAATTCCAAGCGGTATGTGTGGAGAAAACCAGGCACTGCTCATCACCTGTCTAATACAGTCCCAACAGTGAAGCATGGTGGTGGCAGCATCATGCTGTGGGGGTGTTTTTCAGCTGCAGGAACAGGACGACTGGTTGCAATCGAGGGAAAGATGAATGCGGCCAAGTACAGGGATATCCTGGATGAAAACCTTCTCCAGAGTGCTCAGGACCTCAGACTGGGCCGAAGGTTTACCTTCCAACAAGACAATGACCCTAAGCACACAGCTAAAATAATAGAATGGCTTCACAACAACTCCGTGACTGTTCTTGAATGGCCCAGCCGGAGCCCTGACTTAAACCCAATTGAGCATCTCTTGAGAGACCTAAAAATGGCTGTCCACCAACATTCACCATCCAACCTGACAGAACTGGAGAGGATCTGCAAGGAGGAATGGCAGAGGATCCCCAAATCCAGATGTGAAAAACTTGTTGCATCTTTCCCAAAAAGACTCATGGCTGTATTAGATCAAAAGGGTGCTTCTACTAAATACTGAGCAAAGGGTCTGAATACTTAGGACCATGTGATTATTTCAGTTTTTCTTTTTTAATAAATCTGCAAAAATGTCAACAATTCTGTGTTTTTCTGTCAATATGGGGTGCTGTGTGTACATTAATGAGAAAAAAATGAACTTAAATGATTCTAGCAAATGGCTGCAATATAACAAAGAGTGAAAAATTTAAGGGGGTCTGAATACTTTCCGTACCCACTGTAGGTATTAAATTTTGTAATGTAAGTTGGGATGGAGTTCCACTCCTGAGCAGCTCTAACTGAAAACACTCTTTGACTAAATACACTTTTTCTTAAAAGGGCATATCTAAAATTTGCCAAGTTGAACTTAATGTCATTGCAAACCTTCTTAAGATGCGATCTAAAAGTACGATTGCTATCAATATATACTGTCACGGAGGCTGGACGAGAAATGAATGATCGAGAGTAGTCCCTTTGTAGCGTGACGGAAAAACCCAAACGCGGACGTGCGCGAATGAGCAGGTAATCACACAGTTGGTCTGAGAACGCTCCGAAAAGGAGTAGAGATTTCCACCAAGAAATCTGCGTTCTCACACGCACACAAACAGGTAAATAAGCGCTCCGAAGAGCAGAGAGTTGTACTCACGTGAGTTGAGCTGGAAACGGGACCTGACGAGGAGTCAAACATGAACTCAATGTCTGGTGCTGGATAGACACCTACTTCCTGCTTAAGTACCTGCGTGAGGTTACTTCCGGGTCCTCGTGACCTCACGTGACTCGGTGCGTGTGACAGTACCCCCCCCTCCAGGACCGGCACCAGACGGTCCCGGAACGGAGGATACCCGACGACGGTAGTCCTGGATGAGGGCTGGATCCAGAATGAACCGCCCGGGAACCCAAGACCGCTCCTCCGGACCGTAGCCCTCCCAGTCAACGAGATACTGGGTGCCACGGCCCCGAGGACGCGAATCAAGGATTCGCCGGACGGTGTAAGCAGGACCACCGTCAATGATCCGGGGCGGAGGTGGGGCAGGAACCTGGGGAGACAGAGGAGAGAAGAACACATGTTTGAGTTGGGACTGGTGGAAAACAGGATGGATCCGGAGGGATTTGGGCAGCAGGAGCCTGAAGGTGACAGGGTTTAACCGATGAGTGATCTTGAAGGGTCCGATGAAGCGGGCAGTGAGTTTTCTAGAGTCTGTTTTAAGGTTGATATTGCGGGTGGATAAATAAACCCTGTCACCCACATGGAACAATCGTCCCGGGGGGTGCCGGCGGCGATGTTGAGTGGTGTAACGAGTGTTGGCTTTCTGGATGGCGGTGCGAGCATGGTTCCAGAGCCGCCGGCACCGGCGGACCAACTGTTGGGCAGATGGGACCTCAACCTCCGGTTCCTGATGTTCGAACACCGGAGGTTGAAACCCATAGCATACCTCGAATGGGCTCAGATTGGTAGCGGAGGAAGTGTGGATGTTGTTAGAAAGTTCAGCCCACACGAGGTAGCGAGCCCAGGAGCGCTGATGCTCGCCGGCAAAGCATCGGAGGAAGCACTCCAGCTGTTGGTTGGCCCGCTCCGTCTGACCGTTAGTCTGTGGGTGGAATCCGGACGACAGACTAGAGGTGGTCCCGATCAGACGGCAGAAGGCCTGCCAGAACTTGGCCGTGAACTGGGGCCCTCTGTCCGAGACGATGTCCTTGGGGAACCCATGCAGGCGGACTACGTGTTCGAGTATGAGCTCCGCGGTGGTCTTGGCAGAGGGGAGTCCGGTGAGAGCCACCAGATGCACAGCCTTGGAGAACCGATCCACAATGGTCAGGATGGTGTTCTTCCCTTGAGATTCGGGGAGTCGATGGAAATATGAGACCAGGGACGTTTGGGGATGGGGAGGGGCTGCAGCTCGCTGGTGGATGGGGTGTTAGTGGTCTTGGAGCGAGCGCAGATGTTACATGCCTGGACGTACTGTTGTACGTCTCTCCTCAACGTCCTCCACCAAAACGCCCTGGTGATAAAGTTGATGGCCTTCTGGACTCCCGGGTGTCCTGCCAGAGTGGAATCGTGCCCCCACTGGAGAACTTCTTGGCGCAAGGTGTCAGGTACGAAGAGACGTCCAGTGGGAGTATCCGGAGGAGGTGGATTTTGGCTGTGGCTCTGGCGGACTCTCTCTTCTAACCCCCACCGGAGGGGAGCCAAGATGACGTGGGATGGCAGGACAGACGCGGCCTCCGAGGTGGTGGAGTCTCGCTGGTGTTGACGGGAGATGGCGTCTGCTTTGCTGTTCTTCGAACCGGGCCGGTAGGATAGTTGGAAATTAAAATGTTCGAAGAACAGGGCCCACCGCGCCTGCCTGGGGTTAAGCTGTTTGGTCTGGCGGATGACGGTGAGGTTCTGGTGGTCGGTCCAGACGGTGAATGGGTCGCCGCCGCCCTGGAGCCAGTGACGCCATTCCTCTAAAGCCCACTTGATGGCCAATAGTTCACGGTCCCCTACCCCATAACGCTGCTGAGTGGAATTGAATTTTCTAGAGAAAAAACTACATGGGTGTAGTTTCCCGTCTGGACCACGTTGTGAGAGGACGGCTCCTACGCCCACATCGGAGGCGTCCACCTCAACAACGAAGGGTTTGTCCGGGTTGGGGTGGGTGAGGACTGGAGCGGTGGTGAACAGGTGGCACAGAGTCTTGAAGGCTTGGATGGCTTCGGGGGTGAGGCAAAAAGTTCCGTGCGAGGGTTTGGTGAGAGCAGTGAGGGGTGCTGCAGTTGCGCTGAAGCCCTGGATGAATCGCCTGTAGAAGTTGGCGAACCCCAGAAAACGTTGTAGCTGTTTAAGCGACGTGGGTAGGGGCCACGAGCACACAGCCTCCAGCTTCTGAGGATCCATGGCCACACCCTGAGACGAGATGACAAAACCGAGGAATGTGGTGGAGTGCTGGTGAAAAGCACATTTTTCCAACTTGCAGTACAACTGATGGGCCAGCAACCTCCGCAGCACTGCTCGGACATGCTGGGTGTGTTCCTCCAGAGTCTTAGAATATATGAGGATATCATCCAGATATGCATAGCACCAGCGACCCAGCATGTCCCGGAGAACGTCGTTGATGAGTTGTTGAAATGCAGACGGACTGTTGCACAGACCAAACGGCATAACGAGGGTCTCGTAGTGACCGGTGGGTGTTATGAAGGCCGTTTTCCACTCATCGCCCCCTCTGATGCGGACCAAGTTGTAAGCGCTCCGTAAGTCCAGGTTCGTGAAGAAGCGGGCACCAGAGAGGGCGTCCAGGGCGGTGTTAGTAAGGGGGAGTGGATGACGGTTCTTGATGGTGATTTGGTTAAGCCCCCGATAATCCACACAGGGACGAAGACCCCCGTCCTTCTTCTTGACGAAGAAAAACCCCGCGGCCGCCGGGGAGCGGGAAGGGCGAATAGTGCCGGCCCGGAGCCCTTCCGCTACGTACTCCTCCATCGCCTGATGTTCAGTGGCAGACAAGGAATACAGGCGGCCGCGAGGGGGCACCGCGCCCGGCACGAGGTCAATGGCGAGGTCGTAGGGGCGACGAGGTGGAAGTTGGGTAGCGCGGCGTTTGCTGAAGACCTCGGCCAGGTCACGATACGGGACAGGGATCTCCTCCCGGTTGACATCGGAGGCCTCGGACTCCCCTGAACACGTCCCAACCGGCGCCCGGAGACAGAGCTCCTGACAGGTCGCCCCCCAGTGGATGATTTTATTGTTGGTCCAGGAGATGAAGGGATCGTGAGTGATGAGCCAGGGATGTCCCAGGATGACGGATGGTGAGGTGATCTTGGTGACATACAGTAGAATCTTTTCAGTGTGGTTGTCGATGGTGAGAAGGATTTCCTTGGTGCGACGGATGACAGGGCTGAAGTTGAGGGGATGACCGTCAATGGCGGTGATGGTTAGCGGTTGGGATAACACCTCAGTCTCAATCCCCAACTGGGCGGCATAATCCTGATCGATAAAGTTCCCAGCCGCACCTGAGTCAACAAGTGCGGTGGTCACGATCCGTTGGTGGCCCACGAGGATTGATACCTGAAGGAGCATCCGGGATTCGGCGGGACAGGATTTCTTCGTCACCGGACCAGGTAAAGACCTCCCCCTCTCTACCTGGTCTGGCCGTTTCCCGGACGAAGAGGGCAGATCGCTCGATGGTGTTCTGGGGAGGCGCAATAGGCGCATAAACCTTCGCGGTAGCGTCTGGCCCTCTCTGCAGCCGACAGGGAGGTGCGGCCTATTTGCATGGGCTCCCCGGCTCTGGTTGAGTGGGCCTCTGAGGTGATAGGTGGAGGAGGAGAGGGCGCAGCGACAGCGTAGGTGACGGCTGAATCCAGGGTCCTGGTGCGGGGGGTGGTGCCTGTGGAAGAACGAAAAACAGGATTAGTGCGGTGTGAAGAGTGACGCATTCTCTGATCGACCCGGAGGGCCAGCTGGATCATGCCCTCCAGGGTTTCGGGAAGCTCCCGCACAGCCAGCTCGTCCTTGAGTCTGATGGAAAGTCCCTCATAATAGGCTGTGCGGAGAGCGGCGTCACTCCAAGTTGTTTGGACTGACAGGGTGCGAAACTCGGTGGTGTATCGGCTGACGCTGCGTTCTCCTTGTTTAAGATGGTAAAGACGTGAGTCTACCTCCACCTCGCTCTCAGGGTGCTGGAAGGCGGCCTTGAGCTGGGCGGTGAACGCAGAGTAAGAATGGGCGGATTCTCCGTTGGCCTTCAAGACCGCCGTAGCCCACTCGGCTGCCTGCCCGGTGAGAAGTGAGATGAGCAAAGCGATCCGGCTGCGGTCTGTGGGGTAACGGGACGGCTGGAACTCAAAAATGAGAGAGAGATTAGTGAGAAAAACTTCACACCGGGCACCGGATCCATCCCACTTATCCGGGAGTGAAATCTTGGGTGATTGGGCGGGGCGGACTGGTTCCGCGGGGGCGATCTGAGCAGCAGCCAGGTCATCATAGTCCGCTTGCAGGGTGGTGAGATCCGATTGGAGAGCCCCGCACTCCGCCCAAAGACCGGCGGTCTCGGCACGAAGCGCGGTAACCTCCGCTCGAAGTCCCACCATCTCCTGCCTCAGACTCATGATTTCCGCGGTCTGCTGCTGGATCACACCCCACAGTTGCTCCCAATCCGCCGGGACCATTTCGGGACCAGACATTCTGTTACGGAGGCTGGACGAGAAATGAATGATCGAGAGTAGTCCCTTTGTAGCGTGACGGAAAAACCCAAACGCGGACGTGCGCGAATGAGCAGGTAATCACGCAGTTGGTCTGAGAACGCTCCGAAAAGGAGTAGAGATTTCCACCAAGAAATCCGCGTTCTCACACGCACACAAACAGGTAAATAAGCGCTCCGAAGAGCAGAGAGTTGTACTCACGTGAGTTGAGCTGGAAACGGGACCTGACGAGGAGTCAAACATGAACTCAATGTCTGGTGCTGGATAGACACCTACTTCCTGCTTAAGTACCTGCGTGAGGTTACTTCCGGGTCCTCGTGACCTCACGTGACTCGGTGCGTGTGACATATACACCCAGATATTTAAAATCTGAGATGACTTTCCAGCTTTTAGATTTACTGGAAAACATACATACGATAAATTTTCGATAGATTTAGTTGTAAGCAATTATGTTTTAGCCATTCTGTGATCTTTTTACATTGAGTTTGTGAACTGAGCAGCTTGAGCTGCACTGCTAGCATGTACAGAAATTACTGTCATCAGTATACATCTGGCTGTTAGTATTTAGACAAACGTTTGGCAAATCAGTTACGTACAGAGAAAATAAAAGTGGGCCCAAGATCGAACCTCGTGGGGACACCTGCTGACAAAGAAACAACACTTGACTGATGATTCTTGACTCTAACCATCGGAGTCCGATGTGTTAAATGTGATTCTACCCATTTAATGGTATATCTACAGAAAAAATAAATACAAGAGAATTCCATGATTAATGGTATCGAAGGCATTTTTTTTTAATCTAAAAAACGGCACCAACAGCCCCTCCTTGATCCAACACTGTAGAAAAAGGAAATGCATATTTTCCAGTTTACGTACCATTCTGAGTCTCAAATACTAAAAAATGCTCTTTTCTTGAAACAACATAAAAACCATTGTCAGACCAACAAAATTGCCTCAAATGTTGTCCCAACTAGTCAAAGAATTTCATATTGTTGAAATGTTAAGGCTTTGTGAGTAGGCTTGCAAAGGGGTGGAAAATTTCTGATAAATTTCCGAAAATGTCCCAAAAATCCCAGGAAGATTCCAAAAAGCCCGGAAAGTTTCCAAATTTCTGGAAGGTTTCCAAAATTTACTGGAAATTTTCCACCTTTTTGCAACCCTATTTGTGAGTTCCCAGCATGCACTGCAGCATGAATAAATTATGCAATTACTGTTATTTGTTGCACTGTGATGTAAAGAACTCATCTTTTGTTGATTGCAACCATACTTAAGGTTTGTTTGTCTAGAGGCCTGTTTGAACATACTCTAGGCCTTTTGACCTAGTGTTGCCTCCTGCTTTTTCTATTATATTCAGAAGGAATTAGCTTTAGCTACCCTTAGTTCTGATTTCATAATTTCATAAAAATATATCACTGCTTACATTAGATTTAACTGCAACCTTTAGGGCCATATCCCGTTTTTTAATTCAATTTAAGATGTTTATGTTCATCCAAGGAAATGGTGTTCTTATTCTTCAAATTCAAATTCATCAATTAAGCTCATCAGTTTATCTCTAAATCTTTTGCTGTCTTCTTTTAGTGACTTTCCTAAAAGCACAGTCTCCCAATTAATGCTCTAAGCAGCACTTATAAATTGGCCTTGCATATTTTTGGGGATATTTAAAGATGCTGATCTTGGACAAATGGATTTAAAAGGTTTATTGGTGAGCTTCCTTGCTATCAGCGTCAAACTATGATCTGATAGTCCAGTCAACATATTAAAGGATTTGACAATTTTGGTCTAGTTACTAAATATCAGATCTGTTCTTGATTTTTTATTTTGCATGGGCCCGTTTATCAGTTGTGTAAGATCATTAGTGATCTGTTTTAACGTTTTTCTTGACGATTTTTCCTCACAATTAATGGTAAAATCTCCCATGATTAGTCGTATTAAGTGCAAACAAACAAGTGCAGCCATAATCAAAGTAGGCTACTCTCTCGATATTCAAAGTGCAAACAGAGACCAAATTTTTCAAGCATAATACAGAGTTAAAGACAATACTACACAATCTATTATAGCCTACATATTAATAACAGCCCAGATATGTTATGTAGCCTAATTTACGCGCATTGGGGAGTCGCTCTGTAAACGCGGGGTATTAAAATTGCGTTTGAAAGCGCGCGCGTTTGACTTTCGGTTTCGTTTTACAAGAATGCATGATCGCCTCAGTCCTCTTTAAATTTCATATGAAAACGGCGGCAGACTCCTCTCCGTCTTTCAGTGCGTCCTTTAATCCGCAGACCGCGGCGGCGCAGAGCGAGAAACAGAGGACAAGGTGTGTGTTTATCGATGGATTGTTAGAATATCTGCACTGTAAAATGTAATTAGTTGACTTTACTTGTAAAACGTGTGGAAACTGATTACCTTAAAAAAACTAAGTAAAGCGAAATAGGAATAGTATGTTGTACTGACAAATGCTTACTTAGTATAGTTTACTTACACAAGAGTTGTAGTAACTAACAAAAAACTGTTGAGAGTACTTGATTCTTTACTTCAGGTTTACTCTTGACTTAGTATAGCTACTCACTGACTCCCAGAGTGCATTGCGACATGAATAAATTATGCAATTGCTTTGCTTTACTGTTGTTGTTTGTATTTGCCAATTTCATTTGCTGTCTTGTGTCAGTAGTAGCACAACAAAAAAAGCTCATAAAATGGTTATTGATAGTTAACAAAAATAAATAAAATTGAGTTTTTACCATTGTTGTGATTCACATGCTGAATGTTGAAGTCTGTGTATGACTCACGCACATTACCCCAGATATTAAAAGATTATATCAACACAGTTAAAAGCTTCTTATAGTGTTTATTAAAAAAAAAGAAATAATTAATCAGCATGAAAAACACTCAACCTAATGATTTAAGTAGAATATAGATCACCTTCTAAAAGCAATTTGTTTATTGCTTTTCTTTCTTTGAAATCAAAGAACTCTGATTTCATCCTGCATTGTTGCAACAACAGAAAAAAAACTATAGTAATATAAAAAAAAAGTTCCAAGTGCCCAACCAAAAGTAACACTATTCACTATAATGGTGAGCATTAAAAAAAAAAAAAAAAAAAACCTTTTCAGGAAAATCAACATTAATTTATGAACTCAGCTTATGTGATGTTCTCTCAAATATTTCAGTTGTATTGAAAATTCAACATTCAAGATGACTTTGGGAAATGAGTGAATTCAAGTAGTGAAAGAAAGATGTGAGTGAAAAGTCTACTAAAAATTGCCCCATCTCAAAAACTTTCTTTTCTTCTTCTTCTGTTGTCATGTTGCACATTAGCAACATATTAGTACACTGCTGCCTCTGACTGGTTTATTAATGTCATTGGTTTCTTTGTGGATACTTGAATATTTTAAGTAAATATCACTCAGAGCAAGTAAGTAAATTGTTTTATTTGCCTTGAAAGTAGCTGTAACTTAATAAAACCTAGTAAGTATAGTAACTAAGTAAAGATAACTAATTGTAACTAAGTAAGGTAAACTATTGGGTTTTACAGTGTACATGCATGTGGCAAAGAGGTTCGCATACTTGAGCTAAAGAAATGCAACTAGAAATGTAATTTATATCCTCACTGGGGGCTGAGCCCCCCTATAATGAAAAACCTGGAATCGGGGGACACAAACGCTATTTAAAAAAAGTGACCACAGTGGAAATTACGCCCCGGGGCACAACACTTTTTAAATTTCTCAGTTTGTGTAAACCCACGTGGAGCTCAGAGTATAATTTTTTATCCAATTTCACAATTGTCTAGTACAAATATGTCGCTTTGTTTCATAATTACAGTGTATACGTTTTTCGTCATTTACCTCAAAAGGAAGGAAGTGAAATGTGGCAACCTTGTAAGGTGTGCGGGGCACGTTGTAACATGACCATATGACAGCTTAAAATGTCATCTGAACTAAATGAAAAAAATATGCAAGACAGACTAAAATATTTTGTCAATAAAATACAATTATTAACGAATTTTTAAATAAGATAATAGCGTTTTTTAAAAAACTAAAAATAATCTAATTTTGTAGTTTGAAAATGAACACCGCAACCATGCTTGGGACGGCCCTGATGGCGAAACACAGCTATATAGTATATTTCAAAACAATGTGCGCAAATGAAGAAATACATTCAGACCTTCAGAAAACCCTCCCTTCCTTCCACACGCCCCTCTCATAGAACACCAGACACATAAACGAGCCTAAATACTTTACATTTCTTAAAATAATACTTTCCGAGCATTAAACATTGATTGTCAGTTTTTATTCAACTGTTTCTTGTGGTTTCTCGTTAAAACCCATAGAAGTAAATGGTGTAAATTACATCGCTAATGTCATAAAATATAGTTTAATATAGCGGGGCAGATTGCAACGCAATGTTACAACTTTCCCCATTTGCGCAACTAGTCTTTAAAACCAGTTAGTGTCATCTACTAGATCCAGCGAACCATTAATGAACTATCTAAACTGATAAATAACAGGTTGGAGATTAAAATAGTAGCAGATTTGTCTCATTTTAATGAATACTAAAAACTGAGATGAAAAATTTACTTCAGCCAGAAATTTACTTTTACTGTGGTAAAATAAATATTCAGCGATATCTTCAAAAGGCTTTTGAATTTTGGCGCATTTTTTCTCTATACAGTGTTGCTATGGGAACTAGTAAATACTGTAAATTTGGTTATGCCAGCATACGTGGAAATACTTAAACCACTTGCACTCAAAAAGTGTTGCAGCCTAAACTTAAACTTTATGCAATTCAATTATATACAAATATTCCATTTAGATTACATAGTTTTAATTTAAACAAATCAATTAAACTTAATGTGATTCATTTGCATCAGTCATGCGTGAATGAAACAGGTAAACTATGTAATGCTTCCTAGTGTTATACAAACCCTGCTCAGTGTTCATGTGTTTCCCTACTACACAGTGTTCAAGTAGCATTGACACAGTGTTGGAGTTAAGGAGATAATTATGTGATGATTGACCAATAATGATGAACCTGTGGTTTACAATCAGAATCATCAAAGGAAAGAGAAACATAAGAATCAGTCACAGCCAAAGATAAAATTAACTTAAATAAATGAAGACATTAAATCTCTGATTAAACAACTCATCAAAAAACATTACAGTTTGATTTCTGTCATATCTGCAAAAATTCTTTGAGAACATCTAAACAGAGGTTTAGATGTTTTATTTAAAAAAAAAAAAAAAAAAAAAAGTTTCATTTGAGCTCACCATCATGGCGATCAGGGTTTACTTTATTTGGGCTCTTGACCCTTCACTTATTTTAATATTAAATTTTTTTTTTTTTTTTTTTTTGGATTGTTGTAATTGTGTTTGTAGAGCACAATTTCTATAACACACACACACACACACACAAAAAAAAGTCTTTTTAAATGTCCTTGGTTAATTATTTTTGATGGTATAATCATCATCCAGTGGCCTGATTCACTGATCTCATTCAGTGGTTTATCTATTAGTTTCATGATATTTACAATAGCTATGAACTGTTACTATTACTATCTTAAAATCTCCAGCTTTACTTGGACACACACAGACATCAAAAATCAGCATATGAATCTCTACAATGGTGTAATTCAAAAGATGCATGCTGGGAGTCATGCGTGAGTTTTGTACTCTGCTGCTACCCAGCATGCAGTTGTTTAATGTCACCATTTTCGAGACTCATATGCTGATTCTTGATGTCTGTGTGTGTCTAAGAGATGCCGTAGATTTCAATGTTTAGTGCAAAAGCTGAATATCCATAATAGTTCATACATCTATTGTATAAATATAATAATCAGGCCACTAGATAATGATTACACCACCAATAATAATTAACCAAGAACACTTAAACAGACTTCTTTTCTTGTCTTTTTTTTTTTTTTTGGCTATAATCATAGACTGTAAAAAACATGGACGTAGTGTCCGTGACGTCACCCGTAGGTTTCTGAAGAGCATTTTTGAAGCTCTCAGTGGGTGAGAGTCAGCCATCGGCATCTTGGAATCGCATCACTGCACGTCATTCCCGGATAATCGAAAATGGGCAAAGAGGCGGGACGCGGGTGGAGCTGGTTGCTGAAACCACACACACCTAGCGCGACGGTGGTGACAGCAGCGGCAATTCACCTGTCACTCAAGTGGCCACGCCCTAAATTATGCAGAACTTTAAGGCTTAATATAAATTAAACAGATGCGTTATAAAAAAAAAATCACCTCCCTCAAAGTTGACATGAAGGGCAAAATTAGCTATATAGACCAAAACCACTTTTTGTACCAGGCTGTAAACATGTTTTTTTTCTGCTGTAAGGTTGGGCATTTTAACATGGGGAGTCTATGAGATTGACTCCCTCTTGCAGCCAGCCTCTAGATTCTTGTGTTTCTCTTTCCTTCGCTGATTCTGCTTATAAACAACAGGTGTTCATCATTATTGGTCAATCATCACATAATTATCTCCTTAACTCCAACACTCTGTCAATACTACTTGAACACTGTGTAGTAGGGAAACACATGAACACTGAACAGGGTTTGTTTAACACTGGGAACTATTACATAAACTTTACCTGTTTCATTCACGTATGACCGATGCATTTGAATCCCATTAAGTTGAAGTGATTTGTTTAAATTAAAGCTATGTAATCTAAATGCATGGAAAATTTGTATGTAACTGAATTACATAAACTTTAAGTTTAGGCTGCAACATTTTTTTGAGTGGTTACAACTAACCCCGCGTTAGTTTGTGCCCCGCGCACTCATACAACCTTCAAATGCAATCCTGTTTAGTTTGAATAATCACATTATTATTAAACATCATTTAACATTGTTTAATTGCAGTAGTGTGTCTGTGTCATTTAGTGACAAGCACCACATACTTAGGGTAGCTTGCAAACTGTGGGACTGAATGTGGACGTGAAACTTAGACTTAAGCAATAACATTAATTATCTGTTATGTATAACACCGAAATGGTTTGAATTAAGCTCTACATATCTCTCCAACATGTTACGTGTTGGTCTCTCTGTGTTTTAGGAAACATAAGACACTCATGCGTCGCTTATGCACCATCAAACATGATTCATAACAATGTATCTTCATCTTTCCTGATTCAGATGGCGACAAAGCTCAAAAATCACCATGATTTGCATTTCTGTAGTTCATGTTCCGTTTAATTACACTTGTTCTTGTACCAGTGAGCTTGATAGTGATATTCTTTGATGCTTTCTAGAGGGTTTGTCAGGCCTGCAGAGATTGGAACAATAAAACCGCAGTGCTCAACTGTTTCCAGTTCCTCCATGGTGTAGTCTCCACCATTAGACCGATCAACAAATGTTGCATCTGCTGTTTTTCTTACTTAGGATATTTTATTGTTTTCCAGTGCACATAAACATTCTTAAATCAAAACACATTTACTTAAGAAGAAAAATCAACATAAGACAAAAAGTAAAAAAAAAAAAAAAAAAAAAAAAATCCAGGACAGTAATGTCACATGTTAATGTTAAAATGTTACAAAAAAAAATTAACCCACAACAGTGCCCACAGTTAAAGCATCACTTATGTAGTTTGCGTCATTTTTATTATTGAGCAGGTATCAGCCTTTTTCTAAAATATTTGTAATGTGTCTAATGTCTTTCAACATGTCAGTATTTGAAATATTTGCACTCACTGACAGTCTCTGCTGTGAATGACGTAATTAGTCTGCCCTCTGCTGGAGAAAGCATGTGAACAGATTGCAAACAAGCATAATGCATGGACATGTTAAGAAGAATACTTGTCCCTACATAGTAAATCAAGCCAAAAATATTTTCAAAGTGACATTAAATCCTAATCTAATCATGACAAACTATATATCGTTGGAAAGGTCCGAGACTCCTGAATATAT
Source organism: Cirrhinus mrigala (assembly GCA_036247105.1). Taxonomy (NCBI): domain Eukaryota; kingdom Metazoa; phylum Chordata; class Actinopteri; order Cypriniformes; family Cyprinidae; genus Cirrhinus; species Cirrhinus mrigala. The sequence goes on from CM070012.1 coordinate 2,317,760, forward strand.
ATTTTACCACTCTTTTGTGTTACAAATTATGTAGGAAAAGTACAAGACAAGAGTGCCCCTCAAAAATCGACATCATAACAGGAGTTCTGACCTTTGTCACAAAAAGACTTTCTTCGTTGCCTTTTTCCCTATCATGCAATAGAAATCATAAGAAACTATTTATCAACTGAAAACTTAAAATCTCAAAATTCATCCTTTGAAAACCATTTTAAAATCAGACCTTGAATTTCCATGGAAATTGTCTATCAAAATCATATTACAAAATGTTTTCACTCATGAATTATACAAATTTTACTTTGGAAAGTGCATTTTCATGTCTATGTTCAAGATAGGGAGTGACAGTTAAAGGGTTAAAATAGTAATTAAAAAGCAATTATTTCTAAATTTGTTTCAACCACTAGTGTAGCACTTTGTGAGGGTTTACAATCATTTCTGAAGCTGTTTGACTCTAAGATCTTTGAACGTTGATGGTTGTGAATCCATGCAGGACACTGGGAGGATTCGTCAGCACTAAACTAGCAGAAAGCATCTTGGAACCTGCCATCCTGGGAGTGAAATTGACAGGCTTCTTCATGGTTTCTCGAGGCTGGATTGTAACCCTGAAATATAAAGCAAGGGCCATTTATAACAAAAACAGGCATGCATCACTTTTACTGTTACAAGCATCACTAATACTGCTGCTCACGTTTAGCATTAGTGATTTATAAAAGAGTTTAGAGTGTATATAATGGTGCAAATCTGCAGGTTTAACACACAAAAGAACTCACAAGGGTTTCTGTGATATGTATACGATTACAGAAGTGCGTCAAAAATGCTGACTAACAAGTGTGTGCTGACATTTTTTATAGACACTGTAGCAGTGAAACTGATGTCAAAGATAATCATGTCAAAAATCTCAGAAAAAAAAACCCCTCCCACTTTACAGATTTGTTCAACTGTCTGACACCCATCAGACTCACTCATCAGGTATGGGAACTAAATTTATTATGGGATCTATTTTGACATTAATGATATTAATGTATAATGTGGTTTTATCGTTGTAAAAAATGGATTTACTATGGCATTTTCATCACTATAAAATTATGGTTACCATGGTAATTCTGAAATGTTTTTGCAGAAGTCAACCTGACTTGGGAAACCTAAAATAACTTATTTTCTACTAAAGAAAAGTAGGATTAATGGATTAAACATAAGGGTGCTGTGAGTCAATTTTTAGATGTTAAAATACTTTTTCTCATACGAGCAAAAGATGCAGGTAAAGTTGAAAGTTGATTCTTCTTGAAACTGTACCACTGTGATACTTTGTAAACATTCCGACCAGCCTGACACATTGTATCAACCAATGGTGTGCAGTTGGGGGCGGGGCTATCTGACCAGTAGCAGAAAGGAGAAGTGTTTGGGCAAACCTGTTCTTGTGTGAATTCAATTGATGATACTCAGAAAAGAACTTTAAAGACTGAAATGACACACTTTACGTACCTCATTTTAGCCTTCTCCTCCAAGAGTCCTGAACCGGATACGGTCAGTTCTCCACTCACTGCAGTGTTGAACGGGTTCATGAAGGTCACTGTGGCAACTTGTGGAGCGTTAATGATGACCGATGACTCATTTTGAATCTGGAAGAAACCAAATTGCTTTAGTTCTTTTTTTACTTGTGAATTTAGTTATGTGCAATTCATTCTAAAGGTATTCATAATGTACATTGTAATGCATTATATATTTTCAAAAATAATTACAACCAAAGTTAAAATGCATTATAGTATTTGAAGATTCCTTCTTACATATGAAATTGGTTGTTTGCGTTATGTTTTCTCAAGGTGTAACAATAAAGAGATAAGTATTATAACTGTGATCACAATTATTCATGAGATCATACAATGCATTCTAAGGTGCATTACAAAGCATAATTGATGTAATAAAAATACTTTCATAATGCATTATAGATAAAGGCTTCAAGTAAATTTTTACCAAAAGCTCTCTTACAAATTCTCCATACAATCCACCATATACCTGTACATTGAGGGTAGGGTTGCGGATGTTGAACTCTTCTGATGCCAGCACTTTCTCCTGGGAATTCACATCCTCAATAACCACAGCCAGGTTAACCAGGAAAACATCTGCAGCCTCCTTCAGCATGTACTCCTTGAAGGAGATCTCATGTTTTGCAGTCACAGCTGGTGGAATACAGTAAACAGGATTTAGTCACATGTCTTCACAATTCCTAATGAATCATTTCACCACGTTTTTGTGGAATCATGTGGTCCAGATAGATGATTTTACTTGCAAGTAGAAGAATTTTGTTTTGCACACCGAACCGGTTGAAAATCAATAAAAAGGTGATAATTCAAGATGGTTGAGATGTTAAAGGAATCAAGATACAATTGGATGGTGGGAGTTTAAAGGGAGCTGACTGTCTGTTTAGATGTTTTATTTTTTCCTTCTCATTTTGCCTCTGTATCATTCATTTTAAGTTGTATTTTACTGTTGTATAACAGCTGTTTCAATAGTGCCACCTGTTGTCAGAAATGTGCAGATATGTTTTATGTAATATAGTTTCACAAAGCTGTATCATATCTACTAAATGCAACATTTGTCAGCCTACAATAGATGTTAGCATCAGTTTAGAAGTTAAATCCTTTCATCTGAACCCAAAATCAGCAGTCTGTCATTTGTTTGCTATTATGTTTTGTTACCTTATATGGCTTTATTTTTTAAAACAGGAAAATTAGTTTCTTAAAAACCAACATTAAAAAGAATTGCAGTGTATTTCTGTCATATGGTCCACCCCTACAGCAGAATAATTTGTTTAAAACACCTGCAGGTTGTGATTTTTTTTGGTTCTAAGTACATGTAAAACTCATTTAAAGGAATTTTTAAGCATGTTGCAGGACTTACTTTCATTCGGGCCGATCTTCACGTCGTCATGAGCCTCCCAGAAGGTTCCAGTGGGATTGCGGTTATACTCCTTGTTCTGAGCGTTCACATGTTTTTTCAGCTGTTTTGGAGCGGCCTCATTGTTAGTGATTACGACGTTGAAAGAAATGTTTTCTCCGACTACAGGGGGTTTCAGAAGCTTGAGAGAAACTGTGACGCCCTTAGAAGCTACAAGAAAAGACATGTTAGATCGTTGCATTTAGTTATATTACTCAAACAAAGAGTAGTGTTAAAGAAAAACAAATGCCACAACTTACCCTCCCTTGGCACAACATCTGCCATAGCAAACATTTCACGACCTTAGATGAATAACAAAAAACATCTTTATTCATAGAAATATTTAGATAAAAATATTCTAAAAAATGATTTAGTTGGCATTGAGTTCATTGAACAGTTTGTCATGTGTGTCTTTTCTATGTTAAAATGTTTCCTCAAAGTGTTCAAGAAACCTGCACTGTAAAAAATGTAATGTGTTAATTGCCATTTCCTTATAATCATTTGAGAAATTTACTGAAGGAAAACAGTGTCAGTGTAATCCTACACAGAAAACTTTTCATTTTTTATTTAGGTGATGCTGAAACTAGTCAAATGAATTACACACTTCAGCTTTAAACACAAAGGCTAGAATGACTTACTGGCAATGCCTGGTACTCGAGATGTGCGTTCTTCTAAATGTGAAAGAATGAGATTTTTGTATGAAACTAACAGCATTTCAAATAGTATGTTTTTGTGTTTTTATCACCCTTTCTCTTACCCCTCTCATTTTTGTATTCAGATGTGACGTCCTGCTTACTCGTGGATCCTGGAAGTTTGGTGAGGATCAGGGCTCCAACTCTGCGTTTATCGATTGTTTTTGATAATACCTTCCTATCTCTGACGATCATTTCATGCACATCCGCATTAACTTCTGCGTAAACGAACGGCACGTCGTATTGCGCATCCACCTTCCGCTGATAAACGGCTTTAACAGCAGCAGGACCACAGCGGAACATTCCTGTGACAGAATACTGATGTGTAAGCATGATTATCATTAAAATCCCAGCTCAAAAAAATTGCATACTTTGGAGTAAATTAATAGCATGCTATATACACTGTACAAAACAATTTGTTGAGTCAACTTAAAATAATTTACCCGGCTGCCTTAAAATTTTAAGTTCAGTCAACTCAAAAACGTTTAGTCAACTTGAAATGTTAAGTTGTACTACATGTGAACATATTTCTGAATTAATTCAACTTAAAATTTTAAGGCAGCTGGGTAACAAGCCCAGCTTTTAAGTTTAACAAACGAAACTGTTTGTTTAGTCAACTCAAATACCTAAGTTTTCACTTAGTACAACTTAACATTTCAAGCTGACTAAACTTAGTTGAGTTGACTGAACTTAAATTTTTAAGGCTGCAGGGTAACAAATTATTTTAAGTTGACTCAATAAACTGTTTTTTTTTGTTTTTTTACAGTGTAGGCAGCTCACCACAACTAAACTGGCACACCAGACCAGTACTAACCAGCATAAACCAGCCTATATGAAACTGATCTTTTCAGCAAGTTTTCTACATGCATTAGCCTTGGGAAAATCAATGACTGACCTGTGCTCCTCTCTTGTGGTGTGGCGTCGAGAACCTGCCATCCATCATAACCTTGACCCAGATCAGGCCTCTTCATCCAACTCTCCACCCACACATGGAAGTTCCTGAAAAGGCCAAACACTTGTAACTCATGTTCTGACACATTAAAAAGGCTGAAACAATGAATTATTGCTTTCCACCACAATTATTCAGATTTTTTTGTATACTGTAGCCTAAAGATGATGAAGATGCTTTTACTCAAGCATAAAAAAAACCATACTATGGATATTTTTTTTAAGAAGAAGAAGAAATGAATAGATTTATTCAGCAAGGATGCATTAAATTGATCAAAAGTGACAGTCAAGGCATTATTTGTCAAAAATAATGCATCATGGTTTTCACAAGAATATTCAGCAGCACAACTGTGCAACATTAGGCCTAATAATCAGAAATGTTTCTTGAGCAGCAAATCAGCATATTAGAATAATTTCTAAAGGATCATGTGACACTGAAGACTGGAGTAATGATGCTGAAAATTCAGCTTTGATCACAGGAATAAATTACATTTTCAATATATTCCACATAGAAAACAGTTATTAGGCGCCAAGCACCAAAGGGGCGAAATCCATTGGATTTCCTATTATTATTCTTTTTTTTTCACTCGAGTCTATGGCAGCCCATTGAACCACTTGCGGTAAAGTTATGAAATTTGTCACACTGATAGAGGACAGTCTGAAATGTGTGGACATAACAAGGACAGTGTGTGTTATAACAAGCATGAATTGAGGCTACACGCACATTTTCGGCACTGTGCCGAACTGGTATCTTTAGATTCGGTGAAACGTACCGACTCGAATCATACCCAGTCATGTCAGCCATTTTGTGTGTTGGCCAATTTGAATTTTGTCATAAAATGCTATATTTTACGAACGCAGTGCTGTATCTTTACGAAACTCGCTATGTGTCTTCGGCACCATGCCCTGATGGTACTCAAAATGTTTAATGGCAGCGCCACCTTGTGGTCAAAAGTCCTAAAAAATTAGCAAAAATGCTAATAACTTTTGAACATATTAGCCTATTGTAACGAAACTGGTCTCAATATATTCTCTGGGTTATGCCAAGAACCTAGGCTGTATCCAAAATTGCCGCCATACCCCTAAATAGGGCACTATTTGAGGGCACAGCCATTTGTAGTGGTGTCGAAACCATAGTGGACATTCTTGTGTGCACTCGTTCAATCCCACAATGCATTGCCAAAACGAGCGTACAACCGACGTACACTCATCAGCTAGAGAATACCCATAATGCACTGCGAGAGTCGTGCGCTGAAATTAATGGACCCTTTTCACAAGACTGTGCTGATGCGTTTCAACGGTCATCATCATAATAAATCCTTGAACTTTTTCATATTTCTATTTTATTTAAAATGTATGTACATTTATAACACTATACTTTGTATTACATTACCTTTTCATCAAGTTACAAAAAAAACTAGTTACCGCTTTGCGAGGGTGTTTCTAATGCTGTGTCTATGGGAGGGACGGTTAATTTGACGTCGTTCTCTCTTCTGAATGCTGATATCAGTCTCTCAAAATTGTTATCCTTTGATTGAAAGTCATGAAAACACTATAGTGGAGATTTTCTTTAGTTAACTGAGCAAATGGGAATGGCAAAAACATATTTGTGGTACTCTCCCATTCACTGCTCTCGGATTTTACCCAACTATGACGACTTCAGCTATGAGAAACGCCGAAGGGTTAAAAAGGGCCATTTCCATACATGACTGGCATGACTTGTCCTTCCTTCTTTGTGCTTGGCCCCTTAATTGCTGCTTTCAGCTATACTGTCAATTTGTAATAACATTTCACCCTATTACTGTTTTTACTGTAGTTTTGATCAGCTAAATGCAGCCTTGGTGAGCAGAAAAGGATTCTTACCAAAATCTTACCCACTTTTGAACATTAATGTTTGTTTTAGCACTGTAACTACAGTTCACTTTTTAGCGTAACTCACCAGATGCTATCACTGCTGATGGGCAGTTTTTCCCCCATCTCACTGTAATATTCCTCAATCACCATATTCCCGTCTGTGTCATGAGCGGAGCTGAAGTTGGTGATGACTCGAGTCGGAATACCAAGGGCTCTCATTACTATCACACAAACAAACACATGTGAAATTGATCAACTGCACCAATTAAATTACCAATGACCCATTAATGGAGTATTTCACCCAACAATAAAAAATCTTCTTTTCAACCCCACGTGTCCCACCTGTACACATGACAGCAGCAAACACCCAGCACTGTCCATATTTCACAGGACGGAATTGTGTTTCTGCCCACTTCTTCAGAATATCTGCACTGCCGTTCCACTGTGAAGGGTTGACACCACCGCTGTAGTCACCTGACCAGTTTCCCATTAACACTCCTTTATCATCATTACAATTCACCTGTTTAGAAAGCCAGAGAGACTGTTTTAATACATGGAGAGGGAGAGAGAGAAAGCAGAGTGGAGAGAATGAGAGCAGATCCTCACCATCGCTGAGATCACACGGCCGATGTACACCGGATTGCTGCGGTTTTGCAGATCTTTTTTCATGTCTGCTCGATATTGAGAACTCAACTGCAGCAGTTTCATACAGATATCCAGTATTCCTTTTTCATGCTGAAAACACATTTATGCATGACGGGAGTTAATGTGAAGCCTTTTTCAGTGTTGTGCTGTCAGTCAATGGTCAAACATCTCACCTGATCGAACGACCAGGGTCTGGCGGCGAAATTATAAGAGCTTCCTATGAACAGCACACCGATATCACTCTTGACATATTCAGTCCTCAGATCTTCAGACTGCAGGTACACTGAATCAGCTGCATAAAAACACAACAATTTATTTTATAGGTGTTTTTATTTTATTTTACTTTTATTCAGCAATTTATTTTATTAGTACTTTTATTCAGCAAGAATGCATTAAACTGATCAAAGGTGACAGTAAAAGGATGTATGATGATACAAAAGTATAATAAAAATAATTACTTCACGTTTGAACTTTCTTCTGAAGGATCGTGTGACACTGAAGACTGGAGTAATGATGCTGAAAATTCAGCTTTAAGTATGCTTTTGTGTAGGCCTACATTAGGTATTATTCTCAAAAAATAAGAGGTGCTTCTTCATTTAGTTTTCTAAGCGATCAGACTTGCTGTAGAGTAATTTGGACTAGTAATCACATAACAACATGCTAAAAACCACTCCGATTTTCAGTCTGGCAACAGACTACTTGTATGGAGACACAGCACTCACCTTGGGACCAGGGGTTGCAGAGGAGCGTGATCTGGCCGACCGAGTGTGTCTTCACATCCAGGTGGGTCTCGACTCCCAACTGGAGTGTGTAGACACCAACAGAAGCAGACGCAGGGCTGGACAGTGATACCAATAGCGCACGGGGGGCAGTCGGGTCTGCGGTGCTCTTCTCCACAATGGCGGTCCATTGAGTCAGAGAGGGCTGTCCGGACGCGGAGACTGGGACATCCACAATCAGCGGACCTGTGGTGAGGAGAGAGCAGTGGGTTTACGAAAATAATACAAAAATATGACCCTCCACCACAAAACCAGTCATATGTAGCACAGTTATATTTGTAGCAAAAGCCAACAATACATTGTAAGGGTAAAAATTATTGTTTTTTTCTTTTATGCCAAGAATCATTAGGATATTAAGTAAAGATCATGTTCCATAAAGATATTTTGTGAATTTCCTACCGTAAATATACAGTATCAAAACTTAATTTTTGATTAGTAATATGCATTGCAGAACTTCATTTGGACAACTTTAAAGGCGATTTTCTCAATATTTTGGTATTTTTGCACAAATATCTGTGCTTTCTACTTCTTACATTTTCAAACCAGTCTCATTACTTTAGTTTTAATCAGCATTTGGTGGATCACAATTCGATAACAAATCTCTAATAAATCATGGATCGGTTAGTCTGTACTGGCAGCGCGATGAAATTACAGCAGTTGTACTGTAAACGAAACTAGACTAAATTACTATCATCACTCAAAATACTCTGATCTAAAGGACATCATTATTATCTACTGTAAAGTTACAGCAGTAATTTAGCAAACAAATGTTATAAAACATCATTTTGTAATACGTTCAGAGGGAGCTAGAGCAGATAATAACACAACCCTTACGAAAATTAAAACCAAAATCCATGGTTACTATAGTTAAACCATGGTAACCACAAATGAACCATGGTTCCCTTTCTGTTGTTCACTACGACGTGTGTCGTATAATGACATATGGGGGATCGTTCTTGGGAGCCCAATCATCTCTGAGAATATCAGAAAAGGCCAATGAAATGCAAGTGAAATTGGTGTGTGAAATTTGCATGCGAAGCCACGCCCGCTCATGTGGGTATATAAGGCTGGTGCATGCAGATCACACTTCAGCTTTGTTCTTCGGAGTGAGTGCACGCGTCTCAACTAATAAGAAGCAAGCGTCCCATTTTCATCACTGGATTCTACGGCACATTCAGCGGTCTCTCTCAGCCCTACACGGATAAGTGTGAGAGTGTTCCCCTGGGTGCTTTGGTGACTTTTAAAAGAGCGAATGCCCTTCTAAAAGAGCGAAATTCTCTAAAAGAGCTACACGGCGCCTCTCGTCTTTTTAAAGATGCCGTTCCGTCCGTGTTTGTCTGGGTGCGGTGGATCTCCCTCTGACGGGCACAATCGCTGTATGCTCTGTTTGGGTCGAGCCCATGCGGAAGCAGCGTTCGTGGGCAGTTCATGTCCTCATTGTGAGGGCATGACCATTGGGGTGTTGCGGGCCCGGCTTTCGTACGTTTTGTCAAAGAAACGTTCGAGAGCAACCTCAGACACTCCCCATCCCGGTACTCCTCCCGCTGGGACTGAGGCCGCGGTGGTGGGCGCTGAGGGCGATCTGGGGATTCCAATGGAAGATAACCCGCCAGGTACATCCTCGCAGACCTCCCATTGCCCAGCACGCTCGGCCCCTCTGGTGGAGTTTCCGAGTGAGTTTGATAGTCCACCCCAGGGCGGGTTTGATTTCTCATTCGGGGCTCCCGAGGGAGATGAGATCTCCGTTGCAGCATCGGAGGGTGGGCTATTGCTATCTGATGCTGAAGGCTCAACTTGGCTGCCACCCTCGGGTTTCGTGGCCCAGTCTGAGGCGGAGGCTGAGATGAGAGCATTGGGCTGGAGTATGTGGCACCTCCCTCACCTAAGCGCTCTCGGTTGGATGATTGGTTCCTGGGGTCGGAGTGTGTGGATCTCCCGCATTCCGCCTTTCTTCCCGGAGGTGCATGAGGAACTCACAAAGTCATGGAAAGCGCCCTTTTTGAGCCGTACACGCTTTGCGGGGGCCTCCGCTCTCACTACCCTTGATGGTGGGGCGGCACGGGGGTACGTGGACACCCCCAGGTTGAGCGCGCTGTCGCGGAGCATTTGTGCCTGAATAGCGCTGCCACCTGGCGTGGCCACCCACGGCTCCCGTCCAAGGCATGTAAGTTTTCCTGAGATGAAGGACGCCGAGAGGGTTCGTTTTCTCGACGCCCCAGTCTCGCAAGGCGGCCTCTTCGGGGAAACAGTCGAAGATTTTGCCAACCAGTTTTCGGCAGTTAAAAAACAGATGGAGGCCATTAAAACATTTTGCCTCGGCGCGGTGCCACCTCCAGAGGAGCCAGGACCCCGGGGCAACCAGGCCCGTCTTTCCCTCGCAAGGCTCCTAAGCATTCCTGAGACGGGCGACCCAGGACTGGAGAGACTGCGGACCTGCTTGCCCCTCACCGGGCGAGCCTCACTCCTTCAGGGGGAAGGAGTGAATTTTACAACCTCAATAATAGAGCAGTTTTTTTCCTTTCCTGGGTCAATCTCTTTTCCACAGTGTCCCTGAACCTCATTTGCTCGACGGCCGGACACTGCATGGCAACATCAGGACGTCGGTGGACGCGATGCATCGGGCCTGCGTTCAGGAAGATCACAGGTCTCCTGCAGAAGCAGGCCCACGGAACAAGGTAAGCGCTCAGAAGAGCCCTGTTTCCCTCTTAACATACCTTGTTCCACCTCGCCGCAGGCCTACTGCCAAGGGTACCCCAGATATCGTCCCCTTGGTGCCGCTCGTGCAGAGTCTGGAGGCCTGGTTGTCGCTTCCCACTCTGTCACGATGGCTGGCCAGGATGATTCAGCTCGGCTATGCGATTCAGTTCGCCAGGCATCCGCCCAAGTTCAGTGGCGTCCTTTTCACCTCGGTTCAAGGCAACAGCGCAACTGTCTCGCGGCAGGAGATTGCCAACCTTTTAGCGAAGGATGCAATACAGCCTGTCCACCCAGCCGAGATGAAGAAGGGGTTCTACAGCCCTTACTTCATTGTACCCAAGAAAACCAATCCTAGATCTTCGAGTGTTGAATCGGGCCCTCCACAGGCTCCCGTTCAAAATGCTCCCTGTTCGACACATACTCACATCTGTTTAACAGCAGGATTGGTTTGCGGCAATAGACCTGAAGAATGCGTACTTTCATGTCTCTATCCTCCCTCGGCATTGACCGTTTCTTCGGTTCGCCTACGAAAGACGAGCATATCAGTACATGGTCCTCCCTTTCGGGCTCACCCTGTCACCTCGCATCTTTACGAAGGTCGCGGAGGCAGCTCTCGCTCCATTGCGTGAGCGGGGCATTCGCATCCTCAACTACCTCAACGACTGGCTGATTCTAGCTCAATCTCAGGAGTTGTTTTGTGAACACAGGGACCAGGACATCAACTGCCTAGAGTTATTGACTGTGCTCTTAGCCCTGAGGAGGCTTTGGCCATTGATTCAAGGCAAGCATGTGTTGGTCCGTACAGACAACACAGCGACTGTTGCGTACATCAACCGGCAAGGTGGTCTACGCTCCCGTCGCATGTCGCAACTAGCCCGCCATCTCCTCCTCTGGAGTCTGCAGCATGTGAAATCGCTGCGCGCCGTTCACATCCCAGGCCACCTGAATCGTGCAGCTGATGCGCTCTCACGACAGGTAACATTCCGCAGAGAATGGAGACTCCATCCCCACACGGTCCAGCTGATATGGAACCGGTTCGGCGAGGCCCAGATCGATCTGTTTGCCTCCCACGAATCGACCCATTGCGCACTGTGGTACTCTCTGACCGAGGCTCCACTCGACACAGATGCACTAGCGCACAGCTGGCCCAGGGGCCCACGCAAATATGCGTTCCCCTCATTGCACAGACTCTGTGCAAAGTCAGGGAGGAACGTCATCAAGCCCTCATGGTTGCCCCCTATTGGCCCAACCAGACTTGGTTCATGGACCTCACACTGCTAGCATCAGCTCCTGTGGCGTGTAGTATAGGGACCCCCATATGTCGTTACACGACACACGTTGTAGTGAACGACAGAAAGGGAACGTCTCGGTTACTTATGGTAACCCTCGTTCTCTGATGGAGGGAACGGAGACGTGTGTCCCTCTGGCCACAACACTGCACTGACCGCTGACGTGCCAAGACGTTACTTCAGCTCCTCAGAACAATGCTGAAGTGTGATCTGCATGCACCAGCCTTATATACCCGCATGAAAGGGTGTGGCTTCACATGCAAATTTCACACACCAATTTCACATGCATTTCATTGCCTTTTCTGATATTCTCAGAGATGATTGGGCTCCCAAGAACGATCCCCCATATGTCATTATACGACACACGTCTCTGTTCCCTCCATCAGGGAACGAGGGTTACCATACGTAACTGAAACGTTTTGCTACACGAACCATAGTCAACAAAACTGGATGATAATGTGATACTTTAAATTGAACTTAAATAAAATTGTTACTGCAAATAGAATATAAGAGACTAAAAAGGAAAATGAAAGTGAAGGTGCAGTTCAAGAGAGAGCCTTTTTCTTATTTCGCATGGCCCCAGCCTATGGTTTTAAACATTTATTTAAATGTGATGGCCAAACAAACAAGTTGTTACATCCCCATTGAACTCTCATTTGGTTTCTCCCAGTGTCTCCCCCTGTCATCCTGTTTACTTTGGTTTTGCCCTCGTTATTGTCATCCCATTCACCTGTCCTTGTAATTAGTCACCCTTTAAAAGCCTGTTTGTATCCTGAGTTTTGGGTCGGTCTTTAATGTTGTTTGAGGTTTCTACGTGTGTGGATTTTCCTGCCTGTTCCTGCTTGTACTACCAAAGGATTATAGTAAATCATTTCGCTTGTTATCTCGTCTCTCGTCTCGTTCCATCCAGCACGCAGCTACTAACCGTTACAGAAAGACCGACCCACAACAGTTTTTTTTCCGGCATTATTCCCCTGCGTTTATTTTCTCGTCTTGTTTCTCAGTGTTTTCCTTTTTGATTTTCTAGTATGGACCCTACTGTTCTCCTCATCCTCCTGAAGCAGGGGGAACGCTCTCTTGAGGACCACACCCGAGACTACATCTTCCTCGCGGAACACTCCCACTTTCCGGATAGCAGCCTTTGCACTTTCTACCGTGCAGGACTGAACACCACCGCAAAGGGGCTGCTATCCGGGGAGGGTCCTCGAGAGAGCCTGCCGGACTACATCGAGTGGGTGCTGGCGTCCTGTGGATCGTCATGGACTATTGACTTCGTCAAGGAGGACGTCAGCCCCACTCCAGACCCAGAACCCAGCCAACCCTCACCCCGACATGCGGAGCATGAGCCCGAGCCCACCGCGGATGACGAGCCAGAGCCACGAGCAACCGAGCAAAGGATCACTCAAGAGCCAGAGCCCAACACGTCCGACCAGGTGCGAGAGCCGGCTACGACTACCGCTACGGTGGAGTGCTGCGTGGAGCAAGAGAGGGCTATGGAGAGCCCTGCCCACTGCACCACCGCTGGGGGTGAGCTTGAACTGAACTCTGGGGACTTGATGGACTTCTTTACAGAAGTTCTGGAAACTCACTCTGGGGATTTAATAGACTTTTCTACGGAAATACCTACCTGTCATGATCTACCTGTCGGTATGGAATTCCCACCCACCCCCCCTCTTCTGTCTGTCTGGTCACCGCTGTCCCCTGACAGCCCCTCTGCTCACCCTCAGCCCACCACCTGTGCAGTGGGCTCGCCGCGGGTCTGCCAGCTTCCATCGGCGTCATGGCTGGAGGATCCCTCAGCTCCGCCTCCAGCCTCAGAGTCCAGAACTCCGCCTCGGCCCTCCGACCCTGCGGCTCCACCACGGCTCTCAGCTCCCTCATCTCCACCGTCGCCCGTCGGCCCACCAGCTCCACCGGGCTCCCTCGTCCCTCCGGCTCCGCCTTGGTCGGTCGTCGTCCCGCCATCGCCTCAGGACTCCACTCCTCCGGCTTTGCCTCGTCGCTCCGTCCCGCCGGCTCCGTTGGGCTCCTCCCTCCCTCCGGCTCCACCTCAGTCCTCTGTCGCTCTGGCTCCGCTGCGGACCTCCGGATCTCCGCTTCCGCCTCGGTCGCCAGAGCCTTGGGCTCCGCCTTGGCCCTCCGGATCCTCGGTGTCGCCCTGGATCTTTGGCTCTCCGTCTCCGCCTCGGGCTCCACCTCCACCTGCTCCGCCGCCGTCGGTCGGCCCCCTGGAGTTGTCAGCCCTTCCTCCACCATGGCTCCTCCCTCCGTCGGCTCCACCGTGGGCTTACATCATGGCTGCGGTCTGGGTCTCTACCGGCTTCTCCTGCTTCGGGTCCCTCCTGTTTCTTCCCTGGCTCCTCCCACCTTCGTCGCCCCCATGGACTCTAAGGACTCTGTTTTTTGTTTTCCGTCCTCCGCCGAAGCCTCCCCCCACATGGACTCTGTTTTGCTGCAGTTTTTTCGCCCCTCTTGTTTATTTTGTTTTTTGTTTTCTACGGCGCGAGGTCGCGCCTATTCGGAGGGGGGAGTAATGTTACATCCCCATTGAACTCTCATTTGGTTTCTCCCAGTGTCTCCCCCTGTCATCCTGTTTACTTTGGTTTTGCCCTCGTTATTGTCATCCCATTCACCTGTCCTTGTAATTAGTCACCCTTTAAAAGCCTGTTTGTATCCTGAGTTTTGGGTCGGTCTTTAATGTTGTTTGAGGTTTCTACGTGTGTGGATTTTCCTGCCTGTTCCTGCTTGTACTACCAAAGGATTATAGTAAATCATTTCGCTTGTTATCTCGTCTCTCGTCTCGTTCCATCCAGCACGCAGCTACTAACCGTTACACAAGTAGAGTTGTCTATGGTTTCAGAATTTGTTGTGGGTGTATGGGATGGCCTGGATGAGTTTGAGATTTCCTGGCTTGAAATTTTGTCCCAGTTCGCCCCTGTTCTACACGGTGGTTGTTTAGCCTTGATACATTCATTAGTTAACAAATTTTAAATGTAAGTTAGTTTGTATTAATGTGTCAATATGAGGTGAGGTCCAGTTACCAGCGTGACACTAAAACAGGTAGTAGTAATTTTTTTTTTTTTTTACTTGAGTAGATGTCTGAGCCCATACTTCTTTACTTTACCTTAAGTAAAAAAGTGTAGTCAGTACGTCTACTTTTACCAGAGTATTTTTTTAACATGAGTATCTATACTTCTACTTGAGTGAAGGATGTGTGTACTTTTGCCATCTCTGCTCATTTCCAGATGTTCTGTTGTATCTCAGCCAAATATTGTCCTATCCTAACAAACCATACATCAATGGAGCACGTATTTATTCAGCTCTCATGTGATGTATAAATCTCAGTTTTAAAAAAAATGGTCACTTATGACTGGTTTTGTGGTCCAGGGTCACAAATAGGTTTCTGGATGTTAAATACTTTTTATTTTCTCTGTAAAGGATCGATTTTATAGGTAACTTTTAATGTATTTAGTTTATACCAGGGCTATTCATTAGTTAGGCTACATTGAACTAACCATAAAGAATCGTGTTACTTTAAATAAATGTTAACTGAAATAAAATACAATTTTAAAGTTTATACTAAAACTAATAAATAAAAAATAGACACATTTACAAAAAAAAATAAAAATAGTAATACAAATGACAAAAACACAACAAAATTACTTAAGCTAAAACTAAAATTAAATTTGAGGGGGGGTTTGCTTTTTTTTATTAGATAATAAATGGGGGTGGGATCGACAAAGGACCTCGAGACGGGAATCGAACTCGAAATTGAACAAGGCTATTGGCGCCGACAAATAAATTCAAATTTTAAACAAATATTATAATAGTATATCAATAATACTAAAATATTATGCAAACTACTTTTACAGTTGCATATACTGTAATAAACAAAATATACTGTTTGCTTCATCTTTGAATTTTTTATAGTCAACATAATTTTTAGTTAAAGTATTGCAAATAATTACGTCAGTTACAGTGCTTCATGGGATGAGTTGTTCATTTTTCTGTTGTAAAAATATATGGTGAGTTCTCTAGACCTGACTAACAAATGATTACTAATGAATTTCATCATAATAGAGGGAGAGTGATAAGAGGTGAAGTAGGAAGCAACATTTTTAATTCACACACCCATCACACAAACACACAAACATACCTAAAGTAAATTTGAAGATCATTTTTTCCTTCAGTGGATCGAATGGTCGTCCATCATAGTTGATAGCCACTGTGAAGGGCTGTCCTCTCCGCAGGACCACAGTGGTGGAACTCAGACCTTCGGTCTTGTGGCTGGTCTGGTTTTGCACCTGTTGCAGGCTGATAGTAAGAACCCTGAACTCTGTAAAAATGAGCAAATGTGAGGTTATTTCTAGGGATGCGCCGATCCGATATTCATATCGGGTATCGGCAAGGCCGCATTAACCGTTGGGCTAGGCGGGGCCCGAGTAAGGAGGGGGCCTGTGATTGGCTGTGGAGTAGATTGACTGGCCATCGGTAGCGCCGATCGCCAAAGCCCCGCACGCACCACACATATTAGCGCTATTGGGAGCTTCGCGTTTGAATTTGGTTTACAAATCCAATGCATTTATTCTATATTTTACTTTTGAACGACCTGTGCACGTATCTCAGGTGATCACTGTGCCTAATGTCCACATTCACCTCTCATCACTTCGTTCTGGCATAATCTGAACATGTTACGCAATAGAATTTATCTTCGGTAAGTAAAAATGTCAGCTTTTCTAAAAATAAAAGGGGGCTATCTGAAAAAATGAGGAGAGGGGAAAACATGAGTTAGTCGAATCCCCATCTAGGTTATTTTATTTAAGCTGATGATTGTGTGAAAGTTGTGGAATACCAAGTGGACCGGGCACACGGAGCAGATGAAAACACAGCGTCATCGTTCCCACAGATTTAAGTTTAATTTGAGTATAAACTTGCTGGATGTATAACCTATTGCTTTCTGTGTTTGAACAACGTATATTCGCGTATGGGTTGAGAGATAACCTGGTTGAAATATGTAAATCGTTTTGCGCGTCATGATGTAGGCTAATCCTTTTTATTTAAATGCATATTAAGCGTTGTGGTTTAAAACAAATTTAACTGTTCAAGGACATTAAGCGGCAAGTCGGAATTAATTTTGGCAAATGCGCGCCTTAATATGATTTCAGCCTGATACGCGCAGCGCGCACCTGCTCGTACAGCGCCGGACTAAACTTGAGTTCTTTTTCGTCCCTTGCACTGAAACGTTCAAAAACACATAGTTACGTGCCAAAATGCCTGTCTCCTCATCAACACAGTCAACTGTGTCTTAAAAATGAACGTAGTGTAAGGTAAAGCATATGTAGTAGTATATGAGATCGTGTCATTATATGATGAGATTTTAAAGGGATAGTGCACCCAAAAATAAAAATACTGTCATCATACTCACCCTCAAGTTGCTCTAAACCTGTATGAATTTCTTGGTTCTCCTCAACATTTCTGGTCCACACTAAATCCAATAGTGTTTTTTTTTTTTTTTTTTTTTTTTTTTTTTTCATACTATGAAGGGGAGTCCAGCAACTGTTTGTTTACCAGTATTGTTTTGACTATATTTGTTTGCGTTCAACAGCAGAAGTAAACTCATACGTGTTTAGAACAACAGCAGAATTTGTCTGAACTATTCCTCTAAAGCAGCCTAGATGCTGTTACTATTTGTCAAATATTAGAAAGAAATCACTCACTGTCCTTGACTAAATCACAGAATTAGTTTTTTTTTTTTTTTTTTTTTGAATTATGAAATTTTAACTGTAAAAAAATCTATATATATATATATATATATATATATATATATATATATATATATATATATATATATATATATATATCATTATGTGATGGGGGGCCCTGCAGTAAGTCATAGCCCCAGGGCCCAGTGAGGTCTTAATGCGGCCCTGGGTATCGGCTCCGATACTGCCATTCTTTGTCGGATCGGGTATCGGTCAAAGAGGGTCGATCCAAATCCGATATTGTGCGTATTGTTCTGTGTTACCGTAAGGCGTATAAAAGCATTATAAAGCACAATAACGTTTTCGTGCACTATAATCCAAGTCTTCTGAAGCCATAATGTGAGGTACATATGAATATTTAAGTCCTTCCATTAAAGTTCACAAACTCCTGTAGCAGTCAGTCATTCATTCAGCCTTCAAACCCTGGTCGCGTTCGGTTACGACAGTCAGCTTGATCATTCTGTGTCCCCATTATTATGCTTTATTTGTGGAGAAATGTCTATGATTTCGCATAAAAGGACTTTATTATGCCGGAGTTTAATGTTGCTTCTAAATCATGTTACTTACTACCAGGTGTCTGTGAGAACAAATCACGAGAGTAGAAAAGACTATTGATAGTTTTTAACGCGCACAGTAACTGAAATTTAAAACGGTTAAAAGAAAGGCTGTTTGCACAGATATAATAAACTACGCATCAATTACTCGTTCCTCTGTTTTGAACCTTTTAATGCAAAGCGCTGCGTGCTGTGTCTGCGTGTTGCTTCAAGCGCATCATTCGGCACACCGGTTGCGCATATTGTAAGCGCTGCGTGCTGTGACTCCGTGTTGCTTCAGGCGCTGCGTGCCGCACTGTATTTGTTTTGTCTTATCTATCACATGTTGTTACCTTATTAAAAATATGCTATACACTTAAATGAAATGCATTCTAATTTTATATACTTATTATAAAATCCATTCATGAGAAACAATATATTTATATATAATACAAATAGCAATGTGTAATATTTTACCAGATTTAGTGCAACGCTTTTATTTCTTCCCCACAAAAGAATGTTTTTTTTTTTGTTTTTTTTTGTTTGTTTTTTTCACAAAATGTATGGATTTCTAAACATACTGTGCACTGATTTTTCTAGAATAACTTTTGCTGCTGAATTATCCACTAACATAGTTTATGATATATTTTTGTAATAGATTATGAATATACATATATTTTTTAATATTTATTATTTTATTTTTCTTTATAATGAAGTAGTCTGTATTTAGTAGATTGTGAAGGAATGATTATCAGTTCCACACACAGAGATACATAAATTCTACATTTATTTAAATGAAAAAGAAAAAAAAAAACCTTCAGCGGTATCGAATTGGTATCAGTATCGGCCGATATCGAACCCTAGGTATTGGGAATCGGTATCAGAGGCAAAAAAGGCGGATCGGAGCATCCCTAGTTATTTCTCATTATTTTAATAGATATATAGATAGAACTAATTTGAAGTTGCAAGTTATTAAATATAAACATTGAAACGGAGTTTAATAAATACAGTTTCATTAATATTAAAAATAAAATATTTTAATTTGATTGTTATTATTTTAATAAAAAAACATTATTTTAACATAATCTAGTACAAACAATTTTCTAAATCATCTGAAAAGCTGTTTTATAAGCAAACAGAAACAACATAATTGTACCACTAAAACTTTTGTAAGTGTTTAAAATAGCAGTTAATTACTAATTTATGATTAACTATTATAAATAGTTGTTGCATAAAATAATCTAACATCTAAAAAGATTACATGCAATAGAAAAGATTAATGCAATCAGTTTTTAAAAAGCTATAAATATCAAAATAAATTAAATATTATGTTTTTGTAAAAGGTTTAACAAAATGCCTTGCTAGTAAATGGGTACAGATGATGATAATAAAAACATGAAGCTTACCGTCCATGATATGCAGCTTTGTTGTGTTAGTTGGTGTTTGATTCAGATTCTTCATTTACTGTGCTTTTATACAGCATCCTTATGCCCCTCCTGTTGCACTGAAGCTGCCAGACTATATTCACATGAAGCTATATATGGCAGATTTTACAATCAATAGAACCAACACCTAAAAAAATTACTGAATTGCACATACGCAAGCGGTGTGTGCATGTTTTTTTTTTTTTCTTTTTTTTTTTTTCAGTGGGTGCATACAGTATGTACAGCACAGAATGAATAATCTGCATATATGTCTATCTGCTTTCAGTGGGACGATGTAAAAGGGCACAGCTTTGTCCCTCTGTGCATATATAAAAGTTTAAACAAAATCACAGCAGCATGATGCTCTTTCCCTGTAATAGTGAACTGCAGCAATGAGTAATTAAAACCATTTTAAGATTTAAGATTTTAGTCCAAATGAAAAAAAAAAAAACATTTTTCATATCTTCTGACCAGTATGTGGCACTGCACCAAAACATTGCAGGTAGACTCAGGTAATGCTTGGTATAACACACGCTAAATATATAACAATATATAACAATACGCCAAACCGTTGCGGAGATATAGCCTCAGATTCATTTTTGCGTGCTGTTCGTCAAATTCTATTGCGTATTATTCAAAAACGGTTTGACTAATCAACTTGAATTCCATAACTTTTTGATGATTTGAGCCAATTTTGGTGAAAAGCAGACAAACTGTCTAGGGCGAATTCGAAAAAGGAGGTTTTTCGAACAATTATAAAAAGAATGTCCCTTATGGTTTAAAAGTTATTAGCATAAACATGGGTGAGATTTGTGAAAAGTGGTGGTGCTACAGACTTTAAGTTAGAGACTCCAAATTTGCTGTTGTTAAATGTTGAGACTGTTCTCTATCAATTTGCCAAATTTCACAACTTTCCTGCATACGGTTCTATGGGCTGCCATAGACTTCCAGAGCGGAAGAAGAAGAAGAAGAAAAAGAACGCTAACAGATACAAAAGGTGCCATCGCACCTTCAGTTCTTGGCCCCTAAATATAATTAGTTACCCCTAGTCACCCCTAATAATTAGTCAAAATTAGGGGTGACATCATTATAATACAGGACCTCCACCTTCATAAAGTCATACTTAGCAAATCTGTGCTTAATTTCATCTGCTATAAACAAACAATGAAATCCTGCAATGCTAAAATTTATTAAGAGTACATTTTCTTTTTCGTTTATTAAATAAGATAAAATATATTTGCTGGGGGTCAATTGTAGATAACTATTAGATTACTAGATATTGTTTTCTGACTATTTTTTAGATTAGTTTTGACCTTTTAACACTAATTTGAATGGGACTGTTGTTATTATGTTACTGTACATACACATTGCTTAACAAATTTACTAGACCACCACTCTCAATGCAAGTTCAAGCCTGGTCTGACTTTCATGTTCGGTGACACCCAGGTAATTTCTTGACTTTGCCTATTTTATGAAGAAATCTAATTACGACATTCATTCAGTTGTAGGATTACAAAACGTTTGAGATATGACAACATCTGCGCTTGTGAAAAACCTGCGAAATGTTAATTCATTTTTTGAAATTGTAATTACAACAGTTGCATGAATAAATTCTAAACATTTATTTATACTTATCATGTGATCTGAAGTAGACATATGCTAGTATTCGGTAACACTATAATATCATAAACAGGCACGATATTGTTATCATGGGCACTTCAAAATAATTTATTACAAATTATTCAGATTTTTGAATGCATTTAAAGAACACATTTCCCATCAACTGGTTATTTTCTAAATTTTTAACATTTTAATCTGGACTACAACATGCCCTTGATAATGTTTGAAAATGTTTTGATTCTTTATTATTCTGTCACACTTTACATTAAGGCTCATTTATTTAACATTAGTTTGTTAGTTAACATAAACTGCCAATGAAAAATTCTTTTAGGAGCAGTTTCCCGGACAGAGATTAAGCCTGATCCTAGACTAAAATGACCCTTTGAACCAGACTTAAAGAAATCTGCTTTCTCTGTCATGTTTTTAAATAGTCTTAGACTTTGTCTAGTCCAGAATTGAATAGGCTGATTTCCTGGAGGAAGACTAGAGCTACTTCAGGACTAAATTGAAGCAGATTATGGGGCGGTTTCCCAGACAGGGTTTAAATTAAGCCAGGAGTAGGCTTAATCTGGAATAGTTAATCACGGTTTAAAAAATGGCTGTCTGAAACACTGATTAAGTACAGATTGCTAACTCCTGGACTATGGAGTCCTGAACTAAAATAAACTAGATTAATTTAAAACGAACCGTGCTAATCCGAATTAGCACGACAGAGGTTGCCTGTAAAACATGGAATGAACCCAGAAAAGCTGAGTCATAATCAGAATTATACTGGCACCCTAAAAAAAAGTGATCAAAGGTTTTGAAAATACATCTGTATTGTTTATCCTTTTGATCGTTCAAAAAAAAAAAAAAAAAGTAAATTAAAAAATCATTAAAACAATAATTTTTCAATAAAATCACATTATGATTTTTTTTTTCTCTAATACACATTGGCCACAATTATTTGCAGTCGTAGAAATTATGAGTAAAATGTCTGACAATCTACATTCTCATTCATATTTACATTTTTTTTTTTAACACACCAGGGTAGTTAGGAACATGAAATTATCCAGCCGTAACTTCCAAGAAAAAAGTTAAGAAAATAGCACAAAATAGCAAATCGATAAATAAATGAATCAAAGTAAGAAAGAGCTAAGGCATTGAACATTTATATTTCCACCATTAGGACAATAATTATGGAGTTCCAATCAACAGGAAATGTTACAAATCTACCTACAGTCTGTATTGGTTAATGGCAATGTGAGGAAGATGGTTTGAATGGCCAAAGACTCTCCAAGGATCACAGCTGGAGAATTGCAGAGAATAGTTGAGTATTGGGGTCAGAAAGCCTTATAATCGGCCATGGTTGGATCTTCTGACAGAACAATGATCCAAAAGGACCATCAAAATCAACACAAAAATGGGTCACTGAGCACAAAATGAAGTTTCTGGTCATTCCAGTTTATCATGGAGCTGGAAATCTGAAGGGTCTGGAGAGATTCTATATGAAGGAATGGTCTCTGATCTCTCGTCAGGTGTTCTCTAACATCCGGCATTATAGGAGAAACTCACAGCTGTTAAACTGGGAAAAGGAGGTTGCAAAAAGTATTGAATAAAGTGGTTCCATTAATTGTCAATGGGTATTAGAGAAAAACAGTTCTGTCATAATGACATTTCCTATTCCTTTCATTTTACTTCAATGAAAGATTGGGGTTTTGTGAATTTTATTTATTTATTTATTATTTTTCTTTTTTATTTATTTATTTATTTTTTTTTTTAATGAAAGATCAAAATGATTAACAGTACAGATTTATTTTCACAGGCTTCATTGTTCATATCTACAAAGGGTGCCAATAATTTTGATATATAAAAACTGGAAACACAACGTTAATCTGAAGATAAACCTGCCTCCTGGTTTAAGTCCTGAAATAGCTTTAGTCTTCCTCCAGGAAATCAGCTTATTAAATTCTGGACTAGACAAAGTCTAAGACTATTTAAAACCATGACAGAGAAAGCAGATTTCTGTTAGTCTGGTTTTGAGGGCCATTTTAGTCTAGGACTAGGCTTAATCTCTGTCCGGGAAACCACCCCAATGTGTTTAAGTTCAAGTTCAAGTTTCAAGTTTGCTTTATTTATATAGCACATTTAAAACAGCCACAAGACTGACCAAAGTGCTTTACACTTAGAAACATCATCATAGAATTAGGAGTACACAATTACAGCCAAAGAGAGAGAAAAACAAAAACAAAACACATAAATAAGAAATATAATAGTCAAAGTAAAAACTAATAGGCCAGTGAAAACAAATGAGTTTTTAAAAGTGATTTAAAGATAGTCAGACTAGGAGCCGTTCTGATCTCAACTGGCAAGTCATTCCAAAGACGAGGCCCAATTACTGAAAAGGCACGGTCACCTCTACGCTTGAGTCTAGAATGTGGAATTAAGAGGAGGTTCTGGTCGCAGGATCTCAAACTTCTCAGGGGGTTATACTGGTGCAGCAATTCAGATAAGTAGATGGGTGCTTGATGGTGCAACGATTTAAAAACAAATAATAAAATTTTGAAGTGTATTCTAAATTGGACAGGCAACCAGTGAAGGGCCTTCAAGAGCAGAGTGACATGATCCCTTTTTTTCTTTTTTAAAAGAAATTTAGCAGTGGCGTTCTGGACCAATTGAAGACGGGCAATTTGAGATTTAGAGATGCCACAATATAAAGAATTGCAATAGTCTAGACGCGATGTAATAAAAGCATGAACGGCCATCTCCAGAGTCTTGTTTAAAAATGTGTTTTAAATGAGTTTTATATATATCAAAATGATTGGCACCCTTTGTAGATGTGAACAAAGCCTGTGAAAATAAATCTGCACTATTAATCATTTTGATCTTTTATTAAAAAAAAAAAAATTAAATTAAATTAAATTTAAATATAAAAAAAATCAGAAGACCCTAATCTTTCATTGAAGTAAAATGGAAGGGATGAGAATTCTCATTATGAATTGTTTTTCTCTAATACCCATTGGCCACAATTAATGGCTCCTTTTATTCAATACTTTTTGCAACCACCATTTGCCAATTTAACAGCTATGAGTCTGTCCTATAATGCCTGATGAGTTTGGAGAACACCTGACAAGAGATCAGAGACCATTCCTTCATACAGAATCAGATTCCCAGCTCCATGATAAACTCTCTCCTCTTCAGTTTTCTATAGGGTTCAGGTCAGGGAACTGGGACGACCGTGGCAGAACCTTCGTTTTGTGCTCAGTGACACATTTTTGTGTTGATTTTGATGGTCATTTTGGATCACTGTTCTGTTAGAAGATCCAACCATGGTCGATTATAAGGCTTTCAGACCCCAAGACTCTATTTTCTGCAGTTTTCAGCTGTGATCCTTGGAGAGTCTTTTGCATTTAGACAAAACAGACACAGACAATATACTGTAAGTAGATTTGTAACATTTCCTGTTGATTGGAACTCTTTAATTATTGTCCTAATGGAAATAAAAATGTTCAATGCTTTAGCTCTTTTCTTCATGAATTTATTGACTTTCTATTTTGTGCTATTTTCTTGACTTCATAGTTTCAGAAGCTCAACAATCTGTTGCTGCACATCAGAACTATATTCTTTGTTTTTCTCATTGTAATGGATGATAACAGGAAATTTGAACTTTGTTTTCCTTCATATTTATATTCCTGTAAAACAGAAACCTTTGACCATATTTTCTGAGGGTGCCAATATAATTCTGACTATGACTTTCTCTCTCTATAAAACAGCTGCTTTATAGATAATATAACAAATTATAATAATAAAAATGTTGCTAAACTGATAACAAGAATTCGTTGCAATGATATTTCGAGGCATTACTTTTCTTTTATCTGACACCTGACTTTGCTTGCTTTAAAACAATTTTCTCTTGTTCAGTAATGTGTTTTTTTTTTTGGTTGTTTTATTGCAGTCTTTTTTTTCCACTGCTGTTGTTTTTCTTGCATTTGCTTCTCAGTTCCATACTTAGCAGTTAGGCTGCTAAACTTAAATCACACCAAAAGAGTCTGATGCTTTAGGAAGGAAACAAACAATCAGAATCAGAATCAGAAAGAGCTTTATTGCCAAGTGTGTTCACACATGAGGAATTGGTCTTGGTGTTAGGAGCTTCCAGTACAGAAAATACAAACACAGTGCAGACATACATAAAGTTAAGGTAATAATAAACACTAATATTAAAAAAGAATATACAATAAATTATAAATAACAGTGGTAATAAAAATATACAGAAAGGAAAAAAAAAAAAAAAAAAAAAAAGATGTCCATAGACAGAACTATGAATGTGCATATGTGCTATATACAAAAGTTTTGTTAAGTAAATACACATGACCAGTACTGAGGTGTGTTAAGTGTGGTTCAGGTGGGATATGGCTTGGGGGAAAAAACTGTTCTTGTGTCTGGCTGTTTTGGTGCATAGCGCTCTGTAGCGTCGGCCAGAGGGCAACAGTTCAAAGAGAGAGTGGGCTGGGTGTGAGGGGTCCAGAGTGATTTTCTTAGCCCTTTTCCTGACTCTGGAGGTGTAAAGATCATGGAGGTTGGGTAGAGAGATACCAATAATCCTCTCAGCAGCCCTGACTGTCCGTTGTAGTCTTCTGATGTCTGTTTTGGTAGCTGAACCAAACCAAACAGTAATAGAGGAACACAGGACAGACTCAATGATGGCCGAGTAGAAAGGTTTTAGCAGCTCTTGTGGCAGGTTGAACTTCCTCAGCTGGCGGAGGAAATACAGCCTCTGCTGGGCTTTTTTCACAATAGAGTCAATGTGATTGTCCCACTTCAGGTCCTGAGAGATGTTGGTACCCAGGAATCTGAATGACTCTACTGTAGCCACAGTGCTGTCCATGATGGTGAGTGGGGGGAGAGCAGGGGGGTTCCTCCTGAAGTCTATGATCATCTCCACTGTTTTAAGAGTGTTTAGCTCCAGGTTGTTAAGACTGCACCAGACAGCCAGCTGATCAACCTCCTGTCTGTAAGCAGACTCGTCTCCGTCCTTGATGAGGCCGATGACTGTAGTATCGTCCGCAAACTTCAGGAGCTTGACAGAGGGGTCCTTTGAAGTGCAGTCATTTGTGTAGAGAGAGAAGAGCAGTGGGGAGAGAACGCAACCCTGTGGGGCACCAGTGCTGGTTGTGATAGTCCTGGATGTGAGTTTACCCAACCTCACTAGCTGCTGCCTGTCTGTCAAGAAGCTGGTAATCCACTGACAGATGGAGGTGGGCACAGAGAGCTGTGTCAGTTTGTCTGAGAGAAGGTCAGGCATGATGGTATTGAAGGCCGAACTGAAGTCCACAAACAAGATCCTTGCATAATTCCCAGTTCTGTCAAGGTGTTGCAGGATGTAACGCAGTGCCATGTTGACTGGGTCATCCATAGACCTGTTTGCTCTGTAGGCAAACTGAAAAGAATCCAGCAAGGGTCCAGTGATGTCTTTCAGATAGGCCAGGACCAGTTTCTCGAATGCCTTCATGACCACAGACTTGAGAGCGACAGGTCTGTAGTCATTAAGTCCAGTGATTTTGGGCTTTTTGGGGACTGGAATGATGGTGGAACGTTTGAGGCAGTTGGGAACTAAGCACAGCTCCAGTGATCTGTTAAAGATCTGTGTGAAGACAGGAGCCTGTTGGTCAGCACAGACCTTTAAACAGGCAGGTGAAACACTGTCTGGGCCAGAAGCTTTCCTAGGTTTCTGCTTCCTAAGGACTCGGTTGACGTCCTCTACACAGACCTCCAGCACAGGTTGAGTGGTGGGGGAGGGAGGGAGGGGAGTTGCAGGGGGGGTGGGTGAATGTGTGAAGTGCAGATCAGACAAGTCTTAATGTCAAGTGAATATTAATGATGGAACAGCTGTAAAAAAAAAAAAAAAAATACAAAATACTTGGTTTTGGGAATATGTAGTGTGTTTTTGCTCAAGGACTGCTGAAATGGAATGTTTTTAGTTTTTTTTTGTTGTTGTTGTTTTTTAACCTTGAAAGTAAAGGATGTACGTCCATGCTTTTATAAAAAATATATTTTTTTCTGTCTTACTGACTTAACAAGCCATCTTATCTTTATTTTATTTAAAACACTTTGTTGAAAGCTGGTTCTGTTTGTTTAACTTGACAAAAAGTGTTCTTATACTCAGGACTAAAATACTTAATGATATTCTCTACTGAATTAACAAAATAATTATTAAGGACATCAGCTACTTCAGCTGGCTTATTCTGAAGTTTTCCATCAACAATGAGTTCAAGCGGTTTAGAATTTATAGAATTATGTCCCAATAATATTTTAACTGACTCCAAGTAGACTTAGTATCGCCTCCTGCTTTTTCTATTATATTCAGAAAGAAGTTAGGGTAACACTTTCTATAAAGTCCATATTTATAATACATTATAAGGGTATTCCTAAGACATTATAATGAATGCATAATGCATTATAAAAACCTTATAATATGTTATATCATCTTATAAATAATTATAACAACAATTATGATACAATGACAATGCTTACGCATTTGTGGTTATAACTTTTAAGATTATGATTATTTGTAACACACAATGAACACCATATTAAATCTTATTTGACATTTATATAACTTGACATTGTTTATTTAAGATCTGCACAGTATCTTACTACATCTGGTTAGGTGTGGAGTGTTATTTGAGTGTTCCCTGTGAGGCTAATATTAATATTGATGTGAGCTAGTTAATAATTTCAGCTGAAAAAATGTCAATGTTTATATGTTAGGTTATATTTTATTTTGATGCCCCCCTTAGTTTACTGACTATAGTCAACTATAACCAACTTTGCAACTACATATCAACTAACATGTATTAGTATGTAGTATTAGTAGGCTTATGTCAAGGTTAGGGTTGGTAGAATGTTGCTGTACTTGCAAAGTTACTTATCAGTTTGTCTTTGGGAGAACCATCAAAATAAAGTGTTAGTACATATTTAGCAGACATACTACTAATACTCCTATGACTGCTAGTTGACATAGTTGCAGAATTACTAATCAACAGGTGACTAAAGGGTACCATCAAAATAATCAAACTGGTATTACAGTAGTTCAAAGCAAATGTGTCATATTACACATTCATCTGATCTAACATCTGATCTTATGGCTGTTTGAGAAAAAAAAATATTATTATTATTATTATTATTATTATTATTATTATAACTATACGTATAAGTGGTCATTGATTGCTTTAAGTAAAGCAGCATACAAAAGATTGCAAGATATGAGACTTTTAATACATTATAACTATGAGAAATATAATCCATTGTAACTTAAGTGAATGCAACATAATCATTGTGTGTTATAAACCATCATACTCTTAAGCTGTAACTACAAATAAGCAAATATTATTATACATTAAAACTGTTCTTATTAATAAGATGATATAACATATTATAAAGTTTTTATAAAGCATTATAAATTCATTAAGAATACCCTTATAATGTATTATAAATGTGGGCTTCATAGAAAGTGTTACCGAAGTGAGCTTTAGCTACCCTTAGTTCTTTAACTACCTGATTTCGTAATTTCATAAAAGTATATCTATCACTGCTTACTTTAGATTTAACTACAACCTTTAGGGCCATATCCCGTTTTTTCATTAAATTTAAGATTTTTATGTTCATCCAACACTCTTAAAAATTAAGGTGTTTTAAAAGGTTCTTCACATCGATGCCATAGAAGATCCATTTTCGGTTCCACAAAGAACCATTAAGTCCAAGGTTCTTTAATAAACCATCTCTTTCATACCTTTTTATAAGCTGAAGAACTTTCTTTCACCACAAAGAACCTTTTATAAAACAGAAAGGCCCTTCAGATGTTAAAGGTTCTTTATCAAACCATTTAAACCAAAAAGGTTCTTCTATGGCATCGTGAAGCACATTTATTTTTAAGAGTGAAGGAATGGTGTTCTTCTTCTTCCTACTTCTTTGTCTGCATGCAAATTCATCAATTAAGCTCATCAGTTTATTTGTGAATCTTTCGCTGTCTTCTTCTGGTGACTTTCCTAAAAGCACAGTCTCCCAATTAATGCTCTGGGCAGCACTTATAAACTGACCTTGCAAATTTTTGGTGATATTTAAAGATTCCTATCCTGGACAAACAGAGTGAAACGTTTATTGGTGAGCTTCCTTGCTGTCAGCGTCAAATTATGGTCTGATGATCCAGTCAACATATTAAAGGATTTGACAATTCGTTTTGGTCTGTTACTAAATATCATATCTATTTGTGTTTTTATCTGTTTTAAAGTTTTTCTTGCCAATTTTCCCTCCCAATTAATGTTAAAATCTCCCACGATTATCACCTCCCAATTAAAAACTGCATTCCTTTAACATATTTTTAAAATGCTCATAAAAAATGCTTTTAGATAATGGAGCACAATATAGTACTGTAAGTGAAAATGACATAGATGGAGACAGCATTAAGTCCAATACACTCCAATTAATTACCTGACCACTGTATTTCATGACATTGAAATCTGTCTTTCACAAAAATTAAAACCTTTAGTGCGCACTGCACATCATCACCAGGGACATATTAAGCTGATGATGGTGAATTTTCCTTTAGCCAAGTCTCTGTTAAACAGAAAATCTAAGTTGGAATCTAGTAGAAGCTGATGGATTTGATCACTTTTAGAATTATAAATTTGTATGTTTAGATACCCTCCTAAAATGCCCCTGGGATTTGAATTTAGGGTCCCAGATTATTCTTGGATGAACTACTAGTATTTCTAAAGCTAAGAAGACAAAAAAAAAAAAAAAACAACTGAATATTTTCCCACAGTTTCAATATGTTCTTTTACCTTTGAGTCCTGTTCTTGTAACTACATTTCACAATTCAGTGAAGTCTATTCATAACTTTTAACAAATTTCATAATTTTTAACTAAATTTATTTCGAGCAAAATGAATGACTCAACCAAACTTTCTGGTTCTGTATTTAATTAATTAATCAATACATACATACATTCTTACATCAAATCCACACACAACACATGAAAAAAATTACTTGTGAACATAATGACACAAAATTACTTTTGCATTACAACGTATTGAATTGTTTTTAATTTGGCCCATGCATTTGGATTAATACAAGTTTTGCAATCAGCAATAAAATATTTTAAGCTCTTACCAAATTTAGCAATGCTGTGGTGAGAATCCAGAATAAACTATGGACCCTCATGACCACAATTAATTGTAATAAAACATTAATCAACAGAATACATGATGCCAATCATTCTGTAAGGTTACTTTGTAATGTAATGTGACACCAAAAATTGCTGTTTTACAAAACAGTAGTCAAATCTGCCATATCTACATCCATTAACATACAGTACAGACATTTAATGCAGAAATGGCAAAAACACCAGCGACTGACCGCACATCTCACCGAAAAACAGGTACAGGTCATATTTCATCACAAAAAAAAAAAGGGGAATTTAAATTGCACACAGGAAATAAAGTTTTGACAGGTTTCATGATTCACAGTTCTCATAAGTATGATGCAAAAAAGCATATGTTTTAAAAATGTTTAGTATTTATGCATCATCTCTTAGAAAAACTAACATGGTCCTAAAAGCAATCATTTTCCTTATACAAAACATAATGCTTCAAGCAAAATACTTGCTTTTAATTGCTTTAGGATAAAATGTGGCCCGAAATTGTTTTTGAGAGATTTAAATCATGTTCTGTTTCTGTTCTTGATGGTTTAACAAAGTTATGATGAAGTGTAAGTACAGCTGAGAGTTAATCTCATTTACCATGGAGCGAATATAATCTGTTACAGGCTAGACAATGTGCAAATGAGTCATTTAGTGCAACCTGTAACACATGAGGCAACACAGTTTTGAGAATGGTCAAGGTTAGACATCTCTGATTTCTGTATTTGTCACAAATAAAGGTAGAGTAATTAAACAATTCAATACAACAAACATAAAAGAAAACTAAAACTAGTGGTCTCTTATTTTGCTAGATTCTATGGTTTAATGCAAGAGCTTAGTCAGTACCTCAGTTGGTTTTTGCCTTGTTATAGATGAGAAAGTCCGAAATGTCATGCCATGTGTTGCTGTCATGGTAGAGGTAGTTCATGGAGGACTGGAGGGATGGCTGGAGCGTATGAGGATGATACTCAAACAGCCAGAGCACGATTCCCCACACCAGCGTGGCAAACAGTGGGAACGGGTCTTTCTTGGGCTGCGGGATGAAGCCTTTTTCCACGGCCAGTCGAGACAAAGCAAAGAGAATCCTGGACAGCAGGTACATATTTATCTGGGGGAACGGACCAAAATTACAGAAATCAAAAAAGAGATTACAGTACTGATTAAAATGAAATTTCATTAATCAATTATCAGGATCATATGACTCTTCGGAAATCATTCTAATATGCTGATTAAGAAACATTTATGATTATTATCAAAGGCAGAGAATTTACTAGGGATGCGCATCTGTACCAATATCTAGCGACTAAATTGACCATAGCAATAATTTTTAAATGTATAATAATTAAATATATGCATATGCACCCACTGTTGTTGCCATTGAGGCCACTGACACTACCTCAGAAGTTAAAGCAAATGCACTGGAAAACTGCACTCTTTCAAGGATGTGCTAAGAATAAACATTTATAAACATTTTGGAAACAAGAAACATTACAGAGGTAGACACAATGAGAAGAAGGGTTAAAATACAACTATTAATAATTGAACACACTCAAATAAATAAGTGAGAAATGATAATAGAAGTTATGGTGGTATATATAAATATACACAAACCAGTGCATATGTGACACTGACCACAAAACTGGTCTCAAGTAGCATGGGATTTGTAGCAATAGCCAAAAAAAAACACTGTATAGGTCAAAATTATATTTTTTTCTTTTATGTCAAAAATCATTAGGATATTACGTAAAGATCATGTTCCATGAAGATATTTTGTACAATTTCCAACTGTAAATATATATATAAAACTTAATTTTTGATTAGTAATATGCATTGCCAAGAACTTAATTTGGACAACTTTAAAGCTGATTTTCTTGATATTTTGATTTTTTTGCACCCTCAGATTCCAGATTTTCAAATAGTTGTATTTCAGCCAAATATTGTCCTATCCTAACAAACCATACATCAGTGAAAAGCTTATTTATTCAGCTTGGATGATGTATAAATCTCAGTTTTTAAAAAATAGACCCTTATGACTAATTTTGTGGTCCAGCGTCACAAATAAAGAGCTCAATCATCATTTTCCGGGACATTTTTATTTTAATTCTGGCAGTAATAAAAGACAAGGAGACTGCCCTGAAGTAATATATTCCTTTCTGGAGACATCTTTAAAAACAAACGGTTTATGGCCATGACTCAACTATAAAATCAGCTCTTTAACATGAGCTCTTAATTATACATTACAGCAAATGATTTTCAGAACCAATTTCAGTACCATAGCAAAATAAACAAAATAAATCAGTTCATTATTTATGCTAAAAACAATATTAAAGAAAAAATATTTAAAATATTGGCATGTATCCTTCAAATATTTTCAATTAAGTGTTGCTTTAAAAGGGTCAAGTGAAAAATGATTGGATTCTGACTGCTGTAACTTACACACCTCTGATTGGCCATTGCATATCACTGTTCACGAAGTGTTTGAAAGCAGCCACCTATCAGCGAGTACTGAATTGAGTCAGTACTTGGTACTACCAGTCCTGCAGAAATGCTTACGTTTTATTAAGCAAGAGATAAGATAGAATAAAAATATGACTACATGAGCAAAATGTTTTTTGCTCTATTGCAGGGCAAACTTTCTGTAGCCATTTAAAATGAGAGGTAACCACTGCATTTGAACTTACAATCCAATAGGCAATATAATGTTTTTCAATAACGGTGATATGATTTCTGATATTTTAATATACACATTACCAGTGTTTCCCATACATTGATTTATTTGTGGCGGTTGACTTCTTTGAATAAACATGAGCACTGCACATCTCAAAATCAAAACCCAGCGCGGGTGTTTTAAATGCATCTTTGAAGGAAACCGAACATCTTCAGAAAAGTTTCAATGGCATTTTCATTTTATCTGATAAAGTAGCATTCATGAGCACAGCGCTGCTTTGTGTACAGCCGGTACCGGGGAAATTGATGTTTCTGCCACTCCAAAAGCACCTCTTACTGGCAGATAATGAATTTGGTATTTTCAATATCCCCATGTCCAGCAGAATGTTTTTGTTGTTGCTCATTCTTTTTTTTCTGTTTTCTGCAGCAACTCTTGGCACTTTTCATATTCTTTGTTCTGGGTGAATTACTTTTCTTTCAATCTACAGTTCATATATTAATAATAATGGGGTGAGTCTGAAAGTCATGTTTATTTGACGGCGATTTCAGATTTCTAGTTTGTATGAAGGCTAAATACAAATAAAAGGTGAACATTATTTGTACCATTTTTTTCTAAAATATTATATAGTTTTATAAAAGGAGGTTTCATAGATTTGGCAAATTCATTTTCAGAAGTTTGTACAGACATCTGTTGAGGGGGTTCTTGGCACTAATTCTGAGGCTTTTTAAAATATTGTTCATATCGATATCGGAATTATATTGCATCAACCAAAATTAAGAAATATATCGTCATATACATTTTGGCCATATCGTCCAGCCCTACGATCCAAAGAACGATTTTACATACAGGGGCAGTTTCTGATCTAATTTCAAAATATGAAGCAAAAACAGAATAGTCTAAGTTTATCTTTGTGAAATTATGCTACGTACAAAAATATCTGCAGGAAACAAAAACAGCACACTGGTTGACTTGAGAGTGCAAATTCACTCTCTGACAGCAGGTGGTGCTTATGGAACAGCAGCGATACAGCGTTTCCCTGGTTACCACTGTAAACGAAGCAACCCTGTGCCCACAAATACTACTTTAGTATGGATAATACAGTGGCAAGATGAAGAGAAAATACCATCTAAGCTTTTCTGAGTTCCTCTCAGAGATACATTCATATAAACACCCCCCAATTAAATGTTATGGATTTCCTTCCCATATTTCACGCATCGTGGACAGTGAGGTTGCTTTGCCAGTATTTTCTCCTCTTTGCGTTCATCTTCAGCATCTCTGGGCTTTGTTAATGTCCTGTTACAGACTTCGTAATATTTCCACACAAATGAGGTTTTGAAAAATGCTTGAGGTACAGTTTGTTTGCAAGTCCGGAACAAAGATCAGATGAAATAAAACAAAAGAGCTGATCGCTAATCGCGTGTTTGGAGCAGAAACTGGGCAGTTACGATTTACGGCAGTTTGAACATTTTCTACTACTAGCATTATTTGTGTTGGGCTTGGCTAAAGGAGACACAATTTTTTTTCTTTAAATAATTTTCCAGGAC
Organism: Cirrhinus mrigala; assembly: GCA_036247105.1. Taxonomy (NCBI): domain Eukaryota; kingdom Metazoa; phylum Chordata; class Actinopteri; order Cypriniformes; family Cyprinidae; genus Cirrhinus; species Cirrhinus mrigala. The sequence continues at coordinate 2,352,320 of CM070012.1, forward strand.
AACAACAAGATTTTCCAGGACACTTTCTATTTTCTCGTTTTCCATGTGTTTTCTAGGACTCGAAAAATGAGTCAGCAATTTTCCAGGTTTTCCAGGACGCATAGGAACCCTGACACGTATAGAACTACTTTAACTCAGTATTTTTAAACTGCATCTACAAAACAAACTATTTGCAGAAAACAACACTGAAATTAAAGCATGTGGTTTACCCGTCAATCAGAAAGTTGTGTTACTTACTAGAGCAACAAAACATTCATTTATACACACACACACACATATACATAAACAATCATGTGAAAAAAGTTAGGACACCCTATTGAATTTCATGGTTTTCCGTATCAGGACATTATTCAAAAAAAAAAAAAAAAACTGGTCCTTGGCTGGTCTTAAAATTTTGACAATAAAACCTCAACAACAACACATGACAAATTGCACCGTGTCATTATTTACTGAACAAAAATAAAGCCAAAATGGAAAAGCCATGTGTGACAAAGTTAGGACACCCTTACTGTTAACATTGGAATTAAGAGGGTGAATAACAGTCAAGCACTGCTAATCGAATACCTTTGATTAACTGATCATCAGCAAGTCTGAGCGCCTCTATAAAAGCATGAGTTTTGGCAGTTCGCTGGTCTGGAGCCTTCAGGTGTGTGTTAACACAATGCCAAGGAAGTTAAGACATCAGCAATCATCTTAGAGAAGCAATTGTTGCTGCCATCAATCTGAGAAGAGTAATACGGCCATTTCCAAACAATTTGAAGTTTATTCACAAGTAGAAGACATTTAAAACAGACACCTCTCCTTTCAGGAGTGGACGTCCCAGAAAATTCACCCCAAGATCAGACCGTGTAAAGCTCAGAGAAATGGCAGACAACCCAAGAACTACACCTCAGACTCTACAGGCCTCAGTTAACATGTTAAATGATAAAGTTCATGATAATACCATTATAAAAATGGCATGTTTGGAAGGCTTGGCAGAAGAAAGCCTCTTCTATCTAAAAAAAACAAACACTGCAGCACAGTTTAGGTCTGCAAAGTTGCATCTGAACAAAACACAAGTCTTCTAGAATAATGTCCTTTGAACAGACGAGACCGAAGTGGAGATGTTTGGCCATAATGCACAGCGCCAAGTTTGGTGAAAACCTAAAGAGCATATCAGCACAAACACCTCATACCAAAAGACAAGCATGCTGGAGGAGGGCTGATAATTTTGGGCTTGTTTTGTAGCCACAGGACCTGGGCACCTCACAGTCATTGAGTTGGCCATGAACTCCTCTGTATATCAAAGTATTCTAGAGTCAAATATGAGGGCATCTGTCCGACATCTAAAGTTGGGCCAAAATTGGGTCATGCAACAGGACAATGATCCCAAGCACACCAGCAAGTCTACAACAGAATGGCTGAAAAGAAAAGAATCAAGGTGTTGCAATAGCCCAGTCCAAGTCCAGAGCTCATCCTGACTCTCATGCTGTGGTGAGAGCTGTGCATAAGCAAATGCCCACAAACCTCAATAAACTGGAGCAACATTGAAAAGAAGAGTGGTCCAAATTCCTCCAGAATGATGTGAGAGACTGATAAAGTCCCACAGAAAATGAAGCTATTGCTGCTAAAAGTGGATCTACAGGCAATTGACTCATAGGGTGTTCCACCTTTGACACACATGGCTGTATTTTTCTTAATTAAATAATGACACTGTGTGATATGTCATGTGATGATGTTCATCTGAGGATTTATTTTCCAAATGTTAAGACCTGCCAAGAACCAGATAATTTTTTTTTATGTCCTGATACAGAAAACCATGGAATTCAATAGGGTGTCCTAACTTTTTCACACAACTGTGTGTGTGTATATATATATATAGAAAATATACATGTAATATACATTGTAATTCACATACTGTCTGTAAGTGCTCTACTTATGTACTCCAATGCTGATGAATGAGAGATGTTGATGATTGCACTATGAACAGAGTAAAGTTAAGTCTCTCTTAAACTGCCTCTTTGTTGTAAGTTAACAACCACGAAAGTTTTTTCTGTTATGAAAGTATGCCTGTTGTAATGCTGCTGGTTTACATAATCAGATTGTGCAATTATTGCTCTTGCGTCGTCACCAGTGTCAACATCAAACCTACGCCCTTGATTATTATCAATGATGGGAACAGCTGTGCTGCTACATACTTCTGTGAAAACAAAGACACATTACCTTTTTTAGAAGTTTAGGGCAAGTAGGACTTAAAAAAAGAAATGTATAGTTATTCAGCAAGGACGCATTAAACTGATCAGTAAAGATTTCCATTTCATATAAATGCTGTTCTTTTGAACTTTCTATTCCTTAAAGAGTCCTGAAAAAAATGTATCACAGTTTCCACAAAAATATGAAGCAGCACAACTGTTTTCATCATTGATAATAATCAGAAATGTATCTTGAGCGGCAAATCAGCATTATTAAATGATAAATCTGATAATGCACTGAATTTCACTAACCTGGCTGTTGATGTTGTTATTTTCTCCAAACACCAGCCAGCCCCCAACACATGCAGCCAGAAACGAGTGAGACTGCAGCGCTTTCCCATGTAAGCGCTGCTGGAGAGCCTGCAGGCCTTTATACGTGAACACAAAGCAGGCTAGATTCCTGGAGTGAGTGTATGTGGCCTGAGCAATCGCCCTAAACTTCTCTCTCAGACTGATGATGATGTGCAGAGACAAAGCAAAGATTAGATTTTGTTGTCTATATGTTTCAGGTCATGATGATCATCATACAGCATGAGTATAATGGCAATCAAATTTCCACAACTATGACTATGCAATTCAATGTTGTTAATATATTTGTAATAAATGTATATTGTATTATTGTATTATATTAGTATCACACATTATATTTTATCATTTTTCCACAGCTACCACAACTATGCTATACAATGCACTGCAATAAAAACTATTAAAAAATAATAATAATAATAATAATAATAATAATAATAATAATAATAATAATAATAATAATAAATATTAAACTGCAAAAAGTATGTGTGAAGAGTTTATTTGCAAAAACAGATAATCAAAAATCTTGTTTTTTATTATGTCATCATTTTATTGTTTTATTGTGTTTATTGTTTATTGTGATTATTTGGAATACACAATGTAAAAACATGATTTTTGAAGACTGTTAAAATATTTTTGCAGATAAACTCACTCTAAATGGTAACAAATAAACAAGACAGTGTAATATTTAAGCAAATTGTAAATCATAAAGCATAACATCTTATTTTTCCTCCCATATAATAATATTCTTATTTCAACAAGAAAAAGCAGCAGTATAAAGCTGTGCGCCAGACTAAAATTTTTGACATTAAAGTGACATGGAGTTATCTGAAAGTTCAAAGTTCACTTCACCTGCCACTTCTGAACAGAAACGTCATCACTAGGGCGTGAGGGGCACGAATTTTAGCCCCATATCTGAAAAATAAAATAATAAATAAGCAATATGAGACCCTCTTCATATGAACCGTATATAATTGCATGTTTACAGTTAGCCATATGTCTAAAATTAGCAATGTGCAAACCTATTACTTCCAACTTTAAAAATTTATTTCGCTCAAATAAGAAAAAAAAAAATCTATTTCACTTCCAAAAGCAAGATGAAATATAATTAAAAAGTGCTTCATGTCCAAAAGTAAACAACTTTAGAATTACAGATATATAAATGCATTTAATAGCAAACATGCATGAAAACGCTGTTGAAACGATTATTGTAACTCACACAGCTCCATTCCTGAAGCCTTTGACGACTGCCAGAGCCGTTTTATATTTCTGTTGTTGCAGGAGATTGTTCACTGTGTATAATAAAGTTTTAAAGAGGTCTGAGGCTGCCATGACTCTCCTTTAAGACGGACACTTCACCCTGTAACACACGCGTGCGGCATTTCACACGGAAACATTTCTGCTCATAACGGTTCCGCTTAAAATGACGTGAACAACAACAATTACATGGAATATATAAATGTAATATTATAAATAAAAAAATCTGGATCAGATAGGATTTTTAACGTCTTAACAAATTAAATCTAAAGTTTAGAAGGAGTTTATAAATGCTTCTATTCAAGTTAGGTCAGAAAGCCTGCTGTCATTACCGAGGTTTAGCATGAGAGGGCGCTGCTAAACGCCTTATGTTTGTTTAGTCACACCTGTCAGTCATTCCTCAAGTTCAACTTTCACCCTCATTTAAAAACTGTATGCCATTTTTGCATTCCGGTTCCGTTTAGCCCCGAAGAATTGTTATTTTATAAAACAGTCATAACTTAATATGTTTCTATTAAAATCATATGTTGACCACAAAACCAGTCATAAGGGTCAAATTTTGTGAAACTGAGATTTATACAGCTGAATAAATAAGCATTCCATTGATGTATGGTTTGTTAGGATAGGACAATACTTGGCCGAGATACCACTATTTAAATATATGGAATTTAACGGTGCAAAAAAAAAAAAAAAAAAAAAAGTCAAAACATTGAGAAAATCACCTTTAAAGTTTTGATATATTTACGGTAGGAAATTTACAAAATGTCTTCATGGAACATGATCTTTATTTGATATACTAATGATTTTTGGCATAAAAGAAAAAATCGATAATTTTGACCCATTGGCTATTGTTACAAATATACCCGTGCTACTTGAGACTAGTTTTGTGGTCAGGGTCACGTATTGTATCTGACCAGCAACTTCTTATTAATAATAAAGATTTGAATGTTACCATGTTATTGTTATGTTATTACTGCTTTTACCCTTTTATTAATTAAAAACATTCAGAAATTCTTTGAAATCTCAGTTTACACATGAACAACCATTTGAATAATACAATTGCTCATATTTGTAGAAATCACAAAGTTATGAAAGCTACATTTTTGTTTTAAAAAAAATAGCACTTTTTTTTCTTTGAAAATACATTCATTTTACTTGCCAAAAACATTACCTTTCAGATTAAATAGTGATCCATTTTTCATACTGCAATGGTTTGTATATTTTCATGTTTAGCAACAAAATTCAATGCCCAAAATGTTTTAAATTTTACATGTTTAAAGTTAAATTTTACGTCTTTATTTATTTATTTATTTTAATCTTAAAACAAACAAATTAATTAATTAAAAAATGAATCAAATTAAAAAAGGGTATTTCAATAATAAATGTTAAAAATGGTGTGTGTTTTAAATGTTTCAAATGTGTCTCTTTCGGGTCAAAACGGACACAAACTTTTACGTTTAACTTTAAAATGTAACATTTATTTATATTTATATAAGTATTTATATTTTTAGAATTTTTATTAATATTTATTTATTTATTTATTTATTTATTTATTTATTTTGTTTTTGTAGCATGGCAGGAATATTTTTTTATTGATAATTACTATACTGCATGTTCTGCAGTTGCATCTATCTATCTATCTATCTATCTGTCTGTCTGTCTGTCTGTCTGTCTGGGTATTGCGCGTGCTCGGTATGCGCGCACCCGGCTAGTCATTGACGCGCCAGCGGCGACTGTGTTCACGCGCATTCTCAGTGCGATGGGAGTCCTGTAAGGATGGACACACGGCAAATCCTGCGACTCTTGATCGTTTTATCAGGATTAAACGGAGCGTGTGAAGGTGGGAACGAAGTGTTTGTTTATTTCAGAAGTGTTTTGTTTACAGCCGTGTGTCGGTTTGGTTCGTTTATTGTGTTTTAGTCGCTGAACGTTTAGCGTTTAATACAACAACAACATGGCGCTGGGATTTAACGACTGGCCCCATAAACTCTCTGCCTTTTCACTGACTTTCTCTGTTTCTCCGTCAGAAACATGAATATCTGATGTGCTGGAAGTTATATTTTATATATGTGCTGTTTAAATAACAACAATAAAGTAGGATGGCCCTGTTTATGATATAAACTCGAAAGGTTAAGTGCTAGCATGCTAACGGGCTAACTTAGTTAATATGTGGCTGTAATTTTGGATAAAAACTTCTGAAAAACTAAAATCAGCTCATGTGATCAAATGTCCTGTATTTAAGTTGATATGAGTCTTAAATTGGCAATGTTAAAAGAGTTTATACACTCTGTATTGTCGTATTTGACACATTCAGTAGCGTTTAACTGTTTAAAAGCTGCTTTTACTGTTCTTTCCCTGTGTTTGTGTACGTTTATAATTTTGTGTGTGTTTGTTTTTCTGTCTAGGAAGTAATTTGAGAGGCTTTATAATTGACATCGTATCAGTTACAGTAAACAAATGCAGATACAGTGAACAAAAAATGGCATTATTTGGTTATTTAAACTTGTTTATTTTAATCTGAATATTGTTTTTAACAGCCAGAAGGGCCTATGTAAACACTCATCTTGGCTGACCTGTTGCTCATTAGCACAGGTGTAATTTTCCCCAAATGTTTGTTGTTATTTTGTAATTAATATTAGGTTTACATGTTGTATTTAGCTCAGTAGTAGAGACAAGCTCTCACTGTAAGTGCAGTGGAAAATCAGGTAAATGGTTGCTCTCAGTATGAAATGACATGTTAATGTCAGGACAAAAGGAGGGTGTGTGGTCTGCAGATTGAAGTATAGGTCTGCAGCTTTCCTTTGAGTGATGATATGGTTTTGAGTAGCTTCTGAGCGCTGGTTATGATAATAGTTGGGTGTTGTGTGGGTTAAATCTCAGTTCTTTGTGAAGAAGGGACAAAATAAGGATATGACCGAAAAGTGACCCCGATATGCCTGTCTGATTCTTTCTCTCCACATCATATAGAAACACAGCTCGTCTTTGTTCGTGTTTGGTTTAATATGGGGTAACTCATAGCCGCGGGGTTTTCTTTATTACTGTTAAGGTTTCTTCTTAACCCACTGCAAAAAGGCCCTTAATGTTTTCTGCATATTAAAAGCTGGCAGGCTTGGACATGCACACTAGTTTAAGAGCTCTGTGTTTCCCCTTAAGGTTCAATAAAGTGCATTTATCTGTCTGTTGAACTGTTGATCAATATGCCCGGCTAAGGAAGAGTAAGTTCATTGTGTTCTCTAATGATCTTTAAAAGCATAATACTTTAAAATGTATTAATGTATAATAAATTTAAATGTTTTAAAATGTATGATAATTCTGTACCGGGACAAAATTATAGCGCTGCGCTTGTGTGATACAGCTAATATCCTCATGCAGTCTTTTGATGGTATTTAATATATTGGTTTATACATAAATTTGTAAAGCCTTAACTGTAATTTTTTTTTTCTTGTCGCGAATAAAATTATTCTAAAAATCTATTCTAAAAATTGAATGTGTTACTTGCCATCTCTTTGTAATTAATTGTGAAATTTACTAGCAATTTCTGAGTGAAAACTGACTATTTTTAAACCAGATTTATTTCAGTGAATTCACCTCACTCAGTTTTGTAACAGCATGGATAACATTAGTAATCCTCAGATAGCAGCTAATGCTTTTCCCACCTTGACTTACAACAGAGTAAACAGAGATTGTGTATCATATTTAATGAGAGAAGTGAAAAGCTTATCTGAACACAGACTGACGCGTGCAAGGGATTACTTCGCTTCAGATACAAGGCATTAATGTGCAAATCTCAAAATATGCAAGGTACAGAATCACTTTGGCACATCTGCCAATGGAAGTGAATTGAATATTCTAAATATTCATAATACAATTAGCATTTTCTTAAATATGCATATGAAAAATGTAACTAGCAGTTTTATCCTTGTTTTGTGCTACAGCGTTGGTCATCATGTCACATACAGCATCATATACAAGATAAAACGATCTTATGTCTCATCACTGCACCAAGTGATTTTTGTTTTGATGAAAATCCCATGTCTGTCACCACATGGAGTTCTTGAGAAGAAACTCTTGATGTGTTAGCTAAACTTCTGGGAATTAGTTTTCCACAGAGAAGTTGTCATTGACGGACTTGCGACAGTCACTGATGTTTTCATTAGGAAGTGACGATTTGTTGAATCGCTAATGTCAATTACATCAGTGAGAGTCTGGGTCTGGGTGAAAAAAAAAAAACCCTGAAATAAAGAAAAATCTCAGCTACCATTTTTTTTTTTTTTTTTTAAACGGGTTAACTTAAGGGGTTTGTTGAAACCAGTTATTTTAGCACCTTTAATATACTATTATAATTGTTGTTAGTGCCTTACGTCATATTATTGTAACTTTACCAAATGTCTGTGTAAAATACTCTTTGAAGGAGTGACGTTTAACAGATACATGGTTGTGTTAATGATTATTGTAGTCACAGTTGTGTTTTACGGGAAGTTTGCCAGTTTATATATACTCGTCACAGTTGACAGATTCCAGCTTCCTCCTAAGTGTGTACCGGATTGAGACTCAGGTGTGTAATTTACGTCAAACGGTTGCCAAATAAGTAAGTGTTAGTCAGTTTGAAACTATCGTTGGCTTAAGCAGGAAGATGTTGTCACAAGTCATTTAAGTTTCAGTCTCTGATGTTATAAAAAGCAAATGTCATCATTGATAGTGTGACAGTGACAAACTCACTTGTCAGATCTCAGACTATTCATTAATTCCCATTTTTTGTTAATAAAATAATTTATATCAGTTGCACAAGGAAAATAAAGTGGCTGGTTGTTTTGCAGAAGGATAAAAATAAGCAAAGAATCTTTGAATGCTTGTCACATTACAGTGCATCAAGCACTTGTTTTAATGAGAACAAATTGTTATTTTTGCTTAGCATCACTCTAACCTAAGTTGTTATTCTGAAAACGTTGTGTGGATGACATTATCTGAGCTCGCCAGCCACTGCCATTAGCTGGTTGCAGATAAGCAGGTTTAAAGGTGCTAGAGCAGATCCAGTTTGACTGGTCCAGAACAGCCTTTCTTTGGCGGAAATGTCCGGAACTGGGCTAGATTTTTTTCTGTCATGAAAATGCTTAGTAAGAGTGATTTCAGGGTGGTTGCTACAGAGAAAAACACTTTTCTCCAAAAATAAGTAGCATTACTGCATGTCCGTTTGCTTGAAACCACCTGCATGTTTGGGCAGCATTGCAGGCATTGGGACCAATGAGTTCACATTAAGCCAATTGAACATTTATATGATGCATTGTGCACTGATGCAATTTATGTGGCATAAAAACTGATTCATTGTTAACCAGAATTAGGTTGACAATATGCGGCTTGTGGCTTCAAAGACTTCGTGTTAGTATCTTAGTCATACCTTTTTCATGCTTGTCAGTCATACCTTGAGCTGAAAGGAGCCCATTGTGAAATGCTATAGCTGTGTTCTTTAGAATAAAGGCCTGAACTTAGTTTAGATTTATGCCACGCTAAAACAGTCATATGACGGCATGTGATGTATATATGTCTGGTATAGCATAGAAACAGCGTGACTTGTCTTGCTTTACATGGAGGTGCTTGTAGTTTGTTCACAGTGTGAGTAACCACATTTGTTGATCTAGAATCTTTTTTTTATCAATCATCTGTAACTTTACATGAATGCAAGTGTATATTTCTTCCCTGGTTCCTGTATGTCTGATGTTCTGTCCCGAGCTGTTTGTGACAGCGCTCAGACAGACCTGCGAGTCTCGCTGTGTTTTGCACATGTGTGGGTGTTTGCTTGGAACGCAGGGAAATGCCAAATTATTGAATTGTCCTTTGAATAGAAAATGAAGACTCTGTGAGTTTGCTTGGGTCTGTACACCAGGATGCACAAAACCTCTGAGAGATCAGGACCTGTATGTGAGAATCAGACAAATCCAAGTTTACTACCTCCAAAGTTCCTAATTATTCCCTCAAGGGTCGTGTGATTAAAGAACAGCTAGAAATTAGACTGGCTAATATTTCCATCTGGATTCGAATGGCTTCCTGTTATTCCTGTAGAGTCTCGATGATGTTTTCCGTATTGCCAAATGGTATTGCATCATATTTAGTTATGCAATTAGAGCAAAATCTGTAGAGGAGGTCCAAGTAGTTTATTCACTGCAAATCATTTAATGTAATTCAGGAAACAATTAACAAACACATTTTATATTCTACTGTGTAGAGGAGGACACAAGACCTGCACACATGACTTTAAATTACTAACACTGAGTCATAGTGTCTCATATTTGCTAAACATGCTGTTTATGGGTGTTTTGTTGTATCTACGTGTTAGCAGTTCTCTGTGAGCAGCACTGGTCTTTCAATACGAAATGTACTGGCCATTGGACCTGCTTGACATTTTTCCTCTCACAGTAGACTGTAAAACAATTATGCATTTTGACATGTCCATGTTGCAATTTTATGATGTCGGTGTTCCTTGTGAAAAAGCCAAGTTTCTAAAGAAGTATTATGCACACTAATCAGTGGGTTTTTGTGTGTGTGTGTGGTCCATTAGTGAATGGCAGAGATGGATTGCAATTGATCAGTGAGTGAATATATTGACTGTGTTTAATACACAATATACAGTGCATACTATCTTCTGTTTTAATAAATAATATATGTGGTATATAAAACCTTTCAAACAGCAGTATGCTGCATTGTTTCCACTAAGGTGCATGTTTAATTCAGCAAGTGACATCTAGTCTAGAAGATTAAAAGGTTCATTGTTAATTTTATCTTATCAAATAAGGTGTCAGGAACTTTATTTTGGAAATTTATCAGCACTTTACCTGTGTGCTTGTGCAAGCACAGACATGTTCATGTCAGTATGAGGGTATGTTGTTGTGAAGCCTGGATTTAGTAGTGAGATCATATTCTCATGAGATTTAGCTTCTGTTTTGCTTAGAAATTATATTGTATGTGCAGTATCATTTATTATCAGTAGTACTTGCTAAATGGGGTTTGGTGTGTTTTTTGATTTTTGAAAGGTTTTTTTTTTACATTGGGCATCAAATTGCAGCCTATGGCAGTACTAAAATTGATTAGTAAGCAAAATTAAATTGCATTTGGTTTGCAGAGGCATATTTTTATAGTTGCATATAGTTAATAGGAAAACACAGTTCACTGCGCACCAAAATGTTGCAGAATATGATTCCTTTAGATTTGACAACAAAGGGATATGGGCTGTGTTTTCTTCTTCCTGTTTGTAAGCCTAATTATTTTGCAACCCTAAATGCATGATTATGAGTAAGTACATTTTTTTTAAATTGGCATTTAGAACGAAATGTTTTTTTTTTTTTTCCTTCTGTCACTATCAGATAAGACTCATCAGTTAAATCTCTCCCTTCAACTGCAACGTCGACCGCAAACAACAGCGTCATAACATCTGTCCTCGGGTAGTTTCACTCAGTTCGTAGCCTTAAGAGGAAGCTCCCATCATGATAGGGCATCTCTTTACGTCATATTGTGTGAATGGGTGTAAATAACAGGAAATCCTGTATTTTAACTAATAGCACTATACATGTAATAATGAAACGAGTTCAGTGGAAAACCAAGCTCACATACTAAAATTAAACATTCTGTGATGACCTACATACATGCAAATAATTTGATTAGTAAAGCAGAAGTTCTGTGCTTGTCTGTTGCTGAAAGCAGAAAATGTAGAAACACCCTGGCCAATACTGCAAGAGTATACCGTTGATCCTCTTAATGTGAATTGATCACAGGCTTAATTTGTTTAATCACTCTGCGTTTTTGGCTTGAGTCGTGTCCTGTTGGCATGAGCCGGAGCTGTGTTCAGTCACGCCACAAACGCAACACGCCGCAGCCTGCATTCTGCGCTGTGAAAACAGAGAACATTTTGGACACAATCGCAGAAGCTTTTTTCAAATTTCAGTTCACACTTTCTAATTATCCATATGCCGTGAAAAATATCTCAATAATGACATTGTGTAGGAGCCTTACCAGAGAGTGAATCAATCGGGAAGCAAATGTTGCTCTTTAGAGACGCGCAGCTGTTGCATAACTCCTTTACACAACTTGTTACATGACTTATAGGACTGCCAGTAATTAGTGAAGCTGTGTTTTACACTTTGGTAGCATTTTTTTTTCCAATGAAATCTGTAGTCATGTCAGTTAGTCATGGTTTCCTGTACCGAAAAAATTAATTTATTTAAGGCTGATGATGATACTTTGTATATTTATGTATGCAGCTCTTTTAGAATTTTTTTAGAAATGTAACTTTTTTTTTTTATTGGATCAGTGTACTGGCGTAGTTCACACTGTTATTTATCAGGGAAGGCATAGATGCCAAAATTAAGTAGTTGTTATGTAAATGTTGGGGGTCGATTAAAAAATCCACTATATGTGTAGCAGAAAGGATCCAGGGATGGGTTGAGATGGTCAGTGGGGTCAGCGAGTGAGTAGTATTATCTTTAGATTTCATGATAGTTACAAGGATTTCATTTAACTTCTTGGAGAGGATTTTAGCCTGAAACACATTAAAACTATCTTTAAAGTGCTCCTATTATGCCTTTTAAACTATGACCTTTCATGCAGTGTGTCATGTAGCTGTATGTGAACATCTACAAAGTATCTACAAAGTTGTGAAGCCGACAGTGCACGATAAATAAAGTTATTGTCTATCAAAAAAAAGAGTTGGTTCACAATCGCCTGAACGAGTCGTCAGAAATTCGAATCTTTTTCTGTTACGGCCATACGTCATGAAGTAACAAATTTGCATAATGCCCGCCCACGTTCTATGTTGTGAACAACTTGCCCGCCCACAAACAGTAAAATTTCCATGTGGATTACGTCATGTCGAGAAGACGCTGTATCCTAAGTACAATGCGGGATTCACCAAAGGCTTGTTCTTGCTCCTCTGAACCTCTACCTGTAAGTGTGATTAATAATTGATGGTTGTATTTTCTAGCGATCGTTCAAAATCATCCTATATCACTCATGGTGGTGAGTAAATTTTCAGGACATTTTTATTCAGAAAGTGGAGTAATCCTTTAAAACTTGTTGCTCTCATGTAACGTTACTCTGTATCATGCAAAATGCATATTTAGTTGTGTGTGTTGTTTGCTCCACGCAGCACGTATGTCTCTGGCTAACCGGCTGACAGCTTTATCTGTTCACTCGCTATTGTCTAGAAACGTGTCGATGAATAGTGAATGTTTGTCATTGTTATTACTTGAAGTTCTGATAAAGAATAGAATAATATGTCGGTGTACAAGCTGCAGTGCTTTATCGATACGTTTCTGCGTTGGGTTGACGCATATATTATGGCTGTTTGGGTGTTGTTGTTTACCACCGAGTTGTGGGCTAGAGTAACAATGATGGGCGTTCTGTGTTTGAAATTCGCTGCACGCAGTAACGTTAAACCAATCACAAAAGACTGGATCATCGGACCAATCACCGCAGATTAGTGTCACGCAAAGGAGTGGTTTGGACAAATGATTCGTTTTAACGAACCGTTTGGGAGTCGTTGAGCAAATAAGTTAAAAATAAATGCATATTATAAGACAAGTGTTTTTTGACCTTGCATGCATGTCAACTTGTTGTTGGGGACTCCCAAAACCTAAATATGAACCTTTTATAATCCATAATAGGGGCACTTTAAGAAGCTGCATATCTAAAGTCAACTCCCTTTACACTGCAGACAGACCTCTTTGCACGCTGTCTTGTTTTTTATTGTTGTTGGTTGTGTTTTCTTTTTCCCAAGGCATCTTCCACTTTTTTTAAAGGATGAAATGTCAAGTTAGAAGTTGTTTGTTTTGGAAAACATGTCTTGAGCTTCTCTCATGAACAACAACAACAGTAGTTCTTTAGTTTAAACACATTCTAGAATACTCCTCATCTCTTGTATTCTGCGGCTCAGTTGAGTCTGTGTGGACTGCAGGTGAGTGATGTCTGCTGTTCTTCACTTTTGACCGTCTACAACCTCCATTTACGTGTGCTCTGGTCCCAGTTTGATTGAATCATCTCTGTCTGGCTGCTCTTAGTGGACAGACCTGATGAATGATTCTTTAACTATGAAAAAATTATATGGAGGGGAGGAAAATATAAAGTAGTTTTATGTTGCCCTATGAGGTATTCTAACAAGGAAACAAATGTGGGACTTTGTTTAATCAATCAAGAGATTATCAGATCATGAAAACTAAGTGCTTTCCATACCATGATCACCCTTTGGAACTTTCTGTCTTGCCTTGATAGCAGCAGAAAATGAAAGTTGTTTTAGAGCCATAAAGATGAATGATTATAAAGAACATTTTCACATGTTTCTTTTGTCTTTTTGAAGTTGCCTTGTGCTGGGCTTGAGCTAGTATAGACCTCTGATCTCACAGCCATGAAAACGTATTTTAAACCATTTTATTAAATATATAAATAAATGTAATAAATTATATTATTTATAAATGATATACAATACCATTCAAAAGTTTTTGAACAGTAATGTTTTTTTAAAGAAGTCTCTTCTGCCCACCAAGCCTGCATTTACTTGATCCAAAGTGCAGCAAAAACAGTAACATTTTGAAATATTTTACTATTTAAAAAACTGTTTTCTATTTGAATATATTGTAAAATGTACTGAATTTTCAGTATCGTTCCTCCAGTCTTCAAGGTCACATGATCCTTCAGAAATCACTCTAATATGTTGAAATGTTTTATTATTAATATCATCAATATTTAAAAGGGTTAAGTACATTTTTTTTTTCAAGATTCTTTGATGAATAAAAAGACCCAACAATCAGCATTTATCTGAAAGAAAAATCTTTTGTAACATTATACACTATACTATTTAAGTCGACTTTGCTCCACACAGGGATGTGATCTCATCATCATCCAGTCTGTCTGGAATGACATGAAGAAACAGAATAAACTGAGACTAAGATGCTTCAAGAAACCTACCTGCAATGTTTTAGGCACTAGTGTAAAAATGTTGGGTTTTTTTTTTTAACAGCAAATCAGAATATTAGAATGATTTTTGAAGGATCGTGTGACTGGAGTAATGAGTAATGATGCTAAAAATTCTGCTTTGAAATTACAGGAATAAATTACATTTTAAAGGGGTCATCGGATGCTATGTTCATGTTGTTTGAACATTAATGTGTATTGGCAGTGTATGTACAAATGTACCCTATAATGATAAAAATCCATGCAGTGGTTTTTAATTAATCTGTAAAAATAATATCCCCTTTTTCAAAACGAGCCGTTCTCAGATGCCGTCACACCGACAGATGCCGCTCCCACGATAGTTGATTGACATGAGCTCTCACCTCAGACCAGCTGTAACAGTCCAGTAACTTTCCATGTTTCGATGCGGAAGCAGGGATGTAAGTTAGGGAAGAATATCTCTGATTGAGCGATTGAGGTGTTGTGTTGCTGGATGTAATAATGAACATAGTGGTCATCATTTACTCCCGACATCTGAGCAGCTGAAGATGCAGTGGATTACATTTGTTTGTGAATGGAATGCGCCTCCCGATCTATATCCATCTATGTTCGCGCGAATCATTCCTGATCCAGCTTCACTTACAGCAGAAGTGTGTATAAGAGTTTTTTTTTATGAATCTTTGCGATCGCCTTTCCTTATAACGTGGTAGTTTGGAAGTTTAGCGGCTAAACAGGGATAAATGAAGCTAAAGTAAACAAGCTAAAGTAAACAAGATCGTCATTCCACAGAGAGAAGAGAGGGGCGGGGCGAGCAGAGATCATTTGCATTTAAAGGAGCAACCCCTTAGAATGAGATGATTTTTGCAGAGCTCATTTTGACAAGGTAAAAATGGTGTGGTTTTACAAAACTATTGGGAATTCTTAATCAAAGTATATTAGAGACTTTTCATTAAGACCCTAAAGAATCATATCAACTTGTGGAAAATAGGCATCCGATGACCCCTTTAAAATATATTCAAATAGAAAACAGTTATTTTAAATAGTAAAAATATTTCAAAATTGTACTGTTTTTGCAGTCTTGGTGAGCAGAAAAGACTTGTAATCTATATAATGACATCCTATAAAAAATATTATAATGTATAGAATTTATTGCATTTCTGCTGATATTTTACAAATGTGTTTAAATAAATAAATAAATAAATAATAGCTCATCTTGGCCATTATTCAGTGGTCACTTTAGTCAGTCATTGTGATGTAAGTTGAAAAAAGGCGCTACTTTTATATGTTAAGTTAACATGCTCAAAAAAAAGCACTTATAAATGCTGTTTTAAATGTGTTCTTTTATGGTGTTTCTCTACAAAAACAGCCAGGATGCTCCTGAATTTACAGTATATGAGTCTACTGATCTCTGTCACCCCCTGCTGTTGAAAAGACACATCTGCTGGTCCATTCACTGCAATGTTCAGAAGCTGCAATATAGTATATTAATGTAAACGATAGTTATTTTAATAAGCGCATGTTTTTCATTCTCTCTACAGCTCTGTTCTGTAACTGCACCACACCAGAGTGTGAGAAAAATGGGTATAAGTGCGAGACCAACGGGGCATGTGTGGCCTCCACCTCAGTCATTGAAGGACAGGAGCAGCATGTGCGGCTTTGCATCCAGAAAGAGAAGCTGATTCCTCCCGGCCAGCCGTTCTACTGCCTCAGCGCAGAGGGACTGATGAACACACACTGTTGCTATTCCGATTACTGCAACAGCATCGACCTCAGACTACCAACCGGTGAGCATCAGTACATTATATCAACTATAATCAACACCAAAAACAATTAGTGAATTCCAGATGAGGAACTAATGCAGCATGTTCTCTGTCAGTGACGAACGGACCGGGTTCTGGGCAGGACTGGGGGCCAGTGGAGCTCACTGCAGTGGTGGCAGGGCCGGTCTTTGTGCTGTGTGTGCTGGTTCTGCTTGGTCTCTTCCTGTTCCAGCACCATCAGCGGGCCTACGGTCACCGGCAGAGGCTGGAGGTGGAGGATCCCAGCACTGAACACATGTTCCTGGCTAAGGACAAGACCTTACAGGACCTTATCTATGACCTCTCCACCTCAGGATCAGGCTCAGGTTAGTATCGCAGGAGAGAATGTGGTTTATGATTTGTAGAGTATTCTAAGCGTGTATGCAACAGTGTTATTGTAGTACATTTTTAGTAGTATATTTTTTTTATATAGTAAGTACACTGCCTTTCAGTAAGGTTTTTAATGCTTTTAAAGACGTTTCTCATGCTCATCAAGGCTGTGTTCATTTGATCAAAAATACAGAAAAAAATGTCATATTGTGAAATATTATTACAATGTAAAACAATGTTTTTGTATATTAATATACAGTAAAATTTAATTTTTATGTGTAATTAAAGAAGTCCACTTCCAGAACAAAAATGGACAGATAATCTACTCACCCCTTGTCATCCAAGATGTTCATGCCTTTCTTTCTTCAGTCGTAAAGAACAACATGTAAAGATGTTTTTTGAGGAAAACATTTTAGCATTTTTCACCATATAGTAAACTTATATGGTGCCCCTAGTTTGAATTTCCAAAATGTAGTTTAAATGCGGCTTCAAACGATCCCAAATGCGGTTGTAAACAATCCCAGCCAAGGAAGAAGGGTCTTATCTAGCGAAACGATCGGTTATTTTAAAATAATACAATTTATATACGTTTTAATGTCAAACGATCGTCTTGTCTCACTCTACCTAAACAGTTTTTTTTCCGGTTCATGACAGTTAGGGTATGTCGAAAAATTCCTATCTCATGTTCTCCCTCAACTTCAGAATTGTTCAATATCGCTATTTTACCTTTTTTGTTAAGGGTGTTGCATGTTAACTTTGCAAAAACTGGGTTGGTGCTTCTGCCGCGATGTAGGATGACTTTGAAATGATTTTTGAAGTTGAGGGAGAAAATACAATTGGAGTTTTTCGACATACCCTCAACATTTTTTTTAATTAAAATAACCAATCGTTTCACTAGATAAGACCCTTCTTCCTCGGCTGGGATCGTTTACAACCGCATTTGGGATCGTTTGAAGCCACATTTAAACTGCATTTTGGAAGCTCAAAATCGGGACACCATATCAGTCCATTATATGGAGAAAAATCCTGAAATGTTTTTTTTCAAAAAACTATTTCTTTTCGACTAAAGAAAGACAGACATGAACATCTTGGATGACAAAGGGGTGAGTACATTATCTGTAAATTATAGTTCTGGAAGTGGACTTTTTTTTTCAGAATTCCTTGATCAATAAAAGGGTAAAAAGAACAGCATTTATTTAAAATAGAAAGGTTTTCTAACAATATACACTACTATTTAAAAGTTTAGGGTCAGAAAAATTTTGTTCTTTCTTTTTTGAAAGAAAATATTACTTTTATTCACCAAGGATGTGTTAAATAATAATAAGTGATAGCATATATATATATATATGTATATATGTGAACAAGCTTTGGTGCAAGACTGTTGTCGTGAGAGAGAAATTATGCACCAAGGACATTGAGATGCTCACGGATTCCTTTTGGCCACATTATCTGCCTAGAAAGTTTCCCCAAATATTTGTGTCTGTGGTGTATATTCACCCATAGGTGAATGTAAACTTGCCTGTGGACTATGTTGAGAAGAGTTTAATGAAAGACCAGTCATCATCTCCGGATGCTACAATTTTCATTATGGGTGATTTTAATATTTGTGTATTGGAAAAATCTGTAAAGAACATGTATGGGAATGTCACATGTTCAACTAGGCGTAAAAGGACTTTGGACCAATGGCTCTATTAACAGAGCATACAAAGCTTCTCTACTTCCTCCTTTGAGTTTGTCAGATCATAATTGTATTCATCTAATTCCATGTTATATTACTGAACTGAAGAGGGTGAAATCTTGGACTGGTGATGCTAGTTTATGAGGATGTTTTGATTGTACTTTATGGCATGTTTTTATGGATTCATCTGCTGATATTGATGAGCTTAATGATGTTGTCAGTTCCTGGGTAACCTATTGTGTTGACTCTGTTTTCCCTGAAAAAAATGAAGATGTATCCAAATAGTAAGCCATGGGCGAGCAGGAATCTTAAGGGTTTGTTGATGAAGAAACGAACTGCATTTCAACGAGGGGATTTGGTTGAAGTTAAAAATGTACAGAAATTGATTAGATGAGAAATTAAGAGAGAAAAAGTGGAGATTAAATGAAGAGCAAAGGGCTCAGTATAGGATAGTCTTAAATTAATGATGGGACAAAATAAGGGATGTAGAAAACGATTGAAAGTTACCGGTATGAGTTATATAGTGCCCTTGTTGAAGATTTTAATACATTTTATGCTAAATTTGAAGGACAGAATGGGAGCACAAGCAAAGAAGAGTTTTGTAACTCTTCTCAAGATGGAAGCTTACCTGTTTCTTTAATGTGGAAAGTGTAGTCAATCTTTTTAAACAATGTAAAATAAATGTGAGTGCTGATCCGGATGGAATAAGTGGTAGGGTGTTAAAGCAGTGTGCAGAAGAACTGGGTCCATTTTTTTTTTTTTTTGTAATTAATTTTAGTTTTTTTTTTTTAATTATTTTACTAACTATATATATATATATATATATATATATATATATATATGTGTGTGTGTATATATATATATATATATATATATATATATATATATATATATATATATATATATATATATATATATATATATATATATATAAAATAATGTTTTCATTAATTTGAATGAGCTTTTATTTATTTATTTTTCATTTTAGTTTCATTCGAGATATTAGTAATTTTATGTATAGTTTTTTTCATTATTTTTATTTTTTATTTAAATATTACAATTTGTTTAATTTCTTTTTTTTTTTTTTTTTTTTTTTTTTTTTTTTTTTTTTCAGATATAGTGTTGTTGTTTTTTTTTTCCAGAAAATAATTTTAGTGCTAAACTTTCAGTTAGCTTTCAAGGTTTTTTTTTTTTTTTTTTCAGATAGCTGCCAAGGCAAAATTTCTATTTTTTTCTATTTTTTTTTTTTTTTTTTTTTTTTTAATTAAACTATTTCATCTAATTTTTGTTATTTTATTTTATCCTAATTGTCTTTTAATAGTTTCTCTTTTAGTTAACGTTAATAGCCCTGCTCGTGCCCTGTATTCATTCCAGTCTTCTGAAATCATGTGATGATTTGTGTGAAGAACAGTTCGACATTTTAGTAGATCACTAATAACTTACTGATTATCTTTTCCACCAATGTATTGTCAGTGATTTGATAGTCTCTTTCTCTCATTGGTTGTCTGCTGCAGGTCTACCGCTGTTTGTCCAGAGGACAGTGGCTCGTACCATAGTGCTGCAGGAGATCATCGGTAAAGGCCGCTTTGGCGAGGTGTGGAGGGGGAAGTGGAGAGGAGGAGACGTCGCTGTGAAGATCTTCTCCTCTCGTGAGGAACGCTCCTGGTTTCGTGAAGCTGAAATTTACCAGACCATCATGCTCCGCCATGAGAACATCCTGGGCTTCATTGCTGCTGACAACAAGGGTAAATTAATATGCCTTGCACTTTACTGAGCTGTTTTATAGTATGCATATTATTGTCATCAAGTTGTAATAATGTTTAATTCTTTCTGTCACAGATAATGGCACATGGACTCAGTTGTGGCTGGTGTCAGACTATCATGAAAATGGATCCCTGTTTGACTATCTGAACCGATATTCAGTCACCATCGAGGGAATGATCAAACTAGCGCTGTCGGCTGCCAGCGGCCTGGCGCATCTGCACATGGAGATACTGGGCACTCAGGGTGAGTGTGTCAGGGTTGTTTGATTTAAATTAGTTTCATTTCAATACCCAGTGAGCCAGTTTGTTGTCTACATAGGCAGCTAACGTCTAACTCCGCATCTGCATCAAAAGTGCTGCCTGTTATTGTTTTGGGGTTTTTTTAACCTGTTATTTGTAATGAAAATGACTCTGTAATTTGGCATGTTGTTAAATTACTAACAAACAAAGAAACTTAAGACATGCAACGCATTGTGATTTGATAAAATGTTTAAAGGAGTCTGATTCTGCTTAATAAGCAAACCCGTTTTCCTTTATTCAGGGTTTCTGTGAGTCATAAAGTTCTTAAAGGAGAAGTCCACTTCCAGAACAACAATTTACAAATAATTTACTCACCCCCTTGTCATCTAAGATGTTCATGTCTTTCTGCCTTCAGTTGTGAAGAAATTATGGTTTTTGAGGAAAACATTTCAGGATTTTTCTCCATATAATGAACTTCATTGGTGCCCCGATTTTGAACTTCCAAAATGTAGTCTAAATGCAGCTTCAAAGGGCTCTAAACGATCCCAGCCGAGGAAGAAGGGTCTTATCTAGCGAAACGATCTGTCATTTTTTCGAAAAATAAAAATGGGATGCGTGTCCACGACACAACGAATCATGTCTAAGTTCAAACAAGTGTTCGTCTGTGTACTCCGGCTCAGAAAGGTAGAGTATGGCGAAAAACTCATTTCATCTCATTTTCTCCTATAACTTCAGAATCGTCCGACATCATTGTGCCTTTTTGTTTGCAAACAGCGTTTGACTTACTTGTACTTCCTTAGTCTTTGTGCGTTCGCTTTGTAAACACTCTGTTATTCCGCGTGACCTTTCGACGTGATTCAATAGTACGTAGTGTTATGGACGCGCATCCCAGAGCCTGTGCTACACAAGCTTTTGTGCTTAAGAAGTAAACAATTTTTTATTTTCCAAAAAAAAAAAAAAATGACCGTAAACCATCATTTCTTCACGGCTGAAGACGGAAAGACATGAACATCTTACATTTGTAGCAATAGCCAAAAATACACTGTATGGGTCAAAATTATTTAATTTTTCTTTTATGCCAAAAATCATTAGGATATTAAGTAAAGATCATGTTCCATGAAGATATTTTGTAAACTTCCTGCTGTAAATATTTCAAAAATTAATTTTTGATTTGTAATATGCATTGCTAAGAACTTCATTTGGACAACTTTAAAGACGATTTTCTCAATATTTAGATTTTTTGCACCCTCTGATTACAGATTTTCAAATAGTTGTATCTTGGTCAAATATTGTCCTATCCTAACCAACCATACACCAATGGAAAGCTTATTTATTCAGACCCTTATGACTGGGTTTGTGGTCCAGGGTCTCAGATATCATCTTAAATCAAATGCATTTACTCGAGATGCAAATATAAAATGAAATCTTGAAAAATGTAACAAAATTAAGTGAGTTTATGCTTAAAGCAAGAACAAATATCTGAATGAATAAAAACTTTTCTCTTTGAAATAAGTTGAATTTTCTAAACCCACTGACAGATGTTTGTTCTTTAGTTAAGTTTTGATCAAAACTTACTATCTTATGTAGTTTTGCTGGAAATGTCAAAAATAGTGAGGAATGTCACTTTTTTGCAGCAAGTCATTTCCATATTTTAGTGGTTGGAAGGTATTTAAGACTTTTTTTTTTGGTTTGTATGTAAACCAGTAAAACATCTTATTTCAGTAAGCTGTTTTTTTTTTTGTTTCCAAAAGTGAATTGCCTAAAAGTTTACTGAACACTCACTGTTGAATCCAGAAGAGTCTGCCGTTAGTGACTCTAAAAAACACAAACATACAGAGCACACAAATACTGGGTTGGTAAACAATTTTTATCAGTACTTTTCAGTGCTGAATCAAATGTTTTTTAAAACTAAAATTTCCCCTTGACATCGTCTTCCATCTTAACTGCATTCTGGGAAAGTTATCTCTTTGAAGAATACGTGTTATGGTGGCTTAGGCTGTGTTATTTAGCAGCCCACTTTGAAACAGTCGTGATGCCTAAAAATGTTGTGTATGTGGGTGCTCATGAGGGTGTGCAACACTTTTCTTCTCTGGTCAGAGAGTTTTTATCAGATGTGTGTAGCTGTAATGGTTTTGTTCTGGTCATCAGGTAAGCCTGGCATCGCTCACCGTGACCTAAAGTCCAAGAACATCCTGGTAAAGAAAAACTGCACGTGTGCAATCGCTGATCTCGGCCTGGCGGTTCGTCACGAGTCCGTCACTGACACCATTGATATCGCCCCCAACCAGCGTGTAGGCACTAAGAGGTATGGCTTAAAATACTGACACAACTAACAGCCAAGAAAAACATATGTATATAAACATTTATGTCACAATAATCTGATCTAAAATGTCTGCTCATACGATCAGTGGTTGGTGTTTTCTGCTTTAAGTGATCATGTTCTTGTGTGTTTCAGGTACATGGCACCTGAGGTTCTGGAGGAGACTATTAACATGCGTCATTTTGATTCATTTAAATGCGCTGACATCTACGCTCTAGGACTCGTGTACTGGGAAATCGCTCGCCGCTGCAATGCTGGAGGTGCTGAAATGAATCAAACCCATTTTTCAAAAGATACATTGCACAAAAAAGCACTTGAAAACCATTTTTGTTTTTATTTATGTTCTGTTTGCATTCAGGTATTCATGAAGAGTACCAGCTGCCCTACTATGACCTGGTTCCCTCTGACCCATCCATAGAGGAAATGAGGAAAGTGGTGTGTGATCAGAGGTTACGACCCAACATCCCTAACTGGTGGCAGAGTTATGAGGTGAGAGAGTGAGATATCACAACAACACAGTGATTCTCCTACAACTATTATAATGGTCTTCTCATTTTCATTTTTTTCCTGAAGTCTCCATAACATGGCCTGCATATCATTGCAAATATATTTATTTCTGAATTACCCATTTTTTTTTTTTTTTTTTATATTTCTACTCGTTTTAGACTAGGAAGTAAGTGTTTTTCTCCAAATTTTTGCTCTTGTGACAACTTTACTAAAAAAAAAAGGTGCTTTCATGAATTAAAATAATAATAATTAAATGTTATATGAGCGCCTTTATTTTTTTCATGTTCTGTTTTTACTAGCAGTTAGCTATCTATATATATATAATATATATATATATATATATACATATATACATACAGGGGTTGGACAATGAAACTGAAACACTCGCCAATATAGTATTGGAGGTCTCATGGCTATATTTGCGCTGTCTGGTGCCCAATCTTCACTTATTGTACATTACACCAGTTAGAGCAGAGTGTAAAGTTTCATTATGTGCACCCAATGGTTCAAACATTGTACCTTGAAGGTAGTGCTCTGTATCAGGATAATAATGCACCAATACACACAGCAAGACTGGTGACAGACTGGTTTAATGAACATGAAAATTAAGTTGAACATCTCCCATGGCCTGCATAGTCACCAGATCTGAATATTATTGAGCCACTTTGGGGTGTTTTGGAGGAGCGAGTCAGGAAACGTTTTCCCACATCAGCATCACATAGTGACCTGGCCACTGTTCTGCAAGAGGAAAATGGCTCAAAATCCCTCTGGCTGCTTTGCAGGACTTGTATTTGTCACTCCCACGATGAAATGATGTTGTATTGGCTGCAAAAGGAGGCCCAATGTCATACTAATTGTGATCTAAAACCAGGTGTTTCAGTTTCATTGTCCAACCCCTGTATATACATATGATACATATATGATTATGTATGTGTATGAAGTGTGTGTATATACACACACACACACACAATTATTATTATTTATTATTAATATTGTGTATATATACATATACACACACACACACACAATTATTATTATTTATTATTAATATTGTGTATATATACATATACACACACACACACACAATTATTATTATTTATTATTATTAATAACTTATGTATTGTGTTTTCTAATGAAATAAAGAGATACTTTAAGTTTTTCTTAAATAACTTATTAACAGGTTGTAAGTTTGAATGAGTTTGACATTTGATTTAGACAGCCTGATCAAGAAAAGAAAATTATTGCTGCTGTGTCATTTTACAACAGATATTTTATTTTGCTTGTGCACAGTGACTTAAAGGAATGTGACACCCCGTATGTCAGAAGTGCTACATTATTACATGAAACACTATTGTAAGAGAGCAAAACAAAAAACGAAACATTTTGCCATAATATGAACTCGCATAGTAAATTCTCTGTTGTTCCTGCAGGCATTACGTGTGATGGGGAAGATCATGCGGGAGTGCTGGTACGCTAACGGCGCCGCACGGCTGACGGCTCTCCGCATTAAGAAAACCCTGTCTCAGCTCAGCGTGGACGAAGACATCAAAATCTGAGTGAAACACTACCTTCAGCCAGAAACACTCCTAGGAAAGAGAACGTGTACAGACATGCGACCACTTTAAACTATCCTGCCAGTTTAAAAGTATTTCCGTCCACCAAGTCGGGACGGGGCCTACCTCACCCCACCGCCAAAACTACTGAATCTACGGTACCCAACAGCCCTCTGTGCTCTCTTCCTCTTCTGTACTACATCTACTACTACTGCTACCGGCCAGCTCGCGAATCAAAACGGACACGTGACTTTATCGATTCTCTTCAAATCAGTTTTGCCCCAAAGATTGTTCCAACCAGGGCCACTCATATTCAATATGTCATTCACCTAGATCAGTCTAGCAGTCTACCTCGGTTAACTAACTAGAGGCGACAACGGGCGGGTTAAGCTGGTGAATTGGTGCGAGATGGCACTGCTAGATCAGCCGATTTCTTTCATTCGCCGGTGTTTCATAACCACGTCAAAGCTGTTAGCAAAACAACCTTATTTGCACTTTATTCCGGAGGTTTTGTGAGCGTGAAGTGGATTATAGCCATCTTGGTTTTGGAATCACACACTGGCACACGCGTCTATTCTTACTACTGAACGGTACGGAGATATCTATTTATTTTAGCTCGTAGATCCTTCATATTGTCCTTATTTTTTTATCGCCGTTAGAGTTCCTCCTTTCCTCCATGGGCAAACAAAGCTACTGTACATAGTATATTTTTTAAAAGTATGGAAATGTAAATAGCTTTCCCTTTTTTTTAATTTCCAAGCCCTTTGACTAAGCTAAAGGTTTGATCGTCCAGGAACAGCAGAGATGTGAAGCTGTACGGGTCAGCGGCGGCTAAAGTACAGGCTTTTGTTTTTCATAGCTAAACCTGTTTGTTGCTTCTCACTGTAGCATTAAATGACACTAAAATGATGCACATTTTATTAGCTGAGGAGTGTTGGGACTGTTTTGTATGGACTCTAAGATCGTTTTTAAGGAATAATTCATGCAAACATAAGATTGCTCATCATTTATCATCCTTGTGTCGCTCCAAACCCGTACGACAGAGTTTTTATTGTGAAACTCAAAAGGAGATATTAAGCAGAATGTGCAAGCTGCACTCCAAAAATGACACAATTATCACAATAAATGATCAGTATGACTTTATGCTGTCATCTGAATTTATATGAACTACATCCATGATACTTTATTGATTCGATTTAATTATAAGGCAGAGGGTTGGATGAACCTTTGCAGGTTTGGAGCAGCATGAGGGCGAACAATGACAGGATTTTTGCATTAACTCCAGCAGCTCCTGCTGGAAGTGACATTACGACGTGATTTTAGGAAATGGATCCGATTCTTCTTCGTGCACTGGGTCTGTAATGAGAAGAACGACTTGAAAATGTAACTTGACTTGAAGCGTACCGCTTTACTCCTACTACACTGTATTTATGACTCTCTCGTACTCCATGGATAAATACTACTGCCCTTCTGTCCCTCTCCGCTTAATATGCAAGATGTAAATATAGTTTCTATAATGTATGACCTTTTTTATTAATCAGATTTGATTCTGTAGACAATAGTGTGATCGTAGCTCGCTGTATTTATCTGTTTTGTGGTTTGTTTTTTAATGTGACACTCTTTTAATTCAGGTTTATTTGTATAGCGCTTTTAACAGTAGGTTTTGAAGCAGCTGTACAGGGTTTTTGGTCTGTGGTCTTTCATTTTGTTTCATTTTATCTCCCAGATTCGCTCACATGTTTCAGGACTGATGTCTAGAGTTTGTGTTTTGACAATCTAAATAAGTACTGTTGTTCGTCCATTTGCAACAATTCAGTCACCTTAATCTATTAAAATGTGTTCGGAGAAAGCCAAAAATGCTTGCTATAGTTGGAAGAACATGTTAATGCTTTCTTTATATTATATTATATTATTTTTGTTATTTAGATCCAAAATGACAAACTACCACGTGAAATGTTTGTAACACTGGATTGAGTCACGACACTACTGAGAACTTTATAAGAGACGACACTGGCACATTGACTGCTGATTGAGAAATTCTTCTTGAATTGGGAATAAGAGTTCGGGTTTGATCTGTATTTGTTTGTATTTCAGCTTGTACATATATTTATAGTTTCCAGAAAGCGTGTCGCTGCTGGCAGATTTGGACTTCATATAACGTCTGCTCCCTTTTATCCACTGGCTGTAGTGGAGACGCCCGTCGCTTGGCTAATTATAACGGCTAAACGATGGCGACAGTGTGATCAACGGCTGTGCAAACGGTCTTAGTCCCGGTTTAGCATAAGGAAGTTTCCCAGATCCTCTGACCTCTCGGCCAAACTGTATAATCGGAGTGTATTTCCCAAATCTACAAGGAGAGACTTTTCAGGAATTTCAGTTTCCAATCATTTACATGGGTAATTATTAAGTGGTAATAAATACAGATTTTCCTACATTTGTCATGCTGTTTATTTTTGCTTCAGAACTTTGTGATGCAATGCAAGTATGGCGTGTTATTCAATGATTTGCTCAAAGTTTATGTTGACACAGGAAACGTTTGCTTAGATGTTTATTAAAAACTGGTCAAACTGGAATAAAACTTCAGGGAACGTCAAAAGATCAGCTGATAATGATAATGCAAAGCCAGTTAAGCTTGACCGCAGTGGTAAGTTAGAAATATGAATGCAGTTATGACAGTGATTTTGTTTTTAAGTTTGACATTTTTAGAGCCAAAGACAGTCAAAAATTAAAATATGCTCTTGAAACATTTTCAGATTCTCAAAAAATTCCAGTTTAGATATGAAAGCCATTATGTTTGCTTTTTAAAGACTAAAATCACTAAAATCTTAGAGATTTCATAAGCTTTACAGAAATGTTTACTGTAAATGAATGAGGCTTCTGGGAAATTTTGCTGCAAGAAATCTGGCTTTACACACTGGAAATTAATAAGTGCAATTATTATAACACTAATGATAGTGACTGCAAAAGTAAACTCATACTTTTATTCAGCCAAGGATACATTAAACTGATCAAAAGTGTAAGTTAAAAACAGAATTCTATTTCAAAATAATGCTAAAATTTGAAATTTTGAATTTAGAATTTTCAAAAAAAAAGAAGCATCTCCACAAAAGTTCTGTTTACCATAACATACACACTGCAACACGACTGATAAACTGAATAAATTTTATTTTGCTTGTGCCATGAATAAAACATCTTTGACATGAGAGAATTAGAAAACAGTTCAGGTGTATTTACAGATTCATCATGTGTGGCATAAAAATGATTACAGAGAGAAAAATACCAGCAAATATATATTACAATAAAATGATGGAATGATCTTTTCTCATAGCAAAACAAGCTACAATAAAAACAAGAAAAGTGCGAGTTGCTCAGAGCTGATCTGATGTTTCTCATAATGGGTTACAAAAATGTTTGAAAATTCACTAATGGACCCTACGGTAAATTTGTCAAATTATATCAAACAGCTAACTGTGGAAGCACATCCAACTGAAATGGCATGACAGTTTACCCACAACACAGAGCTGACAGGAGAACAGTGGCTGTCTGATGTTATATCTATAAAAACACGCTGTGCTTCCTCTTCACATGTCAAAACACCGATAAAATTCATTGAGATCATGGAGCTAAAAACAACTGAAGCAGAATAAAATCAGTAGCAACATGTTAAGAGCAACTAGAAGTAAAACACACGTCTGCATCAGGCATAAAAATCGTCTGTGCGGTCCAAAACGACAGGAAAAATAAACTAAAATTTATCTGTGATAATATACTAAAAATACATGATGATAATGTTTTGGAGCTGTAATTGTTTTTCCGATGCTATAAATATTCAATTGTTAATATCAAAACATTTAGCAAGTCACTCCATGTTCACATTATAGAGGAAGTTGAAATGGCTCTTAGTGCTGAACTGGTTTGACGTTCAAAGAAACTGGATCCGAATAAACCAATGAAACTTCCTCTGAATACTGCCGGAGTGACTGTGTAGTGTGGAAACAGTCTGATTCAGATGAAACCCTGCAATATCAAATGCCCAACTGACAGAAAAACACGCTACGTTACCCTGCAAAACCGCGTCCAGATCAATAACGGATTTTTTTCAGTCTGTCAGCATGAATTCACGTACTTGGTTTCTTCTCCACTGACACTTCAACACCTGCACAAAAATCTCATCTGCATTTCCATCTGTTTTCCTTCTGTGACGGAGATAATGTGAAAGATGGATGTCACGTCAGCAAAAACAGTGCACTGAGTGTCATTAATAAAATCATTTGAATTCTGTCCAATTAAAATGATGCAATTTCCTTCTTGACTCCCTGAAGTGGTACAGAAAGAGTTTGTTCTATTAAAAAAAAGAATCAATGTCTTTTCTGAGCATCTCTTTCTTCACTCTGATCAGTCGGTTGTGCTTTACTAGCTCCTGTGTTTGGGATGGTTGTGTCTCTATCAATCCTTTTTCTGAAACTTCCTCCGGCTTATTGAGAGATGAGGAAATACAGAGACGTCCCGTTGTCTCTACTTCCATCAAGCACTTCCTAAAGAGGAAAAAAGAAGGCTGTCAATAGATCAAAATAATCATCACAAAAAATTGCTGTAACATTGGCTGTAGGATTTAAAATGTGGTCATACAGTCAACAATAAAGCCACATTTTTGATTTTTTTGAAGTTTGACAGACTATTAAGGAGGTTGTATGACAATTCTTTTGTGCTCCGTATTAACACAATACGAGCATTAAAGCTTCACTATATAATAACGTAGTCTTACCGTCATCTCCATTGGTGAGCACCAGCGCCTGTAAGATATCAGACAGAGACACGATGCCTTTCACAACCTCCTGCTCATCCACGATCACTAACCTGTGAACCTGAAAAAAAAAAAATAAAAAAAAAAATCACACACATCAGCAATATGAGCAGCAAATCAGCATATCAGAATGATTTCTGAAGGATCATGTGACAGAAGACTAGAGTAATGATACTGAAAATTCAGCATTGCATCACAAAAATAAATTACGTTTTACAATAGATTTACATAGAAAACATCTATTTTAAATTGCAATAATATTTCACATTTTTAAAGTTTTTACTGTATTTTTTAAATCAAATAAATGTTGCCTTGATGAACCGATATATTCCCATGTGTGTTTCTCACCTCAGCCTCCACCAGTCGGTTGATAATGGCCTCTAGCGTCTCATTGGCTCGGCACGTGAGCACACCCTCAAAATACTGCGAGCGATGCTGGAGGGCTTTAGTCACAGTGATGTCCAGGTTATTGTACGTCTTCTCAGCGGCCAGGTTCTGTGAAATGACATGAAAACCAGATTGAGACACAAACATATGCAGAAAGATACAAAACATGGATTTTGAAGGAGTAGTTCACCCAAAAATGAAACTATCTATCCATAATATTGCTTTATCTGGTCTGAATCATTTTTTCACACCCTCAGATTCCAGATTTTCAAATAGTTGTATTTCGGCCAAATATTGTCCTATCCTAACAAACCAACAAATCAATGGAAAGCTTATTTAAGCAGTTTTCAGATGATGTATAAATCTTAATTTCAAAAAATTGACCCTTATGACAGGTTTTGTGGTCCAGGGTCACATATGTGGGTAGATTTTGATGTGAAAAACAACAGGACTTTTCCACTAGAGAAAGCCTTATTATGGACTCGTATTTTAGCCGAAAACAACGTTTAAGACCTTGGATCACAATTTTCATGTTTGGGTGAACTATTCCTTTAAGATTTTAAATTAAGTACATTTTTTCAAAAAAGTAAAAAAAAAGATCATGTACTGTAGTGGCTGCATTCACGCAAGCCGATCAATACGACAAACACCAGAGGCTTTAAACACACTGAGTCCAATGGAAACAAACACCATCTCACACACATGCATTCAATAATCTAACACCACCAGCGCAGATCAATGCGCACCGCTCTAGTTAGAAACAACAGACAAACACACAAAACTTACTATAACATCAAACTTGGAGTAGATGTCGACCACGCGTCCTGTCGGAAGAAACGAGAGGGACAAACCATGAAAACAACAGATTTATCCACAGACTTTAATTTCTGATTTTTAAAAAATGAATGTATTACTTTCCACTTACCATTTTCATCCACCACAGGAAGGGCGGACACTCTCTGCTCCACAAAGATGCCGAGTGCGGCGTAGAGCGGCGTATCCGAGTGAACCACTGCGATGTTGTGAAACGTTCCGATGTTCAACTCCTCCAGCGTTTGAGACAGAAATGCAGGCTTGGGCATCTCAGATATCTGGGAGAGAACGTTATCATAAACATGAAGCCTGTGTTTCTAGGAAGAAAACAAAATCCTAAGTTGTGCCAATAGATGAGTAAACGAGAACTTTAGCAATAGTTGCTTAAGAAATTGTGATAGAATTACAGCAAACACTCTATGAGAGACCATTACCACATAAATGAATGTCCATACTTAATTTAATGTGTCATAGGAAACTTTCAGTGAGGGGTTACAGGGCAGGAAGAAGCTTACAAAGAGTTTCAGGAATTTGAGGATCCTCTTGTGTGTCAGGATGTAGAGTGTATTTCCTGTTAGAGGATCAATGACGGGTAATCTGTGGATCTTATGCTTCAGTAGAGATGAAACTGCATCATATAGGCTGAAAGAGAGGAAAAACATCAGACGTAATCACAAGTCCCCAACAAAACCATTCAATATGCATTCTCACAAAATTTTACCTGGCATTGGGCGATATGCTGACCAGAGGTTTGAAGGAGTCTTGTAAGTAGACCTCTGTAAGAAAAAGAACGGTCATAGATTCATAGATAGGAATCAGTCATAGGCTCACATATCAGAGCGTTTACATCATGAATCCACATAAACATCATTCTCACCTCTCCATGTTTCTATTTTGTGCTCTTCTAACTCATATATCTGGACCTAAAACAAACCCATGAAATCTGTAAATATTACTCAAAAAGTCATGAGTGAAAACCTCAGTAGGAGAATAACAGTCTTAATGTGGACAGGAAAGAATTTTACCAGAGGAGACTTGTAATAGCGATGAAGTATATTGATGAAATCTGTGATGGTCAGCATACCTACGTTAGAAAAATAAAGTACGAAAGACACACATAAGCTGAATCTGAATTACTCTTAATACATTTGTTACAATAAACTACTGTGAATTATATTATTTTAATTGCATTTTTTAAGTTATAATAATATATTATAAATACACTACTGTTCAAGAGTTTTCCCCCCATGTGTTTATGTCTCTTCTGCTCACTAAGGCTGCATTTATTTTAATGAAAGAGTAAAAACAGTAATACAGTAAAATATTACTACAATTTAAAAGTAACAATATCCATGTAAAATAACTGTTTTCTATGTGACTATATTGTAAAATGTAATTGATTGCTCTGATCAAAGCTGAATTTTCAGCATCATTACTCCAGTCTTCAGTGTCACATGATCCTTCAGAAATCATTCTAATATGCTGATTTGCTGCTCAAGAAACATTTCTGATTACATTTAAATTGCATTCTGATTACATTACATCCATGCCACATTGTATTTTTCACGATTCTTTGATGAATATAAAGTTCAAAAGCATTATAAATGCCTTTACTGTCATTCTGATCATTTTAATGCATTCTTGTTAATAAATAAAATAGCATTAATAATAAATAATGAATAATGAATACAAGCATGAATTTCTTTAAAAAAAACTACAAACCCCAAACATGTTTGTGCTACTGCAATCAAATCCACATGGACAAAAAAAAAAAAAAAACGAATTATCTACCTTTAATGTGTTGCATTATTTAATTTAATCTCATTTAATATAACTTTACAAAAAAAAAAAAAAGCTTGCTTACCAACAAAGCATTGCTTCTTGCTGTCCCAGAGAGGTGCTGCTCTCACCCCATTAGACACTAGGGCAAAGAATGCCTTCTTCACCTGGTAACCATACAACCATAAATTAACCAGCGGGCACTCAGACAGTTTGACTGTCATGAATGTTGACACAGAGTACAGAGCAAATATATCCCATCCCTAAAGTCACCATGAAATCAATACTAACCCCATGCGCCTGATCCCATTATCAATCATTCCACATATTTTGTGTGTGGGCAAACACATTATAACTTCTTACACATTATAACACATTATTTATTTTACACATTATTATATTATTTTATTTATTTATTTTATTTTATTAGAACACATTATAACTTTTTGATAAAAGATAATTATAGTGTTCTTATAGTGTTCTTTGTCTTAAACAACTCACCTTTTTCTGCTAACATAATTTGTTATATAAATAATGTTTAAAAAAAGTCAAAATACTATTTAGCCATGGTTTTAACAAATGCACTTTCAGTCTGGTGGTATTCTGGTGTGGAATGGGCACTTTACACAAACTAATTAATTAAAAGAATAGTTCATCCAAACATGAAAATGTCCTCATCCTCAGGCCACCCAAGATGTAGATGAGTTTGTTTCTTCATCAAATTTGAAGAAATGTAGCCTTAAATCACTTGCTCACCAATGGATCCTCTGTAGTGAATGGGTGCCGTCGGAATGAGAGTCCAAACATCTGAAGATATTTTGATGGATTTGTTTCTTACAAACATGCAGCTTTTGGCATCTCAAGATATTAACTGATGGACTGGAGTGGTGTGGATTACTTCTGGATTATTGTAATGTTTTGCTCAGCTGTTTGGACTCTCATTCTGACGGCACCCATTCACTGCAGATGATCCATTGGTGAGTGATGTGATGCTGCATTTCTACAAATCTGATGAGATAACACATCAACATCTTGAGTGACCTTAGGGTGAGCACATTTTCAGCAAACTTTCATTTCTGGGTGAACTATTCTTTTAATGATCTTTTAAAATCTGTTCTGCTCTACTTTTCTTTTTTGTTTCACACAGAAATGTGTGATATGGAAGTAGATGGGTTGTAAACAAGGCTGCGAATTTAAAAACATTTTTTTCTGAGCACCCACCTGTAGAGAAGTGTCAAACACCACTAACTTTGAGCTGGTGGGCACCAGGTCATAGCAGCGGTGGGATTTCATGAAGCGGGTGTAGACATTATACTCAGGATCTGGTTTGAAAGAAAGGGAATAAACAAAAGGAAAATTTGCAACTTTATTGCTTGAAAAAGCATAGTCTAAAATATTCAATCATGAACAAGCATTAAAAACAACCAACAAAAATATGAGAGAAAAAGTGTCTGAGAAGTGTGCCTAGATCATATTTCTGTTGTCACTTTAGTCTCAGATTTCACTCCAAACACTGAAGTTAAACCCCTGCTAGGCTCTGCTTTTATATCTCACACACGAGCTGCAGGTCATCACAGGACTACAGTCTCATTTTTATTTATTCACATTCTTACCCTCTATGTGCACCTCCTTTTTACCATCCAACTCATCTAGAATTGCAGTAACCTGAAAAACAGATGTCAAGGTGTCAACAATCAAAGCTCACTTTCGTTTTTCACTTATAAATGTGAGAAACAAATCACATATTTGAAGAGAACAGCTTATTGAACCTTTAGACAAAACATAACAAAAATCCTCAAAAGCCTGATGATCACATTTGATACTCATTGATATTTCCAAAAAATAATGCTTGTACTGTGTATACTCACAGTAAGCTGTTTCACTTCAGTAAGTGTTCATTGTGATATATTACTAACAATATCAGTTATTTTTATGTATATTACATAAAAACCAGTAAAGATTTTACAGCAACAACCTGAAGGTGGACTTTGTACAATGATACTAAAATACCTTTTACTTGCTAAAAAACTATAAACTATAAATCAGAGGACAGAATGCATGTAGTAGATTAAGCACAACAAGACTTTCAGCTACGTTTTGATCATGTTGATAATTTAGAGGCCTTAGAAATTTGTAAATCAAATATAATACAGTAGAGTTAGGAGAGGGTTAACAACTAGCTGAATTCGAGTTGTTATACTAAACTAACCGAAGGCTAAAATGTGTCTAGTAAATACATATTAGCCAGAGGACCTAACAGCAGGACAGTTCTGCTAGCTTAAAAGTACTGAAATTGTTAGTTATACATTAATTAACTATTTTTAACTATTTTTTCTGTTTTTTAAATCCGTAACTTCAGACAATTCTCAAAGCTCTGTCTGCTCCTCTACCGGCTAGTTTCGCTTCGCCTGTTAACTGGCCAATAACTGAGAAAAGATGACCGATATCAGTGAGCTCTAGCTCGACCATTATGTCAAGATAAACACTGATGGTGACAATAAGATAAATACTGTACTAACAACAGCAAACTAAAGCACTACTAATGTAAAGGCAACAGTAACTAACTGTACTAGAGTATCAACAAATGCTACGGCAGTAATTCACCAAGTAGCAGTATAATTTGTGCAGTATTATTGTAACGGCTAGTGCAGTAAACTCAGTACTAGTGTAACAGCAGTAAACTAGTAGCGCAGCACAGCACTAGCGTAACCTCAGGCGAACTGTAACTGGCTTCATATGAATGGGAAACACTACACGATACAACAGTCACTCTTCTAACAACACTTAGCGCTCTATCTTAACATTTCAACCAATATTATCTATTTTACATATTATAACAAAATAATAAACAAAACCCGCCGTTAGTTTAATTGCCTCTCATCGTCATTCAGTTACACCGAGTCTGTCAGATCAACTCTGCCTCAGTTTAAACTCGCACTACTTACACACTCCATGATCCATCCACGGTGTGAAAACGCTATTGAAGTTTACTTCGAATTCAAAGTGCGGAAATGTAGTTTAATTCGGTCTCCGGTAGCTGAAATAATGTGTAATTCGTTTCTAGCCCCACCGCTCGCTGACAGACTCCTTTAAGGATGAGGAAGACTGCTGCGGAGGCCGCGACCGGATGTGACGACACACACGTGTGCGCGCTTCTCTATAATAATAATAATAACAAAACATAATCGTATGTAATAATTAATCTTGTTAATAAACTATTTATAAAATAGATTACGTATGAATTATATAACAACACTATGTTCTAAAACATATCTCGACCACAGTAGTGAGAGTCTAAGTGTGGTAGATAAACGTTGTATTTAGATTTGTATTTATTTAATTTGGCAACGTATAAAATAAGCAGACGAAAAGTAAATAATACTGTTGTCAAGGCAACACAAAACGAGGTTAGAAATGAAACCACAGCACACCAGCAGAAAACATGGTTATCAGCAGGGTAAGAACAAACCAAAACCCAATGAACAGCTGTGACATTTATTAAACATAACTAGCAAACTAGCAAGCCTTAAATACATTGTAAATGTATCAAAATTGTCAGTTAAACTGATTTATGTGTTTATCAACACATTTGCAGAGAAAACCATCAACATGGAGCTCAAGTTTCTCCTGAAAGATGACGTTTTTGTGGATTTCTTTAATACATTTCTAAGTCTTCCTGTAAGATGAAGTCTTACATCTGCTTTTCATTTCTATACCTTTAATGTACTGGTTGTGCTGGATCAATCATTCGTGTTTGTCCTGTTTTTAGGTGTTTGGGCAAACCCCTCTCCACATGCTCAATGAAAACAAGTGGTTAATGTGGCCAAATGTGCCATTTGTTTGGGTAGGATGGTATTTATGAGAATATTAACCAGACCACCATAGCTGTTGGCAAAAACATTTAATATCTGTAAATATATTTACTGTCAGGTGAACTCTGGAGCATTTCTGAAATGGTTAGAAACACATCGGTTGATTTTCTTCAAACAAACAGAGCTCTATCACAATTTTGTCCTCTGCACAGAGATTCTTGACTTTGTATCCTCTAAATCCACAGGTAATACAGTATTACATTCATTTGACAGTGCTTTGTGGATACATATGTCTTCTGTATGTGCTGTAACTGTACTCCTCTTGTATGAAAGTTGTTTGGAGTGTGTCACATTCAAGGAATATTTCACCCAAAATAGAAATTTGCTGGAAATGTGCTCACCCTCAGGCCATTCAAGATGTAGATAAGTTTGTTTGTTCATCAGACTTGGAGAAATCTAGCATTCCATCACTCACTCACCAACAGATCCTCTTCAGTGAATGGGTGCCGTCAGAATGAGAGTCTAAACAGCTGATAAAAAAAACATCACAATAATCAACAAGCAATCCACACCACTCCAGTTCATCAATTAACATCCTGTAAAGTCAAAAGCTGCATGTTTGTAGAAAACTAATTCATCAAGACATACTTTAAATTCCAGCTAAAGCTCTCTATCCATAATACCACTTTCTCCAGTGAAAAAAAAAATCGTCTGAATCAGGAGAGGAACATGCAACATGACTCTCATTCTGACGGCACCCATTCACTACAGAGGATCCATTGGTGAGAAATTGATGGAATGCTACAATTCTCGAAATCTGTTCCCATGAAACAAAAAACAAAACTCATCTACATTTGGATGGACATTTTTTGGGTGAACTACACTTTTAATATACTGTATAAGTTTTTCTTTTGTTTTTGCTTTTTATGATGCTGTTTTCAGAGGATTTGAAATGGACTCTGGCAGATCAGTGGCTGTTAAGGAAGTGTCTTGGTAGTGTGAGGGGAATCCAGAGATTTCGTTCATTTCTCAAGGCCACTGCTGGTGTGAGATTGCGTTGATTTATCTTTTTCCTTTTAAATTCACTCAGCATAGCTGATAGCATTGTGGATAGCACTCTGATGTTTTGATCTTGTCTCCCACTTTGCTTTCTGTCCTCCATACTGTATAATAAATGAATGAAAACTAAATTTTGCCAGTGCTTAGGCTATGTGTATAATGTGTTTTCGAGCAGAGGAGGAGATTCTTCTGTTTTGTGTGAGAGTGTCAATGTTGTTGAGCGTGAAAGAAGAAGAAAATGAAGATGCGTGTCAGACTTTGAATCGTCAAGCACTTCAGACAGCGATCAGACTCTCTCACCTGAGCGAAGGCTCTGCCATCCTGTCTGTCTGCCATATACACACAGGTGAGGCAGTGCATGTGTTTCCCTTCTCTTCCCTTATTAAATAACACTATTTCTGTTCTCCTGTTTGTAAGACTACACCACCATTCAAAAGTGTGGGTTTGGTAAGATGTTTTAATATTTTCTCTTCTGCTCACCAAGGCTGATGAAAAATAGAGAATAATAGTAATATTGTGAAATATTATTAGAATTTAAAATAACAGTGTCTATTGTAATATATTTTAAAATGTAATTTATTCTTGTGATCAAAGCTGAATTTTCAGCATCATCACTCCATTGCTGCTAGTGTTATTTCAGTATTATTTATATAATATTATATATTTTGTTAATATTTAGAATTAACCTTTTTATATTTTCGGTTTTTATTTAATTTTAGTTAATTTTTTAGTAATTTAATGAAGTGCTTTTGTAATTTTTATTATTTTTGTCCTTAATATTACTATTTAGGGTTTATTTATTTTTAGTTTAGTTTTCATTTTTATTTATTTCCAATTAGTAAGTTTAGTGCTTCAATACTTTTCTTGTTTTGTTTTTTTTTAGTTAGTGTTTCATCTAATACATATTTTATGCAAGCTTTATTTCAGCTGACAAAAATATTTGTAATAGTTAATAGTTTAATAGCTTCTTTTTATTATAAATGTTGAGAACAGTTGTGCTGCTTCATATTTTTGAAAACCGTGATACATTTTATTTTTTAGGATACTTTGATTAATGAAAAGTTTAAAAGAAATCTTTATTTATTGAAATAGAAATCTTTTGTAACATTATAAATGACTAAAAATTGATGACTAAAAGTATTATTTATTTAAAAATTCTGACTAGTACTGACTAGTGCCATATAACAAAAGTAAATTGTACATTTAATGTTAAAACCAAATAAAAAAATTATCACAAAAACAAAACAAACAAAAAAGTCTTACTTAATCCAAACGGTACTGTAAATGATTTTTTGTCTTTTAATTTTTGAGTGTGCATGTCCCTTAAATGTCTACCTTTTTTGTACTACTTATTACATATTTTATCAGATTATAATTTTTTCTTTTAGATGACATGACTGAGCTCTTGTCCAAAGAGTGCTCACTTAGTTCCCAGAAGCGTGTTTTGACAGAGATGAGAAAGAAAGCTCTGTGTCGACTGCAGTCCTATTGGCTTCCTAAGTTCTTACATTGCTGTAAATCCTGGCTGTGGCGTGTGCCTGAATGTCAGCCCATTGTAGAGAAATACACGTCCTTCTCCTCTCCTGCTGCTCCATCTCCCTCTTCACGTAAGCATGAACAGTGCAAGACAAATCCCACACCGAGCCCTGCTAAATCCTACTGCAGTAAACACAGCAAATGGCATCTTTGGAGTTCATATAAACCAAACACAGTCCGTTCGCAGCCCAACAGCATCTGCTTGTGGCTTCCACCAACCAGGCAGAAGGATCTAAAGGGTTCCCAGTGTTCAAACATAGCACATACAGAAACCTCTGTCCAAGCTATTGTCCATCACACATGCGTCCAAACCCCGGCCTGTCAGATTCCCTGCCGTGTGAGCGTTCATACTCCACCATCAGATGTTCACTGCTATCTGCAGCTGGCCCTGTCTGCCGAGGCCCTGGCAGGAGGTCCTTTTAGGTCTTATTTGAGAGCCCAAAGCCTGGTGGAAAAGCAGCGGATGCTAGATCTGTTGGAGGATCTGGACTTTTTCCTCCTGCTGGTTCTGAAAGCACAAGGAGAAGATCCAGTCTGCGCACAGAGGCAGACCGCGGCCCAGCGGATAATAGAGTCGTACCTGAAAGAGAACATGCCGTGCTATGGACTGGATTCAAACACCAGCCACCATCTGCGTTCACTTTTACCATCCAGTGCGGCTGTTCCATGGATTTACAAGGCAAAATATGAAATATGCAAGGTAAATGTCACTTAATTGAGTTAATTTTGCTTTAAAGTCAACATAAAATCAAAATTGACTTTCTTAAAACAAGTTCTTGGTTTTATTGTGTATGATTCATCAGTGCACATTATTTTAAAGTGTTTGTGTTAGTAAGTATTCTTCAAAATGGATCAAACTTTGCTAATGTCACCAATCTCTCACCTGTCATAGAGATACTCCCTTAAGACTTTACATTTATATTTTCCAGATAATTTTAATCCAAATGATCTTACAATGCATTCATTTTCTTTTTTTTTTTTTTTTTTTTTTTTTTTTTTTTATTATTCATGCATTCTCTGGAATCTTCTCTTAATCCTTTTAACAGCCACTGCTCACCATTCAGTTTCATTGTAAAATGAATTGTCCATTCAAAATGATGGACAATTTGCTACAATTTCTGTAACATTTTATTTAGAAAGAAATTGGTACTTTTTATTCAGTAAGAACACATTAAATTACACAAAAAAAACACAGAAAATTACAATATATTTATAATGTTACAAAATATTTCAAATAAATGCTGTTCTTTTGAACTTTCCATTCATCAAAGAATTCTGATAAATAAAATGTATCACAGTTTGCACAAAAGTATGAAGTAGCACAACTGTTTTCAATATTGATAATAATCAGAATTTTTTTTGAGCAGCAAATCAGCATATTAGAATGATTTCTGAAGGATCATGTCACACTGAAGACTGGAGTAATGATGCTAAAAATTCAGCTTTGATCACAGGAATAAATAGAAAACATAGAAAACAGCTGTTTTAAATTGTAATAATATTTCAGAATTTTACTGCATTTTAGATCAAACAAATGCAGCCTTGGTAAGCAAAATAGATTTGTTTCAAACTTTTAAACAGTAGTGTGTTTGATAAGTGATGAGATCTGGCATATGTTCTTTTTGCAGGAACTACAAGATGTTTATGACTCATTTTTAGATGCAGAAGATAAAGCACTAGTGTCTCACCTGGTGAGTGACTTAAACTAATGCTTCAAACCAGTGGATACTTTTACTGCAGTTTTCAGGGACTTTTTCCCATGTCTTTCAGAGCTCACGCAGTGAGGAGTCTGAAGAACAGCTGATTTTCAGTGGTTTTGAGACAGAAACAGAAGCTCGCTTCACTCAGACAGAGGCGTTAGTGTTGTGCGGAGGATGCTGCAGTCGTCTCGACCCCGACGCTCTGTCTCAGGACAGCTGGGCTTTAGTGGGCCTGCAAGACCTGCAGAGAGGAGGATCACTTCTGCACAAGTACAGCACAGGTGAGAAACACAGTAAACAGGCCTCTCATGAGTCTTTCATCTCAAAATGACTCACTTTCTCTGGCTTGTATTGGACAGATGCATCTGAGGAGCCAAAGAGCACAATAGAGAGTGATATTACAACACCCCTCACTCAAGGTACTGTGTATATTAAACATTTCATCATTACTTGTACAAACTAAGGCTTCTTAAATGGTGTTCTTAATGGAGTTTTATTTTTTAAGCTGTGTATGTTTTAGCAGACTGTAAACAAACGTACTGTACTTCACTGTATGCTTTACTTCCAGATGTGCCCATATCTAAAGCCAAATGTCCTGATAATCTCCAGATGAAAACTCTTAAGAAGGACAGCATTATTTTTGAAAAGCCATCTACAAAACCCAGGTTCACTCATGTTTCCATTACTTGACAATGAAGGAATAGCTCACCCAAAAATTACATTCGCTGAAAATGTACTCACCCTCAGGCCATTCAAGATTAGAATGAGTTTGTTTCTTCATCAGATTTGGAGAATTGTAGCAATACATCACTTGCTCACCAATGGATCCTCTGTAGTGAATGGGTGCCGTCAGAATGAGAGTCCATAAAATATCACAATAATCTACAAGTAATCCACACCCCTCCAGTCCATCAGTTATCATCAGAATCAGAATCAGAATTAGCTTTATTCGCCAAGTGTGCGCAAACACACGAGGAATTTGTTGTGGTTTTTTAAGGTGCTCCTGGTACATACATACATACATACATACATATCTGACATGAGAACAGAGAAAAAACATTTAAATAAAATAAAAACTTAGAATAAATAATAATGTATGAATCTGGAACAGAAGATTTATGTACAGATTTGTGCATTATTCCTCTATATACAGCTATAAATAAGAGATGTGCATGTGTATTTACATAAAAATATTACAGAAGTTTACATAATAATATTCACTTGTAAACAGTGCTTGATCTGTGCATAATTCTCTCCTGATTCAGTCTAGATTACTTTTTGCCTAAAGGACTTTTTTTTTTTTTGCCAGAAGCAACAGTTTAAAGTTAAAAACATATTAATGATGGAATATTTATCACAACCATGCAGCTTTTTACTTCACAAAACGTTAACTGATGGACTGGAGTGGTGTGGATTACTTGTGGATTTTAGTGTTTTTTTTTTTTTATTTTGGGCTCTCATTTTGACGGCACCCATTCACTGCAAAGGATCCATAGGTTAGCAAGTGATGGAATGACACATTTCTCCAAATCTGGTGAAGGAACAAACTCATCTACATCTTGGAAGGCCTGCATAAATTTTTGTTTTTGGGTAAACTATTCCTTTAAGTCTTAGCTGAGGTTCTGATTTGGAAATATGTGTTTAAGATATATTTGTGTGAAGCATATTTCTAAAAACATACTAGTTATCTCAGGAGAAATGATTTCTGAAGCTGAGACTAAATTGTTTGGATCTTCTGCTGAATTTCAGGTCATTTGAAGAGGTCCTCACAACTTCTCAGTACATTGGTCATTTCAGACAGTTCCTGCAGGAGCACAATGCAGACGGAGCGCTGCTCTTCATACAGGAAGCAGAATCTCTGCGCACCGTTGAACCCAAACGACAGAAGGCGAAAATCCGTGCCATTGTAGACAAATTCTTTAGGCGACAAGATCCCAGTACTGCTATTGTGATGCTATTTCACTTTAAATTCAATGTTAAAGGAACAGTTTAGTGGCTGAATGTCAGTGCATCCCTACAGCATGTAAGATTCAAACTGACAAAAAAGAATGATAAAAGTGCATTGCATGGAGAAAAGAAATGACATGAGGATGATTAAATGATTCTGTTCCTTAAACATTAGCATTTGTATTGAATGCTCTAAAAAATGAAAGAAATAACATCATTGTTTGTTGTCTCCCCCTGTAGTGGAGTACCTGCAGTGCAGCGCTGACATCATCAGCAGTGTGACGCAGATGGACGCGGTTCCTCCAGAGATCATCTATACCATTCAGCACCTGGTTTCCAAGTCACTGGAAGCCATGTGGTATTGTGATAAACTTATGGGAAAATGCAATTTCTCAGAGGTTGCTGTGTAAAAAAAAAATGTGTAAAGCTGTCACTGTGTCAGTACATATTTGTACCTTATTTATTCCTAAACGGTACATATTAGTACATTAAAAGTACATATTGGTATCTGAAGTGTACATATCAGTACCTACCGCATCCTCACAGCCAGCTTTGACTTTTTTCTGTTCTTTTTTTTATCTCAAACAGGTTCAAACAGTATCAGGAAACATTTTATTCTTGTTCCCCCGTTTCATCTGAATCGAATGTGAAAGGTCCTCTGTTGCTGGACAAACTGGTAAAATATATTAAAATAATAAAAATGGTACCGTAAATGAAAAGCCCTTTTTAGACCTTTTTTAGTAAGTGTTAAGCTCATTTCGTTTGTGGGTTTCTTCAGAAGACGAATGCATGGACAGTTTTCAGCAGCTTCATTCGCAGTGTGACGAAGTTTCTATCCGCACTAGAGGACCGTGACTTCAGGACTGAGTTTGAAGACTATCTGATACACAACTACAAGCATTTCTCACAGCGTAAGTCCCTCTACGCTCCATCCGTTCACTGTGCAGCACAAGCAAAAGCCATTTAGGGTTTTTCTGCAGGTCTTAAAAAGTCTTAATTCACATTTTCACAAATTCGAGCCTAAATCAGAGCAGAAAGTCTTAAATACACAAATTAAAGTCATGGCATTAAATGTTGCATACACTGCAAAAATGTATATCTTCCTCAGCATTTTTGTCTTGTTTTCCAGTACAAAGATCCTTAAATCAACAAACAATCCCTTTTTTTTGTTTTGTTTTGTTTTCGTTAAATGAAATAAATGTGTTGTAGATCTGTGTTCAAACTTGGAAGCATTGCTAATACAATACATCTATATTTAAAGACCATATTGCAATTCATGCCTTAAATTTTCTTTACTTGGTCTTAAAAAGTCTAAAATTTGTTGTTTTTCCCCAGCTTGCACTGTTCGCTCCAAAGCCCAGCAGTCCTCTGACATCAGCAGCGATGGAGAGAAGTTTAAACCCAAGATACGAAGCATTATCAACAAAACGGTTACGGTGGAGCTCTTAGTCAATGATCTTTCCTTCTACATGGAGTGTGAGAGGTCAGGGACTGTCCAGCAGAGAGCGTTCTACATTGACCATTCAACTGCAGGACAAAGATCTTCTGTTTGTGTTTAGTGTCCCTAAAAGCAGCATCTGAGATTGAGGATGT
This sequence comes from Cirrhinus mrigala, assembly GCA_036247105.1. Taxonomy (NCBI): domain Eukaryota; kingdom Metazoa; phylum Chordata; class Actinopteri; order Cypriniformes; family Cyprinidae; genus Cirrhinus; species Cirrhinus mrigala. The sequence goes on from CM070012.1 coordinate 2,396,666, forward strand.
GGTATTGATCTGTTCTGAGTTTGTAGGTTCAGGCATTTGGCAGATGCAGGCGATATAATGGCATCAGAGGGCATGTATGGTGAGAATGATTATGCCATGCTTCACCAGAAGGCTGAGCTGATCATCAACATATTTCTCCACTCAAATCTCACTCCAAAGCTCATGGTAAAGCTGATTTTAAATGTTGTTAAAGGCAGGGGTTTTCAGTCTTTTATATTCCAAATATGATCGTCCTCATTTAAAGGGGTACCATCCTAAAACTATATATAAGTAACTATATATTTTCATGTATGAGAGCCAAATTCTAATATATATTAGAAATATATAATTATTAAAAAAAAAAAAAAAAAAAAGTCTAAAATGTCTAAAATATTTTTTGGGTTACATAAGGTAATTACATTATGTAATTATATTAATTAGATTTCTTTTTTTCTACAAACTACAATACTGCATTGTTAGGTGTATTTATATATGTTTTGCATGTATTTATTTGTTTGTTTGATTATTTATTTATTTACTTATTTATTTTTCTTTTTATCCAATTTTCTTTTTAGTTAGTTTAATGTTTTTTTTTTTTTTTACATGAACTTTTTATTATGATTTTGAAAAGCTTTTGTTATAAAGTTATAAAGTTTTTGTTTATGTTTTTCTGGCTGATATGACAGTAGGATTGCATTTTATACTATTGCTGGGGCAGATGTGGCAAATATTATGTTTTGGTTTTTGTTTGCTTTTTTTCCCCCTTAAATATTGATATGATATTGTAATCAAATTTGTCAAAAGTACTATTTCTTTCTTGATAATGCTTTATAATAAGGTTTAATTTGTTAATTGACATGAACTAACAATGCTTCTACAGCATTTAATCTCAGTTTATTTCCCTTTTTGATTAAAAAAAGGAAAAAGCATTTGTTAAAGTTGTATCCATTAATGCACTGTGAACAAACATAGATAAACAATTAACAGTTATATTTTTATGAACTAACATTATCAGAAATCAATGAAATGCATTCTCTTTTGTGTGTTTGTGTGTATTTTCATGTGTGTGTGTGTGTGTGTGTGTGTGTGTGTGTGTGTGTGTGTGTGTGTGTGTGTGTGTGTAGATCAACACCAGTGAGGCTCAGAAAGATGCCATACTGCAGCGCTTTGCCTCTGGGAAGGTGGACCGAACTCTCTTTTATTCAGCTATGATGGACGTGTTTCCAGTTCTCGTCTTCTGCTGGAAAAAGTGAGATCTTGTGATTTCACACACAGACCGTAGTGTATAAAACTATAACTGTAGTGTGTATATAATACCTGCATGTTCCCTTTGACAGGTTTTGTAGTCTGAAGGTGATGAAGCATCTGTACCCCACTGAAGCACTGAGGAATCAGAAAGTGTCCTCTCGTCTGCAAGAACAGCGTCCTTTAAACATCCTACAGGAGATAAAGACGGTCAGATCCAATGAAGGTGGGCAGTGAGATCAAACATCATGTTTTAAACCATAAGCAGTCATTATCTGTTTGAACGGTGTAACCCGTACTCATGTGTTTGACTAGTTAAAGATGCCATCCTGCGTTTCTCCACCCAACACGGCCTCACACTGCTGCTGCCGCAGACGCCACACAACCACAGCGCCACTCCTTCCCAGCAGCCCTCAGCCAGATGAACAACATTAAAACAAGTTTCAGACTGACGGTTGTTGTGTTTGTTTTTGTGTGACAGTTACTCCATGAACCCAACCCTGCTATAATCCTGTTTTTCCATAACAGGGTTATTGTTGTTAATCAAAACTGAAAATGGAGAAAAAATGCTGAAAATTTGCTGAAAATATACCCTCTGGCCATCAAAGATGTGGACGAGTTTGTTTCTTTATCAGATTTGGAGAAATGTGTACTTGCTCACCAGTGGATCCTCTCCAGTGAATGGGTGCCGTCAGAATGAGTTTCCAAACAGCTAATAAAAATATTACAATAATCCACAAGTAATCCACACCACTCCAGTCTATCAGGTAACGTATTGTAAAGCTGAAAGCTACATGTTTGTAAGAAACAAATCCATCATTAAGACATTTTAAATTCAAACAAGTCCATAATCCATAATAACATTTCCTCTAGTGAAAAAGTGGTCTGGTCTGAATCAGGAGTGAAATCTGATCAAGCACCGTTTAGAAGCCAATACAGTTCTGAACATATATGTGGGTGGATTTGATGTGAGAGACAACAGGAGATGTTTTTTTTTGTTTTTTTTTTTCACTGGGGGAAATATTATTATGCGTTATGGACTGTATTTTAGCCGGAAGCAACGTTTCGAATTTAAAAATGTCTTAAAGGGGTCACTGGATGCAAAGTTCACTTTAACATGTTGTATGAACATAAATGTGTGTTGGCAGTGTGTGTATACACAACCAACAGGGATGTAGACAAGAATGGCTCCTAAGTGATTAAGGTGTTCTGTTGTTGGATGTAATAATGAACATAGTAGTCGTTATTTTTCTCCCGACATCTGAGCCTCTGAAGACGCAGTGGATGACTTTTGTTTGTGAAGGGAATGCGCCTCCCGATCTAAATAAATGCGTCTATGTTCATTTGAATCATGCCTGATCCAGCTTCACTTACAGCAGAAGTGAGCATAAGGGTTTTTTTATATATATCTTTGCAATCGCCTTTCCTAATAATGTGCTAGTTAGCAAGTTTCATGGCTAAACGCGGCTAAAGTAAACAGGCTCGTAACTCCACAGAGAGAAGAGAGGGGCGGGGCGAGCAGAGCTCATTAACATTTAAAGTAACATTGACCAGAACAGGTTGATTTTTGCAGAGCTGATTTTGCCAAGGTAAAAAGGGTGTTTTTTACACTACCATTGAGAAATTTTAACCAAAGCATGTTATAGATTTTTTATTAAGACCCTAAAGAATCATATCAACTTGTGCAAAATGGGCATCCGATGACCCCTTTAATAATGGATTTCTTTGTTTTGGCTTCTCAAGGAGTTAATTGATGTACTGGAGTGATGTGGATTACTTGTGGATTATTGTAATGTTTTTTATCAGCTGTTTGAACTCTCATTCTGACGGCACCCATTCACTGCAGATGATCCATTTGTGAGACAGTGATGGAATGATCCATTTCTACAAATCTGATAAAGAAACAAACTCATCTACATCTTGAATGGCTTGAGGGTGAGGACATTTTCAGCAAATTTTTATTTTTTGGTGAACTGTTCCTTTAAATCAAATAAAACTAAAACTGATTACTGACTACATATTGGGGGGAAAAAAACAAATACATTTAAGAAAATGACAAAAACAAGACAATTACTCAAACTGTAACTAAAATTAAAATAAAAACAGAAAATGTAAAAATAAAACTAATTCACATTATTAATAAAACGTATAATTGTATACGGCATGAATGATAATAAAATAACACTGCTCTGTAAGGTATGGCAGTCATTTAGATGTCTGATTCCTCTAACGTTTATCATGTGGAGCAGCAGCTCTTGGAGGAGAGAATCACAAAATCCACTTGTTTTGTTTTCACACTTTCACCTGCAATGATGAGAAATAAAATGGTATGAAATATAAGACTCGTATGAAGTGCGAAACAGAGGCTTTAACACTCGTTCACACTGCAGCCGCTGGGGAACGTGTTAATGACCACGTCAAAATATGCTGCTGTAAAAGAAGAATTACAGGCGAAGCTGCAGAACCTACTGAAGAAGGCACACTCAATGTTTTATATATAGGAAGAGTTTAAAAAATATGTCGTTGTTTTGTTTCAAATCTGTATGGCTTTATTCTTTGGAACACAAAAATGTGTCTTTGAAGAACGCTGGTGGAATGTCAATGAAAAACTTTGACTTTCATTGACTTTCATTGTATTAACAAATTCACACAGGTTTGAAGTAAATAATGACAGATGGTTAATTTTTGGATGAGCAGACCCTCTAAGTCCCTTTAAGTGTTCTTCTTACTGTTGTAGTTCTGTCTGCTGCCTCTAGATGACAGTGTAACATTAGTGGAATTTCCAGTAGTTCTGCTGAAGTCCCAATAAAGCCACACATGCGCTCTCAGTGTTTCACATTATTTTCATGTGATTAAACAAAGGCATGTGAATTTAACATGTGCACATATGTGATTAACATGTGAAATTGCACTACGGAAGTGCAAAATAACAATTATTTTTAGATGAAATGCTTCAGCATGTTCAGAGGTGTTTGTGTGCATCTCCTGCTTCTTTTATTTTCTCACTAAACTCCTTGTCCATCACTCAATAGATGTTGACACCTTCACATAGTAAAATATTTTGCCTTTTTTAAAAAATATTTATTTTTAATATTATCAAACCTTCAGTGAATGAATGAGTTGAACATGTAGGATACTTTCAAACTAATTTTGACCTCGATCAATAATTTCATGTTGCCAGTTGACAGCATTAAGAAAATGTATTTCAAAAACATATTTTGAGCATCACACATATGCTAATGCAGAAACCATTTTGTAATTCTAGTTTTGCTTTAAAAAAAAAAAAAAAAATCACAAATGTCATAATAAAAGGGTAAAATTTGGCACATGTAAAAAAAAAAAAAAAAAAAAAAAAAAGTAGAGGCCATTAATGCAGTTTAGTTCTGATAATTTCCTCTATTGTACAGAAAGCATGATTACATCTACAACATGCTCCGGTATATTAAAAAGGAGGTAGGCCTCTTCAATTACTGTATCAAGAACTTTCTTTATTATATAAAAATATAATATCATATTAGTATGCAGGACAATGCTTTACATATCAAAAAATTAATTTACACTGGTAATTTGAATTCAACTTTCTGTAAGGCGGGATAAGTAGGACAGGTCAGTGGAGGATCGTCTGTGTGTGTGGAGGTTCATTCTGAAATTACTCTATTGTCAAACACGGCAAAAGCAATTAAAATGAAGTGAAAGTGTTTTCTGTCCTTCAGCATCACTGACACTGCAGCTCTGCAAGGAACAGAAAACAATGAAAGAAGAACACGTGCAGGTCTTATTTCATGCCAAAATCAAAAGTAAATAAGAAATTACTACATATATTGTTCATAGTTTGGTTAAAAAAATTTCTTATTTACAGTAATGCAACATAAAGAACTTGCAAATCAAACATTATTTGAAAAGTATTTATACGGCATAGTATTTGTTTTATGCTGATTGGAATGAAACATTTTTTCAAAATCACTGAATGATTAAACATAAACAGTGATTAAAGTATATATATATATAAAAAAAAAAGATCATGTTGCATGAAAATGTTTTGTAAATTTCCTACTGTAAAACTAGTAAAACCTAATTTTTGATTAGTAATATGCATTGCTAAGAACTTCATTTGGACAACTTTACAGGCGATTTTCTTATTATATATATACTTTTTTTTTTATTATTATTTATTTATTTTTTTTGTATTATTCATTTATTTATTTTTGCACCCTTAGATTCCAGATTTTCAAATAGTTGTATCTTGGCCATATATTGTCCTGTCCTAACAAACCATACATCAGTGGAAAGCTTATTTAGTCAGCTTTCAGAATTTCAAAAATTGACACTTATGACTGATTTCGTGGTCCTGGGTCACATATATTTCAACAGGTCACATGCTGTGCAATTTAATAGCCTGTCTGTTGTTTTACAATATGATTGTTTTCATTTAACATTTTCAAAATTGGTAGAAATTGTGGGGACAGTTGTTATACAATTTAATTATTACAGGTTTGCATATATTGTTTGTAATGTTTGTATTTATTGTGCGTTTTTATGTGAAAACAGGATTTTTTTTTTCTTTCTTTTTTTTGTGTGCACAAGTAAGTGTCCAAGTCTACTGAAAACATGGTACCGTATGATTACCAAATTCAGTATTTACATAGGCTACTTTAAAATGGTTGAAAAACATGGTATTAAACATGGTATTATCTTAACCATAATTTAACATATACCATGATTCTGAATAATTATCATATCCATATACCATGCTATTTACTTCAAACATTTTTTAATGTTAAAGCCACGTGAATAAAGGCTTTTATTCACACACAAAGCTGAGTGTGTTTCATCAAATGTAAAATTGAAAAAATCATGACTGTTTCCTTAAAGGTTTCCGTGAATCTTATGATTATATGAATCGTATAATTATAGTCATTATACAGTATGTGACCAGGACAATATTTTAATTATTTGGAATCTGAGGATGCAAAAAAAAAAAAAAAAAGTACTGAGAAAATCGCCTTTAAAGTTGTCCAAATAAAGTTCCTAGCAATGCATATTACTAATCAAAAATTAAGTTTTGATATATTTACAGTAGGAAATTTACAATATCTTCATGGAACATGATCTTTACGTAATATCTGATTTTTGGCATAAAAGAAAAATCAATCATTTTGACCCGTTTATGGACCACTTATGACTGGTTTTGTGGTCCAGGGTCATATATATATATACAGGGGTTGGACAATGAAACTGAAACACTCGCCAATATAGTATTGGAGGTCTCATGGCTATATTTGCGCTGTCTGGTGCCCAGTCTTCACTGATTGTACATTACACCAGTAAGAGCAGAGTGTGAAGGTTGTCTATGCGCACCCAGTGGTTCAAACATTGTAGCTTGAAGGTAGTGCTCTGTATCAGGATAATAATGCACCAATACACACAGCAAGACTGGTGACAGACTGGTTTAATGAACATGAAAATTAAGTTGAACATCTCCCATGGCCTGCATAGTCACCAGATCTGAATATTATTGAGCCACTTTGGGGTGTTTTGGAGGAGCGAGTCAGGAAACGTTTTCCTGCATCACATAGTGACCTGGCCACTGTTCTGCAAGAGGAAAATGGCTCAAAATCCCTCTGGCTGCTTTGCAGGACTTGTATTTGTCACTCCCACGATGAAATGATGTTGTATTGGCTGCAAAAGGAGGCCCAATATCATACTAATTGTGATCTAAAACCAGGTGTTTCAGTTTCATTGTCCAACCCCTGTATATATATATATATGACACACACACACACACACACAATAGGAGAAAGTGTCACAATAGGAGAAAGTGAAGTTTAAAAGCACTTCAGCTTTAAACACTTCACTCTTCACAATTAAAGTATGTTTTAATGCTGTAATTTTGTTCAGTTGCCATGTTTAATTTTTGTGCTGCTCATTGGATGATGTTGTCGAAATGTCATTTTGCTGGAGAAGGATCATAGGTCAGAGGTCAAACAATCACTGATCCTAGACATCAGCAGCACTGAAACTCACTGTAAGAAGAGATTTGAGCTTCACACACACACACACACACACACACACACACACACACACACACACACACACACACGCAGAGCCGTGGGCTGAATGTCATCACAGCACAGCCCGTGTGAGAGTGGAGCCAGAGGCAGAAGCCGACAATTAATTTCTCGAAAAAGTGCTCTTTTAATTAAACAAATGGTCCTGAAAAATGGTGAGCGAGAACTAGTGTCAGAATTCCCACATGTGGAGGAGTTCATTACTGTTCACAGAGCCGCGGGTGAACCGACCTCTGCTCACACACACGCACTGCAGTTCAGAGGGGTTTTACTCTGCTCTGAGCTCATACCTTTAACAGTCAAATGATCATTTACTGACCTTAACACAAATAAAAAAGACACTTCATGTGTCACAGCTCATTTGTACATTTTCAAGCTTTATTATATTGGATAAAATATTAAAAATTTGAAATCATATTAAATATAAATATACATATTAATACTAATACTATTATCATTCTGTGATATTTTGTGGTCTTACTTGGTTTGTGTCTTTGCCAAGTACAAGTTTAAGCGTCTTTAGGCGACTCTTTAAAGATGGATTTGTTTCGGACAAACACACAGCTTTTGGTTTCACAAGATGTTAACTGATGGACTGAAGTGGTGTGGATTGTGTGTGGATTACTGTGATGTTTTTATCAGCAGTTTGGACTCTCATTCTAACGGCACTCATTCACTGCAGAGGATCCACTGTTGTGAAAGTGATAAAATTACACATTTCTCCATATCTAAAGAGAGGAAACAAACTCATCTACATCTTGGATTTCCAGTTTTGGTTAAAAGTTCTTTCTATCAGCTTGTTCTATTAACCACAAACATAAAGTCAAACTAATTTTGTCTTTAAATACAACGATGGTAGTGCTGAGTCCAGATTCACACAGTAATTTGTCCATGTGTCCACTGCTGAAACGAGCCATCACAGCATCATCTGCATCTGTCTGCCGACACGCCTAACGAGACTTTCATCCGACAGCTCGACTTACTGTATCTGGTTAACAGCTGCCTGACATATGTGACGCCTTTACATCACTATTCTCCAAGGACTCAACAATTCTTCACACAAACAACATCTTTGCGTTTCACTGTGGAAAATTAGTGACACTATAATATGTGTTTTCCAGGGAAGTCTGTCGTTCTGCCGGTTTGTGTTCTGTCTACACATAAAATCCTTAATAAGCTTTCAAACCTGCAGAATCAAACATAGTACATGGATGTCAATACACAAACTAAATGCATACTGAAGTGAGATTTGATAATGCAACTTTTTAAAGATATAATATGCATCTACTGTAATTTAAAGGTCACTGCAAAAATGGCTCAGCGATTGATGTCAGTTCTGAGAAAAAAAAAAAGAAGAAGCAAAAAATAAAATAAAATACATAAATAAAAATAATAAAAATTCAAATATTTTTTGGAAGAAACATTATATTAACATTATATTATTTTGCACATTATATTATATTATATTATATTATATTATATTATATTATATTATATTATATTATATTTTGTGCTGTGAAACGATTAATCGTGATTATATATATGTTTTATATATTAAATATATTTATATATAATATTAATTACATAAATAAAAATATACATGTAATTATTATACATGTTTTATTTATTGTACATGTAATACATGTAAATACATACATGTAAATATTTTCTAAACAGATATTGTATACCTGTGTGTGTATTTATACATAATATATATACACAGTACATACATATTATGTTGACAAAAACCTTTAACTTAGATGCGATTAATCGTTGCACAGCACTAATTATATTATTATATTAAATTTACATAAAATGTATATAATATAAAAACATATATATATATATATATATATATATATATATATATATATATATATATATATATATATATATATATATATATATATATGTATGTATGTATGTATGTATAATAAAAAGTGTATAGATCATTTTATTCATATTATTTGTAATGCCTTTAAAGCTTTGGATGCATGAATTCATATTAATCCTTGTTATTTAATACTATACAGGCTACAGTTTTTTCATATTTTGGATTAGCATTTTTTATATATTTTATATTTATATATTTTATTTTGAATCCAAGGCAACATTTCTAATTTTAAGTCTTCTTTTAAGTTTACTTTTTCATATAGCTCTTGCATTTTATTTCAGCTTTATTTGAATTAACAGAATTTTTATAGTTTTAGCTCATAACGTCTTTATCACATTAGCAGCGTGAGGCCTGAGGTTTTGTCACATTTCGGGACTCATCGGGTCCGGTGGCCCTCAGGAACCTCCAGCTGTCTGTCACACTACACACGCACACACACACACCAGCACTCATCAATACGCTACACTTACCCACTACCACCAAACGAAACGAAACCGTTTGCAATTCACTTTAACTAGAGCTGAGCAGTGCTAATGTTAGCGGTGAGAATCGCGCTAATGTTAGCGGGCGCGGGAGGCTGTTGGCCGTGTGAAGTCGTTGTTTACAGCCGGTGCGGCACTGCAAGCAGCTGTGGGTGAAGAAGATGCTCAGATTTGCTTTCACACAGCCAGGAGCGCATCAGAGAGCAAGACGCGATGTCAGACATGCCTTCGTCACGTCACCGCCAGCAGTCCGCACGCACACACACACACACAGGCACACGCCACAGGAGCACGCGGTTAAGAATAGCAGAAGTCATGTCGCATCAGCTGCAAGTGCTCTGCGTGTTTCGGGGGCTGTTTCGTTACGTCTCCCCCTCTTGCAGTGATTATCTGCTGCCGTTTGCATGCTGTCACTCTTCCTTGGCTCTGCGCGGGAGCTTTGGCCCTCAGGTTGACAGAATCCCGCGGAGGGGCCCGATCGCGGACCCTTTATTAAAGTGATTCTGTTACAGCGCCGGCAATGCGTTACAGCTGCGCTGTTCCCCGCGGACTGTGTGCTTATTGTGCAGTGGGAACATCTCTTCTTGTTTCATATCTGTGTCGTTCTGAAGAATGTGTTTTTGGTTTATTGACTAAATTAAAGTAAAAACCCGCCTATATGTGTATTTTAAGCATCAAAGGCACGCAAAGGCTGTTCTAAAATGTACAGCATGAATGCGGTGCCTTTTAAGATAACTTTTTTGTTCATATTTTAAGGGACCAAATGCATTGCTTTACAAGCCCACTGGTGTAGTCGATGGAATATATAGTGTAGGCTAAAATGACCATGTTTTAACAGTAAAAGACTAAAAATGCTACAGTAAAAACCTATTAATTGGTTAATGGTAAGTTCCCTTACTATATACAGTGAATTTTGGACATTACATGCAATTTTACGGTAGTATAGCCTATCATTTTGGGAAATGAAAAATTAAGTATAACTTACAGTGAATAACTGTAAATTGACATTCCCAGAATTCCCTGTGTTATATTTTGTGTACATTAGGGTTATACGCAGGGTTGCCAGGTTTTCACAACAAAACTCACCCAATTTCTCCTCAAAACTAGCCCAATCGCGTTCCGGGGGGTAAAATACACATTTTTTTGGTAGGGTTCCCCTGCTACAGTTCGCATGCCAGGGGCTAAATATAATGTTATTGGGGTCACTTCTACTCGCGGACATGAAAAACAACCCATGGCAACAGTGTTAAAGTAGCCCAATTCTGTGGGAAAACTGCGGACTTGGCAACACTAGTTATGTGTTACATCTAATGTTGTTAAATTAATGTTTATTGCATTATTTCATGTTCGTGTTACCGTGGTGGTGTTTAGAGGTTGTGTGAATGACACTGTTCACCTTCTATATATGTTAGTATTTAAAAGCTGCTTATGACGGACTTTGATTAATTTTTTATTTGATTTGATTCCATAGGTTGGTATTTAAATATTATATTAGTTAATTAAATTACAGTTTTTAAATGTAAATTTAAGTTAAATCCATAAAACCTTGTCAGGAATATGGACCTGTTTTGTTGTGTTTTTGCCACTGTTTCTGTTCCTGTGCCCTTATATGTGACCCTGGACCACAAAACCAGTCTTAAGTCGCTGGGGTATATTTGCAGCAATAGCCAAAAACACATTGTATGGGTCACAATTATTGATTTTTCTTTTATGCCAAAAATCATTAGGAAATTGAGATCATGTTCCATGAAGATATTCTGTGAAATTCCTACTGTAAATATATCAAAACTTAGTTTTTGATTAGTAATATGAACAGATGAACAGATTCCATATGTTCAGATAGTTGTATCTCGTCCAAAAATTGACCCTTATGACTGGTTTTGTGGTCCAGGGTCACATATGGTCATGTTCCTTTTCTCGTTTAGCCTGAATAATCATTCTGTGCACCTGTGTTCTTCCCATTAACCTGTGTATTTAAGTTCCAGTATGTGCGTTCTGTCTTCAGGTCTACTCCAAGTTGTGTGTGTGTGTGTCTTCTCCCATTCTTTGTGTGGATTTACTTCGTGTTTTGGACCTAATAAAGACTGTTTCGCTTATCCACATCTACGTCATTCCTCCCAACACAGTTCAAGACAAACCTAAAACATTGCTACCGTATTTTTTACAGTAAAGTTCTGGCAAACAAAGCTGCCAGTTTTTTTTTTTTTTTTTTACAGTGTATTGTTCAAAAGTTATGAAAGATACAGTAAAATTGTTAAATATTATTACAATTTGAAAAAAACTGTTTCAAAAAATTTTCAGCATCATTACTCCAGTCTGCTGATTTGCTGATTTGCTGCTCAAGTAACATTTATGATTATTACCAGTGTTGAAAACAGTTGTTCTGCTTCATATTTTTGTGGAAAACATGATGCATTTTATTTTTTTAAGACACTTTGATGAGTAGAAAGTTCAAAAGAGCAGCATTCATTGAAATAGAAAATCTTTTTAACATTATAAATGTGTTTTCTGTCACTTTTAATTAATGCATCCTCTCTTGCTAAAGAATCTTCCTGAAAGGGTCCTGATTAGATGTCAAGTGTGCCATAAGCCTTTAAAAAGTACACGACGTGCAAAAAGAGACCAAAAGTGATACTTTTTTCAATATGTCAATGGTTCTGTGAAGAACCTTGAAAATCCATGGAACCTTTTTAAATGAAGGTTCTTTATAGTAGAAAAGGGTTCTTTAGATTTTTAAAATGATCAAAGTGGTTCTTTTCGGAACTGTTCACTGAAAGGTTCTTTGGGTAACCGAAAATGGTTCTTCTATGGCCTCACTGCAAAAACACCCTTTTGGAATCTTTATTTTTTTTTACAGTGAAAAAAAAAATGATGTTTTGAAAATTTTTCATGCTGCTTTTTCCCAGCTCTGAAAAGGACAACATAAACCATATGACCTGTGCACAATAATTTATATCTTGTGTGTGAATAACAGACACCATTACAAATTACTCAAAGCCATATTTATGTAATTATACCCTGAATATTATTTTGAATAAAAAGCCCAGTTTCGGATATGAACGAGGAAGCGTTTTTCAGTAAGACGTGACGCATGTTTGCCTGTCTCTCTCTATCATGCGTCTTGAGCTCGTGTTGTTGTGCGCTGTGACACCTGGCCTTGTCTACGAGCAGCTATTAGCCTCCCAGCTAATGGAGACTCGCTGTGGAAGGTCTGAGATGTGATTTTCCTCAGATCACTGCCAAGGACACAAAGATCACCATACGCACGCAAAAGAAAAAAAAAAAAAAACAGCCTGAGACACAGAGTACAGTGTGTTTAGTTTGATAATGCTGATGTGTTTAACATGATTTATTAGGTGTTTATAGTGGCAGGATGTTCACTTTCTAGACAGCATTTGATTGGACATTAATTTAGACACGCCCACCAGTGCAAGATGACATCATCAATGTTACACAAAAATTATTTACGACAAATAAAATGAAAAAAGACATTTGTTGATGTACAGCATAGAGTTAAATAAATTACGTACAGTAGCTCAAACAATCCTATAATACAAAACATATTTTTAATATATTTAAAAATATACAAAAAAAAACATATATATATATATATATATATATTAGCTAAAATGTTTCAAAATATATTTATCAATATATTCTCTACTTATATGTTTAAAATATTACAAAATATAAAGATATTTTTAAAATAATTTTAAAATATATTTTGGCCTTCATGCATGAATAAAAATCAGCAATGTAAGTAATTATAAATCTAGTTTTGAAATAAGGTATTTCATCCACATTTGCATTTATCCTGAATGTAGGCTACTGTAAGACTGAAAACATATTTTCTTGTAACTGAAATACATTTCAGAATATATATTTGAAACAAAACATATTTTCACATTCAAAAATATATCTCACTGAGCATCACTTTGTACAACATGTATTTAGCACACATTTAAAATATATTTGTGCCAAAATTATTTATTTATTTTAGGGCTGTCAAACGATTAATGGCGTTTAATTGCATACAAAATAAAGGTTTGAGTTTGCCTAATATATGTATGCGTAATTATTATGTATAAATACACACAAATGAATATATATATATATATATATATATATATATATATATATATAAATATAAATACACACAAATGAAAATATATATTTAAGAAAAATATGTTAGTTATGTACACAATATTTTTATTTATATAAAATATAAAATTATATAAAAATTATAATAAATACATATACTTCTTAATAATAACTTAAATATTTCTTAAATATATACATGAATGTGATTGTATTTATATATACATAATGATTACACACAGTACACACCCATATATTGGTCAAACTCAAACTTTTATTTTGTATGCGATTAATCGCGATTAATCATTTGACAGCCTTAATTTATTTACTTACTAACTAACATATTTGCCATATGGGCTTGGGAGAATTGGGTGAGACATGTTTGAGTTCATTTTGAGATCTCCACAGCATTTGAGTAGCAGGAGACTTTATTTGAGCTCCATTTAATCTCATTGCTGGTTTGACAGGCTCAGTTTGAATGCCTTTCATATCAAATTATACACAACACAGTACATCAACTCTTTTGATTGTATAACTGTAGCGATTCTCAGACTCTCAGACGGCAACTTGTTTGACACGTGTCGACTCTTTATGTCACGTCTGTCCTATTTCTTTACGCGGTGATGTATATACGAACACTTTAATGGAGAAAAAAGATTTACTTTCAATTAAAGGGCTCTGATTGAAAAAAAAGACCATTTCTACAAACTTCATTCTTCATCAAGAATCCAATTACCGTGTGAAAGGGAAAGTGTAAAGAGTTTTTATTGAATGTAGTTGGTAATGATGGACTCTGAATGTAATAACTCTGCCAATTAGCCGTTTTCATTTGATTTAGACTGACTTTATGATCTCTCTCAATATCAATTACACGGAAAGCTTTCAAAGCGCTTCTTCATCGTGAGACGGGCAGAGGAGAGTCTAATTAATGCATTCCAACCAGTTTTCATTTGCGGGTTAATTACCAATTCACAGTTTCTAGGTCAAACACACCATGTCTACTGTCACACAAAATGACTCTTTGACAAAGTGCTATGGCTATTTTGATATTTAACAAAGGAAATTTAATAACCAATCTATTGTACAATGCTGCACACTCTTATTAGTATTTTAATTTACAGAATTTATTCCACATTCTCCATCATCGCCATCGCATTTATGCTTTATTTATTGTCTGTCTTATCTAAGTTACTTATTGCATTTTTTTAATCTTTATTTTCAAATGCTTTTTTTTTTTTTCCAGAATTCTGAAATCGAATGTGCTTCTGTATTTAGTGATGCTGAAAATAAATGGTTACGTTTTCTTCTTTCAGATCATGCAAGTCATGCTCCTGAAGATCTGTCAGCTGATTGATTGACAGCTGTCAGTTAAAGTCAGCAAGTTTATTTAGTGCTGAATAAAGCAGAATATTTAGCAGTTTCAAGACTTTGCTCTGCATTTACAGCACTGAATTTGCCATTTAAAGGCAATTCTGTTTATTTATCTTTAATATGTGCAATAGTACACAACACCTCTGTTTTTGCATTTACACATAACAGAGTTTACCGTCGGAAGTTAGCATTTCAGTACTGTGAATACTGTTGCCTCCTATCATGCAGGGTTATTATTTTTAACTAAAACTATTTAAAAATGTGTTACTTGAAATAAAATAAACAATAACTACAGATATAAATTCAAATATTAAAACAAACAAACAAAACAATACTTATTTTCATTCAATTTCATTTGATGTTCTAAAATAACTAATAATATTAAAAATAAAAATTAATAAAATATTAATAAAAATTACTAACAATAATAAAAATAATATAGAAAAGGTCACAAAATAACTAAAGCTTTAACTAAAATTAAAATGAAAACACAAAATACATATAAAAATACAGTATTTTCAAAATATTAGTAAAAAGTATCTCAATGGATAATAAAATTACACTGCTATGATGAAATTATTCTCATTCGTAAGTTGCTTTGGATAAAAGCATCTAGCATCTAAAAACAACATGCTACATATAAAATTTCCAAAGACTTATTTATTATTATTATCATAACTGTTACTGCTTTAGACATGTGTAAATGCAATTTTAGTGCTAAAAATGATTTAATAGTCAGTGGATATGATCTGAAGGTTTGCTACTTCGCCCTGTCAGCAGGGGTCAGTGTTGCTGTGAAAACTGATACACTGAAATTCGAAGTGGAAATTGAGGACAGTGGCCAACAGCACTGGATCAGCCATCAGAATGGTATAAATCTATCTGTCTGTCCAGTAACAGTGATTTATATGCCCATTTCATATGCACAATAAAAAGATTAGATATTTTTGTTGGTGGTAAATCTACACATTTACCATGTATACTGTATGTAATGCAGTAATGAGTTACTCAGTCTCCTCTTGCATTTGCATCTACAAAGTTTCTAATTACTTTCTAATTATGCGTTCTTTTGTTTTTGTTTGTGACTCGTTCATAGTCTGCGAATGAAAAGATAGTGCTGTGTATAGAGTATCATCTCTGTGTGTGTGATATTTTGCATCTGTGTGTGTGTGTGTGTGTATTGGCTGCTGCGGTGATTGATGTTGTTCTTTAGCGGAGTGTGTGTTTGCTGTGCTCAGGGAGCTGCAGTCCAGATCTCTGTTTATTTGTGGTCAGAGAGCCGTTCAGTCAGGGGCCGCGGCCCTCAAACAACTCCATCCTCTCAGACCACCGCTGGGTCACTGTGTGCTCAGACATCGGCCTGATACGACCGACCACAGCAATAAAGAGCACGATATTAACACACAACAAATACACTCTTCACCCTGAGGAAAATCTTATTGCTCAGAGGCTGCCCTTTTAAAAGAAGTCTCTTCTGCTCACCGAGGCTGCATTTATTTGATCGAAAATACAGTAAAATTTATAAATATATGAAATATTATTACAATTTTAAATATGCTGTTTGATAAGTGAATATATTTTAAAATGTAATTTATTCTTGTGTTCAAATCTGTCACATTTAATATGCTGATTTGCTGTTCAAGAAACATCAAAAGAACAGCATTTATTAGAAATAGAAATATTTTGAAAAATTATACTAAATTATTTCTTTACTGCCAGATGCAATCAATTTCAAAAAACAAACAAACAAACATAAAATACTGAACCCAACCCTTTGAAGAGTAGTGTAGAACTTTAAAAACAATGTGAATTTGATGAGAAATTTTTGAGCTTATATTCAGCTGACTGATATCGGATTGCATGCATTTCTTGGAAAATCTGAGCACAGATTGAGACATTGAGATCTCATGTGAAACTCTAGAGGAGACATATGTGAGATTACATCTGAGAAACATCTGAGAACCAGAAGACTTCAGCAAAAAATCTCGATTGGCTCTGCATCTAATCTCAGTGCCGTCAATGAAATGCAACTGAGATATTAAACAGATCTTAAGTGATTTTTGGATATACACAGATGACAAAACGTAACATTAAAATCAATATTGATTTTAAAAACCCACGAAAACCCGAATGGCTTTTTATGGAATGTAAAAATAGATATGGCAATTGCAATTAAGAAAAAAACATTTCGCACATAAAAATTTCAGATTACTAGCTTACTAAGAGTAATTTGCATAAAGGCTCAGATCTGAGGCCGTGCTCACGTTGAATGATGGCAGCGAGTGTTTTGCTTGTGGAGTCATTCGGTCACAGTCTCTCTCTGTGTTTTTCTCTCAGGTTCTGCTCGGCACAGCGAGTGAAGAATGATGTGCTTTGCTCTGATGTAGGAAAATAAACCTTTCTAATGTGACACACCGCTCTGGCCTGAGGAAGAGAAAGGCCAAACAGAAATCAACAGGGCCTCCGTGTCGCCCCCTCAGCCAACTCCCTGAGGGGCTATATGGTTTACACCACTGGGCAAAAGGGCCCGGGACTCCGGGGAAAAATCAGACCACATGCTCGCTGAAATGGGACGGAGAGGGAAATATTTATATTCTCAGAGAAACAAAGCAGTGAGCCGGGCTCTCTCTGAGAACAGTGTTTGTGGCCAAACCTTTCAGCACATATCATTTCCTATCATGATACTTACTCAAAAAACAGACTTGATTTGGTGTGAAGACATCGCATCGGACATGTTGCATTAACAGAATGTTCTGGGTTCAATGCAATTGGCAAAGACAACAATTTTGAATTCGAAACAAAAATGGCATTAATGAATGTGCAATGGGATAAATGTCATGCACTAGAGTTCAACAACTTTTTTCGAAAGAAAACTTCATCAAAATCCGATCAAAAACAACAATAAAAAATATTTTACTGTCACAAAAATATAAAGCAGCACAACTGTTTTCAACACTGATAATAATCAGAAATTTTTCTTGAGCAGCAAATTAGCATACGTGACCCTGGACCATGAAACCAGTCATAAGTAGCACGGGTATATATAACAGCCAACAATACATTGTATGGGTCAAAATGATCGATTTTTCTTTTATGCCAAAAATCATTAGGATATTAAATAAAGATCATGTTCCATGAAGATATTTTGTACATTTCCTACTGTAAATATATCAAAACTTAATTTTTGATTAGCAATATGCATTGCTAAGAACTTCATTTGAACAACTTTCTCAATATTTTAATTTTTTTGCACCCTCAGATTCAAGATTTTCAAATAGTTATATCCTGGCCAAAATATTGTCCTATCCTAACCATACATCAATGGAAAGCTTATTAAATCAGTTTTCAGATAATGTATAAATCTCAATTTAAAAAATTGACCCTTATGACTGGTTTTGTGGTCTGCGGTCACATATTTGAATGATTTCTAAAGGAGGATCATGTGACACTGAAGACTTGAGTAATTATGCTAAAAATTCAGCGTTGCATCACATGAATAAATAAAATTTACAGTATATTCACATAGAAAACATTTATCTTAAATTGCAATAATATTTCACATCATTTCTGATTTTACTGTATTTTTGGTCACATAAATGCAGCCTAGGTGAGCAGAAGAGAGTTTTTTTCAAAATCCTACCAACCCCAAACTTTTGAACTTTCATAAAATAAGTGGAATCGTATAAAAAATGGGCTGTTGACAAAGAGAAGGTGCAAGGAAAACTTGAAAGACAGCAAATTAGGTCCATTTGCAGCATCTACTAACAGGGGCAAAAAATATAACCGCTTGAAAAATATCCACTGGTAACATAACCAGAAGAAGAAACTTTTTACGAGCTGCACCCTTCAGAACGTCTAGTCCCATAGATGTCCATTGTAAGTGCATTAAAGGAGAAGTCCACTTCCAAAACAAAGAATAACATATAATGTACTCACCCCCTTGTCATCCAAGATGTTCATGTCTTTCTTTCTTCAGTTGTAAAGAAAATATGAAATATTTCAGAATTTCTCTCCATATAATGGACTGATATGGTGCCCCGAGTTTGAACTTCCAAAATGCAGTTTAAATGAGGCTTCAAACGATCCCAAATGTGGTTGTAAACGATCCCAGCCAAGGAAGAATGGTCTTATCTAGTGAAACGATCAGTTATTTTCATTAAAAAAATACAATTTAAATACTTTTTAATCTCAAACACTCGTCTTGCCTTTCTCTCCCTGAACTCTGTGTATTCTGACTCAAGACAGTTAGGGTATGTCGAAAAACTCTAATCGTATTTTCTCCCTCAACTTCAAAAATCATTTCAAAATCATCCTACATCGCTGCAGAAGTACCGACCCAGTGTTTGCAAAGTGAACATGCAAAGAAGATCAAAAACCCTTAACAAAAAAGGTGACACAGCGATACAGGACGATTTTGAAGTTGAGGGAGAACATGAGATGGGAGTTTCTCAACATACCCTAACTGTCATGAACCGGAAAAAAACAGTTCAGGCAGAGTAAGACAAGAAGAGCGTTTTGCTAGGTAAGACCCTTCTTTCTCGGCTGGGATCGTTTACAACCGCATTTGGGATCGTTTAAAGCTGCATTTAAACTGCATTTTGGAATTTCAAAATCGGGGCACCATATCAGTCCAATATATGGAGAAAAATACAGAAATGTTTTCCTTAAAAAAACATAATTTCTTTACGACTGAAGAAAGAAAAACATGAACATCTCAGATGACAAGGGGGTGAGTACATTATATGTGAACCTTTGTTTTGGAAGTGGACTTCTCCTTTAATGTAAGCACAGCTGAAAATACTGTCGCTATTAGTACTTACATTGTTCTGAACCACTGAGCTTTACATTCTTTAGCATGCATTCGTCTCATCTCATTTTGAATGGCTAGTTTTGTTTATGAAAAATCACATTTTTATTTGATCTCTTGAAGTAAAAGCATGCACATTTCAGAACTCGAAACTTCCTACTTGTCCATGAGCTACTAAATGTGACCCTGGACCACAAAACCAGTAATAAGTAGCATGGGTATATTTGTAGCAATAGCCAACAATACATTGTATGGGTCAAAATTATCGATTTTTATTTTATGCCAAAAATCTTTAAATAAAGATCATGTTCCATGAAGATTTTTGTACATTTCCTACCATAAATATATCAAAACTTAATTTTTGATTAGTAATATGCATTGCCAAGAACTTCATTTGGATAACTTTAAAGGCGAATTTTTCAATATTTAGATTTTTTGCACCCTCAGATTACAGACTTTCAAATAATTGTATCTCTTCCAAATATTGCCATTTCCTGACAAACCATACATCAATGGAAAGTTTATTTATTCAGCTTACATATGATGCATAAATCTTAATTTCATCAAATTTACCCTTATGACTGGTTTGGGTCCGACAGGCTGTTTGGGTCACAATTCAATCCGAACTTCCACAGCTTCAAACATCCGATGGCGAATAAATGCATCTGTACACATTCGGCCACATTTGGTGATCAGAAACTAGACGTCCATTGTAAGTGCATTCATGTAAGCACAGCTGAAATGACCGTCACTATTAGTGCTTACATTGTTCTGAACCATTGAGCTTTACATGCTTTAGTATGCATTTGGCTCATATCATTTTGCATGGCTGGTTTTGTTTATGCTAGTAAAAGAGTCACATTTGATCCATTGGTGTGATGTTGTTGATCCCGGCACACTTTTTCTCACACCCCATAAGTCTAAATGATGGCTCTCCTGCATTTTTAAGGATTTGTCTCCATTAATAAGAAACTTGAGCTGCAGAAAACAGACAAAAACAACCTGTATGACTTTCATTGAACACAAAATGTGATATTTTAAAGATGGTTCCATAGTGATGATGGTTTTTACTGCAGAGCTTATTATGAGGGTTTTAGGCCTCTCTCCCTCTCTCATACACACACACACACACACACACACACACCAGTGCTTTCCCCCTGTGGTCACATCTGCATGAGTTTGTTTTATAAAGGCTGCCCTCTCTGTCTGTCATTACCATCTCACCCCAGGTTAATGGCGCTCTTTTAAAATTAACGACCCCTAAAGATATACAAGCTCTCCAGGTTAAAGGCGTGATATATGATTTTTCTCTGGTAATTACCTTTAGCCGAGCAGCTTCCACCGTTCCCCCTGCATGACGAGAATAATGTGGGATTGTGTTTTTGTAGTCTAGTGTTTCTTACGAGGCCGCGCGTCGAAAGCTCCTTCAGGAAAGACAAAATGGTCGCGGCTCGCTTTGTGCGGCGGAGAAAATGAATTATTTCCACAATTCAAGGGGCTTTTGAACAGAAGAGGTCCAATTATTCTGTCTCTCGTGGCATTGATTCACAATACTGTCACATTTAGCTGCGGTGTGATATTTAACGGCGTGTCAAGAGCGGCGCTCGCCTTCAAAGGGCTCCGCTAAAACGCTGATCACAGCTTCGGCGGCGCCATCGACGAATTTAACTGATTAACAATACGGAGGTCTCGAGGTCAGCCGTGGAAAAGACGTCTTAGCGAGGTTCGATACCGTTTCACATAAGAGAAAGTCTCCACAAACTCTCTTTTCAAACTGCAGCTGACAGCTAGGCCTACTCTCTCCTCCAGAGTACAGCAGGAGAATGGGAAAACGTGCAACTAGCACTTTGCGCCGCTGCCGCCTATCTGATGCGCAGCCGGATTGATCTCCTATAATGCTTTGTCTTGATGAGACAATGAAAAATGCCCCCCGCCACCGGCGTGTCAATATGAGCGCGGGAGATGCGGCGGGTTTTTATTTAACCCGTTTTCTCCGTTAGATGATGGCTCTTGTTACATTTTCACTGCCTGCCTGTCAGCCTGACAACGCAATATTCGGCTTCTCCCGCGCTTCCTGGTCGGTTTCATTTATTTCAAAACACCATTTCACACACGACTGACTTTAACAAGGCGTTATACACTGTAGAGGGCGAGTCGAGGAGATAGAATTGTGACAGATACAACATTTTTTACCGTGAAAATATAGAATATTGTAAATAGCAGACTCCATAAACGTGGCAGAGCTTTCTGTCTTTTGCTCGCTGTTTGGATGCTCCGCTTCCTCTGTGCAGCATTAAACAATATCAGTTATTGGCTGGTTCTTATGGTTTCCTTTGTGTTTTGCTTCTTTGAAATGAGCACTTTACTGTCTGACGCCTCGTCTTGATCTTCTCCGATGAGTTTGCAAACAGATATTTCAGTCGCGGATCACGTGATGAAAAATCACATTTTTATTTGATCAGTTTTAGAACTTGAAACATGCTACTAGCCCATCAATCCGAACTTCCACAGCTTCAAACATCTGATGGCGGATAAACACATCTGTACACATTCGCCCACATTTGGTGATCAGAAACTAGGCATATCCAGTCATGGTGATGTAATAAGAAGGAAGCAGGATCCAGCAGAGGAGGAAGATTCAACTAAAGCTGAAGAAACAAGCTGGAATTTATCTTTAACAAGGTCCCTTGATAATTTCAGCCTGATCCCATGAAATTGTTTCAACAAATGCATTTTTTATACTATGTTGACAGACTTCCTATTAAAACGGGTTAAAGTGGGATATTCTCACAAATTAGTAGTATTTTTATGTAATCTAATTTTATACCATATCTTTTGAAGATTTGAAGTACTGAAGATTGGCTAAGCATCACTATCACCAAAATCCCTTTCGAGAAATGCCTGTTCACACAGCAAACATATTCGTAACACCTCCGCACAGTTATTTTGAGCATACAAGACCAACACGTATCAACATGCAGAAATACTAAAATCTCAAAAACAGCTGTCCAGACTCACATTAAATAACATGTAATTTAGATAAAAGTGTCTGCTAAATAAATACATGTAAATCAGCACTAAAATCTGACATGAACTGCCCCATACATTTGTTTCTTATGCTCAAATACACTCTAAAAATGCTGGGTTAAAAACAACCCAACCTGGGTTATTTGGCAACCCAGTGCTGGGTAAATATTGCTGGGTTACTTTGACCCAGCTGATTGGGTTAAATGTTTTTACCAAACATGCTGGGTTATTTTATTTAAGGCAACTATTGTTTATTATATTGCTGGTTTAAAATGGACTGGAACTTATAAAAACACACACAGAATTACTAAAGGCAACGGCAATAATCAAAAGATGAACATTTATTAAGCAAGAACACAAAATACAATACAAATTGAATTTATTTAGGTAAATACAGCATAATTTATAATATTACATACATTTACACTAATTTAACAAGCATTTTAGACATAAAATATGTAACATTTAAAAGTAGAATTTTTATTTTAGTGAATTCAACCATTCTCTGTAATCGCTTTTTAACAAAATTGTGCTAATTCTCATGCCAGAGTGTCGGCGAAATCTGAGCTGGCGAAGGGCTGCTGTGCACTGGGTTAACTGCGAACTTCAGACCGTGGCCGTGCATTTCACTCGTAGCTGAAGATGCCATGACTGACTCCAAAAACTGCCCAAAAACAAACAGTACTGACATTAGAGAACATATTTTAAGATTAAATTCAGTGCAATAACAAATAAAATCCATTTATTTTATGCAAGGGCAAAAGACATTTCCATCCTGTGAAACAACCTCTACTAATGCAGCTGACTGACATCTCGTCCTTATGTTTCGTTGCATAAAATAATACAATTTACAGCACAGTAAAGACTTTAGAAATTAAATGAAATGTATTCAAACTTTTATTTCGCTGAAAAAGTGCAAATTGGTGGTGCTAAGAACCATCTCTCATGTAGAGGTCTCAAAAAGCCTGCGCTCTGACTGACTGTAACTCAGAAGCTAGGTTGTTTTGTCAGAGTTGCCAGTTTTCACAACAAAACCTGCCCAATTGCTACTCAAAACTAGCCCAAAATTGAGGCTAGTTAAAAATCAAGTTCCAGGGGGTAAAATACACGTTTTCATTCCAGGGGCTAAATATTATTTTGTTGGGGTCGCTTCAACCTGTGGACATGACAAACAACCTGTGGCAACAATGTTAAAGTAGCCCAATTCAGCGGGAAAACCGCAGACTTGGCAACACTGCTCAACCCAGCAGTTGGGTAGAAAAAAAATGACCCAGCAACTTTGTTACAGAAAAACTATCCAGCACCTGGGTAAAAAAAATGAAAAATAACCCAATAAAATTACCCAACAAGTTGAACCCAGCATTTGGGCTAAAAAAATAACCCAGCACCTGGGTAAACATATTAAAAATAACCCAATAAATGGACTGAACCTAGCATTTGGGTTAAAAAAAAAATAACCAAGCATTTTTTAGAGCGTGGCATTCGAAATGTGTAAATTTATAGTTGGTCCAACCTATGCGCATATGAAATCCCAAGCCTCAGCAGTTTCCTATGGGAACCAGTGACACAACAACTTTACCAACTGTCACTGGTTCTTTTATTTAGTATTGTGCATTGCATTTTCTCCTGTTCATACTAATATGAGTAAACCGTCTTGGTATTTATAATCTCTGCTATAACTATTTTTCATGCTGATGGTTAGAGATTTGAAAAAAGCCTAATTACTAAAGTCGGCAAAATGAAAATCTGTTTTCCAAATGCATATTATAAACTTTATTGTGAACAGCTGATCAGTTCATTTTTTTCTAAACATTTTGACCTTGAAACCTAGAATCAAAATGTCATAACTAGAAATGTCAGACTTCTCTGCTTAAAATGTTTATTTTATTTCAATGAATGATATTTTTTATGGTTTTAGATTTAGTTCACAAGCCCTGGTCATTATTTTAAGCAACTTCAGAGTTTTTCCTGATAGAAAATCTTTTAATTCGAGCCAGTAGCTATTGAGCACCATTGAGTTTTGCACTCACATCATACCGCACGCAAAATGCTTCTGATTGCAACGTTCCTCCATTTAGTTGTGCACTATATCAAGCACTCTGACTGAGGCTAATGGTGTTTTTAATTTGAATATTGATGTTGTGTCTAATGTATAGGTGTGCAGCTCATTGGTCATAACATGGTGCCTGAAACGGCTCCAGTGGGAGACTGCTGAGATTTTTTTCCTCTCTGTTTCTCTCTCTCTCTCTTTCACTCAATTTCTTGTTCTCTCTCGTCTGCATCGCTGCTTTGGGTGAAACACGGCGTGGCTGACATATCAGTGCTGTTTATTAAGAGACGAGTCTATCAGGTCTCATAAGCGGCTGCTCACGGGCGGCCCGTCTTCTGTTGCTTCCGAAGAGTGTCATCAATCTTGCACCGGCTGTCCTGATGCATGATGGGAGATCACAGATACCTCTCCCTCTCCGTATGGGACTCGACGGGAGAGGCAGGTATGACGGCACTGCATGCTTCACTGAACACAGAGAGAGAGAGACTTAGCACGTAAAGACTGGACATGTAAAAGATGGCAAATGTTTAAGCACTTCATTCTTACAAGCCACTTAAATCATTTTTAGATTGCTAGCCAATTTTCAATGGGTTGTGTTAAAAATGTTAAATATAACAGTAATGGTAACCTTGCTTACATAAACATAACTTGCACTGAACTTTAATTTAAGGGAGAATGACTTTTTATACTTTTTATATATAAAAAATATGAAATCTTTAAGAAAGCAATATCTGGGACAGCAAAAACATGAAATTCCCAGGAAACATCCTGCTGTGTAATAAAACAGTGAAAGACATAGATAAAATAGAGAAAATGTAATAAAAAGTCAGACTTTGGGGGAGAAAGTCCATGTTTTTGACTTAAACTCTGAAGGTTCTTTATTTCATAAAATATAAAACTTTTTAAACCTTAATAATGCATCCCAAATGATTTAAGAAACTCTGTATTGAATATTTTAAAAGTTAGTTCACCTCAAAATTTTTATTAACTCACTCTCATGTTGTTCGTGACTTTTGTTCTTCTCTGGAACATAAAATAAGATATTTTGGAAAATGTTGGCAACCAAACTGTTTTGTTTACCATTGATTTCCATTGTATGGTCATAATACTGAAACATTTCTCAAAATATCTTTGTTTATATTCCACAGAATGGATAACTTAACGAGTCATTCATAAAGAGTCACCTGATTCAATCCTGAATGAATGAATGTTTTTGAACATTGGTTGAATGAACGATTCAAATGACTCACTGTACAGTAACTCTTATTATTCCTAAATGAATCAGCCTTTTTAAACAAATCAGTTCAATTAATGATTCAATGACTCAATCATAACATCTGTCACCTTTTCCTTCCTAAATGAATGTTTTTTTAAAAAATTGGTTAAATGAACAATCCAAATGACTCACTGTACAGTAACTTTTATTATTCCTAAATGAATCAGCCTTTTTAAACAAATCAGTTGAATTAATAATTCAATGACTCAGTCATAACATCTGTCACTTCTTCCTTCCTGAACGAATTAATGTTTTTGAACAAATTGGTTAAATGAACGATTCAAATGACTCACTGTACAGTAACTCTTATTATTCCTAAATGAATCAGCCTTTTTAAACAAATCAGTTGAATTAATGATTCAGTGACTCACTCATAAAGTGTTACTTTTTCCTTCCTGAATGAATCAATGTTTTTGAACAAACTGGTTGAACGAATGATTCATTTGAGGGCAGCTTGTACTGTTCCTGAATGAATCAGTCTTTCTAAACAAATCAGTTGAATTAATGTTTCAATGACATCAAGACGGTCACTTGTTTCTTTTCTGAATCATTTCTGAGCGAACCGGTTGACTGAATGAGTCAATTAATCGCTCATATAGGTTTCCACCTACTGGTGTAAAAATGTAGCTTGTAGAACAACTGCTGTATTGTGAAGGCAGTAACAACTGGAGTGACTGTACATCATAAATCAACTAAAACACGACTTCTTAAACCTTATAGTTTAATTACAAACATTTAAAAGTGTTCGCTTTGGCAGGATGTGATCTGGGAGAAAAATAGAGACGGCAAAGCTGATAAACCCATCCTGTTGAGGGAAGAATAAGATGTCTGTACAGACAGATATGAGAGAGGGACAGATAACGCTTTTGGAGTGTCATAACGCTCATGTAAATCTGGCTGCCTCGGTCGGTCCGGGGAAATTGAGCTTCATTAAGTGAGTCAGAGCAGATTTATGTAGTGATCTGAGCTGCAGTCGTTTGCGTGGACACTGTACAGCGCACGGCAAGATCATGATGAATCTACTGCACTTCTCTCTGGCTTGACGCCCGCATACTGCACTGCCATCCACACACTCAGGAGAGAGAGACGGTTTAATTCTTTACAGTCCTAACAAATGTTTTGGAAATTCACTTTAGCTTTTGTCAACCCAAGCACAGCTGAATTGAAATGACAGGGAGAGAGACAGAAAAAGAGAGAGAGAGTCTATCATTTGTTTACATCTGAATTGTTTAACAGTGCGTCCAAGATTCATGATGATACATAATCAACATTAACATGCCAATAAACACCTCAGCAAACACTTCTCACATATACACCAAACCGCACGAGTAGTGAAATGTTTGAAGTGTGTATCGCAGTCTGTAAATCGCTGCTTGATTTACATCTTTATCGTAACATCACATTCGGAGACCATCTCTGCTCGGTCTCAGGGGAAATAAACAGGGATGAAATAACGGCCTTCCACGTCTGATTCAGATCCAATCGGCCTATTACCAGCAGCCGAGCCGTGAGAGAGACAAATCTGCTAGCTCTGGACCAAAGCAAAAGCCAGAGAAGATTTGAATCAATATTTCCCATTAGCGTGGCTGATGCTTAGACCAACAATAGAGCGCGCTCACGGCCGAGCTGCTTTGTGTGTTCAGGTGTCCGGGATAATTGAATCTGTCTGTGCCGTTCTGATTAAACCGCAGGAAAAAACACAATCGGATGAAGGTTATGAAAGACAAAAATCACACACGTTTGAAGCTGAGAGAGGCTGTTGGATGCTAACGGTGCTTTTCTTCTACAGAGTGAATTAAATCACTTTAAATTTATTAGGAGTGTTTGCTAACGGATGAACAAAAACACCGAAAACCACTGGAAACCACATTAGAAACCTTCCAGAACACCCTAGCAACTATTTAGCAATGCCTTGGCAACCAGACACAACACCACAGTAACTATCTAGCAAAGTCCTAAAAACCACAAAGCTCCCAAACAACCACACAGGAACACCCTAGTAACCACTCACAACAATATAGCGACCACTAAGCAAACCAACCTTCCACCTTACAACAAACTGACAACCTCCCTAGCAACTACATACAATAATGACCTTCCCAAACACCATAGCAACTACTTAGCGACGGCTCGCAATCTAGCAAAGTCCTAGCAACAACCCAAAATACCATGTACTGAATCCCTAAACACCTGGCAACTACCCAGAAACACCCTAGTAACCACTCACAACAATATTGCAACCACCTATCAATGGCCTAGCAACCACCCATCTAGCAAAGTCCTAAACACCACCTAAAACACCCTAACCTAAAAGAATCCCTAAATATCACCCAAAACACCCTAGCAACAACCCAGAACATCTTAGCCACTACTAACAATAGTAAACTTTCAGATTACCATAGTAGCTACTTATCAAGTCCTTAGCAACCATTCACAACACCATAGCAACCATCTAGAAAAGTCCTAGACACCACCCAAAACACCCTGGCAACCACCCAGAACACCTTAGTACTACCTAAAAGAGTAACCTTCCAAAAACCATAACAACACCTTCACAACTAGCAACCACCTAGCAACACCCTAGAAACCACCACAATAGTATTGCAACTGCAGAGTAACCACCTAGCAACAGCCTAGCAATCATCCACAACAACACAGCAACCATGTAGCGAAGTCCTAACAACCTCCCAAAACAACTCTAGCAACCACAACAATATACAGTAACAAATGCAGAGTAACCACCTGGCAACCACCCACAACAAAGCCACAACCATCTAGCAAAACCCTAGACACCACCAAAAACAACCTGGCAACCAAACATCTTAGCTACACGAGAAATATTACAGAACACCTTAGCAACCAGCCACAACACCAAAGCAACCATCTAGCAAAGTCCTAACAAACACCCGAACACTAGCAACCACCTAGTAACCACTCACCAATATAACAACGGCAAAGTAACCACCTAGCAACAGCTTAGCAACCACCCACAACAACACAGCAACCATCTAGCAAAGTCCTAGATACCAGATAACAATGAAAATATGAAAACTAGTCAATTCAGACTATTAAAAAAAGACATTATTTCTTCTGCAAAGCACAAAAGAAGTTATTTTGAAGAACGCTGGAGTCCAAACAATAATATTCATACTGTATGGATGAAAAAACAAAACAAAAAACCTTTGTACTTTTGTACTTCACAAAATAATGCCATACAGGTCTGAAATGTCATAAGTGCGAGTAAATTATGACAGAATTTTAAAAAGCAAAAAAAGTAAAACTATTTTTCA
This sequence comes from Cirrhinus mrigala, assembly GCA_036247105.1. Taxonomy (NCBI): domain Eukaryota; kingdom Metazoa; phylum Chordata; class Actinopteri; order Cypriniformes; family Cyprinidae; genus Cirrhinus; species Cirrhinus mrigala. The sequence continues at coordinate 2,426,253 of CM070012.1, forward strand.
TTGATGTTCTGTTTTATCTGGTGCACTGAGGTACATGAAGACATTTTTACAGGCGTGTAAGGAGTTTTCCATGTGTTGATTGTGTCGTGACAGCTGTATGTATGTGTGTGTGTGTGTGTGTGTGTGTGTGTGTGTGTGTGTGTGTGTAGTTCTCCCAGGTGTTGTGTAGTGAAATGGAGAGCGAGATAGGGATCAGGCAGGAAATGGCCGCTGCGACGTTGACCTCTATTTTACCTTCCCTCGATCTGTCATACTGTCCTTCGCCTGACTTTTCACCCCTGCACTCAGAGTTAGAGGAAATAGAAGTGCATTTCTGCTGCTTATTTTGGCCTGTGAACACACACACACAAAGTTTATTCACTTGAATTCACTTCAGCCCAAACCATGTTAACTTTATGCAGTATGCAATTTCTCAAGAAAAGAATCCATGCGATTTCCATTAATAAACGCTGGTGGAAAATATTCAAATCAAGAGAAATGGAGGCCGCATGGACATTGAAGCATATTTATTTCTTGAAAAATGTTCAGATTTGTCAACGTCTTCTGTACTGTTCAGTTCAAGCCACAGGTTCAAACCAGAAATTCTAAGCACTAAAACTTTCAAGAGATAAATCACACTCTTTACACTGTTTGTGTAGCTAACATTCATAAAGCAACAAATTAAAAATACACCATCAAGAGGTGTACAGAAAAAAAAAAAAAAAAAAAAAGAATGAAACAAAAACAGAATTAGGTCTTTTGTCAATGTGTTTCCTGTTGTTTTCCTCTGTATCCTGTGATAGGAACTGCAACTACAACAGGAAGAATATAGAATATTCCATCTATAAAAGTCTGCATCTTGAGGAATAGTTCATTCAGAAATAAAAAATTATGTTATGATTTACTAACCCTCATATCATTCCCATATGCAGCTCTTTTTTGAAAATAAACTGCAGAGAAAGAGAGAGAGTGAAACATGATCAGATGACAGTTATGAAAGGTTAGTAAGTCCTACCCAGCTAACAGGGAACGTTCCCACAATTTTCAAAATGATATAGAAATGTTAAGACAAAACATTTTTAATGAATGTTTATAGAAAATTCTTAAAACTTTATTAACATCTGATATACATTCTCATAACACTGAGAGAAAACATTCTTAGAACATAATTCTCTGAACATTCTTATAATGTTATTGTTACTTGATGAATGTTCTTAAAACATTGAAAAAATGTTCTGAGATCAACATTCTCAGAATCTCCTGATGTAATTTGTATTTGATGAATGTTCTAAGAAACGTTTTTGTAACCTTTAAATAATGTTCACTAATGTTACATTTACATATTATGCACTTAATAAAAATACCTTGCAATTGTACTTTTAGCATACTAAACTGGTCTGCTATATTGTAACAACTAATTTTGCACATAATGCACTTTAATTGTGCGGAAGTAGTACTGCAAATAAAGTTTAATTACAATTTTTATATTAGTAAGTCTCGAGCGATATGTCAGTAAACATGTTAATAGACTTGAACTATACTTAGTATAAAATAAATGCATTTTAAAACTATTACTTTTTTGCTAGGGTTAAATAACATTCTAATCACGAAAAAAGAAAAAAAAAAAAAAACTGTCCTTTTTAACGTTCTTAAAATATTAAAAATAAACTTTTTGGGTGAAAATAATGTTAGTAGAAAGTTGTAAGAAATGTTTTATAATCTTAAAATAACACTAATTACAACAAAAAGGTACTTTTAACATAGAATATACAAATACTGATAATGTCATAATGTGGTTCAAATAAAATTAGTAGAATTTTTAAGAAGTGTTATTCAACTTTACATAACATTCTAATTGCAAAAAAAATGTCATTTTAACATTTTTGAATACTAAAAATAAACATTCAAACAACATTATGTTTTGGGTGAACGTTTTAAATGTTTTTGTAATTATTAAGTAACATTATTATCACAACAACAAAACTGGACATTTCAAAGTTTTAGAAACATTTCAAAGCAATGTTCCCTCAACGGTTTTCTAACCTAAATTTGTAATCTGGGTAGACACCTTTGCTATTACCTACAATAATAACCTTTCAGAACACCCTAGCAACTACTAGCAGCTCTTTTCAACAGTGACCATGCCTGTCAAAAAACAAAACAAATCGCCAAAAGAACGAGCTGGCATGCCACATTAGTTTAGCACTCACATTGAAATTAATGATGTCAAATGTGATGAGATGCATAAACAATTTGGCGCAGACACAAATAAGATTTCAGAGCTGTGCAAAAAGGGATAATTCCTCACTCAAATTTATCATAATGACTAAAACTTGGAAAGTCGCATGAGTCTCGTCGCCCTAAAAAGCTTCGTGTCCTTCTTTTGGAACTCATATCTTAAAATATTCACACCAGATTTGAAAGGTGAATTTATTCAACAATGGTGTGCCTAATCTGCATGGCCTTGCCAATGCAACAAACTTTGGCTGAATAGAATTTGAATAATGGGGCCTCGTTTGTGGCCGGAGCTGTTTTTAAATGAGTCGACCTTGTTTATGTAGGAGTTTGGTGTGAAGGTGGGCGACTCCACGGGGAGCAGCCAACTGCCACATTACCAAACCCCTCCGCTCCCAACACACGCTAAAACTTAATCACACACTCTTTGCTGTTTTTTCTTACACGTTTATGTGCTTTTGTTTACCCCCCGCCAGCTGTGTGGAGCAACTTTAAGGCAGTTTGTTGTTTGCGTCCAAGTCTTTTTTCTACAATTACAGCAGTTGCATTTATTACGGAGTCAGAATGACTAAGGACATGAGTTGTGTGTCCCTATTTGAATGTCACAGTGTAAGACAGGGCTCCTGTTTGATAAATGCGAGCGCAGCAAGCCTTTTCTTCAAGTTTGTTGTCATTTTTTTTTTACAATCTTCCTGATGTCTTGTCAGCAGGGTGAGTGAAAAATATGCTTGACTATGCTTTTTTCGCCTGGATTTCGCTGCTATTTCTAGCTCACGTCTCTGCGGAACAGATTATCAGTGGATTAGATGAAACTGCCTGAATTTCGAGACTGCAGCTGGATCTTTTCCCATATGTCGGATGAATGCGTGTGGATATTTGTTTGTTTGTTTGTCCTACAGTGATCAAGAAGAAGCTTACATTTGTTCCATAGCCATCTGTCTGGCTCTTGTCTTCTGCGCACTTTTAGCACCTGCAGCAGAGAAAGCGGCTATCTGATAAAACTGATTGACAGCATGGAATCGAACTGGCTGTAAAAATACTTGAGACATATATCACCGCAAAGTGGAACAGATAAAGCATAGCGGAAGAGAAAGATTGTACAAAAAGTGTTTCAGAACTGCACTAAAATATGAAAATGCTCAGCTCGGGTTGACAATTTTAACTAGGGCTGTCAGTGGATTCAAATTTTTTATCTAATTAATTTCATGATGCCGCGATTAATTAATCTAATTAATCACATAATAAATTTGACTGTGGAAATACCCACAAAAGATTATTTAAAGCTATTTTTGTGTTAAATGAGAAAGTATTAAGTAGACATTACAAACTGTTGCTTTAAAAAGATACATTCTATTTGATTCAACATAAAATGTATTACACACGCTAAACATTTAAACTCTGGAACATAAAAGAAGATAATCTGAGAAACATCTCAGTATTTTTTGTTCATACAATGAAAGTCAATGGTAAGCAAAAGAGCTTTGTTACCAACAATTTTCAAAATACTTTCTTTTATGTTCCACAAAAAAAAAGGTCTGAAATGATATAAGGGTGAGTAAATGATGACAGAATTTATTTATTTATTTATTTATTTATTTATTTTTAATGAAATAAGATAAGAAACTAAATCTGCCAGCAGGTGGTGGTAAATGTCTTTATGAGTCATTCACTCATTCGATTCGATTCAATTCGTTCAAACGGCTGATTGATTCAAGAAATGAAGTAAATGGCTCTGTTTATGAATGAGCCCTTGAATCATTGATTCACACGATTCGTTCAAAACACGGATTCATTCAAAAAGTAAACACTGCTGTGTTGGTCGGAGACGTGCGACAATCCTGCTATGGCTTCAAAGGTAATATGTTCTCTGCAAAACTAATCAAAACACATAATATAGTGTTTAAAATATAACACAATATCAACTTCGTATTTACTGAACTGTTGTATAAAATCACATTTGAGCCTTTGATAGATCGGGACAACATCAGCACTCTTGTCATATTGCTCTTGCTGCCAGTGTGATATCATGTGATATGTGATATATATAAATATGAGACAACACACATACAGTGGCATTTGTTTGCACCAGTATCCTGACGTCTTTGAGCTATGTTAATCTGTGCTAAAATAATGTTGAATAATTCTGAAATACAACATATTGACTTCTACAGCAACTTGTCTGCCACAATAATTTTGAAATATCTTAATTTGTTGTCTTTTCTGCGCAAAAACTTGATATATGCTATTAATCTGTGACCCTGGACCACAAAAGTAGCACAGGTATATTTGTAGCAATAGCCAACAATACATTGTATGGGTCAAAATTATCGATTTTTCTTTTATGTCAAAAATCTTTAGGATATTAAGTAAAGATCACGTTCCATTAGGATATTTTGTAAATTTCCTATCATAAATATATCAAAACGTAATTTTTGATTAGTAATATGCATAGCTAAGAACTTCATTTGGACAACTTTAAAGGCAATTTTCTCAATATTTCGATTTTCCAGACTTTCAAATAGTTGTATCTCAGCCAAATATTGTCCTATCCTAACAAACCATACATCAACAGAAGGCGTATTTATTCAGCTTTCAAAAATGTTTACATCTCAATTTCAAAAAATATACCCTTAAGACTGGTTTTGTGTCACATTTATTCAGCAAAGAATGCAATTAATTCATTGTATATATTTACTAAATTACTTGTTTTATTTACCTGAGAAGTGGCACCAGAAACACAGCTGTTCAAAAGTTTCTTGCGCTCTTGATTTGATCAAAAATATAGGAAAAACAGTGATATTATGAAAAATTATTATCATTTAAAATGAACTTTTTCTATTTTAATATATTTTGAGACGTAATTTATTCCTGTGATGCAAAGTTGAATTTTCAGCATCATTACTCCAGTCTGTCACATGATCCTTCAGAAATCATTCTAATATGCTGATTTGCTGCTCATGGTTTCATATTTTTGTAGAAACCATGATACGTTTTTCAGGATTCGTCGACGAATTTAAAAGAACAGCATTTATTTAAAATAACATAAAAAAGTGTTTTTGTGATATTTAAAGATATTTTACTGGAAAACACAACAGACTTATTAAAAAAGGATTTTTGCACTAAAAAATGATAACGGTCAACTTTCAGCCCACTAATCTTTTTTGCATATCACCTAGTATAATGTTAGCCTGAAGTTTCATCAGAAGGCCCCAGCTGTGCAAGTCATAATCCAGAGTAAACCCTCATTAAAAACCATGTTTCCCATAAATCTGTGCTGCTCACTCACAGAGATCAGCTAATCTGACAGCAGAGGTGCTGACTGTCATGGCTGCATTATTCCAGAGACACGGTGTTGATATGAGTTCCCGAATCCTGTCAGTCCCTCTCCGACTCTCTCTCTCAATCTCTCAGCACCAGCGTGCAGAGAAGAATCCAACCATTCAATTATTCCTGGAGCCGAGCCATTCTGCACCGGGACCGCGTGTGTATGTGTGTGTGTGAGGCCCGAACGACATGGGGACACGGAGACATTCGGCGCGTCTCTGCGATCAGAGAGTATTACTGTGCAGCGGTGCAGGGCGGCAGTGGCGGTATTAACTCTACACGTGTACGCTCCCACAGTCATCAGCTCACACGCCGAAATGGAGAAAAGCGTGTCTTATCAAACGCACCTGTCAGTCACAGAGATGTCAGCAGATGTGAAAGTGATGTATGTGCGTGTCGTGCTCGGCGAGGAGCAGTAAATAAAACACTAGAACATGACTGTGTCACGCCAGCGAGAGCGTTCACCGGAGACTCTACGGCAGATCTGTGTACCAGGCGGCGCCGTCGCATTGCTGCCGTGGCATTTAGCTCAAATGGAGTGGCGGCACTGCAAAATCGAACTGCCTGAAACAATAAAGACAGGAAAAATTACAAATGAAATCCCCTTAATGTGTCAATTATTTCTCTTGGACAGCGGTGACATTAAAATCAATGTGAAACGCCATTTGCAATGCTCTGGATTTGCCTAATCTGACGACTTCCAAGAGAATCAGGATATTTGATGAGAAAAACATCCATTATACATTTGAAATTGACTGGGCGGGGTTAAAAAGTAAAAGTGCTTGGCGAGGTCATCTGAAAAGTCATTTCAGATGCAGAGTAATAAACATTTGGATCTCTTTAGAATCTCAGTTGCTTCTCCTAGACAGTAATGAGTAAATGGAAAGTAATGGAGACTTTTGCTTGATGTTCTCCTGACAAAGAACGATTTCCCCAGAAACTAAAGTCTGCGAGATTTCAACATGAACTCAGGCGTTTCTCATCAAATTCTTCTAAGATCGAATGATCAGAGCTGCCATTAACATGCATTTTGTGGCTCTGTTTTCCTAAGTTAAACATCTGACACGTGTTCTAACCAGACACAATACAAGATTATGGTGACAAGAAATTCGTCTGCCCATACCAGACGTGACACGGCTATGCGATGATTGACTGATTGACAAAGTCAATCAAAACTCACAGCCAATCAGAAGAGCATGTGGGCGGGATCTTTCTGCAAGTGCACTGCAATTGCAACAAAATGGATAAGTGGCTACATAATCTAGTTAATCAATATTAAACCAGTTTAACATTATTAAACTTACACACTGAGTGACTGATAACAATCCTTGTCATGGAATACACTTGTTGGTTTATATTGAGTTTTAACACAGTTTTAACGTTTACGTGTCTTTTTTCAAGATTTCTGAGGTGCACTATCCATATTCAAACTCACATTAGAGCCTTTTAACATTAAATAAAGCACATAATCAGTACCTGAGATCACTGTCGTCATAGCTTGTATGTTGTTGTTTTTCATGTGACATTGCAGAAATAGAAAACATTTTTAAAACAGAATCTTGACGTTGTGGCTGGTTTGGCCAAAAACTCTGATTAACATGGAATAGATACAGTTGAGGTCAAAAGTTTACATACACCTTTCAGAATCTACAAAATGTTAACTATGTTACTAAAATAAGAGGGATCATACAAAATGCAATTTATTTTTATTTAGTACTTACCTGAATAAGATATTTCACATAAAAGACATTTACATATAATTCCACATGATAGTTGTTCATGAGTCCCTTGTTTGTCCTGAACAGTTAAACTGCCTGCTGTTCTACAGAAAAATCCTTCAGGTCCCACAAAATCTTTGGTTTTCAGCATTTTTGTGTACTTGAACCCTTTCCAACAATGACTGTATGATTCTGAGATCCATTTTTTCACATTGAGGACAACCGAGGGACTCATATGCAACTATTACAAAAGGTTCAAATGCTCACTGATGCTTCAGAGGGGAAAACAATGCATTAAGAGCCAGGGGGTGAAAACCTTTGAACAGAATGAAGACAGAATGTGCATTTTCTTATTTTCCCTAAATATCATTCTTTTTCATTTAGAAGCTTTTAGAAGCTACAGAAGATACTTCCCAGAAAACAAAATAAGTTACCCTTATTTTATAATTTACCCTTCTAATTAAAAAAATTTATGCATTGCGTTCCTTTCTGAACCATCATTGAGTGTTTGTACCCTCTATAATAGTTGCATATGAGTCCCTCAGTTGTCCTCAGTGTGAAAATATGGATCTCAAAATCATACAGTCATTGTTGGAGAGGGTTCAAATACACAAAAATGCAGAAAAGCCAAACTATTTCTGGGACCTGAAGGAATTTTTTGAAGAACAGCAGGCAGTTTAACTGTTCAGGACAAGCAAGGGACTCATGAACAACTATCACTAAACAAAAAACACAGCTGTGGATCATTCAGGTAACAACACGGCATTAAGAATCATGTGTATGTAAACTTTTGAACAGGGTCATTTTTATAAATTTAACTATTTTCTCTTGTGGACTATATGTAAACCTCTTTTGTGTGAAATATCTTATTCAGGTCAGTAGTAAATAAAAAATAACATGCATTTTGCATTTGATCCCTCTTATTTTGGTAAAATAATTAACATTCTGCAAATTGTATGTAAACTTTTGACTTCAGCAGTACCTGACCTGTCCAGTGTGAGACAAAGTTGTCTCTGATTAAGTTAGTTATTAATGAAAAAATGTCTGGGAAGTTTCACTAAACAGCATGAAATAGGTGTAAGATTGTAGTGAAGCTGCTGGAGAGAGTCTTTGACTCTGATGGAGCAGATGAAGCTAAATGAGCGTGAAAAATCTCTGGATTGGGCCTAATGATCAGTGATATGATGGAGCCTGAGGAAAAGGCAATGTGGCAAACTTCATTCCCTGACCTTTCTGATGTCCACACGATTTCCAGAGCGGCCCAAACCAGTGTACCATCACACATGAACATAGAAAGAATTATCCATCACATTACATCATTTGGTTCAAAAAGCTACATTGTAAAATGAAACAAAATGTTTCATTTCACATACCAAACGTCTAGTCAGTCTTAATAATTAGTCACTGAGTGGTTTGAACCATGATATATGATAAAATATGTTTGTGTGGATCAGGTTTTGTTATCTTTTTGGGGACCAAAAAAAACGTTAATGAAAATATAAAACTGTTTATGGGACAGAAATAGAAAAATCTTATTAGCTCAGTCACTGGTGTTTTTTTGCATGTGTGTGTGCACCAGTGTGTAGGTAATGAGACGGTCTCTCACTCCAGCAGCTCTACTCTTAAACACTAACTGTGTGCCTGAGGACAGACCATGAGCCTAAGAATGCAGCCCACCTAACTAGCTGAGCCTGAAGACATCGCTGTGTGTTTGTGTGAGTCAGTGGCACACGTTTGAGAGATTCATGCCAACTAGCGATGAAAAATCTCACTGTGCCCACAGCAGTATCGATCGACAGCAGAAACAAGAAGCAGCACCGACTGCAGAAGCTGAATAACATTTAAATGAGATGCAATGTGAAATATTCTGGTTTTGGATCCAAGTTCTGATCAGTTGAATATTTTTTTTTTTTTTTTAAATAATCAATATGTACTTACCTATGAATACATATCAGTAGAATTCTACGGTCTATTAATGCACCAAATTGCTATGAACCATAAACAGAGAACAACTTACAAAATTATATTATTTAGCAGATATAATATATTCCAAAACAATGTTTAATTTTGATGTATTTTATGAAAATACATCACCATCTTACCAAAGCAAAAAAACTGCATAAGGCAATGGATTATTGTACCATGCTGGAGGGTGGTAACCACTCTACACCATGTTTTAACCATAATAAACTCTATATTATATTACAAGAGTGAAATATTGCTATATTTTATTGCTATTCAAAGACTGTGGGCTTGATAAAAATGTAGTTAGACTACATTACTTTGTAAAATAATAGTATATTCAGATATATATATATATATATATATATGTGTGTGTGACCCTGGACCACAAAACCAGTCATAAGTGTAAAATTCTCAATTCTTTTCTGAATTAATAAGCTTTCCATTGATGTATTGTTTGTTAGGAAATGACAATATTTGGCTGAGATGCAACTATTTGAAAATCTGGAATCTGAGGGTGCCAAGAAATCAAAATAACATTGTCTTCAAAGTTGTCCAAATAAAGTCCATAGCAATACATATTACTAATCAAAAATTAAGTTTTGATATATTTACAGTGGGAAATTTACAAAATATCATCATGGAACATGATCTTTACATAATATCCTAATGATTTTTGGCATAAAAGGAAAATCGATAAATTTGACCTATTCAATGTATTTTTGGCTATTGCCACAATTATTTGTGGTCCAGGGTCACATATATATTATATATTAATAATTTACTACACATTATTACACTGCTCTCTCTAATACTTGATTCTGATTGGTCAATCGTGCCCTCCCACAACAGTGTTGACAAATCTGCGCTTTTTCCGCAGAATTGTGGTACTTTAACACTGTTGTTGTAGGTTGTTTTTCATGTTCGCGACTCCAATAAGATGATATTTGCCCCTGGAATGCAAATTTTACCAAAGGAAACCCGCGAAAAAATGTGTATTTTAACCCTCTAAACGTGATTTTTACTGGGACACCCGCTCTGAAACGAGTAGCAAAGGGGTGGGTTTTGTTGTGAAAACCTGGCAACCCTGTCCCACGGTCTAATTTCCTAACGTTAGCGGTTGTGGTATGTTTAAAGTAATTTATTAATGCTTTTACACTTTTACATTTCCTTTTAACGTTCGATAATTGAAGGATGAGTAGAATAATGTTACTTCATTGTGTCGAGTTTTTGAAAATGCTTATTATTGAGTTCACACAGCAAACTTTTTCGCTGATCGTTTAACGTCACAGTTTAACCAAAGTTACTCTCGTCATGCTCACGAAGCATCATGGGGCGTAAGAAAAGGTGAATACAGGTAAGATTCTAAAACAGTTTAAGTTCAATATTTAATGTCCACGTATATCGTATATACTTATTTAGTGAGTGAAAATGGTGAAAATTTTGCGAAATAAATCCATACATGTTCGAATTACTTTCCTGGATGTGAGTAAAACAGATTAGTTTCTGTTAAGTTGATAAACTTGGTGAGTTTAATCAATCATTTGAAGAATGGCAGATTTCAGTCTGGTGGCTAATTTCGGCACAAATTAAGGTGCGAAACAGGAGGAATTTCTCCCTACAGCATTTGGTGCACAGTATCAAGCTGTTCACATCTGCACACACACATTCGCACACGTTAAAGTAGAAGTCTCGCATGGCCTCAGGGGGGTTGAGTCGCATTCTGTCCATCCTTACCTCTCTCGCATTCTCGCTCCTCTCTTCGGGGACTTCTCCTGTTAGTTTAGCGTTTTTCTGCGAGAGGCGCGTCTGCTTCTCCATATGTGCCCTGTTTGAGAGAGAGCTGAACTACACTCCATGTCACACAAGAAGTTGCTGAATTATTAAGATCTCCAGATTTTCTGTGTACTACACATCTTTGATCCATCTGTTGGAAAGACGCTCATAGCTGCTGAAGTGTACCGTACCTTTCCTCTGGCTCGCAAGCTGTCGCGGATCAAGTTGGGAAGACGTAAACTCATGTTGTCGTGATCTAGAAGTTTGACACGCTAGCGCGCCAACTCCAGCCCTGACCGTCTATGGTGTTTCTTGGGCTGTTTTATATTTTAGGATATAAAATGAAACCCTTTAAACACACTTTTAACACTATTACTGGTTTGTTAAATTTGTCAGTGTCCAGGTGTGGATATACGTGCATCACACAACTGAATTCTGTCAGTTTCCCCCCCTTTTACACATGAATAAATTACATTTGGTGTATTTCATTCTGTGGTGGAAATTACACTTTAAACATTAGTGGAATAAAAATGTTTGGCTCCTTTGCCAAAAATACTAAAATATGTTTAAGTGCCTATTTTATGTATCTTAAATACATAATATTCATAAATAAAATCAACAATATTTATAAAATATATCACACTTTTCTCATAATTCGACAGTTACAGCATAATTTGACAGTTACAGAATAGAAAATATTCTATTCTGTATTTGAATGGTTAATATTTAGTTTATCATAATTTTGAGCTTGTGATATTTTGGTAACAATTTACAATAAGGTTGCATTTGTTAACATTAGTGAACATGAACTAACAATGAAAGCATTTTAAATTTTATTTATTGTTAATTTCGGCTAGGGCTGTCAAACGATTAATTGCGATTAATCGCATCCAAAATAAATGTTCATGTTTACATACTATATTTGTGTTTACTGTGTATATTGATAATGTGTATATCAATATCAATATCAATGTATATCTGTATATATACAGTATGTATATATATATATATATATATATATATATATATATATATATATATATATACATATTTGTACTTGTATATAATTTAGATTGGTTTTTTTTGTTTTTTTGTTTTTTTTACAGTCTATATACATGTATGTGTGTATTTATATATACATAATAAATATACACAGGACACACATATAGTATGTAAACAAACTTTTTTTTTTTTTGGATGCGATTAATCACAATTGTTTGACAGCCCTAATTTTGGCATTTACTAATCAAAAGTTGCATCTGTTAATATTATTTCAGAGACCTGAGCAATCATGAACCAACAATGAACAGTTAGTAACGTTAACAAAGATTACTGTAACAAATGTGTTGTTCATTGTTAGTTAATGGGACAAATAAGACCTTATTTTAAAGTATCACCAATATTGTTTGTGCTGAATTTTTCATATTTAAATATTGAAAGTCTAAGTCTGGAACATGGTATGGTGCAAAACAACAAATGTACATAAAATCCGTGAAAGTATAAATTTTACAATATCTTTTGTCTTTTGTCAACATAATATAACAAAAGGAAAAAAAAAAAAAAAAGCTAAAATACACGCTTCATAAAAATCAACCCCTCAGTGCACATAGTTCAAGAAACACCAGCAAATAAACTCAAAGCTTGTTATTGAATGCTAGTTTACCACAAGCAAATCCTAGCAGGAGTCGTGGTTATAGATCGCGCAGCACAACGTGAACTCTCAATCGTTCACGTCACTGCAGAGGGAGTTACAGATATTTGCCGTGAAGCAACAAGCAGAAGATGTTTGCACCGGTATGTCTCGCTGTGTGAGTGTCAGAAGTCGTTCATCTCACCAGCAGTCATCACAGCATCTCAACAGGAGCAGCAGCGTGTGATTTGGCTTATTTTATGACATGGGAGAACTCATTCTGATGGCAAATGGCAAATGAAGATAATCATCTCTCAAACTGAGTGAATGCGTGTTAGACTCAATAAGAACTGTGATATTTTAGGACGGGCTAAAGAGTTCCAGGCTTCTTTTCGACAAATGTCTGAGACAACATGAAGATCCCCGCCGTTTAATTGTTTTATCCACAAATGAGCTGAATTATAAAATCTAGCTTGTTTTTGTTTTGTTGTATACAAAAAGCACTATTTACAGCTGCCAGTGAGTCTCTGTTGTTGTTGTTTTTTCAAAAGAAATTAGTACTTTTATTCAGCAAGGACACATTAAATTCATCAAATGTGACAGTAAAGGCTTTTCTGTTGTTATATATAAAACAGACACTGCTCTGCTCTGCTCTTTGAACTTTCTATTCAAAATCCACAAAAAAAAAAAAAAAATGAAGTAATACAACTGTCTTCAATATTGATAATCAAAAATGTTCTTGAGCAGCAAATCAGCATATTAGAATGATTTCTGAAGGATCATGTGACACTGAAGACTGGAGTAATGATGCTGAAAAGTCAGCTTTGATCACAGAAATAAAGTACATTTTACAATATATTCACATAGAAAACAGTTTTCTTAAACTGTAATAATATTTCATAATATTCCTGTTTTTACTGCAATTTTAATCCAATAAATGCAGCCTTGGGGAGCAGGAAAAAGACTTCTTTTAAAAACTTTTAAAAAATCTTACGAGCCCCATTATAGTATATATTTTCCCCCCTTAGAATTAGAATTAGAATCAGATGCCATGCCACTTACATCCGTGAGGTTCATCTTCTCACAATTTGATTTAAACCTTTTATTATATTGCAGTTCCTGAAGTCACCAGCCAATTTGACTCACATTTGTTGTTTGGCGAGTGTTATTTTTGGCCCCTGCTCAAACCTCTCCATCTTCATAATGTCTCCCTATGAATTTCTTTCATCTTTCTTTGAATAAGCGAGCATGAAACCTGTCACCGATGCTCACGGATCTTCATCCACACAAGGCGAAGAGGGTTTAAGTGTGTCGGGGTATAAAAATAGCATCCCATTAACAGTAATTTAATCACATCTTATATAGGGGCTGCTCACAATGGCTTCTCAATGCGTGTATAAGGGACGCTGGATCACAATAGCATAATGGGCTATATTAAATCCATTATTATTACGTGTCATTCTGTTATCTCCTGTGCATTTAATTTAATTGCACCTGTGAATTGAATCCTGAAGGTATACTCGCTGTGATAAATGATGAAGATCTGGCGTATCCGTTCTAGATTGTCCGTCAAGGAATAGTTATTATTAGGTTTTTATTTTCTTCCCTTTTATGAGACATTTATGAAAGACCTGATGCAGGATCAGGGCAACTCCGAACCTCTCAAATGATTGAATATTATCTATTTTAAAGAAATAGTTCAAGTAAAAATGAAAATTTTATGAAAATGTACTCATCCCCAGGCCATCCAAGATGTAGATGAGTTTGTTTATTCATCAGGTTTGGGGAAATATAGCATTCCATCACTTGCCCACCAATGGGTCCTCTGTAGTGAATGGGTGCCGTCAGAATGAGTGTCCAAACAGCTGCTAAAAACATAATAATCCACAAGTAATCCATGCCACTCCAGTCCATTAACTGATGATATATGTAAAGACAGTTATTTGTAATAAATATTTTGGCTTCCAGTTAAAATATGAGTTCTCTGTCCATAATATTGCTTACTCCAGTGAAAAATTAATCTAATCTGAAACAGTAGAGAAATATGCACAGATCAAGCACCGTTTACAAGCCAAAACAGTTCTAAATATTGTAAATAAATGGATTTTGATGTGAGATGACAATAGCAGATGGGCTTTTTCACTGAAGGAAGCGTTACAATGAAATTTGAACTCATATTTTGGCCAGAAGCAATGGTTAAAAATAGTGGTGTCAAAATTAGGGTTAACGCAGGTGATTAGTTTTTTTCATTTTAATGCGTTAAAAATATTAACCGCAGGGCCGGGGCTAGGTTTGTCCACCCCACCCACAGCCAAAAAGAATTAGCGTTTATTTAGACGCTGAACGTAATAACGAGCACATCAAACGGGGGACTTTTCAGACGCGTGCTCCAGCGCCACCTCAGCGCCAGGCGCGAGTCAAACGAGCCCGGAAATGGTACCGGTGACCAGCTTCAG
This sequence comes from Cirrhinus mrigala, assembly GCA_036247105.1. NCBI lineage: Eukaryota > Metazoa > Chordata > Actinopteri > Cypriniformes > Cyprinidae > Cirrhinus > Cirrhinus mrigala. The sequence continues at coordinate 2,441,333 of CM070012.1, forward strand.
TTGAACATCAGTGAACTGCGGTCAGATGAGATGTTGATGTCTGGTCATATGTGAGTAAAAACGAATCTTCCTGTCTTGTCAGCCGTTATACTGTGCTCGTAGTGCGTGCTCTTCAAGTGCACGCACTGTATTAGGCTATAGCCTATTAAAGCGCTGTATCATATTTAAACCCAAATGAAACTACCAGTAAGTTATGTGGTTAGTCGTAGTTATGTCGTCAGTTAAGTCATGAAGTTACAAAAAAGGACACATTTAAAGCAGTGTCAGATCCGCTTCAAGTTCAGCAGCGGCAGCTTTTAAAGTAACAGCAGCCAAAATATCCTAATAACCAGCTGCTGTGATGTGTGTTAATCAAAGAACAAAATTAAAAAAGAGGAAATCAATAACTTCTGTAGTTTTAAGCTTTATCTTTTATTTAATTTAGATTTTAGTGTTTGATAACTTTATTAAGTTTGGCTATATTTTCTTGCTGAAGGGCACAGGTGACAGTTATTATAATGGGTTTATGTGAAGATTGTTTTAAGTTCACTTAAATTACAAGTCTAATAAATGTTAAATTGAAAGCTCTCAATTATACTGTAATATTGAATGGCTATAGTCAATGGTTAAATATTAGGGAAAAAATCATAAGACATCAGTTGGTATCAGTGATACTTGCCTTCAGTCATAAAAAAAAAAAAAAAAGATGGCATAAAAAAATATCAAAAATATACTTCCTTTGTGTTATTTTTACATTAATTTGAAGATTGAATGTGAAATTTTTGCTATATAAAAGCATAATTAAAAATTGCAATGTTAGGTGAGATTAATCGCGATTAAATTCAGAAAAAATATGTGATTAATAAGTTAATTTTTTTTAATCGATAGACACCACTAGTTAGAACGCCTTATTGATGGATTTGTTTCTTACAAACATGCAGTTTTCACTTCACAAGATGTTAATTGGTGGACTGGAGTGGTGTGGATTACTTGTGGATAATTGTGATGTTTTTATCTGCTGTTTGGACTCTGATTCTGACGGCACCCATTCACTGCAGAGGATCCATTGGTGAGCAAGAGATGTAATGTTACATTTCTCCAAATCTGAAGAAGCAACAAACTCATCTACATCTTGGAAAATTTTCATTTTTCGATGAACTTTTCCTTTAAATATCTAACTCAGTGGAGGATATGAATCCTCCTTCTGCCTTTATCATCTACTTTTCAGTCTGATGGTGTGTCTTTGAATCTTCTTCTTGTCTGTTGTGTCGTCTCAGCCCTGTTGCCTTGGTGACCTTTGCACTTGACATTTGCATGATTCACATGTGTAGAGTGACGGACGGCCTGAGGGCCAAACGAGCCTTTAAAGAGAGACTCCAGTATGCGCTTTCTATGGAGATGAATTTCAAATACATTGTTTTTGTACATTCTGCATGAATTCTATCCAATGCACTACATATGTTACCACAAAGTATGGTTTAGTTTATTATAAAATGTTCCAGTATTTACAGGCAGAATTATTCAGGCAGTCAGTTCGCTGCTGCACGGCATAAATAATAGAAATAAATTTAAAGAAACTGCAGGCTGTTCTACATGTATGAGGCTGCGGCCGAAGCTCGGTTCCTCTTTATAAATAATAGATAAATAGTGTATGAGAGAAGCAGAAGGCAGTGAAATAGTGTGAGATTGTAAGAAAAGGGCTGGTAGAAGAGATGAGGGCCGAAATCAAAGCCAAATGTGTGTGTGTGTGTTTGGGACAGTATAGCGTGTTAACATGCATTTATGTGTGTACAATTGCTTCTGAGTGCGTTTGCATGGCTTTGTGTCTTTGAATAAATGAGAAAGGAATACACAGAGAGTGACAGAGATGAGACTTCAAACGCTGCAGAAAGCAGAGACTGGATTCTATAAGCATCGCTAAAGTTCTTGTTCTCATTCTTACAGTTCTGGGTTTGTTTTTGCTGCAGCATGGCTCTCGACTAGCTGGCCGTCGACATGAATATTTCTGCTAGATCTTGTAGTGCTGTGGATGATCAATGCTGTGTTTCACAAAGTATCTCCTTGCCAGAATATACCATGGTAACTGTAGTGAGTGCTAAAATGCCAAATTGCATTTTATAAAGAAGCTTGAGCGGTGCAAATGATCACGTTTTACTGTTTTAACTAGCAGCTATTGTAATTTGGCAGCTATGTGTTTATTTATTTGTATTTTATTTCTTAGATGTTTGAAAAAGAAATTAATACTTTGATTGATCAAGGATTAATTCAAATTGAGTGACAGAAAAGACATTTATAATGTTTCAAAAGATTTCTATTTCAAATAAACACTGTTCTTTTGAACTTTCTATTCATCAAAGAATCCTGAAAAAAAAAATTGTATCACAGTTTCCACAAAAATATGAAGCAGCACAACTATTTTCAACGTGGATAATAATCAGAAATGTTTCTTGAGCAGCAAATCAGCATATTAGAATGATTTCTGAAGGATCATGTGACACTGAAGACTGGAGTAATGATGCTGAAAATTCAGCTTTGATCTCAGAAATAAATTATATTATAATATAAATTACATATATATATATATATATATATATATATATATATATATATATATATATATGTATATATTACAATGGAAAACAATTATTTAAAATTGTAATAATATTTCACAATATTACTGTTTTTACTGTATTTTTAAGCCAATAAACTAACCCAAAATAATATATAATGCATATATATGTATGTATATATATGTATATACAGATTTAGGGTTTGTACGATTTTTTTTCTGTTGTTATTTTTGAAAAAACGTTTCTTATGCTCATCAATGCTGCATTTATTTGATCAAAAATACAGCAAAACAGTCATATTGTAAAATATTACAATTCAAAATAGCTGTTTTCTATTTTCTGCCATTCTATTTAAAGAGATATCAGGAAGTATGTTACTTCCCTTTGATCCAACATCCTACCTAACAAAAATGCATTCTAAGAACGAAAATGTTGTAATTAAGTTATGAAAACATTATTTCTGAATGTTCCCTGAACGCACAAATCACAAATCATCCAAGTCTGTAAATGTTTTTAAAAACATGTTTTCAAATGGGTATATATATATATACAGATTTGGGGTTTGTAAGATTTATTTATTTATTTTTTTATTTTTTTTTTGTTATTTTTAAAAAAAAACGTTTCTTATGCTCATCAAGGCTGCATTTATTTGATCAAAAATACAGCAAAACAGTCATATTGTAAAATATTACAATTCAAAAAGCTGTTTTCTATTTTCTGCCATTCTATCTATATTATTTTGCACTGCAGTGAAATTTAGAATGGATTAAGTCATGCAAGAGGAGAAGATATATTGTTTCTGCCAGTAAAAAACCTTTAAAATCACTCTCTTTTTTTCATGACAACATTTTTGAGTCGAATCAGATACACGCGTACTGTTCCGAATGAGGATGTCTATTAACTCCTGCTGCTGCACAATTCCCACGAACACCAGCTAGGCTACTGTAAGCCTCCGCTCCGAGACAAAGGACCCGCTCTATGGAAACAGCAGGCGAGATGGATGCCTGTCAGCACAGCACACATACGGTTCCCTCGGCCATTGTGTAATATCCTGGAGCGAGTCCTTCAGGGCCTATTGACCCCTGCAGACGCAGTAAATCTGCGCGCTGACAGGACGTCAGGGAAAGAGCTAGCAAAAATCTGTGTTTTAGAGGCCTGGATTATTCTGTTATTGTGCTGCAAAGCTGTGTGGATGTCCATCGCTCGCCATTTAGCCTGCCAAGAACCCCTCAGGGCTCTCGTTTAACCACTGCCATTTAGTCAGTGTCCAGTTGTTAACTCTAAAGGGGCTGAAATAGTTACGAGAATATAAAACTTGATGGTCCCCCTTAGAGAAGACAAAGGCCTGCGAGAAGCTCGTCGACCGCAGGATTAATGGCTTCATGTTTCTCCTGCCATTTATATGACTGTGGCTTTCTCGTTTTCTTAACAGAGATGCTCACAAGCTGTCATAAAGAGGAACCTCCTCGCCGGAGAGATCGCTCGTGAAAGGAAGAGTGTTTTTATGCTGCAAAGTCGTGACATTATGTTTAATGGGGTGAAGCAGGTGTTTACTGTGGCGCGGCTCCATGACGCTCTTTCTGTGCAAATTAAAAATGAGATCACCAAACATATGTGAAGGGAATTTTGTTAGAGACTGTCAGCACAGAATATGTTGGGGTTTTTTTTGTCTGCGCTGTTTTAGAATTGTCAGTCTGTATGTTTTTTCAGCATCACCGTGTTTATTTTATTTTTGAAGTACAAATAGTTCCTGACTAACGCAAATGTAGTCGCAAAGACGGCATGCTCATTTTAATTCAATTTAAAGAATACTGTTTATGTGTTTTAAATTGAGTTTAAATATGTCAGAAGGCATATTAAGCCAATAGCCATTTTAAGGCTTTAACGCTAACAACATTTGACTTTCAAGGGCCTTGATGTAATTTAGATCATCTGCTATGCTTAAATTTAAACAGGACAGTAAAATGGATATTTAATAATTAAGCTAAAGCTGTATTTTATTATATATTGAATTTAAAGTCAAATTCAATTGACAGGCCTGTCTAAACAAGCTGAGCAGAGAAAACATTCTTAAATTAACTTCTGTGTTTTAAGTCAATGGTGTAACTCCAGATGTTTTTTTTTTTTTGTTTTGTTTTTTTTGTTTTTTTAATTGATTTTACCAAAATAATTATTAATTTAATTACTTTCTTTTGTGTTATCCAACACTGGGGACATTTTAGGAAATATTAGTTTCTTTCAAAATTGCATGATGAAATTGATACATACTGAGAAATTTGATAAATGACAGCAAAAATACACATTATTCTGCATTCAAATTCAAGTCAAATTTATTTGCACAGTGCTTTTCACAATATTGCTTCACAAAGGAGCTTTACTTGATGTTACGTGATGAAAATCATGAACTTAATGTTTATAATATCTTAATATTAATCTTAGTCCTTCCTTCTTTCCTTCCTTATATTGTCATGCCTTATATTTGCATTCAACAGAGCTGGGCAATATAGTCTACATGTTGTGATACAAGCAATCATGCAGTTGATATTTGCTATATAATATATATCACACTGTAAAAAAAACAAAAAAAAAACACAATTTGTCAACTTAAAATAATTTGTTGCCTTGCTGCTTTAAAAGTTCAGTCAACTCAAATAAGTTTAGTCAACTTGAAATGTTAAGTTGTACTAAGTGAAACTTAGATATTTGAGCTAACTGAACTAAAATTTGGTTTGTTAAACTTAAAATCTGGGTTTGTTACCCAGCTCCCTTAAATTTTTAGGTTGAATCAACTCAAATATCTAAGTTGTCCCCTAACACAACTTAACATTTCAAGCTGACTAAACTTTATTTCTGAATGTGAACACACAAAACATCCAGGTTTTTAAATGTTTTTAAAAATGATTCTTGTTGGTTATGCAACTTAAGGAAACATTCCATTGTTTCATTTTGAAAACATTATGGAACGTTACTTTTGAATTTCTGAATTTTCTTACATTTGAATTTCATTCTGAAACAAGTAGTGACATTTAAAAAATTATAAATGAACATCCAGCTACAATTTTTTTTAAAAAATAAACTGTTTATTTAAAGTCCTTGTTACATGTTACATGTATTTACTATTATAATAACAATTAGTTATGCATAATTACAGGCAGGTTATCCTATAAGCCAAACCTTAATCCTAACCCTAACCATATAGTAAGTACATGTAGTTAATTAATATTACTCAGTACTGAAATGTATAATTACACTGCAACAAGGACACCTTAAAATAAAGTGTAACCGAACAGTTTATAAATACAATTTTGTGCTAACATTTTGAAAACATTAAAGACTCTGAATGAGCATTACTGGAAGAATGTTTGTTCATAGCTTAGAGATAACCTTTTCAGACAGTTAGCCAAAGTTAGCTGGGATATGCATATTTGTGACCCTGGACCACGAAACATTTGTAGCAATAGCCAGCAATACATTGTAGGGGTAGGGGCTTTTTCTTTTATGCCAAAAATCATTAGGATTTTAAGTAAAGATCATGTTCCATAAAGATATTTTGTAAATTTCTTACTGTAAATACATAAAAAACTTAATTTTTGATTAGTAATATGCATTGCTAAGAACTTTGTTTAGACAACTTTAAAGGCAATTTTCTCAATATTTTAATAAATATTGGACAAATATTGTCCTAGCAAACCATACATCAATGGAACGCTTATTTATTCAGCTTTTGGATGATATATAAATCCCAATTTTAAAAACTTGTCCCTTATGACTGGTTTTGTGGTCCAGGGTCACTTTTATTTTTATTAAAGTATAGCTAGCCTTAAAATATGCTACCTTCAAACTCTATAGGAATCTGTTGTGCATTAAGTCTCATTTTGTGTTAGTTGCTTTGGATAAAGGTGTCTGCTAAATGCATGAATGTAAATGATGCATGGATGTCCCGGCTGTTTAGAAAGCATCAGATTAGTCACTAGAACTTGCAAAGTTTGTTAATGGGTAGGCGGAGCAGCAGTTAGTTCAGATCACAGAAGCAGGTTGTTGAGGGGTGGGCCTGTGTTAATGGGTTTATGTTGGCGAGGGGTTGTTGGTAGGGTTAATAGCTGCTGGTTCATGACCGCGGCACGGGACTCTTTCTCAAGGTTAACCAAACCCAGCCCAACGACACGCCGTTGGGGTTTACGAGGCCCACGCCGCAGCGCACGGCGCGCTAAAGAGCCCGTAATAATGACACCAATTACTGCATTCCGCTTAAACAAACGGCAGGCTACACAAACCTAATCACGCTCACATCTCATCGGCGCTAATGAGATAAAGACTCCAATTAATCCTGTGCTAATTGCTGTGGCTCATTTTCAGAAAGCATTCAGATGCAAGCGTGGTAATGAGAGGCAGACTGCGCTGAAGGCTGGAGGTGCGTCCCGTCGCCCAGAGCCGGATGGGCACAAATTACATTTATTACACAAATCACTGCACTGCTTACAGTTACGCTCATGCCGCAGCTGCCGCTGTACTGAGCATCAGTGCAAACAATCTCAAACTGGAGTTGGACAGAGCAGTATTACGGTTGCAATTTATTTTTAATCCTATGTAGCAGCCTATTTTTCTTTAAACATTAGATGCTCAAATAGAGAGAAATCTTTTTAAATAATGTTTTCGCAAAACTTTCAAGGTCACCGTCAAGCCAACGTTCAATGTCTTTCTTGACAAACAGTATTTTTGTAGGTATTTATTCTTTTCTCACAGTTCCGACTTTACATCTTGCAATTCTGTTTTTTTGTTGTTGTTGTTGTCGTTGTTTTGTTTTGTTTTTTTGTCACAGAATAAAAATATTTAAAAAAATGAAAAAAAAAAAAAACAAATCACACAAATCACTTTTTATTTGCAGTTGAATTTTTGTTCTGTGACAAATAATTTAAATTAAATAAATTAAACTTAGGTATATACATAAAATTCTGAGAAAAAAAGCCAGAATCACAAGACCAAAATCCCTGACTTCCTAGAAAAAAAAAAATAAAATTATAATTCTTTTCTCACAGTTCCAAGTTTACATCTTGCAAATTCAGTTTTTTTTTAGTTTCTATTACAGAGTAAAAATATAAAATAGGTAATTACAATTGAGATATAAACATAAAATTGCTAAATAAACTAAAAAAAAGCCAGAATCACAAGAGATTAATCCCTGACTATAAAAAAATGTATTTATAATTTTTTTTTCTCATAGTTGCAAGTTTACATCTTGCAATTCCGTTTTTTTTTTTTTTTTGTTTTGTTTTTACAGATGCAGTTTTTTTCTTGCAGTTGCAAGATTATCTCACAATTCTGACTTTCCATCTCAGAATTTCAAGAAAAAAAGTCACATTTACCTTTTTTATTTTTTATTCCATGGTGGAAACAAGCTTCTATACATTATGTTTGAGTGACCATCAACCAAAAAAATATATATTTTCAGTCCGTGTTTTGTGCCCTGCTTAGTCTATTTATGTTCTTATAGATCTTTCCTGCTGTATTCATTTACCATCATTTTGCACTGCAGTCTTTGTTTCAATAAATGATCCCTGGTTTTACAGTAACAGATGAATGTATGTAATTGTGTAAAGTGTGCATGATGATAAAAGGTCAAAGGTTAAGAGGTTTTCTTCTCCTGCTGGTCACTGTCACCGAGCGGGTCGGACTGTAATGGTCGTGAACGTCTCCGCTGACACAATGACATTCATAGTGACCTCATTAAGGTTAGCGATGCCATTAACGCTACACGCGTGAACCTGCGGCACGCGGCAGGTCGTTCGTGAAATCGCCCATAAATCCCCACGTAAGCCGTCCGTCTCGTCCTCTGGCCTCTTCGGTTCCTCTGCCGTCTTTCAGCCGTTCCTCCGGCGCTCCTTAATTGTAGCACTCATAGTTTTCATCTTTTTCTTCCCTGTGTTGACATGCTGTAATGGTCTGTCCTTTCAGAGTGGACGTGCGTCGCCTCTGCCATTACAGAAGCCATTTTCATTCCCAGCGGCTGGACGTTGGCTCTCTCTAAATCACCTGCTCATGTAATTGCTCCATACTTAGCCAAACAGCACTGCTCTCCACTCTCTGCCTGAGTGCATTAACTTGAGCTGATGCGTCGAGCTACAGCAGACAAACCGCACCAATGAAAAATCACAAACCTTTGCTTTAAATAGAAATTCTGTCATCAGAACTCTTGTGTCATTCCAAACATGTATGTTTTGTTTTCTATCTATCTATCTATCTATCTATCTATCAGTCAAAAGATTTTTAATGTTTTTTAAAGAAATCTCTTCTGCTGACCATGCCTGCATTAATTTAAAGCAAAATACAGCAAAAAACTGTAAGATTTTGAAATATTTTTACAATTTAAAATAAATGCTTTCTATATAAATATATTTTAAAATGTAATTTATTCCTGTGATCAAAGCTAAATTTTCAGCATCACAACTCCTGTCTTAAGTGTCACATGATCCTTCAGAAATCATTCTAATATGCTGATTTGATGTTCAAGAAACATTTATTAATATTATTATTATTAATCAATATTTGAAACAGTTGAGTACATTTTCTAGGATTCTTTGATCAATAGAAAGATTCAAAGAGATCATGTGAAATTATAGAAATTAATACTTTTATTTAGCAAGGATGATTTAAATTGATCAAAAGTGATGATAAAGATGATAAAATGTTACAAAAGATTTCTACTTCAGATAAATGCTGTTCTTCTGAACCTTCTATTCATCAGAGAAACCTAAATTATTACCTGTTTTCAACATAATAATAATAATTATATATATATATATATATATATATATATATATATTATTATTATTATTTTTTTTTTTTTTTTTTCAGCAAATCAGCACATTAGAATGTGATGATGCTGAAAATTTAGCTTTGAAATCACAGGAATAAATTACATTTTCTATTATATTCCAATATAAAACAGTTATTTTAAATAGTAAAAATATTTCCCAATCTTACTGTTTTTGCTGCGCTTTGGTTCAAATAAATGCGGGCTTAGAAGAGTTCATCCAAAACCTTTCTAAACTTGTAAACAACGTTTTGTCAAGTCAGCACTAAATGTCTGTCTTGGAAAAACTTCATTTTTCTAGTTCCAAATTCTAAAATTCCAATGATCTGAATGTATTTGAATTTAAATTTCAAATTTCAAAATTTCAAAATTTCAAATTTTAATTCTACATCCTGTTTGCTCACTCAGAAACTGAATTGGAATTTAAAAGTCATTCTAATGCTAATTCTGAATGGTGCACAACCCTGCAACAATAACATGACTATGGTAGTTCAGGATGTTACAGGAGAGATTCTGCTCTTCTTCATGAAGATATTAAAGTCTTAGGAAGGATCAGTCAGTTGTATACAAACAAAATATCCAGTTTAACTGATGTAAACAAACATGCACGAATACTCTACTGTCTCTGTGTGCATATCTTCCGATCATTTAACCCTGGTACTCTACTCAACGGGTTGTGCATGAAACACCAGCGGTTGTTGGGTTTGTTGAGGAGACGGCAGCTCTATCGATTTTGTGACAATTGGAGAAAATCGAGCAGGAAAACAAGAGGGAAAGTTTCAATTTGCTCTTTGTGACTCGAATCAAAGGCCACAATGGATCTTTTGTGATTTCTAGAGCAGAAAATGCTCTATGAAATCCAAGATGCTATTATCGGTCAGTCACATAGAATATTCTGTGCTTTTTGAACCTCCAGTACTGCAGCGCTTCAGGTGGAATCATTACGACACTAGCAGATGCATTATTGCAAATCGTGCAACAGTTGAATCAATCATGCAAATCTGATTGTTGCCACAAGCATTCAGAAACGCATTAACAATGCAACCTCATCGTTCAGCCATTACTCTGAATATTGTCTATGATGTTGTTTTGTCTAGCAGAGTCATTCTTGCAATTTGCATTTTCACATGAGGTTGATTTTCATCGCTTTATTGGAAGGACAGTCACAGGATTTTCCTCCACAGTGGGCGGGACTCCGTTCTGGCTGTCGGCTCTGCCAACGATCGCAGCAGCCCATTGGCTAATTACTCAGTCAGCGCGGTATTGGCAGCTGACCGCACACCTATCGATCAGATCCCTCAAACACAAATTAATCAAGCCATATTCTGGCCTGAGAAAAGATGGATTTGAGCCAAGGCAGATACTTAACCGAGTGAGATGTTCTTGCATCGACAGATCTTACGGGACAGATTCTGATGATATTTGCAGAGGGAACTTATGCATGAGGATGCTATTGACAGAGAATAAACCTGCTGAGAGTTTGACTCTTAGAAAGACGCTGCCATAAAAAGAGTGCAGAGATGCACTCAGACTGTTTCAAGATTTTAAAAAGATCAAAAACACAGTTTTTTTGCACTGTATATCCTGAAGAGATTGCACTCTTAAAAATACATGTTCTTTGTTGTCATCAATGGTTCCATGAAGATCCTTGAACATCCATGGAACCTTTCAAATGCTTTCAAAAGCAAATTCTTTACAAAAGGGTTCTTTTAAGAACTGTTCACTGAAAGTTTTGATGTTTGCTGGGCAGTTTTGAGAACAACAGTTTTGGTTGTCGTTTCCAGTAATGAGTTGCATATTCATCGTCTGACTGACGCCGATCAGACATTCAGCAGCTTGGCTCGATTGAAGCTGCATGTGAAATTAGATTAAAGGGAAGTTAAATATGGCAACTGGTATTTTTAGAAGGTTTATGGATTTGAAGACCACAACATGCTTGGCCAGTTTTAAGAAGAGTTGTGTAAAACAAAATATCACTGAGAACAACATTTTTATGTGAATCTTGTCATTTAGAGAGTTTTTTTAAGGATTTGAATACTTTTGCAAAGCTTAATATTGATTTTGCAGGCATTTCTGTGCTTTTTACCACAACTAAAAGTTATTGTTCTTTGACGCGGATGTCTCTAAATCCTTCTTAAATGTGATAATGTCCAATAATAAAATATATTAATATGATATAAATTATAATACATTCAAATAATTATTGAAAAATTATTTAAAATTGACTATTTTACTCAAAAGTTGTGCATGCAAAAAAAAAAAAAAAAACTGAAAAATTGAAAAAAATAGTTTTACCCCAAAATTGTGTATGTAAAAAAATTATAATACATTCAAATAATTATTTAAAAATTATTTAAAATGGACTATTTTACCCAAAAGTTGTGCATGCACAAAAAAAATAAATAAATAAAAATAAAATTTGACTATTTTACCCAAAAATTGTGTATGTAAAAAAAAAAAAAAAAAAAAAATGTAAAATTTAAAATAGACTTTTACACACACACACAAAAAAAAAAAAATTTAATTAAAATTTATGGTTAAAAAATTGGCTGTTGTGGTTGCAAGAACGTTACCGTAAAAATACAGTAGCAACATTTTAAGTTTTATCAATTGATCTTAAATTTACAGTAAAAAAACATATTTCATTAAGTAAAATAATCTTAATTTACCAGATTACAAACATCACAAGTAGCTTTTCGAAAGATGAGGTAAATATTAATATAAACACTAATAATAAAGGTACTGAAAATTTCTACCAGAAGATAATTGACTATTTTTTTCCTTACAGTGAAGAATGTGCACAGTGTCATACACACAAATAAAAAACACTATCATGATAACACACTACACTAAAATAATGCAATAAACATTAATTTAACAACATAAGATGTGATTCTACCACAACTAAAAGTTATTGTTCTGTGACGCGGCTGGCCTAAATCCTTCTTAAATGTGATAAACTTATTGACTTATTATATTGCTTTATATTTTATAAAAAAAGACACCAATGTTAGTTACATTTATTAATAATAATTCCATAAGTAATGTCTAATAAATGTATATGTATACATTTATAATTGACAAAATTATAATAATATTTAAAATAATAATTAAATTGTAATATAAATAGTTTTTTTTAAAGAATAATATATTTCATGTGTCTAAATGTGCAGCGTATTAATATAGAATTCAACCTGTGCAGTAACAGCTCGAGGCAGATCTGTTTATTAATTTAAAATGAAAGTTTTTGAGCATTAATTGTTAATATTGAATTAAGGAGAACTAATTGCAATCAGTGTTTTTCATCGGCTGTGAATGTGTAGACTGTAAGTGTGTGTGCTGAGAGTGGATTTACTGTGGAGGGCTGGTGTTGTTCGTGTAGTGGGCAGGGAGGATTGAAGCACATGTCAGGGCTGTGATTAAGCGGTAATGACACACCGGAGCGTCAGTGTGTTCTCTTGCTGGATTTGTAGTCCCGGCTGGCACACACACACCGTCCGAGGTACTATACATCACCTGCTTTGTATGTGTGTGTGTGTGTGTGTGTGTGTGTGTGAGAGAGAGAGAGAGAGAATCCTGCAGTCTCTGTTCCAAAACACAGCGAGCTGCCTACCTAGACAACCTTTTAAGACAACTCAAACATGACACAAAGGCTGTTCCAAGCAGGTACCAACACTGAACCGGCAATAGCACTAGCTCTGAGCTAGCACCCAATCCCTGCTGGTAGAAAAGGGGCCCTTTTATTATTTAAAAATAATATAGAAAAAAAATCATTCTACTTTAAAATTAAAATAAATAAATAAATAAATAAATAAGTGACTGAATGAATGAATGAATGAATTCATTCATTCATTCATTAAATAAATTAAAATTTGACACAACAAATTAAAAAAAAAACAACAACAACTAAAAAAAATTTCTAATTTAAAATAGTCTTTTTTTACCCAAAAGTTGTGTATGCAAAAAAAAAAAAAAAAAGAAAAAAAAAAAAATAACATCTGAAAAAATTTTAATTTGACTCTTACCCATAAAAAATACCCAAAAGTTGTGCATGCAAAAAAAAGAAAAAAAGAAACAAATTGACATTTGACTATTTTACCCAAAAATTGTGTATGTAAAAAAACTACTGAAAAATCTTTCTAATTTAAAATACTCTGTTTTACCCAAAAATTGTGTATGTAACAAAAAAAAAAAAAAAATACTACAGAAAAATCTTTCTAAATTAAAACAGACTATTTTATCCATATTTTATAAATTAAATTAAATAAAAAAAAACATTAAAATTTATGGCTAAAAATGGCTGCTGTGGTTGTTACTGTTACCGTAACAAAAGTACAATTATACCAAATTACAAACATTAGAAGTAGCTTTTCTAAAGATGTGGTAATACTATATACACTATTAATAAAGGGCTCTAAAATTTTCTACCACAAGATAAAGAGTTTTTGTTGACTCTTTGTTTTTCTTACAGTAAAGAATGTGCACAGTGTTACACACACAAATAAAAACACTATTATGGTAACACGCTACACTAAAATAATGCAATAAACATTAATTTAACAGTATAAGATGTATCAAAAAACCCTAATGTAGAAACCAGTTATTTTAATATAAAGAATTATAAGATGACTTGTTCTTTTTCTCTACCAAAGACTGTAAATTTAACAGTATTTTGCTGTAAAATCACATGAAATGTCCCGTTAGATTCATTACAGTTTTTCGCTATGTGTAGTAAGGAAACTTATCCCCTTATCTAATTATTAAGTTTTTACCATAGAATTTTTAGCAGGCTTGTACCTTTACAATAATTTTTTCAATGTATAATTTAATGCCGTTTAGAGCATCATGATGTTAGCTTAGCACTCAGGATGTTGTCTGTGTAGGTGGTAGACAGCAATGCAGTTCACTAGGTTTATAGGACAGAGCCTGTGTGCGTTTCTGAAAGCACAGAAGTATCTCAAGAAAACAAAAAACCCCTGTGTGTTTTCGGCCTCTTTCTGACAGACATTTTTTAGGAGTTATTTCTCATTGCAGTCATGCCTGCAGTAAATACCTCACTTTACCCACGCTGCTCCTGTCGTGACCTCTGACCTCCATCCACACTGCCGTGTTCCCGGCTCAAGGCCAGCCGGCCGTCAGCGCTGCAGAAAAGTGGGCGGTAATTCACAACCCTCCACATCACCTGCCAGAAGCTATTGATTTTTGTTTCCCCAATCTCCAGAAGAGAAGCCGAGGAAAGATTAAAAACACTGTCAGTTTGGAGTTGAATAAGGATGCTGAGCGAGAGCGAGAGAGACGCTTTACACTCTTAAAGTGATACTTCACCCAAAACAATTCAAATTTGCCTTTATTTTCTGTCATTATTTCCTTAAAATATCATTACAAGTCTTCTGAAGCCATATGAGAGCTTTTGAGGATCAGACTTTATCCGAATAAAACAGTTAAAACAGGTTTGACATTAAAAACATCTTAATGATGGATTTGTTTTTTACAAACACACAGCTTTTGGCTTCTCAAGATATTAATTGATGGACTGGAGTGGTGTGAATTACTTGCGGATTATTGTGATATTTTTATCAGATGTTCGGACTCTCATTCTGCAATGGATCCATTGGTGAGTAAGTGATGGAATGCTGCATTTCTTTAAGTCTGATTAAGAAACAAACTCATCTACATCCTGAAGGGCTCATTTTCAGCCAAACTTAAATTTTTGGATGAACTATTTCTTTAAATTAGATTAATTCGATCGATCGTTTTATTGATCATTTTTATCAGTATTTTTCAGTACTCAGTGAAATTTATTTACAATAAACTTTAAATTGAACCACCATCTTCGATTTTTTTTTTTTTAAAAATCTAAACATTCTTAAGAAGCAAAATGACAAGATAATTAAGTATTGTTTTCTGAGTTTAGTACTTCGAGGTAAACTAAACAAACGTGAAAAATGTTTCCTTGGCAAAAAGCTGAAATAAAATATATGTAAAGGTTTTTTAATATTTATTTTATTTTTTTATTTTTTAATCAATTCAGGTTAAGTTATTTGAGTACTTCAAGTTAAACTAAACTAAATCAAGTTTTTTTGACCATTTTATTTTATATACAAAAACATTTTATTTTATATATATATATACAAGGTTAACATTTATGTTGTATTTATGTTGTATTCATTTTTCATCAATTTTATTTGTTTATTTATTTATCATTTTTATTTTTAATCAGTTCAGTTAGTTATTTTATTACTTCATGGAATACTAAACTAAATAAGGTTTTTATTTACATTTTATTTTTTTTATTTTAAAGGTAACATTTATTTTGTTTCAAATAATGAAAATATTAGATTTTTTGTTTTAGTTATCTATAATAACCCTGCTTTTAGTGTCCATTTTATTAATTTGCAGGCATTTATTTATTTACATATTTATTTATTTATTCATTCATTCATTTATTCAGTTTAAGTTATTTTAGTACTTCAAATTAAACTAAAGTAACAAAAATGTTTGATTTTTGGTTTTAGTTACCGAAAGCATTTCGTTAATAGCCCTACTTTTAGTTTCCATTTTATTAAATTTATAAAATTTATAAAAAATGTATTATATTTATTAAAAGTTATTTTAGTGCTTTAAGTTAAGCTGAACTAAATAATTTTATTTATTTATTTATTTATAATTTAAAAGTTAACATTTATTATGCTTCAAGTAACGGAAATATTTTATTTTTGGTTTTAGCTGTAGTTATATAATTAGATTGCTTTTAGTTTCCATTTTGGCGATGATGAACTATTTCTTTAAATTAGATCAATTTGATCAATCATTTGATTGATTATGTCTATCAGTATTTTTCAGTACTGAGTGAAATTTATTTACAATGAACCTTTAAATTGAACCACCATCTTTGTTTTTTTTTTTTAAATGGAATATTGTGTGGAATATTGGGTGTCATCAAAATATCAAAATATCAAAATATTCAAAATATTCAAAATATTTTATTAGTTTACACTTCAAAAGATGAAAACATATCTGTCAGTCGGTTCAGAAAAATATCTTATTTTAAGCATGAGCTCACTTAATTTTGATGCAATTTTCAGAAAACAGATATAATGTTATTTTTCTTGTATCTTCTCTGGAAAATAAGACAACAAGCTCATTTTTCTCACTGAATGTGTGAAAATAATGACCGAATATTTGTTTGAGGTGAACTATTATTTAACCCTTTGCGTGCTGAACGCTCATAAATCTTTAAAGTCTCTGGAGGATGGCACACATCTATTTACAAACGCAGATCGCTGTGACCGGTTATGTGTCAGTGGAGACATGAGAGATGTTCATTATTACCAATGGGCTTGATGGAGTTATTGCTTTCAGGACGTGACATTTGGAGAATCCTTAACTAAATTGCACTGCATTTGTTATTTCCCTAATGCCCTTCAAACAATGTTTGGGGATTCAATTGTATGGCTGGAATATTGGATGTGTTATTGGTTAAACTGATGGCTCACTAGATTAGTTCAGTGCTGGTTCCACCCATTTATCAGCAGTAATGACCAGTCTCGCTCTTACACAACACAACTTTCATCATTAATGACAAGCTCCGATTGTTTGTACTGCATCCCTGCCGTCATGTGTTACAGTCACTGCGGGTTTGCATGCGTGTGTGTGTGTGTGTGTGTGTGTGTGTGTCCGTCCGTCAGTATTGATTCATCTCTGCGGTGCTGAAACGGCATTTTATTGGCCTTGACCTCTTATGAAATATTGTCTTATCAGCTGTACATGAGTTGCTGTAAGACATTAGAATGGCACATCGCGACAGCATTCCTTCACAACATGCAAATGCACCACAAACAGCTCATGAATTATCAAATATAGTTGGTTTTTATCCAACATGGTCTAATCGACTTCTCTCTGCCACTTAGAATGTAGAACTAGAATTCAGAAACAAAGTATTTCAGTAAATTTCCAATATCAAATAAGACTCCACAGGTATGATTACTTCACATATAGATATAGATCATAACTTAAGAGGGTTTTTAAATGATCTTAGGATTTTAAGGTTAATTAACTATATATATATAAATTAATAGTTCACTCCAAAACACAGCCAAAATGGAAACTAAAAGCAGTTATTAAAGTTAACGGCAACTAAAGCAAAAAAATAAAACATTTCTGTTACTTGAAAAATAATAATAAATGTTAACTTTTAAATAAATAAATTAAAAAAAAAAAAACATGAAGTACTAAAATAACAAAATGAATTGATTAAAATAAAATTATAAATAAATAAAATTGATGAAAATAAAATAAAAAATGAATACAAATTAATAAAACGTAAACTGAAATATTATTATAAATGTTATTATCAATAATAAATAAGTATAAAAAAAATACAATAAAACTATAGATATAATAAAAACACAAACTAATAAAAATGACAAAAAAAATTAATAAAACTAAAATTAAGTGAAAACAGAAAATTAAGAAATAAGATTTATTTTAAAAAAAATTAAATAAATCAAATTCAGAATATGTAAAAAACTATAATAGTATATTAATGAAATGCATAATTCACCCAAAATGACTTAAATTCCAGTCAGTTTGACCTCAGAAGAGTCAGACTGTTGGCTAGAAGTCTTTTTATTATGTATTTTATTTATTAGCTTGACTTCAAATCGTGATTCACGAAAACAAGCAATATGACGCTGTCATCATTTTCTCTTGACTAGAAAAACACTGAGGTTAAGTCGATTCTGTTTTGCTTTAGGTAATTTCATTGTCTGTTTGCATGAAAGTTACCAAATTATTAGTAGATGTTTGCTGTTATTGTTTCTTCAGCGTTGAAAGAAACTCTTAGAAGTTCAACAGTTTCCAACAGTGCAAACACACAGATTTGTCTTGTGAAGATCTGCAGCTTACAGAAACGGTGTCACGCCTGAAATGTTGTTTTCGTTCATGTGTCATGTACAATAAAAATGCTGGTTAAATCTCTGGCGGTTATGCAGCGTTTGTGCGTCTTCATTACATGCTTCAGATATTATAGAGCAGATATTTATTCATCTCTGTCTTTTGCTTCAGCAATAACTCATGAAGATGTCTTTCCGTACTAATGGCGTTCTATTTTCCTGAGCATCTACGCACACCTACCTCTCGCTCAAACACAAAAGCGCCTCTCGTGAAAAATGAGCATCTTCCATCAGCGGCTTTTTGTGTTTTAATATATCAAGGAGATCCAAATTAATTCTCCACTGGAGGGTCTGGGATAAATCTGCCCATTTACTTGATCACCTTGAAAGTGCAGGGCCACACGTGAAAATATATGAATGCAATAATGCAGGCCGCATTCAACGTTAGTAATGCATTTACATATTAAAATGATCTGCAGCCGCAAGCTGTAATTTCTCGTTGGACACGCACACGCACACACACACACACACACACATGCACACACAGATTATGTGTTGAAAAAGCATATTAGTTTTGCTTTTGGGTTTTAATTTATTCTGCCTTCCAGCCTGGTTCAGACTAACCACAACAACCCTTCCCCCAAACACATCACCCACACCGCTCTCCCGCGGCCCGCATTACAATATTCCTCCATCGTGCTTTCCGCTGGGAAATGACGAGGCCTTCTGCCCTGGATATTTTTAGTGTATGCATTAAAAAAATCAATTATTAAACAAACAGTTTTGGTTGCAGATGCAGACTGGTCAGTCTGGCGCTTATCACTTACAGTCTCTTTTTGTTTCAGCATTATTGACTGATATTGGATATTTAATGTTTTCGGCTTATTTCTAATAGGTTTTGGATGGGTTGCTATCATGTAGCACTAAAACAAAAGGAAAACCATCTCATGGGAAAATGCAACTATTTTACAAGATGCTGTCTGTTTGTTTGTTTGTTGCACAATGTGAAATGAGGAAAAAAGTATGATTTTTGGAAAATAGTAAGCATGAATATCCACCTAAAAACATTACTGTCACTGTGGTGTAATTAGATCATACCAGTGTTATTTTAGATACTAGCCCCATTATAGTTTTTTTTACATTATAGTTAAAATTTTAGTCATTTTGATGTTTTTATGTAATTTTTCATTCTTTTTTTTAATATGTCTTTATAGTTTTTCTTAATTTAATTTATAGTAATTCTTCTTAACTTTATAGTAATTCTTAATTTTAGTACATCACGTTAAAGTAAATTAAATTTTATAAAACGGATAGTTACGCTCCTTGATTCTGATTGGTTGAGCCGCATTCAAAGCTGTTGTAAATTACTCTACAAACAACCTTTGTTTACGTTTGTGTGTTGCTTGGCAACACACAAATGGGTTGCAACCACAACCGTTTCGGAGGAACTACATTGTTTGGTGGAAGAATAACGTTTAATGTAAACATTATAATAATATCATATATTAATATTAATATTTATTAAATATTTTATATTTTAATACAATAAAAATAACATTAATATAACATTATTAATAAATGTTTCAATAATATCATTATTAATATCAATACTTTATTTGCTCTGTTTAATTCTGTGAAACCTTAATACACATATGGAATAACCATTTTATAAAAGCAATAAGCCCTGCGAAGCCGTGGTTTACAGTGAATTTATAACACTTAAGCATTGCTGTGACTTGGAGCGTCACAATTTTTACTGTTTTTTCCACAATTGCGATACAGTCTTGTGATACAAATTTGTGAGATATAAATTCACAGTTCTGACCTTTTCCTCAGAATTGCATGATATAAACTTGTGTTTTTTTCTTGCAATTGCAAGTTTATATCACAGCAATACTGACTTTATAACTCACAATTGCGAGAAAAAAAACACACACACACACAATTTGGAGATACAAACTCACAATTCTGACTTTTTTCTCAGAATTGTGAGTTTACAGTATATCTTGCAATTCTGACTTTTTAACGTGCAATTGCAAATTATTAAGTCAGAATTGAGAGATATAAAGTCTTAATTGTGAGAACATATCAGTCTTTTTTCCCCTTAGAACTGGACTTTATAACTTGTAATTGTGAGTTTATATCTTACAATTCTGAGAAAAAAGCCAGAATTGCGGGAAAAAAGTCATAATTGCAAGATACAAACTCACATTTACAAGAAAAGTCATAATTGCACATTTTTATCTCTTATTGCTTATACTTCTTTATTTGAAAATGAAAACCAGTTTTTCTCAAAATCATACAGTCACTGCTGGAAAGGGTTCAAATATGCAAAAGACGCTGGAAAACTGAAGAATGTGCAGAAGCTGGAGGATTTTTCTGAAGAACAGTGCTCAGTTTAGCTGTTCAGAACAAACAAGGGTTTAATGAACAACCATCACAAAACAAAACAAGACAAAGTCTTAGATCATCCAGGTAACCACACATAGTATTAAGAACCAAGGGTTCCCAAACTTTTGAAGGGGGTTATTTTAATAATTTCAGCTTTTTTTGTGTTGTGGACTATATGTAAACATCTTTTATGTAAAATATCTTACTCAGGACAGTACTAAATAAAAAATAACATGCATTTTGTATGATCTCTCTTATTTTGTTAAAATTATTTACATTTTCACAGATTCTGCAAGGGGTTCCCTAACTTTCGCATGCCACTGTACTTCTAGTTTAGTTTTTATATTAACTTTTTTCATTAAAAATATAATATAGATATGGCTATTTATAGGTTATTGGCCATAAAATGATATTATATATTGCTTCCCTGTTCTTCTAATGAGCTGGTTTTGGAGCTTGATTACATAAATGCTCTTTTTTGTACTGAGGGCGTTTTAAGCTATAAAACTTGCTGGATGTTTTAATAGTACAACGAGCTCTTACATGTCAAAAAATCAAGGAAAATTTGATTTCTCATGTCATGACCCCTAATATCAATTCTCGTAGATTTAGACATCAATAGCAAATGGAGATTTTTTTTTCTCCAGAAAATTGATCTCCAGATGTTTCTGCCAAAAAAAAGACGTCATTAATCTCACGTGTCTCCTCCTTCAAAACAGATCTCAACAATGTCTCAGATAATGTCAGAGACCTCAATGCAAACTTTTCTCGTCAAAAATTCACTAGATTGAATGATCTGAACTGCTCTCCACATTCAGTTTAGAGACTGTATGACAAGTACTGACTGTTTCGTGTCTTATTTATATTTTCACAAATTAATTTTCAAAGAAAAATCTTTTTCAAAGTATAAAGTAAGCCCAGTCTATACATTTAGTCTCGAGATGGTGACACCACTTTGACATTTTTGACTTTTTTTTTTTTTTTTTTTTGTCCCACAAAAATAATGAGTATTAATTAGGGCTGGCAAACGATTAATCGCATACAAAATAAAAGTTTGAGTTTGCCTAATATATGTGTGTGTACTGTGTGTAATTATTATGCATATATAAATACAAGCACATTCATGTACATATTTAAGAAATATTTACAATTATGTGTATTTATTATAATTTTTATAGAATTTTTATTATATATAAATAAAAATATTTTGTACATAAAACAACATATTTCTCTTAAATATATAAAGTAATTTGTATGTATTTATATATACATAATAATTACACACACATATATTAGGCAAACTCAAACTTTTATTTTGTATGCGATCAATCGTGATTAATCGCTTGCCAGCCCTAGTATTAATTTGATTAATTAATAACTTTATTAATTATTAATATTATTTATTTTAATAAAAGTATCAGATATATTTATTATTTCATTTCATGCATTATTTTTTTGTTCACTCTATAGCTCTACAGTCTCACTATATGAAAACTAGTGACTCATTTGTATTTTTTTTTTTTTTTTTAATTTTAGAAGAAAAATCTGTAACAAAGTACATCCAGACATTAGATGGTGACACCACTTTCTAACTTTATGCCCCATAAAATAAATTAATATTAATTTTATTAATCACTTTTTATTAGTAGTATTTATTGATTTTATATGAATTAATTAATATAAATATTAATTGATAATATAAATCACTCTTAACATGAACTTTTCTCCTCGAATTCCATTTTATAGTGCTATACTCTTTCTGTTTGACTACTAGTGACTCGTTTGTATCTTTTTGATTTTTCCAGAGGAAATTTTAAGAAAAATCTGATGCAAAGTACAAAGTAAGGCTATACATCTAATCTCTGGATGGTGACACCACTTTTGCCCCACAAAAATAATGAGTATTAATTAATAACTTTAAAAATGATTAATATTATTTTAACTTTAATAATTATTAATATTATTAATTTTAATAAGAGTATCAGATATATTTTTTATTATTTCATTACATGTATTAATTTTTTTTCACTCTGTAGCTCTATATTCTCACTATATGAAAACTAGTGACTCATTTGTATTTTTTAAGAAGAAAAATCTGTAACAAAGTACATCCAGTCATTAGATGGTGACACCACTTTCTTTATGCCCCATAAAATATATTAATATTAATTTTATTTATTAATTTTATTAATCACTTTTTATTATGAATCACTTTTTTATTATTGATTTTATATGAATGTAATACAAACCACTCTTAATATGAACTTTTCTCCTCGAATTCTCAGAACATTCATGTTCATTTTATAGCATTATACTCTTCCTGTTTGACAACTAGTGACTCATTTGTGCCTATTTTTATTTTCCTAGAGGAATTTTAGGAGAAAAACCCGAAACAAAGTACACAGTAAGTCTCCCGAGCTATGAAACGGCAACCTCAGAGCAATGAAATCTTGTTTGAAGAGCCACTGACTCATTGTTCTAAATGTATTTTCCTACATTTTGGTCGTTTAAACCCCAAACGGCCACACAGGTGTGAGACATGCAAATATAACCTGGGTACCACTGGGACGCACTATGTCGGTGTGTTTATTTAGTTGCTGACTATAGGAGAGAGAAAGCGAGAGGCCGCGCAACCGCTGTTGTGTTTAGCAGGAATGATTACAGATGCACGCGCGCACGAGTCTCCAGCGCGTGTTCGCATCAGAAACGTGAAGCCGAGGCCCAGGTGGATTGGAAGCAAGCTGTTCTCGGCAGCCCCTCCCAGCCCAAACGCACACTCCCAGCATGCCGAGCTGTCAGCCAGGAATCTCTCATAATGAAGGCTAAAATATTTTATTCAGATTTATTAATTTGAAAATGAAGCGTGCCTGTCGGCAGAGGGACAGCTCTTCTCAATCTGTCATCTGTGAGCCGCGCGCCGGTGACACCACCATACATTTGTCTTGTCGTATCTGACAGTCGGATTCTCCCGGGCGCTTCTCCGCCAGGGATCACCCAGGGATTTTTTGAGCGGAATAAAACACATTCCGACAAGGAACAGCCTCTTTATTAATGCAAATTAGGCCTGAAAAAAACGCCCGCACCAGGCACTTGGCTTTAGACACCTGACTGTGTGTGTGTGTGTGTGTGTGTGTGGATTTAATAAAAGCAGCGAGCGAGTGAATGAGTGAGTGACTGTGGGTTTGAGAGCTCCCACACAAATCTGCCAGTCTCGGCTGTGACAGACCCCCAGAGCTACGGGGGGTTTATCTCACCAAAGCCCGTCCAGATACAAACCAACACAGCCGCCCACTGGGACGCACGCGCTCGCTCGCTCACAGTTTTGACTGCTGTAAATTGGGTGGCCGAAAACAAACATTGGCATGAATGTTGCATTCATTTGTTTAAGGGTCGATAAGGATTTTCAAGAGGGCTTTTTCTCTCTCTCTCAAGAGTAGCAGGCTTTTAATGAGACTTTTTGTTCATTGCACTCTCAGCACTGCATGGTGACAACACTTTATGCCCAACAAAATTAATTTGTATTACGTTTAGCAATTTTTAATGTTAATATGTGACCCTGGACCACAAAACCGGTCTTAAGTAGCACAGGTATATATGTAGCAGTAGCCAACAATACATCATATGGGTCAAAATTACTGATTTTGTGCCAAAAATCATTAGGATATTAAGTAAAGATCATTTTCCATGAAGATATTTTGTACATTTCCAACCATAACTGTTTTTGATTAGTAATATGCATTGCCAAGAACTTAATTTAGACAACTTTAAAGGTATTTTTTGCACCCTCAGATTCCAGATTTTAAAATAGTTGTATCTCAGCCAAATATTGTCCTATCCTAACAAACCATACATCACTGGGAAGCTTATTTATTCAGATAATGTGTAAATCTCAAATTTCAAAATTTCAAAAAAATTAACCCTTACAACTGGTTTTGTGGTCCAGGGTCACATATTTAAAATTATGAGACACTAAATCATAATTATGAGATAAAAGTCAAATTTATGACAGAAAAGTCAAAACTGAGACAAAACAATTATTTGCCTTTATTTTTTCTAACAGTGTTTTTGAAGATCTTTTCAAGAAACATTTCTGATTATTATGCTGAAAACAGTTGTGCTGCTGAAATTTTTTGTGGAAACTGATACATGTTATTTTTATTTATTTTTTTTTTTTTTCAGGATTCTTTGAAGATATCCTTATGATATATATGACTGGTTCTGATCCTTATGACTGGTTTTGTGGTCCAGGGTCACATTTGTATTAATTTTATATTAATTAATGTTATTATTTGATAATGTAAACCAATTTAATGTAAGAACAAATTTTAATCAAATATTTCAATCAAATATTTTAATGACCAATTCTCACTATTAACTAGTTGCCTATTACTAGAATATTAGCTGTTTATTAGTACTTATAAAGCTCATATTAATGCCTTATTCTGCATAGTAATATTTTAGATTCCTTAATCCTACCTAAATGTAATAACTAGTAATAAATAGTGAATATGTGTTCCCTATTATATAGTGTTACCAAATTTTATTGTTTTTCAAGAATAGGAGGCTTTTAAATGTGACTTTTTGTTCATTGCATTTTCTGGTCGGTGACACCTCTCTAACATTTTTGACTGTGCCTCAAAATTAATTAATATTTATTTTATTCATTCATTTTTAAATAAATGTTTAATATTGACATATTCATTTTATATTAATTAATATTAATTGCTAATATTAATTACTTATCAAATACTAAAATTAATTTTTAATATTAACAGTACTAACTACTAATATTAATATTAGTATTTGTTTTATATTAATTTATATTAATATTAGTATAATAAAATAAGTATAAGCATTAAAATATTAATTTGTAATTTAAACAAATGATTTAAAGAATTACATTTTAATAAATTCATAATTAATTAATAATTCTGGTAACACTTTACAATAAGGTGTCATTTGTTAACATTAGTTAATGTATTAACTAACTTGAACAAACTATGAACAAAACATTTATTACTCTATTTATTAATATTTGTTAATGTTAACAAAATTAACAAAGTTAATGTTAATAAAAATACAGTTGTTCATTGTTAATTCATGTTAGTTCACAGTGCATTAACTAATGTTAACAAACACAACTTGTGATTTTAATAATGCATTAGTAAATGCTGAAATTCACATGAACTAAAATTAGTAAATGGTGTAGAAGGATTGTTCATTCGTAGTTCATGTTAACTAATGTAGTTAACTAATGTTAACTAATGAACCTTATTGTAAAGTGTTACCATAATTTTTAATTCTTAATTGCAAGTTGCATGTTTCATTTTAATTGCTTTTTTTTTTTTGCAAAAAAATTACATCATTGACCCCACAACTTTAACTTTTTCCATCATGTTGAAAATCAGTCAGTCAATCAGTGCTGAGAAGAGCAGCATCTGTTGTGTTGTACATGCTGATGCACAAGCTTCTTGCTTGGTCAGCCAACTTCACTAGCAAGTCCATGGTAGTTGAACAGCTGGCTTATGGCTGTGTAGACTCAGTTGGCCAGAAACTAGTTTAGAAATAAAGAGGTGAACTTTCCATGCAGTGTGTGTGTGTGTGTGTGTGTGTGTCAAAGCTGAAAGGTGTGTAACATGGCTGTGTGTTAACCACAGGGCAGGACTCAGTGTGTGTGTGTGTGTGTGTGTGTGTGTGTGCTTGAGTGACTCTGGCCTGGATGAGCACAGTCGAGTTGTTGCTTTCTTTCGCCGAGCGTCCTTTGACATTTATCTCTCCTCACCTGCTCTGTGATGGAGATTCAGAGTGACGTGTCTCCCTCTCTGCCTCTGTTTCTCTCTCTCACTGCTAAATTGTCCCACTTTTTCTTCTCCTCTGCCCCTCTTTTGCCACTCTGTCTCTCTTGTGTTTCCGCTAATGTTCTTTCTGTCTGTTTATTTTTACCTCTTCTTACCTGCCCGTCTGCTCACGGCTCTCCAACGATGATGGCGAAACCAGCACACCAGCATCAAAACATGATGCTAACTAGTAACTTGGCTCTTTATTTTTCCATCATTATAATTTTTTTTTTTTTTTGTTTTGTTTTTTTTTTACAACGCAGAATTAAAAATTACTTTTTAAAATTATTTTATGTGCAAATATCAAAAATGTTGAGAATTAATTAAAAAGTAAAAAAAAAAAAAAAAAAAAACATTTCACAATGAATAAAACGTCAGTGCACTACACATGCAGAAAGGTTAGAGTACTATATATAACTGTAGAATTGCCTGTAACTGTACAGTATACATGTATATACTTAGGATTCATGCCATGGTGGTATAAATTTGTTAGTTAGTTCCAGTTTACCAGAAACACTGTCAGTCTGTGCGTTGGTGGGGTAGAATATTCAATGACTCTTCCTGCAAGTTACATCATTACACCGGTAGGTAGATAAACTGAATCATTAAATTATTCATTGAAACAGTTTGTTCAAAACACTGATTCATTCAGAAATCAAACAAGTCACTATTATTTTGAGTGAGTCATTGAATCATTCACTCAACCCATTAAAAAAACAAATTCAGGAGTTAAACAATAACAGTCACTGAATCATTTAATCAAATTGTAAAGTAATTTAAAAAATAAATAATTCAGAAACAAAACATGACTGCATTTATTTCTGTTATTTATAAATTAATAATACATTTTATTTTAATAATTATATTGTTATCGCATTTATCAAGTGAAAGAAATTACTTATCCAGTTTGTTTTATTATACGCTATATAGAAAGCAATTACATTATTTCAAACATTTTAAATTAATGTTTTTGGTGCGTACTTAATATAAGTATTCACTGACAGATGATTTTGAGGAAGGACCTGATTTCTCTCACAATAATGCAAATTGAACTTGGCGGGGAAGGGATAGTTAAAAAGAGAAGGCTGTCAATCAGATAAAAGCGTGTGGGCATGATGGGATTGTTCAATTACCTAAATGGATGAGATGGGTAGTGGACTTAATGCATAACTTGTGCTGTTCAGATTGCTAATTGTTTATATTCCCAAACAAGACGGAGGTCATACAAAAGCGCCAGTCAGTCAAAACTGATCAAAAAGATGCCTATAAATTACATTACTGAAATAACCACACACTTCCAGGATGTTTAGATGATTAAACAAAAAGTAATGGTGACCAGTTACAATACTTAACATGTATAAAAATATATAAATATATACATTTCGACCTAAAATCTTAAAAAGTCGCAACATTATTCTGCCTTTTAAGGTATTTTGCTTTGACCAGATCTGAAGGTTGCTGTCAGTTAAACCTATCATTTATTCAAAAGTACTGCAAAAATGACGCTGTATTTGTGTGTGTTATGCAGATTTATTTTTATTTGAGTAGTGCTTGTTAGTTCAAATTCCAGATCTCATTTCAATTAGGATGTTTTCTTAGAATATCCTCAAGAATGTGCACGTAAAAAGACGTTTTGTGTCTTTTAGATCTCAATTCAGTCCTTATGTTTGGTGTAATATGGAAAATATGGCTCAGCCACATCTGTAATCTGTATGACGCAGCTGTGCAGGATTGAGCTTTCAACTTTATTTTCTTTCTTTCCAGACGAGTTTTAGTGTAATTACAGAGCTGACCCGCATTAGTTCATTAAACCTAAATTCAAAGAAATTATCATCCGGCAGAAAGACAGAGAAAGAGAGAGAGATTCACCTTCCCTTCTGCCCTCCTTCATCCAGCCTGCTCGTCCTGACTCTTTATAAACGGCCTTTAAAAGCCTTTTTTATGTTGTTGTTTTTCCCTCATACAGTAAATGGAGCCATAATTTAACATTTTAATGCATGTTAATGTGTTGTTTAACCTTCTCTCCACAATCAAGTGTCTCTAAAAGGTTAACCTTGAACATGGGCCAGTTCTCTGAGAATCATCACTGTCTAATGGAACTGCGCTTTACAGGTTCGTCTTCAACGTCTTCAAGCATATACAGTAGTTTATATTATATATTCATTCATTAAATACATAGCAAGGGATGTTTTACAGTACTTTGTGTGGCATTCTAATACCCTGTTTCCTCCTTATGGTTGTTTTCCATCTCACTTTAGGTTGAAAACAGTTTAATGTTATTCCGTAACTTGATTGCGGACACAAGTATTCCAGGAGTTGAAGTCCATAGATGGAAACTTAATTTATCTCACTCGGCCCATGAGCTGTGAAAACAATCCCTCTCTGTACACGTATAAGTGCATGTATGGAGTGTCTGATTGAATTTTCTCAACTACTTATGTGTCTCAGAGGACGCTTTTCCACTCTAGGACTTTTCATTTGTATCCTTGGCAGCGGTGTGTGTGTGTGTGCTGCAGAACATCAACTTCATGAGTTCATTAGATTGTGGGATAGCTGCGGGGTCAAAGGTCAAAGGCAGTTCAGGCACGTTTTACGGCGTTGGGCTGCAGATCCGCCACTGAGTTTAAAAAGTGATTTGATAATGGAAAACAGATTTGTCCTGTTCTTGTGAAATACATCAGTTTACAGCACATACAGATACAGATACATAAAAGCAGTACCGTTCAAAAGTTTCTTTAAAAAATGAATACTTCTATTGAGCAAGGATGCGTTAAACTGACCAAAAGTGACAGTAAAGACATTTAGAATATTACAATGGCTTTCTATTTCAAATAAATGAACTTTCTATTCATCAAAGAATACTGAAAAATAAAATGTATCGCAGTTTTCCACAAAAATATAAAGCAGCATAAATGTTTTCAACACTGATAATAATCAGAAATGTTTCTTGAGCAGCAAATCAGCATATTAGAACGATTTCTGAAGGATCATGTTACACTGGAGACTGAAGTAATGATGCTGAAAATTCAGCGTTGATCACAGAGATAAATTCAATTGTAACATATATTCACATAGAAACTAGTTTTTTTAAATTGTAATAATATTTCAGTATTTTACCCTTTTTTAAAATAAATGCAGCCTTACACGCGCACTGTGTATGCGTACAACAATGTGAATTTCACCTGTAGGTTAGCTAATCATAACAAAGGGGAGGATACAGGAGGAAAAGGGGAGGTAAGGAGGAGAGTAGGAGAGGAGAAGAGTGCAGATGGCACACTAACATAATGAGGCTTGCAAATAAACAAGCGGTTGATTGATGTGATGGAGGAGACGTGCAGCTGATGGAGACCGGACTGTGATGGCAGCAGAAGCTCCTGAAGAGCTGGAGATGCTGCTGGAGTCTCTGTGTGAGGCGGCATTGATGTGGCTCTGGGCGAGTGATTAGTATGTCTGCTGTAACACAGCTCCTCTTTGTTCTGGGCTCTATCGATTCTTTCAGGCTCGTCTATGGAGGCTCCACTGGCATGTTGCTCAAAGCGTATTTCTGAGTTTTCTTGATGCCCTCATACCACAAGCGCTGACCGGCTCTCACATGTCTGTTTGTTTCTTGTACCTACAGTGTTCGTTCCCATCTAGAGATGTCACTTAAATTGGGACTAAAAGCATTTTTTATGTTTTTAAGATGCTTGATAGCCTACTTAGCGATGCCAGCTCAACCAAACAAACTGTTTGGACGACCAAAACCTGTTTGAAAAGTCATTGTTGTGCAATTCCAGCCACTAGTGTTTAATAAATCACATCTCACCTTCAACAAATTTTATTTTTTATCTTACAGTGTTTAACAGGGTTTTGGGTAAAAAATGGATTAAAAGATTATGGATTTTTGGATAAAAGTCGCTAAATGCATAATTGTAAAATATTTCTAGAATGTGAGAGTGAAGAGTGCTCTTTGTTAACAGTCACATTTACTGTTGTTCAGCACATTTTTGTAGGCACAGTCATGTAATTTCAATAGAAATAGATTCACTCGATTGAGACTTTCATGTGAGGGCAAAAAAGATCATTTTTTTTACGCTGATAATAATGAACATTTTTCACCTACAATTTTGCTAATGTGATCACATTTTATGACTGTCGTTCTGATTTCTCTGGAAATCTTTCGGTTGAATTCTGTGGCGTCAGTTTCTGTGTGGTCCTGTCTGGTCATTAATTAATATGTACTAATCAATTTAATTGTTTCAGATTAGTAAATTATCTCTAAATTAACAGTTTTAAAGTCCTTTTGTTTGGCTTTATATATGTGTGTATATATATATATATATATATTTTTTTTTTTTTTTTTTCAATGTGACAATAATCAGAAATGTTTAAAATCAGCTAATTAGAATGTTTTTTAAAGGATCATGTGATACTGAAGACTGGAGGGATGATGCTGAAAATTTTGCTTTGATCACAGGAATAAATTACATTTGAATATATATCCACATAGAAAACTGTTGTTTTAAATTGTAATAATATTTAACAATTTTGTTCTGTTTTTAATCAAATAAATGTAGCCTTGGTGAGCCTTTTCTGGTGAGCCTTCATTCATTAAAAAAATAATAATAATAATAAAAAAAATTAAAAATTAATTATTTAAAAATTTTACCTGCTTATATAACCTAATGTCAAGCAAACACTTATTGTACTTAACTTAGTTTAATGAAAAAGAAGTCCATATAAAAAAAGGCAAATAATAAGTTAAACTTTATTATTTATTGTTTAAATAAATAGATAGATAGATAGATAGATAGATAGATAGAAATTTGTCTCCTTGAAGTATTCCATGAATGAATTTTAAAGAAGAATTAATTCTTAACATTTAAAGAGCATGTACAAAACCATCTAAAAACCCAATAGTGATACACAGGAGGACCTGCAGACTTCCAGTTAATAAGAATAAGTCATCTTTAATCAGTTTTACAGATTATTAGCATTTTAAAGATGTGGGACCCAATGCCTCATTTAGATCTTAAGTTCACAGAAGCAATGATTTGAGAAAAACCCCATTGCTGTCACACTTCACACTTCCTCCAGGATCAGCCCAGAAACTGCAGCAGTGTGAGTGGAATCTCCTGGTGGAGAGGAATGACCCGCAGCACACAGAGAGATCCAGCGATCCACTGCACGACTGCATCGCTGTCAGCTTCAATCCACTCACAGAACACACACATGCAGGCGTACCGCGTGTTCGTGTGAAACACCACAGATCGTGTGATTGCGCTTGTGTACAGTCAGGTTTTAAGTGATTACTGTAAAGCTCTTTCATTGATGAGAAATGTGATATACGATTTGGCATTAATTCATGTCTTTATTGATATGCAGCTGCAAAGCCTTGATGCTGTCTTAAGTCGTATGTCAATAGCCATTCCTGGTTGTTCTTTTTATGGTATTAAAACTGTAAATTAGGGTATTTTATTTATGGCATTATAAGTCTCCGCCCACAGAATTTCATAGAAAAGCTCCACAGATTTTCATATCGTTCACAAATCTTTCTTTGCATGTTTGTTTATTATAAATTTATGTAACACTTTTACTGTATTTTAATCCATCCAGCAGAATTCCGCCTACAAACGTAAAAACTCTTGAGATTTTGCATGGAAATTACACATCTTAGCATGATTTCAATGAACGAATGAACAATTTGACTATATGATAGACAGATGATCCAGTGGTTTTCCATATGGAAGTAGGACAAGGAAAGATTTTTCCTCCACTGTGGTGTTGTATTTGACATCATGGTCTGAAATGGACTCTGTTACTGTTAATAGCTGTGAATGTATGACACAGAATCACATTAGGGTGCCAGTATTGTGTATGAGTGTGGCTGCCACAAACAAAACCGCACAAATATGCAGATTCTGAAAAGTAATTTCACAAAATGGTTTAGTTCTGGTCATTTTGACCAAGAGGGTATTTTAGTTTCCCTGAAAATTGTAGTTAATGTTATCAAATTGATCTAAACCTTACTAACTTTGTTTTTGTGTGTGTTTGTTTGTTGTTGTTGTTGTTTTTTGAATTTTTGCATTTTTGAAGGCAGTTCAATATTTTTGAACTGAGCATTCCTGTGGTGTTCCCAGTCAAAAATGACTGGCATACAAAAATTGCTTCTAAATTTCTTGTAATGCCATATTATTACCAAATCTTGGTTTCAATATTTTTGTCAACTTCTTGTTTTGTTTTTTTCCAATAAGCACAGGTTTTGTATTTCTTTTTGGAACGGTTTGATCATAGGCCTCACTGATCTGAGCTCACGCATCTCCAGTTTTCAGTGAACATTGCCAAAATTTTCCACAAATAATGTTTTTTTAGCAAAAAATGAGATGCGTGAGCTCATATCAATGATGCCTATGATCAATCCGTTCCAAAAAGAAATACAAAACCTGTGCTTATTGGGAAAAAAAAAAACAAAAAAAACAAGATGACAAAAGTATTCAATCCAAGATTTGGTGATAATATAGCGTAATGAGAGATTTACAAGCAATTTTTACTACAGGACTATAGGAATGCTAAATTAGATCAGCACAACACCAGAGTTCAATTCAATTCAGTTCAGTTCAGTTCAGTTAAAGTTTATTTGTATAATGCTTTTCACAATACAAATCATTGCAAAGCAGCTTTACAGAAATTTAAAGTTGCTACAATATATTTAGCAGTAGCTTATCAGTGCTATTTGAGTGTGAAGTTGATGTACATATGGCAGAAATGTACATTAAAGGTTTAGTTCACTTTCAGAACAAAAATTTACAGATAATTTACTCACACCCTTGTCATCCAAGATGTTCATGTCTTTCTTTCTTCAGTCGTAAAGAAATTATGCTTTTTGAGGAAAACATTTCAGGATTTCTCTCCATATAGTGGACTTCTATGGTGCCTGTGAGTTTGATCTTCCAAAATGCAGTTTAAATGCAGCTTCAAAGGGCTCTAAATGATCCCAGCCAAGGAAGAAGGGTCTTATCTAGCGAAACGATCTGTTATTAAAAATGTAATTTATATACTTTTTAACCACAAATGCTTGTCTTGTCTAGCTGTGCGTGAACTCTGTGTATTCCGGTTCATGACAGTTAGGGTATGCTGAAAAACTCCCATCTCATTTTCTTCTCCAACTTCAAAATCGTCCTACATCGCTGTTTTAACTTTTTTTGTAAAGGGCTTTTGATCTTCTTTGCACGTTCACTTTGCAATGCAGCGATGTAGGATGATTTTGAAGTTGAAGTAGAAAAAGAGATGGGAGTTTTTTGACATACCCTAACTGTATTAAGCTGGAATACAGAGAGTTCACGCAGAGCTAGACAAAACAAGTATTTGAGCTTAAAAAGTACATAAATGGTCAATTATTTTTAGAAAATAACCAATCGCTTTGCTAGATAAGACCTTTTTTCCTTGGATGGGATTGTTTAGAGCCCTTTGAAGCCCTAGTGAAGTCCACTATATGCAGAGAAATACTGAAATGTTTTCCTCAAAAAACATAATTTCTTTACGAGGGTGAACACTATTAACAGCAATGATTATTATGTGTTGCAATCAAACTTATAGCAAAATTTGGTAGTTCTGTATGTTGTTTCAGTGGTCAAACTGGTTTGCATTAAAATTGGACACAAACTATTTTTTTCCTTCCTTAATAGGTCTATTTTTTATTTATTTATTTCTTTGCTACATTTTTAAACATAAAGATTCCAAAATGGGATTTTCGCAGTGATGAAAAAGATAAAAGAACTACGTCAGTGGACAATTTTAAAAGAACCATTTTAATCAAGAACCTCTGTTAAAGGATATTAAAGGATCTTCACTGGCATTCCATTTCTCAATTTTAAGAGTGTATCTTTACTATGCACGTTATATAGTCACAAATGTATTATCTCCATTTAGGAATTGTGATTTAATTTGCTTTAATTTGATGTTTTTGTGATGATTCTGAACACTAAAAGTTATTCAAATTCAAAATGAAACAACTTCAGTCAAGGCCCTAAATTTTAAGCACTTTATTTCCAGTTTAACCCTCATTTGTAATGTTCCATGAAGTGTGCGGTGTGCTAGTTAGATCGATCCGACGAGCGAATGTGTTGGCGTGCGCCGGTCAGGACAGATGTTTGGACAGTGTGACCGTCTCTCGTGCTACATGAAAGATCTCTCAGGGATTCCTGTTACGCTTGGCAGATGGCGAGATGCACACTACAGAGACGCCGTCGCAGCGCACACGCTGCTGCCTGCGCTTGCCAGGTACAGAACTGTCCTTTTACAAACTCAAACTAAGGATAAACAGAGAACAACCAGGGGACTGTCTGCAAAGTCATTCCGAATACATTCCAAGAAATCCGTCTCGTAGCCAGAGGGTCGCTGCTCAATTTGGAACAAGGAAACTAGCCTGTAGTGTCTTCCATTTATTTTCGCTCCGGGATTTGCTGGATGTTCTCGGCTGAGTTAAGCAGGCGTCTCTCAATCATACACACTGGATCGAGTGTGTGTGTCTGTGTGTGTGTTTGTAACCTCCCCCTCTTTCCCAGTGGCAGGAGCACTAGAGTGGATGCTTCAGACCTGGAAGGCACTTTTCAGCCTGGTCACACACACTGAGGCCCTGCTGCTTGGCTGCGCACCATGGGTCACCGGCTTACATTAGAAAAACCCAAGCGAACACAGTCAAGCGTGCTGCTTGAACATACCTGAAAAAACCCAGCATTGCGCTGAGCATTAAAACAGATCGATGCACTGTGCTCAAACAAGACGTTTAAAAAAAATGCATAAAATCGCCTTGCATTTCAGAAACACTTTGCTACTGTTTAATTAAAAGACGAAATCAGTATGAAAAATGTACAGATTTGACATTATTCTTTGGGATTGAAGTCAAGGATAGAATCATTTGATCGTTAATCCTGAATTAAGCACATTAACTGGGTAATAACTGAAATGAATGAAGGACAAGGTCGATTGTTTTGATTGGGAGTTTTACACCTCTGTGAAATATATCTATTCCTTGGCAGCGGGCTGGAAAATGAGATGGAGTCGTGGAGAGAAAATGGAGGTCTATCACTGGTCAAAGGGGAAAGTGAGACAGACCCTGAACGTCAGACTCGATGATTTAGCTCATGTTCGAAACATCAATATATCCCACCGCCTTCAGTGTCTCTCATTTTAAAGTGTCTAATGACTTTCTATCACAAATGAATGAATAAATTACAATAACAATTAAAAACTGACATTTGATTTTATATATAGTTCATATAATTATTATAATATTGTACATTATTGTATTGTGTAAGATAAATAAATAAATGAATAAATAAATAAATGATATTTAGGTTTTTATGATCATACTACTGCTTGTTACACAAAAGCATATTACAAATAAATAATTAATTGAATAGAATAATTAGAAAATTGTATTATTGTATTTATAAATATAATTAATATTTACCATAGACAAATATATGTTTAAAATATATTATTATTATTATTATTATTATTATTATTATTAATATGATTATAAAAACCTAAAAAATAAATGAATGCTTATTCAGGTTTTTATGATATGATACTACTGCTTATAACACAAAAACATACTACAAACAACTGTAACATTATTATATTATAATATAAATTAATATGCTAATAGAATATTATAATTGAATATTATATTATATTATAAAATAAATAAATAAATGTGCATTTTACTATATAATTCAAATAGTTTTAATATAATATTTGACATTATTGTATCGATGTTGAATTATATAACCATTATGATGTTTTTCACTTAGGTTTTTATGACCATACTACTGCTTGTTACACGAAAGCATATTATAAATGAATAATTAATTGAATAGAATATTATACTGTGATTACAAAATTATATTATTATATTTATAAATATGATGAATATTTAATATAAATAATTATATATGTTTAAAATATAATTAATATAGTTTTATTATACTTGACATTTTATTAATATTTGACATTATTGCATTTGTATAGTTTTAAATTGTAATAATCATTATTAATTGTTATTTA
Source organism: Cirrhinus mrigala (assembly GCA_036247105.1). Taxonomy (NCBI): domain Eukaryota; kingdom Metazoa; phylum Chordata; class Actinopteri; order Cypriniformes; family Cyprinidae; genus Cirrhinus; species Cirrhinus mrigala. The sequence continues at coordinate 2,477,862 of CM070012.1, forward strand.
TATGAGTTTTTTTTTAAATCTAGTAGGATTATAAAAACCTAATATATATATATATATATATATATATATATATATATGTGTGTGTGTTTTTATGATATGATACCACTGCTTGTTACACAAAAACACACTAGGAATAACTGTAACAATATTATATTATAATGTAAATTAATTTACTAATAGAATATTATACTGTGGTTACTACATTTAAATAAATTTATATTTTAAAACTATAATTCAAATAGCTTTGTTATGATATTTTACATTATTGTATCAATATAGCATTTAATTGTAATAACCATTATGAATTGAAAAATAAATGATTTTTCATTAAGGTTTTTACAATCATACTAGTGCTTTTTGCTTAATATACTTGCTCACACGCACACATACACAAAATACAAACAATTGATAATATATTATGAATATGTTAATGGAATATTATATTTGATTATTCAGTTACCCTATTACATTTATTTAATATTACATATCACGCCCCCAAACATTTGTTATCACAAAAAACTCGGGACATTCTCTCTAAATACACGTGTGCTATCAGAGATATTAACAAAAAACACATGTGCAGCGGACAAACATGAATAGCAAGAAGACGCCTTCCCGCGTTTCATCTCTCCTGCGCAATGATTGACGTGCACTGAGAGACATGCGGAGGCGGAGCTACACCGTCTCTGCGTCCAATCAGGTTGCGTGGGCGGGGCCGAAGCATCGCAGAGTCCGTGAGCTTTGAGAGCTCTACAATGTAACAAAAGCAGCGGGATGAAACAGTGAAATAACGCGCGAGTGTATGAAGCGCTGCTTTCACGCGGGACCTGATTAATAACACAGCACACACACCACGCACACACCCACCGCTGAGTTTAGTGCTTAAAGAGCTGATAGTGGCTCGGACTGTGAGTGAGTGAGCTCAGGAGGACTGTGCTTATAGATTACCGAGAGACTGCCAGAGGAATCTCCGCCGCAGCTGGACAGGAGAGCGACCGGAGGACCGGAGCGGGCCGACATGGACGAGCAGCCGCGCCTGATGCACGCTCATGCGGCCGTGGGGATGAGCGGACACCCGGGCCTGTCTCAGCACATACCGGACAACACCGGAGCCACCGACGGAGACGGGAGGAAGCAGGACATTGGAGACATTTTACAACAGATCATGACCATCACTGACCAGAGTCTGGACGAGGCGCAGGCCAGGTGAGCTGTCACTCATCACATCCGAAGATCTGGAATATTCATCTTCAAGGCGCCATTGACACTTGATTGATTGGAGAATAAAATAAAAGGCACTTTTAACAAACAATATCCATACAGTTTAATATTTTTTAAAACATACTCGTAATAGGCAAATATATAATAAAAATATAATAAAACAGTATTTGCACATTTTATGCGTTGCGCTAAATTTCTATAATACATCGTTTATATATTCAAAATATAAATTTATATTAATAGGTTAAATATATACATTTAAAATAATGTGTGAAACAATGACACGTTTTTACATTTATATGTATTAGTAATATAATATTTAAACATCTTTTTCAATAATATATTTTTATTGTACTTGAGCAATGCTATAAATAAAAACAAAACAAACAAAAAAAATTGTAAGCTAATTAAGGAGACTTCCAGGAAAAAATAATTAACCTGATTTATTTGTCAACAGCCCATACTAAATATGAATTGTTATAAAAACACACTATTACAGCTATTGCTGAAACTGTAAACTCTTAAAAAATAAATATGAGATTTTAGAATCTGCAGTTGTTGTTTTTTTTTTTTTTTATGTCAGTTGGCATCTAAATTCTTTTTAAGTGGCTTTTTAAAAAAACAATTCTATTAGTAAGTAAGTAACTGAGGGATTTTAGCAAATATATATATATATATATATATATATATATATATAGGCAATTATCAAGTGTTTACAAGCAGATCAGGAGTTATTGACTAAGTAGTCATCCAGAAAAGGACTGATAATACAGTCGCTGTTGTCATTGTGTCCAAACACATGTAGTGTGTAGTGACAGACATCAGTGTATTTTTCTGACATGCAGTGCTCATTTTTTGTCAATAGAAATGAACAGATGCCACGATAGAATTTGACAGACAGCACTGAGACTCGTATCACACGTCTGATCGTGTCCCTTTAGGATGAATATTGTTCAGAAAGGAGGTTTTTAATTCAGTGAGATCAAAAATATTTTATTATTCTATGTAGTTTTTCCCCCTGTATATTTTAGAACTGTTTGTAGTGTACAGTGTTATGATTTGTATTTATTAACAATTTAAAAAAATTAATCACTCAGCCTACAATCATTACTATTGCTACATTGATTAGTTTTTTGCATATGGATGTGTTCAATAAAATTTAAAAACATGCATTTTTAAATTTTTAAAAGAGTTTTAGAGTTATTACAGTATATGCAAAGATACAAAACTATGAATTATTAATTACTTAAATAGTGCTAGTTACTAATGGAATTTTGTTAATACTATGCATACAGCATGCATGCAAAATATGATAAACGCAGACTTGCATGAGTGTGCTCAGGTCAGTATGTGCTTTTCATTTCACCACGATCAGTGTACGTTCAGGCAACAGGCAGATAAATAAGTCTTTGCTAGCGGAGTGAAATATCCGTCTGTTCAGACGCTCACCGCGGCCTTGTGTTGTGTTTCAGAAAACATGCACTCAACTGCCACAGAATGAAGCCAGCGCTCTTCAACGTCCTGTGTGAAATCAAAGAAAAAACAGGCAAGTCATGCTATACTTTAAAAAAAACGCACCACGTTCGAGTAGCACACATGAGATAACATTTGTTACAAAAACACTGGATATTTGATGGACACCAAGTGCATTTGTTTTTCAGTGTCTGGTCAAAGCTGTGAAAGCAAAATGTTGTCTGTTAATGGTTTGCACATGTGGTGACATATTTAGTTAAGTAAATCCTCATAAAAAATCTTCTAATTGGAACCACAGTGTTGTGTTGTAGTGGCATGCTGTTTTTGTGCATGGGATGTTTTAGAGTGTGGATTTCAGTCGCTAAATGTGGGTTTGTGGCGATCGTAGTGAGGAAATGAAGAGAAACGTCTGTAGAAGTTCAGCTGCTTTGACCTCTGACTGCTAAATCATCTTTACTGCTCTTGTACTGTACCGAGCTTGTTTTTTTGTGCGCAAATCCAGCTACGTTCTGGTTAGGAAAGAGCAGGATTAAATTACAAACTGCCATAAGTTGCTTAGTTGAAATGCTTATTTAGTTGTTTTTGGCTAAAGCGCTGAATAAACGTTGCATTTGTGCATTTTTGGAGGGAAACCTCGTTTCATTTTGTGGAGCCGTTGCAATGATTAAAAACGTCGTGGATGTAAGAGTAGATGCTGAGAAGAGGGTCGCGTGTGACGTTTGTGGTCTGGTGTGTCAAGAGCAGAGCTGCTCAAAGCGACTCGTATTTTTTCCTCGAGTCGAGAGAGTAGGAACTACGATGGATTTGTGCTGGTGAGATATTGAGACGCTATCGCTCTGCGGTCTGATGTGGAAACGGTTCCAGCGTGTTTCACAGTCATTAGTGCATGAAATAAAAAGGACTAGATGAAGGATAAAGCAGATTTCTTTATCATTATCTCTCTGACTGCTCTGTTCCAGCTGTGAGGCCGTGGGTGGTTCTCATCTCTGTTTATTCTGTCTCCTCCGCCGCCGTGATGGTTGGCGATGATGTTTTCATTGAGTTCGAGGCAGAGCGAGCAGAGCGGCCGGCGTCCCGGCAGAGCGGGGGGTTTCTGCGGCCTGCTATGCGTCCGAGAGGGGAGTGACACAGTTATGCGTGGAGTTTTACTCCCCGCCGTTTCTTTTTCTGTTTGTTTTTCTTTTCCGAGTTCACGCAGAGTTCGAGTGTGGAGCGACGTGGACGTATCCCAGACTGCTCTGCTCCTCTTTGCCCTTTTTCTGCGAAAATATGAAGTGAGCGTGAGCTCTGAAAGACAGGTCGAAATGCCACGGCGTGAGCTTTAAGACGTGAGGTTTGTTTGCAAGAAAGTTTACGCCCCACTTCTGCGGCCTTCAACACATCCATGGATGTTTGTCATATTCAGGAAACCTCTTTTTAGGAATTACGGATGGATTAAAACACTTCTGGTTGCGCTTGGTTGCGCCTAGAAGTGTTGTGGATTTTTGTATGCTGTCATTTCACTTTGTTCTTCAGTCATTCAGTGTTTTAATAGGCAAATCCGCAGACGTACTGAGTTGTACGGTTGTTAACTTTATTTGTTTTGAAATCATGCAGGAATCAAAATAGCTCATGAAAAGTGTTTATTCTGTTTGACGTCTGTGGAGATGCTGGTTCCTTGGCAAAAGTGCACAGGAGTGATGTTTGGAGTGTGTTTAACAGTACGTTGGAGGACCGGAAAGCTAGTTTGCTAAGTGTTATTGCTGAAAACAAATCTTTTTAGATCAACTAAAATTGCGGTAAAATATAATTGCCTTAAATTTGACTTTTCAGCAATGTTCAGCAACATTTATTTGTTGGCAAACAAGAAACATTAAAAGATTGGCTCTCTGTTTGTTTCTTTTAAAACTTTTTTTTTTTTTTTTTTAGAAATTGCATACTCTTTATTTTATCATATATTCCATTATGATTCTGATTATAGTAAATGAAGCTGGTAATGCCAGCTTAGCTACAATTAAGTGTTGTTTATTCAGTATTCATTAAAAGAAATCACATTTCCTTTATTTTGTCTTTACTTCTGTTAAAAGCAAGTAAACTCTCTACTCAAAACTTCAAACTATTTTAAACCACATGTTCAAATGAGATTTGCTGAATTAGGTGGTTAAAATGTATTATTTGTTAGTTTTATTAAACAAATAAAAAAAAGTTAAAGATAAATATGTTGTCACGATTTAAAGTTGTGCTTACTTTTTCTTAAAAGTGTATAGTCGAGCGTATGTGACTTTTTAAACACAATAAATAATTTAGCCATTTGTTTGCATGTAAAAAAAATAAAGCATGTTTATCAATATAACATTGAAAGCGAGTAAAGATCTGATTGTCATATAGTGTCGCAGTTGAAACGTCCCATTTTCTCAAAGCTCAAGATCACATCCAGTCCTGTCAGTGAGACTGCAGTGTGTTTTTACAGTTCCTCCCAGTGTGCCAATTGACACCTGCAGGGGAGGACGCGGCCCTGGGTCACGACCCGACCTTTTGACCCCGCTGTGTTTTTACTGGGATATAAGGGAACGGCAGACGCAGAGGGAAATCTAAACAGCCGGAGCGTTCTTCTGCTTTCAGAAGGAGGAAGGAACACTTTATTTTAGTCTAAACGCCTGAGACACTACCGTATTTTCACGACGCTCTTCTCTACTCGCTTTCATTCCACTCATATTTTCTTTCTTGTCTGAGGAATGTGTCTGTGCGAAGACTGTGTGTGTGTGTGTGCGCATATAGTTTGTGCGTGTTCACAATGTCATCTTTGTATGGCGTGTGTCGAAGTTTAAACACACTGTTTAGAATCGCTGTAAAATGTTGATAAACAAACCGTGCGTTTTATATAAATGCAGAAAGTTGTGTACAGTTAGATTTAATTGAAAATTTTTTATGCAGCTACTAATATTAATACACTTAACAATTTATTAAACATGCACTCATGTTGACTGTTTTTATGGTCTACCGTGGTAAAATCGCCGTAATGCATGGCTTTGCTGTTGTTCAAGCTATTTTTTGTTTTCCCATCACAAAAACAAAATAGTGCAAAGAAAATACAATCGTCCTATTTTTGCTTTGTTTTTCTTCATGCATACAGAACTAATGGCTTTAGTTGCATTTTTAGCAATTGGTTTTTTTTAAATGCACCACGTGCATGCACTTTAAAAAAAAGCATTTTTAAATGTAATTAGTGATGAGTTTCAAAAGATGTTCTGAACAGAAATAGAGCAATCCACTTGTTTACACGCTCATGAAACAATGGCAGTGTCTTGTCTGAGCGTCTGTGATCTTTGAAGCGTGCAGCACAGAATCGTGTTGGAAAGGATCTGGCACCAAATGGCTTTCCAAAAATACACTCTCAAACAATTCCAGCCAGATCAGTTGGCTCACACGGACCCGATACCACGAAAACTCTCGTTTCATTATTCTTCACCACGAAATAACCCAGCCAGAGCTTGAAAGGAACCGTGCAAATACGTCTGTTTTTTTTGTTTGTTTTTTTTTCTCCCCCTCTTTGGTTTCGTCTCAGTGTTTCTGACACATGGAGACTCGTCTCTATGGAAGCGGAATTCTTGGATCTCTTGGAACTTCAGAACGATGTCAAGGCATCTAATTGCTGAATGTCAGAGTTTGTTCTGTGACACCACCTTGAACCTCCAGCGTTGACAAAGACACACTAGTGGTGCTCTGCCGTTGAGGAGTACAAGGGTTTGAGCGCCTGTCAGAGAATTTACGTTGCATTCGAATAGTCGTTAACTTCAGAAAGCTCCAAATGAAGCCCTAATGGAAGCTGTTTATGCACTCAGTGGCTTGTTTGTTGTTGTTGTTTTTTGTTTATTCCATTCTGAATGGATTTTTCTTTTCTTAGTGAACACATTTTTCAGCTTTGTTTTTTTGAGTGCAGTGCTTTTCACATTGACTGCAGAAAATAGTTTTCTTTATTGTAAACAAGTCAAAACAAAAAAACTGAAGAGTCACAGTAATTTAGATTTTGGGTGCATTTAAGTATCTCAAACTGATATTTTTATATTGCGTGCAGTACAAATAGTCAGTGACCTCAGACACCCTGGTTAGGTGCTTTTTATTTTATTTTATTTTATTTTATTTTATTTTATATTTTTATAATATTATATTATTAGCTAATATGTGTTTTAGCACCTTAATATTTTTCTACACTATTTTTAGTTTTAAATTTAAAAAACACTTTTAGTTGTTTAGATGTTTTATGTTTGTAATTTTTTTTTCTACATTATTTTTTAGTTTTGAATAACCTAAAATAATGAGCTCTTTGTTTTATTTATCTGTTTTGTAAAGCATTTTACTGGCTTTGTAAAAACTGAAATATAAAAATGAAGAGCTCATTTGGTTATTGGTTTTAACACTGTGTGATGTTTTTTTTATTGCAACCATCTGTAAGCATATGATGACGATTATAAATCTCCATCTTCTAAACGTCTGTCAAATCTCACAAATCTTGACTTGCAGTGTTTTCTCTCTGTGCAAACCTCAACAAAAGGCCAGTTTTCTTGTGGCATGTGTTTAAACGGTGTAAGCTTTAGCGCCTGGGGGTTCGGGTGATGTAATGTTATTTTTTGATGGGTGAGAATGAGGTGAGCAGAGGGCAGGGCGGGAATATTTGACAGCGTTGAAACGAGCCAGAGATATGATTACTGTGAGCGCGTTCAGCTCTCTGGGTCCTGTGGGAAGCTCGACTCCTTACGGCTTCTTAGGCTGAACACACCAGTGCACACAGTATACACTTCTATAGCTCATTACAGACGGAATAAATCATCTACGGCAGCTCCGTTTCAAACCAGCAGACAGACGATTTAAGAGTGTGTGGCGTTAACAATGACATGCTTGATGTCACAAAATCGATTCAAGAGGGCGAATGTTACGATGATATTAAAAATGGCTAATTTCGGTGGAATTTTATGCATTAAGCCACTTAATAAATAGAATAGATTTCATGTAAGATTTTCTTAAAATATGCAACTGCTAGGATATACTCAGTATAGCTTGCTACCTTGCTATTTGTACTGTTGTTGCAGTATACTGTGCACAGTATGTTTCTTTTTGCATTGAGTATTACCAGATACAGTTGCTGAATTGCAACATGCAACACTGCATGCAACACTGCATGCAAAAATGCAATGCATACTTTCTGTTTTTAAATGAAAATAATAATACAGAAGATAAAGCTAAATTAAAAATGCTAAATAATCAGATTTTTATATATATATATATATATATTTATGAAGAAAGTGCATGCATATGCACTGCCATTGTTTCATGACCATGTAAACAAGTGAATTGCTCTCTTTTTTTCAGAATATCTTTTGAAACTCATCACTAATTACATTTTAAAATGCATTTTTAAAAGTACATGCATATGGTGCATTTAAATGCAACTAAAGCCATTAGTTCTATACGCAGGAAGTAAAAACAAAGCTAAATGGACAGTTGTATTTTCTTTAAAAGGCCATACATTACAGTGATTTTACCACAGACAGACCATATAACAGTCAAGATAATACATACATAAATATATACAAGCATACGTATATTTTATATATATATATATATATATATATATATATATATATATATATATATATAATATATAAAATTTAAATTCATATCACATATCACAGTTAATTTTACTTTTGTTTCTTCCATGCAATAAAAATACAAGTAATGGCAACTTTTTATCTCACAATTCTGACTTTTTTTGCGCAATTGTGAGTTTATATTTCACAATTAAGACTTTTCTTCTCAGAATAGCAAGTTTATATCTTGCAATTTCTTGCAAATGACTTTTTTTATTATGAGTTCACATCTTGTGATTGTCTTTTGTTTTTTTTTTTATTGCCACCAAATAAAAAAAAAGAAAGAAAAAGTAATTGTTACTTTTTCCCTTGCATTTACAGGTTCATACCTTGCAATTCTACATTTATACTTTGCATTTCCGAAAAAAGCCTGAATTGTGAAATATCAACATTTTATTGTGAGATAAAAAAAAATTGCAATTACCTTTTTATTATTATTTTTTTTAATGTCATGGCAGAAACAAAGTTCCATAGTATGCGCTATGGAGTAAATTTAATTTTGACATCAACAAGAAAAGATATGCAATTGTTTTCTGCTTCCTATTGCAATTTTTTTTTAATGCACAATTAGTTGTATTTTATTATTGCATTTAGCATTGCTTTTCCAGATCTAACCCCTAGGTCTGCACTCCAATTCACTCCTGTTGAAAAACACAAGTGTGTACTAGCATTTAGTGGATTGGTGCTTCCCTCAGGTGTGTGATCTCTGAAAACAAACAAAGCACAGCTGCCTGAAATCATTTGCTGTGCGTGCCGTCGACGCTCTCTGCGCAGGGCCGTCACTGACACACGGCCGGCCTGGTCTCAGTGCTAATATGTGCTGCTTTGTCTTTCATTCTCTGTGTGTTTTTTTTAAACATGCTGATGCAGCATCTCCGCGGAGCGCCAACGAGCAGGATATGAGAATCACATCTGTTGGACCGGCTCATCATCCTTCAAGCGGAAACGCTAAAGCCTAATCCAGCACATAATAGAGGCGCGCGCGTGCTGACTGGCAGCGCACGGCCGGCGTGGCGTTTTTTGGAACGGCTCCGGCAGGCTTTTGCAGAAATGAGATTAGGAGAGCACGCAACAGCAGTTACGGAGAGATCTGTCATCGTTTTCTCTGAGTATACACTGGAGCACAATCACATTACCTTATGAATTATGCAAATTGTCAGTGGCCTAATTGAGATGTGTTAATCATATTAAGAAGCTTAATAGCTGGAATTTAACTGTGATGCTATTTGGTAATTAAGCACGACGGCGAGTTTGGGGTGCCGTTGATTGAGCTGCTCGCGGAAGATGATGTTGGAGTGTTTATACATCTGTCTGTCTGTCTGTCTATACAGGCGAGAAATTATACCTTTATTTATATATTTATTTATTTTTTGTCTCTGCAATATTTAATATGTAATTAATCGAAATTAAGAGAACTGATTTGCGGAAAATTAATCAGACTAATGAACTCTGATGCTGTTTTCACATCTTTTGTCATTCTCATAGACATCAGTTGCAAAATTTGTCTAATGATGATGTCTTTAGGAAATAAATGCATGATAAATAAGTTGCACAATTGCATAATTTTATATTTCACATGCAAAATCCTCGATAAGGATGGAAGTTGAGATCTGGTTCAGAGAATATTTTAGAGTAGAATACTTTTAAAAAGTACTGGACTAATCTATTTTCAAGACATTTGGTATTATTTAAAACGTTTGCATCTTTAAAATAGCGGAAAGCATTGTTTGCAGAACTATTAAAGAACCAAAATCATTAAAACATTAAATTTATTTCCATATTCACTGCTAATATAGCAGAAATAAATTTCAAGCATTTTTAAAAAAAATCTGCTTTAAAAAAAAAAAAGAAAAGAAATTCATATGTTTATTCAGAAATAATTCATCAAAATGTACATTTTTGTTTTAAATCGATCAAAAGCGACAGTGAAGATATAAAATGTGGCAAAATATTTAAATTTCAAATAAATATTGTTCTTTTGAACGTTCTATTCATCAAAGAATCCTAAAGAAATACAATTTTGATACAATGCATCACGAAAAATATTTGGCCGTGATATTAGAATGATCTCTGAAGGATCATGTGACGCTGAAGACTGTATTAATGATGCAGAAAATTCTGCTTTGCATCACTGAAATAAATTAGAATTTAAAATATATTCACGTGGTAAGCCATTATTTTAAATACTAATAATATTTCACATTTTTACATTTTTTTTATTGTATTTTTGATCAAATAAATGCAGCCGTGGTGAGCAGAAGAGACTTCTTTCAAAAACATGAAAAAAAGACCTCTAATAGCAAATCAATTTTCTACTACTGTCAATTTTATTGATTGGCTGTTGCAGGCCTGATTCCTAATATTTGATATATCAGCCAGCCCCAGTGATTTTGTGCCATACAGAGACAAAACCATTATAAAATGGCAGATTCACCAGCGTAATAAAAGCTCACACACTGAATGCGCCTCATAAACTGCCTCAGAATCTGTTCTTTTGTCAATAGATTGTATCTTCTCCTCAAACGGGCTCTGCTCGCAGAGATATGAATGAGCGGCGCATTAGACGAGATGGCGCTCAGTGCATTAGACGGAGACGCTGTGGCGATTTTATCTGGCCGTTTGCTTTGTGTCGCTCGCCGTAAAGCTGGTAGGTGGAGACGCGCTCGGCCCTCCGTTACTGCCAGCTTTCTTGATATGTTACGACTTTAATCAAATCTGAAAATTTGTAATGCGCATTAAAGTGAACGTGAAGTGCTTCTCGCCAGCGCCGTTGCCATACCAACCCCGGAGGAGTCGTCCGTCTTTAATGCGCGGTTGGGAATCTCATTTCCTCCCCCCTCGCCGTCACCGCCGCTACGGGCGCTCGGCTCGTAGAGAGACACGGAGACTAGAGGCCTCTCTCCACGTACTGGAAATGACACAAATTAATATACACTACTTAAACTAGAGCAAGATTAATGGCTGCCTTTCGCTGCAGTTTAGTCCCACTGTCAGTTGCCGGGTGTTCCTTGGACAAAATCAACACTAATCAACATTTATCCCACTTTTGCCCTGGGCTCTCAGGATGCAGGGATCCGAACCCCCCCACCCCACCACGCTTTTCACCTCTCATCCAGCGCCTTCATACATCACCCGTGCTCTACATCCGCACCTCTTTGCAGCACGTCGCATTATAGACGTGATAGATTTATGCTTTTATTTGCATCTGATAGTTAACTAGGTAAAATGCTGCATCTGACACGTCAGTCTCTTCTGCTCACCAGGACTGCATTTATTTGATCAAAAATACAGTAAAATTCTAAAATATTTTTGCTATTTAAAATAACCGTTTTCTGTGTGAATGTATGTTAAAATGTAATTTATTCCTGTGACCAAAGCTGAATTTTCAGCATCATTACTTCAGTGTCACATGATCCTTCAGAAATCATTCTAATATGCTGATTTGCTGCTCAAGAAACATTTTCTGATTATTATCAGTGTTAAAAACAGTTGTAATCATAATAGCACAGGACTGTACATCAATCAAAGAACGTCAGCATGAGAAAATTCACTGCGTTCATGTTTTACATCTGGGGTCTCCGAGAACCCAAGTGTAAGTAGCGTAGCATTTTTCATGAAGCATTTTATTCGAGTTGAAACATTGTTTACATATAATGTATACGTTTCTGTATAATCATGTCGTCTACCATTAGGAAAAGTCATGAAATGTGATATTGGAATGTTAAAAGTATGTTGTTACGCTTTTAAAATGACTTTGGGGTCCCTTGGGTTTACCAATCACAAGTTTTTGGGTATTATTATTGGATTTTATTTGGTGTGCAGTGATTTGAATGTCAGGCCAATTGAGATTTACAGTGGAGACTGTCTAAATATAACAAAAAATGTATGATACAATCTACACTACTGTTCAGAAGTGTTAAGATTGATCATTTATAACGTTACAAAAGATTTCCATTTCAAATAAATGCTGTTCTTTTGAACTTTCTATTCATCAAAGAATCTTGAAAAATAAAATATGTCACGGATATTACAAAAATATGAAGCAGCACAACTGTTTTCAACATTGATAATGACCAAAAATGTTTCAAAATTAAAATTTTTGATTTAAATTGATCAAAAGTGACAGTGAAGATTTAAAATGTTACAAAAGATTTAAATTTAAAATAAACATTGTTCTTTTGAACCTTTTATTCATCAAAGAATCCTAAAAAAACAAATAAAATGTATCGCGAAAAATATTTGGCAGCAACATTGATAATGTTTCTTCAGAAGCAAATCAGCATATTAGAATGATTTCTGTGATCATGTGACACTGAAGGCAGGAGTAATGATGCTGAAAATGCAGCTTTGATCATAGGAATAAATTACATTTTACAATATATTCACATAGAAAACAGCTATTTTAAACTGTAAAAATATTTCAGATTTTTACAGTTTTTACTGTATTTATAATCAAACAAAGGCAGCCTTTGTGAGCAAAAGAGACTTGCCGAATCGTACTGACCCTAAACTTGTGAACAGTAGTGTATATAAAGTAGTTGACCTCGCTAACTGACTAAAGATTTGTTAGAAGTCTAGTAAACCATCGTGACCCATATTTTGTTGCCAGGTTGAGCTGATGTATATGATTCAATGGTGATGTTATGAATCAATACAGAAATGATTGTTCCTGTGTGCTTCTCCACAGAGACTGGAGAAATGCTTCCATCTCGCTCTCTCTCCTCCTGTATGAATAGCCTATGCAAATCACTCATAATTAGACATGCTAATATATGGCGTTAATAAGCCGCTGTCTGTCGTTACGTCTGCCAGTCTTCCCATTGTGTCCAGCGAAAATGTGTCTTTAAAATAACGCTTCCCACAGTTCTCTGTCATTCCCGTAGACGCGCCTCATAAAAACCTTCAATAACTGCCTCATTTATGCACATTTTTTTTAGTGTTTTAGACAGTGAAATGAAGCTGTTGATATGAATAAATCTAAAGACACTTACACCAATTAGCGCGCTAGTTCATTGTGAAAGTGTCCGGTCTCGTGTGTCTCTTTTGCCATCTTAAAATAGTCCCCTCGACGCAGCGCTCGTGGCACGGAAATGTTTTTTTAAGGAAGCATGTGGAGCCTTGTGCCCCCTGAAAGGAAACAAATGTTTGGGAGAAGCAGAGAGCGGCGGTTTTGGCCGCTTTCCCAGCACAGACGCAAGTGCCATCGCGGGCTCCGGAAGACTGAAGTTCCTCCTGCACACGCAAGAACCGGCTGCAGCGTTTCCAGCAGAACTGCATGCAGTGTTGTTTAACGCTTGAAGTCGACATTCTGCGCTCCGTAACCCGTCTCACCTTGATTACGTGCATCACGGCGAGCTGTTTTCACCCTGAGGTCGCTGTGGAAAGCAGCAGTTATGCTCAGTTAAATCCTTGGAAGATGGCGTTATCTTTTTCTAGCTAGATCAGCACTTGTGAAGTCATGCAACCTCTGCTGTCAGGGATGTGGAGGATGAAACAGGTGCTCCTCATTCGAGTGGTCAGCTAAGGACAAACAGCAAGCCGCTTTGTGTTATGTGAAACTACATCTTTTGATCGGCAGTTGTGAAATGTGTCTTGTTCCTTTCTAGAAATTGTTCAGAATGGTTTTAAGGGTACGAGATGTGCTTTTTTAGTAATGCAAGTCAGTTGTGTTGTGTGCCGAGTATTTTCTCTGTCTTTCTTTCTTTGGCATTTTCTGACTGGTGGCCCAGAACACAGGCGTGAGTCATGTGGATTGAGATGAGCGCTAGCAGACATGCTGCTCTTCTCTGCTCCGTCATGCTTCATTTCCCGCATCCAACACCGCCAAATTCAGCTCAAACACAATCCTGCTTTATGACTGATGCATTTGTGATTTTGCTCGCCTAATGTAAATGCAAGCCAGATTTTTGGGCATCAACAAAAACTTTCCATTGAGAAGTTGAAACTCTGAGGGCACATTCACACTAGAGCTGTTTGTCGTCAAGAGTTCAGTTTGATTAGTCGGTGTGAATGTTTGTTTTTTCTGAATGTGCCTAGTGAAACACACCTCATGGACCCTTATGGTGTTATTTTTAAAGACGTGTAAAATTATCCTAAATGTAAATGTACGACAGTTTCCCAGTTAATCCTATGAATGATTTATAAAAAGTCTGTGTGCACCAGTGTTATCTGTGACCCTGGACCACAGAAGTATCTTAAGTATCACGGTTATATTTGTGGCAATAGCCAAAAATACAGTACATTGTATGGGTCAAAATTATACATTTTTCTTTTATGCCAAAAATCATTAGGAAATATGTTCCATGAAGATAGATTGTAAATATCCTACCATAAATATATCAAAACTTCATTTTTGATTAGTAATATGCATTGCTAAGAACTTCATTTGGACAACTTTAAAGGTGATTTTTCTCAGTATTGTATAAATCTTCCAAAAATGGATCCTTGTGACTGGTTTTGTGGTTCATGGTCACATTTTAGTATTATTGATTTATGCTTTTTGTGAATATTTTGACATAGACTTTATTTTTATATTTTGTGCTTTCACTTTCATTTTAAAGTTTCAATATTTTGTTTAATCTTTATTTCTTTAAACATGTCTGTATAGTTCTTATTAATTCTTAGTCATTAGTTTTGGTTATTTTAGTACACTCCAAAAATATAATGTGAACAATAAAAAGTTAACGCAAACTTTTGCCTCAAACTTTTGAGTTATAGCAGAATACTTTGTAGCATAAAAACAAGTTTTCCTTTTCAGGAATTATTAATGTGATTAATTAGTTAATTTCAAGAACGTAGTTATCACAAAGTAGTTTAATTATTTCTCATTTGTGCATATAATGCGCATTTATATGCATAAATGCTAGGGTTGGTAAGATTCACCGATTTGCATCGGCATAAAAATCAACGATATGATGCGAAAACTGCATCAAAACTGCATTTACTTTGATTAAGTAAAAATAGCTGAAAAAAATACTGCTAACTAGCACAATAAAAACATGATAACATAATAAAAAACATTATTTTTGACATTTTTAAAAAACGTTTGTTTTTGCAAATAAACTCTTCATATATATTTATTAGTAGATGTGCTATACTTTTATTATTTAGAAAGTGACCTGAAATTGCATAGCATAAATGTTTTTTCCTTTGCATCGTATTGCATTGAATCTAATCGAAATCTGATCGCACTGCATTGTAAATTGTGATGAATCACATTGCCTCAGTAGCTGCTTGTGTATCTTTAATTTATCGAGATATGTATCGCATCGGCCTCAGTTATTTAGATGCGCCTCCCCAATAAATGTATATTGTGATTGCCTAATTATCTATACTTTTTCATAAAAAGCAAAAAAATAAATGAAAAATTATGTGCACGTTAGTTGTCTCATGCACATTTTCATATCAGTTGCAGCATTTATAAGTCCAACTTTGTTTCTCACATTTGATGTAGGATAAAATCCATGAAATCATTGGTGTGAACTTCTGTATGATATAAAAGCAATCCAGGCTAACTTACAGAGGTGAACTGCCATTGATGTGTAATGCATGTGGTTTAATTTCCATAATTCTGCATCAGACAGTCAGCCTTTTTTGTGGTCCATTGGCATGCTGTCTGAGACTAGATCAAACCCAGGAATCAAGCCAACTATGAGAGCTGCTCTAGAAATCAAAGTTGGCTATAACTTAAACACGTGCGTTTGCTCATCTGCAGGATTCTTCCAGAGATCCGGCAGTTGCATTGTCGGAGTGCCATACTCTGCCCTTAATGAAAATACCAGTCAGCGTTGTCATTATCTACTCGTGCTCAGACTGAATTCATCAGACCGCTGATGGGTTTTCTCCAGTTTACTTCTTGCGGTGTAGATCACCTCCAACTTCATCTCCTGCAAGATAAAGGCTGGAGGTTAACGTAACCTTGATAAAACGCTCATCTCATGCTCTCAATCCATCTTCCACCATCATGGAGTATGAAAATGAAGCCTTCGAGAGCGACGCAATACAGAGTAGTTAAATGGGCCATTTCAGATGTTTTGTGTAGCACACCGACTACGAAATCTCCCCCGTCGTGCCCGCGCGGTCCATTTTCCGCCGCTTTCAGTCGCCTCTTATCTCCTTTCCTCTCGTTACCCATCTCTCCTCTGCTCCAAACCCACCTCACCTCGTTTTTTTCCCCCCTCTTCTTTTCTATTCACAAGCCATTTGCGTTGCCAGCCAGCAACACAAATTAGGAATATACAGCCTGGTGTCAAAACGAGCGCTCATAAAATATTAACAGCGTGTAGGAAATTTTACATGGCAACATTCTTTTTCATTTTCAGGTCTGTCAGCACAAGCTGTGGTGCAGCTATTTGTGAGCTTGCATCTATTTTAATGCTGCTTATTTGGAGCCATTTTCCCACGCCATCTTTTTTATGTCTTCTCCGAATCAAAGGTAGAGCATTTTAAAGACCTCCATTAATCCTCATTTTTTTGTCAGCGATTTCAACACTTTTGGACTGAATGTGTTGTTTAGCCAGACTTTATGCCAATTGTCAATAGCCACTTTGCAGTTTATTGCCTCTTTTGAGGTTTGTTACTGCCATAGTAAAATGCAAAAGCGCACATTAGGCATGCACAATGGGAGAGGATGTTTGCAGGGCATTGGGCAACCATTTTTTCCTCATAAACCATCATTGTAGCGGTTCGGGAACTTGTAAACACGACTTTGTTTGCTGCTGGATAGATAAACCTGTGCACCTTGATTGGCAATTAGCCAGAGCCAACCATCAGATTAGAGCTTTGTCATAATGAAATATTCACAGTGGTCTCTTTTGCTTTTTCCTTACGAAACTCCCATGGTGATTGTATGAATGTGGTGTATATACAGTACATGTCTCAATCGCTACAGCTGTTGTGGGATGATCACGCATGAATGCAGGCCAAACCATGTCGTTCCAAACTTTTATGACTTTTCTTCACGAAAGAAGAAATTCTGAAGGTTGTGCAATTAGCTTTTTCCGTGCAAGTACAATGCATATTCAAAAAAACCATGAAATATCATTAAAATGACTATATGACTATATACTCTACTCTACTCCAGGTGTTCTGAGGTCATTAACCTTGTGCAATTATCATTTTGCTCTTATAATCTTCTTCAGCAACCTTGGTTAGCAACCAGATCATCGAATGAATCATTCAGACTGATTTTGTGAACTGGATCAACTTTTACATGGAACAGATTTGACTCAAAAGTGTTATTTCTCATGCCAAGAGCACTTAAAGTTGAGTCTGTTTTTCACAAAAAGCTGTTGTATAACTTTAACATTTTTGGTTTTGCGCTGTTTTTTTTTGAAGCTTAAAGCTCCAGTTCTCGTTAATTGCATTTGCATGGAAAATAATGACATTTTGATGACCTATATGTATTCATACAGTGGCAGTCAAAAGTTATCACCATTTCAGAATGATTTCTAAAGAATCATAAGACACTGAAGACTGGAGTAATGATGCTGAAAATTCGCCTTTGATCACAGGAAAAAATTACATTTTTACAATATATCCACACAGAAAACAGTTATTTTAAATTATAAAAATATTTCACAATATTACTGTTTTTTTCTGTATTTTTAATCAAATGAATGGAGCCTTGGTGAGCAAAAGAGACTTTTTTTATTTTTTTTTTTTTCCAAAAACATTTTAAAAATCCTAAATATTCGAAACTTTTGACTAGTAGCCTGTAATGATCCGATTTATTTCTTTAAAATCATATTTAAAATATCTACTTTTGTGTGTCACAGAAGAAACTCATACAGATTTGGAACGACGTGAGGGTGAATTAACGATGACAGCGAACTGTCATTTTTGGGTGAACTATCACATGCATTGCATCTAAATTACGACCTATTTAACACGTCAGTCTGCCCTGATTTATCTTCTGGTGCTCAGATGATGGATTCAGCGTCTCTTTATCTACATGCTTCATGACGCCTCTCTGAGTACGTCTGTCCAGGTGGGCGGGGATGAACCCTGAACTCGGCTTTTCATGGGATGCCGCCAATAAAACCGAGATGTCAATCATACGCCGTGACTGTGGTGTGTTGGAGCCTGTCCAGCTGTCCTTCAGTCCCTCAAACCGTCACTCAACGTCCCACCATCCAGTCGCTCAACACCGGTGACAGAATCTCAATGATGTTCTTAAGAAGTCACATTCCCTTCGATAGGGCGTGAATTACGGCCGTCCTTAAGTAGGTGTTCAGGAGCGCCGTGCTGACGGTACTTTTATTAATCAGCTCTGACGCGTTTCATTGTTATTCTTGTCCACTGACATGTCTCATTGTTTTGATTGGACCTCCGCTGCCGGTTTTACTACAGGCGGGTGAAACTGAAAGAGCATCAAGTGGAAAAAGTCTCTCTGAATGTCTGTGATCTTTGGTCAGAAACATGAAAAGATGAACATTTAATTGGAGCTAAACCCGCACATTCGTTGTGTTCTGGATGGCAAAGAACAAAAAAATAGCATAGGTGAGGAATACAGTTGTGCAGTATATTGTTTTCATACATTCATGCATTGATATTTGGTGTTTTAAGATGTTTGATGGCAAAGCTTGTAGCACAGCTGGACCAGATAATGATTTGAAACATGTTTGTGGACAGTAAATTGATTTACATTCACATTTTAATGCAAATTTTGGCGTATTGCATAGAAATGGTTTGGAAATTGTAATTGCGACATGCTGTTCGTTCAAGTGGTTGTGGTCTTTTTTATTTATCAACAAAGAATAGAAATGTTTTTATTGCTAGTGCAACAAAATTAAGCACAATTTGTTCATTAGAAAATGTATACAATATTTTAGCATTCTTGTTCTGCCACAGAGAATTATGGGAAATGTAGTTTTTATGTGCATTTGTGTATGTAAAAACGTATTTGAACACTTACATTTAAAACTGATCAATATTAGTCTTTAACCTTTCAATGGACACGCCCCTATACGAAAAGCTGTTTCTGATTGGCTTAAAAGGGCGAACCAGCTTGCAGTATTTATCGCATAATGATTGTAACACTTGGACTGTGTCATATGATCAATTCAAATGTAATCATTAGCTGCTTTCATGCAATACATTTGTTAAATGTCTGTAAAATTGCAGGATTGACTTTTCTGATAAATGCATTATATCTGTTGTTCACACAAACAATGGCTTTCATGTTTTTGCCTTTAAAATACCAATTTTTTCATCCAACTAGGATGAAAAACAGACAACAGACAACAGTTTTCTGACTTCTGAGGAATATAATGCATGTTCAGAAAGATCATAAAAATATCATTAAAATGAATCCATATGACTACATACTCTATTCCAGGTATTCTGAGGTCATTAACTTTGTGTAATTATCATTTTGCTCTGATAATCTTCTTTTTAGTGAGCTGTTACAGCCGGATCATTGAGTCAGTAAGTTACTCATGAAACGTTTAAGTGAATGAATCATTTAGACTAATTTTGTGAACCGGATCAATTTTTACATTGAAATGATTTGACTCAAAAGAATGATTCATTCACAGATCGGACAAGGACCCCTAAAGTTGAGTCTGTTACATAACGTCACATAAAGCTGTTGAATAACTTCAATATTTTTGGTTTTGCATACATTTTTGAAGCTTGTAAGCCCCAGTTCTCATTTATCCAGTTCTTGTTTATCGTTGAATCAGGGTATTTATAGTTGTTGTTGTTGTTATTATATTTAACGAAATATAAAACTGTATAAAAAAAATAAATAAAAATTGTTACTTGTAATAAAATAAACCAAAATAAAACAAAATTTTTTAAGCCAATTTTTTTTAATTTGGTTAACTTGATGTTTTAAAATAACTAAAACTGCTACAAAAATAGACATTTAAAAACACAAAAGCTAATAAAACTGACAAAAACGCAACAGAATAACTTTAAAATTAAAATGAAAACAGAAAATAGAAACATAAAAATTTTATAAAAATATTAATACAAAATGAGTAGTCAAAATTAAGCACTAATAATAAAATACCACTGCACAGAAAATGCCTAAAAATGCATCACACAATGGTATAAAATGGCAACACTGATGAATAGAAAAAGTTAGAAAATAGATGCATAGACGTTAAAAGTACAACACTCATGTGCGAGATGCTGAAAAAACAGTGAGACGTTAGTCAAAAACGTTCATCTAGCTCATATGTAGAAAAAAAACAGCACAGTGGAACACGAAAAACAGCTTCTGGTATTTAAAAAAAAAAAAAATCCTGTTTGTTGATACTAATAGCTGGCACGCCAACATTTTGTGCAGTTGCGCTTCGGGCATCCCGAGTTCAAGTCCCGGCTCGTGGACCTTTCCCAATCCTAGCCATAGCCAACAATACATTGTATGGGGCAAAAAAATTGATTTTTCTTTTATGCCAAAAATCAGTAGGATATTAAGTAAAGATCATGTTCCATGAAGATATTTGGTAAATTTCCTACCATAAATATTTCAAAACTTAATTTTTGATTAGTAATATGTATTGCTAAGAACTTTGGACAACTTTAAAGGCAATTTTCTTAATATTTCGAACCCCTCAGGGTCTAAAAATTGACCCCTGTGACTGGTTTTGTGGTCCAGGGCCACAAATATATATATATATATATATATATATATATAAAACAAGTCCTGTTTACACATGATCTGTAAACATGAATTTACTAGTAATTTTTCAGAAAGGCCTGTATGTGTAAAAACACCAATTACCTTGGTTTTTATAATTAGTAAGTTCCAGTTAGATCTTTGACTTGATCTTCTTGAATGCAAAACATTCTTAAGATGTCATATTGGAGTGTGTTTATTCTGATCTGTTGAACCGGTCGAGTTAATGAACAGAATCGTCTACTATCACAAACTCCCCAAACAGGCTGGTAGCGGCGCGCTAATGATGCAGCCGAGCTCAGGTAGCTGTCAGGCCGCCGTGATTAATTAAATCCAAAACTAGGCCAATTTGTCACTTTCTGCGGTGTGGTCGGATAAAGAGACTCGTGCTGCCGTCTCTTCACTCTTCCATACGATACTCCTTCAATATACGGGCGGGAGATTTTTCACGACGTCTTAATTGCCGCATTGGAAGGGCTCGACGAATGTGAAATTCCTTTTAAAACACGTCGAGACGTCGGAGCAGCCAAGCCAAACACGCGCTGAATTGCCTGACCTACACCTAGAGGTGACTTTTTGCCAATATGACTTTTTGCCTAATAAATCAAGAGGCGACGCTTGATTTATTAGGAATGTGAAAGAGACGGTTGGAGATATTCTTCTAAATGTCAGCGCCGGTGCTGTTGGGGATTTGTTTGATCTCGTGTAGTGGCTCTCTGACTCTCTGTTAAATCTGTCAGCAGTCAGTCCCGAACGATCGCCCGTATGCAAACGGCCCGCGTCATCCGGCGGGTCTCGCCAAAGAAAGACAGGTGTCTACTGTACACATCCGTCAAGTCCCTACCCAGCTCGCGTTTTAGTACAGATGACTGTCAAGACGGTTCCTTCAGCGTCTGAGGATGAGAGGTTGGGAAGGAGAGGTCACCTCCTCTGCCGACCCTCACAAGGTGTGTCAGGCAGCTTAGCGCTGTGTCGCGTCACCACAGTCAGATCGAGGCTTTGAGGGATGTTGTCTTGTTGACAGTCGACTGCCGACGCAGCAGAGACGATCTGCTTCCTTCCAACGTCCTGACAGAGGAAAAGCAGAGGAAAAATTCCAGTACACACCAACACAAACTGTACAAAATCTGGTGCACATTATTGCATGGTCATTTATTAAATATTTTGATGGGAAAATATATTCTAAATAAATGGAAATAATAAATGGAAAAAAATAAATGTGCAATTTTTGGTAAATATACAATGCATTATTGCATGTTCATTTAAAAAACAAAAACAAGCTTTGTTTTTGGTCCAGAAAACAAAAAAAGTAAAAATTGCATACAGTGCAGTTCTTTTAATCTAAATAAAGTGTATATATTTTTCACAAATCTCACAAATTCATGGGATGAATTAAATGAAATAAAATAAATATACAGTACTTCATTTACAAAAAAAATTTGGTTAGAAAAAGCACGCTTTGTTTTTGCGCCATAGCAAAATTTGCTACATTTTCACATTGCAAAGTAATGTATATGTTTCGAAAATCACAAATGTCTAGAAAAATTAAATAGGAAAATAACTATACAGTACTAGTTGTTGCATGTTTCTTTATCAAATATTGTCTTTATGAAATTTTACGAGAAAAAAAAAAAAGTTAAATAAATAAAATAAAAGGTTAAAAAGAGCAGCATTTATTTAAAATAGAAAGGTTTTCTAACAATATGCAGTAGTACTATTAGCGTGATTTTCCTCCGTATTGTGTTGGCTAGGGACTCGGTTCAGTCCATTTGTTGCTGATTCGTTTTTCAGATGTAGACATTGCAATTAAAAATGTGCTCAAAAAGAACTAAATGATTGGAAAAGGATTGCATACATCACCAGAGAAAAGTCTGTTCTCCAGAAGATCTGCTGCTGTTATTTTGATTAAAACATTATGAGGTTAAAAAAATAAAGCATGCACAGACAAGTCTTTCACAATAAGCTCTGTGACATGCATTTACAAAACAGATACAGGGAATTTTCATTTCATGCCAACCTTAACATGAGCTGTATTGCAGTGATCTTTGAATGAAAGAATTAACAGACACTCTTGCTTTTTTTTTTCCCCTGGTGAAACATTTTAGCGTTTAAATCCATTCCGCAGAATTCTCAGGATTTTCCGCCAAAATCAGCAATCGAATCTGGACGCGCTCATCAGAAATACCGCATTTCTGAATTCGTTTTTTTCGTGCATGTAAACAGAAGAGAAACGTCTAACAGAAGTTTAACTTGTCACTTTATGGGCATTTTGGGTCTTGACTCTCCCGCTGTTCAGACTGGCAGAATCTGACACGCTTCCACTCAGAGGTGACACGAGCCGGCGGGAGCCAAATGACTAATGCAGAGCCGCATGTAGATCGCAGCGCAGCCAACACACACATTTCCATTTCCTGCATGCATGTTCTTTCCTTGGCATTTCAATTGATCTGTAGTGAAGCTGACAAAGATGGCTGTGTGTTTAATATATTCCAGCGAGCACATTAACAGCATGGTCCAGGCGCTGCTTTCACGTTAATTATTTAATTGCAGATGTGAATGTAGATGTTGTTGCTGCTGGAGATGTATAGTGATGGATTTTTCTTGTCTTGAAAAAGGTGTCACTCAGTATGACAACAATTTTACACCATGCTATGATTTGAGTTTATGTGATATATATTACAATATACTGTAAAAATAAAAATAAAATAAAAAAAGAAGAATAAATTATAAATGTAAAATTATGCATGTATGTATGTGTGTGTGTGTATGTGTATGTATAAATATATATATATATATATATATATATATATCATATATCATATATATATATATAATATATCATATAATCATATTATGTTATATATAAATATTTATTTAGTTTAGTTTACTTAAGTATTATGTGGCAATGTCTATTATTACATAATCCAAAAATTTATACAAATGAAAGTTCAGGATATTCATTGATATATAACTGACATTAAAAGAGTTTGACATTTTGAAATGCTTGTGTAAAAAAAAAAAAAAAAATATATATATATATATATATATATATATATATATATATGAAGAGTTTAGATGCAAAAGCCTCTAAATCCATCTGGCGTATTTCTTTAAAATTAGCATTTCTTTTTGGCTACTTTGTATAGGTTTCTATGCTTCTGATTGGGCTGAGACTGGAATTTAGTGAGTTTAAAGTAAAAGTATTTGATGGATGTATACTGTGTGTCAGGAGCATTCACTCAGTATCATTATCTCATTTTTGACCGAGATGGCTTTTAGCTGGTTTTGCATCTGAACTCTTCATATATATATGAAGAGTTCAGATGCAAAACCAGCTAAATCCATCTGACGTCTTTCTTTAAAAAATGCATTTTTATCAGGCTCAGATGTATAGGTTTCTATGTAAGTACCGGTACTTCTGATTGGGCTGAGGCTGGTATTTTAGCGAATTTGAAGAAAAAGTATTTGATGGACGTATAATATGTGTCAAGAGCATTCACTCAGTATCATTATCTCATTTTTGACCGAGATGGCTTTTAGCTGGTTTTGCATCTGAACTCTTATATATATTACTATGTCTGTCTGTCTGTCTATCTATCTATCTATCTATCTATCTATCTATGTCTGTGTATACATGTGTGTGTGTATATATATATATATATATATATATATATATATATATATATATATAAAACTGTATGTGTATATATATTGCTATGTCTATTATTACATAATCCAAAAATTAATACAAATGAAAGTTTAGCTTATTCATTGATATATCTCACATGAAAAGAGTTTCACATTTTATATTTATATTCAATATTTGTGCCTTTTAAAATGATGATAATATGATTTCTGTTTTCACTTTGATTTTAGTTCAAGTTTTAGTAATTTTGTTTTTGTTAGTTTCATGTGTCTTTTTGGTAACACTTCAAGATTTCATTTGTTAACATTAGTTAACTATATTGATTAACATGAACGATACTTATACAGCATTTATTAATCTTAATGTTAAGTTCAACATTTACTAATACCTTAATAAAATCAAAAAGTTATATCTGTTAACATTAATGCACTGTCAACTAACATGAACATTTCATTAACATTAACAAAGGTTAATAAATGCTGTATAAGCATTGTTCATTGTTTATTGATTTATTTAGTTTTAGTTGTTTTAGTACTAAAACTGGATAAAATGTAGCTGAAATAAAATAAGTTAGTTTTTTAGATTTTATGTCAGTTAACATTTATTTTATTTCAGATAATACATTTTTTTTGGTTTCAGTTTTTATTAACTATAATAACCCTGGTGTTTTATTATATGGAATTGCGTTGTTGTAATGTGAATTCTGATTGGACGAGCCACATTCAAATAGCCAGGTTATGTCTCCGCCCCCAACAGCTGCTTCTTTGTCGCCTTGCATGGCGCACGTCTCTGCATTTTCGCATTTTTCCATGTATATCTGTCAGTCTGTCGTGTAAATAGCCAAAAGTTGTCCTTCCCACTGAGAGCCGTGCAAACACTAGTTTACCGCGGTATAACTGCTACGAGAAGTCATGCCGCCCAGCCCTACATTTCCATCCGCAGCCCTTTTTGCTTTCATCAGGCCGTAATAACATGCGGCTCAGAATCACGCCGAGGGTCCCGGAGGCGTCTGGTGTGATCTTTCGGGGGCTGGAGGTCTTCAGACCCGGCGCTCGCCGTCCCTTTAGCCCGAAGCTTCAGTGCTGACAGCGCTCATGTTTATTTCATCCTGTGTCTGGGCTGTCTCGTTTTTCTCCAGCCTCCGATGTCATTAACGCCGGGAGAGAGGACCCTGCAGTGGCGCGGCTAATGAATTCCACTGCGGCTCCTCTCTCCTCACCTCGTTACCCCGGCTCAGGGTGTCAAATTAAAACTGCTGGAGAAAAGAGCGCGCGTGTGTGGGTGGGTGGGCGAGCAGTCATTGTGGCTTCAACATTGTGGTCAATAATCAACAGCGTGTGGTTGCTAGGCTGGAAATTGTGGTGGTGTTTGAGGAATGAGTCAGGCTGATGGTCGTAGTGGGCTGAAGATGTTGATTGTGGCACAAAATTAATGAGTTCCTGGCTGAGACGGATTTAGAGACGCTTACTGAAGGAATCGCGCTGAGATACTGTGAATGTGTGCTGTGCTGGACTGGATTAGCCGCTCCTGGCTGCGTCTCATTCCGCGCTCTCGTCCCCTAGATAGGGTGTTGCGTCAACTATGGACATATTTGGCACTAAAAATTTTTAAGTTTTAGTTTTAAGTTGCAATGTGTCAAATCACTTTCATTCTGTGAAACAAATTATTTGAATAAATTCATACATTTTACTACAGTATATTCAACGTATATTCCAAAGTGACCCTGGACCACAAAACCAGTCATAATGAAATGTGGATAAATAAGCTTTTTATTGATGTATGGTTTGTTATGATAGGACAATATTTGGCCGAGATACAACAATTTAAAAAAATCTGCCAAAAAAATCAAAAAATTGAGAAAATCACCTTTAAAGTTGTCCAAAAGTTCTTAGCAATGCATATTACTAATCAAAAATTAAGTTATGATATATTTACAGTAGGAAATTTACAAAATATCTTCATAGAACATGATTTTTACTTAATATCCTAATGATTTTTGGCATAAAAGAAAAATTTTGACCCATACCATGCTACTGAAGACTGGTTTTGTGGTCCAGAGTCATATATATGACTAATTTGATTGTTTTTCAAAGTTTTAAATAAAACAAAGACGACTGGAGTATGTTTTACAAGTAAATACTATTTTAGTCTTTCTACTTCAAAATTTTATGTTTAATTCAGTTTATTAATTGCCAGTTCAGTGTTATTATTAGTGAACTTTGCTAGCAATTTTTGAGTGAAAATTGTTTCTACACCTTTTTTTTTTTTTTCAGTGTAGTGTCTGTTTCGTTTAGGCTTGGCATTTATAATAATATCTATAATGAATGACACTATAATTTATGTTTGGTTTATGGTTATGTTTTTTTTTCTATTGAATACTGTTAAATTTAAAATATTTTTTGTGGAGCAAGTTGAGCTAAAATAAATACTTACAGTGTATTTTTGCTTGATGTATATGCATTTTACATTAGTTCTGAGTGTAATAATAAAATGTGACTTATCTGTGCTTTTTTTTTTTTTTTTTTTTTTTTTTTTTTTACACAACGATACAATTTGCAATTATTTTCAAGGAAAATGTACATTTTTAATGTTTTTTAAACATAATTGCCAAATTCTTTGTTATGACTAATTTCATAGCTACAGTTGTGTTTTTCCTAAATACCTTAATTATTAGTTATTTTTTGCTTAATTTTATTTGTTAAAACATCATAAACACGAAAATGGGTATTGGAAAACTAGTATGAGCCAGAGAGCAGATTGAGACACGTTCATAATAAAATTATCTTCTGAAGTTAATCATAATATCATAAATGTCAAAAGCTGTGTATTTAAAGATCACATTCTGGATTAAAAGATTTTAAATGTTGATGATAAAATGAGAGATTGTGATTTAGGTCATTTGTCTGTTTCTGATGGAATAGTTAGCGTTTAGCATGGCCTGCTAATTGTGCTGATTTAGTTGTCAGGAAGGAAGCGTGACGGATGTGGACGTGTTATTGAGTTGTACGGTGATGAAGACTTCTTTTCCATCTATTAGACGTTTCAGTTCTGCTTTCCCTGCTGAAATAAACAGCTTAAGGTGGTTTGCTGGTTTAGATGGTCAACCATTTGTTGACAAATGCCCAAGACCGCTCTGAAACCATCATGCCAGACCCGACCACAACCATGATGCAGCTATAAGACCAGCAAACCATCTTAAACTAGTTCAAGATGTCCAGAAGAACAACCAGTGCCTCAACAGTGTTTTTGCATTCACATTCACAGGACATTCTGTAAGGATAGAGCTTAATATAAAGCCTTGCATTTATATTGTGCATTTATGATTTCAGTGTTTTCAAGCAGGTAGATGGGTGTGGTGTGTGTTTTGTTCATGCGTATGCATGTGTGTCCCTGTAGAAATCAAGCAGAAATGGCCCCTGTATCTCTTTCTCTCTTTCTCTGACAGCACTGGCAGATGGAAAATGGTGTCAATCAATTCATCAGAGCTGTGTGTCTCCTTTGGGAGTGTGAGTGTGTGAGTGTGTGTGTGTGTGTGTGTGTGTGTGTGTGTGTGTGTGTGTGTGTGTGCTGAGGGACGTTGTGGGCGGAGCTTAGAGATCTAGAGAGATTCCAGTCTGCTAATGAAGACTCAGAATGCTACTAAATACTGAATACTGAACAGTATACTGTATGCTGTATTATTTGTGACCCTAGACCAGACCAGAACAGGACAATAAGACAATAATTGGCTGAGATACAACTATTTGAAAATCTGGAATCTGAGGGTGCAAAAAAATCTAAATATTGAGAAAATTGCCTTTAAAGTTGTACAAATGAAGTTCTTAGCAATGCATATTACTACTCAAAAAATATATTTATTTTTTTATTTTGATGTATTTGATATTATTATTATTTATTTATTTATTTATTTATTTATTTATTTATTTATTTATTTATTTATTTATAAATATGCGCATAGTCTGCAGAAATGCATACACAATATTTGTTTTCATTGCTATTTAAATTAAACATCATTTAGAGGACAGCATTGGGCTTGATGTTGAAAAACTATTTTGTAAATAATGGATTATTATATTATATTATATTATATTATATTATATTATATTATATTATATTATATTATATTATATTTATTATATTATATTATATTATATTATGTTATATAATCATAAACAATATTGTATACAGTAATATTTTTTTAAACATATCATTTTTAATAATCAATTAACCACAGATATTACCAACATATTATCCTATTATTGACATGATCCTTCAGAGATCATTTTAATTTACTGATTTGGTGCTCAGAAACATTTCTTGTTATAATCTATGTTTAAAACAGATGTGCTGCTTCACATTTTTGTAGGAGGAATCTTTGATAATAGTTAAAAAAAAAAAAAAAAAAAAAAAAAAACTATATATATATATATATATATATATATATATATATATATATATATATATATATATATATAATATTGAACATTTTTTAATAAATGTTTTAATAAATAATGGATTCAAATTTGTATTTTTTACTTAAAATTGTTATTTTTTATAATCAATTAATTGAAGAATTATTTGTGTGATTAATTGATTATCAAATTAATCATTAATTCCAGCCCTCAATTCAACAAACTGATAAAATCATAGCTGATATGACTGATATTGTAAAGGTTCATTTGTCACTGCAAATGTAAATTGTTTTTTTTTAAAGTTATATTATGGGCTTTTAATGGTTTTTAATAGGACAGTAGAGAGCTGACAAAGCATTGGGTGGAGAGAGGGGAGTGGGATCAACAAAGGACCACAAGATGTGAATCGAACTCGGGTCACCATAACCGCAGTGCCACTATACAACCACAAGACTTTTGGCGCCTATGTAAGATGGGTTTTACCCCTTTGCACTGTGGGACATTTTTGTGTGATGTGTGCTGCGCATATTTTGTCACAAGTGCACAGTTCGGTGGTATGGCTATTCTGAAACATGATTGGACCATGACCTTACTGCATCCTGCCCTTGTTTGTTCAAAGACATAAATGTGCAGCATCATTTAATGATATGTAAATATCCTCGAATGCTCCGCATTTGCATATTAAGAGAGATTTGCTGGTTCGGAAGCATGATATATTTTAATTAAGGATTAATTGAAAAGTAATGGGAGTGTGATTGTGAATTCAGCGGCAGAGGCTGCCGTTAACTCATCAGCGGAATATGAAGTGCCGTGAAGAGCGAAGGTCCTCACGGGGTCTTCACAAAACAAACGGCCCTTCTTCACGCATGCAAACGCCGAAAAGCACATCAGGAGTGGCCTTCATTTGGCTATTGAAACATTCCCTCTTTCTCTCGGTCTCTCTCTCTCTGTGTCGTGTGCCGGAGCGGCTCAGAAGCACTGAGACACGGAACACTAGTTGTGTTGGCAATTATGGTAATGGGATGCTATTAGGCCATGATTCCGTATGAGTGATCTGGGAGAGGGAGGCCCCGGCGGTGCAAACCATAACAGAGCGTGTGCTTCTCCTTGATACTGCTCCAGCAACATCATTTGCATAATGAACCCTCCCAGTAATGAGGGGTGTGGCCTCAACCGGCTGTTCAGAATAGCATGCTAACAGACTAGTCTTATTATTCCTGCAGTATGTAGGCTGTGCTGTACTCAGTATCCATATTTTCTATGCATGGAAGACCCGGGTGACCTGCTGCATTTGTTAAATTGTGCAGGATGTAACTGCACTGAATAGTGTATTCCACAATGCACTGCACCTTACATTTCCAGTATGTCGATGATTT